>CM075671.1:281175112-283675112 GCA_037962975.1 Clitoria ternatea | reverse complement strand
TATGATTATTAACGTTAAACCGATAATTTAATTGAAATAGATCAACTTGGTTAAATTAAACAGATCGCTTAAGCATTATAATTAAAATTACTCTTAATAGAATCGAATTGAGAGAGTTAAATTTAAACACTCAACCTACTCAAAACGGATAACTAAATCTAAACGAAAATTTAGAGTAGGTTGAACGTTTAAATTTAACACACTCGATTTGGTTCCATTAAGGGTAATTTCAGTTATAACTTTTTAGCGACCCGTTTAATTTAACTAAGTTGATCCGTTTCAATTAAGTTATTGGTTTAATGTTAATAATCATATTAATATTTTTGAAGGGTTTAAAATAAATAATCACATTTTATTAAATTAAAGAAGGTTAACAATCATATAATTGTAAGAATTAAAAAAGTAACATTTTAATAGAATTGAAAAAATAAATAGATTTTTTATAAACTAAAAAGGGTTAACAATCAGATTTTTTAAAATTAATGGGGAATAACAACCATATATTTATGAAACTAAAAGTAATTATATTTTTTTAAAAAAAGGGAAATACAAAATATTTTTTAATTAATTAGAAATAACAATCATAAGTTTGTGAAAACAACAATAACCACATTTTAATTTTGTGAAAAATTAACACATTTTATTAAATTAATGAGCGATAACAATCAATTAATTGTGAAAATAATAATCATTTTCTAGTCCATTTGGGTTTTATCTTTTATCACTTAACAATCATGTAATTTTAATTTTAACATTAATGGTTCAATATTTGATAGTCTTTTTATGTATAATCTTTATTAGCCTTATAATGGGCAAGGGGAAAGCACCTATGCAATCTCAAAAAAGTGAGTTGGGATAGATTTACGCTTAGAATCTTCATTGAGGCTGCAATGGAGCAGATAAAAAATGGTCATCATAAAGGAACATCTTTTACAAAAGTTGGCTAGGAAGTGTTAGAAGCCTACTTTAATGCTGAGACTGTCGATGTTACTCTAAGGAATAGTTTAAAAACAAATGGGATAACCTAAAAAAAGAGTGACTGTCTTGGTACAACTTATTTCGAAATACAATTGGTCCTTGGATAGGATAACGAACGACATACATTCATTGCAGATGATGAGTGGTGGGATGCCAAGGAGTGGGTATAAACTTTATAATTGACATCAAAATTTCATTTAGTGTAACGTTGAATGGAATGTTTTGTGACTGGTCATTTTTTGCGCAGGAAAACCCCACTTTTTAAAGTACCAACACGAGGGTCTACCACATGTAAGAGAGTTGACATTTATGTTTAAGGATAATGTGGTGACCAGCGAGTATTCATGGTTCAACTATAGAAATGAATATATCCCTGAACCTCCTGAGGATCCTCAAGGTGAGCAACATTTAGGTGAGGGTTCTAGTGATAACGAGGATTCAAATTTTAGTGCAGAACCGACTGTTGGTGGAGGCACAAGCGGCTTAGGGTTTAGTAATATTGACCTCAACATGCCTTTGCAACAAATCGTGTCAGGTAAGAGTGGTGAGAAGAGGCAAAGGGTTGGTGGGACAGGAAGAAAAAAGTAAAAGTCGAAGGGATAGTATCACGTTGATTAGTGAGTCAATGAGTTAGGTGGCAAGAGCGGTGACTTCTCACACCTCTGTGGTTATGGCAAAGAAGGATGATGAGGGACACTTCATTGCAATGAAAATTCACCTATTACAGAAGATTCCTAAATGTAATGATGATATGTAATTTTTTATAAATTGTGTTCGGGTACTTCGGGATGATGCAGCATAGAAGTGGTTCATCACGATGGCAAACATTAAGCATCAACTAACTTTTTTGGAGGATGAAGTTCGGCGGTTGAAAGACTAGTTAATAATTTTAGTTAGGGTTTGTTAGTAACTGTTATTTTTAATTATGAAACATGTTGAATGGGAGCTTTTCTTTCTAATAATCAAGATCTTTAATGATGGTGTTGTTATCTGTATACTAATAAGGGGTTTAATAATGTTTTATGGTCAATGTGTTTTACCATGTGTAGATTTTGATGATGACATCCATTAGTGGTCAGGATCCCTCAAAACAAGATACAAGGGGCTACAACCCCTATTAGCGAGTGAGCCATGAAACATGTATCCAAAGAACCATGTAGGACAAGTGCACTAGGGGGATATGCATGGGTCCAAGAGATACTCCATGGCAAAAACACCAAATGTCATGAAATGTTCAGGATGAGTAAACATGTTTGCTTAGGATTATGCTATAAATTAGTTGACCATGGACTAACTTCTTTATCACGCATGGGAGTGTATGAAATGGTTGCAATGTTTTTGCATGGGTGGGACATGGTGTAGGTAACAGAGTAATATAAGAAAGATTCCAACATTCAGGTGAAACAGTTAGGAGACACTTTCACAGTGTACTAGAAGCATGTGTCTCATTGTCAATGGAGTTGGTATGACCTACAGTGTCCCAAAAAATTTGTAATGGTAGAAGATACTGGTCGTTCTTTAAAGATTGTATCAAGGCGATTGACAAGACTCATATTCCATGCGTCATACCATCTTGTGACTGTACACGATTTATTGGCAGGAAATGCTACACATCCCTAAATATGATGGCAGTTTGTGACTGCGATATGTGCTTTATTTTTGGATTAGCCGGATGGAAGAGATCCGCCCATGACACACTAGTTTTTAAAGACGCAATAACGTCCTCAGCTTATGATTTTCCACATCCACCCCAGGTATGGTTTTGTTGTCCGTACATGTGTACATACGATGCTATTGTTTGAAAGTGGTGTTGGTGTCCTTTTTTTGTAATAGGTAAATACTATGTGGTTGACAGTGGCTACCCGACGCCAATGAGAAATCTGGGTCTTTATAAAACTGAAAGATCCGTTCCTCCTGACTTCAGACATGCACAAGATTTTCAAAATAAAAAAGAAGTGTTCAACTATTTGCACTCAAGTTTACATAGCACAATAGAACAATCTTTCGGTGTTAGGAAAATAAGATTTGTCGTACTTTAACATATGCCTAGCTATAGTTACGAGACCCAAGTTCACCTGATTTATGTCACAATGAGAATCCATAATTTCATTCGAAGATACAATAACTGTTTGACATTAAGTTTGACAACTAAAATGCAAATGACAATAACTGTTTATGAGCTCAACATCGGACACATTTTGTACTTGACGATGAAGTTGACACGATTACATCGCTGGGCATGAATGTTGTTGACCAAACAATAGCTACTGGAGTTTTTTGACATTCATACTTAAGATTTTCATTATACGTAAATTTAAACAAAATTAATTTCTTTTCCAATAAATATATAATATAATCTTATTTGTTAAAAAGAATATTCTAATTTGTTAAAAGATACATTATTGTTATATATAATATCGTTTAATTTATTAAAAAAATAGATAAATATATGCATATATAAAATAATCTAATCTTTTAAAAAATAATCTTATTTGTTTTAAAAATATTCTAATTATACAATAATATCATCTGATTTGTTAAAAAATAATAATCTAATTTGTTAAATAAATACATTTTAATTATATAAATTATCATCTAATTTATTAAAAAAATAAAACAATATAGAAATATATATTAAGTTATTTATCAATATATATATATATATATATATATATATATATTTTGATATAATATACATTTATATTATTAATATATATATATATATATTCATTATATTTTTCACTAATACTGGTAATTTTTCATCAAACTTCCATTTACCCAACCCAACTTACCCAACTTTTTATCTGACCAAACACAATCATTTCTTCTCAACCCACTTTTAAAAAGTTAACATCCAAACATAATTCTGTTTACAGAACCCCAGATTTCTCAGCTCTCAACCAAGTTATACAAAACTAATAACCAAACAAACCTTAAGTGTGATAATTTTATTATGAGTTTTTTACTCTGAAAATTTTTCGATTGAGGATGAAAATTTATTAAATAAACATCAAATGCTATATTAATTGGCTCAAATTTGTATAGCATTTCATGTAATTATTCTTACAAATTCAAATACATTTCAAATAACAAGTAAATATGTATTAAATAATATGTTTATATACTTTTCATTTTTACAATGAAATTAATTTTAATTTGATAGAAATAAATAATGTTAATATATATTTAATATTAACATTAATATCATACTATCTTGTACCTTATAAAAAATAATTTTCACAATTAATCTACCCTTTGCAATCAGAAAGATATCTCTCTAGTTCCTAATTAAAAGTTGACTTGAGGTTTTAGCGAAAGGTCAACAAAATTTTAATTATCACAAACATATAATTTATAATTAGTATAAAAAACTCCCATAGTTCAAGATTTCAGGAAAATATTACAGTCTAACACTATTGATGCTAATAAATTATAAAATAACATAAATTAATAAATAAATATATAATTTTTTCCTACTTATTATCTGACTAAAACTATGATTACCTAACAATTAAAGGGGGATTACCGGTTGAAGTAAGAATTGCCACATTTGCATTTCCATCCTTCAGGCTCATAATTGGCATAGTGAACACCCAGAAGATCACTGTTGGTAGGAATTTGAATGGGATAACAAGGAATGCACCCTCCACATTTGTGCTCACACCTTGGTGGAGTTGACCCTAGCCTTGTTGAACCCTTCAATGCTTCTTTATTCTCCTTGAAACGCCAACAAACAAAAACCATATACAAAATTGTACATGATCCTTTCACTAAACAAAGAACTTAATAAAAATGTTACATGCCCCTATATCTAATAGCAAGCTTGGAAAGACGTGAGTGGTACCTGTTGTGTAGGGTCAAAACCATGTCTTGAGACATCTTGAGTTCTGATTGTCGGTTCAGCCACTGTAGCAAAATGTTTGAAGACTGCTGCTGCTAAGTGGCAAAACATCAAAGGAGATAAATGTTTGCGCATATAATTTTAAATCTAAATACACATGGGATTGTTTAGTATGAATCAGGCCAGTTAATCTAATTTATTCTAATAACTTACCCGAAAATTTAATTTAAGTTATTATTAATAAATATATAAACACACTTTCAATAAATTAATGAATTTATTTTAAATAAATTATTTTACATTTAAAAATTTAACAATTTCAGTACAGTATAAAGTTAATTATTAATTTTTTATATCAGAAATAATTTTAACAAAATTTAAGTTTCAAATCTATAATTTATAAAAAAATATCATATATATTTATAAATTAGATTTCCATATAAAATTATATATTATAATTTAAAAAGACCATAAGTTAAAACAACTTTTTTAAAAATCCAATCCTAACTTATTTAATTAAATAAACTTTTTAAAAAATATTAACATAATTTATATATCAAATAGAATGAGCAAAACTTAACTTTCAATACACTAAACTTATAATAAACATAAACCCCAACAAACCAGTTCAACTAATTAATGAGTTAAATCTAATTCAACACCAATACTTGAATATAACCCCATGAGTCAAATTTTGTTTTTGGATTAACAAGCACTAAACCTACTTAAAAAATAGATTTTCAATGGTTGAACTCAAGCATCCTTTTTCTTTGGCTTGAATGTAATCCAAAAAAAATGAAGTTCAACTTGTCACAACATGCTAACTGTACTGGGTTGACCGATGTGAATCAGGTACCCCATTTTCACGTGTCTCCTTGGGGTGAAGTGAAGTATAGTATAAAGAAAACCATTTAAAAGAAAAATAAACGATTCTGTGGTAAGGTGCATGTTATGTTAATATGAAATTACCGACCTTGTTGAGTTGAACTTGAAGGGCCTAACAAAGACAAAGGCTTGCATGCAACACATTCCAAGCCGAAGAGTAGAAATGAAGCCATTAGAATATAGCAGATTCTTCTTGTCTTCATGGTTGTGGAAATCCTGAAACATATATTGACATCAATAACGACCAACTTTATGCCAAAGTGTTGATGAGAGAAATGAAACACACACAAAAGCATTATGAGTAGCAGAGCTTTGGGTTGGTGAATCAGACTCACTTGAAGGGACCAAGTAATAATGTTGTTGAATGGGATTGGCGCAACATGTGCAAAAAAAAGAAACCAGAGAGAAAGATGTGCCAAAGATGAAAGATTTCTTCAGAAGGCTTTGCACCTCTTATTGTTATTTTTTGTGTTGCTCTTTATTTATGAATCAAGTAGGCTAAAAATATTGGTTTGATACAAAACATGGTCATCATTGTCGACTTTTTTTTGTTAAAAATAATGAGCAAGTACAATAAAAAAAAATTATTTATTCTCTGAAATCAACAAAGTTAATATTTGATATGAATATTAAATATCATAATCTAAATTTAAACTGTTCTTCTCTCACTTCATTTCTCCTCCATCTTGTCGCTACTCAGATGGGTAAATTTTCTCTTTCTAAAAATCATAAAATTAATAATAACTTCAGCTGCTGGTGTACCACCAGATTCGGATTCGTTGTTGATTGATCACTGAGCCGCAATGTCCTTAACACTGTGTATGTATGGAGTGACATAGTGCAGAAAGCCTTGGGCTGCCTAGACTGCAGAGCCACTTATTTCATAATTTAGTTCTGAATTGACTTCCCCACACCAACTCTAGTTCCTCGTAAATCCTTTTATATATATATATATATATATATACACACATAAAAACTAGGATATTAAAAATTTAGAACTTAAAGAGATTATTTGGGTTCTGGAAATTGCGAAAGAAAACAAAAGAGAAAAAAAGAGAGGATAAAATAGATACCCAGTCATTTTAATGGTTAGGGATTAAAAAAATCTCTTCAAAAAATATTTAATTTTAACCCTTTTAAAATTTTAAGTTTTCCAAAAATAAACATCTGTTAGTTTTTTATATTAACTGATGTCTAATATCTGTGTCACCTTATTAGTGACACGTAGTTGACATGTGTCATTATTTTTAAAAAATAAAAATTCTACATTATCATGTGCATTATTTTCTTATATAAAAGAATATTTTTTAACAGTTCTAAAACATAACTGCTAACAGTTGTTTATGCACCAAAATTGAAATGATCGTGGAAACATTAATTTCAGTTAAAATTTTGAACCGCTGAGAATAGTCCAATATCCTTTAACAGACATTTTCTCAAACACATTATAGGCAAAACAAGTCATAAATCTAGCATTTTCTTAAACTCAAGTCCCATACCTTTCGAATAACAAGCTAATGGAATCAGAGTGCTCACGACTTCTATGATTCATCATTCTGAAAGGTAGCAAAAGCAACAGAATCTTGAGAAGATAGTTTTGAAGAATTACCAACAAATTCCCATTCATGTTGAACAATCATGGAAAAAGTCTTCACAATAGGTGGCATGGGATCCATCATCATCATTTGAGATCGCACTTGCAAGTATTCATCATTCAAGCCATGAAGAAATCGAATAACATAATCATCTTCACATTCTTTTCATAATTTTTGAAGAATCATGGAAAAAGTCTACACAATAGGTGGCATAGGATCCATCATCATCACTTGAGATCGCACTTGCGAATATTCATCGTTCAAGCCATGAAGAAATCAAATAACATAATCATTTTCGTATTCTTTTTATAATTTTTGAAAAATCCCAAAGGAACAAGGATTCGAACAAGTACAGGTGAAGACGCATCTATACAGTTCAATTTTCTTCAATAGAATCTTCAATCCAGTGTAGTATTCAGAGACTATAGAATCTCCTTGCTTGCAATCTTAGATCTGATCTTGTAGATCGGTGATACGAAACTTGTCTGAGTGTGAGAACCGATCTTTAAGATCTTTCCATATTTTAGCAGCGGTTTCCATCCACTTCATAGATTATTTAATCGAAGGAGTCATGGATCGAGTGAGCCACGACATCATTATTTGATTGTAACGACACCATGCTTCATGAAATGGATCTTTAATTGAAGGACAAAGAATCTTACCATGGATGAACTTCTCTTTGTTCTTGGTTTCAAGAGCAACCACCATGTCTCGTTCCCATTGATGGAAGTCACTCTTTGTCAAAGGTGGTGAAACAATAATAATCGTCAGATTTTTACCGAGATGAAGGTGTAAGGGATTTATCAGATGAGATGATTCGGTGTAGAAACAGGATTTTGGACGTCACCGACATTGTTTTAGCCAAGATTAGCTATGGTCGATTAGAAAATGAGTATACCTTAACTGTTGGAAAAGCGAGGTATATGTAGAGTTTGATGATGATTGAGTCCAACGTGACTTATGTCACTATCGTTTGGTAAAATACAGGAAAAGCTAACTGTAACATTCCTGGTATTTTAATAAAAATTATGGGGAGTGGAAAATATTAGCAAATGTTTTAGAGATTTATTTAATATTTGATCTGCCTGAACCGGGGTCAAGGAATCCGGTGTCGGACCGGTCTCAAATGTGAGGATCAAACGGTATTGAAGATCGGTTGTGCAGAGAAGAACAGCCAAAGACGTGCTGTCTTGTGACTGACGCTTATCCGGTGTGCCTGGAGTGGTCTTGGATTAACCGGTGTGAGGAGAACGCCTAGCTCGGAATTATAATCCGGATCAACCTCTTGTATGGTTGAGGCAAACGGATATGCATAACAAAGAGGTGAGGACGGATGAAGTGTCCGACCTCTCAAGAGATAGCTCGGATTACCGAGGTGTGGGCACTACGCCTGGACACCGGTTGGTCGGTATCCAGCTCGGATCGATGCTCTTATGAAGTAACAGACAGTTACGAATAATTAAACATTGAGAAAGAAAATAAGCATAGTGGGTCGGAAATTATAAAAGAATCCAATGAGATGAAATTGATTAAAAACTTTTAATGAGAATGCAAATGAAATAAGGAAAAAGGCTGTTTTGCCCCTGAGCTTTATATAAAAGGAAATTCTCTCTCTCCTCTTCATTATTCACGAATCACTTCTTTTTCTTGGTCTGTTCTCCTTCTCCTTCATTTTCTCCTTTCTCGTTGCTAGATTGCATGTCCCAAAGGGGGACTCCGTTCGTGTGAAAGCTTCAATCGAACCTCATTCCTGTGATCATGGCCTCAAGGTGAGTCCACTGATCCATTTTATTTGTGGCTCCTTATCCCTTTCGTTTCCCTGGTAGCCAAGGGCCATGCATGGCTGTATTTGAGTCTGTTCTCCACTCCTTTGGTGAGTGTGGGCTCAAATGTGGCCTAAGAACTGAGGGCGTTGAGTTAATGGGTTTTGCATTCTGACCCGTAGGTGGTAGATTAGACAACGAAAGACTGAGTGACGGAGCTGAGACTGCGAATCCAGTACTCAGAGGAAGGAACCGACACCGAGAGCAGATCATCGAAGCGTGGAATCGAGGTAAGGGGGGTGTTCGGGTTATGATTAATTAGAATAGGACTTATTTCCTATCCGAGTCATTGAACAGTATGAGCAGGGTAAGAAAATGTTCTCGAATATTGTGGTGTGCCTATGTTTGTGTATGTGTGACCGTGTACACCGATCAGCTGAAGATCGGGTGTGTGGTTGAGTTAACCTTGTCATGAGCTTGACATATTTAATGCTGAGATGATGTGGATTAGTTGTGTGTGGATGCATGTGTGTATAACTTACAATGGCACAAAATACGTGATGCTTGAGATAATCAGTATGTTATGTTGAAGGGCTTGACGAGTCGGTCGCCCTACGCTGTGAGCACTGGTCAGTTTCTGACAGTTGCAAGTGGTAATTGGAATGATGTGTTTGTGTTTATATGATAGAATGTAATTATGTGGTGGAGGACGACCAACAGTATGAATAACCCTGTTTTGGCTTCAGTGGTCAAGTCGGACCCAGTTAAGCTACCCAGAGGTCTTTGACCCAGTAGTTGAAAGGGGAGCCAAGTCGGGCTCGGTGAACCAAGTCGGGTTCACGGGATGTCAAGTCGGACTCCCAGCTGAAGGTCGATCCTTTTAGTATCCGGATACTAGGTGTCAAATTTTATCTGAGAGTCAGTTGTGATAATTGATGAGTTATTGGTTGTGATGTGCATAATTGTCGAGTGACATTTGTTACATTTACTGAGTGAAATTGTTATATTTGCCGGATGACCTTTGTTATGTTTCTGAGTGGAGTTTGTCATATTGGCTGAGTGTAATTTGTAAAGTGATGAGAATGCAGTCGGACGGAGCTTATTTATATCTATAACTTGTTAATTTTGTTCTATATTAATTATGATGCCAAACACTCACCCTTGCTGTTGTTTTCAATTTAGTAACCAGTGACAGGGAAGAAGCCGGAGCCATGGAGCTGCGCCAAGGGGGAGATCGATGCCAAGGCCCGAGTGATTTTGAGTAGCTGTCTAATATAATTATGTATAAGGAGTTTTCCGAGCGTGTAATGTTACCTGTATGCTGACTTAAATTAAATCTGGTGTGAACTGACATTGTGTTGTGCTTAGTTTATATTTTTACGTGTTTGCTGTGACAGAATTTTACCGAGTGAGGCTTGCCCTAGTCGATTCATCCCTGGTTGAGCGAGGGCCGTCAGTTTAATGTTTGTTTCACCACTAGGTGAAATTTCTGCCCTTGTCCTAGTGATGGATAACCCGGAGATCCCCTTCCGGGTGGAAGGTTAGAATGTCCGAGTGGGATTGGTTGGGAGAGAGTTTCGAGTGAAGAGAATTTGGAGGTGTCCGAATGGAAATCTGAGTTCCTTTTGAGGGAAGTAAGAATAGGGTATTCACCGAGTGAGGAATGTCCGAGGGAATGGAAGTTGAGCGTTTTCCGAGTGAAACCCCTTGTGCCGAGTAAACCATTTTACCGAGTGAAACCCCATGTGGGTCCGCGTGTGCGTCTTGTTCGCCTAGTCTTCAGGTGTGGCATTCGCTCAAGCGAGTCGGTACTCGCCTAAGCGACTCTTGGATTTAGCCTAGGAATTTTGGGGACTCGCTTAGGCGAATGACCCCTGTCCTCTTCCTCTTCCTTTGCCCCTTCTTCTTCTCCCGCTGTTTCTACACCATTCTACCAGGCGGATGTTATCATGTGTACATTCTGATTATCATTTTGATTTCATCTAAGGGAATACTGTCTGTTGTCAAGACCGAGTTGAACTATTTCCGATCGGTTGTTAGTTCAACATATTTTCATTTAAAGACTTATTTTAGAACGGTTTTGTTCATACTGAGCATGATTGTATGTAGCCTAAGGGATAAATATTATTTTACATCTAAACCGAGTGGACTAAATGTTAAAAGAAGTAAATACTAATTCATACTAAGATACAAATTTTATTCAACGCGAAAATTCTATTATGAAAATAACCTGCCGTTTGTAATTAAAAAGGTAAATTAATCTAGGATGTTACACTAACATAGGCACAAACATTTCTGACACATTCTATAGGTCTTTTAGTCGGTATCCCCCAGTTGTCTCACAATCTCCGCCCAATTCTGAATCAATTAGATCTTGGATTGGGATTTGGGAGGCCTCTATGACATTTTCAGTGGGAGTCTCCATACCACTTTACTAGTGATGAGGTATACCTATTGTGCTTGTGGCATCCGGTATGAGGCTATTATCAACATTACTATTAGAGTAATAACAATTAATACTCTTTTTAAAATTATAAATAAATAATTAGTTAAAATTTTAAATAGATACAAAATTTTATCAGCATATTAAATAAAATTAAAGGGAATATTATATACTAGTGATACATTTTCTATTTAGTCATAATTGCAAAGGGTCCAAACTGGAACAAATGGTACTAAGGAAGTGCAACTGGACCAAGATTAATTAAATGAGAAATAGGATTAGTAGAGGCAGAATAGTGTGAAGTCAATTTCATACAGGTTGGTACATGGGAAACACCAGACATGCCTCGAGTCTGCTCTCATTTAATCACTAAAAGGCAATTACAGTCAAAGATTGATTTTTGGAGAGGAGTACTATGGCTGATTCATTAAAGTGATTAATATGGGTTATTATTTATTGGACGAAATTATAAAATAAAAAAATTAAAAGGTTAATAATGATTATTTACAGTGTTTAAAATAATTAAAACTCTATTTAATCATAATTTTTTTTATTGATCAAACTGAAATTTGACCGACTTTAAATAAGTCAATACTCTTTAATTTTTATTACGTTATCCTAATCTGTAGACACTGCTCACTCTCTCGAATTGTTTGTGCAGTCACCAGTTTTAGTTCAACTTGGTTTTAATAAATGGTTGAAATTTTATAAGAAACTTGAACTTGAGTGCGAGGTATATGATGTAGTATCTTGATATCAATCAGAGAAGAGGACATTAATGAGGTATGATTGGAGTAAGAGGATTTTAGGGTTGAATTTCTATTCTTAACCACCATTTATAGTATTTTTGATATATAGATTCATAACATTAAGTTCTACCCACTAAAATCTAAAGTAACTACATTTCTTAAATTTTAAATTTAAAACCACTATGACATTGACAATATTTTTTTTTATCTAATTTGAGCTTAACCAAATTTTTATAATTTAAATAAAGTAGAAATGTCCTAATTCCACGATAAATTTTTGCTTTGTTCACTTTGCTGGAAGTTACTTGTATTCTACCCTGGAGGGCGTGATGAATCATAAATGTACGGCATCTGCTACCTCCGTTTATATAAATTGTTTGAGATTGTTGTTTGTCTATTTAAAAAAAGATTATGCCCTTGCGATAAGGTTTAATGAACCAAAAATAGTAATTTGTTATTAAAAATTATGTTGAAATAACTTAAAAATCACGGCTTGTAAGCTTTTAAATGAAATTTTCTTTTTACTTTTTTATTCATTATCTTTAAAATGCTTGTTAGCATTTTCTTAAAAAGTACTTATAAATTTACTGAATTTCATAAAAGAAATATTCTTGCCTTCTCTAACATACCATTTTATCTCTAATTAAATACTAGGAATCATGCTCATTTATACTCCTAGTGCTATAAACAAAATTCTCATTTAACACTATAATACTCTTTGTCCAGGTGTGCACATGCGTTATCAATCTTTTCACTCCCTAATTGGCAGTAAATACAAGCAGTTTAAGAAAAGAGTTCACAAAAGACTATTGAATTAATATATGGAGAATTGATTAAAGGTAATTTTGAAAAAAAATTGTACACGATCCTTTCACTAAACAAACAACTTAATAAAAATGTTACATGCCCCTATATCTAATAGCAAGCTTAGAAAGACGTGAGGGGTTGGGTACCTGTGTAGGGTCAAAAGCATGCCTTGAGACATCTTGACTTCTGATTGTCGGTTCAACCCCTGTAGCAGAGTGTTTGAAGACTGCTGTTGCTAAGTGGCAAACATCAAAGGATATAAGAAGAAGAAAAAAACTTTAAAAATAGACATGTTTGCGCATGTAATTTTAAATCTTAATACTTAATGAGGTTTTTTTTGCCCAAAATAATGTGATTTTAGAAAATATATATCTGAATTGGGTTGGCTCTTAAAATATATTTTGGTCTGGGATGAAAAGGGTCATGTCAATTATTCAGAATCGTATCTTGAAGAGGCGGTTTACAGAAACTAAAAGGCCATAAGATGGTTTCTGTAGGGGTTGCCATGTGTCGCGCATGCTTAGAAACTGCAGGGGGAGGAGGCGGTTGTAGTCTGGTAACCCTAGTCAATGAGACAAATTAGTGGCAGCCACGTGTTGTGCATGCACAAAAACCGCACCTCGAAGAGGCTGTTTCATGGTCAAACCATAGCCCTGTCCCTGCACAACATGCATCGTGGAATACAGAAACCGCATGATGGCACTGTGATTTTGCATGCCCTATTCCACCATAAATCTTCATTTTCACCATGAAACTCACCATGCCATTTTTTCACTTCTAAGAGCTTCCTCATCTTCTCATTTTTGTAACATTGTGTGGTCCATTGTGGTCCCTTTGGGTTGTTTACATTTTGTGGTTCCTTTGCCTCATTAAACAAGGTGAGTCATATTTAATTTGTTGGGAAAAGTTAACTGAGGCGTATGGAATTACATTGCCCTTAAGAGTTTATGTGCCTAAGGCGTGACCCCCAGGATACAGCAGTCCTTTTATCATAATGATAGGAAGCAGAACCCATAAAAAGTAAAGAAAAATCTTGTGTAAACCCCTCAACTTCAGCAAATCTATGTACGATTTTTTTATATATAAAAGGAAATAAAATAGCAGATTTAAATCGGAGATTAAAACATTAAGTTGGAAAATAAATCTGTCAATTAAACTCATTAATGAGACGTTCACGGGCCAATCAATGTGAGACTAAAAAACTTTTGAAATATATCTAAAATTTCTAACAATCCCCCATACATTTCAAATTTTTTTTAAAAATATTAAAATAAAAAATAAAAAATTGGGTTTACATCACAGGGCAAATGCATCAGATCTGGTGTTTTCTGAACTATGAACCAGACCCTAGACAGATAAACTTAACTTACAGTGAAGTGATGAAGCAAGCTTCTATGAACCAAAATCACTTTAATGTAAGATAGTGGTCTATCTATCACATTACACTTCTTGACTCTTTTTGTTGTTATCATTGTTAGTCCTCAAATTTATAATAAATCCTTTAATAAAAATTTCATAAAAATAATAAAAATTAGCTTAATTTGTTAGAAAATTAGGTTTTTAATTCAATAAATAGATGTTGTTGGAAATAATCTGCCCTTGATCAATTTTCTCTAGTTTTACAGTGAAAAAGTAAAGAATTTAAGAGAAAATTGAAGATCTGGAGAAGCTAACGCGTAGCATCAACACCATGCGTAGCGTGGGTACTTTTGATGCTGACGCTACGCGTCACAACCACGCGTAGCGTCAGAGCTGCGTGGACTCCATAGCCAAGCTGGCCAAGCACTCACCTTTTGACCCATTATTGGCCACTCCACTCTGCACAAATGGCCAAACCGAAAGTGGAGACAGGTCCATATGGAAATGCATGATTGAATAAAATATTCCAAGGTAGCCATTATCAGTTGTGTTAATGGAGGCTGAGTCAGGGGACTGACGCGTAGCGTCAGCACCCTTGCTCAGCCCCATAAATAGGGCCATCCAACACCATTCTAAGCATCCCATCCCATCCCATTCTCTATATTCAGAGTTCTTTTCTCTCTTCTATACTCAAGTTTTGAGTATTTCTTTTAGAGTTTGTAGTTCTAGAATAGTTTTCTAGATACTTGAGAGTGTTGTGGTGTATTGTGATCGTTGTATCATGAACTTTCCATCGTCTTCGTATGTCAACCTCTGTAAGTGTTATTTTTACTTTTACCATGTGTAACTAATCTGTTTATGTTGGAATTGGTGAACTAATCTATTGAGTATAATGTTGTGAATTCGACCTCTGCATGTTTATGATTCAAGTCCATGTTAGTATTTCAATCTTTTATTAATATGAACGTCAAACGGGAGAATGATTTTCATGTGTATTGAAACTTGTTTTATTAGTGTGGATGTCAAACGGGAGAATGATTATTCATGCCGTATTGAAACTTGTTTTAACGAAAGTAAAAGTTGGAATACCCTTGGTATCTCAATTCTATAGGGGTTGTTAACCATTGTTGCCATAAGGCCAGGACTTAATGCAAGTTTTTACTGAGAAAGATCACGAGGGATCGGACTTTACGGTGAATTCTTAGAATTTATATCACGAGGGATCGGTTATAATGAATTTATGCTACAATGACATGAAACTTGATGATTAAATATGCATGTCTTGAGTTCCTCATTGTTATTCTAGATTAGGGATCTAATTTCCAACATAATTTGTCTATCTGTGTTTTATCCTCAAGTATCTTACCTATTCTAGATTGTAACTCAACTTTTTAGATAGATTTTTTTTATTTTTATCTCATGAACAATTCAACCATGCTATCCTGTGAATACTGTATATTGTATATAAATCATTCTTTTGTCTATAAGTTTCTTTACATTTACCATAATGACTAGGAAATTACTGTTGTTATTGGACTTTCAATCCCAGTGGAACGATATCTAAATTTTGAAAACTACAAACGATTGGTGCGCTTGCCAATGAATGACCCGGTAGTAAACATAAATAGTTAAACAAAAACAACCATTATTACCGGGCCAACAAGTTTTCTGGCGCCGTCACCGGGGATTGAATTGATTCAGTAAAACAGTAAATTTTTAATTACCATGGTAAATATTTTTTACCTTAGTTATTTTTTTTAATTTTGTTATTTGCTTATTTACTTTTTCTTATCATTGTTACACTAACTTTCTTTGTCTAGTTTATGTATGCAAACTCGATCTACTGCAGGAAAAATTTATTTTGATCCTGAGATAGAAAAGTTTGTAAAGAAAATCAAGTCTTTGAAATCTATAACATAAACTAATTCTTCTTCTATTTCTAAAAATCTTGAAAATTCAAATATGGCTGCTGAAAGGAGAACATTAGGACAGTTTGCTGCTATTAATGGTCCACCCCGAGTTTCGGGAATGTTTCAAGGACCTGTTATGCCAGTGGAGATTAAACCTGCTACTTTAAATATTATTCAAAATAATCAATTTGCTGGTTTAAATCATGAAGAACCATATGAACATTTAACTATTTTCTATGAGTTATGCAGCATAATTGGTTTTGAGCCCAATCAAGAAGAATCTATTTATATGAGATTATTTCCTTTTTCATTAATTGGTAAAGCTAAAGAATGGTTTAAATCTTGCCCACCGGGTAGTTTTGCAAACTGGTCTGATGTTGAAAGAAAATTTTTAGAAAGATTTTATTCTCCTTCAAAATATTTTGAATCCATGACAGCCATACACTCTTTTTCTCAAAACAATGATAAATCATTAGGAGAAACATGGGAACGATTCAAGGCACTTTTGAGAAAGTGTCCAAACCACAACCTGAATGATGCCGAAAAGGTAAGATTCGTTTACCATGGGTTATCACCTCAGTTCAAGATGATGTTAGATGCTTGTGTAGGTGGTTCTTTAATGAACAAGACTGTGGAGGAAGCTATTAAGATATTGGAATCAATGTCCATTAGTGACCATCAAGCTAAACCGGAAAGAGGTAATGTGCAAGGTATGCTTGAACAAGGAGTAAATAATACAGTGTTAGTTCAGCAAAAATTATTGATACAACAAATTGAGGCAATGAGTAAACAACTTGGAAAACTTCAAGTTACCCATGTATCACCACAACTTCATGCTCAACTAAAACAATGTGAGTATTGTATGGGCGAACAACCATGTGGTTACTGTGCTCCTGACAAGAATGAACAAGAACAAGCTAATTCCTTGATCCATCAGAGATTACCTACAGGTAATTCTCTAAATCCTTTTGTAAATTCATTTTCTAATAATTACCTGCAGGGAAGGCAAAACCAAAATTAAGGTTGGAGGCAAAATACTAGATCCTTTAACAATCAAGGTGATTACAATACTAGATTGACAAAGGCTGAAGAAAGTATTCAACAATTGATGCAATACATGGAGACAACTAAGGTTGCACGTAAAGCATCAGATCAACAATTGAGTCAGCTAGTAAAGGAAGTAGCAGACATGAAGAATTTCAAAATGAAAGAACAATGTGAGGCTATCTTTACAAGAAGTGGTAAGACTGTAGGTATTGATTGTGAAAAAGAAAGAGAAAAAGAAAAAGAAGAAAAAGAAGAAGAAAAAGAAAAAGAAAGTGAAAAAAATGAGGAACAAGATGAAATAAAATAAAAAAATAAAAAAAAATCAATATTTAGGATAGACACCTCCTGTCAAGGATTTACCTTATCCTCATGCACCATAAAAAAAAGATAAGGAAAAGGAATACAAGCGATTCCTTGAAATTTTTAAGCAGTTGCACATAAACATTTCTTTTTCTGAGGCATTAGAACAAATGCCTACATATGCTAAGTTTATGAAAGAACTGCTCACAAAGAAAAGGAGGTATGATGAGGAGATAGTAGAACTTGAAGCAAATTGCAGCGCCATCTTACAGTACAAGATGCCATAAAAATCCAAAGACCCCGTTAAATTCACCATTCCTGTTTCTATTGGTGGAGTAAATATCGGGAAGGCTTTATTAGATTTAGGGGCTAGCATCAATCTAATGCCCCTAAGTATGATGAAGCGTATTGGTGACCTTGATCCGCAACAAACAAGAATGACTCTGCAATTAGCTGATAAATCCATCAAGAGACCTTATGGGATTGTAGAAGATGTGCTTGTAAAGGTTGACAAATTCTACTTCCCTATGGATTTTGTAATCTTAGACATGGAGGAAGATGCTGATGTTCCTCTGATTCTTGGAAGACCATTCATGAAAACTGCTCGAGTATTGATTGATGTGGACAATAGGAAGCTAGCAGTAAGGGTGCACGATGAGGAAGTGAATTTCAATGTCTTCAAAGCAATGAAACATCCTAGCCCGAAGCAAGACTGTTTCAAAGTGGACGTCCTTGATGAAGCCTATCTTTCCTTATCAAAAGGTATGTCTATTCCTGACCCATTAAATAAGCTATTGACTAATTCTGTTGAATTCTTGAATGAAGAAGAAAAACATATTGAAAAATATCTTGAAGAATTTGATCAAGGGAAAGAAATTTCCTTTGAATCAAGAAAGATTGAAGAAATTCAAGACTCACCTGTTGAAGAAATCTAGAAACCTGAACTAAAAGTGTTACCTTCCAATCTAAAGTACATCTTTTTGAAAGAAGGTAATTTTAAAACCAGTAATCAATAGTAATCTGTTAAGTTAAACAGAGAAAGAAAAATTGGTAGAAGTATTAAAGAGAAATTAAGAAGCAATTGGATGGACACTTGAAGATTTGAAAGGTATAAGTCCATCCTACTGCATGCATAAAATTTTGTTAGAAGATGATTTCAAACCTGTTGCTCAACCTCAAAGGCACCTCAACCCAGCTATGAAAGAGGTAACCAAAAAGGAGGTCTTGAAATTGCTAAAAACAGGTATTATCTATCCTATTTCTGATAGTGCATGGGTGAGTCCTGTCCAAGTTATTCCAAAAAAGGGTGGTATGACAGTAATTGTTAATGAAAAAAATGAATTAATTCCTACAAGAACTGTCACCAGTTGGAGAATGTGCATTGATTATAGAAAATTAAATCAAGCAACAAGAAAAGGTCATTTTCCATTGCCTTTTATGGATCAAATGCTTGAAAAATTATCTGGACAAGAATATTACTGCTTTCTTGATGGTTATTCTGGATATGATCAAATTGTTGTTGACCCTCTTGATCAAGAAAAGACTGCTTTTACATGTCCTTTTGGCATATTTGCCTACGGAAAAATGCCATTTGGATTATGTAACGCACCTACTACTTTTCAAAGATGCATGTTTACTATTTTTGCAAATTTAATTGAAAAGAGCATTG
The DNA here is from genome assembly GCA_037962975.1 of Clitoria ternatea. Lineage (NCBI taxonomy): Eukaryota > Viridiplantae > Streptophyta > Magnoliopsida > Fabales > Fabaceae > Clitoria > Clitoria ternatea. Next base: position 283,655,766 of record CM075671.1, on the reverse strand, counting down.
AGATTTTCATGGATGACTTCTCAGTTTTTGGGAATTCATTTGAGACATGTCTATCCAACCTAGACACCGTACTGAAGCGGTGTATTTAGACAAATTTGGTGCTTAATTGGGAGAAGTGTCACTTCATGGTGAAAGAAGGAATTGTACTTGGTCATAAAATTTCTTCTAGAGGCATTGAAGTAGACCAAGCCAAGATAAAGGTAATTTCTAAACTCCCACCCCTTGTGAATGTAAAAGGTATTAGAAGCTTTTTAGGACATGCTGGATTTTATAGGAGGTTTATTCAAGATTTTTCAAAAATTGCAAAACCTTTATCAAACCTTCTGAATAAAGATGTTGAATTCAAATTTGATGAAGCATGTCTTAAAGCTTTTAATTCCTTAAAAGAAAAATTGGTTTCTGCCCCTGTAATTGTTGCTCCTAATTGGAATTTACCCTTTGAACTTATGTGCGATGCAAGTGATTATGCTGTTGGAGCAGTTTTAGGTCAAAGATATGAAAAAGTTTTTAAAGTCATACATTATGCTAGTAAAGTTTTGAATGAAAATCAAATAAATTATGCAATTACTGAAAAAGAATTACTAGCCATAGTATATGCTTTAGAAAAATTTTGATCTTACTTGATTGGTTCAAAAATAATTGTTTTTACTGATCATGCGGCAATCAAGTACCTTTTGATTAAATCTGATTCAAAACCTCGGTTAATCAGATGGATTTTGCTCCTTCAAGAATATGATCTTGAAATCAAAGATAAAAAGGGTATTGAAAATATGGTAGTTGACCATCTTTCTAGATTAATGAATAATGAGGTTACTGCCAAGGAAAAAGAAATTTTGGAAGAATTTCCTGATAAAAAACTTTTCAAAATAACACAACAGCCATGGTTTGTTAACATGGCCAATTTCAAAGCAGCAGGAGTTCTCCCAAATGATTTAACTTGGCAACAAAGAAAAAAATTCTTTAGAGATGCAAGATATTTTGTTTGGGATGACCCTCATTTATTCAAAATTGGAGCGGATAATTTGTTACGGCGTTGTGTGCCTGACTAGGCAGTAAAAGATGTGTTGTGCCATTATCATAAATCGCCATATGGAGGACACTTTAATGATGAAAGAACAGCTGTAAAAGTTCTTCAATCAGGTTTATACTAGCCCTTTCTTTTTAAAGATGCTCACTCATTTGTTCAATCTTGTGATAACTGCCAAAGAACAGGTAATGTCGGAAGAAGGCAAGAAATGCCTCTCACAAATATACAAGAGGTTGAGGTATTTGATTGTTGGGGAATTGACTTCATGGGACCTTTTCCTAACTCTCACTCAAATCAATACATTCTTTTGGCAATTGATTATGTTTCAAAATGGGCGGAAGCAATTGCTACCCCTAATGCTGACACTAAATCTGTTGTGAATTTTTTCAAGAAAAATATTTTTTGCAGATTTGGGACACCAAGAACTTTAATCAGTGATGGTGGTTCACATTTTTGTAATAAAGTTCTTCAGAAAGTATTACAACATTATGGAGTAAAGCATAAGGTAGCCCCAACATATCATCCACAAACCAACGGACAAGCAGAGATTTCAAATCGTGAAGTAAAAAGAATTCTGGAGAAAACTGTGTCATATTCTAGAAAGGATTGGTCACACAAACTTGATGATGCACTCTGGGCATACAGAACTGCATTTAAAACACCAATTGGCCTTTCTCCTTTCCAGATGGTCTATGGAAAATTATGTCACCTTCCAGTTGAAATGGAACATAAAGCATATTGGGCTTTAAAATTCCTCAATTTTGATAAAAATGTAGCAGCAGACAAATGAAAGTTACAGCTACTCGAATTAGAGGAAATGAGGAACAATGCCTATGAATCATCCAGATGTTACAAAAGTAAGGTGAAAGCTTACCATGATAAAAAGCTAAAGAAAAGACACTTCACACCAGGTCAGCAAGTTTCATTGTTCAACTCAAGATTAAAATTGTTTCCTGGAAAATTGAAACCAAAATGGTCACGCCCGTTTCTAATTAAAGAAGTTAAACCATATGGAGCAGTGGAAATTGAAGATCCAACTTCCAAAAGAAGTTGGATGGTAAATGGGCAAAGGTTGAAACTCTATTTGGGTGGTGAAATTAACAAAATTACCACCAGTTATCTTTTAACTGATCCTTGAAATGCAGAAATGTCAAGCTGGAGACATTAAACCTAGCGCTCAATGGGAGGCAACCCATTCTATTATTTGTTATTTTTAATTTATTTTCATAAAAAAATCCAAAAATAAATTTTCTCTTTTTAAATAAATAAATCAATCAAACTTTTGTTAGTAAGAAAATTTATACACTTAAAGTTTTTACACAATAAAACCAATTTTGTAAAATTAATTATTGATTCTTTGGAAACTTAGGAATTTTGATAAATTTAATTACAATAAGTTTATTATCTATCAAGCAAATTTCGATAACCAGGTGAATTGAGAGATCCTTTTAAACACTTGAGGGATTATCCAACATAACTTCATTCGAATTGATTTTGCTTTAATCTTTGATTTGTGTTATTATACAGAGAATTCAGGAAAATGATCAAGGCACATTTATTGGTGAAAAGAAACCTTGGGCCAAACAGCTTACCTTGGTAAAAATTATTTTATCCTTTGCAAGCCAATGTTGAGCCTGAGAATAAACTCTTTGGTACCCTTAAAACCTAAAACAGTTTTTAACCATTCCCTTTACTTGATTGATTAAAAGAGCAGTTGAAATAAATGAAAAATATTTTGAGTGTTCTTACAAAAAATGGGAAGTGAAAAATAAGCAACTTGATTCTTTCAAAGAAAATAAAATATGAAAGAAAAAGAAAAAGTCAAAAATAGTGAAAAGAATCAAGTTGGGGGTATTTATTTTCTCATCAATAAAAGAAATGAGAGTTTGGGCCAAGAGAAAGCCTAAAAATTATTTAAAAAAAAGCTCTTTTATGATTTCAGGTTTTTGTAAATTATAAGCCTAAAATTTGCTTGATTTGTTAATAAAATATTGTAAAGAAATTTATCATTAAACTTTTGTTACATTAGATATCAATTTTTGATTACTACAAAATAGTTAAATTATGAAATTACTTTTTGAGATAAATTCTCAGACTAACTCAAAAATTTGATTCCAAATTTTTATTTCTTATTTTCCTCTCTTGCTCGAGGACGAGCAATGTCTCAAGTTGGGGGTATTTGTTAGTCCTCAAATTTACAATAAATCCTTTAATAAAAATTTCATAAAAATAATAAAAATTAGCTTAATTTGTTAGAAATTTAGGTTTTTAATTCAATAAATAGATGTTGTTGGAAATAATTTGCCCTTGATCAATTTTCTCTAGTTTTGTAGTGAAAAAGTAAAGAAATTAAGAGAAAATTGAAGATTTGGAGAAGCTGACGCGTAGCATCAACACCACGCGTAGCGTAGGTACTTTTGATGCTGACGCTACGCGTCACAATCACGCGTGGCGTCAGAGCTGCATGGACTCCACAGCCAAGCTGGCCAAGCACTCACCTTTTGACCCATTATTGGCCACTCCACTCTGCACAAATGGCCAAACCGAAATTGGAGACAGGTCCATATGGCAATGCATGATTGAATAAAATATTTCAAGGTGGCCATTATCAGCTGCGTTAATGAAGGCTGAGTCAGGGGACTGACGCGTAGCGTCAGCACCCTTGCTCAGCCCTATAAATACGGCCATCCAACACCATTCTAAGCATCCCATCCCATCCCATTCTCTACATTCAGAGTTCTTTTCTCTCTTCTATACTCAAGTTTTGAGTATTTCTTTTAGAGTTTGTAGTTCTAGAATAGTTTTCTAGATACTTGAGAGTGTTGTGGTGTATTGTGATTGTTGTATCGTGAAGTTTCCATCGTCTTCGTAATGTCAACCTCTGTAAGTGTTGTTTTTACTTTTACCATGTGTAACTAATCTGTTTATATTGGAATTGGTGAACTAATCTATTGAGTATAATGTTGTGAATTCGACCTCTGTATGTTTATAATTCAAGTCCATATTAGTATTTCAATCTTTTATTAATATGAACGTCAAACGGGAGAATGATTTTCATGTGTATTGAAACTTGTTTTATTAGTGTGGATGTCAAACGGGAGAATGATTATTCATGCCGTATTGAAACTTGTTTTGACAAAAGTAAAAGTTGGAATACCCTTGGTATCTCAATTCTATAGGGGTTGTTAACCATTGTTGCCATAAGGCCAGGACTTAATGCAAGTTTTTACTGAGAAAGATCACGAAGGATCGAACTTTACGGTGAATTCTTAGCATTTATATCATGAGGGATCGGTTATAATGAATTTATGCTGCAATGACATGAAACTTGATGATTAAATATGCATGTCTTGAGTTCCTCATTGTTATTCTAGATTAGGGATCCAATTTCCAACATAATTTGTCTATCTGTGTTTTATCCTCAAGTATCTTACCTATTCTAGATTGCAACTCAACTTTTTAGATAGATTTTTTATTTTTATCTCATGAACAATTCAACCATGCTATCCTGTGAATACTGTATAAATTGTATATAAATCATTCTTTTGTCTATAAGTTTCTTTACATTTACCATAGTGACTAGGAAATTACTGTTGTTATTGGACTTTCAATCCCAGTGGAATGATATCTAAATTTTGAAAACTACAAACGATTGGTGCGCTTGCCAATGAATGACCCAGTAGTAAACACAAACAGTTAAACAAAAACAACCATTATTACCGGGCCAACAATCGTCGTTTTGCGCAAACAGGTCATGCGCGTGCCTGGTAATTCATGAGTGCTCTAGAAATTTCACCATTTAATTTCATAGGAGCGGCCCCACTCCACACTCATATAGGTGCTTTCATCAAGTTTATAATGCACTTTTATACACCACCCATAAGGGATATGAAAATCATTAAAAGCTTTTAAGCTTAACCATCATTCAGTGCAGTCTAGCACTTCTCACATACACCATTGGAAGAGACAAAACAAAAAGAGTGCTAGCAAGACTAACTAAGTGATTTGTTATTACCCATATGAACCTTCTTCATGGGATCTCCAATCACAAAGGTTGGGTTCCCATCACTGTTAATTACAAGTGGCTCAAGTCTCATTCCCCTTGGTGTTTGACTCACTAGTTTTTCACTTTGTGAAACTCAAGATCAAAATAATTTTGATCCATGATTTGTAGCTATATTACTTGATTATAATATACATGTACATGTTTCAAGAATCTCAATATAAATACTATTATTTGTCTGTAGGAAGACATATTTCTTCCATATATATGCTAAGAAAATTTTCTTAGCTTATTAGCCTTAAATTTTAACAGGCCTCCATTTTTAATTTAGACTACTCAGATCTACTTAGTTGAATTCTAATTAACAACTCCTCTTTTGAGGGTAAAATAAATTCACTTAAAAATTTATTCTCAAAAAAATTATTCATCACTATGTCATTAACATAGTGGAAAACTCATAATCAACTAAATTAAATTAGCTAGTCAACATCACTATGTCAATAACATAGTGGAAAACTCAAAAGTAAGGAATATTATAACTCATCTCTTTCAAGATTAAAATAAATTTAATTTGAATTTATTCTCGTTTAATGTTGGATTTAAGTATCATCACCATAATATTAATAAGATGGAAATTCACTATACACAACAAATTTATTAAATCCAATAATCTTCCAATAATTTTGTACATTAGAACTAGACAACATAGTCTTTTTTTTATAAACAAAGTCCTTTTTTTATAGAGAGTCACCATTGTAAGGGATCTATTTTAAAAAACCAATCTTTATAAGAATTTTCTCAATATAATATTCTCAAAATATAAATTATCACACATTCTTATGATTAAAACTCAAATTAAGTTTGTGATAAAAATCACATTTGTTTCACATTCCTTCAACATATTAAAACTCAAATAGCTCATCATCATCTAGCATCACAACAACCACGTATATGCTACTAATTAAATTAAAAAAATAGATAACATGGCTTATTAGAGCTTAACATCAAAATAATTTTTTCAAGCACTAATAATATTAAAGTCATGCCATGTACCACACATCATCAAGTTTAATTTCACACATCATTATAGATAGACTCATCATCATCTTTGTCCCTTTTTGATTAAAAATATTTAATGTCATGCATATCACAAATTACAAAAACTCCCATGACAAAGCACTTTTGGCTATCAATTTTCAACTGTTAAAATATAATAATTTCATTACATTTACAATACTAATTAACAGCAGTAAATATGAACAACACCACTATTTTTTACTTCAACAAAAATTATAATTTTTTATTTTCATTAATGCAGAAGTTATAGATAATTATATATAATTAACTTGACATTTACTAATATGTGCACAACTTTATCACTTAAATAATATATGTCAAGGCACCTCCACAAGTAGATTTTGTCTCATCTGAATATGAGATCCAATTGGCATCACAATATCATTCTAATACTGCAGAATATCCATTATATAATATACCATAATTTATGGTACCTCTCAAGTATTTCATTAGTCTACTCAATTTGCCCAAAGCATACTCAAGTAATTAATCAAATATAATAGACTCCCAATAATTTGAGCGTTATATTATTATCATTCCTTATGATTTTAAGGCTCAAAATATAAACATGTTAAAATTTGACAACATATATCATGATAAGATAGTAACTTAATTTTTCAATGTAGCAACACAACATATTAGTCCATTACATGTTAAAAAGATGACAAATTATGCATATATATAAACTACCAAACACACTAGACATAAAATTTACCAAGGTATATAATGTAAAACAATAAGTTTTTTTATGAAACAAACATCCCTTGAACAATACAATAGAAAATTGAAAGGAGTAGATATATTAAAAACACCTAATATTATGGCAAGCTTTATAACCCTTTCAATTAGTGTTAATTCCACATTTCTTTAGTGGGGCATAGTTGCTGAAAGAGGCTATGCGCCTATCCTGCTCCTGAGTTCGAGGGCTTCGGAAATCATCCTTTTGGGTCTGCCTCTCTGGTCTCACCCTCTCCTTATCTCTCCGTGGTTGAGGGGAAGGCACTGGTGGTTTAGCCCTAGCTGTCGTGGCCTCCAGATGCATCTCTATACCCATGTACTTCGAAGCCTTCCTCCGGAACTCTTCAAACGTCATCGGAGGACTCTTTGCCAGAGATAGGGCAAAGGCTGACCCAGGCTGTAGGGCCTCGATAAAAAGCAAATCGTAAAGTTCACGGGCCAATCAATGTGAGACTAAAAAACTTTTGAAATATATCCAAAATTTCTAACATAATTTTTATATTTATTGTTAAAATAATTAGTTTTTAATATTTATAATGGTTAGTGTTTGTTTAGTGTTTAGAGAGTTGTATTTAGTTTTTTATATTTATGATTAGTGTTATTATTTATATATATGATTAGTTTAGTGTAGTAATAGTGTTTAGTATCAGGTTTGGTTAATGTTTGCTTAGCGTTTGTTTAATGCTTTTTTGGTGTTTTGTGGTTAGTTTTTGTTTAATGTTATCATTTTTATACATGATTTATTTAGTGTTTTGTGCTTAGTGTTTACTGTTTGTGTAGTTTTTGTTTACTAAATAAATATTATGCATGTATCATAATTATTTGGTAAATAAATAATATAACAATTTTTAGTGTTGAGATATTATGTCGGTAAAATAAAAAAAAGTAAGTAAATGAAGTTGAATTATGTTTAGTGTTAGGAAAAAATTTTAATGTTTAGTAAATAAATAGTGTATGTATCATAATTTTTTGGTAAATAATATAATAGTTTTTAGTGTTGAAATATTGTGTAAGAAATGTAAAAATATTGTAAGTGAATGAAGGTAAATTTATGTTTAGTGTAAGGAAAATTTTTTAATGTTTTTTAAGTAAATAAATAAGGTGTATGTATCATAATTATTTGGTAAATAAATAATATAAATAGTTTTAAGTGTTGAAATATTGTGTATAAAAAATATAAATATTTTAAGTAAATAAAGTTAAATTATGTTTAATATTAGGAAAAAAATTTAAGAAATTAGAAAATAAATATTGTGATGTATCATAATTTTTTGGTAAGCAAATAATATAATAATTGAAACATAATATTAAATATTTTATTTTATGGAGGATGGATGTATCATCTTCATCCATGCAACAATCACGCAAAGTGAACCCCAGTCTAGAAAATCCGGGAGTTTTAAAGTTCCAAAATGTGCATGTATCGAAAGCAGTATGGAATGGAAGACCGGATGAAATATTAAAGTACAGACTATGTTGGTTTTTCGTGGTGCTAGGGGTTCCATGCTAGATGAAATTGTACCACTCTTACAAAGAGCTAGGTTCATTGGGATTGCCCAATTACATTTTTTCTTTCAGGTTGAGCCTGCTTTGCTGTCTGCGCTGGTGGAAAGATGGAGACCTGAAACACACATGTTCCATGTGCCACTTGGTGAGTGCATCATTACATTGTAGGATGTGGCAATTCAGGTGGGTTTGCGAGTGAATGGTCTGCCTTTAATATGTGATACTTTTGATCGCGATTGGAGTGCGTTGGTGGAAAATTTATATGGTGTGTATCCACCCGATGACGTTTTCCATTACGGGACTTTGAATATGAAGTGGCTTTCTAGTCAGTTTGCCAACATTGAGGACCGCATTGGCAATGATGTTCAACTGCTAAGGTACACAAAAGCGTATATTTTACAGTTAATCGGTGGTGTCGTCTTCCCCGACCAATCTAGTAGCAAGGTATCATTGAGGTACTTGCGATTGTCAGAAGACCTGAATAGATACAGCCAATATAGTTAGTGATCTGCAGCCCTCAGTTATTTGTATCGTGATTATGCAAATCCACTGATTATGATCATTCATTTATTTGTGGCCTTTACCTACTGGTTCAGGTTTAGGCCTGGGACAAGTTTCTGAGCATTGCTCTAAATGTCACCTCATGACAAACCTGTAGGCACCCACTATGCTGCAAGGCAATGCTTGTTTTTGTATTATTTAGATTTTGTCAAATGTGTTGTGACCTTTACGTAGATATTAAATTTTGGTTGTCATTGTAGGTGGTTGGAAAGCCAGACTTTTAAGGTTGTACGCCAAGATATTGACTTTTATCGGCGTGCATTCGATGAGATGAAACAAACGGATGTGAGTGTACCCCTTTCACCATGATAACAATGTAGGAGTGTTATATTTTTTTTATTACACAATAACGACTAATGATTTCTACCCTTATTGTTATGTAGATTGTTTGGACCCCCTATGGAGCAGATTTGTTGCAGACATTGCCTCCAGTTTATTTGCAAGGTTCGGAATCATGGAGAACTATGGTCCCATTTTTATGTACAAACATTGTTGAGTGGCATCAGCCTGACCGAGTGACGAGATAGTTCAGCATGCAACAACATATACCATCCGCCCCATGCCAACCTGAGGACTTGCATGGGATCACACAAAGAGGGAAGGCATGGGAAAATTGGGATTAGATTTATATTCTGTTGATAACAATGTTGAAAATCGTGCTCAGTATATGTATACCAACCCACCATAGGATGGTTTATTGTTTGTAAATTTTGAGTGAAGGCGGTGGTTTAATCAATACACACAAAGATGGATTGCACGTAAAAATACAGTTTTAGGTCGCTCGGTAAGATTATATGGCCCAACTTTTACCAACATGTGACTTACATTCACATGTGTATGGGGTTAATGGTTTATAAGTTATTGTTTTGCATGTTGATGTCTTGGAAACAATACATTACCTAGGAACTGAGGACGCACAAACCCAATTTCGTTCATCAGCCTCGGTGTTTGACCAAATCCGTCAACAGTTTGTCAATGTTTTACAAATAGCAGATGAGGAGGACCGTGTTTTACAATCAGGGCGACCCGCACCAGTGTATGAGAATGAAGTTCCGAATGAACTGTTTCATATAAACATATAAAGTGGTAAATGAGCGCGAAGACATTACTGGGGGAGAACCCATAAAGAGAATCAAATCTATAGTCTTCCTCAACTACCTCCTCGGGAATAGGGATTGTATTATGTCCCCACACAAATGGGGCAGGCAACACCTTGGTCAACCTACCAGTATCTATCTCAACCATATGACACCAGCCAACATTTTCATTACGGATCATATCAGACCCCGTTTTATGAAAATATGGACGTTGGTATGGTGGGATAGATAGTGGGTACACTTCGTCACCACATGAGTCACCAACAACATTTGTCACAAACTTGTTAACCCCAAACACACCTTTAGTGATGCATAGGGGGGAAGGCAGCTCCCATGGAGTTGGGGAAGGTCTGGACCTTAACATGGACCTGTTTGGAGCTGGGGGTTCAGCTGATTTAGGGGCAGATCAGGACGAGGATGACAGTATACCATCATTTGATCAACGTAGGAACTCACATCGACATGTAAAGGATTTAGTGAGAACCTGTATTTTTTTCCCTGACCTTAACCAAAATAGGCGGTAAGTGTTTTTGTTTTATTGTAGTTATGTAATTTTGAGTGAAGTTGTAACCTAGTGTGGTTGAACATTTTGTAATAAATGAATTTATGTTGAGGAAACAGTTGTCATTACTCATCATAAGCATTACATTGTTGACAAAGTATTTACGTTTGAAAGTACATGTTGCCAATGACCCATTGTGGTTGTTGTCTTTTTTATTGAGCGTTGCTTTGAGTAGTTGACCCTGTGGTTGATTAAGGACAATGACAATGATTATGACCTGATTGTTTGCAACGTTGACATTTAGACTACTTGGGTTGTGAGTCTACCTAATCCATTTCATTACGGATGCGTGATGACTTAGGGTGGCCGTTTAGATGTAGGCGGGATGGGTTTGGAATAACCTACCATCCAACATTTCTCTTAGGAAGGTCATCATCATTGCCAATGGGAAATCATTGACCAGAGTATGCATTCAGCAGTTCTCTGTAGTGCAGGCCGGATGAATAAACTAGAAATAGTTAACACTAACAACCTAACATGTTACAATGACATGTGAGCACGGAAACTTAAACGCTTGAAATCGTCTACATTCATAAAAAGGGTTATTAGATAGTGTCACTACAAATTTCTAACCTCCACTTTATGTAACTGGATCAAATCGCTCCTCCACCTCAAAGCAATTACCTTGGACATCAAACCTCCGTACTTGATGACTACAGGCAGCTGCCTAATTCCGCCCAAGTTGGTCCATCAAGTGTTTAGTGTACCGTAGCCCATCCTTGAACTTCGCTCTCATACGTCCACCACATCAGACAAAGTATTCAAACATACGTACACTTTATCAACGGGGTAACGGACATGTTGCGTGCACCCCTCAGAACTTTGTTAACGCATTCAGACAGGTTGGTGGTCATATGGCCAAATCTATGGTCGCCTTCATTGTAAGCCAAACTCAACTGCGCTTTGGGGATCCCGTCATTCCACACTGTAATCTCAGGGTTGACCTTTCAAAATTTGGCCAGCTTTTGATCAAACACATTTCTAGATGCAATGTAACCTACGACCAGCAAAATTTGTCAAATGATTTATTTAAACAATTAAATAAAACAAAACAATCAACAAATTGGTAGAATCTAAAAGGAAAGTACCCAACTCTAATAGTTCTGAGTTCCATGTCATGTTATTAAAACTTTTGTTGAAACTACTAACAATGTGCCAGATACAGGACACATGATACACATTAGGGGGTTGCCACCCTATTTGAGGATTTGACACAACTGATTTTATGCTTTGGTAATGACCTAAGATCAAAAAGATTCCTGTTTTGGTTGTCACGTGAATCAAGCCAGGTAATCTAATTAGTTTTTTTGGCCAAAATAATGTGGTTTTAGAAAATATATACTTGAATGGGTTGGGTTTCAAAAAATATTTTGGTCTGGGGCGATAAAAGTCTTGTCACAATTCTGAACCGCATTTTGAAGAGGCGATTTATGGAAACTTCATTCTGAAAAGATGATTTTCTCATCAGCATGCCATGTGTCACAAGACCATAAAAACTGTCTCTCCATGAGATGGTTTCCAGGTGTAGAAGCCGCACCTTTGACAGACGGAGTTTGAGTTGTCCCCTGCCCACTGAAATTGTCTCCCCATCAGATGGTTTTGACTCGCTTCCACCCTCTGAGAATATGTTTTTTTGTTATTTCCCACACCTTCATGTTGCGATTTTATTGCTATATAAACCTTTGCTGAGTGTGGATTCACATACCAACTTGTGTTTCCATTTCCTTTAAAGGCAACTTTTTGTTGCGGACTATTTTAAGGTTTGTTTTTTATATGTTTTAATTTTGTGATTATATTGAATTATATTTATTTGTTGTGTATACAAAAAAGTAAATATATTAATTATTTATTAAAAATACTAGTTATGATTTTGTAATTATATTAAGTTATATTTATTTGATGTGTATATAAAAAATGTAGTGGACTATTTCTATTCAAGTTCTTCAATGTAGTGGTTGCAAGAATGACATTTCTGATATTACTGATTCTCTACACTAATGGGCGAAAATATAAAGGTGTAAAGGGGTACACATTTGAGGGTGACATAACTTTGATGCAAGTTAAGCGGGGTATTACCATGGAGCAGATGAAAGAAAGAATTTTTGTTATGTTGGAACTAGGATCCACGTAGAACATTACTCAATTAACTAGTAGGTTGATTGTAGATAAGAGGAGCAAAAAAATTTCAAGATTTTTGTTAAATGGTGATGAGAAGATTAAAGTTTTGTTAAGAATGTTTGAGCTACAGTCTAATATGGTATACATTGAGATATATGTCGATGTTAATGTTGTAGGCCCTTTATTGCCTCACATCCAAATAGGTTCCTCAGAATGCCTTACACAGATACGAAGTAAGTCAAAATAAAAGCATTTTATATTTATTTCATTGAGTATGACACTGAACCTTTGACTCTTATTTTTTACAGCTGAAAATAATATCAATCTATCGGATTATGATGATCTTGATTATACTGTGACCGAGGAATGTGAAAGTAGTAAAAATGATGAACATGATGAAGGAGAAATTCCAAATTATAGTGATATGGACACGAATGTTGAAGAGAACTTTGATTCAGTGGTTGAGTTGTCAAGTATGGGAAATCCACAAAATAATGCAACTATTTTGTATGGTCATGTTCCATCTGGGTCCACAGTTAGTCATTCATAAAGAGCGTTGTGGGAAGAGACTTTGTTTTTGGTAAGGCAAAAGTTGACAAATATTTGATTGGTTTACAGGAAGTTTACTATTTTGGAGCTCATCACCGTATTACAATAACCTCAACTGAAGTCACCCAATTAAAGATCAAAGTTTCCAAGGCTTGGACAACCAACGTTTATGGGCGATGATTTGCTTATGGGACTAAGTTTTTGTCAGAGTTCGAGGTCCAAATGGCACTTAAACAATATTCCATGAAAGAACACAAAACATACATTTTCATTGAATCAAAGCTGAGATTTTTACAGGAAAATGTCCAAATCAAATTGACGATTGCAATTGGTATATAAGAGCAATATTATCAATGAAGACAAATTGTTGGGTCATCAGTAAGTGGGTCGGGTCACATACATGTGTGAATGTTGGGCTAACACGAGATCATCCAAAGTTGGATTTTGAATTCATCTATTCATGTATACTAGGTATATCACGTAAATGCAGTTGTTGTCATTATTTTAGGGGTTTAGAGTTTCCTTAAAGCTTATGTTGTTTCTTACCAACTTATAATGCAAGGATGGTTAATCATGATCCATCAATCGTGATTTCAATGATACAAGAAAGGATATCAGCTGAATATGGGTTCAATATCTCGTATAGTAAGGTGTGGAAGGCGAAGCAGAAGGCTATTGTTAAGGTATTCGGTGACTGGGATGAGTCATATAGTTTTTTGCCCCGTTGGTTGTCTATAATACGCGTGGTCACACCATCATCAACGTTCGAATTTACCACAACTGAGTGCCTCGTTGGAAGTGAAATAGATACAAGATTTCATACTTTCAAACATGTTTTTTAGAATTCAAACAATGTGCTGCTGCGTTTGAGTTCTGTAAACGGCTCCTACACATTGACGAGACTTTCCTTGATGGTAAATACTGACATACATTGTTAATTGCAACGACCCTAGATGGTAATAACTTGGTGCTATCCGTTGTGTTCGCATTAGTGAAACGTGAGACTATAGCGACGTGGTCTTGGTTTTTGGCATAAATTAGAACTTACGTGACAACCAAAACAGAAATCTATCTAATCTCAGATGGTCACCAAAGCATAAAATCAATTGTGTCAAATCCTAAAATTGGGTGGCAACCCCATAATGCGTACCACGTGTTCTGCATTTGACACATTGCTAGTAATTTCAACAAAAGGTTTAATAACACAATGTGAAAATCATAACTATTAAAGTTGGGTACTTTCCTTTTACATTCTACCAATTCGTTGATTACTTCATTTTATTTAACTGTTTAGATAAATCATTTGACAAATTTTGCTGGTTATAGGTTACATTACACCTAGAAACGTGTTTGATCGAAATTTGGCCAGATTTCAAGAGGTCAACCCGAGATTACAGCGTGGATTGACGAGATCCCTAAAGCGCAATGGAGTTTGGCTTACGATGAAGGCGGCCATAGATTTGGCCATATGACCACCAACTTATCTGAAAGCGTTAACAAAATTCTAAAGGGTGCACGCAACATGCCCGTTACCACGTTGGTAAAGTGTACTGAACTGGTCTGGACCGGGGTCTAGGATCCGGTGTGGGACCAGCCACAAGAGTGTAGGTGTTTTTAGGGTTTGCACACCAGAACAGTGTATATCCGATGTTGAAATCCGGTCTCTCAGTGGGAGAGGCCGGTCTTGCTGTCCTGGAGATCCTTCACACCAACGTTTCGCGTTGTAGGGGGGCGAAAGGTGGTGCCACCTGCGAAGATTCTCCGACGCTCAAGTTAGAAGAGTGTAAGAACTCAATGAATGCTTAAGCGAAGTAACAGTAAAGTGTGAGATAGAACAACGATACCATGCATTTATATTGAAATATGCTACTTATAGTTGCACGTCAGAGAATGAGTCGTTGGATACAGGTGGGTCCCTTAGCTCTGATAGCGTGTATATTGTGTCAATCAAGGTGGCTCAACTTTCAGAATGTGTCAGGAGGGTAGGTCAATTATCAGAGTACGATCCTCTAGGAAGAGGAGAGGATAATCACCTTTTCTGCATAATCTGCTGACACACCCACTTACTTTCTGAAGCCATTGATGTGACGTATTTTGCTACAAACAGTGTCTTCGTTGATAAGTTATCAGGGGCTCTTCTCTTGCTGTGACTGAAAAGCCAACAGTTATATAAATGTCCTGTAAAAAAGAACATAGGACCGTTATGGAGAAAATGAATAATGTTGTCGTGAGGTGAGGACGGACGGCCAGACAGCGGATATCCGGTGTGGTAACGTTGAACCAGGACACCGGTTTTCCTTATATGAGATCAGTCTGACGTCACAAGAATGGGGGCCGGTATCCAGACCGGAACATTTGTCCCCTAGCTTGTATGAGGGACTGTTAAGTTGCTCATATGAGCTACACCACTCTTAGAGAAATCTGGATGCCGGTAGTACATTCTGGAAAGTCTCTGGGAGCTCTGTGGCATCCGCTCTAATAAACGGGTGACCGCTCTTCTCGCGTTGCGTACAACGGATTCAGACAGCATAAAATAAGTAATGGAAATCCCAAGAGTCTTTGAAAATCGAAACCCTTGGTATTCGAAAAGTGGTTGGGAGGCATTAAATGCGCACAGCATGATTGGACAGTAAATGCATTTTTTACGCACGAACCATCATTACCCAAGAGTGTAACCGTCAATTGGGCTATTGGGCCTGGATTCAGACTGAATGGGGCCCAATTTTGCCAAAATGTTTACTAAAACGTTACTGTTTTCGCGCCCGTACGTGATGAAACGACGGAGTCATTTAAATTTGAAGAGGTTGTGTTTTGACGCAAGCCTTGTGACCTTCGATGAAACACTGTGTTTCTTCGTTACCTATAAAAGGAACTCTTAGCAGATTTTGGAATCCATCCTTGTTCTCAAGCTTAGTGAAACTCTGCTCAAATTTCCTTGGAATTTCTCTGTCGTCTCCAACTTCTCAAAGATCCTCTTCCTTTAGGTAACCTCCCTTTCCTTCAACTCCTTGTAATTTTTGTCATTCTATTTCCATCATGCGCCCTAGAGCAGGCCACGCTTGTAACATCCTGCTTTTAATAATAGCTCTATTTTGTAATTTATGAAGCATGGAAGGCTTATAAGTGTTTATTAATGAATAAAAACACTTTATGAATGGTTTATAATACTCCAAAAATTCCATTTTTGGGTATAATTATAGAAATTACATAGATCTATCTTGATAAGATCCAAATTCCGAGTGAAAGAATGAAGATAGAGGAGTAAATTGAGTGAAATTGGAAGAAACATTTCTGATCCATTCTGACCTCCAAGACTAGGACGACCTCAAGGTTCCGAAGGGGAAGAACGGATTACAATAAATGCCACATCACACCGGACAACCGGTGTGGATAGGATTGTCTTTTATGTTGCACACCGGATCAACACTTTACCAAATGAGCTGTAGGACGGATAACTTTGAACCGATATTCAAGACCGGAATTGAGTCCGTCCAAGAAAAGAAGATAACAATAAAAGGGTACGGTTTTCCTAAGTGGAAAGCTTACTAATTGTCCACAAGACTGAGTGACGTCTTGCTGGTTGCTGGACGGTATAGTTTTCCGAGCTGTTGGCTATTGGACGTTGTTACTTGCTTACTGATTAGTTGGATGATGTTCGAACTGTTCTTTATTGGAGGAGTAATTAGCTTAGGCGGAGTCACGTACCTCGGCAGAGTAATGAGTATAGGCGGAGTCTCATGCCATGACGGAGTCATAAGCATTGACGAGGTCTAATGCCTTGGCGGAGTAGTAAATTTAGGCGGGGTCACACGTCTGGCAGAGTCATAAGCATTGACGGGGTCAAATGCCTTGGCGGAGTAGTAAATTTAGGCGGGGTCACACGTCTGGCGGAGTCATAAGCATTGACGGGGTCAAATGCCTTAGCAGAGTAACGTGAATATCTTTTAGAACATGGACATCTCTTAAGATACACTCAACACCGCCCTTCACATTCAATACCGCCCTCACTCCATACCGCCCTCACACTCAAGACCGCCCTCACACCCTCCACACTGCTCTCACACAGCTGACTTCAGTTCAGGTGAGACCGGATGAATTTAGTTCGGATTATCATTAATGAACACCGGACGGCTTCAAGGAAGGTTAACTCAGCTTTCCTTAGAACGGATGTACACACCGGATGATTTTGAGCCGATGTACAAGACCGGATGCTCAACCGGACTTGGAAATGGAACTCTGGTCGGTTTTGAAGTGCAGAAGTAACTTTTTGACCCTTTTCTTGTCTTTTAGGCATTATTTTAATATTTTTTTAATCCCACTAATCGCACTAGTACGTAGGACGGCTAGAGATGAGCACTAAGATAGCCACCTTCTATTATTAATCTTCCATTATCTCCACTAACAGCACTAACAAACCCACTCACAAAGGGCTTGTTCCCCACTGCCGTGCTTTTTAAAACAAAACCATATCTCTTCAAAAACTCTTAAGAGAAAACAGCATTACAGTATACCATTTTTCTTCTTCCTCAAGACCTTCGAATAGAACCAGGACAGCCAGGAGACCTCTTTTCCAGTCAGCTAAAAGTCTTCAAACCAAGTAAGAGGGGACAGGGTTGTGAATAATTATGAAATGGGTAGAATTGTATGCTGTCCTAGGTATCTAGTTTTATTTTTGTATATTGTTGTTCAGTTTTGAGGTTGATAACGTGTGATTTTGATTCTGACTCCTTCATGAAAGTTGTAGATCTTTTTGTTATGTGAATTTTGATACCTGATTCAACTGATTTGGATATGTATAGCAAAAGTTATAGCCAAAATACTACAGCATGTTCGTATGGAAGATTTATCCTTTGTTTTGTATATATATTGATTTACTGGGAACTGTACGTGCATAATCAGCCTTGGATGTCTTCATGAAAGTTGTAGATAATTAAGTTGTGGATTTTTAGAAAGTGGTTTCACATCAAATTAATTTTTGTAGCTCAAGTTATGCTCAAATTACTGAAGTATGTGCAAGCTGAAATTCTGAAATTCTGGAATTTTGAAAATCCGAATCTTGTTTTCAATACTGGGAATTTTGTGGGATGAATTAGTTGTTTGTGTCTTCATGAAAGTTGTATATAATTATGTTAAGAGTATTTTAAAAACTGGTTTCATGTTAAAATCATTTTTGTAACTCCAGAAACACTGAAATTACTAACATATGTACGTTTTGAAAAACTCACCTTGAGGCAGTGTGGTATTTCATGAATAAGTAATATTTCTGTTCGGAATTTGAAACTGTGTTCTTCATGAAAGTTATAGATAATTGTATTATTGAGCTATAGAAAGTGGAATCATCTAAAAAGGAGTTGATTTGCTCATATTATGACTGTTTTACTAATGTATGTCGCTGTTTGGAAATGCTGAAATTTACTTATGATGGTTATTATGGATAAAAATGATGTTTTCTCTATGAGTAATGATTTATTATTGAATTCTTGAGTGATTATGAATTTTTATAAATGCTGTTGAGTATCACACAGTTAGTATATTATGATGGTGAATAATTATGAATGACATAATTAATATATATGTACATGAATGCCTTGTGGTTATTGACATGTGTGGTTGAAACAGTAAATCCATGATTTTATGAATTATTAAGTGTATTGTGTCCCTTGAGGACTTGTATTATCCAAGAGGTTTTGGAAATGTGGATATCATGGTATGTTAAATGATAAAGAGAATTAAAGGCATTCATGCATCATAAGCATTGGACGTATCATGGAATTTAGGGGTTCCGTGATAGCCTACCCTGGTGGGGGGTTACTCTATGATGAGTTAAGCCCTATTTCGATGTGTTGGTCATGGGGCTGTAGGGATCCATGACTGTATAAAATCCTACCGATGTGTTGGTCATGGGGCTGTAGGGATCCATGACTGTATAAATTCCTACCGATGTGTTGGTCATGGGGCTGTAGGGATCCATGACTGTATAAATTCCTACCGATGTGTTGGTCATGGGGCTGTAGGGATCCATGACTGTATAAATTCCTACCGATGTGTTGGTCATGGGGCTGTAGGGATCCATGACTGTATTAATTCCTACCGATGTCTCTATGAGACCTTTTACTGCAGTATTCCCACCAAACCAAATGGATCCAGCATGACATCATTTAACTAATTGAAGAATTATTAAATGGACTTGTTTGGCATATCCATCATATCATTATGAATTGTTGATTGTGTTTGTGCAATTTTATCTATTTTATATTTATTCTATATTCTGTCTCACTCTTACATTAATTTTTTACAGTGAATGACACGCAGAATGCAGAATGATGCCATGATGGATGTCTATTTGTTTTATTACCTGAACTTTGAATTTATGGGTTGTAATAAATATAATAGGTCATGTACTATTATCTTCATAATCGTTTCCACTACTCAAATATTTTCTTGAATTTAATTATTCACGACTAGTATGTATGATAATTTTTCCGCTGTTATTAATTGTTATATGAACTCTGAATTAAATTAATGAATTTTATAATGATCTTTTAAAAACGCAAAAAAATTTTATTCGGAAAATTACACGAGACGTTACATGTTGGTATCAAAGCATTTTCAAAAATTCAGGACCAATTGTTATGACATGAGCTATTTCTCGACATAATATGTGAAATGTTTGATTTCTTACTTGATAACATGCTAAATGTGTACTATATGATTTGTGCCTGACTGATTAATTGTGAAAAGATTTGTTTGATTTTCTCTTGATAATATGATAAATATGTTATATGATTGATTGCTTAACTGATAGACCGTAGAATAAGGATAGTTATATAGTATTTATATATATATTATTCCTTAGAATTGGTATAAACCAAACTACGAATATAGGATGGCAAGAAACAACAACAACAACAATGATATGGCAGCAGCTTTCAACCACTTAGCTGAAGCCATAGAACGACAAAACCAACCAAGGAGCACTGGAGAACTCCATGGGTTAGACCGCTTCTTGAAGAGAAAGCCTTCGCAATTCAAGGGAGGTTATAATCCAGAAGGAGCATATCTCTGGGCCAAGGAAATAGAACGCATCTTTCGAGCATTACCCTGCACAGAATATGAAAAGGTGGAGTATGCCACCTATATGTTGGTGGAAGAGGCAGAGAACTGGTGGATTCATGCTAGAATCCGTATGATCGAGACTGACAGACCCTTGATCTGGACCAACTTCAAAGACTGTTTCCTGGAGAAATATTTTCCAGCAAGTGTGAAAAGTCGCAAGGAGCTAGAATTTATGGAGTTGAAACAAGGCTCGATGTCCGTTGGAGAATATGCTTTAAAGTTTGAAGAACTATCTCTCTTTTACCCTCCTTTTCAACAGGCTGGTACCGAAGAATCGAAATGTGTTAAATTTGAGAACGGACTGAATCTGGAAATCAAAGAGGCGATTGGGTACCAAGAAATTCGGAGTTTTCCTATTCTGATCAACAAATGCAGAATTTTTGAAGAAAATCACCAAGCCAGACTGGCACATGAAAAGGCCAATAAACAACTAAAACCTCAGTCAGTTGATTTCAAAAGGAGAGGGACGTTCTATCCAAATTGTTTCAAAGGAGGATCATCATCTTCCCAAAGACGCATCAATCATACAAATATCAAGTGTCATAATTGCGGAGGTAACCACCATATACGCGATTGCACCCGACACCTGGGAGAGGTTACCTGCTATCGTTGTAATCAAAAAGGACATATGAGTCCAAACTGTCCGCAGAACAATCAAAACAACAACAGGAACACTATGAGTGAACCAAGAGGCTCTAATTATCAGAGAGGCCGTGGAGGAGACACACGTACTGCCCAACCTCCAAGACAGAACAGGGAGTCCACAGACCAGAGGTTACAACCAACAACTGGAAGAGTCTTTGCCATCAGCGGTTCAGAGGCAGACCAAGCTGATGACCTTGTGCAAAGTAAGTGTGAGATAAATTGTACTATCTTATCTGTGTTATTTGATTCTGGTGCTACACATTCTTTTATTTCTGATGAGTGTGTTAGACGCCTTCAATTACCTGTGAAGCCTATGACATATGATCTGATTGTTTCCACTCCCACCGGTACACAACTTAGGACTACTAAGGTGTGTAACGAATGTTCTATACTCATAGAAGGTAGACGCTTTCTTGTCAATCTTGTTTGTTTACCTTTGAAGGATCTGGAGGTGATTCTGGGGATGGACTGGTTATCGACAAATCGAGTCTTGGTGGACTGTCACAACAAGACCGTGATATTTCCATCAGAAAATCTAAATTCTGACAACCTCAAGACCTATGTATTACAAGGTGAAAGTCAATTGTTTGCTTTATTCACTCTTTACAAAGAAGATGGTGAACCTAAAGCAATCGAAATGCCGGTTGTTTCTGAATTTCCTGAAGTATTTCCTGAGGATGTCTCAAGTTTACCTCCAGAACGTGAGGTAGAATTCTCCATTGATTTAATTCCAGGAGCAGGACCAGTGTCTAAAGCTCCATACCGTATGGCACCAATTGAACTGGCGAAACTGAAGAAACAAATTGAAGAGTTGCTGGAGAAGCATTTCATCAGACCTAGTGTGTCACCATGGGGAGCGCCAGTGTTACTCGTCAAGAAGAAAGATGGAAGCATGAGGTTATGTGTAGATTATCGTCAACTGAACAAATTGACGGTGAAGAATGGATATCCTCTGCCCAGAATTGATGATCTGATAGATCAATTGAGAGGCGCTGCAGTATTTTCCAAGATTGATCTACGATCGGGGTATCATTAGATTCGTGTTAAGTCTGAGGATATTCCAAAGACAGCCTTTAGAACACGATATGGTCATTACGAGTACCTTGTGATGCCCTTCGGAGTGACCAACGCCCCAGCCGTATTCATGGATTACATGAATCGAGTATTTCATCCCTACTTGGATCAATTTGTCATCATTTTCATTGATGATATTCTGATCTATTCAAAAACTGCAGAGGAACATGAAAAGCATCTTCGACTGGTATTGCAGATTTTGAAGGAGAAGCAGTTGTATGCAAAGTTATCAAAATGTGAATTCTAGTTAAAAGAGGTAAAATTTCTAGGCCATGTAATCTCAAACGAAGGAGTATCTGTGGATCCTTCTAAAATAGAAGCTGTGGTAAAATGGGAGAGACCTACTTCAGTCACTGAGATACGAAGTTTTCTGGGATTGGCTGGTTATTATCGGAGATTCATTGAAGGGTTTTCTCAAATTGCCCTACCATTGACTCGGCTAACCCGAAAGAATCAACCTTTTTCTTGGATGCCAGAATGTGAGAAAAGTTTCCAAGAACTGAAGTTGAAGCTTACATCTGCTCCAGTCTTAACCTTACCTAATCCACAAGAAGATTTCGTGGTTTATTGTGATGCTTCCAAAATGGGCTTAGGATGTGTTTTGATGCAGCAAAGAAAGGTGGTAGCTTATGCATCTAGACAGTTGAGACCACATGAGATGAACTATCCAACGCATGATTTAGAATTGGCAGCAGTGGTATTTGCCCTAAAGATCTGGAGACACCATTTGTATGGAGTCAGGTTTGAAGTGTTCAGTGATCACAAGAGCTTGAAGTATTTGTTCGATCAAAAGGAATTGAACATGAGGCAGCGAAGGTGGATGGAGTTCCTTAAAGATTATGATTTTGATTTGAAGTACCATCCAGGAAAAGCAAATGTGGTGGCAGATGCACTAAGCCGAAAGTCCATTCATATGGCATTTTTGATGATAAAAGAAATGGAGATGATAGAACAGTTCAGAGATATGAACTTGGGTGTAGAGATGAAATCTTCAAGGAGTATGACTTTGGGGACTTTGAAGATAACCAATGATTTCCTGAAACTGTTAGGTGAAAGACAGAAAGAAGATTTGCCATTACAAGAGTTGAGAGAATTACAGGCGAATGGAAAAGATATGGGACTACAAGAAGGATCAGATGGAATTTGGAGAATCAGGAATAGAATTTGTGTACCAGAGGATGTTGATCTAAGAAGGACGATTCTAGAAGAAGCGCATAAAAGTATGTTGAGCATTCATCCTGGATCAACTAAGATGTATCAAGATCTGAGGAAAAGCTTTTGGTGGCCAAGGATGAAGAAAGAGATAGTTGAATATGTGGCTTCATGTCTGGTGTGTCAAAAAGCCAAGGTAGAACACCAGAAGCCATCTGGTGAACTACAACCATTAGAGATTCCTGTCTGGAAATGGGATGATATCTCAATGGACTTTGTGTCAGGATTACCAAGAACACGTTCAGGGAATGATGCAATCTGGGTTATTGTAGACAGATTGACAAAGTCTGCTCACTTCCTCCCAATGAATATGAAGAACTCTTTACAAAAATTGGCACAGTTATATATGAAGGAGATCGTAAGACTACATGGTGTACCATCTAGTATTGTGTCAGATAGAGATCCAAGATTCACTTCCCGATTCTGGGGAAGCTTGCATCAGGAATTGGGTTCAAAGCTTCGATTAAGCTCAGCTTATCATCCCCAAACAGATGGACAGTCAGAGCGTACCATACAAAGTTTGGAAGACTTACTGCGATCTTGTGTGATTGAATATGGTGGTAGTTGGGAGCAGTTTCTTCCATTGATTGAATTCACGTATAATAATAGCTACCACAGCAGTATTGGTATGGCTCCATTCGAAGCATTGTATGGTAGGAAGTGTCGAACGCCACTTTGTTGGTTAGAAACTGGTGAAAGTTTGGCGTTAGGACCTGAAATTGTGCAGCAGACTACTGAACAGATAGAAATGATCAGAGAAAAGATGAAGGCATCTCAAGACAGACAAAAGCAGTATTATGATAAAAGGAGGAAACCACTTGAATTCCAAGTCGGTGAGCATGTATTTTTGAAGGTTTCACCTCACAAAGGGATTGGTCGAGCCTTGAAGAGTAAGAAATTGAGTCTGAGGTTCATTGGACCATATGAGATCCTAAAGAGGGTTGGTACAGTGGCATATCAGATTGCACTTCCCCCTCACCTGGCAAATCTGCACAATGTATTTCATGTATCACAGCTGAGGAAGTACGTACAAGATCCCAACCACGTGATTGCTACTGATGATATTGAAGTTAGAGAGAATCTGACCATCTCCACAGAACCTACACAGATCCTAGAAAGATCGAGCAAACGTTTGAGGAACAAGAATGTACCACTGGTAAAAGTTGCATGGAAACAAGGAACTGATATAACTCTGACTTGGGAGCGTGAAGATGATATGAGGACACAATATCCAGGATTGTTTCACTGAGGAGCGCGTTAAATTTCAAGGACGAAATTTTTATTAGGGTGGGAGAATTGTAACATCCTGCTTTTAATAATAGCTCTATTTTGTAATTTATGAAGCATGGAAGGCTTATAAGTGTTTATTAATGAATAAAAACACTTTATGAATGGTTTATAATACTCCAAAAATTCCATTTTTGGGTATAATTATAGAAATTACATAGATCTATCTTGATAAGATCCAAATTCCGAGTGAAAGAATGAAGATAGAGGAGTAAATTGAGTGAAATTGGAAGAAACATTTCTGATCCGTTCTGACCTCCAAGACTAGGACGACCTCAAGGTTCCGAAAGGGAAGAACGGATTACAATAAATGCCACATCACACCGGACAACCGGTGTGGATAGGATTGTCTTTTATGTTGCACACCGGATCAACACTTTACCAAATGAGCTGTAGGACGGATAACTTTGAACCGATATTCAAGACCAGAATTGAGTCTGTCCAAGAAAAGAAGATAACAATAAAAGGGTACGGTTTTCCTAAGTGGAAAGCTTACTAATTGTCCACAAGACTGAGTGACGTCTTGCTGGTTGCTGGACGGTATAGTTTTCCGAGCTGTTGGCTATTGGACGTTGTTACTTGCTTACTGATTAGTTGGATGATGTTCGAACTGTTCTTTATTGGAGGAGTAATTAGCTTAGGCGGAGTCACGTACCTCGGCAGAGTAATGAGTATAGGCGGAGTCTCATGCCATGACGGAGTCATAAGCATTGACGAGGTCTAATGCCTTGGCGGAGTAGTAAATTTAGGCGGGGTCACACGTCTGGCGGAGTCATAAGCATTGACGGGGTCAAATGCCTTAGCAGAGTAACGTGAATATCTTTTAGAACATGGACATCTCTTAAGATACACTCAACACCGCCCTTCACATTCAATACCGCCCTCACTCCATACCGCCCTCACACTCAAGACCGCCCTCACACCCTCCACACTGCTCTCACACAGCTGACTTCAGTTCAGGTGAGACCGGATGAATTTAGTTCGGATTATCATTAATGAACACCAGACGGCTTCAAGGAAGGTTAACTCAGCTTTCCTTAGAACGGATGTACACACCGGATGATTTTGAGCCGATGTACAAGACCGGATGCTCAACCGGACTTGGAAATGGAACTCTGGTCGGTTTTGAAGTGCAGAAGTAACTTTTTGACCCTTTTCTTGTCTTTTAGGCATTATTTTAATATTTTTTTAATCCCACTAATCGCACTAGTACGTAGGACGGCTAGAGATGAGCACTAAGATAGCCACCTTCTATTATTAATCTTCCATTATCTCCACTAACAGCACTAACAAACCCACTCACAAAGGGCTTGTTCCCCACTGCCGTGCTTTTTAAAACAAAACCATATCTCTTCAAAAACTCTTAAGAGAAAACAGCATTACAGTATACCATTTTTCTTCTTCCTCAAGACCTTCGAATAGAACCAGGACAGCCAGGAGACCTCTTTTCCAGTCAGCTAAAAGTCTTCAAACCAAGTAAGAGGGGACAGGGTTGTGAATAATTATGAAATGGGTAGAATTGTATGCTGTCCTAGGTATCCAGTTTTATTTTCGTATCTTGTTGTTCAGTTTTGAGGTTGATAACGTGTGATTTTGATTCTGACTCCTTCATGAAAGTTGTAGATCTTTTTGTTATGTGAATTTTGATACCTGATTCAACTGATTTGGATATGTATAGCAAAAGTTATAGCCAAAATACTACAGCATGTTCGTATGGAAGATTTATCCTTTGTTTTGTGTATATATTGATTTACTGGGAACTGTACGTGCATAATCAGCCTTGGATGTCTTCATGAAAGTTGTAGATAATTAAGTTTTGGATTTTTAGAAAGTGGTTTCACATCAAATTAATTTTTGTAGCTCAAGTTATGCTCAAATTACTGAAGTATGTGCAAGCTGAAATTCTGAAATTCTGGAATTTTGAAAATCCGAATCTTGTTTTCAATACTGGGAATTTTGTGGGAAGAATTAGTTGTTTGTGTCTTCATGAAAGTTGTATATAATTATGTTAAGAGTATTTTAAAAACTGGTTTCATGTTAAAATCATTTTTGTAACTCCAGAAACACTGAAATTACTAACATATGTACGTTTTGAAAAACTCACCTTGAGGCAGTGTGGTATTTCATGAATAAGTAATATTTCTGTTCGGAATTTGAAACTGTGTTCTTCATGAAAGTTATAGATAATTGTATTATTGAGCTATATAAAGTGGAATCATCTAAAAAGGAGTTGATTTGCTCATATTATGACTGTTTTACTAATGTATGTCGCTGTTTGGAAATGCTGAAATTTACTTATGATGGTTATTATGGATAAAAATGATGTTTTCTCTATGAGTAATGATTTATTATTGAATTCTTGAGTGATTATGAATTTTTATAAATGCTGTTGAGTATCACATAGTTAGTATATTATGATGGTGAATAATTATGAATGACATAATTAATATATATGTACATGAATGCCTTGTGGTTATTGACATGTGTGGTTGAAACAGTAAATCCATGATTTTATAAATTATTAAGTGTATTGTGTCCCTTGAGGACTTGTATTATCCAAGAGGTTTTGGAAATGTGGATATCATGGTATGTTAAATGATAAAGAGAATTAAAGGCATTCATGCATCATAAGCATTGAACGCATCATGGAATTTAGGGGTTCCGTGATAGCCTACCCTGGTGGGGGGTTACTCTATGATGAGTTAAGCCCTATTTCGATGTGTTGGTCATGGGGCTGTAGGGATCCATGACTGTATAAATTCCTACCGATGTGTTGGTCATGGGGCTGTAGGGATCCATGACTGTATAAATTCCTACCGATGTGTTGGTCATGGGGCTGTAGGGATCCATGACTGTATAAATTCCTACCGATGTGTTGGTCATGGGGCTGTAGGGATCCATGACTGTATTAATTCCTACCGATGTCTCTATGAGACCTTTTACTGCAGTATTCCCACCAAACCAAATGGATCCAGCATGACATCATTTAACTAATTGAAGAATTATTAAATGGACTTGTTTGGCATATCCATCATATCATTATGAATTGTTGATTGTGTTTGTGCAATTTTATCTATTTTATATTTATTCTATATTCTGTCTCACTCTTACATTAATTTTTTACAGTGAATGACACGCAGAATGCAGAATGATGCCATGATGGATGTCTATTTGTTTTATTACCTGAACTTTGAATTTATGGGTTGTAGTAAATATAATAGGTCATGTACTATTATCTTCATAATCGTTTCCGCTACTCAAATATTTTCTTGAATGTAATTATTCACGACTAGTATGTATGATAATTTTTCCGCTGTTATTAATTGTTATATGAACTCTGAATTAAATTAATGAATTTTATAATGATCTTTTAAAAACGTGAAAAAATTTTATTCGGAAAATTACACGAGACGTTACAACGCTGGTCCTTCAAACAGGGGGAGGTTTGGCTCTCGTGCCCCCCTTAGCCACCGTGGTGGGAGGATTCCAGCGAATCCTCCTGTGGCTGGGCCCCATCGCTCAGAGAGAGCCGAAGCTTCTTCCTCACAAGCGTCTTCTTCCCAACGTCGCTCTGAGGTTCCCCTTGGTTCGAGGGCTACCAGCCGCTCTGATGAGGGGTCAAGTGCTGAAGGTTACCTCTCTGACGATGTTGCTTTTTACCACAGTACCTACGCGTTCCACCGTGCCTGCACAACCATGGACCTTCCAGGACGTGGTAAAACGCCGGTTCTCCGATCTGCTGAAGGGTGTGTTAACGTTGTGGCACACCGGCTTGACTGGGAGAAACTCAACAGGAAAAAACCCTATTGCTGGGTGGAGGAGGAATTTTTAGAGATCCCTTCGCACCATGCAAGTGAGGAGGAGTGCACGGTTTCTTTCCGCTGCAAGATATATTCAGATAAAAAGTACAAGGCCCGATACGCTGTGATGGCACCACATCCCTCTGAAAGAATATGCCACGGCGTCCCTGACGCGAGGTCGGTCTACATGTACGACTTCGTTTTCTTATAACTGGGAGTACGCTTCCCCCTGACGGAGTTCCAGATGGCCGTCCTGCGTTTCCTAGACTGCGCCCCCTCACAACTGCATCCCAACGGTTGGAGTCTTGTCCGGGCTCTGGAAGTTTTGGGGGAGCATTTTAACTTCTCTGCCACCGTAGCCAAGCTATTTTACTACTGCCAAGTGGTCCGCCGAGCTAATAAGAAGGGCGGCCTTGGGTTCATTACTCTCCGTAGTGACTCAAAGGTTGTAAATTTCAAGTCCTATACGGAATCCGCGAAGGTGGATGGACGCTCCTTCAAACACTATTATACGCGGGTCCGAATTCAACCAAATAAGCCGGTCTTCTGGCAGAACAAGGAGGGGTTTGCCAAGTTTCCCCTTAGCTGGACGCACGAGCATTTTCTCCTTATGAGCCGTGCTTATTATACAGACGAGAGCGAACTTTCCCCTCACTCTGTTGAGGTCTTGAGCGCTATGCAGACGGCCTCAAAGACCCTCAAAGGGTTTTCCAGCCGTCTCCTCTTGGCCGAGGATGGCATCAGAAACACCTACCTCCGTAACATCCGCTCTTAATCTCTTTGTGTTGTATGGTTATTAATGAACTGGTTATTTTTCTTCTTGTATGCTTATTCAACCTTTCTTGTTTTGCAGAACAAATCGAAAAAGCCTGCCCAGAGATGTTGTCGTTAAGGACCATGATGGCTGACGATGACTCCTCCTCTGAGGAAAATGAAATCCAGGCGAAGAGGAACGCCACCAAAACTCCCCTCATTCCTCTGACTTCTGCGGTAGGAGATGAGGTTCCTCTCTTCGATGAGGAGGAAACTGAAGATGCAGCTGAGGCCACTGGAGCGGGTGACGAGGAGGCCGTCCCAGAGAAGAAGAGGAAGAAGAGGCACCTTGTAAAGAAGGCAGATCAAGAGAAGCCCTCCTCTGATGACCCTGTGAAGAAGCGTCAGAGGACGGCCGAAGAAGCTGAATTGAAAAAGGACAAGGGAAAGAAACCCGTTCCTGAGTCCTCTGTCCCTTCTTCACATAATGCTTCAGAACCGGACTCTGGGAATGGTCCTCCTCCGGCGTTCAATCCTCCGCGTGACTCCTTCCTTTCTCCCTACTTGTGGTTCCAGGGGTCTATGCCTCCCAGTCTTCCGAAGGCAAGATATTGCCTCCGCCCTTCCCTCGACACCGCTGGGGTCCGAGGTGCTTGCAAGGCTGGGCGTTGGCAGCTTGATGAACTGTCCGACCTACTTGAGTCCCTGAGCGAGAAAGCTGACTATATGGATCAAGTTGAAAAACTTGAGGCCGAACTCGCGGTGAAGGAGAAATGGGCGACCAAGCAAGCTGAAGTTCACAGGGGCGTGGAATCAGAGTTGAAGAAAACTAAAGAAACGCTCCAGAGGAAAACTGAAGAGGCAAGCCAAGTTCATTTTGCGAACAAGGCCCTAGAGCGGGAAGTTGCCGACCTCCAGAATAAGAACAAATCCATACCCCTCCTTGAAGAAGAATTACAACTGGAGAAGAAGAGATCGGCTAAGCTTGCTGACGATCTCAAAGTTATGGAGGACGGTCGCAACAAGGACCTTGGGGAGTGGGAGTCCATTCGGAAGGAGATGCAAGCCCAAATCGATGAACTCAAGAAGGGTGGTGCGAGTGCTGGGCCTTCAGAAGAGGATTATGCCAAGGTTCAAAAAAGATTAGCTACTGCAAAGGCCAAGGCTGCCAAAGCCTTGGAGATATGCAAAAATGTGGCGTATGAATCCTTCGGCCTGGCCCTTCGTCAAGTCTACTATCGTAACCCTGGAGTGAAGCTGAATTTGTACGGATTAGATCCGTTCTTCGAATTCCATGGGGGAAGACTTGTCGAAGTTCATAAGGACGGATCGCACCATGAACCCCATGCATCTCTGTATGAATTGCCTCCCCTTCCAGAAGGTCAGAGTATGGAACCCACAACGTCCACCGCTGCCTCTGGAGCCGAAGCACAAGAAGGTGCCCAAACTGGAGTGGAGGACAAGACGGAAAAGGCAGGAGTGCCCACTGTGGAGGATCAAGCGTCGGCCTCTTAATTTTATGCTTTCATTCATAGCCGTGTTCTGGGATCAGCTCCAGCTTTAAAACACTTTGTAACCTGCACATTTTCTTATTGAAAATAAAATTCACTATTGCTTTTCTTCAACTGCTTGCGTCGAATGTGTGATTGTTGAATAACTTTGTGTTATACAAAACACTTTATTATTTTCAATGCTTTGCGAATCCGTTCTGCGTGGTTACCTAGCTGCTTAGAGCGTACTTATCACACCGGATTAAGATAACAAATTGTAACGAATAATTTATAATTAAGTTAAAGCATGCCCTGTCCCCAAGTGTGAGTACATTGGGAAGGGAAAGTTTATCTCAAGGATTATTCTTTAACTTCTTAAAAAGATAGAAATGCTTATCTGTCCTTGAAGATGTAGAGCGGGTACGTTAGCGTTCAACCGCTCCGGGGTGGATGTTCCACAACTGAGGACGGACATTGCCTTTGAATTTTAGTATAGCTTTGACAAGGGTAAGCTTTTACGCCTTTTTCTTGAGGTTCGGTTTGGTTTTACTCCTCAAGCCTTCACACGGTGTTCGGTTCGATCCTACTAACCGTACTTGGAGTTCGGTGCAATCCTACAATCCAAGCCTTCAACACGGGGTTCAGATCAGGGCTAATCCTGAACCTACTGCGCCCGTTACTCGGGGTTCAGCGCGGTTTTCTGTATGAACCGGCCTACTGCGCCCAAGCCTTCGCATGGGGTTCGGTTTGTGGCCTTGAAAAAGGACCAGCCCTACAACCCATGTAGTCTTCGAATGGGGTTCGGTTTGTGGCCTTGAAAAAGGACCAGCCCTACAACCCATGTTGTCTTCGAATGGGGTTCGGTTTGTGGCCTTAAAAAAGGACCAGCCCTACAACCCATGTTGTCTTCGAATGGGGTTTGGTTTGTGGCCTTGAAAAAGGACCAGCCCTACAACCCATGTTGTCTTCGAATGGGGTTCGGTTTGTGGCCTTGAAAAAGGACCAGCCCTACAACCCATGTTGTCTTCGAATGGGGTTCGGTTTATGGCCTTGAAAAAGGACCAGCCCTACAACCCATATTGTCTTCGAATGGGGTTCGGTTTGTGGCCTTGAAAAAGGACCAGCCCTACAACCCATGTTGTCTTCGAATGGGGTTCGGTTTGTGGCCTTGAAAAAGGACCAGCCCTACAACCCATGTTGTCTTCGAATGGGGTTCGGTTTGTGGCCTTGAAAAAGGACCAGCCCTACAACCCATGTTGTCTTCGAATGGGGTTCGGTTTGTGGCCTTGAAAAAGGACCGGCCCTACAACCCATGTTGTCTTCGAATGGGGTTCGGTTTGTGGCCTTGAAAAAGGACCAACCCTACAACCCATGTTGTCTTCGAATGGGGTTCGGTTTGTGGCCTTGAAAAAGGACCAGCCCTACAACCCATTCCACCTCAAGGAGTTACATCGTCAAAACACACGATGTGTGATTGAGATCATCCGTCCCGAGGGGTCTTCATCCGTTCCTCGAGGAATTATCTCATCAACTACAGAATGGGTAGTTGCGTTCATCCGTCCTGAGGTGTATGCGTATTAAACTACGGCTATAAATCACAACACGTAAGAAAAGTGAAAATGATAGGGCGGTTAAGAAGTATTCTCATTAAAATTGAAAGTACATTACACGAAGAGCGTAGTTGGGGCCATGCCTCGTTAAAACCTTCTTGAGAAAACCCAATGGGAAAAAACTCAAGTAAGGGAAAAGAGTACACGCCGTCTTACCAACTAGCTGTAGTAAACTCGTAAGTTCTGAGTGTTCCATTTGTTGCGGATTGGAGTTCCATCAAGTTCCTCCAACCGGTATGACCCTCTTCCAGTCACCTCAGAAACTCTATAAGGACCCTCCCACGTCGGTGCTAGCTTTCCTTGGTGGGCGAACTTATTCCCCACACTGGCCTTTCTCAGAACGAGGTCTCCGGTGTTAAAAGCTCTGTACTGGACACGTTTATTATACCGGAGTACAGCCTTTGCTTTTATTGCCTGATCTCTGACGAAAGCTTTTTCCCTTAGCTCCTGGAGAACGTCCAGTTCTGATGCCAAGTTGGCGTTGTTATCTTCAGCTGAAAAATACTCCACACGAGCTGATCTTGTTTGTAACTCCACTGGAATCATCGCCTCAACCCCGTACGTCATCCGGTATGGGGATTCGTTAGTTGAAGAATGAGGCGTAGTGCGGTATGCCCATAAAACATGACATAGCTGGTCAGTCCATCCTCCCTTCACTTCTCCCAGACGCTTCTTCAACCCCTTTAGCACTTCTCGGTTAACTACCTCTGCTTGCCTATTGGTTTGGGGATGTTCAACAGATGAGAATATCTGGATTATCCCCAGTCCTTCAAGCAAATCTGTGAACTTTTTGTCTGTAAACTGGGTGCCGTTGTCAGTCACTATCCGTCCTGGCACCCCGAACCGAGCTATGATATTTTTGTACATGAAACGTCTGGTCCGTGCCGAAGTGATATGCACTACTGGTTCTGCCTCGATCCACTTGGTGAAGTAGTCTACCCCCACGATCAAATATTTGATACCTCCTGGCGCAGTGGGGAATGGGCCTAAAATATCAAGGCCCCACTGGTAGAACGGCCATGGCGCAGCAGATGAAGATAGCTCTTGGGCCGGTGTATGGTGAAGGTTGGAGAATTTTTGACAAGCATCACACTTCCTCACAAAATCTGCAGAATCCTGCTTCACAGTGGGCCACCAATATCCAGCCCTGAGGACTTTTCTCATTAGGCTTCGGCCTCCAGCATGGTGCCCACATTGCCCCTCGTGCACCTCAGCCAAAACCGCTTGAACTTCGTCTTCTCTTAAACATGAAAGATATGGGACAGAGAATCCCCTTTTATAGAGAACACCATCGACCATAGTAAAATATGGCAGCTCCCTCTTCACTCGTCTCCTTTCCTTCTCATCAGTGGGAAGTTGACCATCAGCCAGATAGCGAATATAGGGAATGACCCAAGAATCTTCATATGGATAGCTCACCATGACAGCATTCAGAGAAGGATACAGAGGTATGCTGGGCGATGTCAAAGTGCTTTGAACCACCGTTGTTGTGCTGCCAGGCTGCTTTGTACTTGCCAATCTTAACAAGATGTCCGCTCTGGTGTTTTTTTCCCTGGGCACATGCTTGAACTCTAAAACTTCAAATCTTCCCTTCAACTCATTAACACAATTCAAGTACAATTGAAGTTGTGGTTCCTTCGCCTGGTACTCCCCCTGGATCTGCGAAATCACCAGTTGGGAATCACTGCAGAGTGTAACTGCTGATGCTCCGATGTCAATCGCCGCACGGAGACCGGCCAAGCATGCTTCGTATTCAACTTGATTGTTGGAGGTTTTGAAATTGAATCGGAGGGAAATTTCTAGGTGCACACCATCATCACTTTCTACCACCACACCTACTCCACAACCCTTGTTGTTCGACGAGCCATCAACGTAAATGGTCCAATGCGCTCGAGGGGTGGCCGGGTCCGCCCCAGTCATTTCCACAACAAAATTGGCCAACACTTGCGCCTTGATGGCTCCTCGAGGCTCATATGAAATTTCAAACTTAGACAGCTCGATAGACCATTTTATCATCCTCCCGGCTAGGTCGGGCTTGCTAAGCACTGAACGGAGAGGCAGATCCGTTCTCACCAATACTGGGTGTGCATGGAAATAGGGCCTCAGCCGTCGTGATGCCCACACGACTGCCAGGGCAGCTTTCTCAATCTTCTGATACCTTCCTTCCGCCCCCTGAAACGTCTTACTAGTAAAGTACACCGGTCTCTGCCCTTCAGGGGTTTCTTTCACCAAGGCCACACCTAGAGCTTCATCAGAGATTGCTAAGTATAAAATTAACGTCTCGCCAGGGTCAGGCTTAACCAAAATTGGTGGACTCGAGAGAACGGCCTTGAGCTGCTGGAAGGCTTGCTCTTGTTCCTTTCCCCATTCAAAACTCTTGTGTTTCTTCAACGCCTTATACAAGGGGAGGGACCTGTGCGCCATTTTAGGCATGAAACGAGCTAGAGCGGCCACTTTCCCATTCAACGATTAGACCTCCCTCAGACACTTAGGGCTCTGCATGTCCAGGATTGCTTGACATTTCCCAGGGTTAACCTCAATGCCTCGTTGGGTCAACATAAATCCCAAAAATTTCCCAGCTGGAACGGCAAAGGTGCACTTTAAAGGGTTTAACCTCATGTTGTACTGCCGAAGCCTAGTGAAGACTTGGTGTAAATCTTCAATGTGGTCTCCTCCAGCGTGCGTTTTGGCTATAATATCATCAATATAGACTTCGACCAGCCTTGTATGCATCCTGAACTGGTCTGGACCGGGGTCTAGGATCCGGTGTGGGACCAGCCACAAGAGTGCAG
Source organism: Clitoria ternatea (assembly GCA_037962975.1). NCBI lineage: Eukaryota > Viridiplantae > Streptophyta > Magnoliopsida > Fabales > Fabaceae > Clitoria > Clitoria ternatea. The sequence goes on along the minus strand of CM075671.1, from coordinate 283,620,749 downwards.
GTGTTTTTAGGGTTTGCACACCGGAACAGTGTATATCCGATGTTGAAATCCGGTCTCTCAGTGGGAGAGGCCGGTCTTGCTGTCCTGGAGATCCTTCACACCAACGTTTCGCGTTGAAGGGGGGCGAAAGGTGGTGCCACCTGCGAAGATTCTCCGACGCTCAAGTTAGAAGAGTGTAAGAACTCAATGAATGCTTAAGCGAAGTAACAGTAAGTGTGAGATAGAACAACGATACCATGCATTTATATTGAAATATGCTACTTATAGTTGCACGTCAGAGAATGAGTCGTTGGATACAGGTGGGTCCCTTAGCTCTGATAGCATGTATATTGTGTCAATCAAGGTGGCTCAACTTTCAGAATGTGTTAGGAGGGTAGGTCAATTATCAGAGTACGATCCTCTAGGAAGAGGAGAGGATAATCACCTTTTCTGCATAATCTGCTGACACACCCACTTACTTTCTGAAGCCATTGATGTGACGTATTTTGCTACAAACAACACGGGGTTCAGATCAGGGCTAATCCTGAACCTACTGCGCCCGTTACTCGGGGTTCAGCGCGATTTTCTGTATAAACCGGCCTACTGCGCCCAAGCCTTCGCATGGGGTTCGGTTTGTGGCCTTGAAAAAGGACCAGCCCTACAACCCATGTAGTCTTCGAATGGGGTTCGGTTTGTGGCCTTGAAAAAGGACCAGCCCTATAACCCATGTTGTCTTCGAATGGGGTTCGGTTTGTGGCCTTGAAAAAGGACCAGCCCTACAACCCATGTTGTCTTCGAATGGGGTTCGGTTTGTGGCCTTGAAAAAGGACCAGCCCTACAACCCATGTTGTCTTCGAATGGGGTTCGGTTTGTGGGATTGCACCGAACTCCAAGTACGGTTAGTAGGATCGAACCGAACACCGTGTGAAGGCTTGAGGAGTAAAACCAAACCGAACCTCAAGAAAAAGGCGTAAAAGCTTACCCTTGTCAAAGCTATACTAAAATTCAAAGGCAATGTCCGTCCTCAGTTGTGGAACATCCACCCCGGAGTGGTTGAACGCTAACGTACCCGCTCTACATCTTCAAGGACAGATAAGCATTTCTATCTTTTTAAGAAGTTAAAGAATAATCCTTGAGATAAACTTTCCCTTCCCAATGTACTCACACTTGGGGACAGGGCATGCTTTAACTTAATTATAAATTATTCGTTACAATTTGTTATCTTAATCCGGTGTGATAAGTACGCTCTAAGCAGCTAGGTAACCACGCAGAACGGATTCGCAAAGCATTGAAAACAATAAAGTGTTTTGTATAACACAAAGTTATTCAACAATCACACATTCGACGCAAGCAGTTGAAGAAAAGCAATAGTGAATTTTATTTTTAATAAGAAAATGTGCAGGTTACAAAGTGTTTTAAAGCTGGAGCTGATCCCAGAACACGGCTATGAATGAAAGCATAAAATTAAGAGGCCGGCGCTTGATCCTCCGCAGTGGGCACTCCTACCTTTTCCGTCTTGTCCTCCACTCCAGTTTGGGCACCTTCTTGTGCTTTGGCTCCAGAGGCAGCGGTGGACGTTGTGGGTTCCATACTCTGACCTTCTGGAAGGGGAGGCAATTCATACAGAGATGCATGGGGTTCATGGTGCGATCCGTCCTTATGAACTTCGACAAGTCTTCCCCCATGGAATTCGAAGAACGGATCTAATCCGTACAAATTCAGCTTCACTCCAGGGTTACGATAGTAGACTTGATGAAGGGCCAGGCCGAAGGATTCATACGCCACATTTTTGCATATCTCCAAGGCTTTGGCAGCCTTGGCCTTTGCAGCAGCTAATCTTTTTTGAACCTTGGCATAATCCTCTTCTGAAGGCCCAGCACTCGCACCACCCTTCTTGAGTTCATCGATTTGGGCTTGCATCTCCTTCCGAATGGACTCCCACTCCCCAAGGTCCTTGTTGCGACCGTCCTCTATAACTTTGAGATCGTCAGCAAGCTTAGCCGATCTCTTCTTCTCCAGTTGTAATTCTTCTTCAAGGAGGGGTATGGATTTGTTCTTATTCTGGAGGTCGGCAACTTCCCGCTCTAGGGCCTTGTTCACAAAATGAACTTGGCTTGCCTCTTCAGTTTTCCTCTGGAGCATTTCTTTAGTTTTCTTCAACTCTGATTCCACGCCCCTGTGAACTTCAGCTTGCTTGGTCGCCCATTTCTCCTTCACCGCGAGTTCGGCCTCAAGTTTTTCAACTTGATCCATATAGTCAGCTTTCTCGCTCAGGGACTCAAGTAGGCCGTGTCGCAACCTGGATCGCGACGGCGCGGCGAGGAGAGGGCTCGCCATGAAATGAAACAGGGAGTCGCCACCAACGTTTTTATCCATAGGAAAAACATTGGGAAAAAACTAAGTTCAGTAAAGCACTGGTTTAAAAAAATTGAAATCCAAGTTCGGGAGTCGGTTACGAGTAGGGAAGGTATTAGCACCCTACATCGCCTGTCAAAGACAGTACCAAGATTGAAAGCACAATATAAATAGCCTTAAATAAAACATGGTTTCTTCCCTTTTACTCGTGCATTTTTATTTGAAAAGGACGGAATGGAGTAAGAGAACTGTACAGACGTAGAATGTTGAAGCGAGGTCAATGGGACGCTTCGTCCGAATTAAGCTTGACTTCAATATGAGACAGAGAGGGTGAGAGAATGCCAATAAGACGTCACGTCTAAATTAAACATCCTCGGGTAAAAAGGATAGGGATAGGAAAGGGATAAGCGGGATGTCTTGTCCTAAGTATCCCTTCCCTATGAATTGTAGTGAGGTTTGAACAAAAACTAGGGGGAAATCAACAAGACGTCACGTCTAAATTGATTTTCACGGAAACGACAAAAATTAACATCACGAAAGAAACGCAAAAAAGCAAGGAAATAAATCAGTAAAAGGAAATAAGAAAGATGGGCCCGACAGGAGTTAAAGTCCTGCTCCTACGTATTCTTGAATTATCAAGAAATCAGGGTTACGTAGTTCTAAGTGTTGTTCTTTTAGGAAAAGACTCGGGAGATGATGGAAGTTATTGAGGTGGGGAACTCATACAAGATGAAGTTCTTCGCACGTGTGCGGATCCTAAGGAGATTGTGTAGACGGAAGTATTCCCGTACGACACTGTTAAAAAAAATGGAAATTTTTAGGCTAGAAAACAAAACATGTGAAAAACTTATTACTTATTTTTTATTATTATTTTTATTTTATTATTATTATTTTATTATTTTTTCATTAAAAAGCATACTATATTAAAAATAACATGGAAATGAAAAACTTAGAAATGAAAAGAAACTTGCTGGAAGAAGAAATGAAACTACACAATAACAACTACAAAGAAAAGAGAAGAAAAGAAAAGAACATAATAACCTGGAAATGAAAAAAAACTTGCTGGAAAATGCAAAACTTGCTGGAAATGAAAAAATTGCTGGAGGAAGAAATTGCCAACAGAGAAGAGGAAGAGGAAGAATGAATGGTTTCTTCAAGGGATTGATTGCCTGGAATTGAAGAACTTGCTGGAAAAACTCCAACAGAGAAGAGAAGAGGAAGAACAAATGAGGGAGGAATTTGTGTGAATGAAGAATGGTCTGTGGTGTCCCTTGCCTTGCTTCCTATTTATAGGAATTAGAAAGCAAGCATTTGCCATAAAAAATTTCAATGGAAGGAGCACTCTTCAATAATCAAATCAATGGTGCTCCATTATCATGCTTTAATGCTCCATGATCAGCTTAGTGCCTTGCCCAACATCTTCAGTGCTTTGCCCACTTTCCAGAAGCTTGAAAACGTGTTTCTGGACCAATAATACACGTATGAATCGATTCAAGAGTGATATGAATCGATTCAGGCTTTCCAAAATGCAATTCTGGGCTAAAATCACTCGTATGAATCGATTCATTTAGGGAAAGAATCGATTCAATGCTGTTGAAACCCGTATGAATCGATTCAATTTGCAAAATTTCACTTCCTGGGTGCTTTAAATTCGTATGAATCGATTCAAGAGGGCTATGAATCGATTCAAACCACTTGAAATTGATTTTTTGGGGCTGTTTCACGCATGAATCGATTCATGCATGTGTTGAATCGATTCATGATGCTGTTTGGTGCTTTTTCATTCTCCTTTTTACTCATCACAAACTTGCTCGCGTATTTGAGGGCTGATGCGTGCCAAATTTGAAAAAGAGTCCAACATGAAAGTTGTAGATCTTTCTCTTAGCTTTAATTTGATATATGGCACAAAACTTTTCATCAAGAAATGAGGGAAATATGACCCATCTACGAAAACTGCTCCAGAGTGTGACAGAAACACATTTTGAAAGAAAAATAAATTCACTGGGCAAAATGGGTGGAGAATTAGCTTTTGTGGCCTTCATAAAGTTTGTAGATCTCTTTGATGTGGAGCCATAGAAAAAAGAATGGGGTCATTTGAGTATCATATGAGGGAGATATGAATTTTTTCTTAAAGATGTGCAGAGCAGTCATGAAACTGGAGCAAGTCTAGGAAGATTATTAAAACTGTATCAATTGGTAAGGATTCAGCCTTCAAGGTCTTCACAAAAGTCGTAGACAATTTTGTTACGAAAATTTAGAGACCGGGTTTGCGCAAATCAAAGATCGTATGAAGGAGTTACGAATTTCTAAGTGAACCATGCGCAGCAGAGAGTGCCCAAAGGATGGAACTATACAAATTGGCCGGACAAAAAGAGGTGTTCACAGGCCGGACAGTTCATCAAGCTGCCAACGCCCAGCCTTGCAAGCACCTCGGACCCCAGCGGTGTCGAGGGAAGGGCGGAGGCAATATCTTGCCTTCGGAAGACTGGGAGGCATAGACCCCTGGAACCACAAGTAGGGAGAAAGGAAGGAGTCACACGGAGGATCGAACGCCGGAGGAGGACCATTCCCAGAGTCCGGTTCTGAAGCATTCTGTGAAGAAGGGACAGAGGACTCAGGAACGGGTTTCTTTCCCTTGTCCTTTTTCAATTCAGCTTCTTCGGCCGTCCTCTGACGCTTCTTCACAGGGTCATCAGAGGAGGGCTTCTCTTGATCTGCCTTCTTTACAAGGTGCCTCTTCTTCCTCTTCTTCTCTGGGACGGCCTCCTCGTCACCCGCTCCAGTGGCCTCAGCTGCATCTTCGGTTTCCTCCTTATCGAAGAGAGGAACCTGATCTCCTACCGCAGAAGTCAGAGGAATGAGGGGAGTTTTGGTGGCGTTCCTCTTCGCCTGGATTTTATTTTCCTCAGAGGAGGAGTCATCGTCAGCCATCATGGTCCTTAACGACAACATCTCTGGGCAGGCTTTTTCGATTTGTTCTGCAAAACAAGAAAGGTTGAATAAGCATACAAGAAGAAAAATAACCAGTTCATTAATAACCATACAACACAAAGAGATTAAGAGCGGATGTTACGGAGGTAGGTGTTTCTGATGCCATCCTCGGCCAAGAGGAGATGGCTGGAAAACCCTTTGAGGGTCTTTGAGGCCGTCTGCATGGCGCTCAAGACCTCAACAGAGTGAGGGGAAAGTTCGCTCTCGTCTGTATAATAAGCACGGCTCATAAGGAGAAAATGCTCGTGCGTCCAGCTAAGGGGAAACTTGGCAAACCCCTCCTTGTTCTGCCAGAAGACCGGCTTATTTGGTTGAATCCGGACCCGCGTATAATAGTGTTTGAAGGAGCGTCCATCCACCTTCGCGGATTCCGTATAGGACTTGAAATTTACAACCTTTGAGTCACTACGGAGAGTAATGAACCCAAGGCCGCCCTTCTTATTAGTTCGGCGGACCACTTGGCAGTAGTAAAATAGCTTGGCTACGGTGGCGGAGAAGTTAAAATGCTCCCCCAGAACTTCCAGAGCCCGGACAAGACTCCAACCGTTGGGATGCAGCTGTGAGGGGGCGCAGTCTAGGAAACGCAGGACGGCCATCTGGAACTCCGTCAGGGGGAAGCGTACTCCCAGTTTTAAGAAAAGGAAGTTGTACATGTAGACCGACCTCGTGTCAGGGACGCCGTGGGATATTCTTTCAGAGGGATGTGGTGCCATCACAGCGTATCGGGCCTTGTACTTTTTATCTGAATATATCTTGCAGCGGAAAGAAACCGTGCACTCCTCCTCACTTGCATGGTGTGAAGGGATCTCTAAAAATTCCTCCTCCACCCAGCAATAGGGTTTTTTCCTGTTGAGTTTCTCCCAGTCAAGCCAGTGTGCCACAACGTTAACACACCCTTCAGCAGATCGGAGAACCGGCGTTTTACCACGTCCTGGAAGGTCCATGGTTGTGCAGGCGCGGTGGAACGCGTAGGTACTGTGGTAAAAAGCAACATCGTCAGAGAGGTAACCTTCAGCACTTGACCCCTCATCAGAGCGGCTGGTAGCCCTCGAACCAAGGGGAACCTCAGAGCGACATTGGGAAGAAGACGCTCGTGAGGAAGAAGCTTCGGCTCTCTTTGAGCGATGGGGCCCAGCCACAGGAGGATTCGCTGGAATCCTCCCACCACGGTGGCTAAAGGGGGCACGAGAGCCAAACCTCCCCCTGTTTGAAGGACCAGCGTGGCCTGCTCTAGGGCACATAATGGAAATAGAATGACAAAAATTGCAAGGAGTTGAAGGAAAGGGAGGTTACCTAAAGGAAGAGGATCTTTGAGAAGTTGGAGACGACAAAGAAATTCCAAGGAAATTTGAGCAGAGTTTCACTAAGCTTGAGAACAAGGATGGATTCCAAAATCTGCTAAGAGTTCCTTTTATAGGTAACGAAGAAACACAGTGTTTCATCGAAGGTCACAAGGCTTGCGTCAAAACGCAACCTCTTCAAATTGAAACGACTCCGTCGTTTCATCACGTACGGGCGCGAAAACAGTAACGTTTCAGTAAACATTTTGGCAAAATGGGCCCCCATTCAGTCTGAATCCAGGCCCAATAGCCCAATCGACGGTTACACTCTTGGTTAATGATGGTTCGTGCGTAAAAATTGCATTTACTGTCCAATCATGCTGTGCGTATTTAATGCCTCCCAACCACTTTTCGAATACCAAGGGTTTCGATTTTCAAAGACTCTTGGGATTTCCATTACTTATTTTATGCTGTCTGAATCCGTTGTACGCAACACGAGAAGAGCGGTCACCCGTTTATTAGAGCGGACGCCACAGAGCTCCCAGAGACTTTCCAGAATGTACTACCGGCATCCAGATTTCTCTAAGAGTGGTGTAGCTTATAAGAGCAACTTAACAGTCCCTCATACAAGCTAGGGGACAAATGATCCGGTCTGGATACCGGCCTCCATTCTTGTGACGTCAGACTGATCTCATATAAGGAAAACCGGTGTCCTGGTTCAACGTTACCACACCGGATATCCGCTGTCTGGCCGTCCGTCCTCACCTCACGATAATATTATTCATTTTCTCCATAACGGTCCTATGTTCATTTTTACAGGACATTTATATAACTGTTGGCTTTTCAGTCACAGCAAGAGAAGAGCCCCTGATAACTTATCAACGAAGACACTGTTTGTAGCAAAATACGTCACATCAATGGGGGCCGGTATCCAGACCGGATCACATCCCTTCAAAGACTTTGTTAATCATGCGCTGATATGTAGCGCCGGCGTTCTTCAATCCAAAAGGCATGACGGTGTAGCAGAAAACACCGCGGTCATTGATAAAGGCGGTTTTCTCCTGGTCTCCCTCCCACATCGGAATCTGGTTATACCCCGAATAGGCATCCATGAAACTGAGGTATTGGTAACCAGATGAATCATCCACCATACGATCGATGTTGGGCAGGGGATATGGATCTTTAGGGTAGCAACGATTAAGATCCACATAATCTGTACACATTCTCTATTTGCCATTGGCCTTCTACACCATTACCACATTAGAAAGCCAAGATGAGTAACGTATCTCCCTTATAAAGCCTGCTTTCAACAACTCCTCTGTCTGCTCGGAAGCCGCCCTCTGCTTCTCCGGTCCCAACCTCCTCTTCTTCTGGGCCACCGGTCTTGTTTCAGGATACACTGCAAGCTTGTGGCAACAGAAATCAGGGTCCATCCCAGGCATGTCCGCTGCTGTCCACGCGAAAAGATCTTTGAACTCCTGCAAAAGGGTTAATAAGCGTTGCTCCATAGCAAACTCCAGCCTATCGTTGATGTGCGTGACCTTCTCTGGGGAATCTCCCAATACAACATCCCTGGAACCACCATCTGGTGTGGGCTTAGATGGATTAAGTGGATCAATCTTCAATTCCGCTCTGGGGTCCAGGTCAATGAGACTGACAGACCCTGCCGTTGTTCCTCCATCGTTCAACTTCCTCTTCTTGTTGAATGCTTCCAATTTAACCATGTCTAGGCTCAGGTTATAACAATATCGAGCCATGTCCTGATCACCGCGGAGAGAGGACACACCGTTGTCCTTGTCAATGAATTTGATCAAGAGGTGAGGAGTGGAAATAATTGCTTCCATTGCATTCAGTGTTGGACGGCCTATGATACCGTTATATGGGGATTCCACGTCAATCACTAGGATTCTTGACTTGACCGTTCTTGCACCGCGCTCGCCTTCAAAAGAAATCAAAGTGTCAAGGTATCCTTTGGTGGGTTGCTTAGCTCCATTAAATGCTGTGAGTTCTTGTATGTAGGGTTGTAAATCTGCATCACTGAAACCCATTCGTTTGAAACAATTATAAAAGATAACATCACAGGAACTTCCCTGATCGACGAGGATCCTCTTGACATCCTTGTTGGCTATGACTGCCATAATAACTACTACATCATCACCTCCTGGGATTGTTGGGCCAAAGTCATCATCAATAAATGACACCGTCGGGGCTGTCATACCGTCCCTGAAAGGGCGGTTATCCCTCGGTTTGCCCTGGACTGACAGAATCATCCTGTGGTGATTCTTTCGTGCTGTGATTGATGTTCCTCCTCCCGCAAATCCTCCAGCTATCATCTCAATCACTTCTCGTCTGCCCTGCCTCTGCTGCTGGGGCATGTTACTTTGTTGGGCACCTTCAGCAATCACTACTCCCTTCTGCTTCTCAGCCGCAGTGAACTTCCTTGCTGGGTTGCGTGTATTATCATCTTCGTCATCAGGATCTCTATTCCTTTTCTCCATCCTCTGAGGCTCATCCATAGATTTCTCCTTAAACAAATACTGCTTCAGCTTTCCTTCCCGGAGGAGAGTTTCCACCGTATTCTTTAACGCCTTGCACTCATCAGTGTTGTGCCCTGTCTGCTCATGGAAAGTGCAGTACTTACGCGGGTTACCACCCCTCTTGACTGGGGCTGGTTTTCTTATCCCAAAGACGTTCAAAGTTGGCCAACCAACCTCCCTCATGATTTGTGAATGCCTGGTGTTCAACGGAGCATAGTTGTCGAACGACGATACACGCCTATCTCGTGGATGCGGACGAGCGTTCACAAAGTCTTCTCTAAAGGCATGCTTCTCAGGCTTCATTCTCTCCTTTTCTCTCCGTGGCTGCTGAGCGGGTGCAGAAGGCTTCATTCATGTTGCATTTGCCTCTAGATGCATCTCTATGCCCACGTAATTGGAAGCTTTCCTTCGAAACTCCTCGAAGGTTATAGATGGGCTCTTTGCCAAAGATAGGGCAAAGGCTGAACCAGGCTGAAGAGCTTCCACTACAATATGGAGTTGTATGGCCTCCGTGAGGTTAGGGACCAAAGCAGCCTCCTTGTAAAACCTTCTCAGGAACTCCTTAAGAGTTTCAGTTTCTCCCTGCTTAATCTGGGCTAGGGTGTGAGAAGTTCTTGGGATATCCCTAGAAATAACAAAATGGCTTTCGAATGCAGCAGCCATTTCCTCCCAGAGTCTATAGATCCTGAGGGTAAGCTTTTAAACCAGCTGAGAGCTTCCTCCGTCAACGTCCTTGGGAACATCCTGCACATAACATCTTCATCCGCTCCCAAATACATAGCTTCGTACACGTAAGCATCCAAATGCTTAGTGGGGTCAGTCTCTCCATTATACCTCCCGATCGACAATGGCTGAGTTGTTTGCAAATGTTTTGGGATGGTAATGCTCATCAGCCTTCTTGAGAAAGGGACACTGAGCTTGTACGTCCCCGAAGTCACCATCGCCTGCTCCCTTCTCCTGATACTGACTCTATCACCAGAGTCCTGCGTCTGCTCCCTTTCCTCATATGTGGGGATCTTTGAATACTCGAGGGTTGTAGATCTATCCCTCGCTGATGTATGATGAGCATCCTCCACATGAGATGCTACTCTGTCCCCAGCTCCTCCTCTCTCTCGTCTCAACTCCATCAGCTCCTCCCTGAGTTGCCTGATAACCTCATCGCGAGGGTCAGGCGTCTGCACTTGCACCATCCTCCGGGTTTGAGTTACAGGGGATTCGAAGACGAGTCTCCTTCCAGCCTGTTGATGGGTCATATCCTCCACGTGACCTTCCACGAAATCTCTCCCATCACCTTCCATTGTGACAACCAAACTTCTACGAAAATAGGAATAACTCTATCGAGTCCCACCGGGCATGCCAATGAACTGGTCTGGACCGGGGTCTAGGATCCGGTGTGGGACCAGCCACAAGAGTGCAGGTGTTTTTAGGGTTTGCACACCGGAACAGTGTATATCCGATGTTGAAATCCGGTCTCTCAGTGGGAGAGGCCGGTCTTGCTGTCCTGGAGATCCTTCACACCAACGTTTCGCGTTGTAGGGGGGCGAAAGGTGGTGCCACCTGCGAAGATTCTCCGACGCTCAATTTAGAAGAGTGTAAGAACTCAATGAATGCTTAAGCGAAGTAACAGTAAAGTGTGAGATAGAACAACGATACCATGCATTTATACAATGAACTGGTCTGGACCGGGGTCTAGGATCCGGTGTGGGACCAGCCACAAGAGTGCAGGTGTTTTTAGGGTTTGCACATTGGAACAGTGTATATCCGATGTTGAAATCCGGTCTCTCAGTGGGAGAGGCCGGTCTTGCTGTCCTGGAGATCCTTCACACCAACGTTTCGCGTTGTAGGGGTCGAAAGGTGGTGCCACCTGCGAAGATTCTCCGACGCTCAAGTTAGAAGAGTGTAAGAACTCAATGAATGCTTAAGCGAAGTAACAGTAAAGTGTGAGATAGAACAACGATACCATGCATTTATATTGAAATATGCTACTTATAGTTGCACGTCAGAGAATGAGTCGTTGGATACAGGTGGGTCCCTTAGCTCTGATAGCGTGTATATTGTGTCAATCAAGGTGGCTCAACTTTCAGAATGTGTCAGGAGGGTAGGTCAATTATCAGAGTACGATCCTCTAGGAAGAGGAGAGGATAATCACCTTTTCTGCATAATCTGCTGACACACCCACTTACTTTCTGAAGCCATTGATGTGACGTATTTTGCTACAAATAGTGTCTTCGTTGATAAGTTATCAGGGGCTCTTCTCTTGCTGTGACTAAAAAGCCAACAGTTATATAAATGTCCTGTAAAAAAGAACATAGGACCGTTACGGAGAAAATGAATAATGTTGTCGTGAGGTGAGGACGGACGGCCAGACAGCGGATATCCGGTGTGGTAACGTTGAACCAGGACACCGATTTTCCTTATATGAGATCAGTCTGACGTCACAAGAATGGGGGCCGGTATCCAGACCGGATCATGTACATATACACGTATGTTTAAATACTTTGTCCGACGTGGTGGACGTGCAAGAGCGGACTTTAAGGATGGGCTACGATACATTAAACACTTGATGGACCAACTTGGGCGGAATTAGGCAGCTGCCTGTAGTCATCAAGTACGGAGGTTTGATGTCTAAGGAAATCACTTTGAGGTGGATGAGCAATTTGATCTAGTTACACAAAGGGGAGGTCGAAAATTTGTAGTGACACTATCTAATGACCCTTCTTATGAATGTGGACGATTTCAAGCATTTAAGTTTTCGTGCTCACATGTCATCACAGCATGTCAGATTTTTAGTGTCAACTATTTCCAGTGTATTCATCCGGCCTACACTACAGAGAACGTGCTGAATGCATACTCTGGCCAATGGTTTCCCATTGGCAATGACGATGACCTTCCTGAAAGCAATATTGGATGGAAGGTTATTCCAGACCCATCTCGCCTACGTCCAAACGGCCACCCCAAGTCATCACGCATCCATAATGAAATGGATTGGGTAGACTCACAACCCAAACAGTCTAAATGTCAACATTGCAAACAATCAGGTCTTAATTGTTGTCATTGTCCTTAATCAACCACATGGTTAACTACTCAGAGCAACGCTCAATAAAAGAGACAAAAACCACGTGTCGTTGGCAATAAGTACTTTCAAATGTAAATACTTTCTCGACAATGTAATGTTTATGATGAGTAAGGAAAACTATTTCCACAACAAAAATTCATTTATTACAAAATGTTTAACCATACTAGGTTACAACTTCACTTAAAATTACAGAATTACAACAAAACAAAAACATTTACCACCTATTTTGGTTAGGGTCAGAGGAGAAACTACAAGTCCTCACTAAATCCCTTGCATGTCAATGTGGGATCCTACGTGGCTTCAATGGTGGTATACTATCATCCTCGTTTTGATTTACCCCTAAATCAACCGAATCCTTAACTCCAAACAGGTCCATGTTAAGGTCCAGACCTTCCCCAACTACATGGGAGCCGCCTTCCCCCCTATGCCTCACTAAAGGTGTGTCAAGGGTTAACAAATCCCTGACGAACGTTGTTGGTGACTCATGTGATGGCGGAGCATACCTACAACCCATATCTCCCACATCAACGTCCACATTACCATAAAATAGGGTCTAATATGATCCGTAATGAAAATGTTGGCTGGTGTCATACGGTTGAGATGGATACTGGTAGGGGTAGCAATGTGTTGCCTGTCTCATTTGTGTGGGGACATAATACATTCCTTGTTTTTGAGGAGGACGTTGAGGAAGACTGTAGATTTTATGTTCTTCATAGGTTCTCCCCCTAGTAATGCCTTCACGAACATTGCTATCACTTGACATGTTTATATGAAACGATTCATTCGTTACTTCATTCTCAGATACTGGTGTGGGTCGCCCCTACTGTAAAACACGGTCCTCCGTATCCACCATTTGCAAAACATTAACGGACTGTTGGTGGGTTTGGTCAAACACTGAGGCCAATGAATAAAATTGAGTTTGCGCATCCTCAGTTATTAGGTAATGTATTGTTTCCATGACATCAATCTGCAAAACAATAACATAGAAACCATTAACCCCATACACATGTGAATCTAAGTCACATGCTGGCAAATATTGGGCATATGAAATTACCGAGCGACCTGTAACTGCATTATTATGTACAATCCATCTTCTTGTGTGCTGATTAAACCACTACATAAACTCAGAATTTACAGACAATAAACCATTATGTGGTAGGTTGGTATACACATACTGAGCACGATTTTTCACATTGTTATCAACAGAATATAAATCAGACCCTAATTTTCCCCTGCCTTCCCTCTTTGTATGATCCCATACAGGTCCTCAGGTTGGGATGAGGTGAATGGTATATGTTGTTGTATGTCAAACTGTCTCATCACTCGGTTAGGCTGATGCTACTCAATAATATTCGTACACAAAAGTAGGACTATAGCTCTCCATGCCTCTAAACCTTGCAAACAAACTGGAGGAAATGTTTACAACAAATTTACTCCATAAGGGAACCAAAAAATCTACATAACAATAAAGGTAGAAATTATTAGTCTTTGTTGTATAATCAAAAAATATAACATTCCCACATTATTATCATGGGGAAAAGGGTACACGCACATCTGTTTGTTTCATCTAATTGAATGCACACCGATAAAAGTCAATATCTTGGCGTACAACCTTAAAAGTCAGGCTTCCCAACCACCTATAATGAAAACCAAAATTTGATATCCACGTAAAAGGCCATAACACATTTGACAAAAATATAAATGATACAATAATAAGCACTATCTTGCAGTATAGGGGGTGCCTACGGGTTTATCAAGAGATGGGACATTTGGAGCAATGCTCGTAAACTTGTCCTAGGCCCAAACCTGAACCAATAGGTAAAGGCCACAAATAAATGAATGATCACAATCAGTGGATTTGCATAATTTACTATATACATAACTGAAGGCTGTAGATCACCAGCTATATTGGCCACATCTATTCAGGTCTTCCGACAATGACAAGTACCTCAATGATACCCTTCTACTAGATTGGTCTGGAAAAATGACACCATCGATTAATCATAAAACATACGTTCTTGTGTACCCTAGTAGTTGAACATCATGGTTAATTTAGTCCTCAATGTTGGCAAACTTATCAAAAAGTCACTTCATCTTTAAAGTCCTGTTATGGAAAACGTCATCGGGTGGATACACTCCAATTAAATTTTCCACCAACGCACTTCAATCGCGATTGGAAGTATCAACTATTAAGGACAGACCACCCACTCGTAAACCCACCTGGATTGTTACATCTTGCAGCGTAATGGTGCATTCACCAGGTGGCATGCAAAACATGTGTTTCAGGTTTCTATCTTTCCACAAATGTAGGGAGCAACACAGGCTTAACCTGAAAAATATAATTGGGCAATCCCAATGAACCCAGCTCTCTGTAAAAGTGGTAAATTTTCATCTGGCACAGAATCCTTGCACCTTGAAAAACCAACACAGTCCGCATTTTAATATTCTATCTGGTCTTTAATTCCATACTGCTTCTGATACATGCAAATTTTAAAACTTCAAAACTCCTGAGTTTTCAGACCGGGGTTCACTTCGCTGGAATGCAGCATGGATGAGGATGATGCGTCCATTCAACATAAAACAAAATATTTTATATTAAGTACTAATTATTTTATTATTTGTTTGCCAAAAAATTATGATACATACACAATATTTATTTACTATTTTCTCAAATTTTTTCCTAATACTAAACTTAATTTAACTTTATTTACTAAAAGTACTTTTATTTTTCATACATAATATTTCAACACTTAAAACTATTATATTATTTATTTACTAAATAATTATGATACATACACAACATTTATTTACAAACAAACATTAAAATTTTTTCTTTATACTAAACATAAATTTAACTTCATTTACTTACGATATTTTTACTTTCCCTAAACAATATTTCAATACTAAAAAATATTATATTACTTATTTACCAAGAAATTATAATAGATACCAAATATTTATTTACTAAACATTAAAATTTTTTCCTAATACTAAACGTAATTTAACTTCATTTACTTACAATTATTTATGTTACCTACATAATATCTCAATACTAAAACTATTATATTATTTGTTTACCAAATAATTATGTTACATACATAATATTTATTTAATAAACAAACACTACACAAACACAAAACACAACACACAAAACGCTAAACACAAGACTCAAAACATTAATGCTAACACTAAATAAATCATGTTTAAAAATGATAACATTAAACAAACACTAACCACAAAACACCAAACATACATTAAACAAACACTAAGCAAACTCGTTACTAAACACCATTACTAACACTAAACTAATCATATATACAAATAATAACACTAACCATAAATATAAAATACTAAATATAACTCACTAAATATTAAACAAACACTAACCATTATAAATATAAAAACTAATTATTTTAACAACAAATATAAAAATTAAATATGACTCACCTTGTTTAATGAGAGACAAAGGGACCACAAAATATAAACAAGCCAAAGGACCACAATGAAGTACAATATAAATTAATGAATTTATTTTAAACAAATTAATTTATACTTAAAAATTTAACTATTTAAGTACAGTATAAATTAATTATCAATTTTTTATATCAAACATAATTTTAACAGAATTTAAGTTTCAAATCTATACTTTATAAAAAATATCATATATATTTATAAAGTATATTTTCATATATAATTATATATTTAATTTAAAAATACCATAAAATAAAAAACTTTTTTAAAAATCCAAACTGAACTTATTAAATTAAATAAACTTTTTAAAAAATATTAACATAATTTATATATTAAATTGAATGAGCAAAACTTAACTTTCAATACACTAAACATTCAATAAACATAAACCTCCAACAACCCATATGAGCTATTCCCCCTTACCAACTAATGAGTTAAACCTAATTCAACACCAATAATTAAATATAACCCCATGAGTCAAATTTTGTTTTTGGATTAACAGGCACTAAACCTACTTAACAATGGATTTTCATTAGTTAAACTTAAAACATCCTTTTTCTTTGGCTTGAATGTAATCCAAAGAAAATTAAGTTCAACTTACAACCAAGGTTTTAAAAAACGATCTATTACACCTATTGCGAACATGAAAAAACGGTAGCAGAAACTTTCAAAATCGAAATAGAACGCTACAAGGCTAAGATTGTTATTCATACGTAACGACCACAATGAAACGGTGTTACGTCCACTATACCCGTGACAACCCGCAACGCCCATTTACTAAAACAAAAATCAGATCCAATTTTTTTTCTTAACTCCATTTAGAATAAAACCAAAAGCAAGAATCAAAATGTAAAACAAAACCAGAACTCAGAACAAAGAATCAAAGAACAAGAAATTTGATATGTGGTAGTTAAGGTTTGGTCAATGTGGTGTGCTATGTAAATCTACACATCCCGTTCCTCTCCGGCACTGAGGGTCCGTTTGCTTACTCGTTAGGGTAACCTGATTGAGAAAACTGAGGTTTTGTAAACTAGGATTGAGAAAACTGGGGTTTTGTAAATAGGGTTGTGTATGAATATGTAAAAGTTTAGTTAGGTAAAAGTGGGTTGAGAAGTAGGGATAGTATTTGGTTAGAGAAAAAGTTAGGTTGGATAAATTGTGGTTTGGTGAGAAATTACCAAAAAAGGTATAAGTAAAAAGGTATATTGAATATTTATATATATATTAATAATGTAAATATATTTTAATTTATAAAATATAAATATATATATATATTTAGATAATATTATGTATAATTAGATTTTATAGTTAACATAGATTATTTATATTTTATATATAATTATTTTTCATAGACATTAAATATATTTTAAAATTCTCATTATTATTTTTAAAAAAATTTATCAGACCTAGTAAGGGTTATTTTTAAAAAATAGATTAATTTTAAAATAGATAATTTATAAAAATTCATAACTATAAATTATTGTTTTAAGAAAATATAATATTATTTTAACAAAGTAGATTAATTTTTTTACCAACATATATTATTGTTATTCAAATAAGATAATATTATGTATAATTATATTATAGTTTTTAACAAATTAGATTCTTTTTTTAACAAGTTATGTTATTTTTTTAAGAGAATAGATTAATTGACGTTTATACATTCAAAGTAGTTGATTTTATATATATTATGGAAAGAAAATTAAATTATTTTTAATTTATACATTGTAAAAATATTAAGTAAAAATTTACACAACTCTAGCAGCTATAATTTGGTCTTTAATTGAATCGCGTACAACATTCATTCCTGGCAATAAAGTCGTGTAAACTTCATCCCCAACTAGGAGTTATGCCCGATGTTGTGTTCCCATAGAGTTATTGGCATTTGCTTTGTCAAACTCAGTGTCTGGAAGGTTGGATATCCGAATATAGTTATGGATTCCCATTGTCACACAAACCAAGTGAACTTGGGTCTCACAGCTGTAGTACGTCCTTTGTCGAAGAAGATAAATCTGTTCTTCTAAACACTGAAGGTATGTTCGATTGTGCTTGGTAGACTTGAATGAAAATAGTTGAAGACCACATTATTGTTCTGAAAATCACGTGCCCGTCTAAAGTTTGGAAGATGGTATCTTTCACATCGATAAAGACCCAGATATCCCATCGGTGTAGGATAGCCAATGTCTACCAAATAGTATTAACCTGTTACATGAAAGAAAGTACTTCATCAATATATTCATAATTATCAAGACCAATAGATGTAAATATACACATGTAGGGACAACCAAACCATACCAGGAGGTGAATGCAGGAATCCATAATACGGGTTGGTCACTGCGTCATTAAACACTCAGGCATCGTGGGTGGATCCCTTCCATTCGGGTAGTGGAAAATAAAATACATATCCATGTCACAAGAGGCCATCACATTTTCTGATGTATAACATTTCCTCCCAATAAACCGTGTAGAAAGCGTAGCTGGTACGACACACGGTATACGAGTGCCATCAATGGCTCTAATACAATCTTTGAAGAAAGGCCAATATCTCCTACTATCAAGTATATTTGGAGAGACATGCGTAAAAGTAGGGTCCAAAGGCCTGACAATCTCCATTGACAACAAGACACACACCTGTAATACACGGTGGAATTGTCGGCTAACTATTTCACCGGAATGTTAAAATTTTTCTTATATGACTTTGTTCCCACACCATGTCCGACTGTATACAAAAACATTGCCACCATTTAAAGTACTCCCATACGAGATGTAGGAGTCAGGTCATAGTCAACTAATTTGTGACACAAGCCTAAAAAGATGTGTTTACTCATTCTGAACATTTTGTGACATCTTGTGTCATTACCATCAAGTATTTCTCGGACCCATTCATTTCCCCCAAGTATCTTTGTTGTAACTAGGGATGACAAAACGGGCCTGGCCCAACAGGCTAGCCCGTCAAGCCCACCAAATTTGGCAGGGCGGACCCAATTTTTTAGCCCGCCTCCCGCCAAGGCCCGCCCCGCCTGGCCCGCCAATTTGGCTGGCCAAAACCTTGGCGGGGCGGGTCAGCCCGACGGGCCCCCACCAAAAGAAAAGATATATAAATATTACTAATTTATACTTTATTTTATTAAAATACATACTTTAATTTTCTAAAATTGAAAAAAATAACATCTCTTACTATTTATACATTTCTTTTAATAATATTTTCTTTAATTTTTTTAAAAAATTATTTTTCTAATTTTTTAATCTTAATTTGACACATTTTTTTTAAAAAAATTACAATTTTAACTTTGGCGGGGCGGGCCCTAAATTTTGGCCCGTTTAACTTCCCGGCCCGCTTTTTGGCGGGCTTTGGCAGGACGGGCCAGCCCGTTTTTCTATCCCTAGTTGTAACTAGTCATACTCTGCTGTGGTGGGAAGCAAAGAGGATCAGACACTGTCCATTAGAAGCACACTACAAATACTAAAACAGATTCTCGAATGCGAACAGAAACGTTTAAAGCAAAGTGTATGGCGGTACTTCAAAATGAGGAAAAGCGGAGATGGTTCAACCTCATCGATGAACCAGACGAACGAGTTCCGTGGCTTCTTGTTGAAATTCGCGGGAGGGGTTGTAGGATTTTTATTGGGTAGTAATTGTTATGGTTGTAATTTTTGGATAATTAACAATGTTGTATGTTAATCATAATTATGTGTTCTTTCAAACATAATTATCATACTTATTTTATGTTCAATTATATGGTTTATCGTAATTATGTGTGCTCCGTCAAACGTATTTATACTTGTATTATCAATTAACATATTTCAACATTAACAGATATCAATCATGGCATTCAACAGCAGTGAGGGTTCCTCACCACATGCCATGGAGTTACAAATTATAGCGATGGGGGGCGCATCAAGGATAATTGGGGACTGGGCCATCAACCATGTATGCAAAGAAGCATGTAGAACTAGGGCACTTGGAGGACATGAATGGGTCCAAGAGATACTTGATGGCAATGACACAAGATGTCACGAAATGTTCAGAATGAGTAAATACATCTTTTTAAGCCTGTGTCATAAATTAGTTGACCATGGCCTGACTTCTACATCTCGCATAGGAGTACATGAAATGGTGGCAATGTTTTTGCATACAGTCGGACATGGTGTAGGGAACAGGGTCATACAAGAAAGATTTCAGCATTTCGGTGAAATTCTTAACCGATAATTCCACCGTGTATTACAGGCGTGTCTCGATTTCAATGGAGATTGTCAAGCCTTTAGACCCTACTTTTACGTATGTCTCTCCAAAAATATGTGATAGTAAGAGATACTGACCTTTTTTTAAAGATTGTATTGAAACCATTTATGGCACTCATATACCATGCATCGTACCAGCTAAGCTTTCCACACGGTTCATTGGTAGGAAAGGTTACACATCACAAAATGTGATGTTCGGTTGTGACATGGATGTGTTTTTTTTCACTACCCGGATGAGAGGGATCCACCCACGATGCCCGGGTGTTTAACAACACAATGACCAACCTGTATTATGGATTCCCACATCCGTCCCCAGGTATGTTTTTCTTGTCCCTACATGTGTACATTTACTTCTATTGATCTTGATAATTATGAATATATTTATGAAGTACTCTTTTTCATGTAACAGGTAAATACTATTTGGTAAACAGTAGTTATCATACGCCGATGGGATATCTAGGTCCTTACCGAAGTAAAAGATACCATCTTCCAAACTTTAGACGAGCATGAGATTTTAAGAACAACAATAAGGTCTACAACTATTTGCATTCAAGTTTACGAAGAACAATCAAACGTACCTTCAGTGGATGGAAGAACAGATTTGTCGTGCTTCGACAAATGCTGAACTACAGCTATGAGGCCTAAGTTTACTTGGTTTGAGCGATAATGGAAATCCATAACTTTATTCGGAGATCCAACCTTCCAGACACTGAGTTTTACAATGAAAATACAAATGACAACAACTCTATAGGAGCGCAACATCGAGCACAACTCCTAGTTGAAGATGAAGTTTACACGACTTCATCGCCGGAAATGAATGTTGTACGCGATTCCATTAGAGACCAAATTGTAGCTGCTAGAGTTGTATAAATTTTTACTTAATACTTTTATAATGTATAAATTAAAAATAATTTAATTTTCTTTCCATCTAATATATAAAATGAACTACTTTGAACGTATAAACGTCAATTAATTTATTTTGTTAAAAAAATAACGCAACTTGTTAAAAAAAGAATCTAATTTGTTAAAAACTACAATATAATAATACATAGTATCATCTAATTTGAATAACAATAAAAATTAATCTATTTTGTTAAAAAATATTATATTTTCTTAAAACAATAATCTACAGTTGTGAATTTTTATAAATTAAAATTAATCTATCCGATAAGAAATTTTTTAAAATAATAGTGAAAATTTTAAAATATATTTAATGTCTATAAAAAAATTATAAATAAAATATAAAATAATCTATTTTGTTAACTAAAAAATCTAATTATACATAATATTATCTAAATATATATATATATATATATTAAATAAACTTTTTAAAAAATATTAACATAATTTATATATCAAATAGAATGAGCAAAACTTAACTTTCAATACACTAAACTTATAATAAACATAAACCCCAACAAACCAGTTCAACTAACTAATGAGTTAAATCTAATTCAACACCAATACTTGAATAACCCCATGAGTCAAATTTTGTTTTTGGATTAACAAGCACTAAACCTACTTAAAAAATAGATTTTCAATGGTCGAACTCAAGCATCCTTTTTCTTTGGCTTGAATGTAATCCAAAAAAAATGAAGTTCAACTTGTCACAACATGCTAACTGTACTAGGTTGACCGATGTGAATCAGGTACCCCATTTTCACGTGTCTCCTTGGGGTGAAGTGAAGTATAGTATAAAGAAAACCATTTAAAAGAAAAATAAACGATTCTGTGGTAAGGTGCATGTTATGTTAATATGAAATTACCGACCTTGTTGAGTTGAACTTGAAGGGCCTAACAAAGACAAAGGCTTGCATGCAACACATTCCAAGCCGAAGAGTAGAAATGAAGCCATTAGAATATAGCAGATTCTTCTTGTCTTCATGGTTGTGGAAATCCTGAAACATATATTGACATCAATAACGACCAACTTTATGCCAAAGTGTTGGTGAGAGAAATGAAACACACACACGTTGTGTATACATATCCGCAATAAGGGAAAGTATTATGCGTAGCAGAGTTTTGGGTTGGCAAATCAGACTCACTTGAAGGGACCAAGTAATAATGTTGTTGAAAGGGATTGGCGCAACATGTGCAAAAAAAAGAAACCAGAGAGAAAGATGTGCAAAAGATGACAGATTTCTTCAGAAGGCTTTGCACCTCTTATTGTTATTTTTTGTGTTGCTCTTTGTTTATGAATCAAGTAGGCTAAAAATATTGTTCGATACAAAACATGGTCACCATTGTCGACTTTTTTTTTGTTAAAAATAATGAGCAAGTACAGTAAAAAAAATTATTTATTCTCTGAAATCACCAAAGTTAATATTTGATATGAATATTAAATATCATAATCTAAATTTACACTGTGCTTCTCTCACTTCATTTCTCCTCCATCTTATCGCTACTCAGATGGGTAAATTTTCTCTTTCTAAAAATCATAAAATTAATAATAACTACAGCTGCTGGTGTACCACCAGATTCGGATTCGTTGTTGATTGATCACTGAGCTGCAATGTCCTTAACACTGTGTATGTATGGAGTGACATAGTGCAGAAGGCCTTGGGCTGCCTAGACTGCAGAGCCACTTATTTCATTTTTTTTTTATTAGTTCTGAATTGACTTCCCAGGCAACTCTAATTCCTCGTAAATCCTTATATATATATATATATATATATATATATATATATATATATATATATATATATATATATATAAACCAGTATATTAAAAATTTAGAACTTAAAAAGATTATTTTGGGTTCTGGAAACCGCGAAAGAAAACAAAAGAGTAAAAAATATTTGGCTAAAATATGTACTCAGTCATTTTAAAATTTAGGGTTTAAAAAATCCCTTTAAAAAATACTTAATTTTAATCCTTTTAAAATTTTAGGTTTTTCAAAAATAAGAATTTGTTAGTTTTTTAGTGGTAACTGATGAGTTAGCTAACCACCTTATTAGTGACACATAGTTGATATGCATTATTATTTTTAAGAAATAAAAATTTCACTGCATCATTTGCATTAATTAAAAAAAATAGTTTTCAGTGGTTCTAAAACATAACCGCTAATAAGGATGGAAATGGGTCAGGCCGTTCGTCGAGGACCTATGGCTCGCCTCGTTTATAGCTGGTCAGGTTTGTCGGGTTATAAGGTCACACTTAGGTTTTTAAAAATGTCTTTTTAATTAAACAGGTCAGGCTTTTTGAAGCCCAACAAGTCGGCCTATTTAATTAGATTAATTGTTAATCAGTTATATAATATATATATATATATATATATATATATATAACATAAAATAATATATATATTATATTTACATTTATATAATATAAATTAATATTACAAGTTTACAATTAAAAAAATTAGAAGGGAATGAAATACAAATTTTTTTAGGTTGGTTTTGACAAAGTCTCACTATAAACAGACCTTTTAAACAGGTCAAACCTTTAAAAGCCTATGACGGGCTAATAGGCAAAGCTCAGGCCTTACAAATTTGATGTAAGTCAGGCTCAGGTCTTTCAAAGCTCGACCTGACCTGACCCATTTCTATCCCTAACCGCTAACAATAGTTTAAGCAACAAAATTGAAATGATCGTAGAAGTATTAGTTTCGGTTGAAATTTTGAACCACTGAGAATAATCCAATATCTTTTAATAAGCATTTTCTCAGACACATTATGAGCAAAACAAGTCATAAATCTAGCATTTTCTCAAACTTAAGTCTCATACCTTTCAAAGAACAAGCTAATGGAATCAGAGCACTCACGACTTATATGATTCATCACTCAAAAAGGCAGTAAAAGCAACAGAATCTTGAGATGGTTTTGAAGAATTACAAACAAACTCCTGTTCATGTTGAAGAATCGGGGGAAAAGTCTTCACAATATGTGGCATAGGATCCATCATCATCACTTGAGATCGCACTTGCGAGTATTCATCGTTCAAGTCATGAAGAAATCGAATAACATAATGATATTCACATTTTTTTCATAATTTTTTAAAAATCCCAAAGGAACAGGGTGTCGAACAAGTGCTTGTACAGTTCAATTTCCTTCCATAGAATCTTTAATTTAGTGTAGTATTCAGAGACTGTAGAATCTCCTTGCTTGTAATCTTGGATCTGATCTTGTAGATCGGCGATACAAAACTTGTCTGCATGTGAGAACCGATCTTTAAGATCTTCCCATATTTCAATAGTGGTTTCCATCCAGATCACAAATTGTTTAATCGAAGGAGTCATGGATCATGTGAGCCACGACATCACCATTCGATTGTAGCAACGCCATGCTTCATGAAGCAAATCTTTAACTGAAGGACAAAAAATCTCACCATGGATAAACTTGTCTTTATTCTTGGTTTCAAAAGCAACCACCATGTCTCATTCCCATTGATGGAAGTTGCTCTCTGTCAAAGGTGGTGAGACAAGAATAGTTGCCAGACGTTCACCGGGATAAAGGTGTAAGGGATTTGCCAAATTAATGAGATGATTTGGTGTAGAAACAGGATTTGGGACTCCACTGGCATTGTTTTGGCCAAGATTAGCCATGGTTGATTAGAAGATGAGCACAGTAGAAGAAGAACTTTACGTAGAAAATGAGGAAGGTTGTTTCGGTGGTGATATCGTATTAGTATCTCATAGAAAAAATCACACAATAAAAAATTATGAAAGATTTTTGTATTTGCTCATTTGACCAACTTCATCGTCTCATCCCCATATTCTTCATCAACAACTCACAAAATAAAAAAAAAACCATCATCAACAGCTTTATCATTTCACATCATCTCATTTTCATCCTCTTCATCACTAGTAACAACCACAACAAACCAATCTTCTTCTTCATCAATGAAAACAACAACCCAAAGCTCAAAGCAAAAAAAAAAAAACTCTAACAGCAACATACCTAACAAATAATAGCAAGAAAACAACAAAAAAAAAAGAAAGGGGATTCTGCCTCCGGAACACGATGTCAGCCAACCCATGAACGTCGACCCTCTTTCCTCCTCCGCCAGTCCTCTCTCTCCCATATTTTTTCTCTCTCCTCCAATCTATTTTCTCTCTCCTCCGCTCATCACTTCTACCTGTTGATGCTTTCTATTTTCTCTTGTTTCTTTAAACTTTAGGATATAGTTTTATTTTTATTTTTATTTTATTTTGGCCTTTTGGGCCTTATAATGAGGCCTATTATTTTTTATTTTTGTTGTGTGTTTCTTCCTTTTTTGTTTATTTTTTTTATTTTGTCTCTTTAAAAACCAAACACAAAAAATGGTATTATTGTTATTATTGTTTTATTTAATTAAAAAATAAAGAGTTCTTATTTATGCTAAATTAAAAAATGAAAATAAAAAAATTTAAATATTATTTTTCTAGAATAAAAAATAAATAAATGGTTTTTACTTATATTAAACTAAAAAATAAAAATACTAAAAGTTAAATGTCCTTGTCTTTAAAAATATAATAAATTTTTTATGCTAAAACTAAAATAGAAAATCTTAAAACCAAAAATATCTTTTCTAAAATAAGTAAATAGTTTTCTCTTTATTGTTTTCATTTATGATAAATTTTAAAAAAAAATAAAAAATATATTAAAATCTAAACATTTCTTTTATAAGAATAAATAATCTTTATGCTAAACAAAAATCTTATAAGCAATATTATGCAAAATCATTTTTGCCTACATCAGCTTTATAAGACTTTGAAGGTTTATGCACGTGCGATTTTCTTCGCCTTGTATTTCTCCTTCCTTATGAATTTTGCTTCATTAAAGATCAAATCGATCAAAAATAATTTAAATATTATCCAGAGTTAATTTTTCCTAGAAATACGTGACCCTGATTTCTCAATACGCTTAAAGAATACATAGAAGCGGGAATAACTCCTGTCGGACCCATTTTCCTTTTAACGATCTTTGTGTGTTTTCATCCAATCTCAATAAAATTTTAGCTAACTTATTCTAGAAAATTGTTTTATCATGAGAAGGTTAAATTAGACGAGACATCTTGTTAACCTTTTCAAATTTTCAATCGCTTGTTGTTCATTAAATAATTTTTTTAAAAAAGTTTAATTCAGACGAGACGTCTTGTTAACCTTTTTAAATTTTCAATCGGTTGTTGTTTATTAAATAATAATATTTAAAAATAAGATTAATTTAGACGAGAAGTCTTGTTAGTCTTCTCATATTTTTAACATATTTTATTTTCTTATAGAAAAAGGTTAATTTAGATGAGACATCCTGTTAATTTTCTATTTTGTTTAATTAATTTTATTTTATCTCATTACATTTATCTTTATTTTAATCTCTAATTTATGTTACAATTTAAGGTTAATTTGGACGAGACGTCCTTTTAATCTCTTGTTTTGTTTAATCAATTTATTTTATCTTATGTTATTCAACTTTATTTTAATCTCTAATTTATGTTACAATTTAAGGTTAATTTGGACGGGACGTTCTGTTAATTCTTACTGTCATTATTTAGTTTTTACTATCATTGTTTAGTTTCTACTGTCATTGTTTGGTTTCTACTGTTTAATCTTCTACTGTCATTATTTGTTCCTTTTTATACTATCACTGTTTAGTTTTCTACTATTACTGTTTGATTTCTTACTATTACTATTTGGTTTCTTGCTGTCACTGTTTAGTCCCTTGCTGTCACTGTATGGTATTTTACTGTCACTGTTTAGTCAAGTTGTTCTATTTAAGATTAATTGGGACGAGACGTTCTGTTAACCTTATTTCAAAACTTCCTCATTTGTTTTGTCTGTTCCTTTTTTAAAGAAGCTAAAATAATTTCTAGGCTACTTATAATGCGCGTTATCAATTTGAGGTAACCATTTTATAAAGGATAGTTGTGAGATACTAATACCTTCCTCACTTGTAATTTGACTCCCGAACTTAGAATTTCACTTTTATGACCAGTGCTTTTAAAAGAGGTTTTTCCAGTATTTTACCTAAAAAATATTAGTGGCGACTCCCTGTTTTCTTTGTTTTTTTATAGTTCTTGTCTATTTTCTTTTCAAAAGGATTTCGATTTGACCAGTAAGTTGTTTTTAAGGGTCGGTCATCCCGCCGCGATCCTGGTCGCGACAAATGTAGTATTAAAAGAAGGGTAACTCACTTTGGAAAATACTGATAAAATATAAATGAATTATTTAAGAATAATTTGTTAATAATTTTGTATAGATATGATATGATAACAAAAAGATTATAGCACCAATAAATTTATGTCATCAATCATATTTTTTATATCACATGCATTTTTTTCCGGAAGTAATCCCTTTTTTTAAAAGAATACTCATGTTATGGTAAAATTTAGGAGCGAGTTTTTTTATTCAATACAATTTTTAATATTTTTATTTTTATTCATTATTTATGTAATATTAGATAAAACTTCATTATTTTCCGCAAGTCTACTTTTTCATTCCAAATACGAACGGGAAAGAAATATGTACGTGCATGGATAATCTACTCTTTTCTTTTTATTCAATTATTTGGAAAGAGAAGAAATATTTAGAAATAAAATGAATATTATTAATTTTATAAAATAATTGAGATATTTGTTCTATTTGGTGTGGGGAATAAACTTTGATATAAATACCGATCTTTTGTTATCTTGTATTATAAGGGTTATGTTTCTTGTCTAACAACCACCGGTATTTTGTGTCATAAGGCAATATAAGGTATCACCTACAAAGACACTTGAACGCTTAAGTTAATATCGAGTAAATAATATTGGGGTTCAAGCGATGAATTAGTGAGTGTGCCTTAACTGCGTAAATGCGAGGTACATATAGAGTTTGATGATGATTGAGTCCTATGTGGCTTATGTCACAATTGTTCGGTAAAATACAAGAAAAACTGACATAGGCATAAACATTTCTGACACATTTTGTAGGTCTTTTGGTTGATATCCCCAGCTGTCTCACGACCTCCACCCAATACCGAATCAGTTAGATCCTGGATTAGGATTTGGAGGCCTCTCTGGGATTTCCTTACATAAGGGTCTCCATACCACTTTAGTGGTGATGAGGTGTATCTATTGTGCTTGCGTTGCATCCGTTATTAAGCTATTATCAACATTATTATTAGAGTAACAACAATTAATACTCTTTTAAAATTATAGATAAATAATTAATTAAAATTTTAAATAGATACAAAATTTTATCCGTATATTAAAATAAAATTAAAGGGAATATTATATACTAGTAATATATTTTCTATTTAGTCATAATTGCAAAGGGCCCAAACTCGAACAAACGGTACTAAAGAAGTGCAACTAGACCAAGTTAATTAAATAAGAAATAGGACCAGAAGAGGCAGAATCGTGTGAAGTCAATTTCATACTGGTTGGTACATGGGAAACACTAGACATGCCTCGAATCTTCTTTCATTTAATCACAACAAAGTAATTAGGGTCAAAGATTGATTTTGGAAATGAGTACTATGGTTGATTCATTGAAGTGATCAATATAGGGCAGTATTTATTTGGTATGTAGTTGATCAACAAAATTATGAAAAATAGAAAAATCAAAATAGTTAATATTAATTTTTCACGTCATTCTAAATAATTAAATTTTTTTAATCAGAGAATCTTGTTTTGAGTTAGTCAAACCGAGATTTCACCAACCTAAACTTTTAACCAAATAAGTCAATACTCCATCATCTTTATGACCTTATCCCAATTTGTAGACATTGCTCACTCTCTCAAATTGTTTGTGTAGTCACCAGTTTTAGTTCAATTTGGTTTTAATGAATGATTGAAATTTTATAAAAAAACTTGAACTTAAGTGGGAGGTATATGATGTACAGATTTGGACTAAACCTTAAACCCTGTGTTTGTTTAGTTTCCCATTTGGTTGGTCAAACCAACTATTTCAAATGGCGTAAAGAATCAATCTTAACCTTTAGATTTCTCATTTTTTTTTAAACCTCGTTTTCTCAATTATTAACCAAATGGATACGTAGTATCTTGATAGCAATAAGATAAAAGGACATTAATGAGGTGTGATTGGAGTAAGAGGATTTTAGGATTGAATTTCTATTCTTAACTACCATTTATAGTATTTTTGATATATAGATTCATAACGTAAAGTTCTACCCACTAAAATCTAAAGTAACTACATTTCTTAAATTTAAAATTTTTTGGTTCTTTAAAACCATTATAGAGAGACTTGGGGAAAGAATGTAACATCTCATTTTCTACTCAAATAAAAATAGATATTAATATCTTTTTAATGAGAAATACTTACTATTAGTTAGATTATTATTAACTAATATTTTTATAAAATTTTGGTACTTATATTTAGTTATTTTGTTATAATAATAATAATAAGAATAATATATGTATTATGAATGAGGATTTTAAAATGGCTTAATTAGTATTTACTGATTAAGAAAATTATATTAAGGATTTTTAATATCTTTATTATTCATAACTTTTATTTTATATTTTTGTATTTATGTTTTTACATATTTATGATTTAACTCTTATTAGAATTTTAAAATAAAATTTTAAAGAAATTAGATTATGGTTCTTTAGAACTTTTTGATCTATGTATTATTTATGATTTTCTGAAATTTTTTTAAAAAAATAAAAATATATTTTAAAAAACAAAAAAAATATTTTTGCACCCCCAAATTACTATTTGCACCCCCTATAATTTACAAAGTAATCTGTCAAAAATTTTCAATTCTTGTATAGTAATCAAATATTAAAATATTTAAATAAACAGTAAAAAATTTCCTTATAAATAGCGAGGAAGCGAAACGAAGAATTCACAATTTCGGATTAAATTTTCTTAATATAGTAATGCTAGTGAGATAGTGGTGGAAGTAAGAGAGAGAAATAATTTTCTTTGGAAAGCGGTTCTACCAAAATCATAAGGTAAGAATAACTCTTCTTTATATTTTTTAGATTTATTTTCATATCGATTTAGAAATCTATTATTATACTGGATATAATATTATTCTAAGTTACTATTCTGAATAGTAAATTACTATTTACCATTACTATTCATGATTTACTATTTACTATTACTATTTATGATTTACTATTTACTGTTACTATTCACGATTTACTATTTACTGTTACTATTCACGATCTACTATTTACCGTTACTATTTACTATTTACTATTTACTATTACTATGCATAGTAATTATTTAAAATTTACTATTTATAGTTATTATGCATAATTACCATTTACCATTTCTGTTTCAAATAGCAATCTTAATTTTTATTTTACGCTTATACTGAAATAAATTGGTATTAATATTTTTAGAACTCGAAGGCACAGAACGAACTCACTTTTGGTAGCAAATCAAGGTAAGGGAGAGTGAAATAAAAATATAATATGAAAAGATATAAGAATAATAGGAGGAGTCCTCTACTCCTTTTAAACTTAACAATGTTATTATTTTAAAACAATGACTTTTAACTTAAAATTTATAATAATTGTTATTGATAAATTAAGTATCTTGTGTAACTTACTCTAAAATATCTATTCAAGGACCTGAACTATTATGACCTGTACGGACTGAACTAGACCTATGCAAGGACTGAACTATCATGGACTTACATAGACCTATGCGAGGAACGACCTATAAGGACTTAAAATCAACTTTATTAATTTAAATAACCATTAAACTTTGAATTATGATATTTATAAGTGATATTTAATTTATTTGATTTGATTATGGTTGATAATATTTATTTGTGATTGATGATATTTAATTGTGATCGACAATATTTGATTGTGAGTAATGATATTTAATTGTGATTGACAATATTTGATTGTGATTGATGATCTTGTAATGTGGAGTTTGAGCATATAACAAGCATGATAGAAAACTAAAACTCAGTAAGAATATTCTTACCTTACACTTTAAGTTTGTATTCTAAGAAAAATTATTTTATAAATACTTTAGTCTTTTATTTCTTCTAAAAAATATTTTCATCAACCTTACTTTTAGTATTTAGGATAAAATCTAGTATTCATTTTAGAAAGAAACTATTTTATGAAAATTAATTTATAAAAAAGTTGAGAAAGTTAATTCTTGAATGAAAGAAAATAGTTTTAAGTATTTTTTATGATTTTAAGAATTAATTTCTTTCAGTAAATTAGAATTTTAAAATATGTTATTTTGGATTTCCCCAATATAATATAACTAAAGGATATTTTGATGTAATTGAGATTTTTAAACTCGATCTTGTTAATATTTAATTTAAGAAAGATTATGTAAATATGTAAAGTTTTCCATGAGAAAGTTTTGAGATATTTAAGGCTTGAAAACTTAATTTTGGTGAGATTTGAATTTGAAAACTGTACCAAATTTATTTTTGTATGACAGAAATTCAAAGAAGAAATTGTGAAAATGTATAGCTTATTGAGATGATGTTGTAAACCTTTATGGTATTTAATAATTTGAGTTTCTAAAAGTCTTAACCAACTAAATATGCGAGTAGTTTATGCATCATGAGTCATTAAAGAGAAATGAGATGTGATATTGTCTGAGGACGAATTATAGAAACCGAGGATACATTAGAGGAGGTTCAAATGCGAACCTTAGGATGAGAAGGTGTGGAAGGGTACTTCAGGGGACCTGGGGTCGCTCCCTAGAGTCAGGTACTTTCACAATAAAAACTTTCTCAGTCTGACTAGTCTCTAAGTGTTTTGTAACATCCCATTTTCAACCCAAATAGAAAATAGATATTAATATATATATAATAAGAAATAATTTCTATTAGTTAGTTTACTATTATCATTTTTTATGAAATTTTGGTATTTATATTTAATTATTTGTTTTTTAAAATAAAATAATAATAATAAAATAAAAATATTTATGTATTTTGAATGAAAATTTAAAAATGACTTAATTAGTATTCATTGATTAATGAAATTATATTAAGAATTTTAAATATATTTATTATTCACAACTTTTATTTTATGTTTTTATATTTATGTTTTTATATATTTGTGATTTAACTCTTATTAGAATTTTAAAATACAATTTTGAAAGAATTAGACTATGGTTCTTTAGAACTTTTTGATCTACATAATATTTATGATTTTCTGGAATTTTTTAAAAATTTTGAAATATTTTAATAAAATAATATATTTTAAATAATTTTAAATTCATATAAAGTTACTTAAAATTAAAAATATTTACAAGAAAGTGAATTTAAATTATAAGAAAATTTTCTAAAATCTATTTCAAATAGACTTATCTAAAAATTATCGGTTTGAGTAAAATCTTGATTTTTACCAATCGTAAAAAAATCAAAAACGTACCAATAAATTTTTATTAACAAAAAATTTTAGATTTTTAAAATTTAAATTTTATATTACTTATCATAAAATTAGTGAGAACTGATATAATATCACTAAATTTCAAAAAGGGTTGATTTTAAATATTTAAAATATACCGAGTGAATGGTTACTATTTGACTTAATAATTCAGCCGATATTTACTATGCAAAGCGTTGTACATGAACAAAAATTTCAAACTTGCACAGTAACCAGAAACAAAAATTTCAAAAATTGCATAATACTTTTATAACTGAAGGAAAAATCATAATTTCAGATTAAATTTTCTTAATATAGTAGTGCTAGAAAGATAATGGTGGGAGTAAGAAAGATAAATAATTTTTATGGAAGGAAGTTCTGCCAAAATCATAAGGTAAGAATAACTCTCTTTTATACTTTTTAAGTTTATTTTCATATCGTTTTAGAAATCTATTATTATACTGGATATAATATTATTTTAAGTTACTATTCTGTATAGTAAATTACTATATCAATAATAAATTACTATTGAGAATAGTGAATTACTATTCAAATAATAAATTACTATTATGAATAGTAAATTACTATTCAAATAGTGATTACTATTTACTGTTACTATTTACGATTTACTATTTACCGTTACCATTTACGTTTTACTATTTACGGTTACTATTCACATTTTACTATTTATTATTACTATTCATGTTTTACTATTCACTATTCAATCTTTTACCATTTTAGGATTATGAACTTGTGGCTGAACAATGGGAATGGTGGGAGAAGAGCAGAAAGTATTGTCCACCGACTTAGGAGTTTGAGTTAGAAATTCAGGATTATTTTGTAGAGGATAAGTTGTTTCATCAAAAATCATATGCCTCATGGTATATACTTTCCCAAAATATGTGACACAATTATACCCTTTATGTTTGGAACTATAACCCAGAAAAATACACGGTTGTGATTTATAATCCATATTGTGCCTATTATAAGGCCTTAAATAAGGAAAACAGGAAGATCCAAAAGGTTTGAACATAGAATACTCAGGTACTTTTGAAAATAAAGTTTTATAAGGAGATTTTCCTTTTAGAACCTGAGTTGGTAGCCTATTGATGAGAAAAGTGGTTGTACTAAAAACATCAACCCAGTACTCTGTAGGTAAAGCAGATGCAGCCAATAAAGTCAACCCTATTTTAGTAATATGCTTCTGCTTTCATTTATCAGCTCCATTTTGTTCATGTGTGTAAGCACAATTGAACCTATGGAGAATCCTATTTGTTGTCAAATATTTTGTCATTGCAATGTATTCATTTCCGGCATTTGATTGAATAACTTTTAACCTACTATCAAGTTATAATTCTACCATGGATTTAAATTGTAAAAAAGCTGTCGTAGCCTCATATTTGTTATATAAGAAGAAGATCTAAGTGAATCTACTAAAAGCATCAATGAAAATTATATAGTATCGATATCCTTGCCTAGAAATGTTGGGGGAAGGACCCCATATGTCAGTATACACAAGTTCTAAAGGCTTAGTATAAACACTTGTTGAGTCATGAAAAGGTAATTTGTGTGACTTCCCTAAAGCTCATGCAGAAAAAACGATATTTTTATTAAAATTATGAATAGGAATATTACAAAGTCTCATTACTTGTGATACCACTTTATATAAAGGATAACCTAAACTAGCATGCGATATATCAATATTGTCCAAAGCATCTGTATTATTAAAAACAAAAAAGGTTGGAGTAGAGTTGGCAGGAAGAAGCTTCAAATCTGCAAGAGCATATAATCCTTGTCTAGCAGGTTCTTTAAGAAGAGTTTTCTTTGTGTCCTGACTTTTAACACAAAAATCATCAGCACCAAATTTAAAAAAGATGTTGTTATCTCTTGCAAATTGATTTACACTTATAAGATTTTTATGAATGTTAGGATCACGAAGCAAATTGTTTAAATTGAATTTGGAGTTAGAATATTGAGATGGAAATGATGATTGTCCAACATGTAAACTGTTTAGACTATTACCATTACCCATATGAACTTTTTCCTAACCATTATATTCAGATTTAATCATGAGGTTATTGAGGTCATGAGTCAAGTGATTTGTTGCTCATGTGTCTAGATACCAAATTTCATCAAGATTGCCTTGATTAGCAGAGAAGGCAACCATTGTGGCGTCCTAAATCCTCTATTCGATATTGTAGTAATCTACTTCTAATTAATAAAAAGTAGGGGAAATTTTTTGTGTTTATTTCATCATTTAATTAAGTCACACCACAATTTAAGACTTATAATAACTACCCTAGATCTAGTTAAAAACCAACCTATATATGAGGATATGAGAAGGTGAAAGTTAAGCAAGTGCCTAATTAACTTCATCAAGATATATATGAGATTGTCATGCACCAATTCCTCAAATTCTTATATTGGTCATTAATCCTTCAAATTCGAGGTACCTACCCATAGTCCTACATATTCAAGTCTAAAAATCCATAATCATGAACGTCCACATCCAAGCTTTTCCAAGGACCTAATTAGATGACAATACCATACATATATACTAAATAAACATCAATCTTTGCTTCTTATCAACTAGGCCTCTTAATGCTCATAACTAGGAGGTATACATCATATTATCTCACCCTACATACCTCGCACCAATTGTATGATAAAAATTTAGCATTTACACTAACATAAACCAAGTTTCATAAATCCACTCCATAACTACTTCTATGCAACACACACACATTTTGTGACATGATATCAACTCTCATGCATAATTCCTCATTCGTAGAGATTCATAATCATTAACCCCCAATATACCAACAAATTCATAGCTCAATCTCTAAATCCAAATTTACCAACAATTAATCTAACAACTCATTTGAAGTTCCAAAAACTTAAGCATATACATCAAGAGTCAAGTTATACAAAATAATGCCTATACACATCAAATTCTATAAAGAATTTAAATCAACATGTTCAAAAAGAAGTATGCTGGCCAAGGTAAATGAGACTTCCTCTTCACACCGAGCCGCCTCTACAAAAGTATACCTCTCCACCATCTCAACTATATCACAAGGCTAAAATAGACAACATGAAGAGTGAGTATATTTTCTCAATGATGAGCAATTATAATGATAAGTCATGTATAGTGGAGCAATCATACATGTTTTCCTTCAATATATCCAATCTCATTAATACAACATAAAGACCATAATTTGACAATCAATACATACAATATATACTATAAATGTCAACTCATGTCAAAAAACCTTAAGTATCATTCTCATGTCACCAACAATGGACATCACTACATTTTCACATTAGCTGACAACACCAACATTTCTTAATTCAAGATACTCATGAGTCATAATCATTTTGGGTACTCAAATTCAAATGTCATGTTCTTACAAATAATATATATGCTAGCCAACAATTTATGCATATGCAATGAGATCAACTTGTATAATTTCATTTCCTCATCATGTGCATATTCCACTCATGTGACTACAACCACACATAGTAATGCAAGGTTTCTTTCTCAAGATCAACGTAAGATCAATAAAACATGTCACATGGTATACACTACAACCACGCATAGTTGTTTATAAAATCAATCAACACGAGGTTGTTATTTTCAAGATCATTATTAATCACACATGAGTTATGTTATGCATGTCGCAAGATGCAAGAAATGCACATGATAGTCTCAATTTCTCACATAATCCCACTTCATTATCATATATAAGCCAAATAGGCATAACAAAGTATATCATCATCACAATCATCAATTTATCACCAATGTCATTCAAGAGTCCTACTTACACATTCATCACACATAGCCACAATAGAAGCGACCAAGACCAATATGCAAATATACATTACACATACATTCACTATCAATATCAAAGCCATGCATTTAGAAAATAAATTCCTCTCTTACTTTAAGAGAAGTATTCCGTGGGGTTGGAAGAGTTGGATGGTCCTACTTCACGGGAACGGTCAAAGCCTACATTTTTAATAAGTAAAAGGTCATATCAAACACCATTCTATCACTAAATAAATGTTAACAACTAAGTCTCATTTTAGAGGTACATAAGTATATTCATGTATGTGAAACTTGTCATGTTCAATGCCTCCTCCATTTTGGAGGTTTGGAATTTAAGTTATCCTTATCACACTTTTCCAATGTCTTAAGGATTTAAATTCACCATTAGTAATTAATAAAAATTCAAAGTGTTATCCATTAGGCTCTCTAAAGCCTTAAGCAATTTGTTCACTTTATTATGTTTTATTTTTAATAGTTTCCCTTTAGAAGACATAAGTCCTTCATTACTAAGTAATTCAAGTAAATTTTGTTCTTTATCCCCTTAAGACAACTAATTGTCATTATTAATCTTTAAATATTTAAGTGTCCTATTATAAGCCTTTGGAATCTCCCATTATTCATAATGATTTTTTATTATTACCAATCACAAGTAACACTCCAAAACCATGGTCATTTCTAATTTTATATCATGACTTAAATTCTTTACTCTACTTACATGCCAAGTCACTTATCCCTACAACAACATTCTCTAGGTTTAACTAGTAGCCTTTTTATGCCTAATATAATCCAATGATATTTTCTAGGCCAACAATCTTTTCTTTCAAATTTAATAGTTCGTGTTCTTCACCTAATTCTTCACCAACATTATACTTTTTCCTACCTCTTTTACTCATTGACCAATCTAATTCTTATGTCACTCTTACTAACATTTTCTCAACTCCATAATTATTTTCTTAAGTTCTAATATTCTCCAACAAGATTCTCTAATCCCATAACTGTTGGTGTATGCACTATGAGCTTTTATGCTTCTTCATTTGTATCATTTTTCTACTTATCAATAGAATAAATATTTCAGTTTAAAATTGTTTTAAAACATATTTATCCTTAGAGTAATAGGTCATATAAAAATTATTCCTAAAATGTCCCTAGTTGTAAATACACTGAGACTAGTGTGTGAGTGTACTGATGACCTGATCTCACAGATCATAGATATAGATGATATCGAGTCTTCACACAGGTACACATTAAGAGTAATGATGTATTGGACAGACCCACCATGAGAACGTTACATGGATCGTTACATGATTGTCATAAACGATTCTCAATGTGATAATGGTATATGTAGTCCTTCGACCTGAAGTCACTACGATTCCTACATGAGGAGTTTATTGTTTTAATACAATTAAACGTCTTCCGTAACAAGAGGACTATAAAGGTTGTGATTAGGCAATGAACAAATTATGCAGAGGGATGTGAGTGATGTAGATGGGATTTGTCTCTCCTATGTGACAGGAGTGATATCCATAGGCCACTTGATGGAGTAAGACTAAGAAAACGCATGGCCATGCTAGAAAGAATAAATATTAGATATTTATTCGGATCCAGTCTACTCCGGTATCAAGTAAAATAAATTGGGCCGTACAAGGATGACGCGACCATGCCTTGGGCCCAATTAGGATATCGTGACAAAAGGAATAAACATATTAAATAATTATCACTTATAGGTTATGTTGATAATATTCAGACATAATGATGCATTGCTAGATGCCGCTCTTATTTTATATTAATAATAAAATAGTTTATTATTAATATGACCGGGTATTTTACCTATAGGGTCACACACATAGAGTAAGCCCATCAGAAAATGTTGTCTTATTTTAGTTGGACTAAAATAAAGCTTTTGGGCCTAACTCATTTGGAATGAGTAAGGAGCCCACTTTTAGAGATAACAAATTAGGTCAAACCTAAGCCTATAAATAGAGCATAAGATGCTCATAGGCCGTTCACTCAAGTGAGACACAAATTCGCAAAAGTTGCAAGAGCTACACGCCGTCAAACTAGTAGTTGGTAAGTGTTGCGATTCTGGTGGGAGTGCTCGTGTGGACTCCTAAAGGACGAGGCTACGACTGCTTCGGAGTTCTTCAAGAGGTAATCTAAAATGAATTTTGAAATTGGTTTTTTTTGTGCTTTGAAACACGAAACCTTGCAAATCCTATGGAATCCCTTTTATTTTTCCGCTGC
The DNA here is from genome assembly GCA_037962975.1 of Clitoria ternatea. Lineage (NCBI taxonomy): Eukaryota > Viridiplantae > Streptophyta > Magnoliopsida > Fabales > Fabaceae > Clitoria > Clitoria ternatea. Next base: position 283,582,472 of record CM075671.1, on the reverse strand, counting down.
TCATGCTTAGGGATTTCCTAACAATAACATGCCTAATTCTTATGCCCTTCACTTAAGTCTTCTCACATTCTACTCTTTGTCAACCAACAATTATCTAACACCAATTCTAATTGATAACCCACATCTAACAAGAGTTTTCAAGCCCATTAACAAGTTATCACATTTATGAACCCATTCTTGTCACTTGCCATTTTTCCTACTTCAAGAGAACTTTCAAAGCCTACAATCTAACTTATACTTTCTACCAACACCAAATAAATTTTAGAGCATTACCTAAAGTCTCATAACAACATTAAAATCATCCATAGGCCATTTCAAGTCTAAAACAAAATTATTTCCTTAATTTAAAGTAAGCCACTAATTTCATGTTTTGCACCTAATGCTCTTCAAAACTAATTAATTTATTCCAACAACAAATAATTCAATTCCAATAATCATTCCACATCAACTTCAATTCATAAAAATAATTATCAAACATCAACAACAACAAAGTTCCAATGGTCACCTATCCTAAAGTTTAGGGTTCCACATGCATTTTCATCAATTCTTTTCCAATACTAACATCATAACTTACATACTCTAAGCTACCATCACAAAGCCAATCAAGAGTTTTTAATATACCCCAATGGAATTCTAGATTCCAAATTCAAGAGAGCAAGAGGAAATGGGAGAGTTAGGGCCAATCACCAAATACTTGAATGAGCTCCACCGATATGCAAAGAAAGCCTCCAAGGACCCTAAAATTTCGTCACACCAAGGGGGGGACAACCAAGAGGATTTCGGTTTTAGCATAAGGTAGAGGAGAAGAAGAAATCATGAAGAGAAGAGGAAGGGAGGAAGGAAAAATGGAGCTTTAGGGGTCCAAGGCACCTTATTCCTTTCAAAAAAACTTCAAGAACACACCATGGGTGGCCAAGCTTTCACGTTAGAATGGAGGAGGAAATGGAGATGCAATTTTCAGTTTCCCCTTCTGTAGTGGGGCTGTTTCACGTGAGAAATAGGGAGGAGAAGAAGAAGAGTCACTTAAGTTACATGTTAATTTACCATGGTACCCTTCATTTAAACTTTTTGGCTCTAAGGCCCATTTTTTGGCAAAATCATATTTGGACTTCAAATTCTGATGGGAAAACAGCCCATTATAGCATTTATGGTCAGCTCATTTAATTGGGTGAAATTCGTCGCGTTTTGGCTCGAAAAAGAAGCATTTTGGTCGTCCAGGGTCCCCCGTACGTATAATTAATTAACTATAAATTTTTATGGGTTTATTTTTGGGTTTAAAATATTTATTTGAGTGTTTTCTAATACTCAATAATTATTTTTGGGTTAGTGAATTTTTGAGGCCCAATTGAGGCCTGTTGCCTAAATCAGTCGTTTTCCGACGTTAAACGACGCCGATAAATCCCGAATAATTCACAATAAATTCCATAAATGCTCAAATTAATTTTAGCTCATCTTCGGGACATAAATATTTATCCCTGATAATTATCCAATTTTTCTCGGCCCGTCGAGCCCATCTCAGTATTTTGCTCGTACGTCGTTCGCCAATTAAACGACGACAGTAATCGTCGTATTCGCCGTATTAATTCAAGGGGTTCATAATTAATTTTTCTACATGTATAGGACATCAAATAATTATTTCCTATAGTTGTACTATTTATTTACTCCAATTAATTAATTTTACTCAAATTTCTAGGATGTTACAACCATAGCCTGAGGGTGTGAACCGTTAAGTTTTGGTAAGTCATTTGTGAGTGAAGGTTTTGCTAGTTGTTCATCAAAACCGTACCAGCAATGATATGCTATGTGACCAAACCGCCCATTGAATTCTCCCTCTTTTTCAATGTTGGAATTGTTGATATTTGTTCTTCCCTGCAATATGAGGTTTTGCCTTGGCCATGACCTCGATTATTAGAGTTATAGCCTCTCTTGAATGGTTGAGTTTATGCTACGTTAGCCTGAAAAGGAATGACATCACGATTCTTCCTCTTCTCCAAACGCTTTTCTTAATGCATCAAGAGAGCCTCGATTTGAGAGACAGTATAGGGTTCAACCCTAGTGATGCAAGATGTGATAAAAACATCGTATTCCTCCAACAAACCATCATAGATAACATCAATGTGTTCTTTGGACGTTAATGGGAAGCCTATTGCAGAAAGGGTTTCAACGATTTGTTTGATTTGAACCAAGAAATTATTCAAAAAAGCTTGCTTTTGAATAGATCGAAGCTGAGTTTTAAGTTGCTTCACCCATGTGCGTGTTTACGAAGAGAAATAAACCTTCAACATGTCCTAGATTTGGTAGGACTAAACGCAACCCACCGCATGAACCTTGAATGGAGCCTCCATCGATTCAAGCAACCATGATTTTAGAAGGCAGTCTTGTTGCTCAAATTTCTCAAACACAAGATTAATGATACTTTGAGCTTGATTTTCTAGGGAGTGGAATTATGTAGGAATTGAATCTTTGCCAAGAATGTGTTTCTTAAAGCGAAAGCCTTTGATCGTGGGTTCTGCATGATTCATCCACGTAGGTAATTATCGTCATTAAGCTTGCATGAAATTGTAGAGGTGAAGGTTTGTGGAATGAACGTTGATGCGGAAGCCATTGATGTGGATCGATCAAGTTGATATCATGTAGAGAGACTTAGTGAAAGAATATTGAAGAGATGAGAGATGAATTTTATGAATATCATTGATTAAGATTGAATATAAAGGAAATACAAAACCCTTTTATATAGGGAGAAACTACTAATCACAGGATCATACCAATTAATTAATTAACTAATCCTTATCATATATTTCCTTTATAACCATTATGACATTTGAGAATTTTTTTTTAATCTACTTTGAGCTTAACCAAATTTTTATAATTTTAATTCAAAGCTAAATAAAGTAGAAATGTCCTAATTCCACTATAAATTTTTGCTTTGTTCACTTTGCTGGAAGTTACCTGTATTGTATTCTACCCTGTAGGGCGTGAAAATTTCATTTTCGTCTAGATGAATCATAAATGTACGGCATGTGCTACCTCCGTTTATATAAATTGTTTAAGATTTTTTGTGTATCTATTAAAAAAAAAGATTATGCCCAATACATTTTTTTTTTCACGAGAAACCAAACACCCCTCTCCCTGATGAAAATTTTTTCAATGTATAAATACTTTGATGGTGATGGTTGTTGCAGACATGAAATAGGAAGAAAGATCGCTGCAGTTTGTGCATTCTCCCGTCACCTTTCTGTGCCTCTGCACGTATACTGCTCTTGTATTTGTACCTCCTCACCTGTACTCTGCACTCTGCAAATTTGGTGTTAAAAATTACTGCTCAAAATTAGTGAACATAGCTAAGGTTAAGGGTGTTTGATTTGCAATTAGGAAAACGGAGTTAAGTTTAAATAAAAAATTTAAAAGTTGATATTAATTCTTTACACCATTCAAGAAAATAAAACTCTGTTGATCCGTAGGATTAGATTTCCAATAAATGGAAGTTTCTCTCCCAAACATCCTCCTAATCATGGGGTGCCAAATTAAATGATTTCTAGATGGAAAATGTTAGTAACCTACTTGTTAATGAATTAAAAGTTTAAAATCTTATTTACATCATTGTCAATGTAATTTCTCTATTATAAAAGGTGGTTTTAACATATTTTTTAAAAGATTTTATTTTTATTTTTATTTCTTAAACAATAACAAGAATCTTTTTGAATGTCTTTGGTACACAAAAGAAAAGAAGACAGCTATTCATGATTTGTCTGATAAAAAAAAAGTTATTTCCAGATTTTTTTTTATCAGAAACAGTGTTAAGGCATGCTAATGGACACATTATTTTTTTTTGTTTATTTGTGTGTTTTCGGTGGTTTGTACGACGGGTGATGGAGAGATTTGATCAATTCTCCTGTATTGTCCCGTCACACGATTTACAACTGGAAATTGTATGTATTAAAAGACTTTACTTAAGACAGTTTCATAGGAATTCATCTTAATTTCTTAGAAAATTTAATTTATGAAATTAAATTTTTCATAGTTAATATATTTTTAAAAAAATTATTTTCACGAAAGTAAATTTTTCAGGAAACCTTTTTTAATCTATATTTTATAAAAATTTTCAACAAAATTTACCAAATAAGAAATGGAAAACTAACACTGTCTAGAGTTACAGAAAATTATTCTAGTTTTATAAAAAAAAAATTTTGTTTGTTTTTCAAAATTTTTTATTTCTTGGAACAGTTAGAAAAATTCTTAAAAAACTTTTAAATTTTTTTAATTTTTTTTAAAATACTTCTCTGTTTTTCTTAAAAAATAAAAAACCTGATTTTTAATTTTTTATAAATTTTCTTTAAATATTTTATAAGCAAACACTTTTTTTATTTTTTAACTTTTTTTAAAATAATTTTCTATTTTTCTTTAAAAATTTACAACAAATTTGATGCGTGTATGAATGATATTAAATCATGGACAGTGATTAATAACCCGCAGTGATTTCACAAAAGCCGTACCTGTTTTGTGGTGTTGATTGGTAATTTACCAAAATGGTTAATTCCAATTCTATAGCCTAAATGGAAATGGCAAACCAATTACGAAATGGCTGAAGGTTATTTTTTTTTATAAAGACTCAACGTTATTATTATTTGGTTAAAAATATTTTGGTGAAAATAAAATGAGTTTAGTTTAATTAGTATATATTCTTAGTGTAAAAAAACTTTCAATCAATTAGAATTTAAGATAAATGTAACTTTTAAAAAATAATTATTTATATATCAATCCATTATTAGATGTGAGTGGTAAAAAAATTTGAAAATGTATTTAAAGTAAATTCAAATAAAATAAAATCCATTAGTTAGTCTTTAGTGAATACTTTTATTATTGTAGAAATTAATGAATACGGCAGTTCATTAGCTTTTTAACATGAATATAGTATTTGTTAATGCTGTATGTGGACTTTTTTTTAACTACATACATTCTTTATTTTTTTTAGAGATAATTTTGTCAAACCTAATCATACCTAAAATCAATATTTAAGAACTCATTTAAAAATGACAATTAAGGATCCTGGAATGACAAAAGTGCGGAAAAGAAGGATGAAAAGTTACTCATGATATTTTTTTAAAATATATTTTTAATTCATATGAATTAGATGTTTTTAGATTTTATTTTTTGGAAAATAAATTTTGTCTCATATACTCAACTTATATTTAATATTATATCTTTTGTCATTGTCATTAATTTGAGATGTTATTAAGTGTTGACATGGTTAATCGAGATCGACATTAACATATTTACGTGTAAGAACTAACAAAATTTGCATATTTTATGGGGACTAAAAATAAATCACACATATTTTAGAAGGGTCAAAAACACATCCAAACCATTTTTTAAAAAAACTATTCTTTTCACCATCATCTCATCATTGTTATATTTCTCATTCTCTTTCTTTATATTCTACTTTCCTCATCAAAAGCTTTTTGACAACTACGTTATAAATTAAAGGAATGATTTTGAAGTGTGATTGAAACCCTTAAATGAATCATTAAGTATTTGTTTGATTAATCTATGATTCAAGATAGAAAGAATCATTAGACATTAGCATATCTATATATATAAAAGACTAACAAAATTTGTATATTTTATAAGGACTAAAAATAAAACTCACATATTTTTATAAAGATCAAAACACATCCAAACCATTTTTAAAAAACTATTATTTTCACTATCATCTCATCATTGTGATATTTCTTGTTCTCTTTCACCATATTCTACTTTCCTGATAAAAAGATTTTTGATAACCACGTCAAATGTTAAAGGAATTAATTCAAATTATGATTAAAACGCTTGAATGAACCATTAAATATTTGTTTGACTAATCTATGATTCGAGACAAAGAATTAATCATTTTATTGATAAATTGATTTTTAAAATATAAAATCGTTAACACAATAGCTAACTTAACAAACAAAAATATTACATCATTCGTCTCCTCCTATTTAGTATTTTCAATTTATTTTATTGCTTCACTTATTAAAATTGATACTATATTTTTTTTCCCTTTTAACGACTTTAGGAACCACATTTAACATGTTAAATAACATAAAAAATAAAAATTGAACATAACATATAAACCAAACACATATTTAACCATTTTATAAATGACCAAAAGCTTGCTGTTTTATGGGAAATAAATCATAAAACATAATTAATTATGACCTATGTAATAAATTTAAGTGTATGGTGGTATTTGGTAGGAGGTATATTTTTAATTGCCAAAAATGCTATTTAAAAAGAAAATTTACCTATGTTTAATAAAAGTAATAAAAAATATATCTAAGTAAATATGATTGTTGAGAATTTTAAAATGTAAATGATTTGTATCTTCAAAATATCTACTTTTAATAGGTAGGTAAAGAAAATTTAACTTGAAAATAATAAAACAAATGTTATAGTATGGAACTTGTCAAAACAGAGACAGATACACGTAATACGAGAATTTCAAAACTGCTAACTTTAAAATATAATATATCTACCATCTACAATATTAGGCTAAACACTTCATTCTAAGGGAAGTTCTGATGATGTCTTCATTCCCTTTTTTGGCCCATCAATAGTACTCCAATATGATACTGGATCCAATCTTGTAAAATCCTATCCACTATTGCAATAAAAAAAATGCATAATGAAATAATAAACCATATTAAATATTTTATTTATTTTAGTTTTTTTTTTCCTTCTCTTCACTTCCAAATAGTATAAATGATATTTTTATTATTGTAAACTATACAAAGAAAATCATGTAAGCCTCTTCACTCATTTCACTCTAGATTAATTGGTTTAATCTAGTGTTTCTTTTATTAGAGAGGCAATTATGTTCAAATAAAAAATATTCATATTTTAATGAGGTTAACTCTCCTAATAAGGATTTGAACCACTAATAAAATATCAAAACTTAAATTTTTTTTTAAAAACTCATTGAAACAAGAAAATGAGTAAATAAAAATTAAAAAACTAGAAGTAAAAGGCAGGAATTGTTATATATATAGTTGAATCTTTACTATTGCAGACAAAATTTGATATCAAGATTAATTAGAAATTTTGTACTTTACTTACAATGAAGAATAAAAAAAAAGAAAAAGAAAAAGAAAGAGTGAAGCATACAGTTTGTGCCTCAATGAAGGCACAGAATCCAAATTACTAAAAGAATAAAGGAATAAACAAATTCCAAAAACCAAAATATAAACTAGAGTGATACTTAGAGTTAGTCTCTCTTGTCTCCTCATTTACCAGCAGTTGCCAGAGTAATTGTCCACATTTCAAGTGACAGATTTTGATGTCAGCAAGGGGACACATGGACAGGTATAATAAACTTGCATGGTTAACTTGCAGCAGGAATTGAGGTTCTTGGGCTGGGTAAGCCCATGTAAGCAAGCCTAGGAGACATCCTAACTTTAGGGCTGGGCCTTGGCGAAGGGATTGGGCCGTAGGAATATGGGCGTGCAGAAGCAGGCCTTGGAGACAGGTTAACTTGTTCCAACGCTCGTGATTGAAGGTGTTCAGGGTAGTCACGCACACACCCAATACGTGGTCCTGCACCAGAGGACCACTTGCATGATAGCCTCTTTGACATGTCAAACAATGGGCCCTCAACATCTTTCTTAACTTGTGTTGCATTGTTGTTATTTATAGTGGGACCAGTCATTTGCTGTGATTCATTAGTGTCATCAGTAAATGAATTGGTCCCAATAATTGAAGGAGCATCCTCATCTATTGCACATCTCTGCAAACACAACAACAATCGTGTCACCTAATTTATTCCCCAACCAACTTTCATGCTCATTAATGTCACTAGTAGGTTGAATTATTTTTATTACCTTCACATTGGAGAGGTCTACATTGTGCTCCTCGAGAAAGCCTATGAATTCTTTGAAATTCTCTTCCGTTGGGTGATAGTGCCCGCTATATGGCCAAATTGCCTGCAAATTTTATGTAACAATTTGTGTAAAGTGCAAAAAATAATGAGTATATGCTAAATGAATTTGTCTCTTTTTAAGTGCATGTTTGAAAATAAATCAAAAATATTATGTAGAATATGATATTTACCTCAAGCACACCCTTCTGAGCTACTAATCTGCCAGCAGCTGTAGTAGCAGCCCCAGCAAGAAAGCTAGAGTGTTGAAATGCACCCTTTTGCTTCCTGCCTACGTACAAGGTCCTTGTGGTGCTAAGAACAAATATCCATTTGGACTTTCCATCTGTGTCTACAAGCCTCCCATCCTCTCTATACACCAGCTTCCCATTTTCAACAATTACTTCATATTCTTCCCTTTCTTTCTGCAATGGACACAGCAAAGACAAACATTAGATTATTCATATATTGTGATTACAAATATGGGATTGTACAGTGATATGATAACTTACTGGTCCAAGATATTTAATGCATTGGCGTTGAAGAGTGGCCCTTGGGCATTTCTCAAGGTTTATTTCTTTACCATCTCCAACATCCAGCCTGCATATTACAAAGCACAATGTTAACCATCTAGATCGTTAACTTCTCTAGTTTTTTTTTACCACCTTCAAGATAATTATAGTTAAGTAGCAGATATAGAAATATCTTAAGAGTAAGAGTTTACCAGTAGAAAAATGGTTGAGTGCTTTGGCTTTCAAACCAAATATCATAGTACATGTGCAAATTGTGTCCATAGCGATGACGTGGGTCAATCTGTGCAGAAAACAAGAAGGCATGGACATTGTTAACATTAGATTAGACCATAAAGTAAAGGGTAATTAATATGAAGAGTTAATGCAATATATAATTAATAACTTACAGCTTCAAGCCAATGTTGCAGGGCCAATTTTTGAGCCTTATCATCCTTAGACAAACCTTTTCCAACCTGCATGAGAAACAACTAAGCATTTAGCAATGGCAAAACCCAGATAAAAATAACATGAACAAGAAAATGAATGAAGTTAATTGCTTCATTTTAGAGAAAGTTGAATTTCCAAGGAATGTATACCTTAGCTGCTCTTGTCCTTGCTCTTGCCCACCGTGACACAGCGGTTTCGTGTTTTTGCACATCAAAGAATGAGATAGAGCTCCTTTTTAGAGCAGCAAAGTCCAATGCCTTCCACCTACATCATTTGAAACTCATCAATTAGTAACATATATGGTAATGATAGGTTGACCTTAATTGTATATATATCCAAACAAAATAAGAAAAAACATCAATTTGAGTCCTCTCAGGTCAATTTTAGCCATACTTCAAGAGAGAAGAATCAAGATGATTATAAATTTATAACAAGATTTTGAATAAGGCAGTCCCATTGCACTAGTATACCTAGTTGCAAAAAGACCAAGTTCGATTGGAGCACCATCTAATTCCACATGATCAATTGGTTAAAAATTGCTTATGATCAATAGAATAAGCTAGTGTCTCGCGCAGTTGTGAGATGGTAATTGGGCCTCATGGATTGGATCAAAATGATCCACCACTAGTACAACTTTGTATTCTTATGTCTTTTTCTCTTGTAATGTGAGATTTTCATGTTACTTATCGACATGTGAGGATACCAATTCTTAAAAGAATGCTTTTCATTGAGACTTACCAAAGCTCTTCCACCACAACAGCACAATCTGCAAGATTTCGTCTTGTGCGGTAACTCTTGTAAACTTTCTGAAGCTTAGTTGCTGCAGCATCAAGCTCACTAACTGGTCTTGGTGAAGAGAAAACCACTGCCTCAGGCAGAGAAAGAACAGGCACTGGCTTGTTATGCAATTGAGCACCTCCATTTGCACGAGACATGATTTCCATATTCTCAAGGCATGAAAAGTTTCTTTCAAGAATCACATGTTCGGGTCTGTAATCCTTTAACTTGCTTGAACTTTTGGTGGCACTGGAACTTTCTGATTCTCTCTTGTTGAAACTTGTTGCTCTCAAAATCACAGCCCCATCTTTGGAACCAAAACTGAAGTTGAGAGATAGACCAAAGAGTGAATGTCTAACAATTTCTTCCCAGGCTGATAAGAGTAGAGAAAGTGATAATCCCATTAAGATGTAGAAACCCCCCAAACACAATCACTTTCTGAGTCCTGTCCAAATATTACACATGTTAGTCTTAGACAAGCCATAGTTTTTTTTTTATATATAAATCCACCATAAAAGAAAAAACTCAGAACCCCCCTCCACCTTCAATTCTTGCAAAATTTATTATAATCATAATTGTTGTTTCAACTTCAAGTGTCTTTTGAAAAAGGAGAATTACAAAATCTCCATAAAGAAAAGTTTCTTTCTTTCTATCCTTTTTTCATTTTTTTATTTTCTGAGTGCAATTACTTTCTTTTTCTGTCGGTGCAAACCTCCAAATCTTAGAAATTAAATAGAGAATGCATATAACTACTAGTGGTTCATCATGCCCTTGTCCTTGTTCCTTAAAACTAGTCTGGTTTTGATATGGAGCATGAGCAACATAAGAGAAGAAAAAATATAAACTTTTTTGTATCACAAAAGCAACATAAGGCAAAAGAAAAATCAAACATGAATGATTGATTTACCTTTCTGGTATACAGTATGAAGATATCTCTGAGGTATGGATTAATTGAAGTTAGCACTTTATATTAATTAATGAACAAAGATGGGTATATGGTAGTGGCTTCCCTTGCTTATATATAAGATACGAGGATGACAAAATTTCCACAGCAGTCATTCAAATACGTGTCAAAAACAGGAAAAAGAAAGAAAGGAAGAAAAAAAGTGTGGCCTTTGAATTCCACAACGAATCTGCCAAGGCAACTTCGAATGGGAAGATAAAGGGTAGTTGATGATATAATGTTACCAAGTTTGGATTTTTTTATCTTATCATATATTTGGTCCACATGACATATAATTCCAAGTTTACTTGTGTGTGTACACTTATTTAATTTTTTCCAAAGTCCAACCCACGAGTTGGTTTGAGCGGTTCAAAGCCTTGTTTTGGTTTTCTTCATCTGTTTTTCTTCTTGTTCTGGGGAACACAAATAGAAATTAAATGACTAAACGGGGTTAGGCTGCTGGTCAGAGAAAGTGAGCTTCTCTGAAATATTTTTAAAAATGTAAATAAGAAAATGGGGTTATGCCACAAAAACATATCATGAAATATTTTTAAAAATGTAAGCGTAGAATTTTTTTTACTATTTTTGAAATAAATAAAAATGTGGTTGTTATAAAATAAAAATAAAGATATAGAACAAGTTGGCAACTTACGTTTTAATCTAACAGCCTGTATCTGTGACATATTATTCAATAAATTTTAAATTAAGATAAAAAGAATATTCCATAATATAGTTATGGTACATCTTTAACAATTAATTTTTTTTTTGTGTTTTTTAATATTTGACGTGTCGATTTTATTAATGTTTTTAGGATTTAATTAAGTTTTCATCTTTGCATAAGAATGTCATTTTTAAATTCTTTACTCGTTGTTCTATGTGCGCGGATAATTTTCTTTTATTTCATATTTAGTTTTTAAAATTTTTAAATTAGGAATATTTAATATGAATGTATTAAGTCAATAAATGTTTCGAAATTCTTAACATTATACATAACATGAAAAATAATACTATCTCAGTACTACATGTATTATTATCTCCGTCCCTTTTGAAAAATTTTTGGTAGATTTCTTTCTTAATATAAAAGTCCTATAAAAAATTAATAATATTAATTAATTTATTATCAAAATATTATTTTTAAAAATTAATAAAATAAAGATTAATTAATAAGATCTGAGTTACAATAAGTATAGGGTAGTTTTACTGTTGCAACATTTTTTCTGCAGTCATTACTGAAATTAAGAGAAGGAAGAAAACAATATAAATAATCAAATAAACAATGTGATGGAGAGAAATAAATAAATAAATTATAAAAAGAATTGTCATATTATATTACCTTGTATAGTATATTATATTTGATCCGGTCTGGATACCGGCCCCCATTCTTGTGACGTCAGACTGACCTCATATTAGGAAAACCGGTGTCCTGGTTCAACGTTACCACACCGGATATCCGCTGTCTGGCCGTCCGTCCTCACCTCACGACAACATCATTCATTTTCTCTATAACGGTTCTATGTTCATTTTTACAGGACATTTATATAACTGTTGGCTTTTCAGTCATAGCAAGAGAAGAGACCCTGATAACTTATCAACGAAGACACTGTTTGTAGCAAAATACGTCACATCAATGGCTTCAGAAAGTAAGTGGGTATGTCAGCAGATTATGCGGAAAAGGTGATTATCCTCTCCTCTTCCTAGAGGATCGTACTCTGATAATTGACCTACCCTCCTGACACATTCTGAAAGTTGAGCCACCTTGATTGACACAATATACACGCTATCAGAGCTAAGGGACCCACCTGTATCCAACGACTCATTTTCTCACGTACAACTATAAGTAGCATATTTCAACACACATGCATGGTATCGTTGTTCTATCTCACACTTTACTGTTACTTCGCTTAAGCATTCATTGAGTTCTTACACTCTTCTAACTTGAGCGTCGGAGAATCTTCGCAGGTGGCACCACCTTTCGCCCCCCTGCAACGCGAAACGTTGGTGTGAAGGATCTCCAGGACAGCAAGACCGGCCTCTCCCACTGAGAGACCGGATTACAACATCGGATATACACTGTTCCGGGGTGCAAACCCTAAAAACACCTGCACTCTTGTGGGTGGTCCCACACCGGATCCTAGACCCCGGTCCAGACCAGTTCATTGGCACGCCCAGTGGGACTCGATAGAGTTATTCCCATTTTCGCAGAAGTTTGGTTGTCACAATGGAAGGCGATGGGAGAGATTTTGTGGATGGTCACGTGGAGGATGTGACCCATCAACAGGCTGGAAGGAGACTCGTCTTCGAATCCCCTGTAACTCAAACCCAGAGGATGGTGCAAGTGCAGACGCCTGATCCTCGCGATGAGGTTATCAGGCAACTTAGGGAGGAGCTGATGGAGTTGAAGCGAGAGAGAGGAGGAGCTGGGGACAGAGTAGCATCTCATGCGGAGGATGCTCATCATGCATCAGCGAGGGATAGATCCACAACCCTCCAGTATTCGAAGATCCCCACGTATGAGGAAAGGGAGCAGACGCAGGACTCTGGTGATAGAGTCAGTATCAGGAGAAGGGAGCAGGCGATGGTGACTTCGGGGACGTACAAGCTCAGTGTTCCTTTCTCAAGAAGGCTGATGAGCATTACCATCCCAAAACATTTGCAAACAACTCAGCCATTGTCGATCGGGAGGTATAATGGAGAGACTGACCCCACTAAGCATTTGGATGCTTACGTGTATGAAGCTATGTATTTGGGAGCGGATGAAGATGTTATGTGCAGAATGTTCCCAAGGACGTTGACGGAGGAAGCTCTCAGCTGGTTTAAAAGCTTACCCTCAGGATCTATAGACTCTTGGGAGGAAATGGCCGCGGCGTTCGAAAGCCATTTTGTCATCTCTAGGGATATCCCAAGAACTTCTCACACCCTGGCCCAGATAAGGCAGGGAGAAACTGAAACTCTTAAGGAGTTCCTGAGAAGGTTTTACAAGGAGGCTGCTTTGGTCCCTAACCTCACGGAGGCCATACAACTCCATATTGTAGTGGAAGCTCTTCAGCCTGGTTCAGCCTTTGCCCTATCTTTGGCAAAGAGCCCACCTACAACCTTCGAGGAGTTTCGAAGGAAAGCTTCCAAGTACGTGGGCATAGAGATGCATCTAGAGGCAACTGCAACAAGAATGAAGCCTTCTGCACCCACTCAGCAGCCACGGAGAGAAAAGGCGAGAGTGAGGCCTGAGAAGCATGCCTTTAGAGAAGACTTTGTGAACGCTCGTCCGCATCCACGAGATAGGCGTGTATCGTCGTTCGACAACTATGCTCCGTTGAACACCAGGCATTCACAAATCATGAGGGAGGTTGGTTGGCCAACTTTGAACGTCTTTGGGATAAGAAAACCAGCCCCAGTCAAGAGGGGTGGTAACCCGCGTAAGTACTGCATTTTCCATGAACAGACAGGGCACAACACTGATGAGTGCAAGGCGTTGAAGAATACGGTGGAAACTCTCCTTCGGGAGGGAAAGCTGAAGCAGTATTTGTTTAAGGAGAAATCTATGGACGAGCCTCAGAGGATGGAGAAAAGGAACAGAGATCCTGATGACGAGGATGATAATACACGTAACCCAGCAAGGAAGCTCATTGCAGCTGAGAAGCAGAAGGGAGTAGTGATTGCTGAGGGTGCCCAACAAAGTAACATGCCCCAGCAGCAGAGGCAGGGCAGACGAGAAGTGATTGAGATGATAGCTGGAGGATTTACGGGAGGAGGAACATCAATCACAGCACGGAAGAATCACCACAGGATGATTCTGTCAGTCCAGGGCAAACCGAGGGATAACCGCCCTTTCAGGGACGGTATGACAGCCCCGGCGGTGTCATTTACTGATGATGACTTTGGCCCAACAATTCCAGGGGGTGATGATGCGGTAGTTATCGTGGCAGTCATAGCCAACAAGGATGTCAAGCGGATCCTCGTCGATCAGGGAAGTTCTTGTGACGTTATCTTTTATAATTGTTTCAAACGAATGGGTTTCAATGATGCAGATTTACAACCCTACACACAAGAACTCACAGCGTTTAATGGAGCCAAGCAACCCACCAAGGGGTATCTTGACACTTTGATTTCTTTTGAAGGAGAGCCCGGTGCAAGAACGGTCAAGTCAAGAATCCTGGTGATTGACGTGGAATCCCCATATAACGGTATCATAGGCCGTCCAACACTGAATGCAATGGAAGCAATTGTTTCCACTCCTCACCTCTTGATCAAATTCATTGACAAGGACAACGGTGTGTCCTCTCTCCGCGGTGATCAGGAGATGGCTCGATATTGTTATAACCTGAGCCTCAACATGGTTAAGTTGGAAGCATTTAACAAGAAGAGGAAGTTGAACGATGAAGGAACAGCGGCAGGGTCTGTCAGTCTCATTGACCTGGACCCCAGAGCGGAATTGAAGATTGATCCACTCAATCCATCTAAGCCCACACCAGATGGCGGTTCCAGGGATGTTGTATTGGGAGATTCCCCAGAGAAGGTCACGTACATCAACGATAAGCTGGAGTTTACTATGGAGCAACGCTTATTAACCCTTTTGCAGGAGTTCAAAGATCTTTTCGCGTGGACAGCAGTGGACATGCCGGGGATGGACCCTGATTTCTGTTGCCACAAGCTTGCAGTGTATCCTGAAACAAGACCGGTGGCCCAGAAGAAGAGGAGGTTGGGACCGGAGAAGCAGAGGGCGGCCTGCGAGCAGACAGAGGAGTTGTTGAAAGCAGGTTTTATAAGGGAGATACGCTATTCATCTTGGCTTTCTAATGTGGTCATGGTGCAGAAGGCTAATGGCAAATGGAGAATGTGTACAGATTATGTGGATCTTAACCGTTGCTGCCCCAAAGATCCATATCCCCTGCCCAACATCGATCGCATAGTGGATGATTCATCTGGTTACCAATACCTCAGTTTCATGGATGCCTATTCGGGGTATAACCAGATTCCGATGTGGGAGGGAGACCAGGAGAAAACTGCCTTTATCAATGACCACGGTGTTTTCTGCTACACCGTCATGCCTTTTGGATTGAAAAACACCGGCGCTACATATCAGCGCATGATTAACAAAGTCTTTGAAGGAATGCATACAAGGCTGGTCAAAGTTTATATTGATGATATTATAGCCAAAACGCCCGCTGGAGGAGACCATATTGAAGATTTACGCCAAGTCTTCACTAGGCTTCGGCAGTACAACATGAGGTTAAACCCTTTAAAGTGCACCTTTGCCGTTCCAGCAGGAAAATTCTTGGGATTTATGTTGACCCAACGAGGCATTGAGGCTAACCCTGGGAAATGTCAAGCCATCCTGGACATGCAGAGTCCTAAATGTTTGAGGGAGGTCCAATCATTGAATGGGAAAGTGGCCGCTCTAGCTCGTTTCATGCCCAAGATGGCACACAGGTCTCTTCCTTTGTATAAGGCGTTGAAGAAACACAGGAGTTTTGAATGGGGAGAGGAACAAGAGCAAGCCTTCCAGCAGCTCAAGGCCGTTCTCTCGAGCCCACCAATTTTGTTTAAGCCTGACCCTGGCGAGACGTTAATCTTATACTTAGCAATCTCTGATGAAGCTCTAGGTGTGGCCTTGGTGAAAGAAACCCCTGAAGGGCAGAGACCGGTGTACTTTACTAGTAAGACGTTTCAGGGGGCGGAAGGAAGGTATCAGAAGATTGAGAAAGCTGCCCTGGCAGTCGTGTGGGCGTCACGACGGCTGAGGCCCTATTTCCATGCGCACCCAGTACTGGTGAGAACGGATCTGCCTCTCCGTTCAGTGCTTAGCAAGCCCGACCTATCCGGGAGGATGATAAAATGGTCTATTGAGCTGTCTGAGTTTGAAATTTCATATGAGCCTCGAGGAGCCATCAAGGCGCAAGTGTTGGCCGATTTTGTTGTGGAAATGACTGGGGCGGACCCGGCCACCCCTCGAGTGCATTGGACCATTTACGTTGATGGCTCGTCGAACAGCAAAGGTTGTGGAGCAGGTGTGGTGGTAGAAAGTGATGATGGTGTGCACCTAGAAATTTCCCTCCGATTCAATTTCAAAACCTCCAACAATCAAGCTGAATACGAAGCATGCTTGGCCGGTCTCCGTGCGGCGATTGACATCGGAGCATCAACAGTTACACTCTGCAGTGATTCCCAACTGGTGATTTCGCAGATCCAGGGGGAGTACCAGGTGAAGGAACCACAACTTCAATTGTACTTGAATTGTGTTAATGAGTTGAAGGGAAGATTTGAAGTTTTAGAGTTTAAGCATGTGCCCAGGGAAGAAAACACCAGAGCGGACATCTTGTCAAGATTGGCAAGTACAAAGCAGCCTGGCAGCACAACAACGGTGGTTCAAAGCACTTTGACATCGCCCAGCATACCTCTGTATCCTTCTCTGAATGCTTTCATGGTGAGCTATCCATATGAGGATTCTTGGGTCATTCCCTATATTCTCTATCTGGCTGATGGTCAACTTCCCACTGATGAGACGGAAAGGAGACGAGTGAAGAGGGAGCTGCCATATTTTACTATGGTCGATGGTGTTCTCTACAAAAGGGGGTTCTCTGTCCCATATCTTTCATGTTTAAGAGAAGACGAAGTTCAAGCGGTTTTGGCTGAGGTGCACGAGGGGCAATGTGGGCACCATGCTGGAGGCCGAAGCCTAATGAGAAAAGTCCTCAGGGCTGGGTATTGGTGGCCCACTGTGAAGCAGGATTCCGCAGATTTCGTGAGGAAGTGCGACGCTTGTCAAAAATTCTCCAATCTCCACCATACACCGGCCCAAGAGCTATCTTCATCTGCTGTGCCTTGGCCGTTCTACCAATGGGGCCTTGATATTTTGGGTCCGTTTCCCACTGCGCCAGGAGGTATCAAATACTTGATCGTGGGGGTAGACTACTTCACCAAGTGGATCGAGGCAGAACCAGTAGTGCATATCACTTCTGCACGAACAAGACGTTTCGTGTACGAAAATATCATAGCTCGGTTCGGGGTGCCAGGGCGGATTGTGACCGACAACGGCACCCAGTTTACAGACAAAAAGTTCACGGATTTGCTTGAAGGACTGGGGATAATCCAGATATTCTCATCTGTTGAACACCCCCAAACCAATGGGCAAGCAGAGGTAGCTAACCGAGAAGTGCTAAAGGGGTTGAAGAAGCGTCTGGGAGAAGCGAAGGGAGGATGGACTGACCAGCTATGTCATGTTTTATGGGCATACCGCACTACGCCTCATTCTTCAACTAACGAATCCTCATACCGGCTGACGTACGGGGTTGAGGCGATGATTCCAGTGGAGTTACAAACAAGATCAGCTCGTGTGGAGTATTTTTCAGCTGAAGATAACAACGCCAACTTGGCATCAGAACTGGATGTCCTCCAGGAGCTAAGGGAAAAAGCTTTCGTCAGAGATCAGGTAATAAAAGCAAAGGCTGCACTCCGGTATAATAAACGTGTCCAGTACAGAGCTTTTAACACCGGAGACCTCGTTCTGAGAAAGGCCAGTGTGGGGAATAAGTTCGCCCACCAAGGAAAGCTAGCACCGACGTGGGAGGGTCCTTATAGAGTTTCTGAGGTGACTGGAAGAGGGTCATACCGGTTGGAAGAACTTGATGGAACTCCAATCCGCAACAAATGGAACACTCAGAACTTACGAGTTTATTACAGCTAGTTGGTAAGACGGCGTGTACTCTTTTTCCTTACTTGAGTTTTTTCCCATTGGGTTTTCTCAAGAAGGTTTTAACGAGGCATGGCCCCAACTACGCTCTTCATGTAATGTACTTTCAATTTTAATGAGAATACATCTTAACCACCCTATCATTCTCACCTTTCTTATGTGTTGTGATTTATAGCCGTAGTTTAATACGTATACACCTCAGGACGGATGAACACAACTACCAATTCTGTAGTTGATGAGATAATTCCTCGAGGAACGGATGAAGATCCCTCGGGACGGATGATCTCAATCACACATCGTGTATTTTGACGATGTAACTCCCTGAGGTGGAATGGGTTGTAGGGCTGGTCCTTTTTCAAGGCCACAAACCGAACCCCATTCGAAGACTACATGGGTTGTAGGGCTGGTCCTTTTTCAAGGCCACAAACCGAACCCCATTCGAAGACTACATGGGCTGTAGGGCTGGTCCTTTTTCAAGGCCACAAACCGAACCCCATTCGAAGACTACATGGGTTGTAGGGCTGGTCCTTTTTCAAGGCCACAAACCGAACCCCATGCGAAGGCTTGGGCACAGTAGGCCAGTTCATACAGAAAACCATGCTGAACCCCGAGTAACGGGCGCAGTAGGTTCAGGATTAACCCTGATCTGAACCCCGTGTTGAAGGCTTGGATTGTAGGATTGCACTGAACTCCAAGTACGGTTAGTAGGATCGAACCGAACACCGTGCGAAGGCTTGAGGAGTAAAACCAAACCGAACCTTAAGAGAAAGGCGTAAAAGTTTACCCTTGTCAAAGCTATACTAAAATTCAAAGGCAATGTCCATCCTCAGTTGTGGAACATCCACCCTGGAGCGGTTGAACGCTAACGTACCCGCTCTACATCTTCGAGGACAGATAAGCATTTCTATCTTTTTAAGAAGTTAAAAAGTAATCCTTGAGATAAACTTTCCCTTCCCAATGAACTTACACTTGGGGACAGGGCATGCTTTAACTTAATTATCAATTATCCATTACAATTTGTTATTTTAATCCGGTGTGATAAGTACGCTCTAAGCAGCTAGGTAACCACGCAGAACAGATTCGTAAAGCATTGAAGACAATAAAGTGTTTTGTATAACACTAAGTTATTCAACAATCACACATTCGACGCAAGCAGTTGAAGAAAAGCAATAGTGAATTTTATTTTCAATAAGAAAATGTGCAGGTTACAAGGTGTTTTAAAGCTGGAGCCGATCCCAGAACACGGTTATGAATGAAAACATAAAATTAAGAGGCCGGCGCTTGATCCTCCACAGTGGGCACTCCTGCCTTTTCCGTCTTGTCCTCCACTCCAGTTTGGACACCTTCTTGTGCTTTGGCTCCAGAGGTAGCGGTGGACGTTGTGGGTTCCATACTCTGACCTTCTGGGAGGGGAGGCAATTCATACAGAGATGCATGGGGTTCATGGTGCGATCCGTCCTTATGAACTTCGACAAGTCTTCCCCCATGGAATTCGAAGAACGGATCTAATCCGTACAAATTCAGCTTCACTCCAGGGTTACGATAGTAGACTTGACGAAGGGCCAGGCCGAAGGATTCATACGCCATATTTTTGCATATCTCCAAGGCTTTGGCAGCCTTGGCCTTTGTAGCAGCTAATCTTTTTTGAACCTTGGCATAATCCTCTTCTGAAGGCCCAGCACTCGCACCACCCTTCTTGAGTTCATCAATTTGGGCTTGCATCTCCTTCCGAATGGACTCCCACTCCCCAAGGTCCTTGTTGCGACCGTCCTCCATAACTTTGAGATCGTCAGCAAGCTTAGCCGATCTCTTCTTCTCCAGTTGTAATTCTTCTTCAAGGAGGGGTATGGATTTGTTCTTATTTTGGAGGTCGGCAACTTCCCGCTCTAGGGCCTTGTTCGCAAAATGAACTTGGCTTGCTTCTTCAGTTTTCCTCTGGAGCGTTTCTTTAGTTTTCTTCAATTCTGATTCCACGCTCCTGTGAACTTCAGCTTGCTTGGTCGCCCATTTCTCCTTCACCGCGAGTTCGGTCTCAAGTTTTTCAACTTGATCCATATAATCAGCTTTCTCGCTCAGGGACTCAAGTAGGCCAGACAGCTCATCAAGCTGCCAACGCCCAGCCTTGCAAGCACCTCGGACCCCAGCAGCGTCGAGGGAAGGGCGGAGGCAATACCGTGCCTTTGGAAGAGTGGGAGGCATGGACCCCTGAAACCACAAGTAGGGGGAGAGAAAGGAGTCACGCGGAGGCTCAAACACCGGAGGAGGACCGTTCCCAGAGTCCGGTTCTGAAGCGTTCTGTGAAGAAGGGGCAGAGGACTCAGGAACGGGTTTCTTTCCCTTGTCCTTTTTCAACTCAGCTTCTTCGGCCGTCCTCTGACGCTTCTTCACAGGGTCATCAGAGGAGGGCTTCTCTTGATCTGTCTTCTTTACAAGATGCCTTTTCTTCCTCTTCTTCTCTGGGACGGCCTCCTCGTCACCCGCTCCAGTGGCCTCAGTTGCTTCTTCAGTTTCCTCCTCATCGAAGAGAGGAACCTTATCTCCTACCGCAGAAGTCAGAGGAATGAAGGGAGTTTTGGTGGCGTTCCTCTTCACCTGGATTTCATTTTCCTCAGAGGAGGAGTCATCGTCAGCCATCATGGTCCTTAACGACAACATCTCTGGGCAGGCTTTCTCGATTTGTTATGTAAAACAAGAAAAGTTGAATAAGCATACAAGAAGAAAAAATAACCAGAGCGGAATGACTATACAACAGAAAGAGATTAAGAGTGGATATTACGGAGGTAGGTATTTTTGATGCCATCCTCGGCCAAAAGGAGCCTACTGGAAAATCCCTTGAGGGTCTTAGAGGCCGTCTGCATGGCACTCAAGACTTCAACCGAGTGAGGGGAGAGTTCGCTCTCATCTGTATAATAAGCACGGCTCATAAGGAGAAAATGCTCGTGCGTCCAGCTGAGGGGAAACTTGGTAAACCCCTCCTTGTTCCGCCAGAAGACCGGCTTATTTGGTTGAGTCCGGACCCGAGTATAGTAGTGTTTGAAGGAGCGTCCATCCACCTTCGCGGATTCTGTATAAGACTTGAAATTTACAACCCTTGAGTCACTACGGAGAGTAATGAACCCAAGGCCGCCCTTCTTATTAGCTCGGTGGACCACTTGGCAATAGTAAAATAGCTTGGCCACAGTGGCGGAGAAGTTGAAATGCTCCCCCAGAACTTCCAGAGCCCGGACAAGACCCCAACCATTGGGATGCAGTTGTGAGGAGGCGCAGTCTAGGAAACGCAGGACGGCCATCTGGAACTCCGTCATGGGGAAGCGTACTCCCAGTTTCAAGAAGACGAAGTCGTACATATAGACCGACCTCGCATCAGGGACGCTGTGGCATATTCTTTCAGACGGATGTGGTGCCATCACAGCGTATCGTGCCTTGTACTTTTTATCTGAATATATCTTGCAACGGAAAGAAACCGTGCACTCCTCCTCGCTTGCATGGTGCGAAGGGATCTCTAGGAATTCCTCCTCCACCCAGCAATAGGGTTTCTCCCTGTTGAGTTTCTCCCAATCAAGCCGGTGTGCCACAACGTTGACACACCCTTCAGCAGAGCAGAGAACCGGTGTTTTTCCACGTCCTGGAAGGTCCATGGTTGTGCAGGCACGGTGGAATACGTATGTACTGTGGTAAAAAGCAACATCGTCAGAGAGATAACCTTCAGCGCTTGACCCTTCATCAGAGCGGCAGGTAGCCCTCGAGTCAAGGGGAGCCTCAGAGCGACGTTGGGAAGAAGACACTCGTGAGGAAGAGGCTTCAGCTCTCTCTGAGCGACGGGGCCCAGCCACAGGAGGATTCGCTGGAATCCTCCCACCACGGTGGCTAAGGGGGGCACGAGAGCCAAAACTCCCCCTGTTTGAAGGACCAGCGTGACCTGCTCTAGGGCGCATGATGGAAACAGAATGACAAAAATTGCAAGGAGTTGAAGGAAAGGGAGGTTACCTAAAGGAAGAGGATCTTTGAGAAGTTGGAGACGACAGAGAAATTCCAAGGAAATTTGAGCAGAGTTTCACTAAGCTTGAAAACAAGAATGGATTCTAAAATCTTCTAAGAGTTCCTTTTATAGGTAACGAAGAGACACAGTGTTTCATCGAAGGTCACAAGGCTTGCATCAAAGCACAACCTCTTCAAATTGAAACGACTCCGTCGTTTCATCACGTACGGGCGCGAAAACAGTAACGTTTCAGTAATCATTTTGGCAAAATGGGCCTCCATTCAGTTTGAATCCAGGCCCAATAGCCCAATCGACGGTTACACTCTTGGGTAATGATGGCTCGTGCGTAAAAAAAATGCATTTACTGTCCAATCATGTTGTGCGCATTTAATGCCTCCCAACCACTTTTCGAATACCAAGGGTTTCGATTTTCAAAGACTCTTGGGATTTCCATTACTCATTTTATGCTGTCTGAATCTGTTGTACGCAATGCGAGAAGAGCGGTCACCCATTTATTAGAGCGGACGCCACAGAGCTCCCAGAGACTTACCAGAATGTACCACCGGCATCCAGACTTCTCTAAAGAGTTGTGTAGCTCATATGAGCAACTTAACAGTCCCTCATACAAGCTAGGGGACAAATGATCCGGTCTGGATACCGGCCCCCATTCTTGTGACGTCAGACTGACCTCATATTAGGAAAACCTGTGTCCTGGTTCAACGTTACCACACCGGATATCCGCTGTCTGGCCGTCCGTCCTCACCTTACGACAACATCATTCATTTTCTCTATAACGGTTCTATGTTCATTTTTACAGGACATTTATATAACTATTGGCTTTCAGTCATAGCAAGAGAAGAGACCCTGATAACTTATCAACGAAGACACTGTTTGTAGCAAAATACGTCACATCAATGGCTTTAGAAAGTAATTGGGTATGTCAGCAGATTATGCGGAAAAGGTGATTATCCTCTCCTCTTCCTAGAGGATCGTACTCTGATAATTGACCTACCCTCCTGACACATTCTGAAAGTTGAGTCACCTTGATTGACACAATATACACGCTATCAGAGCTAAGGGACCCACCTGTATCCAACGACTCATTTTCTCACGTACAACTATAAGTAGCATATTTCAACACACATGCATGGTATCGTTGTTCTATCTCACACTTTACTGTTACTTCGCTTAAGCATTCATTGAGTTCTTACACTCTTCTAACTTGAGCGTCGGAGAATCTTCACAGGTGGCACCACCTTTCGCCCCCCTGCAACGCGAAACGTTGGTGTGAAGGATCTCTAGGACAGCAAGACCGGCCTCTCCCACTGAGAGACCGGATTACAACATCGGATATACACTGTTCCGGGGTGCAAACCCTAAAAACACCTGCACTCTTGTGGCTGGTCCCACACCGGATCCTAGACCCCGGTCCAGACCAGTTCAATATTATACCGTGTATTATGTCAACAGGTCTCTCCCCTCTCTCTCAAACTAATTGATTATGGTTAGGCTTTTAAACTAATCTTAATAACATATACTAATTGTTTATGGTTAGGCTTTTAAACTAATTTTAATAAACACTATGTCTAATTGTTTATGGTTAGGCCTTTAACTGATCTTAATAACTAATTAATAAAAAAAAAGGAGGATAACATAAGCTCACCACAGAAGGGTACATATTCTAAGGATGATCTAGAGCACCTTTGGTTGCAATGTTCTAATGGAGAAAACTCTATTGATTGGGAGGAGGTTTTTAATCTTACGGTTCAACGAAGTTTTGATTGTCTCAAACGACATGAAAAATTAATATCAATCTTTAAATTTTTCATTTTAACCCAACTTCATTTCCCACAAACCAAACACCCCTAATATGTGTGATTTATAGGAAAGCTGCCAAATGATAATTAGACATAAATTATAACATTGTGGTAACTAGTATCAAGTATGCTGTTTGTTCCTCCAATGTATTCAAGGTATTAGCCGTGGAACACCGTTAATAAAGTTCGGAAAAAATTGGTAGAAATTATCAGTTTAATACGAGAATAAAAGTTAAAGGATTCAAATAAAACAAAAAATGTTATGGAACCTAAATTAATTAAATAAATAAATAATAAAAAGATGAAAGTATGAATTTAGTTTATTTGGATAATATCTTATAATATAATATTTTTCAAAACAAATTACTTTACATTTACTAAGATTACTTAATTAGTTATTACTACATCTATTCCTATTTAACTAAATATATAAAAAAAAGTTTTGTTCCTATTTAATTATCCATACAATTTAAGATAATTAAGGGTTCAGAAACAGATTTATAAAAGAGAATTAACTAAGCTATGTTACTTTTAAAAACCTTTTTCAAAGATATATAAAACATAAAAACAACAACAAATTTAGCATAAAAGATAAAGAAAGGGTAAAAAGAATAGTACATAATAAACTTTCTACTATTTTACTCCTAAAACGTACATATCTAGTCCTTTCAATCTAGAAGATTTTCATTAACTCAACAATGGTTACGGACTTAGACTAAAACTCTAACTATTCTTGATACAAGTCACTTTTGACTTAGCTAAGTATTCTTTTGAAAGTCTGGTATGTTGGGTCTCCAGGTTTAGCTCTATGGCACCTATGTGATCAGCTGGTATGTTGACCACTTTCACTTGAAACTTTTGTGCGCTTTATTTTGGTGTCATGTTTTTCTCATGGGCATCGGCCTCCTTGCATCCTTCATCGCCTGGAGCTTCTCTAAAGCATATATATTGGTCATCTCCTTTAAAAAAAACAAACAAGTTACATTAGTACACTCGTTATATATTAAAAAACAAAGAGGGAAAGTTAAAAAAAAAACATTACCCAAATATGCATCCCGGTAGTACAGCTCTCCCAGTAACACTTTGTAGGATATTTTATTGAATCATGAGAACTCCTACATAGTGTGGATCACCTTTATTGATGCCAGTAAAAGTTCATTCTCGTAAACTGTATATACAACACCAGACAAGAAGAAGTGCCCATGAGTCTAACTGGTGTAAACTTTCTGACTAGAGTTAGAATTCTCCCAATAAAAGATCCCTCCCTAACTTCACCTTCACTTTGACAAAGGAGTACTTAAAGCTGACCTTGTTGGTCTTGGCGAACTTTATGAAGAATTCAAAATTTATTAAATTAGTTATATTGGAGGTTGATGTAACTTAATTCTCCACCTTTATTAGCCTGATGCATGACTTCGCAGTAGTAGAAGAACATGGCCACTGTAGGGATGAAGTTGAAGTACTCCCCAAGTACTTCTAAAGCTTTTACAAGTCCTCAGCCATTGGGATATTGTTAATGGCCACGTCGACGAAGGTGGTATAACTCTCACAAACTCATCATTCGTGTTTTCCCTCATTATTTGCCTAGGTAAAGCAAACAAACACTAAACAAGAGAAGGGATAGAATGGTTACCTGGTGTGATAAGACGAGTTGCTCTTTTTATACAAGCCAAAGAGCTCTATACGAGTTGCTTTTTTTATACAAGCCAAAGAGCTCTTTTTATACCACATGTTTTGCATGCCTTCTAATAGGCCCATGGAAACGAATCATCGTCAGCCAACCCACACAAGCCACGTGTTCAGGCTCTTCCGCCACTGATGTAAGATGTTAAGAGTGGTTATTATTTTTAAAAGCTATGCCCATAAAAGGTTGCCACACCCACCAATTATCAAAAACATTTTTTATCCATCATTTCGTGGTAGGGTTGGGACTTAGCCCTTTAAATCAAATCCTAAGTCATTTCAATAGGCTAGGAAGCAAATGATCTGAGCCCGACACTGACCTAGAGGATATCGACATGGGTATTGCCAAGAAGCAACCTCATTTCATCCCCACGTGCACATTCCACGACAAATCTCCCTAATCAGAGTCAGCATTGCACCCACTTCATGACGACTAACGTCTCACATGACCGGAGTCAGGGAGAATCTCACGAAACATGCAGGGCACACTGGCTTCTCACCTGTAGGAGGTGTCATAATGCATGCAAGCATGTCGAAAAATTAAGATGGATAAATTTTAATAATTTTTTAAATAGAAAATTTTTACTTTTAATTCTTAATTTTTAGGCTACTTGCTAGCATTTTCAACTAATATTATTCTTACATTAAACTTTTACAATAATTCTGTAAAAAGAATAGTTTTACGATAATTTACGCACACTCATATATAAATGACTAATATTTTGCTTAATAAAACATCCCGACTTAATAAAGACAAGCCTGAAAACCCAGGGAAATTTTTCGCGTTCAAATCCGGAATTGGGAAAAAGAAAACGGAGTCAGGGTGTCACTTGGCGAGATCTTGATTCGGTTAAACGAAACCAGTAAAGGTTGCTTGAGCGAGATCCTACTCGTTAGAGCGAGTCCCTACACTCGGCGTGTTCCATCATTTGAAACCGGAACCTCCTTTCACTCGGGGATGGTCCCTTTAGGTCATGCCTCACTCGAGAATTTCTCACTCATAGTCAGATCCTTATTCTTCGCCTGGAAGATCTCATCTCGGACATGGTTCACTCGGAAGCATTTTAACCTTCATCCGGAAATGATTCTCTCGGTCATACCTCACTTGGAAACATTTTAACCTTCCTTCACTCGGAAGTAGTTCCCTCGGTTATGTCTCACTCGGAAACATCTTAACCTTCCTTCCCTCGGAAGTGGTCCTCTCGGTCATGTCTCATTCGAAAATATTTTAACCTTTCTTCACTCGGAAAAGGTTCTCTCGGTTATGTCTCATTCGGAAACATCTTGACCTTCTTTCCCTCAGAAGTGGTCCTCTCGGTCATGTCTCACTCGGGAATATTTTAACCTTCCTTCACTCGGAAGTAGTTCCCTCGGTCATGTCTCACTCGGAAACATCTTGATCTTCCTTCCCTCGGAAGTGGTCCTCTCGGTCATGTCTCACTCGGAAATATTTTAACCTTTTTTCACTCGGAAAAGGTTCTCTCGGTCATGTCTCACTCGGAAACATCTTGACCTTCCTTCCCTTGGAAGTGGTCCTCTTGGTCATGTCTCACTCGGAAATATTTTAACCTTTCTTCACTCGGAAGAGGTTCTCTCGGTTATGTCTCACTCGGAAACATCTTGACCTTCCTTCCCTTGGAAGTGGTCCTCTCGGTCATGTCTCACTCGGAAATATTTTAACCTTTCTTCACTCGGAAGAGGTTCTCTCGGTTATGTCTCACTCGGAAACATCTTGACCTTCCTTCCCTTGGAAATGGTCCTCTCGGTCATGTCTCACTCAGAAATATTTTAACCTTTCTTCACTCGGAAGAGGTTCTCTTGGTTATGTCTCACTTGGAAACATCTTGACCTTTGACATTTCTCATACAACAACACTCCCTGGATATATCAAACAACATCATAGCATTACGTATATATATGCCCACAATCCTGGATAGTTCAAACTCATGTATATACTCAAAATAAAACGGTATACATAGGAGCCGGCCAAGGCTATATCACAACTATATACAATATGTACACTACATCTGTACAAGTACTCCTCACACGAGCTTAATGATCTCTCATCATTCACCATCCCGGCCTAAATCCACTGAAAATATAGCCACAAGTAGGGGTGAGCATTATACATGTTAAATGACAGTTATTGACTCGGATCAATCATCTAATTCTTAACTATGCAATATGATGTCTCAAACAAACAACAATATACACTGTCATTCAATATAATTACTCACATAACATCATCTAATCAGGATTTACTCAACTCATTCAAGGCTATATAATTCATGTTATTCTCAATAACATATACACATGACCATACAAGTCACATTGCTCTCATCAACATTTATCAGTGTACATACATTCAATCAATCGGATCCAATTGTTCATTATTAAGTTTTGTGTTGCAACATAGGCTCTCAGCCTTATACTCAGCTCTCAGCTGATCCGGCCGTTTTACTGGTACCAAACCGTTTGCCCTCTCATGTAACACAGTCACTCTCAGCGACAACGGTAGTGTTACGGGCAGCCCTGAGTCCCACTCAATAGGCTTGCCTTGAGTCCCACTCAAGGTCTTTCATAGTATCTCATGTGTATACATTTGATTACCATTTCAATAATAAGCGTATCACGCTATATGCTCTCAGCATTTTCAATGGTGCGTCTCATGCATATTTTTATTATCATTAATACATCAATACCATTTTAATCATCAAGTGTCTCACGCCATATGCACTCGACATTCTCATTATCATCAACATGCATCTCATGCAATTCAATATGCAATCATGGACAGAAATCAACATAACACTCCATAACTCATAGATATCACATATCCAGGTATTTCGCAAGTTATCGTACAACCAGAACACACCAATCATCATATTTCAAGTTATATAACAAACAGTATAACAATTTTACCCGGAACCCATCCATAAACCATTCATTTGAAATGTAAAGCACCCCCTACCTGGAATAAGAGATTCCAGAAGCTCCTCGAGTTATCAAACGTTGATCGATCGCTCTCCGATCACTCTTTCTCGATTAAACGACCTTCGATTCAAGTCGTCAACCTCAGAACTCAACTTTGGAGAAACCCCGAGCTGTCCGCTCTCTCGAACAACCCCGACCTTACCAACAATGGAGGATTTCGAGACTCCAAGACACCCCAACGCTGCCCACGAGGAAGGGATGAAGAAGAAGAAGAAGCTTGATTGAATTTTAGAGGGAAACAGGAATGGTGCCATTGCATGCACGAAAGGAGAAGTGAGCTCAATTCTTTCTTCCTTTTCCCAGCTCAGCGTGAGTGGAGGAGTGAGACTGAAATCACTTATATTGTCAAGAGGGGCACATGCATAATTTCCATGCTACTTTTAGTTATTCAGCTATTAACTTTAATTTGCCCATCAATGCTTGATTAGGATGTTACACTTAACTTTTTAAATTTTTGTAAAACTTGTTAACAAGATTAATCATATATATATATATATATATATATCAATAAAATTATTATATATAAATATATTTTATAGATCCGTTCACTAAGTATATGAAATGGACAATAATTATTTTATATAAAAATTAAACTGTACTTAACTAAAAAAATAATAACAACTGGAGTATTTTAGTAATCTAATGTGAGGCTAGTATACTTGACGTATGATATATGAACATAAAATAAAATATAAGCATCTGAATTTGAATGTTGCTTCTCCATTTTTTTATACCTATCATCATCTGCTTTTACTATTATTCCAAATAATAAAAATTAAGAATAACGAGATAATAATTTTAGGATTTTGTTAACCATAATAAGGATTGAGTTTAATAAGTTACAAAAAATGATATTTTTGTTAAAAATAAATATATTTCTTATTTTTACTGGCTTAAAAGTCTGAGGTTAATTAAACCCATAATTTTATACAAAACAAAATTATTTGATTTGATTTTTTATCCATTATGCAGTGGTTTTTATTTCAAGGATCTCATAGTCCCACCAAATTTGGTTAGTCAAATCTCAGTTTGATCAACTCAAAAAAAATTATATAGTTAAATAAAGTTTTAATTATCTTAAACTACGTGAAGGATCAATATTAACCTATAAACATCTTTCCCTGACTATTTACAAAACTCATATACTATAACTCTATCCGCATTTTGTTTGGTAAATTATGCGTGGTTGACTTATTACAACACTACATTCATGCATACAGATAGAAACTATCATTATTAGCACTACTCCCAGTGTTATTAAAACCGGACCGGTGATCGAACCGGTCTTGTTACTGGGTCAATGGGTTACTGGTCGAACCGGTTGACTCATTGGTTGAACCGGTTGACTTGGTTTATTTTAAAAAAAATACTATCTATATATTTTAAAGCTTCAAGTATTTCATACTCCAAAATGAAAGTACCTAATGAAAGTAAGTACCAAATTTCATACAAAAAAGTACCTAATAATGAAACTAAGTACCAAATTTCATACAAAAAAGTACCTAATCATCAAATAAAAGACATCAAACAATAAGTACTCAATCATTACAAGTTTTCAACATAAGTTCACTAATGCAATAAAAGATAGTTTGTTTATGCCCAAGGAGTAAATGCTGGATCAATTGTAGGAGAAGACTCTCTTTCCGCATCAAAGACATCTAATGCCTCCAAATTGTTTTCATTTTGGCTCACACCTTCCATTGCATTATCTTGTATATCTTCATCATTATCATCCAAATTCAATTGATCTAGAACAATATCATATTCCGTGTAAGTAATTAGCAATCAATACAAATGACAAATATTAGAATCGAAACTTATAATAAAATAATAAAGAACATACCAATATCATTAGAAATTGGTTGGATAGTCATATTTGCAAGGTCCTTACGTAAAGCTTCTACCTCCTCAATACTTAAAAATGGTGGTGAGTCTTCCAACACCCAATTAGAATTCTCATCATCAAGTGTCTCAAAGTTGATTGGGTCATAATTCCTCACTCGATTCCTAATTATCATTATATGTCAATACACATAAACATATATATATATATATATGTATATATATATATCATATTTAAAAGAAAGCAAACAATGAATAAATAATTCTTTGGTTATTATTACCTTTGTTGCAACCTCAAGTTATAACGAACATATACAAGATCATTAAGTTTTTGATGATCCAACCTATTTCTCTTTTTTGAATGGATGTGCTCAAAGACACTCCAATTCCGCTCACAACCTGAAGCACTACATGTTTGGCTTAAAACACGGATAGCCAACCTTTTCAAATTTGGTGCACAGTGCCCATAACTTTCCCACCACTGATCTATAAAATATTTTCAAACAAAGAAATATACTAATTTGTAACTTTACGTATAATCAAAAAAGAGATGAATAAGAAAAGAAGAATATGACTTATGTAAGCAAATTATTATTTACCTGGCATCACAGTATTTCGTTCACGCATAGCAACTTGCCTTCCAAAGTCCAACTCAGCATTTCTAAATGTTCTCATCTCTTCTGTCAACTTACATTGCAATTCAGGATTTCCATGACAATACCTCTCAATGACATCCAAAAGGCCACCTGTTGTAGACTCATGTTTTTCAAACTCTTCATTAAATCTACATCCAGGATTTAACCAATAACCAGCCGCATGCAAATTTTTACGAAGTTGTGAATCCCAACGAGCATCCAATATTTTTAAGTAAGGTTCCACTATCTTCTTGTTTCTTTGAAACCTTTTAACCATTTGTTCTCTAGCCTTGTACATAGTTTGGTAAAGAAAACCCATGGCAGGTTTATCTTCACTATCAACAATGCGTAAAACATGCACAAGTGGCTCAGAAATTTTGACAATTTCAGCACATTGCTTCCAAAACTCAGAGTCTAATACCTGGTCAACAAATCTTTTAGCCTTGACTTCTTTTGCATAAGCCGAGGTGGTCCATTCCTTACATGTCACCATTGCTCTTAAAGAATCTTTTTGAGCTAAAATACTTTGTAATGCAATGAAGTTGGTAGCAAAACGGGTTGGAGCTGGACGAAGAATTTCTCTTCCACCTGTATGCTTTCTCATCAAGTACAATGCATAACAATGATTATAAATGTATTTGGTAATTTTTGAAGCTTGCAGCACAATATCACTTACTTCAGGTAACTTGCCCATGTCTTGCAACATCAAATTAATACAATGAGCAGCACAAGGAGACCAATACAACTTTGGAAACTCAGCTTCCAATAACCTTCCAGCAGCAACATAATTCGCAGCATTATCTGTTACCACATGCACAACACTTTCAGGTCCAACAAATTGTACTACCTCCTTAAAAAGCTTAAACAACATCTCTGCAGTTTTTGAGGCATGAGAAGCATCAACTGACTTTAGAAAAACTGTTCCTTTGGGACAATACACAAGGAAATTAATAAGAGTTCTTCTACAACGATCAGTCCACCCATCTGCCATAATTGTACACCCAGTCACCTTCCAAATTTTTCGATAACTATCAACAATTTTCTTAACTTCTTCAACCCAACAACTCAATAGATGACCACGAACAGAATAAAAATTTAGACCTTTAAAACCTGAACCCATACCAGAAATAGCATCCATCATAGGTTGATAGTAAGCTGAATTAACTGCATTAAATGGAACAGATGCATCAATCATCCATCTTGCTATGGCCAAATGAACCTTCTCTACCACTTCTTTACTTTGCAAAACACTCTTCAAGGTAGGTTGAGCTCCAGGTGTGGTTCTAGGCATAAAAAAATCACCCATTGTGGTTTTCCCTTTTTGAGTTACATGATGTTGTGTTTGAGATTCAGAAGGTGTGACATCTTGAATTTGATCATCATCAAATGGGCTACTATCTTGATTTTCATCTTCTAATTTTCTTTTCTTGTTTCGACTTTCCTCGATATTTAACTTCATTTCAAATTGAATCTCTGCACTAACTTTCTTACATTTTTCCACCTGTCCAGTAATTCCAGCCAAATGATTCTTGAATCTATTAATGCCACCACCCCTAATAATTTTACTACAATAAAGGCATAACAAGCCTTTTTTTCCTTTCCCTTCCTCAATTATCTTACAATGTGCCCAACCTGGATCAGTCTTCCCCCTAACCCTTTGAGTTTGAGAAGAGTTTTGGGTTGATGCATCATGTGACGGTGTTACTTCAGGTGTTGACATCTATAACAAAAACAAAAACAAAACAACAACCTTAAAAACACAAGACAACCACCTTACTTTTAACTAACTAATACCTATGTCATTGTTGTGTATTAAATCTCAAAACATAGATATATTAATTCAATTGAACATCAAAAAACATGATAAAAGTTATATGCCAAGTTGCTAACACTAAAAAATAGAAATAAATTTGCTACATTAAAAAATATATGCCAAGTTGAAATTTATACTATTTCACTCAAATAAATCTGCTACTGTTTTACTCAAATATAGTCTCTAAATGATATTTTTAAACTTCAAACACATTTTTTTTGTGTTTTATGGAATTGAAATTTATACTATTTCCTAGAAATCAGCACAAAATACTACTATTTCTCATTAAACTAACATTCTGCATTAGTATTATTTAGCATTAACACAATGGATATATTTTAGCTTTCACAAATTAATTAGTACCATTTGGGAATGCAGCAGCAGAGACAATAGATAATTATTGAACAGAGATTTGTCAAACACAACTGAGTAAAAACCGAACAGCTCTTTTCTCTTCTTCCTTTTCTGTTTTATAAAAACCAATGCTGGCAGGCACATCAAAGATTTCACAGCAAAAGATAAAATAGAAACTAATTTGAATCTCAACTACTTTTATAAATACAGAAAACTAATGAACACAATACATTAGAAAATGCAAAAAAAAAAGCTATTGGATCCAAATTAACAGAAATATAGATACATGAATATAGGCATTCAATTGAAAAAATAGTGTGAACTCACAAGTTACAGAGCAGACCGACGATGGCGTTATTTGCCGCTGGAGAAAGAAGAAAAGTTGAATCCCTAATTGCTTTTTTTGAAACAAGTTGTTAATAAAAGAAATAGAAAAGAAACTTGAAAAGAAAGAAAGTTCTCTGCTGCAGCACGTGAAGGTGAAATGAAATGCCTTTTTCAATTTTTTAATGCAATGTTGATTTTAATGTGCAGGCCACCGTCATTTTTATTTTGCTGAATAAATGAAAAAAATAATTTACTGGACCGGTTCAACCACCGGGTCACCGGTTTTTCATAAAACCGGCCGGTTCAACCCGGGTCACACCGGGTCAAATACATTTCCGGTCTAATTGATGATTCAGCCCGGTTGGGCCACCGGTTACCGGTCCGACCGGTCCGACCGGCCGGTCCGAACCGGTTTTTTTAACACTGACTACTCCTACGGTTAATGCCTTTTTTAGACGTTTCCAACTTCTCCTACCTCCTTTTACCATTCTGTCATTTGATTTCCTCCATGTTGCAATTTTAACACTATTTATAAATTATTTTTGTTCCTGGGTAAACTCGTGTTCTGGACATCTTGTTGAAAGAATTTATATGATAGAGTTGATAAGTCTTTTATCTTTTATTTTTGTTAGTGTAATAGGTTTTTATTGTTAATTTCTTTAAATTTTTATTAATTTTTCTTTAAATGATTTTTTTTACATATGTGATGCCATATAGATTGTCATATGGGTATTAAAACATGTCCCTTTTGTTGATTGAAACAAGGGAGTAAATGAGGAAGAATTTAAAAAAGTTAAAGAATCAAGGTAATTTTTTTGAAAACCTAAGTTACCACTTTACATTATGAATCAAAGGGTTGAGAAAGTGAAGTGAAACAGCTCGAAGGAGACGGAGGGAGATACACCCTAAAAAAGGCACAAACAACATAGATGATGAAGGTTGAACACAACTCGAATGAGTGACCTGACTCAGGTACTTGATTTGATTATGCCCCCTTTTCGGAAATGAGTTTATGGTTTTAGGGTTCTAAGAGAATTGTTTTTGTTTGTTTGGAGTGTAAGATGGTTTGAAGTTGAGTACTGTCTTGCTTATTTGTGTTTGATTTCGTAAATATATATACATAATGTTTGCGGCCCCCGTGTTCAATCTGGATATTAGGATCTTGTGGGTGAACATTTACTAGTCATTCATTTTTGCCATGGAATCTCTATGTAGTTGTCCACATAAGTTGTTGAAAGTGAAACTTTTGAAGTAAAATAAATCAGTTTCATTATTGGATGCATGTGTCTATGCTAATAGAAAAAATAATTTGAATAAAATAATATTAACTTAGTGTAATTAAATTATGATTTGTTGTGTCAATTGTTTAATTAATTAATTTTGGTTATAATGTGCTTTAGAAGATAACCATACGACTGCATATTGGTGGATGGTTTGTTGTTTAAGAGAGAGATGTCATAGTATACAAATAGAGTAGCCTTGCACGATGGTTTGAGATTGATGAAGACTATATGGATTTTTTTTTGCTTTTCCAAACTTTGCTAAAAAAAAGGTTATCATGGGATAGTGAATGTGTTTTTGGCATGACCCTAGATACAAGTTAGATGAAGGTTTAAGACCTTTAAAAGGAGATGATGGTTTGCTGGCGTTGGTTGCTTCTGCTAAGGCTAATGAAAGGGTGGTAAATGTCTACTACCAACATTCGGTTGATGAGGTTGGTGATGTTAAAGAGATAATGACAGAGAATGATGAAAAATTAGGAAAGAAGGATAATGGTGAGGTTGATGACTTGTTTATCTTAGATGAGTTAGAAAATACGATGATGGAGGAAAAGGGTAAGTTGGTAAAGAAAGACAACATGAAGGTGAAAAACAAGTTGGAACAGAAGATGAATAAATTGGTAAGTCCTAAAAAGATGAAGCAAAAAGCCAATATGCAGAGAGCAATGTTGTCATTGGGTATGTCAAGTAACATTTCTAGAGTATGTAGGACTTTCTTGCTAATGTTGATGGGATAGTGGGTAAGATGACTCAATCACCACCTGGTGAAGTTGAAGGTTCCTTCAACAAGGGTAACCCCCTCCCCTAAAGAATATCAAATGTGACAATCTTGGTAAATCCTTTCAGGAGGGATGGTATTCAATAGAAAGGGAACTGGTGGTGTTTATACTCCTAGTTCAAGGTATGAATGACTAGTTCATAGATATACTGTTGGAAGTCAAATTTGGAAAATAATTTGGTGAGCACTTGTACCTAAAAAAGATTTGATGCTTTCTTTGGCTTTTAAGGAGCAATGTTGTTCCATCAAATGAAAAAAGGCACTTATTTCATTTGGCATCTTCAAACAGGTGCAAAAGTTGTATAAGAGCAATGGAAGACCGAAATCACATATTTAGAGGTTACCTACAAGCAGTTGTTGTATGGGATTTTTTTGATCCATTTTTGTAACATCTCTTATGTTAAATTAAAATTAATTATGTCGCATAAAATTAATTAAGTGTTATTAGATATTAAATTAATTTAGATTTAATTAAGAGTCCTCCTAATTTAATATAAATTAGTTGGGAGTTGTTAATAAAGCGATAAATTCAAATAATTAGTTTTGGGTGATTTAATTTGTAAATTTTAAAGTTGAATTAAATTATCGTGGTAAAATATAAGTTACCATGAGGTGAAATTAAATTTTATTTTCTTAAAATAAATAAAAGAAAAGAAATTAGAATAGAAAAGGAAATGGTACAAAGACCATTATGCCCTTGTCATTAAAAACCATTTCCTTGTTCCTCATCTTTATCATTCACGCATGGAAAAATAGCAAACCATCAGCTTATTCCTATCCTCCATGGTCGTAGACTTGTGGGCTTGATTACGGCTATATTTTTCGGCAAAACTTGAAATTGATCACATATTCGTAATCGTGGAAGCGAGGTCAACAAGTTGGTGGTTTCAATTTCATGTTCCATGGTGCTTTCCTTCAAAATTGAAAATGCGCCCATGATGGGGGAGTTTCGATTTCATTGAATTTTTGAATTTTAAGCTTGTCAAGGGAAGTATTGGAGGATAAATGTTACTATTTCTTTAATGGGTTTCTATTTCAGTAGCCGTAGGTTATAGACCAAGCACAGACAAGGCATTAGTTGAAATGGAGCTTGAAACCGATAACAAAACTAATCGAGGTAAGCTTTAGAAGCATTAAAAATGCATTTGAAGTTGTTTAGATAAAGTGGGTTTTGGTTCCGAAGGTCGAAATGCTAATCTCTTTCATATATTTTTTAAAATTTTAAATGCTAATCTCTTTCCCAGTCTGTCTCTCTACTCTGGCCTTGAATCTTTTGAATACTTCAAACACCTCAAACTTTCCTTTTATTAAGGATAACCAGATTTTCCTACTGTAGTCATCAATAAAGGACACGAAATACTTACTCCCACCTACTGATTCCACTTCTAAAGGGCCCCAAACATCAGAATATACAATTTCAAGTAAATCAGCTGATCTTCTAAGAGTATAAGTTTGAAACAATTTTTTAGTCTATTTAGTAGATATGCATTCACCACATAACTCCTTATCTCCTATATTTTTGGCAGACTAGTAAGCATACTCTTTTCACTCAATAGACATATTGAAGTTTAAATGTCCATACCTTTGGTGCCACAACCAACTTTCATCATCATCAGCAATGGTACTTAGACACTTATGTTTGCTCACATTAATGTCTATCTTAAAGGTTCTATTTTCAAACATGGGTGCCTTCAAGATAAGTCTGTCTCTAGTATCATACACTTTCAACATTTTGTTTTTCATTCTCATTAAGTAGCTTTTCTCAAGTAACCGACTCAGACTTAACAAATTACTCTTAATGCCAATAACGTGTAGCACATTTACTATGCATGAAGACTTATCATTCTTCATGTTGATCACAACATCACCCATTCCTTATGCATTGATAAAGTTCCTATCACAAAATTTTATCTTACTTTTGACAGTTCCATCAAGTATGCTAAATCAGCCCTTATGACCTGTCATATCCTTTGAACAACCAGTATCCAAAAACCATAAGTCTTTCCTCACATCTCCAGTGTTAATAGTCACCATTAACAGCGTGTGATCTTTATTTGAACTATCTTCCTTTGCCAATTTTGCTTCATCTTTCCTTTTGCTTGAGTCTTTGTCATTTATACATTCTTTAGCAAAATGTCCCCAACCTTTACATGTAAAACACTAGGCCTTCTTCTTGTAAAATTTCTTTTTCTTACCTTGTGAGTTTCCCTTTGAGTCTATTATGTCTTTACTGTCCTTCTTGTTACTACCTTTTTGTTCTTTAAGATTTTGTCTTTCTTTCCATTTCTGCTTTCCTTTACCCTTCTTTGATTCATAGCCACCATTGGAACCTTTCTTTTTCATCCAAGCTTGTAGATCATGTTCAGTTGCAGTAATCTTCCTCTCTTTAAGTCATTGTTCAAAGGTTTCAAGGGAATGCAACAGTTCTTCAACCTTTATATTTTCTATGTCTCTCGGGTCTTCAAAAGTCACAACAATATGATCAAACTTGGGCAATAGGGTGCGTAGAACCTTTTCCACAATTCCAAGATCACTAAGTTTATCTCCGTAACTTCTCATCTCATTGGTTAAGGATTGTAGTCTATTTAAATAATCAGCAACAAACTCTTATTCTTCTTATTTGCAGCA
Source organism: Clitoria ternatea (assembly GCA_037962975.1). Classification (NCBI taxonomy): domain Eukaryota; kingdom Viridiplantae; phylum Streptophyta; class Magnoliopsida; order Fabales; family Fabaceae; genus Clitoria; species Clitoria ternatea. Next base: position 283,544,085 of record CM075671.1, on the reverse strand, counting down.
ATTCAATTTTTCTCTTCAAAGTGTGTAACTTCACCTTCTTTAGTTTTTCAACTTCTCCATAACTCTTTTCTAAAATGTCTCAAGCTTCTTTTACAGTAGTATCGGCAACAATTTTTTCAAAATTAATTGAATCAACACACCGATGAATTAGAAAAAGAGTCTTACAATCTTTCTTCATTTCATGAAGAGTCTTTTCTCTGCTTTACTTACAGATTTTTCTAAGTATCCATTCTTGATCACATCCATCACTTATTGATACCCAAAAATTGCTCTCATCTTAATACACCATTTTTCATAGTTGTCAGGACTCTTCCCATTGAGAATGGGCATGCTTGCTGAAATATTTCCATTTGAAGCCATCTCCTCTGATCTTCAAACTCTTCAATAGAATGCAAGATTCACTTTCTTGCTATAGAAACGCAAGCAACTCCACGAGCAATGTACGTATCATAGGTTTAGGATCACACAACAACACAAAAGCTCTCGATACCACTCTAGAATCCCAGACTTACAGTTTTGTCTCTAATTCTGTTGCTTTGTTTTTCATTCCTAGACTTAAGTTTGCAAACACAACAAATTCACATGGAGTGATGCCTAAGTCTGTTATCTAAACTCAATGCTCTTGCATGTGAAACAAAAAATAAGATAAAAGAAAATTTAGTTAAATGAATCAATACTGTATTTATATTACAAATTCTAACAAACTCTAAACCACATTCTAAAAACCCAAACAACCATAATAAATTCTCAACAGACTTAATTCTAAATTAATACTCAACAAATAAATTGTAAGATAAAAAAAATTAGAATAAATATTTTTATTCCTTAATGAATAATGCCAAAGCATTTGGTAGCATTTATTGTTTATTTTCACAAATTTTATATCATCACAGGACCCATCCATGGGGTTCGTTGTGACCACATGTTTTCTTATCAACGTACTTTGATTAAGATTGTAGACTTATTCTCCATTAATTGGTCTCTACCAATGGGATCTGCCATACTTTGTGCCACCAATTGTCTAAATTAACACTAATGGAATATTATGCTATTTCCTAAATCAGTCAAACGTAAATTTAAAGATAGACTTCATTGTTTTGTATTGCGGTGGATTGTATGAAAATTGCATCACCATCTTCTCTTTTTTCATTTTTTTTATGATAATGATCATGATCTTCTTTTTGTACAAGAAACTTTTCAATTTTAGATTGTTCGATTTGTGAACTGCGACAAGCATTAAGAAAAACTATTTTGTTGAGTATTTTAAAAAAACAATTTTGTTTATAAGAGAATAAAATTATAAACCTCGCTAGATGTTAGAGATTATAATTAAACGCTAAAAATTATCTTGTAATTAATTGTTAAAATCGTATTTTATTTTTATCAACCACATATCTAATAAAAATAAATAATTATTTTTAGGCAATCCAAATATAATGGATAAGTTAGGCTCCAGAAAAAAAATTAAGAAAAACAAACACTCCTACCCATTTTTTTTTAAATGTGATGGCTTTGTTGTCAATTTTTGGTAGTTAACCCCCATAAAAGTGTTTAACAATTGAGGTAGAGTGTAGGTTTTTTCTTTAGTTAGGACAAATCTCAAATATGATTGGTATAGTTTACTTAAAAATAAATTATCTAACATTTAAATATTATAATAGATTACATATGTGTTAATTTGATTATTCAAATACTTTGGAAAATATACTAATCAATGCTAGCACTAGATTTATTGTAAAAAAAAAACACTAGATTTGAATTATTTTATGAAGGAAAAAATTTGGAATAAAAATTTATAATAGACTTATATAACTGAGTTTGTAATAGTTGATGTAAAATCTTATTTATAATTCAGTGTCCATATGATTAATAGTTGAGTAAATGAAGTTTAAAAAAGAATTTAAAAGTTAATATTAATACTTTATAATGGTTAAAACTTCATTCGATTAGAGGACTTTTTGAAGGATTGATCAAGTTTAATTAACCAATCGAAAAATCAAGATTTGAAGCTGAAGCCATGGGTGAGGTGTAGGACATTTAGTTATTAAAGCATTTGTGATTAAAGAAAAAGGGGTTTAGGGATGCGTACAAAGTGGGTCAAGATGGTAAAAAATCAAGACCATTCAATTCAATAACGTGCCACGTTTTGAAGGGTTTCTTTCTTCCTTCAGAAATGTTGGGAAATTGAACGGCAAATGCAAAATGCAAATTGCAAAATGCATATGAATACGAATATGAATGAGATGGTAGTCAACGGTCATAAAGTGTAGCGATATTCTCATTACAGGTCAAAGCAGTGTGTTTCAAAATAAGTATCATCAAATATCAAAATCCTGTAGCGCCTTAACTTCAATTTAATGGAATTTTAGTATCAACAACTCTTCTAGGCTTTGACCTTTCGTTTTTTTAATTTCAATATCATTAGCCAATTGTATTTTAAATCAATGTAGTTTAATTAAGCAAAACAAGTCCAGAGAAATCTAGCTAGCTACCATAATATTAAATGACCGTGGGTTTCAACGCATTCTAAATGTTTTCCTTCTCAATCTAATTAATCAGTTTTTTTATTAACTAGTGTAGTTGAATCGTCATAAACGCGTGATCTGTTGACAACTCATCCTTGTAGCAGGGTTCGCATTACCATTGCTTCATCAAAATTATCCTACACCTAAAACAACTGCATAAGAAATTAACAACATAAACTACAATTCATTCTCTAAATATTGTTAATAGCCTTTAAATTTTACAGAATAACAATATTTTTTAAAAAGCAAAAGCAGACGTGTCATAGAAACAAAAAGTACAAGATATACAAATTTAGTTGTAACATGTCTAACATTATTTATGGTTAATGTATCATCCATCAACTTAAAATTAAAGTGTATTGTAATCTTACAGTGTTTATTAATTAAAAAATAGTCTTTATTCTAATATTAAATTAACGATTTAACATGGGAAAATAATGATTTGTTAAATACTATGAAATTACAGTATACTTTAACTTCAGATTGAACAAACGAGATTTAAAATAAGATATAATGAACATGAATAATCACAAACATATTTTACCATTAAAGTCAAATCTAAAGATGTACTCCAAAATAGCGTCAATTACAAAACTTTATGTGTGACGTTCCCGTACAAATTCCTAGAATTTACCTTAAGATCTAATAAAGTAGAGAAATTTTTTCACATTAAGTATGTCCTTGACAACGAATACTAAGAATCTAAGTGATATGTGACTCAAAACAACTCAAAACTCCCTATTTTTGTTTTGGTAATCGATTACATAAAAGCTAACCAAATACCAATAGACCAGAATGCATAATTATGTAACTGTTAGTCTCTGGGCCAGCTTTCACACTCACTCATTCTAAACCTACTGCTGCAGTTGTGCTTAGAAATTCCTCCAAATCGCGGAATTATGCGAAAAATGTAATTTACTCCTTTTCAAGCAACTCCCTTACCAAAACCATATCAAACGTCATTCAATTGACAATCTCTTTTCATGCCCAAGTTCTAAATGTGCCTAGGGTTCTATTGATGCCTTCCGAATACTCTGAATCCCACCAGAACTCAAAGTCACCTACTCAATTGGCTTAATTAGCCATTTTCCTTTAAAACAAAATCTCCATTTCCAACTACTTATAGACTTATACATCAATAATCATCAAAGCAAATCATAACGCATATACATACATCAAATTCTTAACTAAGTTCTTCACACTTATAAGCAATGCGCAAATGGTAAGCACATCACTCATCATCATTAAATATCCCTTTGACAAAATCAAACACAATATCTGTCGAAGCCCAATCATCATTATCATTAGCTAATACAGACAAGTCATAACATCGGTCGTAGCCTCATACACAAGCAATTATCATAACATATCTAGCCCTTACAGGTCCATCACTCTAAGGGTTTTCCCTAAAAATCAAGGATGTTACATTATATATATATATATATATATATATATATATATATATATGTGTATATATATATATTATGAGTAGGCCAACTAAATAAGACAACATATTGAAGACTTTTTAGAAAGTTTAAACCCGACTTTCTAACCCAACAAGCCTAACCTATGTAGACTTTAAATGGGACAGGTCATGAGTCCCTGATGGATAACCCAACCTATTTACATCCCTTCCCTAAAGCATCCTATCATAACAGGTAGTTACATACTCCACGTGGAGAAATAAAAACAAGGAAACAAAAATAAAAATTAATGAAAATTTAAAATTTAATCTTCGAAAGTCACCCAAATATGGAGATTACTTTTCAAAATAAAAATATTAAAATTAATTTTTAAAAGTTTCTCATTTTACATAAATGATCCGGTATGGATACCGGTCTCCTAAAACTAACTACCCTGGATAATATAAAATATGAAATTTACTTGCTGCTGACATTAATAGAACTCAACTGCCTTTCAGGCATACCAGAGTCAAAAAGTTTCTTCAGTACGGACTGTATGAGTATGACCACGGCCAAAATATGCAAGTGGACAACTTACACCTGCAAAAGCTGCAGACTCTGATCCTACACAAGTCAAATCACCCACTTGTGTTTTAAGGGAACCATATATAAATAGCTCATGTCCTTAACACATAAACCAACTTAATGAGATCATTGAACACTCTTACTCTCTTGTGTTTGCTCCGTAATACAGATTTTTCCCATTATGACTGTACTGACTTAAGCATCGGAGTCCCTTTTGTAGGTCTTGAAGACGACGGTTTAGTAGCTCTTAAAAAGTGAAAAGCTTAGAATTCCCACTGAACCTAAGTTTACAATACCGTACTCCCACTGAGATGGTGTAACAGGTGAGACAGAGTAAGAAGTTCGACACTGGTACAAGTCAACTACTTTGACCCCGTACACCGGTCAGATCAATAAGTATAAATAAAATAATCCATTCTTTTTAAACTCTGCTCAACTTATCCTATTTCAACGAAAATTAATCGTATGACTAAATCTAGTCTACTATTAGGCCAAATATATTTGAAAAACAAGGTAATTAGGTGGTTGAAACGATTTGATCAGTTAAATAAATTGATGATTTGTTTGTTAAATTGGTTATTTTCACTAGATCAACTAGATAATTGCGTTTAGAGAATATAAGGTAACTTAATAGTTGGATGAAAGGAGATAAGAAAATGGAAAAGTGAAGTGTTAAGAGTTTGAATCCTATATAATAACTAATATTTACCGTTAGAAAAACCCAGATAACCATGCTTAACTAAATTGTATAATTTTAACTTTTATATATCTAGTCGACTGATTCAACTATTAATTTATTTATTGATGAAGCAGTTTATCCAAATAAAAAATTAGTCCAGTTTTAATTAAATTGAACAAAACAAGGTGGTGAAAAAGGCAGGACCCTGGTTGTGGTTTTTTGGTGAACCTACGTGTTATGGGCCAGGTCCAAAATGGGCCATGCAATTTTACAAACATTTCGATGTCGTTTCTTGTTGTGAGTGGGACCCAAACCGTGAGGACAGGTTGGCAAATCAATCCGTCACGTCGTTTTATGCACATGAAGTATAGAGAACAAACTGACAAAAAAAAAAAAGTATAGAGAACAAACAAGGCTTTCATTGTTTTTTTTTATCATGCGTGTTCGATTTCGACAACATTGTCAGCTAACCCACTTTGATTTCCCCGTTAACAACGTCAACCTCATCATGACCCAATTTAACTCCGAAGACATAACAACAGGTTCGAATTATCTCTCCCCATCACTCATTCAATTTAATGTGGAAAGGAACCTTGTTTCAGTTTACAGAAACTTATTATTCTCAATCGCTTGCATTTATATGCCCACTTGTGTTTATTTGCAATATGTCTGATTATATTTTTCTTTTTGGTTCCGGTGTTAAGTTTTAGAGTAAATAAACAAGTTGTTCCATACAAGTGTGTTGTTTCTCACCTAAAAGTTTCGTTTTGTGTAATTTGATTTCTGACTTGTCAAATTTGGATACCTAAAAGTAAATTAGTATGCAGAATTTGATCTTCGAAAGTGTATGTTAATTTTTCTCACATCTTACTATTACGAGAGAGAAGAACCAAAATGTGAGTAACCTAACTGTATAAAGTATAGCTTTAAGGGACTTAAGATAAAGAAAAATGTTAAGTAGACTACCCTGAATGTGTTTAAGGAGAGAGATAAGAAGAAAAGATAGGAAGGGAAAATTGAAAGATGCAATAGATAATGTGATGGAAAAAGAAAGAGATAGATAATAAGTAAAAAAATTGGTGTCTGAAGGGTAAGATGACATTGTTTGGAGTCTAAAATATCAGGTTTGAAAGATAAATAAGATGTTACTTTCAGAAACCAAGTTGCATATAGACTCTAGATTTTATTGTTAGCAGTAAGTTCAGAATATATGCTTCTCTATATCCTAGGATCAACAGAAAAGAGGAACTGTTTTGTTATTTATTACTGTGTGAAGTTATGGAAAAACTAAAAGCAGTATGTGAAGTTTGCACTGCCTATTTGGTTAGATGATTATGATATTTTCTGGTAGCAGTTGAAGATGAAAGTGCAAAGCAGAAGTTTCCATGCTATCATGACAGGGAAACTCATGGCCTGCATAGTGGAATTGATGAGAACACATCAATGCATGATGTTAAGGCACCGAATGTGTTTGAGCGAGCTAAGGAAGAGTTTCAAGCCATTGCTCAAGTGTTCCATCACAAGAAAAAGGACTCCATTTGTGATATAAGGTTGAAATCACACCTCTTTTGTTTTTCAAAAATAGATATTAAAATTGACTGCTGAAAGTAGACATTGCTATGACAGATTTTGACTTCTACTTGTTTTCTTTTGTGATATAGGGATGAAAATCGATTGGCTGAGTCAAAAGGTAAACAAGAAGTGCAAAGCTCTCCATCATCAGGTATATGTTTATGTTGGGGAAAGATAATTCTTCTGGATCATTTTAGAGATTCTGTACATAAGATCATATGTTAATTCATTCTTTAAAGTAGTGAATGAAATTTTCAAAGGGCCATATATACAATTGACTAGTCAATTTTGTGTTTGGTCCTGGATTTATGGGCTTTCTTATTTTTATTAATGATGTTGAATTCATCATCATGTTATTATATATTGAAGCACATCACTAAGCCTATGTGTCTCTCTTAGTTCGGTTCCAATCCTTTAGTTTGGGTGTCTTACTCTTATCTTTCCAAAGAATTATAGAAATTATTCCATTTATATGTCATGTGAATGAGAAAAAATGTGTCATGCCATTATAAATAATCAAAGGCCTATTCAACCATGGGTTGTTTGGTTTGATATATATGCTGGTTCCAGGCTAATAATTTGTTGACTAATACAAGCTAGGCATTTTTTATTGCCAGAAACGAAAGTGAAGGCAGGGAACATATTTGTGAGAGCTAAGGAAGAGATTAAAGGCATCATACACCATGATAAGTCACAACACCATCATCACAAAGAAACTCATGGAAGGAATGATGATATTAATGAGAATACCCCTACCAATGAAGTTAAGGGTCCGAATGTCTTTGAAAGAGTAAGAGAAGAATTTGAAGCTGTTTTCCAAGCTATTCATCCTAAGAAGGAAAGCTGAGAATTTTCCTGCCTTACCATAGACTAGGATGGTGAATCCAGTTTGACTGGGGGAGACTCGAGAGAGTTATGTATCTGCATAAGATAAACTCATAGATATTGATGATAAATTAATTTTTCATGTTCTGTTTTTCTTTTTTGGTTGACTAGAGTCAATTTGGTCATCTAAAATAGAATGATCTCTAATTAGGTTTTTTAAAGATTATAAACCCCAAATAAGCCTTTCAAACATTAATTTGGTCATCATATTAGTTTTCAAATCCTTTTACACCAGTTAAAAATTGGTAAGTAATGGCTGTTTTAACCGGTGAATAAAAGTTAAAGGACTAATATAATGACTAAATCAATCTTTGAAGAATTTATTTAAGGTTTATTATCTTGAGGGACTTAGCTTGGAAGACCTTTGAATGATCTATTTAAAAGTTTTTTGTTTGATATATATCCTATTTGAGTTTTAATCATATCCATAAGACCAAATTAGTTTGTTTGGTAAGACAAAGTGAAAGTTTATTTCATAGTTGGAATCCTACTTTAACCGAAATATCATGCTTAAATAAGTAATATTTTCAATTATGTGTCTCAAATTTTGGACTAGTAATTAAAAATTGTTTATCCATTATTATCCTTCAATAATGTTGATAATTATATTTTTGTCCCCTTATATTTTCATGAGCACATTACTTTTTTTTTTCAACGTACAACAATTAATATTTTTAATTTTGTATAAAATTTAATGTATATTAGTTTTTATTTTACTTTGAAGTGATAAATAGTTTATAACCTTATTAATAAATTCATTGATTTCCATTATAAAGCAAGCTTTTAAACCTCTTTCACGTAGATAAACTCTATCATATATTAAAAAATGTTTTATAATCTACATCAACACAATGTCTTAATTAAAAGAACCTAACTAGATATTATAACACAACTTTAATTAAAAACCATATACCACAATAACAACCTAAAAATAAACACAAGTCTAAATCACAATCTAAAACTCAAATAATTTCTAAATATCTTATATATAAGCTACCTATGTGTTTTAAGAAATTTCAGCATTAGCATAACAACTATAATATCAAAAGTTTTAAATTTTGTAAAATTTCTAACGGCTACCAAGCAATTCAGCATAAAAAAAGCATTAATAATATCAAATTTAGGCCCTATATGATTTACACCAAAATATCAAATTCAGGGGTGAATCATAAAAAGGGTATTACGAAGTCAAAGTTATGGGTATGCATTGGTCAGCTAGAATGTCAACCAAAGAAATGTGAAGGCAATGGTTATGGGAATGAAATCGTGTTGACGTATGATGGGACCACAAAGCCCCGCAACACTCCAAAATGCATCTTTTACTTTGCTACATTCAATTAATACACACAACTTCCTTAGCTTATCCAAAATTAAATACGTATCCCTTTGCTGCTCTTTATTTGTACATATTCCTCTAAACATATAAATGCATATGATATTATTAAGTGCTTACCTAATTGATTTTCAAGGAGAATTTACTTCAAGAATAGCTAGAGGAGTAAAATTTTAAAATTGTCCTTAACATATTGCGATCAATCAAGTTAATATTTAATATATTAAAATGATATTATAATCTCCATGCAAACTATCCATCATGTTAGTCATTGCTGTTAACTGTAATAGGACATTGTCAATCAAAGTGTCTGGTGGTATGGTAAGTGTCATGTAAGCTGCTATGTGGTAGCTACGTGGTCACATTTTATGTTGATGTGAACATTTCAAACTTATAATGAAAAAATATATTAATTTAGTCTCTAATGTATATAATATTACATCAAATTGATCTTTGACCCATATTAATTGTAGTTTATATAAAAAAAAGCTCATAATATATTAATAACCACATCATATCCATCTCTAACTTATATACTTGTGTTATTTGTAAATTATTTTAATGTAAAAATATTTTTCAATAAATAAATATAAAGTAGTTTTAAGCATAATTAATATAGTGGATTGATATTAATGTGATACAACATAATGACACAAAAATGTATATTAAAGACAAAAAGTTCTTGTCTAATACAATATTTAATGTGCGTTTTTCAATTATATCCTTGTTGTCTTTAATTATTTTATTTACTTTATTGAAAGACAAGAATATTAAGTAATCATTAACTATAGAAAAAAGAAAAGACATTTTAGTAAAAACCAAGAGAAAAAGAATATATTTAATTCATTCCTTAATATATGGGAAAACACAAAACTACTGTAAGTAGATGTGGAATAACTAATAATTCCGATGAACAGCTTCACACATGTTATCTAAATTCTGATGAAGCAGCATCAATTTCAATTTTCATCCTCCCATGAAGTTGAGAGTGGCGCTATGGTTGTATTCAAGACTTTTAAAATCCCTTAGTTTATAAAGCAATTTTTTAAATAATTAATTTTAAAAATTGGATTGTGCCAATGACACCACCTCACACCCTTTTTTCTCCCGAAATTCATCGTCTTGTTCAAAGTTAGTACCTTAACTTACAAAGTATTGGAAATAGAGTTTAAACCTTCTTACCTCACTTATTCCCATCTCTTTAATGTTGTTTCAAAGAGTATATCAATGCATTGTATTTTAGTTTGAGGAGGGATGAGTAATTAGTTAATTCTAATTAAAACTTGAATAGGAAAAGAAATCAAATATAAAATTAATCAATTACAAATTTGTAATACTGGTCCTATTTAATCTTGTTTTTATTCAGGTGTTCATTTGAAGTTTTAAAATACTTATCGTTATTATTTTTTAAGAGTAACCCTGCAAGTAGATGAAGAATTTTGACATACTACTGAGATTAAATTATTTGATTCTTTGATTTTGTAATTTTTAACTGTAACACTAAATTAGGAAGGAGATAGTATATAATAGTAGTAGTAATAAATTCATATATATAAAAAATAGTAGTAGTAACAAAGTTAACAGGGAGTGTTGTAAACTTTTTGTTTGATTTCGTATTATAATAATATTAATATTAATATGGTACATTTTTGCTGCTCTGTTCTTCTTTCCTTGTATGTGTATATCTTGTTGGCTTTTGATTCTTGGCCATTCCTGAAATCCACTACTATTTCTCTAACATTATTCGCCTTCATTTTTTTTTAATTTTTCCCTTATTCTGTATGTTAAGACTTAAGAGTTCACTTGTGTTAGAATTGGTAAAATTAAATATTAAAATGTAAACTCAGTTGAAATTCAATCTCAAAGTTAGATGCTACAGAATTGATATTTGATATATAATCAAGTTCAGATATCAGAGGACTTTGTTAGTGTCTTGTGTCAACTTTCAAGTTCAAATAAGATATTTCAGATAAAAGAATCATTAGTTGTCTTATAGTTGATAAAGTACGCTAATATCCATTAATTCAAAATTTATTGAGATTATGATAACATTAAAACAAGATAAATCTGTAACGACTTTTTGAGTTGTTATAATTTAATAGTTATTTTTTAATTAATAACTATTAGTGCACTTAATCCTTTGTTTACAAGAGCTAAATCCAATACAAAATTAGATTCTATCACAATTTTTACATTAAAGCAAATGTCACTGTATGCTAAACCTAATGGGTTAAATATAATCATTTCTACTTTTAAAAGTAATATAATATAATCCTTTCTAATGATATACTGTTTATGATTGTCACATTCAATTTATTTTACCTTGCAATTGGACTATATTATATTGAAGGATTCTAAAGAGAATTCATAATATTAGGATTATATAGTAAATATATTAAATGATTTTTATACCATTTTACATAATTTGTTTTCTATACTTGATTGAGATTATTAGAAACTTAGCGCTGAAGATATTTTTAAGACAGTATAATGTTAACTATAGTAGTAATTCTTATTTTTTTTATGCAAGGTAGTAATTCTTATTTACATGCTATCATGCATAAAGAAAAAATTAAGAGTGCATCACAAATATTATCTCTCTCTGCAACGAACTGAGGTGCTGAAATCTATATATACAGCTAACAGCATATTTGTTACTCTCCTTTAAGATTAATATTAGATGCTGAAATGTGAAAAATATATATATATATATATATATATATATATATATATATATAGCATATTTTGATTGCCTTTGGTAGCAACAGTGTATGAAAATTCATGTTAATTATAAATGCTTGAACAGTAGATTTGTTCACTTGCAGGAACATCTGCTAGACATTCTTGACAAGGTGGCAATAGATGACATTTTGGTGGTTCTTTCCGTGGCAAATGCATGTGGCAAAATGTGTGATGGGCTTGCAGCAAAGTGCACTGAGATGATAGTTAAATCTGATGCTGATATAATCACTCTTGAAAAGGCACTGCCTCAACCTGTGGTGAAACGAATCGTGGATAAACGCAGACAACTTGGCTTGAACATGCCTGAAAACTTCAATTTCCTAGACAAACATGTCAACAGAATACACAGGGCATTGGATTCAGATGATGTGGAACTAGTGAGGTTGCTTTTGAAAGAAGGGCACACCACTCTGGATGATGCTTATGCACTTCACTATGCTGTTGCATACTGTGATGTGAAGACCACAACTGAGCTTCTTGATCTTGGACTTGCTGTGTGAACCACAGAAACCATAGGGGCCATAGTGTGTTGCATGTTGCTGCAATGAGGAAAGAACCTAAGATCATAGTTTCTCACTTAACAAAGGGTGCTCAGCCATTTGATCTCACTTTGGATGGTAGAAAAGCCCTTCAGATCTCAAAGCGTATCATCAAAGCTGTGGATTATTATGAGTCCACGGGGGAAGGAAATGTATTATCCAAAGACCGTTTGTGCATAGAGATATTGGAGCAAGCTGAGAGAAGGGAACCTTTACTAGGTGAAGCTTCTCTTTCTCTTGCTATGGCAGGGGATGATTTGCGTATGAAGTTGTTATACCTAGAAAATAGAGGTATTTTTTTAACATTATATATCCTTCAATTTATTTAGTAAGACAATTGAGTCTGCACCTGTGTCCTTGACATATGTTGCTCCAAAATTAGAAATTTCATGTTTCTTAAGATATAACTGAAGAGAAATTTCTGGTAGCATTACGTATTTTACTGCTCTTTCCAATTGATGTATTGTAGATGTTTAGGAGTTGTAGCTTCCCTTTACTTGCATCATATCATCATAAATGATGGAATCATACATTCAAACTTCATCACAACAAGGTCATATTACAGAATCAAAACTCATTCATTGTGCCCAAAATTATAAGGATTTTGTAAACTTTTAAATTTTTTAGTTTTGCTTTTAGTACAAAATACAAAGTGGTAAAGGAGGTATTTGGAAGACTATGTTTGAACTTATGAAACCAGCTTATGACTTTTAAACTCTTTTTAACTTATTTCAATAAAATTTGCAACAAAGATTATGAAGAAGTTCTACTTCTGACATGCAGAGGGAAACCAAGTTTAACAACAGAATTGGTCAAGTTTCTATTATTATTTTGAACCTCATTTGGGTTAGCATGTGATTTGTCTATTTTTGCATTTTGCATCAAGTAAACTATTACTTAGCAAATAGGTAATGTTGGAACAATTTTCCAAAGTAAGGGTGAACCAAAAGATGAACAACAATTTAGAGGACTTGATATGATCTTCTAGGCATGCAGAGCACTTTCCTAAAATTAGTATTTCGTCCCTATAGAGTGTGGGTATCACGAAATCCAATTTTGAGATACAAAGAAGATTCAACAACAATACTCACTCTTGTATTGTTGCAAAACAAGAACAAAGGATGAAAGAAATTTAATTTGTGTTTTTATTTCTGTGTTTCTGAGTAATGCACTTGGATCCCTTTATATAGATGTTGATCAGACATCTTCTGAATCAAAGGGACACAAATTTATGAATTGTTATAACTCTTCATAAAAGGTTGAGACTCTTTAAATTTACTGAAAAGGCATGTAATTAATTACAACACAATGGTAATCAATTACACCTTTTGAAAAGTCATACCATTTGGCATTACACCTTTGAAAAGTCATACCATTTGGCGTCTCAAAATTTAAAAAGTTACTCAATCAGAGTTTTCACTCTTTGATAATCGATTACACACAATGGTAATCGATTATCAGAGAATTTAATTCTCAAATCTCAACAATCCTCCCCCATTTGAGAGTATTAAATAATTACTACACACAAATTTAAATTTAATATATACAATCTTACACGTAAATAAAAGTGTACATAGACTTGAACTTCCACTTAGTAGAGTATACATTCCAAGAAATCGTATTTTATTGGTATCGAAACGATTGAACCAATATAATACATAATGAAAACTTGAAGATACAACTACATATAAGATAAACTACATGTTCTTGTTGTACTTGACACAATAGGGCCATGCATCCATATCTATTCATAAGTGCATCAAAGTCATTGCCCCTTGACTTCTTGAAGCGGCCAAACTTCGCACTTACATAGGTTGATTTCTTAGGTAAAACATGTTCCTGCGATAAAACATAAATTCAAGAAATCAATTAAGAATTATTCAACCTCCTTACATCACAGGTCCAAAGCACCCTTGTGCTTTCAATCATCAAATAAGAGATTTAATCTTATTGAACTTAAGACTTAATGTCATATTAAGCGTCAAGTTAAGATTCCCTTACTAGTGATTAATTGTGGGCTCCATTCCAATTTCAATAGACATTCTAGAGATGGAATCTTTAGCCAATGCCTTTGTAAAACCATCAGCCAAATTAAGCTTTGTTCGAATGAAATCAACGGTAATAATACCATCCTTGATAAGTCCTTGGACATAACTATGTCTCACACCTATATGTCTTGATTTTCCATTGTACACTTGACTATAAGCTTTAGCCAAAGTTGCAACGTTGTCACAATGTATTGCTACAGGTGATATTGGTTTTTGTAACAGCGGTATCTCAAACATGAGATTCCTTAGCCATTCAGCTTCCTTTCCTGCTGAAGCTAGAGCTATAAATTCTGAAGCCACAGTGGAATCAGTAATGTAAGTTTGTTTCTTGGATGACCAAGAAATTGCTCCTCCTCCAAAGAGGAAAACCCAACCACTAGTAGAAGAGTAATCTTCTTGGTTTGTAATCCAACTTGCATCAGAATATCCTTCCAAAACTTACTTAAGTACTCGACGTACAGCTTGCCAATGTGATAAACTAGGGTTACTAGTATATCTACTCAGTTTACCTACCGCAAATGCGATATCTGGCCTTGTACTTGTCATTGCATACATCAAACATCCTATTACCCTTGCATATTCCAATTGTGAAATAGCCTTACCACCATTAGGTAATATCTTTAAACTTAGGTCCATAGGAGTTGAAACAAGAGAGCATTCAAAGTTATTGAACTTCTTGAGAACTTTCTCAATGTAATGTGATTGAGACAAGATAAGTTTCTCATTGTCTCTCTTAATTTTTATACCTAGGATGACATCAGCTTCTCCCATATCTTTCATGGAGAAATATAATGATAGAAATGTTTTGGTCAAATTTACTTGATCTAAATTTGTTCCAAAAATCAGCATGTCATCCACATACAAGCAAATTATGACACCATTACCTTTGTCATCAAATTTACTATACACACACTTGTCTGAATTGTTTATTTTGAAACCATTTGATAATACAACATCATCAAACTTTTGGTGCCATTGTTTTGGCGCTTGTTTCAATCCGTACAAGGATTTAATCAATTTACAGACCTTGTGTTCTTGGTTTTCCATAACAAAACCTTCAGGTTGTTTCATATACACTTCTTCTTCTAGTTCTCCATTTAAGAATGCAGTCTTGACATCCATTTGATGTATCACAAGTTTATGAATAGCAGCAAGTGCTATTAATAACCTTATAGTGGAGATTCTAGCCACAGGTGCATATGTATCGAAATAATCGATTCCAGGTTTTTGTCTAAACCCTTGTGCCACTAAACGTGCTTTAAACTTATCAATAGTTCCATCAGATTTGATTTTCTTCTTGAAAATCCATTTACATCCTATTGGTTTACACTTAGGAGGTAAGTCAACCAAAATCCATGTGTTATTTCCCATGATGGATTCCATCTCATCATTAATTGCTTCTTTCCAGAAAGCAGCATCTTGAGACCTCATAGCCTCTTGATATGTCAATGGATCTTCTTCTATATTATAACAATTATGAGAACTTTGTTAAGATAGAATCTCTTGTACCTTCAACTAAGTACACATGAAAATCTGGGCCAAAGGATTTTTCTTTTCTTGCCCTTTTACTTCTTCTAGGTTGTGATGTGGAAGCATCATTCTCATCTAGAGTTTGAACATTTGATCCTTGATCAATCAAGCTTTGATCCAATTCTTCAATATTGGTATTAGGAGTTAAATCCTTTGAATGAGGAATTGAAGAAAATCTCCTTTCATCAAAAATTGCATCTCTAGATTCTATGATTGAATGTAGTGACACATAATCATTTTGTCCTATTACATAGAACCTATAGGCTTTGCTATGTTCAGCATAACCTATAAAAATGCATTCAATTCCTCTTTCACCGAATTTCTTACGCTTGGGTTCCGGCATTTTTACAATTGCCCTACAACCCCAAACTTTGAGATAAGTCAAGTTTGGCTTTCTTTTATACCAAAGCTCATACGGGGTTACCTCATTCCTTTTTATCGAAACTCGGTTTAGAATATAACAAGCCGTTAACATGGCTTCACCCCAAAATCCATCACTTAGACCAGAATAGGACAACATAGAATTAACCATTTCTTCCAAAGTCCTATTCTTTCTTTCTGCTATACCATTTTGTTGTGGTGTATATGCAGCAGTTGTTTCATGGATAATACCCACAGATTGAAAATAAGTTGGATCATAATATTCACCACCTTTATCAGTTCTCAACTTTTTAATCTTAGTATTAAGTTGTAATTCTACTTTATTTTTATAAACCTTAAACTTTTCTAAGGCTTCATTTTTAGTAAACAAAAGATAAACATAGCAAAAGAGTGTATGATCATCAATGAATGTTATCATATATTTCTTATTTCCTAATGAAGGTGTACTATGAAAATCACATAAATCACTATGTACTAATTCAAGCAAAGTTGAATTCCTTTCAATATTAGGAAAAGGTTTTCTTGTTATCTTTGCTAGCATGCATGTTTTACACTTTTCTATGTTCAAGTCAAATGGAGGAATCAGATCAAATTTAGACATAGAATATAGTTTTCGATAATTAACATGTCCAAGACGAAAATGCCATAAAGAAGAATCATGATCAATAATATAAGCAGAATCAATAACACCATTTATTGTACTTAATTTAAACATATTGTTATAGAGATATCCTAGACCAATAAATACACCACCTTTAGATAGTACAAACTTATCAGCTTCAAATACCGATTTATAACCTAATCGATTCAAGATTACTGCAAACACTAAATTTCTCCTTAATTCTGGAGCATATAGTACATCTCTTAATACAAGTGATTTTCCAGAACTAAGTAATAATTCTACTTGTCCACAACCTAGGACTTTAGCCATAGAATCATTTCCCATGTAAAGAACTTCTCCATTGTCACATTCCTTTAAGGATTTGAATAGAGACCGATCATTACACACGTGTCTTGAAGCTCCTGAATCGATCCACCAAGAATCATCAGTCTACACACAGAATATTTCAGAAACCATTTCCACAGAATTCAAATTAGAATTATGTGTAATTTGTGCAAAATTACCTTTCTTAGGTTGGTCTTGGCTAGAATTGCCTTGACCTTGCTTTCCACCATTCTTGGCCATTTTCCTTTTCCAGATTGTACAATCTCTTTTCATGTGACCGGAATTGCCACATTCCCAACAAGTTGCTTGTTGATTTGCCTTCCAAATTTAGGCCTCTTGTTCCTACTTCCTTTATTGAAATTAAGGGGCCTTTTCTTGAACTTTGGTATTGCCTTTGATTTCTCATCTTCCACCATATTAACAGTGGACAAATTAGGATTGCTAGAATCCTTATTACCATCTTGTAGACGGATTCCTTCTTCAATTCGAAGATGTGTTGCCAATTGTTCAACACTTATATCATCCTTGTTGTGCTTTAAAGAATTTCTCACATCTTTCCAATTGGGTGGTAATTTATCAATTATAGAAGAAACAATAAAAGTCTCATCCATAGCAATATTATGTTGCCTAAAACTTCCAAGGATTCTTTGGATTTCATGGAATTGTTCCATTATAGGTCTAGTATCACTCATCTTATAATTATTAAAATTACTAACAAGGAATTTCTTACTTGATGCATCTTCAGAAATGTATTTGCCTTCAAGTTGATCCCACAATTCTTTGGCCGATTCTACATACTGATACACATCGAATAATGCATCGGTCATGCCATTCAGAATGTGACCACGGCATATGTAATCATCATTCTCCCACTTGTGCCTCTTTCTTTGTTCTTCCAAAGTTTCCTCTTCTCTCTCCTTTGGTTGTGGAGTGCTTAAAACATAGGCCACATTAAGGGCGGAGAGGAGGAAATGCATCTTCTTTTGCCATCTACGAAAACCAATGCCTTCAAATTTGTCTAATTTGTGGAAATTTGTAGACATATCACGGATTGTTGCCATTTTTCTTGGAAATACTAATTTTAGATTGTTGGAACAATTTTCCAAAGTAAGGGTGAACCAAAAGATGAATAACAATTTAGAGGACTTGATATGATCTTCTAGGCATGCAGAGCACTTTCCTAAAATTAGTATTTCGTCCCTATAGAGTGTGGGTATCACGAAATCCAATTTTGAGATACAAAGAAGATTCAACAACAATACTCACTCTTGTATTGTTGCAAAACAAGAACAAAGGATGAAAGAAATTTAATTTATGTTTTTATTTCTGTGTTTCTGAGTAATGCACTTGGATCCCTTTATATAGATGTTGATCAGACATCTTCTGAATCAAAGGGACATAAATTTATGAATTGTTATAACTCTTCATAAAAGGTTGAGACTCTTTAAATTTACTGAAAAGGCATATAATTAATTACAACACAATGGTAATCAATTACACCTTTTGAAAAGTCATACCATTTGGCATTACACCTTTGAAAAGTCATACCATTTGGCGTCTCAAAATTTAAAAAGTTACTCAATCAGAGTTTTCACTCTTTGATAATCGATTACACACAATGGTAATCGATTATCAGAGAATTTAATTCTCAAATCTCAACAGTACAAAATCTTTAATATTAAGCAACCTGTGGCTTGAACTAATGATTTTTTGTTTTCAGTTGGACTGGCAAAAGTTTTGTTTCCCACAGAAGCAAAGGTTATCATGGATATTTCTCAAATTGATGGCACATCTGAGTTTCAAACAACAGATCTATTAAACTTGGTGATTGAAAAAAGTCTCACATTGCTTGATTTTGGAAAGGGGGATGAAGACTTATGATATATATATAGGCCTTAAGGTCCTTTGTAATAAATGCATCAAGTATTCAAATACTCATAATTATAAATGGGTGTATTGGGGTCTTAAACACCAGTCGAAAATACCCTGAAATAACCTAAAATAATTTAAGTCTTTTTTTTCTATGTTGTAATGCTCTTGTGTTAGAGTGTGGTGAGAAGTGAGCTTTGAGAGTGTGGGTGCACTTGAGGTTGTTAAGGTGTAAGAGAGTGAGGTTTATGTGATGTATAAATTGTTCATATAATATTATTCTCTAGTTGTCGATTTTGACAACGGTCGTGGTTTTTCTCTGAGTCTTGGAGTTTTCCACGTTAAATTCTTGTGTGTTGATTGTGTTCTTTCCTAACCTTATTTCTCTGTTTTTTAAGGAAATTTTCTAATGAAAATGGATCTAATTTTCTAACAGTGGTATCGGAGCTTCATGGTTTGGAGGGATATGAATTCTTAGTATACTCTGTGGTTGCAGCTTTGTCTGATCTTCCACATCAAAAAAGATTTATTCCCTGTGTGGTTGAGAACTTCCTTGGTTATTGAAAGTGGGGTACTATAAGTGCTAGTTTGGAAAGGTTCTGGCTAGGGAAAGACTTGGTATTTAAGTGTGTCCGTTGTGACTCACCTCTCTTTCCTGGGAACTAATCCTGTGAACTGTTGTAGTGTTGAACACACGGTCATAATGTCAAACTATTCAAGTGTAGTGAAGTTTGATGTGGAGAAATTTGATGGAAGAATTAATTTTGGCTTGTGGCAATGACAAGTCAAGGATGTGTTGATACAATCAAGATTACACAAGACATTGAAAGAAAGATCTTTCGGTATGGAAGATAAGAAATGAGAGGAATTAGATTTGAGAGCTGCAAGTACGATCCACCTGTGTTTGGCTAAGAATGTTCTTGTAAATGTGCAGAATATTTCAACAGCTAAAGATCTCTGGGAGAAACTCGAAGGGTTATATCAGGCCAAGGGTATCTCAAATCGATTGTTGTTGAAGGAACAATTCCATAATTTACGCATGGAAGATGATATGAAAATTTCAGATCATTTAAGTGTCCTTAATGGTATTGTCTCTAAATTGAAGGTTATTGGGGTCAAAGTTGATGATGAAGATAAGGCGTTAAGGCTCATATGGTCTATTCCGTCTTCCTATGAACACATCAAACCTATTTTGATGTATAGGAAGGAAACTTTGAGTTTTGAAGAAGTTGCTGGTAAGATTATCTCTGAAGAAAGAATAATAAAGAATGAAGATAACTCTTCATCAAACTCGGCATTGGTGGCTAGTAATGGGCCTTACGTGAAGAAAAGGAATTCGGTATGCTGGAAATATGGAAGGACTGGACATGTAAAGAAAAATTGTCCAAGAGGATCAACAACGAAAAGGGGCTCTGAGTCAGGTGCTAGTAATGTTTCCCTTGTTTTTAGGGAAAGTGATGTTCTATAAAGATGAAATGTGTATCCTTGTGGCATGTCCGTGTTGCCATGGAAAATGATAAGTTATTGTTAGCGGATCCATAATTTCACATAGGCATTGGTTGGCAGTATTGATGCAAGGTGTGTGGTGAAGTTTTGTCGATGTTTGAAAAACTTCCGGAGGAAGCCAACATGGAAGTTACACCATAAATTGTCAGCAAGGTTTCGATATGTGCAGAACAGAAATTCTTAGGATATCCCAGTCCCAAGTGGGGATACTCTTTATGGTGGAGTATGATTGTTCATTTGAACAATGTTTGTTTGTAAAGACAATGATTGTCGATTTAGACAATGAAATGATTGTCGGTATAGACAATGAAAGCAAGTGATTGTCGGTGTAGGCAATTGAAGCAGATGTTGTACTTTTTTAATCATGGTGGAGATTGTTAAACTTGGTGATTGAAAAAAGTCCCACATTGCTTGGTTTTGGAAAGGGGGATGAAGGCTTATGCTATATATAGGCCTTAAGGTCCTTTGTAATAAATACACCAAGTGTTCAAATACCCATAATTATAAATGGGTGTACTGGGGTCTTAAACACCAGTGGAAAATACCCTGAAACACTTTAAGTCTTTTTTTTCTCTTTTGTAAGCTCTTGTGTTAGAGTGTTGTGAGAAGTGAGCTTTGAGAGTGTGAGTGCACTTGAGGTTGTTAAGGTGTATGAGAGTGAAGTTTATGTGATGTATAAATTGTTCACATAATATTATTCTCTAGTTGTCGGTTTTGACAACGGCCATGATTTTTCTCCGGGTTTTGGAGTTTTCCACGTTAAATTCATGTGTGTTGATTGTGTTCTTTCCTAACCTTATTTCTCTGTTTTTTAAGGAAATTCTCTGATGGAAATGGATCTAATTTCCTAACAAGATCATCAGAGGACAACTGTGGATTTAAACCATGCACCTTTCGGAATGAAGGAAGAGCATCTAGTTAGGTTGAGAGCACTGTCTAGAACTGGTAATTGTTCTTTACTACCTTTCCCTTGCTGACTACTTTCCTAGAAGATAAAGGCTTAAAATGATTCTTATCATTAATAAAACAGTGTTAAGTCTTTATCTGCCACTTTCCAATTTATTAAGGGACAAAACTTAAGTATAGTCCTTTATTTTTTGGTATTTCAGTGTTGTTTTATAATCAGAAATTTGGAGTTTCATCTCCGCAACCTGATCTACCATTAATGCCAATCTTTATTTTGCATGTTACTGAGGTGAAACCTCAAATCTGATTAGAAAAGAAAACCAAAAGAATCTAAGGAACTACACCTAAAGTTTGTCATTTCTTAAAATATCTCATTTCCATTTTTTCTTGTCCTTGCTGGAGATATATAATGGCAGGGCAAATATTGTTCCCCTTTGAGCCATTAACTGTATCGAGATGCATTTTTGTCATTGTCAATAAAGATGTGTGCTGTTATTTGGGAGATTTCCCATTGAATATACTTGTTATTACATTGAAAAAGCCTTCTAAAGTATAAAATATATAACTCCAAAAAACAATTCATGTTGTGGTTGGCAATGTTGAGATATTGACATCCTCAAAAATAAAAACGATATAATTTTTTTTGTCTAATAAGATATGTGTTTAAGCAATATAGTTTGATGCAAAGAAACATGTAATGTTAAACATTTTGTCCTCTTGGAGCATTTGTATATCTATATGTAAAACATATTCTCCTTTGGTTTTGTTTGAGCAGTGGAATTGGGGAAACGGTTCTTCCCTCGTTGCTCAGAAGTGTTGAATAAGATAATGGATGCTGATGACCTATCTCAGCTTACATGTATGAGTGATGACAGTCCTGAAGATAGACAAAGGAAGAGAAGAAGGTATGTGGAGCTCCAAGAAGTTCTTAATAAGGTCTTCTATGAGGACAAAGAGGAGTTTGATAGGTCTACCATGTCTTCATCATCCTCTTTCACATCAATAGGGGTCGCTAATGGTAGTAAGCTAACAATGAAAAAATTAAATGCCTCCTTTTCTAGTGGTTTCATCAGTTTCAATGGTAGTTTTGTTTGGCCATTCTCTTTCTCCTCCTATCTTGTTTTCCTTCATCTATTGTACTTTTATATTAGTTAATAGTTAGGCATGAAATTTGATGAATTTGAACTCGAAGAAGGAAAATCTTGCATAAACATAATGAGAAAGAAGAAATAAAAAAGGTTTAATCAAGTTTTTAGGTGTTACTTAAAGGAGATAAGTCAATTGAATCTTCACCACATGGACTTCTTCCTAAAACTAGAGAATTTCAAAATTCATAAATTTGATCCTAGATAATTCATTTTGTGGTTTGGTAATTATAGTTATATTCAATTTCGGTTAAAAGAAATTTTTCGCTTATAAATATAAGATATATTTGGATACATAACTTAATTAAGAACTATTTAATCGTAAAATTTGTCAAAATAAGTTTAAAATAACTTATTTTAACAAGTTGTAGAAAGTAATATAAAATGTGTTTTGGTAAAGAAAATATAATTTAATTGATAAAATTTTTTAAAAAATAATGTATTAATCATGTGTTTGTTAAGTGATTAATAATTTGTTATCCACGATTGGTGTTTGTGAAATAAATATTAAAAAATTAAGAAAATTAGATATTAATTCATAAAAAAAGGTGTGAATGTAATTAACATTGATCTCAATAAAGGTTAGTGTAATTATGTCAATAGAAAATGGTTTATTTATACCAAACAAAACATGATTTAAAACCAAATGTACATGCCTAGTTACTTACATCTCTGTCTCCCACATAATATCATGCATTCTTTTAATATGTATATAAATAAGTCATTAGAAATGGACCTGTGAGAAAAAACAACTTCTGAAAGTTTAAACTTCAAGTTTTAGCAACAATGTAGCTGAAATTGGATCAGAATAGGAAGCAGGGAATTGGATCACAAGTTTTTTATACAAGTAAAATATGTATTATTATTTGTTATTTTTTGGCAAATAGCAACAAAGTATTTACTATATTATAAGAGAGATTTAGGTATGAACAGCCTTATATAGGACTTTATACAAATTAGGAAACCCAAAATTTACCAACACAAAAGCAAAGGAAATGTGCATTTTGGACCCAGCTGAAACAGAAAAAGCATTCAACTTTGAAGAAGCTTTGAAAAACCTTCCAATATGTTCCTAAAATTCTAACAATACTTGCTCATAATGATTTGCTCCTTTCTATCTTTTTACATCCCACGACTTATCTTATCACATACTTGGCTCTTTTTATTTTATTTTTTCCTTCTTGTCTTTTTCATTGACCTGAAAAGTATTTTGCAAAAATTTTATGTAAAATAACAATATTACTGACAGAATATTCAAAATAAAAAATAGACAAAGTTCAGAGCAACTTTACACACTGTCAATGTGTTGAACAGATTCAGCTCTTTTGCCCCATCAATCCACTTGTGGATCCAACCCAATTGGCTGACTTACTTATCAAATCCTCTAACTCAAGATAGATATTTGAGTCAATCATATTCACTTCTTCACCAACAACAGAACTCTCCCCCATTAACTGTTTTGACACATCATCATAAGTACAGGACACATCATAACCGATACTCCTTAAGCCTTGTATAGAGCTGCATGAATCATCTTTCAGGGTAGAGGAGCTAGTGGACACAGTCTCAGACAAGAGTCCAGTTTGTTCAGATTGCAATTTAGCCAATAGCTCATCACCTTGGTGTCTACAATCAAAACCAGATTCAGAGGTGGTGTCCAATTTACATCTCTTGAGCATGCATGCACCATCAAGTTCTCCTTCTTGCTTCACCATGTGAATTAACTGCTCAACAAAAGAAGGCCTTCTGGCCATTCTGGTGAGGAAAACCAGCATCTGAAACTGCTTCAACTCAGCACACTTAACCTGCTCCTCAACATTGGTGAGTTGAACCTGTGACTCCTCATGCTTCAGTGTGAGCTTCAGAATCTCCAAATCTAACATGCTTTGGTCCTTCTTTAGCTGCTCAACTTCACCCTTCAGGACAGTATTTTTCATGGCAGCTTCAAGATGTTTGTTACACTTGTTGCTTCTTCTTCTACTTGTTATATTTCTCAGCAAATGCTTCTTCCCTCCCTGAAACCCTTCATTTGCAAACTCCCAACGATGATGTGAATCAACTTTCCTAAAGCCCTGTGCCCATATGATCAAATCAAATGCCAAGAATAACAAACATAAACAGCAAAGCTGCCACTACAGAATGTCCAAGTTATTAATTATACAGTTTATGAGTTGTTTATTTTGACAACTTCATGTTTCAATATAAATCTATGAGTCTGATTATTTTAAACACCACAAAACGGTTTACAATTAATTTTATTGACATCAATTCTACGAGCAGGGGTGATTAGAATTTCGATATTTACATTTGAGCTGAAAGATAAATAAGCTAAATAGTATAAGAGTATGTTTTTTCTTAAAACACATCAATGTCCACGTCATGGTGGAATTAAATTCTACGGGAGAATTTTTTTCATCTAATTCAAATTTAATATTTTACTTAAAAATAGTTAAATATATATTATTTGAATAGATCATTTATTGTATATATTACAAAAAATAAAACTTGTAATGAGATAATAAAGTAAATATTTTATTTATTAGACGTCAATAATCAATTAACGAAATGGTAAGTTTTCGTAAAAAAAAGTGAATATTTTAATTTAGGGAATATATATATATATATATTTGATATATCATGTTTGGATTTGAGGTGAATATTGATAAATTTTTTAAAATAATTTTTAATATAATTGTATTCTTAGGAAACAAAGATTCAATCTTGAGACTACTTAATTCATTTATTAACTAATCTATGCATTTAATAGTTAAGAAAAATACATTTAATTACTTTGTATATTATTTTTAATTTTTTTTAATTTTAATAAAATACATTTTAAAAAGGAAAAGAATTAAGAACCCAGAGCAAGGATTTCAGTCTAATTTCTAAATGATCCTAATCTGAATAAGATATATAGCAAGAACAAACAAGTCGATTATACAAATTATAAAACAAATAAACTCTTATCTTAGCAACATGTGTGATTTTGATTCCTAGAAATGACTGAC
The DNA here is from genome assembly GCA_037962975.1 of Clitoria ternatea. NCBI lineage: Eukaryota > Viridiplantae > Streptophyta > Magnoliopsida > Fabales > Fabaceae > Clitoria > Clitoria ternatea. The sequence continues at coordinate 283,518,483 of CM075671.1, read as the reverse complement.
TTTATAAATTAACTTCTGAAATCATAAATTTACCTCACTAAATTATCAACCTAGGTCAGGTAATACGAAAGCTAGTAAAATACAGTACGAATTCATACGTTTATTTTTTATTGCACAATGTTAAATAAAAATTATTCACTAAAATATGTTCCCGGTTTTTATTTATTAAGATAAGTATGATGTAATTTCCAATAAAAAATTTATATTTTAGTTTAATTAACTTTGTTATTAAAAAAAATTAAAAGATATATTCACCCTTTAAAATATAAGGTCTAGAAAAAAGAGACCATTTTTAACCCTTTAAATTTATAGGGATCATTAAAAAATTTTCTGTCATTCATAGTTAACGGTTTCGTTTATTATTATTTATAATTAAACTGTTGATAATAAATCACAAACATTAAAAATGGTAATTATTTTTCAGGAGATGAATCTATATTTTATTCTTAAAAGAAGTATTAAAAGAAAAGTTACTTTGGTGTAAAATAAAAAGGGACCAAAGTTTGGAAGAGTGAGAAGTGAATAGACTAATAGAAAAGTTGAAGGTTAAAATGAAGAACTAACGTATGTGTTTAGCTGGCGAATGAAGCTGGAGAAATTACTGTGTTTGAAATACTTTGGGAGAAGGGTTTCTGAGAATTTATGAGAATCCCAAACCACAAAGCTATGACCCATTTCGCTCCACGACACTATCGGGTCGGTATTCGGGTCCTCCACCATTTCGAATGTCTTCTTCAGGAACGGTGTCGCTGCTACCAACCCGTCAAACTCAACCGAACCAGCCTTCTTGTTCACTGCAACTAGCATTTTGATCTTTCTTAGTACATGCTACTATGTTTTTTATTCGTTCACTGTTTATAGATGTGTTACATTCATGTACTTATTTATTTGAGTTAGAATGTCATGATTACTTTGTTGATATTTTAATTTCTCATTTTCAATAGGGTGTTTTAAAAAATAAAAAATAAAAGAAGTGACACTATACTTTAAATGCCACTATGTGAGTGTGTGTTGTGTTTAGATATTTTGTATTATAATTATATAATCGGGTTAATTATTAAATTGATAAAGATACCGATTTAAATAAATGATGATCAAATCGAAGTTGAATTGTAACTGAACTGATAATATTAAAAAATCAACTCAAACTAACTGATTTATAATTTAAAAAGTCGGACCAATCAATCCAGTCTAATCTTTATAACAAGGGTTTTGAAAATTTATCTCAATAATAACCTCTACAACTTTTCTTGCCATTTGTAGCAATCTAGGGGACCCTCCATTTCACATTTTCGTGACTGAAGTTGTACATTTGCTTGGGACAAGTACAGCAACATAAAAAGGAAATGAGAAACAAAATTGTAAGAAAAGATAAGAGAGAAATTGGTATAAATATTGATGTGTTAAAAAGGAAAAGCAACCCAATAAAAGAGGTTATAAGAAGGCTTAATTAAAGTTTTTTTTAATTATGCAAAATAAGATTATCCTCAAAAAGTCTTTTTTAATAAAAGACCCCCAAAATATTTTAAATGTTTTAAAAAAATTATTGATAGATTTTATGAGTTAAGTGTTAAGATAGTTAACTATTAATCATTCCAGTATTTATCCATATAATTATATATATAAATACTTATTGTCAATGATTCTTTTTTGTCTAGTCATAAATAAAAACAAAACATACTTAAAAAAATCCATTATCAATAATTCCTTTGTTAATGCTAATAAACATATAAGTGATAGATAATAAAAATAGACAAAACACCCTAATTAGTCATAGTCCTGGTCTCTAGTAGCATCGGACACTTAGGTCCTTGGTTTAGTAAGTTAACCCTGTTAGTTTCCCACGTCCATCATCGTTAGGCACATAAGTCCCTACCGTCAACAGACGTCAAATGTCTGTTAGATTTTGGTGACGTGTGTCATTAAGTGCCAATAGAGAGTGTCACGTATGCATGAAAATGACGTCATTTTGGCCATGAAAACCCAACGACACACATAGAAACCCAACAACGCCGTTTTGGCCATGAAAACCCTAATTATTTCATCTTCTCCTCCCTCGCATTTTCTTCTCCTGTAGTGAACCTCCCCGTCCTTCTCGAAGTTGAGGCGAACCGACCATGGAAGATAGAAGTCAGAACCCCAGTTAGGGATCGTCGTCCTCATCATCCAGCCAACCTTGACGTTGGCTCCATTGCCATTGTGGCAACGCACTAGCCCTGTGTGTATCCTACAAAGTGAACAACCGGAATTGTCAGTTCTGGAGATGCGCATGACTCCGGGGAAAATAATGTGATTTCTTTGTTAGGGTCCAGGATGAAGAGTTAGTACTTCATGAGGAAGAATGGAGGAATGCACTGTTACGTAAGCTAACAGAGATGGAAGAGGTGATTTCAGGGCATAAATGTGATGTACATAGGGATGTTTGTGAAACTATAACCCAAGTTATACGTATTGAAGAAGGTAAATGGCAGATGTACATGAAATCCTTATTTTTTTCATCAATACTTATTCGTCACACATGGACATTTTTTTCTTATTGGTACTCATTCTCCACACATGGGCATTTCTTTCTCGTTAGCATATCACTGAACCATAATGCACAACGCATATGTTCATCATAACAATAATGCTAGTGCGGATTCGACTGTGGGAATATAACAAAGTGTGGTAACTATACGTAAGTGTGTTGTTACGTATATAGTGTAGTATCATCAATATTAATGTGTAAGCATATCAACATACCAATATATATCTCTTTTTACCGGTACCGAACCGCCTCGTCCATATGCAACACTAACAACCACCCAAGGTGACATACAGTATAAACACGATCATAATTGCCAATGAGTTACGGACCTCCCTTGAACATACATCAAGGAACATGTGATCCATAAAGGGATCATCGAGGGTACGCTCACTCCTCAAACCGCCTTACCACTAGGCCTCCTCACAAGATTTCCCTCCAATCACTATTGTGAAAAGCTTCGTGATTCTACCACTGAATCACTAGGGTAAATAATAATGATGCCCATGCATAGGTCCTCCCTCCCACCGAGGCCTCTTTGCGGAACCCTTAACATTCTAGACCGAGAAATAACTGTGATATGTCTTCCAACATCAATATCTCAAATATTCAATAACCACTAACTCTTATGATCATCCATACTCAACACCACAAATCCACAATGGATTTCTAAATTCATATTCAATGGTTAGTGGCACACAATCATCAATCAACTCACATTCATTATAAAATCATAATTAATAAGGCATCATCAACCCCATCAACACATTCACATGGTGTGCATAGGGATTCAATACCCAATTCACAATCAACATCATCAATCAATCACTTCATGGTGGTCAAGCAATTGTTCATTCACACATAAGTTCATATCAATTAACATATATGATTCATAGACTCATCAATGCCACCGTCTCATCACATATGTGTATATACACATATAACATACCATACATATTCTAAATGTATTTAATCATCTATTTATCATCACAGATTGATCATCAACAATCCACATATACAAACAAGGGAAACAGATTCCATTCAAGGTAAATATGACATATATCTTTATATATATATATATATATATATATATTTTCAATATTTTATGTAACATGCATTTAGAATATGAAACTTAAACTCTCTCACGTTAAGAGAAGTAGTCTGGGAGGTCTAATGGTCTCGCCTTATCATCTAGATAAATTTCTATATTTAAATAAATGTAGAAGCACATTACTTAGTCTAGCCAACCCAGGTTCTTAACCTTAATCATATAATAAAATTTATATTTGGTCTTAAAAATTTCTAAGATTGTTTTAGGCTTATATCTTATCTTTATGTAAGGTTTTGAGAATTCCTTTCCTCAATATCGTCCCTTTCTAGCGTTTTAAAGGCCAAAGCTTGAGCCCAGGGCAAGCCAACAAGTTAATCAATATTATCTCAGCCTTACAAGACTTCATAAATATTTTCTATAGCTTTTATGTTTAGGAGTCTTGCCAATTTATCACAGAAAATCCTACATTTTAAGTTCAATCCTTAAATTCGCGCATACTTTTGTATCTTCAGCTTAATTTAAGCTACGTGTATCCTTTTTAAATGAATCCAGTTTAAAAATTTCCGCAACACATTTTTCTACCACTTTCATCAAGACATCAAATACTAGTTTAGAGTGGAAAATCTTAGTTTCCATTTTTAGCTATTATTTTACGCATAACTCGATAACCATGCATATGCTTCCTTATTTTTAACATAACTTAAGCTACATGTGTCCGATTTAAGCGATCTTGATCTTAAAATTTTTGTAAGAAAATTTACTATAACTTTTATGAAGACACCAAAAACCAGTTTTGAGTCAAAAATTCCCAACTTACACAACAAGGTCACTGACCCGTAGTCGTGCACATAACCAGAAAAATGTTCGTATTTTGGGCATAACTTTCGCTCTAGTTACGGGTTTATGCGTTCTATAGATCGTTAGAAAGAGGAACAATTTTTATGTTCATGATTTCCCTAAATTCTCAACAAATTAGCAACATGCAACCAATTAAAAAGACCCACGAATTTGTCAAATTTAACATGCATGTAGAAAGAAGTGAAAATGGACATGCATGCGAGAAAAACAAAATGCATGCCAGAAAAATGAACATGCATGCAAAGAGGAAGAAGAGCTTTAGCTTATCGACGCTGATTATGTACTAATTGATGACTAAGAACCTTTGTTTCGGCTTTCGACTGAGCCTATAATCAACCTCGATGAAATCTCTGAGCTCCGTAGCAATGGTCGTGGTGCATGCAAATGGATTTTAGAGAGACAAAGAGACATGTGATGGTGATGGGGAAGAGAGAAAAAGCTCACAGTGATGGAGAAAAAGAGAAGGGAAAGTGGTGGATGATGGAGTCGAGTTTGGTGTTGTTGTTGTGGAGAAGATGATGGTTTGGTCTTGGTATGGTGATGGAGAGGAGAAATGAAGGTGAAGGAGAGGAAAATATGGTTCGGCTAGAGAGAAAATAAAAGGAATAAGATAGATTTTGTGATGATGAAGAAGAGAGAGAAAAATGGAGCTTAGAGAGATAAAAAGGCTACGATTTTAAGGTGGTGAAGGAGGAGAGAAATGAAAGAAAGTGAGAATGAGAGAGAGCTTCGGTTTAGGGTGGTAAGTAGGAGAGAAAAATGAGAGAAAATAAAAGAGAAAGTGAGTGGGTTAAAGAGAAGTAGATAGTGAGTGAGTGAGAAGTAAGGGTGAAATAGAAAAGAGAAAATGAATTAACCTAATTGATTTAGGTTGGACAAAGGTAGCTCAGTCCTTTAACCTCTTTGGCCAACGACCTTGCTCTTTCGATTTAGTCCCTAAAATTACGGGATTAATTCCCTAATTAAAATGGGCCATTTTAAAATTTTAAATATATCAACCATTGAATAATTAATTAATTAGGATCTATCAAAAATAAATCGCATGCTCGATTTATTTTCCTAAAACCTCTCAATTAATTAAAATTGGGATGTTACAGTCATCATTCCGGGTCTGGTTGTCTGGGTTTATTTCTAATGTCGACAATATGGTTCAAATTTATCATAAAACATAAACAAGAAAATGGTGAGAAATAGATAATACCAATTTCATACAAGACATACAAAAATAATAGGTTTTCACAAATAATTAGGTTTACTTAATTTTTGTTAGTTGCACGCACACCGATATATTAGTATGTATGTATGAATCGACAATTATCTTTCGTGTTCCTTTTGTGTTTCTTAAATATATAAATAGTTTTTTAGTGACAATAATGCAATGTATGTGGGCCCTTAAATTTTCTTTCTTTAAGAGCAGTAAAAAGTTGACATTATTTCAAAACAAAATCCGGATTCATCATATGATTACTGCCTTCATGACAAAATGAACAGCTCTGCTAACCTTAATATGCACTTAGGGTCTAGTTAGATTTAGAAGAACTTTGTGAATTACCCGACACTAGGGAGTGAATCCAGGTCTCTCTTCACATCCTCTCATTCTAAGGTTCACAATTAAACTACCCCTAATATTCATCAGATTTTAACTCGTATCTCCTAACACATTCATATCTTTCACTTATATATTATAAGATGCATGTCTTACATGATGATTTACATTTGTTCAAACTTTTAGATACTTAATTCTATAAATCTCTATGGGGTATACTAAAATTTTGGCAAAGTTTTCTCTATAAATTAGACATTTTCCAAATTTAAAAACTCAAAGTTCTCAGACAATTGTATAATAGGTCAACATCAAATGTATTTCTTTAAATTAAGTATCAAAACTTCTAAAAATATTATTTCTTCATTTAGTGAATATATTGAGGAACCAATATATATATATATATATATATATATATATATATATATATATACACCAAAATTTTTCATTATTATAAGAAAACGATTTAAACTTTCAAATTTTGATTAAAATATTGATATATACATATATATAGTGATTCAATGATATACAATTTCCTTAACATGTTGGCTATATGCACACATTAAATGCTTTTGTATAGTATGAGAAATGCTTTCTTAGGTGAGACGGGGAGAAATAAACTTTATAGATTTATAACTAAGTAAAATATAAATATTCTTAACAAATTAATTTCCATCAATCAAATGAGAGGAATAAACTTTATAGATTTATAACTAAGTAAACTTTATAGATAATACCAATTTAGAGCATTCAACGCTTCAAAACATTTCATCAATCAAATTAATTTCAATTTTTCTTAACAAAAAAGCAAACAACATTAATGATTATATAGACTTGTACCATTATAGATTTATAACTAAGTAAAATATAAATATTCTTCTAAGTAAAGAATGTACAGAATGAGAAAGACTTTCTTAGGTGAGACTGAGAGGAATAAACTTGAACTGTTAGATATTATCATGAATGGTCAAGATTAAAATATATCAATTAGTGAGTTTTTTAAAAAAGCTACGTGACTTTTAAAATGATCATGCCACTTTAAAAAACTTTTAATTATAACCATCTATGTATGGTTGTACGACCCAAATTTGTCTCTCTCACTCTCACCTAAAACAATATTTGGTATAAAATATATCCCCCTACTAAATATATATTATCTAAAGATATATATATATATATAAACCTACATTAGTAAAATTAATTGAATTATAATATACATAATTATCTTATATATGTATATGTTAATTAACGGAAATATATAATTAACTACAATACATATATGATATATGTAGGAGTAGAAATAAATGATTAGAATATAAATAATTTAACAAATATAATCAAGGCCGAATAGAAGTAGTAACTAGTAAAACTCATTATCTTAGGCGAACTTAAAACTCAAGATGTAAGTGACTAATAAAAATATTTAACCTAAAATTTTTAATAATTGTTTGCACCCTTAATATGGTTGAAAGAGTCTCAAACGGAATTAGATTAAAGTAAAAGAATATTCAACACAGTTTTAGAAACATTAAGAATTTAAGATGTGTGTAACTTAGGTGATAAGTGTGAGATACATGATACATACTACTACTCTCTTGATCTCACAATGTATAACTCGTGAAGCATTGGCTCCCAATTTCAAATAGCTACAATTGCAATACAAATTACTCTATAATTCGTGCCAGACCAGCTAGTTTGATTTATCACCATTGAGTGCAATAGCTAACCAGCTAGATACTGATGATTGAATTTCAATATGAGCGTTTGCATACAAAGACAAAGGTGTAACTGTAACCTGCCATGCCAAAAGGAAACACACAACACCAAATCATTGAATTTTTTTTAAAATGACAGATACTTTTAGACAAAATAAGAAGAGTTTGTTTAGTTTGATAAAATATTTTTTGTTTTCACTTTTTGTTTTAATTTTTAATTACAAAATTAACACCTTGTTTTTTTTTTTTTTTTTTGTTTTCAAAAGCTTATTTATGAAAGACCGAAAGTAAATTTTTATTCTGTTTTTACTAATTTCTTATACAAACTTTTAAAAATGATATAACAATTGTATAATTAAAAACAGAAAATATTTTCTCAAAGTGAACCGTCTTAAATATTTTATGATCAGAAAGAGAAATCAACAACATTGTCACTCACAAAGCCATCTTCAAGTGCTCTGGTGTCTAAATCCTCCTCTGTGTTCTGCTGCACTTTCTGTGTCAACTACATATGTGAATTTAGGCAATGCTCATTTAGGGTGTCTCCAAAATGAAAGCAATTAATTTGTTGACACACAAGAGAAAATGAAAAGAAGCATCAACAACATGAACAAAAAATGATTATTTCCAAACCAGTAAGTAATTTTGTCAATCTTCATTGTGCCAAATGCAAACTAGATTCATGAGAAGCGTGTTTGTGGTACCTCCATTCTAAAGTGTCTCTTCATGGTTTGTTGAGAGCTCAGTTTTCCAGCAACACCAACTGATTCAATCTCCACATTCTTACGGTTTGAGTTCAGGCGACGTGCTGCAGCCTAAGGAGTTGTTGTTCCACAAAAAAATGAGAGGCTCAAACAATGTTCCTATGAAGAAACTAACTAGTTGTTGAAACATGCATGCATTATTGGATAAGAATGTCTTACAGAAGCAGAGGCATCTTTTCCAAGTTGTGCTAACATGATTCCAAGACTTTGCTGGTTAGACATGTAATGTCCTGCTGAAAAGTTCCTATTTGTTGACACAGCTTGCCAACTTAAACAAGACCTCTCGGCACTTTTCCTTGTCACTTTCACACCCTATTCACAAAATGTAGGCCATAAGAACAACCTACTTAACTTTTTTTTTTTTTGTTTTTTTCTCTAATATATCCAATTCGGACTCAAGCTGAATAGTATTGCTATGAATAGTAAAACTCACTGTTAATGAATAAATCAACACGCAACAAAATGAATAGGATATTAATGGAGATATATACTGGAGGTAATATTTTGTAACCTCAACTGATAACTAAACAATCTATTTCTTGGCAAACTCTAGAATATTGAAATATGATGGTTAGGAGAATAAACCTTATTTGTCAGGGGACAGCTTGGGATCCCTATATTGAGGAAGCAATTCTTTGGGAAAATCCCTTTCTGTATATCTCTTATGGCTGCATGAATCATTGGTAAACATACCGTAACTGCATCCTTCAAATCACTTTCACAGCTCACATTGTTTTCCCTGAAGGACGTTATTTACATTTTACATTAACATGGTTTAAGTGATCAATGGAGGGACAGAGTTATTAAATTATGGAGCAGAACAGAAAACTTAAAAATACAATAACATTGACATAATTACCAGTTCAATGATATACAAATAGATGGAACACCACAAATCAGTGCCTCTCTAGCTCCAGCAATAGCTCCAGAATACAGCCTGCATCATTGAAGTTACAAAACTAAGACCAAAGTTGAAAAGCTAAATTAAAAAAACACTATATTAGTAAAAGCAACTTGATTCATTTTCCAAATTGATGCTTGAGATACCAATATATTAAAACGATCATTGCTAAAGAATAGCACATCACAGACATACGTGTCATAGCCACAAGTTGCTCCTTTGTTTAGTCCACTAATTACCTGGTTACAGAGTCATTAATAAAATGATGGTTTAGAACTATGCATGTTTGATAGTTAATGAATGTGGTTAGATTTTGTCCACAACATCAATACCTACCAAAACAGGTTTCGACCATGAGAACAATGCCCCAGATAAAGCCAAAGAGACACAATCTGCTGGGGTTCCTGTCACAAAAAATAATAGTAATAATAAAATAAGAATTCAAACACCCCTGCATCCTAAATTATATTATAAGTTTTAGCATAAAAATAAATTATATATCCTCCTCTGGGTCGGTCCCTTGGTATACATTTTTGAACTCTAACCCAAAATTATAATTTATCATTTTTTACAAAAAAATTAAAAAAATAATTTTACAGAATAATCAAGAATACAAATAAAAAGTAACTATTTCCCTGATTTTTAAGGAACTTTCAAAAGATTTTCTATAAAAACATTTTACCACTATTCCTTGAAACCCTGACAAGACCCTTTTAATTTTAGTTCAGCCTAACCAAACATGTTGGCAAACTAATGGAAGTAAGATAGAACATGTTGTGAAACGGGCACAAACAGAACAGAACAGTAATCAAGAATCATAATTCTTAGATGAAACAACCAAAAAGTGTGAAACTACCTGACACTTGAAAAGCATTGGCACCACCAACTTCTGCTGAACACACAGCAAGTGTCTCCCTAGTGGTAACTGAATGACCACACATCGATCTATCCCTGCATCATTAAAAAAAAACAGAAAGAAGAAACTATTATCTTGATTCTTAATTAAAGGAACCCCAGATGAAGTTTTGTGATGAAGACAGAAGAAAAATGAAATATTTAGTAACATACGATTGTGGGGCACAGACATGGACATCAAGAAGGGTATCACGAAGGAGTGCCTGAACAAGGAAAGTGAGGCCAGGAGAGTCTATGCCTTCTCCATTGGTGATTAGTACCACTGGCTTTGAATTTGAAGAAGCTTTGATGATGCCTTCGTTGGTTCTGTTCCCCTGCACAGTACTACTGTCCTTTCTCCGGGTCAATGCTTGTTTCAGATTCGACACCAATGCAGGCTGGTTCATGAAGTTGTTCTTCACTGATGTGGCCATTGATTGAGACAGACACAGACACGGACAGTGGTCGTAATTGTAGTACTCAAGTCTATGCCCGATTCACATTATGTCTCGGAAATTTGTATTTATAACACTGCTCCTCTTTTACGTGTACCTCAACTAGATCTTAGTAATTCATAAAATCACTTTTTTGTATCCATTGTCATTAGGAATGTTTAGACATACATTACCGATAAGTTGTATATTAATTTGACAGTGTGGTATAAAATCACTAGAAGAATTTCATTTTCCATCTCTACGTAATACATATTTTGTAAGACAAAATTTATCTTAACATTTCAACAGATTTATCTCATGCTTAGGACTGAACATCTGGTACTAAAATTTACATGCTAGACATATAAATAACCTAACATTCAAATTAGTTTAGTATTATTATGTCATTACGTGAAGAGTGGTTGAACTTAAACCCGTGCAACTATCTTTTCTCTGTTTGTAATGACAAGTACCCCACATTCATCTACTTCACATGTCACGCTTTTATCATTGTCACCATGCTCTGTTTCTTTCTCTCTAATATTTAACCAATGTCAGATTATTAATTTGCATCTATTTTGCATTACGTGTCATCTGTCATCATAGATTCATGGGTTGCGCCAAGGAAAATGATTGTGCTATTACTGAAAGTCTCGTTACAAACAAAGAGAATCCGCAGCAAATGCTGTTGAGAAATGCCTTTGGAAGTTGCATATTTTTAGGAAGATTTCAAATTTGTTTTAGTTTGAATAAGTCAATTTGATTTAAGAGTTTATCATCCACTGTTAGTGGATTAGTTATTTCCTATTTTTCAGCTAAGTTATTAATAGTGATTGCTAAAATCAATGGATGTGATCTTTAAGGCTCATTTGGTCTTCCGTTGGGTTGGTCAAACCGATGTTTCATCAATCCAAAATTTTTTTTATAGTCAAACAAAGTTTTGACTGTTTCAAACAATGTGAAAGATCAATATTAACCTTTAATTTTTTTTTTTCAAAGAACCTGTGTGATTTTACATGGACTTTGAAACAAACTTTTCCCAAGTTGCTTTGTAAGTCTTTGATGGGGAAATCTATGACCTCTAGGCAGTAAGAATGGAATCTTATTTGAAGGCATTTGATCCTTGGAAGCTGTGGAAGAGGATTATGATGTCCTTCCGCTGCTGAACAATTCCACCATGGCCCAAATCAAGAATCATAAGGAGAAAAAAACCGGTAAAGCAAAGGCAAAATCATGCCTTTTTGCTAGTGTCTCTACAACAATATTCACAAGGATTATGACTCTCAAATCAGCAAAAACAATTTGGGATTATCTAAAGACAGAATATGTTGGGGATGCAAGAATACGGAGCAGGCAAGTGTTTAATTTAATGAGAGAACTTGATTTGCAAAGGATGAAAGAGTTTGAGACAATCAAGGAATACTTAGACAAGTTGTTGAGTATTGCCAACAAGATAAGGTTGTTGGGTAGTGACTTTGCTAATTCCAGAATTGTTGAAAAAATTCTAGTAACAGTACCTGAGAGGTATGAAGCATCCGTAGCCCTATTGGAGAACTCAAAGGATTTGTCAAATATCACTTTGACAGAAGTGCTATATACCTTACAGGTACCTTTGCTCCAGTAGCAAGACTTGACACAATAAGATTGCTTCTTGCCATTGTTGCATAAAACAGGTGGCAAGTGTTTCAAATGGACAACTTTTCTCAATAGTTTTTTGCAAGAGAAGATTCATGTTGAGCAACCAGAAAATTTTGTAATCAAAGGACAAGAAGATAAAGTCTATTTACTAAAAAAAGGCTTTATGCGACTTGATCATTTGTTGAGCTTGGGCTTTAAAAAGAGCCAATCTGAAGCTATACTTTATGTCAAGCATGTTGATGTTGATATTTTAAACATTTCTTTGTATGTTGATGATCTTCTGGTGACAGGAAGCAACCCAACACTAGTTAATGAATTTAAGCAAGAAATGAAGAATGTCGTTGAGATGACTGATCTTGGTCTTATGACTTATTTTTTGAGCATGGAAATTACTCAAAAGAAGAATGAGATATTTATATGTCAAAAAAAAAATGCAAAGGAGATCCTAAAAAAGTTTCAACTAAATGAATGCAAAATAATGAATATTCCTATGAATCAAAAAGAGACATTCAACAAACAAGATGGAGCTGACAAAGTTGATGAAGTGCATTTTAGAAGTTTGGTTGGATGTCTAATATATCTTATGTCCACAAGGCCTGACATTCTATTTCCGATTAGTGTGCTGTCAAGATTCATGGATTGTGCTCGTGAACTGCACTTGAAGGCAACAAGAAGAGTTGTGAGATACATCAAAGGGACTATCAACTGTGGGGTCAAGTACTACCAGGTACAAGACTTCACATTATTTGGTTTTTCTGACAACGATTAGGCAAGTAACTTTGATGATATGAAAAGTATTTCAGGATACTGTTTTAGTATGGGTTCGGGTGTTTTCTCTTGGTGTTCCAAGCAAGAGTTTGTAGCTTAGTCAAACAGAGTTGGGTCTGAAGCAAGATAAAAGTACAGAAGTATTTGTTGATAACCAAACATCAATTTCAATCTCACCAAATCTTGTGTTTCATAGGAAGACCAACCATTTTAATGTAAAATTGTTTCACTTAAGAGAAGTTCAAGAAAATGGCAATGCATGTTTAGTTTCCTGTCACACAAAAGACCAAGCTGCTGGCATGTTTACCAAACCTTTTCCATTCAACAGGTTTGAATTCCTAAGGAAGAAGCTAGGAGTTTGCAATCTCCAAGGCAAGGAGGAGTGTTGAGAACTACCTTTGGAAGTTGCATATTTTTAGAAAGATTTCAAATTTGTTGAGTTTGAATAAGTCAATTTGATTTACTTAAGAGATTATCATTACTTGTTAGTAGATTAGTTATTTCCTATTTTTCATCTAAGTTATTAGTAGTGGTTGTTAGAGTCACAAGATGTGATCTCTTAATCAGTTATTTCTGAATATATTTAAATTAAGTTGCATTTAGATAAAAATGCACATCTTCAGCCAATATATTCAGTTTTCCTCATTCATTTACTTTCTACTCTTTTATCACTTTCGCTCTCTCTTGGTTCTTCTATCTGTTAGCAATTGTCTTTCTTCTCTGAAACTGATAAATGCTGAAGAAAATAAATGAGTGCGCCTGACCTGGAGGCAAAAACCACTAAATCAGAAGCCATAATACCATCCAAACCAATCCATGGAAATTTCACAAACTGAGTAACCAACTTCTTTAATCTTTTCCTAAAGGGAAAAAACAATAAAATGGAGGAACTAGAAGAATTGATGAGCTCACGATACCACTACAAGTACTATCACTGCTAATTATATTCATTCATCAGCAAAGGTTACAACTTGCAACCTTTGTAACATGAGGGGAAATATATATTGGAAGGAGGGGGTAAAAATGAGGTTGTTATCTTAAAGGATTTAAACACAATCATAATCTGCTCTTCCACCGAAATAAAAATAAGTAAGGCGTGAATTGGAAGTCTATTGAGCATTTAAATTTTTCTGTCTTCAGCAAACATGAATACATAGACAACCAAACCACAAGATTCTCAGATCATATAAATGTCTTCATTGAATTCAATTAAATTCGTAACACGCTTAGTTGAGCAAGGGTCCCAGCCAGTCGCCTCCAATAATGCATACAGCAACTAAAGTTTCAAAATTCATGAGATATGCAACATCAGAAACCTGTATGTACAATCATTCATTGAAGAACCATAACAGTTAATCATACACCAAAACATCACAGCATAAGATAGGATTATCAAGAGAATAAACAAATAGACCATTACATAAATACCCAAAAACAGGTAGTACATACTATAAAAATGCATTTACAACGCAATAAGAGAATAAATCCAAAATCAAAGGAGACACTTTTGCTACTGCCCAAGCAAACTCAAAAGTACCAAAAAGCAAAAAATAACAGACGATTCAATTGCAAGATAATCTATCAGTGCACTTCAATAGATTCAATAACATGTAATATCTGACAGTCTAAATATATGATCATAGTCTATCCCTTGCTTTCAACGATACACCCAAAATGCCACAAAACAAACCCAATTTTTCCAAACATATGGTAGTTATTATTCTATTCAGTTGACCTCTGTAAAGCCAATGGGGAACATAAATCTTCAAGATCATCTAGAATAAACCGGTCAGGGAAATAAGAGGAGGGAAAAAAATCCTAAAATAGAGAAGTTCATGGCTTCCCAGTAGCATCATCATGTCCATTGACATTGTTATTGGCATTGGCTGGCTTCTCCTGATTCAGCACACGTCCAGTTAAAGCATCAACGGGACGTGTATCACGCGGTCCCTCCTTACGCCCCATTGCCACCATGGGCGGTGGAGGCAGTAACCCAGCTCGAAACAGAATACGCTCCACGGGCTCCGAAGGTTGAGCTCCGACAGAAAGCCAATACCTAAAGAAGAAAAAGGAAAAATGAAAATGAGCACTATCAATTTTTCTTTTTGCCTATTGGATAATAAGAAAAACACAAGATTTCTGTACCATTAACTTCAGGGAAGAAATTAGGGATTAATAATAATGAATGAATGAGATTTTGCAAAAACGTGTGATAGCGAAGAGTGAGTTGGTTATACTTACTTAACTCTATCGAAGTTGAGACCCATTCTTTTGCCACCATCTTGACCTGTGAAGAAGGAGGAGATAAAGGAGTGAGTGATTATAAAGACGCATGAATGAAATTAATGGAGAAACTTGTACCTGGTAAGGGATTGTAGTAACCCAGAACTTCGAGATGTTTACCATCTCTAGGGGATCTGCTATCAGCAGCCATCACACGATAGAAAGGCTTGTTCTTGCATCCCAATCGAGATAACCGAATCCTCACCACCATTTTCCACTCCCAACAACACAACACAACACTCGCGCTCGCAATAGGGTTCTCAACCTCTGCGTTTTACTTCCCAAACGACGCTTCCTTTTGTTGTCGCTCACCCACTCCACTCCCAATCTGTTACCTTCACCAAAAATTAAATTAAATTACCTTATGTTTGAGATTTATTATTATATTATTTCTATTTTCTATATTTTTTTTATTAATTTTACTATTGATTAAATAGAATTTTGTTGAAGTTGTGATTTGTGACTTTTTTTATGTAAAATTTTTATTTATTGCTTAATTTCTTTCCGCATCTAACATTATTACATCACAACCTATTTACTAGCTTATTTAAATATCTAGAGAGTATGGATATGAAAATCAAAATTGTACTTATGGGTATGATAATGATTATTATAATACTTTTCCCAAAATATGTCATCTCTAATTCCAATATTTTTTTAGAAGAGTTTGAGAAGATTTATAGGAAAAAGCAATTGGTATTAAATTACTGAGACATGTGAATGAATACTTTGGATGTACAAAATTACATAGGTTGTGTATTTTCTGCTAATCCTTCCCTGTATACCTTCAATTACATTATTATAATAGTTATAAGATTTAAAGTACCATATGACATTAGTAATAAAAGTAATTGTTCTTAGAATGTTTAAATTGGATCTTGAATTATGTAACTATGCCATAAAAGACTTTACACCTAATACCTGTCCTTGTGTTCACTTTCCCCACATTCTGTAGTGTGTTATTTTCCAGCCAAACACTGCATATATTAGGAACCGCGTTCTAGTGTTGCTGATTTGCATAAACCATTTAAAAATAAAAATGTTAATTATCACCAACTCAAAACATAAGAAGGTAAACTAGATAGATTTTAAGTTATATCCATCTTTTCCTAGTGCGATGTGCCACAAACCAAAAGAAAGGATCGAAAAGAATTTACATATTTTTAAAGTGTAACTCCATCACACTTGGTTAATTGAGCGGGGGAGTAAAATAATGTCAAAAGGAGGCTCGCTTGGTTATCTTCGGTCAAGCACCATTCACCTAAATGGAGTTAGCTGTAATGATGAGGTTGGGTGTTATTTTAGCAAACCAGCCTGAGGATATTTAGTGTAATTTTCTTTCTAAAAGTTTAATATTTAAATATAAAATTTTATTTTAAAAGAATTCACGTCCTGTATGAATTAACTATTGATATGTCCGACATTGAGGATATATTCTCAGTACGGATATCAATATTAGATACATAGTTTTTCCACCAGTTCAATGTAAATTCAGTGAAAATCTCAAGGTCTTGTCATATTTCCATCCAACACACTTGCGTTATAGGGGTGAAATAGGGTATCTCATGCCAAGACATTTTAATGCTAAAGTCAGTACGATATTCGATATTGAAGTTCAAGCGTTAAGGTTGTTGAACATATCCTAAACTGTAATAAATTAGTGATATTTATAGAGATTTGGTAAAGACCTTCTCTTACATGACCCATGTTAATGTTTTTCTTATAAAATACAGGAAAAGTTGACACTCACATAAACATTCCTAAAACATTCCCAAGTGTTGACTAATACTAGTTCATTGTCTATACCGATTATCAAAGGTGTTGTGAAGGTGTGATACTATGATGCTCATGTGGATATCATATGTGTTGTCTGGCAACCGGTATAGGTTACCGACACCTATATCAAGCGCAAATCAACTACTATCTAATTTAGTATTCTTTCTTGTCCTTTCTTGAATAAAAATCCGGTCTTGATTAGTTTAGCTAATAGTTGCTACTCGTATTAAATCAATTGATATGTTTTATTTTTTATAATAACTTTTTTTAGGTATAAATGTAACACATGATATCCATTGTCTATCATGATAATAAATCCTCCATTGACTTGTAAGTACATTGATGTGTAAGACATTTGGGCCAAAAGTTTTTTTTTTTAATCAAAACAATAATTTGAGAGTTAAAAAATGCCATAAATGGTTAGAAAATCACAACCATGCAATAGTATAACAATTGGCATATATTTCAATTTGTTTGAATATCTTTTTATAATGGTCTTCTAAATTGGTGGCTGTTCTTTGACATTTGCTAATCACAAAAAAGTGGACGAAAGAATAGTCATACTCAAAATAAGAAAATTGGGGTCAATTAATTCTTTTGGGGCAACACTAGACTGAGGTCCCAGAAAGAAGACTCTCGCGAAGGACCCTACACTCTGGATCCGTGGGATCTATAGTCATAAAATTGGTGGATACATGAGATGGCATTAGATGACAATGACATAGCCACATAAAAGTACATAGGAATGTTCATACATTACGGCTACAGCCCACATCCCACCACAAGAGAAAACAGTTCTCTTAAGGGCCTGTTAACTTTTTCGCCACCATATCTGCATTTGGATCCTTTCCATCTCTTCCCCTTTAAGGGCCTGTTACTTTTAGAACTGTATAGACCGTTATTTTACTGGTTTTTTTTTAAAGAGTTCATCTTGTCGTTTTAGTAGCTAAGGGTATTTGAGGGTTACCTAAAATAACAAGGTTCAAGCCCTTTCCACTTCCCTCTTCAGACTAAAAAAATAAAAGATGAAGAGTCCCCAAAACCACTTTAATCTAAATTGTTTTGAAGAAACGAAAATTTAATAAACACTTATTTTTGCTTATGTTTTTGTGTGATTATGTGATCCTATTTAGATATAAGATTTTACAGTAAGCGGCTTGTTGCTCATGGTTTTCTATGTAAGCCTATAATTTGCTATTGATTCATAAAGTTATGACCTATGTGTTTAAGTTTTGTCTTTATTTATCTATGAAAGTGATCTTTGTTAAAAAAAATATTGCAACTTATTGATTCTCTTTATATTGATTTATTGTATCGATTATTTTTATAACAAAAAATTATATTTTTTATACTGATTATAAAAAATAACAAATATTAAAAATATTATCATTTTTTATACCGGTTATTTTATAACCGATGTGGAGAGTATGTTTGAGAGACTACAGAAAGTCTCAATCCTACAAATCTAGGATTCAGAATTGTATATTATTACATGATCCTGAACCACCACGTCAACTTATGGCTCGACTAATGATTATTTAATATGTGTCAGATTTTTACTAAGATGAGAAGTGCAATTTATATTTATTAACATTTTTACACAATTTGTCTTGATAACAGGTGTAAAAATTTAATTTTTTATATGTTTTTTATGCCAATTGTTTCAATAATCAGTGGAAAAAATATTTTTTACATAGGTTATTAAAACAACTTGTATAAAATATTAAATTTAAAATATTTTGTATACCAATTGTTTCACTGAAAGATGTAAAGAAAAACTTAAACTAGCTATTGAGATGATTGTTGTAAAAATATTAATAATTATAAATTGTACCCTCAATTTTAACAAAATCTAACACATGTTAAATAATTATTGGTTGAACCGTAAGTTGATGAAGTGATTTGGACCATGTAATGATTCTCCTTGAAGTGACAATCAATCCTCTAAAATCACACATTATGAAAAATGAAAGACTAACTCATTTAAAAATTAGCTTAAGAGGGGAAGATATCACAAGTATTATAAAATGTATAAGTTGTATTCTTAGTTAACATGAGATATCTTAACATGCATCTTTATTGATCACTTAATAATAATTCATATATTTGACTAAAGTAAAACAAATTTGTAAAACCAACATAGTTGAAAGATAGTCTTTTAAACATGTCTTTAGAAATTTGAATCATGTGATTTGTATATAAAAGGCCTTGTTGAAATAGGCAAAGTTCATTTCAATTATCTTTACACTTAAAATAAATTAATCTTCGAGTTTAGACAGATAATACATTTGGGTTAAATGAAACAATTTTATAGGAAATAATAAAACTAAGACTAAATTATTTTATTGGTCCATTACGTTTGATGTAAGTTCTACTTTGGTTTGGCAAGCTTTAAACTTTTCATTTAAGTTTGGTATGTTTTAAAAATGTTCCATTTTGATTTAGTATGTTTTCAAAATTTTACTCAAGCCCATTACTTGTTAAAAATATTCGTGTCTCACAACACATGAGACTTGTTCATCCAGAAATGTCAGTCGAACATATGTCAGGCAAGATCCGGACTTAGGTCAAGAAATCTCCTGAACCTATGTCAAAACACCTCCTGGGACAGATGCACCCTTGGACGAGACACCAGTTATTTAGGCCACGTTATCAACAATCTTTGAAAAGGCATCTGATGCACTCATCGTTACTTTCATACATCTCCTCTTATAAATACTCACATCAAAGGTAAACTAAGGATCTCTCAACGACTCTTTAGTGTCATCTCGACCATTTTACTCTGACATATACTGACTTAAGCATCAGAGGTGCCTTAAGAGATACACCCCCTCAGTTCCCTCTGAGTATTCTTACAAGTACCCCGGTTGAAGCTGATGTCGATCACAAGGAGTATATCGGCTCGGTATCATTGCACTCCCTAAGACACCTTAGACATATTTGACTCTGATCACTTATGACAGATCATCATATTTTTTTAGGGTTATCATATTTGAGGTATTTTTGTGACATGAAATACTATTCTAATTTCAATTTTAGAATGTTGTAGCAATATTTTAAACATTATGAATGAAGAGTTGTTGATTACATAGTAATTTGTTCAAAATTTTATGGTGAGTCATATATGCTAAACTTGGATAACTATTTTAGTGACCCTATATTTAACAAATCATAACAATTAAATAATAAAAAGCTTATATGGTATGACATAGTACATGTGGTTATGTTTTGAACCTTAAAATTAAGAGGTTGATCAAATAGTTTATTATTAAGATTTTTCAAGTATATAAGTATAATTGCTTTAAATTTAGTGGGTTAGATCTTCTTTATTGGATGTCTCTAAATGTTTAAAGATTACTTTCAAATTTATGACATACTAGAAGATCAGAAATGTAAGGTGTAACACCCTTATTTTTATTTTTATATTAAAATTTTGAAGGAATTAGATTATGGTTCTTTAGAACTTTTTAATCTACGTAGTATTAATGATTTTTTGGAATTTTTGAATTTTTGAATATTTTTAATAAAATAATATTTTTAAAATAATTTTAAATTCATATAAATGACTTAAAATAAAAAATATTTATAAGAAAGTGAAGTTAAATTATAAGAAAATTTTCTAAAATCTATTTCAAGTAGACTTATCTAAAAATTATCAGTTTGAGAAAAATTTTGATTTTTTCCAATAGTTAAAAAATTGGGAACGTATCAATAAATTTTTATTAACAGAAAATTTTAGATTTTTAAAATTTAAACTTTATATTACTTATTATAAAATTAGTGAGGACTGATATAATATCGCTAAATTTTAAAAAGGACTGATTTTGAATATTTAAAATATACCGAGTGAAAGGTTACAATTTGGCTTAATAATTGTGTCGACAGTTACTATGCAAAACACTGTGCATGTACAAGATTTTCAAAAGATGCACAGTAACCAGGAATAAAAATTTAAAAAATGCACAGTACTTTTATATTAAAATAATAGAATGCATAGTAATTTTTTTCCTATAAATACCGAAGGAATTCTTCTTTAGAATTCACAATTTCAGATTAAGTTTTCTTAATATAGTAGTGCTAGTGAGATAGTGGTGGAAGTAAGAGAGAGAAATAAAATTTTTTGGAAGAAGGTTCTGCTAAAATCCTAAGGTAAGAATACTTCCCTTTTATATTTTTTAGGGTTATTTTCATATCGTTTTTAGAAGTCTATTATTATACTGGAAATAATATTATTTTAAGTTACTATTCTGCATAGTAAAACACTATTTCAATAGTAAATTACTATTCAAATAGTAAATTACTATTTATTGTTACTATTTACCTTTATTATTCATGTTTTACTATTTTCCGTTACTATTCATGATTTACTATTTACTGTTACTATTCACAACTTACTATTTACTATTACTATTCACGTTTTACTATTTACTATTACTATTCACAATTCACTATTCACTATTCAAAATTTATCATTTCTGTTTTAAGTAGTAATCTTAATTTTCATCTTGTAACTATATTAAAATGAAATTAGTATGTTTTATCGGAGACGAGACGCGTACAGATCTTCAATAACGAATCAGGATACAAGAGGTAAGGGGGAGTGAGACAATAATATGATATGAAAAGACATAAGAACAATGGAAGGAGTCCCCTACTCCTTTTAAATTTAATAATATTATTATTTTAAAATATTAACTCTTTAACTTAAAATTTATAATAAATTTTAAATTAAATATCTGATGTAACTAACTCTAACATACCTATCTATGCAAGGACCTGTACTTTTATAACCTATATGAACTGGACTATACCTATGCAAGGACTTGGACCACTATGACCCATATGGATTGAACTATACCTATGCAAGGACTGAATTATATGGACTTACATAGACCTATACGAGAAATTGACCAAAAGGACTCAAATTGACTATATTAATAACCATTAGACTTTGAATTATAATATTTATAAATGATGCTTTATTGACTTGATTTTGATTGATTATTTTTGTGATTGTTAATTATTTATGATTGTTAATTATGATGGATGATCTTGTGATGTGGAGTTTGAGCATATAGCAAGCATGACGGAAAACTAAAACCCAGTAAGAATTTTCTTACCTTACTCTTTAAATTTTTATTGTCTTAAATCTTTTAATTCTTCTTAGAAATTATTTTATTAACTCTACTCTTAAAAAAAATATAATATTTATTTTTTTTTAAAAGTCATTTTATGATAATTATTTTATAAAAAGGTTGATATAATTAATTCTTGAATTTAAAGAAAATTTTTATAATTTTAAGTATTTTTTTAATAAATTAAGAATTATTCTCTCTAAGTAAAATAAAATTTTTAAAAGTAAATTATTTTGTTCTAACTTAATAACTAAAGATATTTGGAAATAATTGAGATTTCTAAATTTGATCTTGTTAAGATTCAATTTGAGAAAGATTATGTAAAGTTTTATATGAGAAAGTTTTTAGATATTTAAGGCTTAGAAACTCAATTTCAGTGAGATTCGAAAACTGTACCAAATTTATTTTTGTGGGACAGAAATTCAGAGAATTGAGAAAATGTACAGTTTATTAAAATGATATTGTAAACCTTTAAGGGATTTAATAATTGAGTTTCTAAAAGTCTTAACCAACTAAATACGCGAGTAGTTCATGCATCATGAATCATTAAAGTGAAATTAAATGATATTGTTTGGGGACGGATTATAGAAACCGATGATACATTAGAGGAGAGTTAATTACGAGTCTTGGGATGAGAGGGTGTGAAAGGGTGCTTCAGGGGACCTGGGGTAGCTCCCTAGTGTCGGATACTTTCACAATAAAAACTTTCTCAATCTGACTAGTCTCTAAGTGTTTCCATGCCAGTTGAGCTGTTCATATTATTATTATCTGGACTTATAGAACAGTGTAAACTCCTGGTTGGCCCAGTGCAAATTAAAATTTAAGGACCCACATATATAGGTAAGTTATGATGAAGATATTGCATAACATTCATGCATTCATAATTGATTGTGTATGTGATTGTGACTGATATTATTATGTATTGGTTTGTGAAAACCCTTTCTTGCTTATGTCTTATTCGAGAATATTATATTCTGTTTCTCACTCCTTTCTCCATGTTTTTGTTTCATATGTTTTAAATTGATGGTTCAGAGGGAAGGATCGAGGAATCTCGACAGTGAATATAGCACGTTCTAGAAAGGGAGCTCGGTATGAATACCGTGGTCCAATGAATAAATAAAAGTTATTAAGTAACTGCTTCTGGGCCATGGAGTTTCCTCTCTTTCTTATAATGTTTAATATTTATTTTCTTCGGATGAATGTAAAAATTACTTTATAAAGTTTTAATAATATTTACGAGGTATTTCAGAAATAATGTATGTAATTTATTCCGATAGTTTCTTTTTAATAATCATATCTTTAGTAAAAAAAAATTTAAGAATTTTCATAGAATTTATTAAAGTGTAATAGAGGGCGTTACATAAGGTTTTGAAAAGTGAGATTCACAGTCAATATAATGAAATTAGCAATATTTTAACATCTTATTTTTTGAAACTTATGAGGTGGATGAAGTTGCATAAGATAAATAAATGAATACATGCTTCTAGTTAATTGTCAAAATGCTATGCAAGTATGTTATTTATGGGAATTATGTACTCACTTGAAGAGGAAATTATAGGAAATATAAGTGTGAGTTAAGTCTCTCATTGTCTCGAGAACGGGTTAAGTGAAAATAGGCAAAGATTACCTTAGTGTTTTGGGACAAAGATTATAAGTCATATCTTTAATAATAACTTTAAATTTGTTTTTCTAAAGACTTTTTATGAGTATGACTGGAAATGAGTTAATTTTTAAAAAAATATATGAATTATGTATGGAGCTAGTGTAGGACAAAGACAAGACCCTATAGTTCTTAATGATGTTTTCAACTTCTTTATTAACTATTGTCTATATTTCAGACATAGAAAATTCTTCTATTCTGTAGTCTTAATAAAAGTTATACCATTAGGAAAAGAACAAGGGGAGTCTTATACCATG
Organism: Clitoria ternatea; assembly: GCA_037962975.1. Classification (NCBI taxonomy): domain Eukaryota; kingdom Viridiplantae; phylum Streptophyta; class Magnoliopsida; order Fabales; family Fabaceae; genus Clitoria; species Clitoria ternatea. The sequence goes on along the minus strand of CM075671.1, from coordinate 283,494,282 downwards.
TTAGTTTCTCTTCTATAAAGATTCTTGTTCATGTTTTGTTATGGTAGAAGTCATGATTTATGTTGCATAAAAGAATAGCAATACCATAGTATAGAGCTGGAAAAATAGGCTTACTCGCATAGGCCAGTTTGAGCCCGCAATAAAAAATGTAGTGCATGTGTCTTAAAAATAAATTCAAAATTAATAATTAAAAAAAAGCTCGATAACAAAAAAAACCTCGAAATCTTGTTGACATGCATGAGCTTAGGCGTCATAAGTCTTTTTTTTAAAATTTTTTTAGGAACGTGGAACTCTTATGTAATTTGTTAGTTAATCTAGCATCATGAGAAATACTATTTATTAGTTGGTGTTTTTACAAGTAAGTTTTTTTTTAAGAAATCTTGTTGATTTTATAGCATTTGTGTGGTAGTAACTTAGTAGCTAATGCTTCATTCATTTTAATTTTTAATTATAGTACAAAAATAAACATATTTTTTTACAAGAAAAGCTATTGAGTTTATAGCAATATTTTCTAGCAATAGTTAATTAATTTCAATAGCACAAAATTTTTAACAAATGTAGTTTTAGAAAAAAAATCTACTAAATTGGTTCAGTTTTTTGTAATTCAATTTTTTATAATCAATTTTTTAATAATTTCTTTTAAAAAAATGTGTCATCCAATCAAGCCCGTAACCCGTTGAGGGTTGGGCTATGGCCTTTAATTTCAAGACCTAAATCTATATGGGCCTTTTTTTTTGCTCAGCCTTAAGTAACCCGCAACTTGATAAAGCTCGGCCCATTTAAGACCGTCCACCCGAATTGTCAGCTCTACCACCATATAATAAACAATAACATGATCTTATTGTTGACTTTTTATTTTAGACCTCTATGATTATATTGATTCCTTTTGTGAGAAAGACCTTCTACTTAAGATTTTATAAACTAATTAAATGCCATATAATTAACCTTCATAATTTGAAATTATTTGTTTGGATTTTTTTGATACTTATTATATAGTTTTATATAAACTATTGAAATATGGTTTGAAGATATTACCTAATTGGTTTTCCTAAGGATAATTTTTGAGTCAGTTATGATTCAGAGTCGCACTAGTTAGATGTTAAAAGATCATTTGAATGATTTTTTTAAAATTATTGGTGTAGTTCAATCCAATGACTTTTGTCAAATTGACAAGTCTTGGTTTATAGGTTGAATATTTCATTTTAGGGGTTAAAATAAATCTTAAGACAGTGACATTTTATTTTTGGCTCACTAAACTCTTTTTGTCGATCTGCTTAATGGTTTTTCCTTAAACCAATTCAATTTGCGTAGGAAGAATTTCTATTATCTTTGTGTGAGACATATGATGGTATAGTTTTGGTAGTAGCTTCATTAATTTTGTTGTGGAGATAAATCACATGTTGAGTAGCCACTTTTGGTATAAAGGACCTTAGTGATGCTTGATGGCCACTCATGTGATTTAATTTTTTTTCTCATATGTTGGGCCTATTTAAAATAATTTTATACCTTTATGTCTTTGTAATGATAAAGATAAAGTTGTTGGTCTTATATGTTTTTGTTATTATATCAGTAACCTATTGAGTTGTAACACTTATAACTTAAGTTTTGAGTAAGTTATTATATTATGTTTGATCCGGTCTTGATACCAGCCCTAAGACAATGGTGATGTGTCATCCGATCTGGCTGTGCTACTGATTCCGCAGGTAATACATCGGACCTACAGAACCGTCTGGGCGTTCTCCCAAGACCGGTGAGTCCATGTTGACACCTCCCACATCGGATGCACCATGCCTCCTACATCAGATTGCCAGTAGACACTTATAAGTGGCCTTGGGAACAGTGCTGCGATTCAGTCTCCCATGACGAATCCATCCCACGAGGGGCACGCGCCTCGCCACTTAGCCCATGCTTATCTCCCACGATAGATTAAATAAATATATTTTCCGATGCTCCGACAAAATAGAATGGGCATTATTCTTTCCTCGAGCCACCATAACCAAGGAACAGTGCCTAGTCCCCTGGCCTAATCAGGCCCATATTCATGAGCATCTATAAATACTTGAACTGTGCATGCTATTACTTCTTCGAATCTTCTACTCTTCTAGACTTCTGATGCTTCTTGCTTTCCTGCTTGCACTATTATACACATGCTTCTTACACACTGCCACTAACTTGATCGTCAGAGTCTCTTTGCAGGTGGCACCCCCCTTCGTCTCCATCCAACGTGAAGGTCCGGTGTGTAGGACCTCCGGTGTGTAGGATCTCCAGGACAGCAAGACCGATCTTTTCCCTCTGAGAGATCGGATTATAATACCGGATACCCACCGTACCGGTGTACAAATACTAAATCATTGACTCTTGTGACTAGCTATACACCGGATCTCTTGACCCCGGTGCAGGACAGTTTATTGGCACGCCCAGTGGGACCCACTAAAGTTATTCCCACCTCTCGTTTACGAAGCCTTGTCTTGCATCATGGAAGGCAATGGGAGAAACATATTAGATGGGCACGTAGAAGACGTCACTGCCCAAGAACAACAGGCGAACAGACGCTTGGCTTTTGAGTCGCCTGTGGGGAGTTCAAGGAGAATGGTGCAAGTGTCTGCACCCGATCCAAGAGATGAAATGATACGAAAGTTAATGGAAGAACTGGTGGAGTTGAGACGTGAAAGAAAGAGCGTGGAGGAGAAAGCAACGTCCTAGACTGAGGGGGCACATCAAGTAGCTGAGGGAAGGAAATCTGCTAGTATCCAGTACTCACAGATTCCCACTTACAAAGAGAAAGAGCAAACACACGACTTTGGAGAGAGAGCCAGTGGCAGAAGACGTGAGCCAGCGACAATCCAACGGGCTTACAAACTCCACGTTCCTTTCTCTCAGAGGTTGATGAATGTGGCCATCCCAAAGCATCTGCAAACTACTCAACCACTTTCCATCGGGAAGTATGGTGGAGAAACAAATCCCACCAAACACCTGGATGCATACGTGTACGAAACCATGTACTTGGGAGCAGATGAGGATGTCATGTGCAGAATGTTCCCTCACACCCTTGTCGATGATGCCCTTAGTTGGTTCAAGGGGCTACCATCAGGATCCATCGACTCATGGGAAGAAATGGCAGCAGCATTCGTGGATTATTTTGTTATTTCTAGAGACGTCCCCAAGACATCTCATACTCTGGCCCAGATTAGGCAAGGGGAACGTGAGTCTCTCAAGCATTTCTTGAAGAGATTTTACAAGGAAGCAGTTGCTGTTCCAAACTTGGCAGAGGCACTACAGTTGCATATTGTGATAGAAGCCTTGCTACCGAACTCTACTTTCGCCCTGTCGTTGGTGAAAAGTCTTCTTGCGAGTTTCGAGGAGTTCAGAAGGAAAGCATCCAAGTACGTAGGCATTGAGATGCACTTGGAAGTAACAGCGGTGAAGGGAAAATCCCCAGCGCCACACCAACAACAACGGAGGAATAAGGACAAGATCAGATCGGAGCGCATGGAGAGACCGTTTCGTGGCAACGTCTTTGATAGCCCTGCACCACAGTTCCAGGAGAAACGGGTAAATGCATTTAGTCATTATGCTCCTTTAAATTCTAAACCTTCACAGATTTTGAGGGAAATCGGATGGCCAACACTTAGTGTGTACGGGGTCAGAAAGCCACCCCAGATCCGAAGACATGGAGACCCTCGAAAATACTATGAATTTCACGAGCAAAAAGGCCACTCGACAGACGAATGCCAAGCCCTGAAAAATACTGTTGAGACCTTGATCCGAGAAGGCAAGCTCAAACAATACCTGTTCAAAGGAACGTCTTTTGATGAGCCAGACCGGACTGAGAAATAGGGAAGAGATCATGAGGACGGCGATGATGATGGTCCCACTCCGGTCAGAAGATTTACCACTGCTGAAAAATAGAAGGGAGTTATGGCTGGTGAGCTCGCACAGCAGAATGTTATGCCCCAACAGCAACGCCAGGGCCGTAGAGAGGTTATTGATATGATAGCCGGTGGTTTTACTGGAGGAGGAGTTTCCATCACAGCCAGGAAAAACCATCATCATATGGTCCTTTCACTACAAGGCAAACCAATAAATAATCGTCCTTACAGAGATGGGGTCGCTGCTCCAATAATCTCTTTCTCTGATGATGATTTCGGGCCAACTATCCCTGGAGGAGATGATGCAGTGGTGATTGTGGCAGTTATCGCCAACAAAGATGTGAAAAGGATACTTGTTGATCAGGGGAGCTCCTGTGATGTTATCTTCTATAGCTGCTTTAAACGTATGGGCTTTAATGACTCCGACCTGCAGCCTTACACGTAGGATCTGATAGCTTTCAATGGAGCTAAGCAGCCAACCAAAGGGTACTTAGACACCCTGATATCTTTCGAAGGGGAGCTAGGGGCTAGAACAGTGAAGTCCAGGATTTTGGTGATTGATGTGGAGTCACCTTACAACGGAATCATAGGCTGCCCCACACTGAATGCAATGGAGGCTATTGTCTTAACCCCTCATTTGCTCATTAAATTTATTGACAAAGATAACAATGTATCTTCTGTTAGAGGGGATCAGGAGATGGCAAGGTATTGTTACAACCTAAGCCTCAATATGGTAAAGCTCGAAACCTTCAACAAGAAGAGGAAGTTAAACGATGGAGGATCGGCGGCGGGGTTTGTAAGTCTCATTGACTTAGACCCTAGGGCAGGGTTAAAGATTGATCCACTTAACCCATCGAAGCCTACACCGGATGGAAGTTCCAGGGGCATCATATTGGGAGATTCTCCAGAAAAGGTTACACATATTAATGACAAACTAGAACCAGTAATGGAGCAGCGACTGTTGACGCTCTTACAGGAGTTCAAAGACCTTTTCACGTGGATAACAACGGATATTCCTGGCATGGATCCGGACTTCTGTTGTCACAAGCTTACTGTTTATCCGGAGACGAGGCCGATTGCCCAGAAAAAACGAAGGCTGGGCCCAAAAAAGCAAAAAGCTGCTTGTGAACAGACAGAGGAATTATTGAAGGTCGGATTTATTAAAGAGATCCGCTATTCCTCGTGGCTTTCCAACGTTGTCATGGTTCAGAAAGCCAATGGTAAGTGGAGAATGTGCACTGATTACGTGGATCTGAACCGTTGCTGTCCCAAAGATCCGTATCCTCTCCCTAATATAGATCGGATAGTGGATGATTCATTTGGATATCAGTACTTGAGTTTCATGGATGCGTACTCAGGATATAACCAGATTCCGATGTGGGAGGAAGATCAGGAGAAAACAGCTTTCATCAATGATCGTGGTGTCTTTTGCTACACTGTTATGCCCTTTGGCTTGAAGAACGCTGGGGCCACATACCAGCGTATGATCAATAAGGTGTTCAAGGGCTTACACACTCAGATAGTTGAAGTGTACATTGATGACATTATTTTCACGTCTGAGGCACTACAACATGAGGCTGAACCTTTTGAAATGCACCTTTGCAGTCCCAGCTGGGAAATTCTTGGGTTTCATGTTGACACAACGCGAAATTGAGGCCAATCCAGGAAAATGCCAAGCCATCCTGAACATGCAGAGCCCAAAGAATCTGAAGGAGGTTCAATCCCTGAATGGCAAAGTAGAAGCCTTGGCATGATTCATGCCTAAGATGGCTCACAGATCACTTCCTCTGTACAGGGTCTTGAAGAAAACCAAGAAGTTCGAATGGGGACAGGAGCAGGAACAAGCTTTTCAGGAGCTTAAGGAGGTGCTGTCTAAACCTCCGATATTGGTCAAGCCTGACCCCAGAGAAACACTCATCCTATACTTATCTGTTTCTGATGAAGCATTAGGGGTCGCTCTGGTGAAGGAAACCCCGGATGGTCAAAGGCCAATATATTTCACAAGTAAAACGTTGCAAGGTGATGAGACTAGGTACCAGAAGATTGAAAAGGCCGCTCTTGCCGTCGTTTTCGCTTCGCGACGCCTGCGTCCGTATTTTCATGCCCACCCTATTGTTATGAGAACGGATTTACCACTCTGATCTATGTTGAGCAAGCCAGACCTCGCCGGAAGAATGATAAAATGGTCCATAGAACTTTCAGAATTTGAAGTTTCTTATGAGCCGTGAAGTGCAATAAAAGCCCAGATTCTGGCTGATTTCATAGTGGAAATGTTAGGGACAGATCCAACAACACTTCGACGACACTGGACCATATATGTAGATGGTTCATCTAATAATAAAGGTTGTCGAGCTGGCGTCGTGGTGGAGAGTGACTGTAACACCCTCGGTTAGATAAGACAAATCCTTCTGTAGGTTCATCCCATTTAACTGAGAGTGTTAACAGTTTTTAGAAAAAGTGAATATTTTTTTTTATAAATAAATACGTGCCAGATCAGCGGAAGTAATATTGTATATATCACATAGTCATTCACAAACTGTAAGTAATTGTACTCTTAACAGAATGGGGCACGCAGGCACCCTTAAATATTATACAGTCATCCGGTGTCTGATTATAATTATTCTATCCTTAATGATTGTTCTCAATGGGTTCAGCATATTGCTGATCTTCACACTCGGGTTCTTGAGTTTCTAATTCCTCTGAAAAATGTTCAACAGTAAGGGTGAGTATAACCCAAGACCCTGATTGGTTCATCCGGTGCGGACATAATCCAATTAACATACAGTGTCATATAGATCATACATTTAGCATATTTATAACAATCAAGCATGTTGTCATCACATAATCGTATATTTAGCATGTTCACAATTATAACAATCATAAAAAAAATCGTACATATAACATATTCACAATTATAACAATCAAATATACTGTAATGAATGCATGAGTTCGGATTTATTATGATTTATCTTTGGTTAAGTCTCATGATGCATGTGGGCCCAATAAATCAATCCATCATCATCCTTTCATTCTTTGGATTCCATCCTGCTCAAGTTATTTCTTGGGCACAACGTTTCCATTCTAGAGCGATCGGAGCTCACCAAGTCCCCTTTCTTTTATCATATGGTACGAATGAACTCACAGGTTCTCATCATTATATATATCATTTCATCTTGGGACTTGGCTCTTCACGATCATAGATACATCCCGTCATTTAGTCGAAGTACACTAGAATTGCATCGTCTTACCCGGCTATCAGGCGCGACTCTGATGCCATTGGGTTGCCGTTCCAGTTGTACTCCCAAGATTCTTCTACTGAGATCGAACGTGAATGTCCTCCAGCGTACCAGGTGTATGCTCTAGTTTTTCTTCTTCAAAACATATTTTCATGATGCGAAATGCATTATTCTTATCATTAGATCCCTGGGTATCTTATGTGTTTCCAGTCTCATCATATCATTTAATCCTTGTAAGATATTCATTTATTAATTTTTAGAAATATATTTATCATATATATATATTCTTTCATAAAGAGTAAATTAATATATATCCTTTATGTAATTACGCATAATTTGGATGTTAACAATGTATAATAATAATAAAACTAATAATAATGATAACAATACTAAGTTTGACAATAAATAGAATAAGAATGATAATTATAACTTACCAATAACTTAAAAAGTAGTAAAGATTAGTTTTCAATTGAAAATTCAAGTGAAAAACACTAAAAGCAGAGTTTTCCGAGTGGAACAGGGGTGAATCCGAGTGAAATAAGTATGATTCCGAGTGGAATCATATAGAGAAGGGTTCTCCAAGCGATCTGGCTAAAAATCCGAGTGAAATTGTACTGGAAAGCTGTTTTCCGATTGAAACAGGTTTGATTTCGAGTGAAAAATGAATTTTCTGGGTGAAATGAGTTTAGATACCGAGTAAATTCAGGCTGAAGTGAGTTTCTGGATAAAATAAGCATCAATCCGAGTGAAATCAGTAAGAAAGAATTTCATGAGTGAAAGATGTTGATGAAACCGAGTAAAAATTGAATTTCTGAGTGTAATAAAATACGATTCCGAGAGACATCAGTCTCAAAGGAGTTTTCTGAGTGAATTCAATATAAGTTCCGACTGAAACATGAGTTTACCGAGTAAATTTAGTTGAGAAGGGTTCTGTCTGAACAAGACACATGCGAGTAAAATAATTCCGAGTAAGATAATCCTGATTCCGAGTGGGATCAGGTTGGGAAAGGTCTTCTGGGTGAATTAAATTTATATGCCGAGTTACATCAAACTGAAGGGAGTTCTTTTAGTGAAAATAACTGTTTGCTGAGTAAAAATAAATTGTTTTCCGAGTAAATTGAAGCTGAGAAGGTGTTGTCCGAGTAAAAATAAATAAGGAAATATTCTCTGAGTGAAATAAGGTTGTTTACCGAGTTAAATCACTGGAAGAGGGTTTCATGAATGAAGCTAAGCTGTTTTCTGAGTGAAATGTGTGTTTGGAAGAGTGGTCCGAGTGAAATTCAAACTGAGATGTTTTCTGAGTAAAAATAATACGTTTTCCGAGTGAAACATAATGATGAAACATTTTTCTGAGTGAAATAAAATAAGATTCCGAGTAGGATTAGGATGAGAGTATCTTTCTGAGTGAAAATAATGTATTTTCCGAGTAAAATGTTCTATCCGAATGCTCAGGTCGGTTTTTCATAAAATCCGAGCTTATTACTCACTGAATCCGACTTCTATTTTATAAATCCTTACTGGAACTTACATAAACACCCAGGTTCCTTAATATTTTCACAGTCCAACAACCAGCATGTATTTTTATCAATTTAGTTTCACATATATTCAATATAAAACAATAACCATAACATTTAATCAAACAACTCTGAACTGATTATAAGCATTTAGTAACAGATATATATATGTATATAATCAAAGCATGTAATTCACATAACATTGAATCTGTCCTCCACTCGGTTTTCCCACAGAGCACCCAAGAATATACCCCCTTACCTCAATGAAGTTCCTGGATGGAAAGAAAGAGGTTCCCCTCACTGTCCTGCTTCAAATCCGAGTGAGAGAGAAGAGAAATAGAGAGAGAGCTTGCAGGAAGAGGAAAGAATGACAGAAGTATGTCTGTGGTTATGTTTCGTGTATGTGTGTGTTCTTTAGAGACATAGTACTGGGCTAAATAATGAGAGTTAGTGGGAAACTAAGTGGAAACATCGGTTGGAGAATTAGGTGGAATAATGGAGCCTTTTGACTCCTTTCACAGTCAGCTTTGCATTTCATTGGAATAAAATATATAAAGTTATTGTAATGGAGGCAACTTTCTCCTTTGATTGGTTCGTTGTGCCAATCATTCTTGGTTTTATATGATTAAGTGGGCTGACCACTATCTGAAGTGGAATTAAAAAGATATTCAGTGCTGGCAAAGAGGTCGGTATCACATGTGAAGGCGGTATTGGGTGTGTGAGGGCGGAGTGCAGTGTGAGGGCGGAGTGCAATGTGAGGGCGGAGTGCAAGGTGAGGGCGGTATTAGGTGAGACGATATTGAGTGAGGACGAAGTACAGTGTGAGGGCGGAGTGCAATGTGATTTGAGGGACAACGTCCATGCAAGAAGGCGGTGTTGTGTTATGGAAGGACGGTTGTTGTGAGGCTACAAAGAGATCGGTTTTGGTGAACGCCGCCTCAGAATTGTTTGGTATGCACATCGGTTCAAGAACAACTTCCTTAGTAGCTAGCCGGTGTGGAGTAAAGAAATAGAGGATGGTATGTGAGGGATTTGATGGACACCGTCTGTGAAAGAGGTAGGTTTTGATGAATACCTAGCTCGGAATTCTTCTACAACTGACTCAACACTTGCTTTCACACTCGGTAATGGTTCAGCCTCCCTATATTTCTCTTGGAATGGTTCCTTCTTCCATTTCCACTCGGTTTTCTAAGCAAATACATAAGAAACCGTTCGGAATACTTCCATAACACGTTCCACTCGGTAAGAAGCATCAAATCAACATAAACTTGAGTATTTAAGCTTTCTTTCACTCGGAATACTTCAATCAGAGCAGTTTTCTTCGGAAAAGAAGTATTTGGCAAGGTTTGACTCGGAAACGAGTCATTCCAGGGTGTTTTGACTTGGAATTTTATCCAGAAGGTATTCTCTTAAACACACTTCACTCAGAATTGCATCTCAGGTCAAGATTCCACTCGGTGGTAGTCCCCTCAGTCATGTTTTACTTGGAAAACATGACACTGACTCGGAAATCCATCCTCCACTCGGAATTTCTAATCCTTCACTCGGAATTCTTCTCTGTCACTCGGAACAGAGCCCTTTTCACTCGGTTTTTGCATAATTTAGCTAATGATCATTATAATTTACATTGTTATGCGCAAAATAATACTTACGAGATACCACAGACCATCAACAGGGTATATATATATTGACTTATTCTTCTTTCAAACCTTCCATAATTCAAAAATTACAAGGATGAAATCGTTTCTAAAAAACAGGGATGTTACATTCTCCCCTCCTTTTAGAAATTTCGTCCCGAAATTTAAAGTTAAAACAATTGAGGGTACAATTCTCTTATTTTCTCCTCAATTTTCCAAGTAGCATCCCCATCATCTGTCTGACTCCAAACTACCTTGACCAAAGGGATTTCCTTACCTCTTAGCTGTTTGAGACGTCGGTCAGCAATCTTAACTAGCGATGCTTCAAAGGTAAGGTTTTCTTTCAGAACAAATTGATCGGGACTTAGAACATGATCAGGGCTTGGTACATATTTGCGGAGTTGAGAGACATGAAATACATTGTGAAGGTTTGTCAGCTCAGGTGGCAGAGCAATGCGGTACGCATGAGTTCCTATCTTTTGCAGAATCTGATAGGGTCCTACGTATCTGGGGCTTAACTTCTTGGCCTTCAAAGCTATTCCTACTCCAGTGGTAGGGGTAACTTTGAGAAATACATGATCACCTTCTTCAAATTCTAATGGCTTCCGACGTTTGTCATAGTAACTCTTTTGTTTATCTTGCGAAGCCTTCATTGCCATTTGAATCCTCTGAACTTGTTCTGTTGTCTTCTGAACAATCTCTGGTCCAATTATTGTCTTTTCACCAGTTTCATACCAACATAAAGGTGTATGGCACTTTCTTCCATACAAGGCTTCATAAGGGGCCATTCTGATGCTTGCATGATAGCTGTTGTTGTAAGTGAACTCAATAAGTGGAAGATATTCTTGCCAATTTCCACCATGTTCCAAGACACAAAGACGTAACAGATCTTCAAGAGTCTTGATCGTCCTTTCCGATTGTCCGTCTGTCTGTGGGTGATATGCGGAACTCAACTTCAGACGAGTTCCTAGAGCTTGTTGCAGGCTCTTCCAAAACTGTGATGTGAAACGAGGATCTCGATCGGACACAATCGCAGTGGGAGTTCCATGTAATCGTACAATCTCCTTGATATAGATCTGGGTGAGTTTCTCTAGGGAATACTTCATATTGACAGGAATGAAGTGAGCAGTCTTTGTTAATCGATCCACGATTACCCAAATAGCATCATATCCAGCTGATGTTCTGGGAAATCCACTCACGAAGTCCATAGCAATCTCATCCCATTTCTATTCTGGAATATCTAAAGGACGAAGGGTCCTACTTGGACGTTGTTGTTCCGCCTTTACCTTCTGACACATCAGGCAAGTTGTTACGTACTCAGCGATATCCCTTTTCATTCCTTGCCACCAGAATAATTTCTTTAAGTCCTGGTACATCTTGGTTGATCCTGGGTGGATGCTGTATTTACTTTTGTGTGCTTCATCTAGGATAGATCTCTTAAGATCTGCGTTGACTGGAATACAGAGCCTCTGTTGATACTTGATCACTCCATGTTCATCTTTGCTAAACTCTGAGACTCCGTCTTTTGTCTTTTCTGCTAGATCTTGTAATTCCTGGTCATTGGCTTGAGCTTCTTTGACTTGTTCCAGGAAATCATTGGAAATCCTTAGCATTCCAACCATAAGGCTTCCCCTTTTTGGTGTTACTGCTAGGTTCAAATCGCGAAACTGTTCAATCAGTTCTAACTCCTTTGTCATCATATATGATAGACGTAAAGCCTTTCTACTAAGTGCATCAGCCACAACATTAGCTTTTCCAGGATGATATCGGAGTTCAAAATCATAATCTTTGATAAATTCCATCCACCTACGTTGTCGCATATTCAACTCCTTCTGATCGAATAGATACTTCAAGCTTTTGTGATCACTGAAGACTTCGAAGTATGTACCATACAAGTAGTGTCTCCAGATTTTCAAGGCAAACACAACTGCAGCTAATTCCAAGTCATGTGTGGGATAATTAACTTCATGCATTCTTAGCTGTCTCGAAGCATAAGCAACAACTTTTCTTTCTTGCATTAGGACACATCCTAGTCCTTGTCTTGACGTATCACAGTACACTTCATATGGCTTGGCAGGATCTGGCAAAATCAAGACAGGTGCACTAGTGAGTCGCTGGCATAACTCCGTAAAACTGCTTTCGCATTTGTCAGTCCATTCGAATGGTTGATCTTTACGAGTCAGCTTAGTTAAAGGTGCTGCGATTCGAGAGAAATTCTCGATGAATCGACGATAATATCCAGCCAGTCCAAGGAAACTACGGATTTCCGTCACATTCTTAGGTTGTTCCCAATTTAATACAGCTTCTACCTTTATAGGATCCACAGCAATTCCTTCCTTAGAGATGACATGTCCTAAGAATTTCACTTCTGTCAACCAGAATTCACATTTTGAAAACTTAGCGTATAATTGCCTTGCACGCAAAGTGTTTAGAACAATTCGAAGATGCTCCTCGTGTTCCTCATGGCTCTTGGAGTAGACGAGAATATCGTCAATGAATACAACCATGAATTTGTCCAAGTACTCATGGAAGATTCGATTCATGTATCCCATAAAGACTGCAGGTGCATTTGTAACTCCAAAGGGCATAACAAGATACTCATAGTGCCCATATCGTGTTCTGAATGCCGTTTTGGGTACATCGTCTTTCTTTACTCTGATTTGATGATAGCCTGATCGCAGATCAATCTTCGAGAAGATAGTGGCTCCTCGTAATTGGTCCATCAAATCATCAATCCTTGGAAGAGGGTAACGGTTCTTGATTGTAGCTTTATTCAACTGACGATAGTCAACACATAACCGCATACTGCCATCCTTCTTTTTGACTAGAAGAACTGGTGCTCCCCAAGGTGAGATACTGGGTCTAATCATTCCTTTCTCTAGAAGTTCTTCTAATTGCTCTTTGAGCTCACAGAGTTCCTTGGGTGACATCCGGTAAGGAGCAATAGAGATTGGTCCCACGCCCGGTATAATATCAATGCTGAATTCGACTTCTCGCTTTGGAGGTAGCTCTCGTATGTCCTCAGGGAATACTTCTGGAAATTCTTGAACAACAGGAATCTGTTCAAGTTGAGAAGTGGCCTTACTTTCAGTTTCAGTAAGGATCATGTATAGTTGGACTTCTTTTGAGATTACCTTTTCTGAGCTATCAAGGCAAGAATCTGTGACTTGATCACATTCAGATGTAGTAGACCCGTGAGAGATGGATCTATTATGACAGTCAATTAGAATATGATTGGCAGCAAGCCAATTCATCCCTAAAACAATGTCTAGATCAATCAAAGGTAAACATATCAGATCTACCTGATAAGTTTTCCCTTTGATGTTAAGAGGACATTCTAGACATATGCGAGTAGAGCAAATGGGCTTATTGGCGGCAGTTGTGACAATCATTTGATAGGGCAGAGAGGTTGTAGGAAGCTTTAAATGTTTTACACAATTCTCAGATATGAAAGAATGAGTGGCTCCAGAATCATATAATACATTTAATAGAGTACTTCCTATAAAGCATGTACCTTGCACAAGATCGTTTTCTTGTGATACTTCTGCACCATTCATGGTAAAAACTCTGGCATTTCCCCCTGGCCTTCCGGTTGAGTTGTTTCCGGGCCTTCCAGGATTATTGTTCTGTCTGAAGTTGTTGTTGCGGGGAACATTCTGTACTCTTGGGGCATTATTTGCAGGGGTATTTGTAGCAGGTCCTCTATTCCCTTGGCCTGTTGGTCGCACTACCTGTCTTTGAGTCACCTGTTACTGGTTGTTAGTATTTTTAAACCAACAGTTAGCATCACGATGTCCAGTCCGTCCACAAATTGTGCAGGCTCTACAATTTACTGCCATATGTGGTCCTCCGCAAATATAGCATTTCAGGTTCCGATTGTTCCCTTGATCTTTTGGAGGATTTCGGTTGGCTGAGTAAGGTGGTCGGGAATATGGTCGATCTCCTCGAAAATCCTTTCTTTGTTGTTGGTCTGGCATCCGTCGCTCGGGGCCATGACTGGACGTTCCAGGTCGTCGAAGATTAGAGGTATTTTCGAAGATGCGGCATCTGTCAACCAAAGTAGTGAATTGTGTAATTTGTTGACAACATATGGCTTGACGAATCTCATGTCGTAGTCCTGCTTCGAACTTTGCACATCTTGACGCTTCTCCCATGTGAGTGTAGTAGGGACAACATTTTGCTAGTTCATCAAACTTAGCAGCGTACTCCCCAACAGTCATATTGCCTTATTTCAGATTAAAGAATTCCTGCTCTTTTTGCCTCCTTATGTCTTCGGGAAAATATTTAGCAAGAAATTCTGTCTTAAATCGTCCCCAAGTAATGATATGCCCATCAGTAGCTAGTCTGACTCTAGCATGAGTCCACCAGTGTTCTGCTTCTCCAACCAGCATGAAGACAGCAAAGGTTACACAATCCTCATCAGAACATCGCATAGCGACAAAAATCTTTTCAAGGTGTTCAATCCATAGTTGTGCTCTTTCTGGATTGAAGCCTCCTTTGAACTGCGTAGGATTGTTCCTTTGAAAATCAGCTAATCCCTGTCTGGCAGAAGCATGAGGTAACTCTTGTCTTTCTATTACCTCCACAATTCTGGTAAGAAGATTCTCCATCACGTGATTGTTATTTTGGCGTGCCATTAGGAATTTGCTGAAAGAATATCAACAAATAGATTTAGGGTATGCGTTATGTGGAGCATCCCACATAGAGTATTTAGTCTTAGGAGTGTTATGGACTGTTCAATATTTCTATCAGAGTACGTGGAAACCTAATGGTCCACTCCACAAGCTTAATGAATCGACTATGCTCTGATACCACCTTTTGTAACACCCTCGGTTAGATAAGACAAATCCTTCTGTAGGTTCATCCCATTTAACTGAGAGTGTTAACAGTTTTTAGAAAAAGTGAATATTTTTTTTTATAAATAAATACGTGGCAGATCAGCGGAAGTAATATTGTATATATCACATAGTCATTCACAAACTGTAAGTAATTGTACTCTTAACATAATGGGGCACGCAGGCACCCTTAAATATTATACAGTCATCCAGTGTCTGATTATAATTATTCTATCCTTAATGATTGTTCTCAATGGGTTCAGCGTATTGCTGATCTTCACACTCGGGTTCTTGAGTTTCTAATTCCTCTGAAAAATGTTCAACAGTAAGGGTGAGTATAACCCAAGACCCTGATTGGTTCATCCGCTGCGGACATAATCCAATTAACATACAGTGTCATATAGATCATACATTTAGCATATTTATAACAATCAAGCATGTTGTCATCACATAATCGTATATTTAGCATGTTCACAATTATAACAATCATAAAAAAAATCGTACATATAACATATTCACAATTATAACAATCAAATATGCTGTAATGAATGCATGAGTTCAGATTTATTATGATTTATCTTGGGTTAAGTCTCATGATGCATGTGGGCCCAATAAATCAATCCATCATCATCCTTTCATTCTTTGGATTCCATCCTGCTCAAGTTATTTCTTGGGCACAACGTTTCCATTCTAGAGCGATCGGAGCTCACCAAGTCCCCTTTCTTTTATCATATGGTACGAATGAACTCACAGGTTCTCATCATTATATATATCATTTCATCTTGGGACTTGGCTCTTCACGATCATAGATACATCCCGTCATTTAGTCGAAGTACACTAGAATTGCATCGTCTTACCCGGCTATCAGGCGCGACTCTGATGCCATTGGGTTGCCGTTCCAGTTGTACTCCCAAGATTCTTCTACTGAGATCGAACGTGAATGTCCTCCAGCGTACCAGGTGTATGCTCTAGTTTTTCTTCTTCAAAACATATTTTCATGATGCGAAATGCATTATTCTTATCATTAGATCCCTGGGTATCTTATGTGTTTCCAGTCTCATCATATCATTTAATCCTTGTAAGATATTCGTTTATTAATTTTTAGAAATATATTTATCATATATATATATATTCTTTCATAAAGAGTAAATTAATATATATCCTTTATGTAATTACGCATAATTTGGATGTTAACAATGTATAATAATAATAAAACTAATAATAATGATAACAATACTAAGTTTGACAATAAATAGAATAAGAATGATAATTATAACTTACCAATAACTTAAAAAGTAGTAAAGATTAGTTTTCAATTGAAAATTCAAGTGAAAAACACTAAAAGCAGAGTTTTCCGAGTGGGACAGGGGTGAATCCGAGTGAAATAAGTATGATTCCGAGTGGAATCATATAGAGAAGGGTTCTCCAAGCGATCTGGCTAAAAATCCGAGTGAAATTGTACTGGAAAGCTGTTTTCCGATTGAAACAGGTTTGATTTCGAGTGAAAAATGAATTTTCTGGGTGAAATGAGTTTAGATACCGAGTAAATTCAGGCTGAAGTGAGTTTCTGGATAAAATAAGCATCAATCCGAGTGAAATCAGTAAGAAAGAATTTCATGAGTGAAAGATGTTGATGAAACCGAGTAAAAATTGAATTTCTGAGTGTAATAAAATACGATTCCGAGAGACATCAGTCTCAAAGGAGTTTTCTGAGTGAATTCAATATAAGTTCCGACTGAAACATGAGTTTACCGAGTAAATTTAGTTGAGAAGGGTTCTGTCTGAACAAGACACATGCGAGTAAAATAATTCCGAGTAAGATAATCCTGATTCCGAGTGGGATCAGGTTGGGAAAGGTCTTCTGGGTGAATTAAATTTATATGCCGAGTTACATCAAACTGAAGGGAGTTCTTTTAGTGAAAATAACTGTTTGCTGAGTAAAAATAAATTGTTTTCCGAGTAAATTGAAGCTGAGAAGGTGTTGTCCGAGTAAAAATAAATAAGGAAATATTCTCTGAGTGAAATAAGGTTGTTTACCGAGTTAAATCACTGGAAGAGGGTTTCATGAATGAAGCTAAGCTGTTTTCTGAGTGAAATGTGTGTTTGGAAGAGTGGTCCGAGTGAAATTCAAACTGAGATGTTTTCTGAGTAAAAATAATACGTTTTCCGAGTGAAACATAATGATGAAACATTTTTCTGAGTGAAATAAAATAAGATTCCGAGTAGGATTAGGATGAGAGTATCTTTCTGAGTGAAAATAATGTATTTTCCGAGTAAAATGTTCTATCTGAATGCTCAGGTCGGTTTTTCATAAAATCCGAGCTTATTACTCACTGAATCCGACTTCTATTTTATAAATCCTTACTGGAACTTACATAAACACCCAGGTTCCTTAATATTTTCACAGTCCAACAACCAGCATGTATTTTTATCAATTTAGTTTCACATATATTCAATATAAAACAATAACCATAACATTTAATCAAACAACTCTGAACTGATTATAAGCATTTAGTAACAGATATATATATGTATATAATCAAAGCATGTAATTCACATAACATTGAATCTGTCCTCCACTCGGTTTTCCCACAGAGCACCCAAGAATATACCCCCTTACCTCAATGAAGTTCCTGGATGGAAAGAAAGAGGTTCCCCTCACTGTCCTGCTTCAAATCCGAGTGAGAGAGAAGAGAAATAGAGAGAGAGCTTGCAGGAAGAGGAAAGAATGACAGAAGTATGTCTGTGGTTATATTTCGTGTATGTGTATGTTCTTTAAAGACATAGTACTGGGCTAAATAATGAGAGTTAGTGGGAAACTAAGTGGAAACATCGGTTGGAGAATTAGGTGGAATAATGGAGCCTTTTGACTCCTTTCACAGTCAGCTTTGCATTTCATTGGAATAAAATATATAAAGTTATTGTAATGGAGGCAACTTTCTCCTTTGATTGGTTCGTTGTGCCAATCATTCTTGGTTTTATATGATTAAGTGGGCTGACCACTATCTGAAGTGGAATTAAAAAGATATTCAGTGCTGGCAAAGAGGTCGGTATCACATGTGAGGGCGGTATTGGGTGTGTGAGGGCGGAGTGCAGTGTGAGGGCGGAGTGCAATGTGAGGGCGGAGTGCAAGGTGAGGGCGGTATTAGGTGAGACGATATTGAGTGAGGACGGAGTACAGTGTGAGGGTGGAGTGCAATGTGATTTGAGGGACAACGTCCATGCAAGAAGGCGGTGTTGTGTTATGGAAGGACGGTTGTTGTGAGGCTACAAAGAGATCGGTTTTGGTGAACGCCGCCTCAGAATTGTTTGGTGTGCACATCGGTTCAAGAACAGCTTCCTTAGTAGCTAGCCGGTGTGGAGTAAAGAAATAGAGGACGGTATGTGAGGGATTTAATGGACACCGTCTGTGAAAGAGGTAGGTTTTGATGAATACCTAGCTCGGAATTCTTCTACAACTGACTCAACACTTGCTTTCACACTCGGTAATGGTTCAGCCTCCCTATATTTCTCTCGAAATGGTTCCTTCTTCCATTTCCACTCGGTTTTCTAAGCAAATACATAAGAAACTGTTCGGAATACTTCCATAACACGTTCTACTCGGTAAGAAGCATCAAATCAACATAAACTTGAGTATTTAAGCTTTCTTTCACTCGGAATACTTCAATCAGAGCAGTTTTCTTCGGAAAAGAAGTATTTGGCAAGGTTTGACTCGGAAACGAGTTATTCCAGGGTGTTTTGACTCGGAATTTTATCCAGAAGGTATTCTCTTGAACACACTTCACTCAGAATTGCATCTCAGGTCAGGATTCCACTCGGTGGTAGTCCCCTCAGTCATGTTTTACTCGGAAAACATGACATTGACTCGGAAATCCATCCTCCACTCGGAATTTCTAATCCTTCACTCGGAATTCTTCTCTGTCACTCGGAACAGAGCCCCTTTCACTCGGTTTTTGCATAATTTAGCTAATGATCATTATAATTTACATTGTTATGCGCAAAATGATACTTACGAGATACCACAAACCATCAACAGGGTATATATATATTGACTTATTCTTCTTTCAAACCTTCCATAATTCAAAAATTACAAGGATGAAATCGTTTCTAAAAAACAGGGATGTTACAGTGACGATGGTGCCCTCTTGGAGATCTCCCTCCGTTTCAATTTCAAGACCTCTAATAACCAAGCTAAATACGAAGCTTGTCTCGCTGGGTTACGAGCTGCGATCGACATCGGAGCATCCAAAGTCACCCTGTGCAGTGACTCGTAATTAGTAGTATCGCAAATACAAGGCGAGTACCAGGTCCGTGAGCCTCAACTCCAGCTATATCTGAACTGCGTGAAAGAGTTAAGTGAAAAAATTTCAACGCTTGAGTTCAAACATGTCCCTTGAGAGGAGAATGCAAGGGCGGATATTCTATCAAGGTTAGCAAGTACGAAACAGCCAGGTAGCACCACAACGGTAGTCCAAAGTACGCTGACATCACCTAGCATCCCTCTATTCCCTACTCTAAACGCTATCGCAATTGATTACGGAGACACATGGATGGCCCCCTACATCCGTTATCTGGCTGATGGGCTGTTGCCTACCGATGAGAACAAGAAGAAAAGGATAAAAAGGGAATTGCCATACTTCACTATGATTGATGGAACCTTTACAGAAGGGCACTCTCAGTACCTTATATAACATCCTTAATTTTTAAAATAATTTTCAATAAATCAAATAATTTTTTCGCAAATCATTTAAATTTCTAAAACAGAAGTCTGATTCACGTTAAGAATTTTTCGCAAACGGTATAAATATCAAAGCAGAATTTGAATTAGATACTAATGTCATTAAATTTACATCAGCCGACCGGCCATTTGATATACAAGGAAAAATACAACACTCGGTATCCATAGGAGCCGGCCAAGGCTTCTACCAAAATAACTATGTACACTATGTATTGTACATGCTAATACATAATGCTCCAGTTGGTTGAGTGAATTTAAATGCCATCACTGTGTCCTCTATCCACTGTAAAAATGATAAGTAGGGGGTGAGCATAAATATATCAAATAATAGTTATTGAATCGGATTAAAAGTCCAATTCATAACTAGGTATATAAACATAACTGAGTCATATCACCGAGTCATAAAGCATATCAAAAATAGCATGCCATACTCAATATCATATATACATATAATAGTACACATATGTACTCAATCGAATAAATCCATTATTAAGTCTTTTAATTGTGTTGCAACACTGGCTCCCCGAGCCATAATTCAGCTCCCAGCTGATCCAGCCGTTTTACTGGTACCAAACCGCTCTACGCCCATAATGTAACACCGAGTATCACTCCCAGAGTGATAGCGGTACTCTACTCAGTGCTACGGGCTAAAACCCCAAGCCCCGCTCAAGAGGTTGCCTTGAGTCCCACCCAAGGTCTTTTGTCTTTTGCCTTGAGTCCCACCCAAGGTCTTTTATGAAAATCACATCATATTTCATAATCATTCATCACACAAGTATCACATACTGATCGATATGCATCCCATGCATTTATGTTCATCATGAAAAATTCATGAATAACATACTTATACTCATATCAATATTAACGTTAATAATATGAATGGAATATATGAAAACATAAAGTGTCATATAAACGGGGTCTCAATAATAATTATGCACACAACATATATACACAGTAAATAATACCCCTCATCCATTCATAAACTATCTATTTGAAATGTAACGCTCCCCCTACCTGGAAATAAGAGTTCCTGCAGCTCTTATCACAATTTATAGATTCTGACTGGAGTTTCAGCTTTGTACCAGTCCAAAACTTTCTTCGTGAAGAGAAGAAATAAAGATTGATTTCTTCTTTGTTAATGGTTTTCCAGCAAGGTTTGGAAGAGAAGGATTATAAATGATATTTTTACTTTCAAAAGTTTTCTAAACTCCTTCAACAGTAGAAATTGGTATTTATATCATTCATGCAAAGAGACGTGAATGATAAGAAATATCTGTTGTACGTTTCTTCAGATGATGAATAAGGAATAAGCATTTAATGAAAAGGGACAACACATCAGAGAGGGTCCCATGCTTAGAAAAATATCAAAAAAGAATCCGCTGGAAGGTAGAAGAACAAAATGACGTGGAAAGCTTTAATAATTAAAATAATGATTATTTCTGACCCAGTTTCATCTTGGGCACATCTTTCTGAGAAGCCTCTTGTCCGCTCGGAATTCCTTCATTTGGAGGAAATTCATTCCGAAGGGTTCCATCCCCTGAAACACTCAGATATATTTATGTCCGAGTCAATTCTTTTACTTACGTCACTCGGAAGTCTTCCATCTAAAATCACTCGGGGTTTGAAGACAATTCTCCCTCTCGGAAGTCTTTCCACTCGAAGGAATCTCTTGGGGTCAAGGACAATCCCAAATACAAACCCGAGCACAAGCTTTCAGACCTCTGAATATCGACCCGAGCACGAAATAACAAAGTTCACCACTCGGTGACTTACCACTCGGATATTTACTTTCCTTGAAAATTGTTCACTCGGAACATACTCAATCAGAGTTGAAGTCTTTCTTCATCCAGAACACTCTTCCTGGAAAGACTTACTCGGAATGTCCCAATCAGTGCCGTACCACTCAGAACTAGAAATGTTTCACTTGGCTCCTTTCCACTTAGAAACGTCTCACTCGGAAATTTCGTGCTCAGAGACATTTCACTCGGAAGAATCTCACAACTCGAAGATACTTCACTCGATCA
The DNA here is from genome assembly GCA_037962975.1 of Clitoria ternatea. NCBI lineage: Eukaryota > Viridiplantae > Streptophyta > Magnoliopsida > Fabales > Fabaceae > Clitoria > Clitoria ternatea. The sequence goes on along the minus strand of CM075671.1, from coordinate 283,472,429 downwards.
ATTCTCAAAATATTCCCACTCAGGAGTACTTCTCTCGGAATAGTTTCATTCAGTTTTTCCTTATTCAAAAGTGTCTCATTCGGACACCGTTTTCTTAACTTAAAAATAATTCATTTAATGATGTTTCACTCGGAAACATCTTAACTCCATTTAGAAATAGCTTCCTCGGTCTTACTTCACTCGGTATTGCACCATTTTCACTCGGAATATCATATTTCAAACAGTATTCACTCGGAATTTCATTCGGAAAATCTTCATTAATTCTTAATGAATGAATTTTCTAAAAATTACAAATTTTGGGATGTTACATTTCTCCCCTCCTACAAAAATTTCGTCCTCGAAATTTAAATACAAAAATTATACATCAATGAAATAATTCGGGATATTGTTCCCTCATAGCGTTTTCTCGTTCCCAAGTATGCATAATATTCTGATCCTGCTACCATGCAACCTTGACCAATTAGACATTCTTATTTCTCAATCGTTTCACCGATCGGTCCACTATACCAGTGGGTTCGGCTATAGTGGTCAAGTTCTCTCAGATTTCAACATCATCATCCGGCATTTCATGAGTAGGATCCGGTAAGTACTTTCTCAATTGAGAAACGTGAAATACACTATGTAAATTTACCAAATGAGAAGGCAACACAATTTGATAGGCTACAGGTCTGACTCTCTTCAATATTTCATACGGACCAATATACCTCAGGCTCAACTTCTTGCTTTTTAATGCTCTTCCAATGCCTTTGCTTGGAGAGACTTTCAGAAAGACTTTATCACCGACCTGAAATTCAATCGGCTTCGTCCATTTGTCATAATAACTCTTTTGACGGTCCTGGGATTCTTTCATTTTATCTTTGATCATTTGGATTTGCTCGGAGGTCTGCTGCACAATCTCTGGTCCTAACATTAGGCTCTCACCCGATTCTGACCAGCAAAGAGGAGTTCAGCATTTCCTTCCATATAAAGCCTCGTATGGAGCCATACCGATGCTACTATGATAACTATTATTGTAAGTGAATTCGACCAGTGGAAGGTATTGCTCCCAGCTACCTCCATACTCTAGCACACAGGACCTCAACAAGTCCTCCAAACTCTGGATAGTCCGCTCGGATTGTCCATCTCTCTGAGGATGATAGGCCGAACTCAATCGGAGCTTCAAACCTAACTCCTGATGTAGACTTCCCCAAAACCAGGAAGTAAACCTCGGATCTCTATCCGACACAATTGAAGATGGAACACCATGCAGTCGGACTATTTCACTAATATACAATTGTGCTAGCCTCGACAAGGAATAACTCATGTTAATCGACAAAAAGTGTGCAGACTTGGTCAATCGGTCCACGATAACCCAAATGGCATCATGACCACTCTGAGTCCTTGGTAACCCCATTACGAAATCCATAGCTATAGCATCCCATTTCCACACGGGAATTTCCAAAGGTTGTAAACCACCGGTCGGTTTTTGATGCTCAACCTTTGCTTTTTGACAAATTATGCAGTGGGCCATGAAGTCGACTACATCTTTCTTCATTCCAGGCCACCAGAAATGCAGCTTCAAATCATGATACATCTTAGTAGTACCCGGATGAATACTCAACATGCTTCTATGTGCCTCATTAAGCACCGATCATCGTAAATCTCCTGAGTCAGGTACATAAATCCAACCTTTCACTCGGTAAATACCGTCAGAGCCCTCGGTTAGGAATAAATCTTTACCTTTAGCCTGAGTTTCTTTCATCTCGGCTAAATAAGAATCTGTCATTTGCTGTACATAAACAATCTTCAAAAATTCATTAGTTATCTTTAATGTACCGAGAGTCACTTTTCGAGACGAAGACACATCTACTTGCAGGTTCATGTCTCAGAATTGTTCAAGCAACTCTATCTCTTTAACCATCATTGTTGCCATGTGAATAGACTTCCGACTCAAGGCGTCGGCTACAACATTGGCCTTTCCTGGGTGGTATTTCAAGTCGAAATCATAATCTTTCAAGAATTCAATCCACCTCCTCTGCCTTATATTGAATTCCTTTTGATCAAACAAATATTTCAGACTCTTGTGGTCACTATACACTTCAAACTTAGAGCCATAAAGATAGTGCCTCCAAATTTTCAGTGAAAAGATCACTGCTGCCAATTCTGGATCATGAGTAGGGTAGTTATGTTCGTGTGGTCGTAATTGACGTGAAGCATATGCAATCACTCGGCCATTCTGCATCAACACACATCTAAGCCGAGTCCGGATGCATCACAGTAAACTACAAAACTTTCCTGCAAATTTGGCAAAGTCAATACAGGAGTAGAAGTCAGTCGGGTTTTCAATTCTTGAAAACTCTGCTCACACTCGGTGGACCATACAAAAGGAACATCCTTCCTGGTTAACTTGGTTAATGGCAAGGCGATTTTGGAGAATCCCTCAATGAATCTCTGATAGTAACCAGCTAAACCTAGAAAACTTCTGACCTCGGTAACCGACTTAGGTCTCTCCCAAGTCATCACAGCTTCAACCTTTGAAGGATCTACCGAGACACCTTCTCTGGAAATGACATGACCCAGGAATTGAATCTTATCCGCCCAGAATTCACACTTGGACAATTTGGCAAACAATTATTTCTCCTTCAACACTTGGAGTACCAATCGGAGATGCTCTTCATGCTCTTCATAAGACTTTGAATAAATTAATATATCATCAATAAATACCACCACAAACTGATCATATAATTCATGAACACTGCCGGAGCATTTGTCACTCTGAACGGCATTACCACGTATTCATAGTGACCATATCGGGTCCTGAATGCCGTTTTAGGAATATCAGTAGATTTCACTCGGATCTGGTGGTATCCCGACCGCAAGTCAATTTTTGAAAAGACCGACGCACCGCGTAGCTGATCAATTAAGTCGTCAATTCTTGGCAATGGGTACTTATTCTTGATGGTAGCTTATTCAATTGTCGGTAATCGATACATAATCGCATGCTACCATCCTTCTTTTTTACAAGTAACACCGGAGCACCCCACAGTGATACACTTGGTCGGATAAATTGTTTTTCGAGCAGCTCATCAACTTGTTTCTTTAATTCGGCTAGCTCAATCGGAGACATTTTATAAGGGGTTCTGGAGACTGGCTCAGCTCCAGGAATTAAATCAATAGAGAACTCGATTTCTCTATCAGGAGGAACACCAGGTACGTCCTCCGAAAACAACTCGGGAAAGTCACAAACAACAGGAATGTCTCGGATTTTAGATTCACTCCTTCCCTCAGTCATACAGAATAACATTAATAGTTGAGATATACCTTGAATTTCATATTCACCAGCTTTTTGCTTAGGAAAAATCACTTGCCGATTCTGACAATAAACTAGAACTCCATTGGCTGAGAGCCAATCTATACCGAGAACCATGTCAAGACCTCTCAAAGGTAGACATATCAAATCAGCAAAAAAATTCCTATCACCCAAAGTGAAGGATACGTTCTCACACATCATGGAAGTCCTTAATTGAGCACCAGTCGGACTAGATACATTTAATGACCGATTCATAGAAACTACAGGTAATCTCATTCGTATCACACAATCATTGGAAATAAATGAGTGAGTTGCACCCGAGTCAAACACCACATCAATAATAGTATTTCCAAGTAGGCACTTACTCTGGACCAAGTCGTTGGCTTGAACAACGTCCTCAGCAGTAATAGCATATACCCGGCCTGCAGTCGGTGAACTGGAACTCCCAGCCCGATCGTTCCTCGGAATAACAGAATTGTTGCTGCGTCCTTCATTGCCTCTACCTCCCTTGTTACCGTTTCCACGGCCTCGGCCTTGAAAGCCTCCACGGTTTACACTGGCATGTGATTCAGTCGGTTGGAGAAAAAAACAGTTAGGACAGACATGCCCTTTCTCGTTGCAATGGTAGCAAATAGCTTCTTCATCTTTATCATAATTTCGAGCATAGTGATTGCCACCACATCTGAAGCATTTGATATCCCTCGGATGACCTACCGATCGGCCACCAAGATTCACTCGGCCTCGGGATCTAGAGGATGATTCTCCTCTAACAGACTTCCCTTGTTTCTTAAAGCTGATCGGTGGTAGCTTTGAAGAACTACCCGACTTACTGCTCGACCCGGTTGAAGCTTTATCATCCTCCTCATATATTCGACATTTATTAACAAGGATCGAAAAGATTCTAATCTCTTGGTGTCGAAAAGCTTTCTTAATTTTTGGGTTCAAACTGCTCTCAAATTTGATGCACTTTGAGCCTTCAGTGCCCGGCATCTGGAAAGGGGGATAGAATAAGCAAAGCTCCTCAAATTTAGCTGCATATTCTTCGACACTCATATTTCCTTGTCGAAGTTCCATAAATTCCAATTCCTTTTGACTCCTGACTGTGTTTGGGAAATATTTTTCAAGGAAACATTCCTTGAAATTTTCCCAGTTCAGCTCGATTCCCATGGCAACCAATCGGGCCTTAGCCATTCTCCACCAGTTTTCAGCTTCTTTCCGAAGCATGAAAACAACATACTCCACCTTCTGTGCCTCAGTGCACTGCAAACTGCCAAAGATTCGTTCAAGATTCTGAATCCAGGCATAAGCTTGATCAGGCTGAAATCCTCCATGGAATTCAGTCGGTTTTCGCTTGAGAAAACAATCAATGCTATGATTGTCACTCGGTTGGGGCTGATTCTGCCTTTCTAAGATGTCAGCAACACGCTGGAAGGCAGCAGCCATGGCATCCATACCATGAGGGTCCATTTTCTTATCCTGAAATAATCATCATACTTTAGTACCTCTCATGGATATGAAAGCAATTATTTATAGTTGATTTCCTCAACTATAACACATAACAACAACAGTGATATAATTTCACTCAATTCATAGCATTTAGTAGCTTAACCTTGGCCTTGGACTTTTCAAGTCTGCTCTGATACCAAAATCTAGCAGACTTCACGCTCTGATACCAAAATATAACGTCCTTAATTTTTAAAATAATTTTCAATAAATCAAATAAATTTTTCGCAAATCATTTAAATTTCTAAAACATAAGTCGGATTCACGTTAAGAATTTTTCACAAACGGTATAAATATCAAAGCAGAATTTGAATTAGATACTAATGTCATTAAATTTACATCAGCCGACCGGCCATTTGATATACAAGGAAAAATATAACACTCGGTATCCATAGGAGCCGGCCAAGGCTTCTACCAAAATAACTATGTACACTATGTATTATACATGCTAATACATAATGCTCCAGTCGGTTGAGTGACTTCAAATTCCATCACTGTGTCCTCTATCCAATGTAAAAATGATAAGTAGGAGGTGAGCATAAACATATCAAATAATAGTTATCGGATTAAAAGTCCAATTCATAACTAGGTATATAAACATAACTGAGTCATATCACCGAGTCATATAGCATATCAAAAATAGCATGCCATACTCAATATCATATATACATATAACAGTACACACATGTACTCAATCGAATAAATCCATTATTAAGTCTTTTAATTGTGTTGCAACACTGGCTCCCCGAGCCATAATTCGGCTCCCAGCTGATCCGGCCATTTTACTGGTACCAAACCGCTCTACGCCCATAATGTAACACCGAGTATCACTCCCAGAGTGATAGCGGTACTCTACTCAGTGCTACGGGCTAAAACCCCGAGCCCCGCTCAAGAGGTTGCCTTGAGTCCCACCCAAGGTCTTTTGTCTTTTGCCTTGAGTCTCACCTAAGGTCTTTTATGAAAATCACATCATATTTCATAATCATTCATCACACAAGTATCACATACTGATCGATATGCATCCCATGCATTTATGTTCATCATGAAAAATTCATGAATAACATACTTATACTCATATCAATATCAACGTCAATAATATGAATGGAATATATGAAAACATAAAGTGTCATATAAACAGGGTCTCAATAATAATTATGCACACAACATATATACACAGTAAATAATACCCCTCATCCATTCATAAACTATCTATTTGAAATGTAACGCTCCCCCTACCTGGAAATAAGAGTTCCTGTAGCTCTTATCATAATTTATAGATTCTGACTGGAGTTTCAGCTTTGTACCAGTCCAAAACTTTCTTCGTGAAGAGAAGAAATGAAGATTGATTTCTTCTTTGTTAATAGTTTTCCAGCAAGGTTTGGAAGAAAAGGATTATAAATGATATTTTTACTTTCAAAAGTTTTCTAAACTCCTTCAACAGTAGAAATTGGTATTTATATCATTCATGCAAAGAGACGTGAATGATAAGAAATATCTGCTGTACATTTCTTCAGATGATGAATAAGGAATAAGCATTTAATGAAAAGGGACAGCACATCAGAGAGGGTCCCATGCTTAGAAAAATATCAGAAAAGAATTCGTTGGAAGGTAGAAGAACAAAGTGACGTGGAAAGCTTTAATAATTAAAGTAATGATTATTTCTGACCCAGTTTCATCTTGGGCACATATTTCCAAGAAGCCTCTTGTTCGCTCAAAATTCCTTCATTTGGAGGAAATTCATTCGGAAAGGTTCCATCCCTTGAAACACTCAGATATATTTATGTCCGAGTCAATTCTTTTACTTACGTCACTCGGAAGTCTTCCATCTAAAATCACTCGGGGTTTGAAGACAATTCTCCCTCTCGGAAGTCTTTCCACTCGAAGGAATCTCTTGGGGTCAAGGATAATCCCAAATACAAACCCGAGCACAAGCTTTCAGACCTCTGAATATCGACCCGAGCACGAAATAACGAAGTTCACCACTCGGTGACTTACCACTCGGATATTTACTTTCCTTGAAAATTGTTCACTCGGAACATACTCAATAAGAGTTGAAGTCTTCCTTTGTCCAGAACACTCTTCCTGGAAAGACTTACTCGGAATGTCCCAATCGGTGCCGTACCACTCGGAACTAGAAATGTTTCACTTGGCTCCTTTCCACTTAGAAACGTCTCACTCAGAAATGTCGTGCTCAGAGACATTTTACTCGGAAGAATCTCACAACTCGAAGATACTTCACTCGATCAATTCTCAAAATATTCCCACTCAGGAGTACTTCTCTCAGAACCGTTTCATTCGGTTTTTCCTTATTCAAAAGTGTCTCATTCGGACACCGTTTTCTTAACTTAGAAATAATTCGTTTAATGATGTTTCACTTGGAAACATCTTAACTCCATTTAGAAATAGCTTCCTCAGTCTTACTTTACTCTGTATTGCACCATTTTCACTCGGAATATCATATTTCAAACAGTATTCACTCGAAATTTCATTCGAAAATTCTTCATTAATTCTTAACGAATGAATTTTCTAAAAATTACAAATTTTGGGATGTTACACCTTACCTGATCTGTTTGAGGGAAAACGAGGTACAAGGAGTAATGGAAGAAGTGCACGAGGGACAATGTGGGCTCCACGCTGAAGGAAGAAGTCTGATGAGAAAAATTCTCAAGGCTGGATATTGGTGGCCCACGATTAAACAACACTCCATTGACTTCGTTTAGAAGTGTGACACCTGCCAGAAGTCTTCCAACCTTCACCATACACCAGCAGAAGAACTCTTCACATCCGCTGTCCCGTGGCCGTTCTTCCAATGGGGGTTGAATATTTTGGGTCCCTTCCCAACAGCACCTGGGGGCATTAAGTACCTCATCGTCGGGGTTGATTATTTCATTAAGTGGATAGAAGCGGAGCCAGTGGTACACATCACTTCAGACCGAACTCGTCGTTTTATGTATGAAAACATTATAACACGATTCGGAGTCCCAGCACGAGTCGTTATAGACAACGACACTCAATTCACTGACAGGAAGTTCACAGATTTGCTTGAAGGGTTAGGAATAACCCAGAGATTCTCATCTGTCGAACACCTGTAGACTAACGGTCAAGCTGAAGTGACTAACAAAGAGGTGCTAAAAGGGCTGAAGAAACGTCTTGGGGAAGCCAAGGGCGGATGGACAGACCAGTTGTGCCACGTCCTTTGGGCATACCAGACAACGCCCCACTCATCCACCAACGAATCCCCATATCGCTTGACTTATGGAGTAGAAGCAATGATACCTGTGGAGTTACAAACTGCTTCTGTGAGGGTCAAGTACTTCTCTAAGGAAAGCAACAGTGCCAACTTGGCGTTAGAGATGGATGTAATTCAAGAGCTCAGAGAGGAAGCATTCGTTAGGGACCAGGCCATCAAAGCCAAAGCCGCCCTTCGGTACAACAAACGAGTCCAATCCACGACTTTCAACGTTTGGGATTTGGTTCTGAGGAAAGCAAGTGTGGGAAACAAGTTTGCACACCAGGGCAAGCTCGCTCCGACATGGGAACGTCCCTACAGAATATCCGATGTCTGCAGAAAAGGCTCGTATCGCCTGGAGAACCTTGATGGCACCCCGATCCGCAACAAGTGGAATATTCAGAACTTACGCATTTATTATAGTTAGTTGGTAAGACGGCGTGTACTCTTTTTCCTTACTTGGGTTTTTCCCATTGGGTTTTACCAAGAAGGTTTTGACGAGGCATGACCCCAACCGAGCTCCTCTTGTAATTCACAATTAATGAAATATTTTATGTGTTCACCCAATTCTTTATGATTTTATTCAAAGCACAACACCGTTGTGACAAAATACTTTTAGGACGGATGATCCTAACTGTCGCGACCGGGGTCCCAGCGCACGACGTAGACTGGTTAAAGACAGATAAAAAAAATTGAAACTGCATTGAAATGAGGCCCTTGGGAGGCCTAAAGAAAATAAAGGGTTCAAGGAGTCGCTACTAATATTTATTAAGGAAAATATTAGGAAAACCTTTAAATAGCACTGGTTTTTTTCTTAAAAAAATGAGATTCTGTTTAGTCCGGGAGTTGAATTACAGGAGGGGAAGGTATTAGCACCCCACACTGTCCGTAAAAAAAACGGTTACCCAAATTGATCATGCATAATTTCAAAAAAATGATTATCAAATATTTCATCCTTCATAAAAACAATCATAAATAATATACATAATAACAATAAAATATATAAATAAGAATAAAACAAAAATAATAATAAAATACATCTCCTAAGTTTGTTATTTCTAGTTCTAAGAAAACAAACAAACAAATAATTAAAAGACCATAAAAATAAAAAGATAAAAAAAACAATAAGACGTCTTGTCTTACTTATTTTCTAGTAAAAAAATCAATTGATTTTATTGAGAAATATAAAGTTCAAAACAAATCAATAAATAAAAAAAGTAAAAAACATAAGAAGGGAAAAAAAATAGGATTAAACACATCAACATGAAGATAAAGAAATATATATATATATATATATATATATACACTTAATTAATTAAAATTGACAAAGGAATATTATTTAATTATTTTTTAGAAAAAATAAGATTAATAAGATGTCTCATCTAAATTAATCTCATTTTAAGAAAAAGATAAATGAATAAATAATACATTATTTATTAGTCTTGATTTTTTTTGTTATGATAATGATTTTTCTTAATTATCAAAAGGTTACTAAGAGAAAATAATAGGAAATCATGACCATAATAAAAATGGATAATTATGTATTATTTAAAAATGATCAAACATAAATAAATAAATAAATAAATAGAGAGTATAGAAAAAAAGCGCAGAAAGATAAATAACTAAAAATAAAAGTGCAGAAAAATAAGTAACTTTAAAAAAATAAAGGTACAAAAAAATAAATAAATAAAAACAAAAGTGAAAAAGAAAAAAAATAAAAATAAATGGGCGGAAAAATAAATACAAAAAAAATAAAGGACAGAAAAAAATACATAAAATAAAGGGGTAAGATTGTAAATAATAAAAATAAAGGAGCAGAAACGTAAATAATAAAAATAAAAGGGTATAAAAGTAAATACATGAAAATAAAGGGGTAGAAAAGTAAATACATAAAAATAAAGGGGCAGAAAAGTAAATAATAAAAATAAAAGGGCAGGAAAATAAATGCATAAAAATAAAGGGGTAGAAAAGTAAATAATAAAAAAAAGGTGCAGAAAAGTAAATAAATAGAAATAAAAGGGCATAAAAATAAATAAATAAAAATAATTATACAAAAAATAAATAAATAAACTAATAATTACAGAAATATAAAGTGCGGAAAAATAAAGTGCGGAAAAATAAATTAACAATAATTAAAGTGCAGAAAAGTAAATAAAGAGAAATAAAAGTGCAGAAAAATAAATAAAGAAAAATAAAGGTACAAATAAATAAATAAAGATGGAGATGCAGAAAAATAAATAAACAGATAAATAACTGCAAAAAAATAAAGTACAGGAAAATAAAGTGCTCGAATATAAATAAAGAAAAATAAAAGTGCAGAAAAAATAAATAACAATTAAATAAAAACGAATAAATAAATGTAAATAAACATCCTTGTATTAATAAAAAATACCTTGGTACAAGAACAATTACAAAGGAACTAGAACGGAAGTCGGGAAATCAATTTTGTGTAGATTTCCTTTGCTTTTGGCTTTGTTTGGACTCGATTTGAAGGTATTTGGACACCGGTTACAACACTTGGACAATATTTTAGCTCACAAAAACTCACATACTAAGACAAACTAGAGTGGTGCACTTATTTTCCTAACTAGGATTACACAACATGATTTTTGAAAACCAAAACTTTTAAAAGTTCTCACAAAAATGTAATACTCTTTCCCCTCTTTTTCTCTTCTTCCCCCAAAATACCTCAATATCACCTTCTATTTATAGAAGAAAATTGGCATTGGATCCTCCATAAAAGACATCACTTTCTCACTTTTCTAATTTGTCCAAATTTCATGTCAATTTCCTCAATTTTCTCTAATTATCCAACCAAACTGGGTCCCACATCCAAAATCATCGTGACTTTTTTCCTTTTTTTTAAATTCTGATTTTCTTTTTTTTTTGGACTTTTTTTTAGCCCATTTTTTTTTGGACTTTTTTTTAGCCCATTTCTTTTTTTTGGACCCTTTTCTTTGGGCCCATTTTTTTCTGATTTTTTTTTGCCTATTTTTTATTTTTTTCAGATTTTTTTTGGGCTTTTTTTGGGGCCCTTTTAAAAAAAAATATTTTTTTTTTGAATTTTTTTAATAAATACAAATGAGTAATCATTTACTCTTATGGAAACATAAATTATTTATTACATATGTGGCAAGAAATAAAGTATCCAAAAAAGAAAAATTGCTACCCATGCTATAAGAAGCAAGAAGGTAGTCACAAAACATCGTTTTCCTTTCCTTATTCTTTCCTCTTGGCTTCGACATCCATCGGCCATTGCTTGAGAGAAATGAAGAAAGTTGATGAAATGAGAGGTGTGGTAGGAAATGAAGAGGGATTGAGTATTTATAGAAATGGGGAAGAGTTACTATTCCAACGGTCACTAATGCAATTTTTAATATTATTTTTTTAATATGATCCGGGGTGGCAATCTGGAATGGATGAGGTTCTAAGTACTGCACCACGTCACCAATAAGAACTGGTAAGTCATAACCGGGGTCTGAAATCATTAGTCAACTATAGACATTTCTCTCCACCCCGGTCGATAATTAAGCATTGGAGAATCTTTTACAGGTTCACCTCCGGTGTGTCTTGAGGTTCGAGTACGGATTAGTTTTCACTAACTTGAAGAACCTCGGATTCCCACCGATCTGAGGTATAAAATACCGTACTCCATTGAGGTTGTGCAAACTTAGAGTTGGTTAGGTAACACCTGCCAAGAAACCGTGCTAGGACCCCGGTTAATACAGTCAATATTGACTCCGGATTCTATACTCTTTTTTTTCTTTTTTTTTTCTACTTACATATTTTAGTATGTATATTTTACCGGACAAAAATAGGTGTTCACACTAACTACGTATCCGTTGTTAACGATGAACTTCTTCGAGGGTATAAAAGGGTGAACCATACGGTGAAGGCTTGGGCGCAGTAAGCTGGTTCTTTTTCAAGACCACGCTGAACCCCAAGTAACGGGCGCAGTAGGTTCAGGATTAGCCCTGTTCTGAACCTCGTGTTGAAGGCTTGGATGGTAGGATTAAAACCGAACTCCAAGTACGGTTAGTAGGTTTGGCCGAACACCGGTGAAGGCTTGGGTGTAGTAAGCTGGTTCTTTTTCGAGACCATGCTGAACCCTAAGTAACGGGCGCAGTAGGTTCAGGATTAGCCTGTTCTGAACCCCGTGTTGAAGTCCTGGAGGGTAAGATTAAAACTGAACTCCAGGTACGGCCAGTAGGTTAAAACCGAACTACCGTTTGAAGGCTTGGAGGGTAGGATGAAAACCGAACTCCAAGTACACCTCCACGATTGTGTCTTCTCAAGACAAAAGCTCCCTGCCATCCTCACACTGATCACGTGTTTTCTCACAAGGGCAGTCCCCATCGTGATGCTTATAGTCGAAAGCCTAATCATCAAAGGTTAAGGTACTCTCCTTACAAATCTTGTATATGCCAAATGTTATGATTTAAGTGACGACCTAGTCATGCCACAATCTCAATACAATAAAGGTGGATAATCTCTCTCTTTTCTACCAAATCAAAGGTAACGTTCCATAAAACGAGCCTTTGTTACTAAAGTGCTCACACATAGGGATAGTACTTATATGTTACTATCCGTTTTACATTCTACTTATGTAAATCTGAACTGATTCATTGCACATACAACGATTCTATTTAAACTGTTTTCGCGGAACGGCTTAGAAATGATTAGGTGTCAGATGAACGCGATGGACAGACGTACAAAGAAAATTGTCATTTCATTAATGAAATCCCAAAGTACATAAATGATTGATTGAAATCCAGAGCTGATCCCGGAACACAACGATATTAATTCAACAAAAATAATAAGACAAAAAAGCCGCTACTTCTTTTGGCCCGCTCCTTCACTCTTTTCTTTCTGGTTTCCTCCGACCTCACCCCCCTTATCACCAGCAGCGTCACCTGCAGCAGCATTAGCACTTGTTCCTTCACCTCCGGGCTGCTGGGTGATGGGGACTAGGAGAGAGGCCCCCATTGATTGGTCTTTGGGTAGGGGAGGCAGCTCGTATGGAGTGTTGGGCGGTTCCTCATGACGACCATCAATAACTGCTACCAGTTTCCCTCCGTGAAACTCATAGAACGGATCAATACCGCTCAAGTTAAGTTTCACTTTGGGATTGCGGTAAAGAACCTGACGCACTTCTAACCTAAAGGAATCCTTGGCAACTTGGACACAAATGTCCACAGCCTCATCCGCTCTGGCATTAGCAGCAGCCAGCTCCGCCCTCAAAGTAGTGTCATCGTCATTCGGACTAGCCAACTTCAAGTTTTCAATCTCCATAAGCAACTCTTTCTCCCGGCGGTCCCAGTCTCCAGCCTGCCTTGAGTAGCTGTAGTCTTTCGCCTTCAGCTCCTCTCTCAGTTTAGAAGAAGTTTCTTTTTCTGTGCAGAGGCTGGCGTTTAGGTCGGAGTTTATACTTTTCTGCTCCGTCAGTTGATCCTCCAGGTTCTTTATTACCGATTTCTGTCTGAGGGTCTTCACATACATCCGCTTGCCATAGTCCGTGGACGTCCTCAACCGATCCTCAAGAACCTTAATGGACGCCTTGTCCTTGGCAGACTCAACAGTAAGGTCATTGACTTTACCCGTCAGTCTATCAACTTCTGGGCCATCGTCAGCCAATCTACAGAGCGACCTCAAAAGACCGGACAACTCTTCCAATTGCCAGCGTCTGGCCTCGCAAGCTTGTTTTATTTCTTCAGGCTCAAGGGTGGTCTTCAGCTTGTACCTCGGGTCAGGGATGCATTCAGGCACCGGACCCTCATACACTAGAAACAGAGCGAGGTTTGAATTGTTAGGAGGAGGGAAAGAGACCCTGGCGCAAAGTAGGTTGTCAAGGGCTGAGTGCCGGAAGCAGCAGCCTTGCTAGGGGCATCTGGAGTTGGTCCCTTTATGTTTTTTCCTTTGGAGCCCCTAGAATCGGTCCCTCCTTCAGAAGATTTGGCCTTTTTGGAAGGAGGGGCTTGTGACTCCGCCTGCTTTGAGGGGTCACTCTTTAGTTTCCTCCTCCTCTCTCCGATCTTCTTTTCTTCGACTCCAGAGGTAGGATTTTCAGGTTCGCCCTCGATCAGGGGGATATCATCACCAGCAGAGGAAGTGAGAATAATGGTCTCAGCGGTGGCCTTTTTGGAGTTTCTCTTTGGCTGAATTTGGTTCTCAGCAGCCACAGATTTTCCTCCGGCCTTTCGAGATTTCAACCTGTCCATATCTTCAAATTCTGTTTCAATCTCAACTGCATAATCAAAACAGGAAGATGGTAAGTATTAGAAAATTTCAAGACATGTAAAGAGAAATAACAGCAAAGAGAATGATCGAAAAGTACGAAAATATTCCTCGCGGGTAGTTTGTGATCCTAACAAATGCCTGCAAGAGAAGAATTTATGCGAGGCGGTGTATGCTTCAAGAGCAAAGAGAACGGAGGCGGAAGTAGGGGATAACTCATCCTCATCAGTGAAATAGGCCTGGGAGGTTAGTAGAAAATGCTCATGAGACTAGCACACCGGGAATTTGTTAATTCCTTCTTTATTCACCCAGAAGATTGGGTCCTCAGGCTGAATCCGTATTCTGGTGAAGTATGACTTAAAGGAGCGACCATTAACCTTAGCTGAATCTGTATAAGACTCGAGGTTGACAAATTTTGACAGAGTCCGGAGGGTGATCAGGCTTACTCCTCTACTCTGCTTGTTGGCATGGCAGACCACCTGCGTGAAATAGAAAAGCATGGCGACCATCGGAGTGAAGTTGAAGTGCTCCCCAAGCACTTCCAGAAAATGGACTAACCCTCATCCGTTAGGGTGAAGCTGAGAGGGGGCACAGTCCAAAAATCTTAAGACCCCCATCTGGAACTCTGTTAGGGGGAAGCGTACTCCCAGATTCAAGAAGAGGAAATTATACATGTAGATCGCTCTCTCATCTAGGATGATGTGACATATCCGTTTTGAGGGAAGGGGCGCCAACACCATAAATCGCTTTTCGTGTTTCTCCTTTTTATGAACTACAAAGCGAGGTTCCAGCCTTACCCCGTCGTCCCTGGCGTGGCAAGACGGTGTATCCCTAAATTCATCAGCCACCCAGCAATAGGGATGTCTTTGTTGGAGTTTCACCCAGTCGATCGGGTGTGCAACAACGTTGCACAAACCTGAAGCAGTTTTGAGAATATATCGCTCCGCCGCCCCCTCAGTGGATGTTCCTTCGCCAACCATCTTACGGAGAGCCAAATTGAAAACCTTTGCGCTGCGATAAAAAGCCACATCGTCAGAGAGGTATAAATCAGCGCTCTCCTTATTCTCACTAGAAGAGGATTCTAAAGAGGGTATTATCACCCTCCGCCGTGAGATAGGCAACGCTTCCCTCTCTGAATGAAGTGGCCAGGTGCTAGAGGGAATCACGGGGATCCTCCCACCACGACGTGTAGGAGTTCGAGACGAAGCTTTTCCTCCTCTAATCCTAGGGCCAACATGGCTCGAACCAGTATAACCTCTCCCAGACATTCAGAAAACTTAAGGAAAAATACGAGGAGATGAAGGAGATGGTTACCTAGGGAAGGAGAAGATGGTGGAGCAAACATCACAGAAGCAAGCACAAACGTCTTCTCGAAATTTTTGCAGAGTTTCATCAGGAAGGCAAGAGTAAGTGATTTCTGAATTCACTAAGTGCTCCTTTTATAAGGGGTGAAGAGTCTCAATTACCGGTTCAAGGGTTATGTCGTTTATCACCAAACGACACCTTTTCGTAAAAACAAGGTTGTCGTTTCAAACCCTAAGGCGTGAAAACAACGTCGATTCGTCAAAAGGCCTCTCAAATGGGCCTTAAAATTCGAATTTCAGGCCCATAAAGCCCCTGAGTGGCTGTTACAGAGACACACCTGATTAAAACAATAATGGCTCGCCCACGTGCTCAAAGGCATTAAATGACCAATCATGAGAAATGTTGCAGCTGTTACTCGAATACCAAAAGTTTAAAGTTTCAAAAACTTTCGGGATTCTCGCACAACAGATCTTTGTCCGGATCCGTCGTAAGGAACGTTACGACAACGGAGCCTTCGTTCCCAGGACGGCTCCTCATGTGACAACATAATGTTGAATCCCAACACACGTTAAATAAATATTTTGCATACATAGACGAACCAGTATCCAGACCAAGTGCAATCGATGTAGCTTATATGAGCAACTTCACTAGTCCCTCACACAAGCTAGGGGACAAATGATCCGGTCTTGATACCGGCCCTAAGACAATGGTGACGTGTCATTCGATCTGGCTGTGCTACCAATTCCGTAGGTAATACATCGGACCTACAGAACCGTCTGGGCGTTCTCCCAAGACCGGTGAGTCCATGTTGACACCTCCCACATCGGATGCACCATGCCTCCTACATCGGATTGCCAGTAGACACTTATAAGTGGCCTTGGGAACAGTGCTGCGATTCAGTCTCCCATGAAGAATCCATCCCACGAGGGGCGCGCGCCTCGCCACTTAGCCCATGCTTGTCTCCCACGATAGATTAAATAAATATATTTTCCCATGCTCCGACAAAATAGAATTGGTATTATTCTTTCCTCGAGCCACCATAACCGAGGAACAGTGCCTAGTCCCCTTGCCTAATCAGGCCCATATTCATGAGCATCTATAAATACTTGAACTGTGCATGCTATTACTTCTTCAAATCTTCTACTCTTCTAGACTTCTGATGCTTCTTGCTTTCCTGCTTGCACTATTATACGCATGCTTCTTACACACTGCCACTAACTTGATCGTCGGAGTCTTTTTACAGGTGGCACCCCCCTTCGCCTCCATCCAACACGAAGGTCCGGTGTGTAGGACCTCCGGTGTGTAGGATCTCCAGGATAGCAAGACCGATCTTCTCTCACTGAAAGATCGGATTATAATACCGGATACCCACCGTACCGGTGTATAAATACTAAATCATTGACTCTTATGACTGGCTATACACCGGATCTCTTGACCCCGGTGCAGGACAATTCTATGTTAATATCATATTATTAGGAAAATTACTTTGTGATTAATTTATTTTGTAAAATTTAGGTTACTTTGTTTAGGAAAATCTTTTGAAATTTTACAATGTGAGAAGATTTCATGTTATAAAGTGTCTAGTGAACACTTATAATTTTCATTATTTTATGAGTAGGCTATATGGTTTATCAAGAAATCCAAATTTCATGACGCTCTGTGATTGAATAAATTGTCTTGGGTTTTCATAGCTTTTAGTTTCGGTAACTACATTTATTTGATAACTCTATTAATGTATTTTTTTTACTTTGTAATCTTGTTTGGAGGTAAAGATTGTGAGTTTTTAGACTTGAATTGAGTAATCTAACACATAGTTAAGATTTCATTATTATGTCAATTGACTTTCTAACATTTACCTTTTACAAGAATATTCGTATATTAGATTAGTGGGAGTATGCATGTTACAATTATATATATTTGAGATTCATTGTTGTTTATGTGCATATTATGGAGATATGACATTTTGAAAACTTTAGCACTCAATCTTATTTTGTTGTATTAAGATATGTGTAACACCCTCTCATATACACGAGATATGTATATTCTTATTGCTTTTAAAAACTTTAGAAAGATATATATATATATATATATATATATATATATATATATATCATTTCTTATCTTGCGTATACAAGGACGTATATACATCTGATTTTCTTTTTGATTTTGAAAGTAAAAAAAATGTTGTCTTTCAATATTTATCCATAATGACAAAATAAATTTATAGAAATCATAAGTGATAAAAGATTACAGTATCAAAGTTTAACATTCACCTTGTTACAATTATCCAACTTGATATTGTAATAAGGTGAACTAAAATTAAATTATATCTCTACTATGACTATGATCAATCATTTCCTAGCCCTCGAACCATAGGTTTTTGGTATCCTACTCTTGTCATATCTCTTCACCCATCCAATTGAGGCTAAGACCACTTTACCCTCTTGTAATTATATTCTTTCATCTTGGACTGCTAGTTATATATCACATAGCATTTATTTTGAACACAGAAATTCAAACAAGAAGGAGTGAGAAACAAAATATAATATCTTACAGATAAGACATAAGCATAAGGGTTTTCACAAACTAATATAATAATATCAGTCATAATCTCATATACAATCAATTATGAATATAGGGTTTCCACATACATAACAATTATATTTTCATTCACAACCACCCACATAGAATGTCACAATCACATGAATGTTATGTAATGCTTTTAATGCTACTATCTCATTCAGTTTATGCATGTGGACCCTTAAAGTTTTAAATTTGCACTAGGCCAACCAAGAGTTTACATTGTTCCATAATTCCAGATAATAATAACATAAATGCCTTTATGGCATATGAACAACTCAACTGGCATGGAAACACTTAGAGACTAGTCAGATTGAGAAGGTTTTTATTGTGAAAGTACCCGACACTAGGGAGCGACCCTAGGTCACCTGAAGCACCCTTTCATACACTCTCATCCCAAGGCTCGCAATTAAGCATCCTCTAATGTATCCTCGGTTTCTATAATCCGTCCTCAGACAATATCACATCTCACTTCTTCTTAATGATTCATGATGCATGAACTACTCGCATATTTAATTGTTTAAGACTTTTAGAAACTCAAGTATAAATTATATCTTCGGGGCCTACAAATAACAACATAGCCACCCCGATAAACTACACATTTCTAAACTCTTAAATAAGTTTTACCACACGCAGAAGAATTTAAGTACAGTTTTCTTTATCATTTACAAATCAATATTATTGTGATTTGAGTTTCAAAGTCTTAATATATATTTCAAACCTTCTTTAGAGCATTTATATAAAATTAATTTACTATAGACACAAGTTTAAATTATCGATCTTTTTCCATCTTTAATTATAATACTTGAAAAATATATAATAAAACACTTTTGAAATTAAAACTCTTATTTTCAAAAGTTTAAAATGAAATATTATTGAAGTATCTTATTTTTATTTGAGAATCAAATATTTTTATATATATACATATATGAATATATTATTTTCATAAAACAATTTCTTTTTCTTTTTTTAATAAATAAAATTATTCTAAAATTTAATTAAATAATTTATTTTGAAAGATAAAAGTAAGTTATAGAAATTATATACTTTTATTGAAAATTAAGAAAAATTTCTTAACAATAATTTGAATAAACATATATAAATAATTTCTCTTAAAGTAATACTTTAAAGAGTAAGGAATAAGTATATTCTTACTGAGTTTTAGCTTCCCGTCATGTTTGCTATAGGCTCAAACTCCACATCACAAGATCGTCAATCACAATCAAGTATTCTAATATCATCAATCACAATCAAATATCATTAATCATCAATATTATCAATCATAATCAAATCAAATAAATATCATTCATAAATATCATAATTAAAGTTTAACAGTTATTTAATTTAATAAACTTAATTTCAAGTCCTTATGATTCATTTCTCGCACGGGTTTATGTAAGTCCATATAGGTCATAATACTCAAAGTTCTTGCATAGGTTTAGTCCAGTTCGTATAGATTATAAAAGTCCAGGTCCTTGCCTAGGTATTTCAGAGTAAGTTACACAAGATACTTAATTTAAAATTTATTATTTTAAAATAATAATATTATTAAATTTAAAAGGAGTAGGGGGCTCCTCCCATTATTCTTATGTCTTTTCATATTATATTTTTATCTTACTCCCCCTTACCTAGAATTGCTACCAAAAATGAATTCGCTTTGTGCATCCGAGTTCTAAAAAATATTAATACTAATTTATTTCAGTATAGGCATACGATAAAAATTAAGATTACTATTAGAAATGATAACTAGTAATTATGCATAGTAATAGTAAATAGTAATGGTAAATAGTAAATCATCAATAGTAATGGTAAATAGTATCTTTTGAATAGTAATGGTAAATAGTAAATTTTGAATAGTAGTGGTAAATGATAAATCATGAATAGAAATGGTAAATAGTAAATTTTGAATAGTAACAGTAAATAGTAAATTTAAATAGTAATGGTAAATAGTAAATTTTAAATAGTAATAGTAACTAATAAATTTTGAATAATAACAGTAAATAACAAATTTTAGATATTAATAGTAAATAGTAAATTATAAATAATAACAGTAAATAATGAATAGAAATAGTAAATAGTAAATATAATACATAATGGTAATTTATTTTTACTATAGTAACTTATTCATAATAGTAATAGTATATTAATAGTTTAAGAGTGCTAAAAAAATAAACTAAATAATCATAAAAAGAATATAGAATAAAAATATTATTACCTTATATCTCTGATAGAATCTCTTTTTACTAAAAGAATTTACTTCCCACTACTTTCTTAAGCATTATCTCTCTAAATTTTCTCTCTAATTTTGGTGTGTAAATGTTGTAAATGAACCATCTATTTATAGGAAGAGAATTTTACTATTTATAATGTAAGTATTTACCTAACTGATTCATGATGTAAGTATTTACCTAACCGATGACTATTTATGATATAAACAATTACCTAATTGATGATGTAAGCAATAAGTAAGCGATGATGTCAGCAATGACATGTTGGTATTAGATAAAAGGTTAAGGGTATTTTGGTCATTTTCTCAAATATTTATTAAAAACTTCATAAAATTCCAGAAAATCATAAATAATGCATAGATCAAAAAGTACTAAAGAACCATATTCTAATTCCTTCAAATTTTTATTTTAAAATTCTAATAAGAGTTAAATCTTAAATATGTAAAAACATAAATATAAGAACATAAAATAAAAATTGTGAATAATAAATATATTAAAAATTCTTAATATAATTTTCTTAATTAGTGAACACTAATTAAGTCATTTTAAAATCTTCATTCAATATATATTTTTATTTTATTTTATTTTATTTTTTTAAAATAATCAAATATAAGTACCAAAATTTTATAAAAATATTAATTAGTTAAAAATCAACTAACTAATAGTAAGTGTTTTCTCATTAAAGAGATATTAATATCTTTTTTCTATTTGAGTAGAAAATAAGATGTTACAATATACATAAATTGTTAGATCTCAAAGAACATCCAAAATGGATGTAAGACCTATTCAAATGTTAATAAATACACAATTTTGACATTATTGTGTATTTTCATATTGATTAACATTTCACTTTAATTGAGATCACAAATATATAAGTATGTATAATATCACTACTTTTATCGAGTATGATTTTCTACCATTATGAGTTACTTGTCATCTTATGTATGGAGTTGAAGATTTTGGTGCTGGCTCGTTGTTGACATTTTTGCGGACACTTAATGTTAGATATCACAAAGCATTTTGTTTAGCTCAATTATGACCACTTCTATTATTAGCCTAACCTAGTTGTGATCATATTTTTATTCTTGCGTTATTGTAAGCACTTACATTCAAGTGAATTTTGTTTGGGTCATTTATTGCAATATCATCCACTAACTAAATACTATTTTTGGAGCTTTGGAAGTCATATAGCTCATATGATATTTGTTAAGTATTTTTATATTTTGGGTTAGTAGGAGTTTTGAATGATATATTATATTTATGAGATATATATTTTTTCACCTTATTGGGCCTGTTTGTTTAAACTTATTTTTAAGTGTTTTTTAAAAAAGTGCTTTTTTGATAATCACTTTTTTAATAAGCAGATCAGATTTGCTTCTTAAAATAAGTAGAAATCAGCTTATTTTCAGTTTCTGCTTATTTTTAAAACTTTAAACAAACACATTAACATTTAAAATAAGTGCTTTTTTAATTAAAAAGCACTTATCTCTTAAAATAAACTTAAACAAACGAGCTCATTATCATGTCTTTTATAGCATTATTAGATACTTGGAACTTCCGTAAAAATGTTATTTATGTTTTTTTTTATCCATATTACATGTGAATAAGATGTAAGTTATTGCGGTGTGTATAATATTTATATCTATTAGATATAATTTGTATACATTATTGAGAACTTATTATTTTTTGGTGAGAATTAATAATTTGCTGCAATGATATTTATCATATGTTTAATAATTTAACTGATGCTATCTAAATGGAAGAATATTTGATATTTTTAAATATAATATTAATTATATAAATTAACATTATTAAATTATTAAGAGAATAACATATTTTTAATTATAATATAGATTATTATATTACTTATTCCCTTTAGATGAATTATTTGGTTGGACTTTTTATATGAATATATCTTATGATGGGTTGTCCATTCGGTTAGTGCCCAAACAAGCGTTTCTGTTCTCGTTTGATTAAGATAATCACCCCAATTAGATAGTTATGTAGAAACTGTCGCAGGTTCTTGACTGATACGTGTAATGTTTATGTGTTATTTATACGTGATTATTTCAGCAATAGCTTAATCTCTGGACAAAGCAGCGTTTTGTCTATATGGTTGGTAATAGTATTGGCATTAATTAATATTTTTCTAGAAAAAAGAGATAGTATAGGCATTAATATAATAAGCAATGTTACTATTACGTAGTATTAGCTTGTATAACATTTGACTAGCTAAGATAAATTTCTCTCAATCTATCCTTGTTCTTTTATAATCAAGAAACTATTTTCATCATGTGTTATTTGACATATCATATCTTTTATTTTCTCATTTTCATTTTTTTTCTTCCTATGCATTTCTTATTAAACACAAAAAAAAACTCAATTTTTATTGGTATACCAAAATCAGTTTTCAAAAACTATAAGTGGGGAAAGCAAGCAAATGATAAAATTGTACAATATAGAAACCTTCAAAAAAAAAAATTAAACTAAGGTACTTGGGAAAGGAAGCAAATAATAAAATTGTAGTGAGTAGTAGAATTTTTTACTTTTTTATAAAAAAAGATTGTACAGGTGTCAAGTGGAAAGAAACACCGTGCCTTCCACCCTTGACTAATTTTCAAACCTTTCAAGCATGGACTTTGACTTTACTACTTTTCCAAACCTTCTTTCTCTTCTTTGTTTCCCTCTCTACTTTTCTTTCCATGCTTTCTCTATCCATCATTTCCCTTGTTAATTTAAACCATCTCAACTTCTAGCTATTTCCCTCTCTCTCTCTCTCTCTCTCTCTCTCTCTCTCTCTCTCTCTCTCTCTCTCTCTCTCCTACACATATTCATGTACACCTTCAGTGCCTGTTACTACTACTTTTCAAATTGCCAGGAACAAGAGGACAATTTTCTTTATACCCTTTTGAAGGTGGGGCTTTTTATCCTTTTTTCACACCATTTTCTTATTTATTTCCCCCTCGTTTCATTTGTGGTTCACACTTCATATCATGTCTCATCCTATACATTTCCTCACAATGGAATCACCTACTTCAGTACTTTTCAAAACCCTTCCTCTGTCTCTTTGATCCCTTCCTCCTTTCACACTATATGAAATAAATATACACACCTTGAAATTTTCAATAGCTAATTATTTATGAGCTATTAAGGATATTAGTACATGTCTCCCTAGCCAACCAGCCACCTGCCAGCACTAGCTAGCTTCCTTCATAATATTCTTCCATTCCATCATATCCCTTTCTTGCTTTATAATGTTTCCTTTTTTACTTTTTCAAGCATTGTCTCTCTCTCACACACACATATAGTGCATTTCATATCAATAAATTCAAATGGCATATAGTATTAGGGAGATAAAAGCATCATTATTAGAGACACAAAACATATACCCTTTGATCTCATGATCACAATAATGCAAAAGAGTTAGCTTATAAAGTTCCATGCACCATCCCATGGAAGGTGTCTTCTCCCTCCCTGTAGCCGCCAGAACTGAATTTATCCACTCTCTAGTTCAATCTTTTGGCTGCAGTTACATTTGTCTATGGGCATATGATTCCATAATTTCACCCAAGTATATATATATTATACATTTATGCATACACTACACATAATTACTCCTTAGAAATTATATATAAACAACATAACAAATATACTTCTAAGGCTTGTTTATTGATCTTACAACTTGGTCTTTTTTTGTTGGCATATATATACAGTCGCTTGTCCTTCTTGGATGGTTTCTACAATGTAAGAAACAGCCAACCAAGCTCTAGTTTGGGGACTGTAGCACAAAGGCTTTTCAGTCAGTTACAGACATTAACATTTGATGTCAATGATGAGTAAGGCTAGCTTTCATGTTCCTTAAATTTTAATTAAATAATTGACATGCTCCTTTGCATATAATAAATCAATTCTTCTTATTTTAATTTCCCAAAAAGGTTACATATATCATCATTTGTTTAATTTGTTATATTCTCAGCCGTGTTCCTGGACTAGCTTTTAGGAATCGACGTCCCTACCTAGAGCTGCAACAATTGGAACTTTTGAGATTGGCATCCACTGACATACAAACACAATTTTTTCGGGTAATCAATCTATTGCTCTAATGGAAGAGAATTCACTTCAAAGTTCAAACCAATGCTACACTTAATTATTTGTGAAATTTTTTATACTAAGGAAACATAACACATGTCTTTTTGTTGTTGCAGGAAGCAAGGATTAAGGTTAGTTTGTTGTGCAAAGAGAATGAAAATATAACTTTATATTTTGTTTCCTAAGCTTAAATTATATTATATGGTGAACCAGGAATCTTATAATTAAGTCACTGCTTGTGCCTTATTCTTCTCAGACTGTTGTCTTCATGGGGTGTAACAAAGGGGAAATTGAGCTTGGTTTCTTAAACATGTCCCAAGTAAGAAACCATAATATACATATATATGCATTAATTGATTGCCATTTTCATTAACCAAAAGATGAATAGACTTTGCAATTGAATTCTGCATGCACTTTTATATTATTTTGTGTACAGGTTGACATTCAAGCAGCACTTAGGAGTTTGTTTCCTGAAGATTTTTCTAAACAGCCACAGCAAATTGACCAAAATCCACCTTCATCATCTTCATCTTCTTTAAGATCAATATCCACAGGTAGCCCTGAAAACTCATCTCTGCTATTCAGTATTCCAGGCACTTCTCAGTCCCACTTTCCACCACCAGAGACCCTTGTGCCTCCAATGCAGCCAGTGCCAAACACAGCCACCACTACCAGTCACCACCAACAACAAGCATTGGCACAAGTCTCTCCAACCCAATTCTCCATTCCAGAAACTGAACAAGATGCTATCATCAGAGCAATTCTCCATGTCATATCCCCTTCTTCTCAAAACTTGCCTTATGCTTCTGTGGTGCATCCAGAAGCTAGTGCTTTCCAGAGGTATAGACCAGACACAGTGCCCAATAACAACATGGGGTCTAATTTCAGAAGGCAAAGCTTGATGAAGAGATCATTTGCATTCTTTAGAAGCTTGAATTTTGTGAGAATGAGAGATCGCCTTCAAGCAACACGTCCCTCTAATACACAGCTGCATCATATGATATCAGAGAGAAGAAGGCGTGAGAAACTAAATGAAAATTTCCAAGCACTTAGAGCATTACTTCCTCCAGGAACAAAGGTACAGAAAGAACTAATCAATATTCAATGTTCTTTTATATGCAATGTCTTATGCATTAAGCAATAAAACTTAGGTAGAATACCATATATTCCTGGTGTTAATGAGATGCAAGGGAGGAAGAAGGTCTGCACTCAAGTTCAACTTTCCCTACTAACAAATAAAAATTAGCATACTAATTATTAACTTTGATTTATTTTTTAAAAAATTGGTATCATTCTCTAATCAGAATTAGTGAAAACCATACATATACAATACTCTAGATCTATCTAGTGTTGTTCTATGATTATAATTTACTATTTATCTTAGTGAACATAATAATTGATCGTGTTGTAGCCAAATCTAAAACACCATGCTACAACCATAAAAATCCGATGTAACAGTTATTATTGCGTCGAAGTCAAGATCCAAACAAAATAAACCCCATGTAATAATTGCGTTGATCAGTTGCCTCCCATGCAAATGTTGTGTCTCAAATGTTGATTTTGATTTAAAAGTAGTACTTATAAAGTGTTGTGTAAGTTTTCTCTTTGTTTTTTTTGTATGTGATATAATTCCAAATCAATGCCTTGATTAGAACATGGTAATTTGTTAGAAAGACAAAGCATCAATACTAATAGCGGCAAAGGAGATATTGAGCTCTTTGATGGCTGAGGTTGATAAACTAAGCAAAAGGAATCAAGAATTGAAGTCAATTGTGCCAGGCAAAGAAACTACAATAAGTGAAGAAACCAAGGCTACGTTATCATCAAATAAAAGATTAAATGTCCGAATTTCACACGTGCCGGAATCAAGCTCATCAGAAGAGAGAATGGTGGAGTTGCAAGTGAATGTGAGAGGACAAGTTTCTCAAATTGATTTGTTGATTCGCTTATTGGAATTCTTGAAACGGGCTCAGCAGGTTAGCTTGGTTTCCATGGACACAAACACTCATAATATTGCAGAAGGAAATGCCCTTCATCAACTAACCTTCAGACTAAGGATTGTTCAGGTAAGCTTCTATCTCTAAGAACGATTCATGAAATAGTGCGCAATAGCTCAACTTCATTTTTTTCATCTTATTATCTCCCTGTAAAATAGAGACCATTAGATTAACAAGATCAAATAATAAAATTTGTAAATTATTTTTATGTTAATTTATTTTATTGGTTAGTTTTATAACCGATGTAAAAAATATAAAGGAAATCTAAATCCAATTTAATAGTATATATTAAAACAAAAAAAGGATGTAATATTAACAAATATATTTATGAATTTAATTGATATATACTATTAGCGTAAAATTACATCTAATTATAAAGTATCATACAAGTAAAAATAATTAACTTATGTAATACTTATATGAAAAATTATATCTAATGTGATTTTTAATTGATTGAGGGTAAAACTTTTTACTCCGATGGTAAATCACAATTAAACCTTTAATTTATAAATTAAAGAAATTGGAATATACCAGTACTAGTACGTCATATTTTTAGTATGATATATCACATAAAATATACTAATAATTAATATAATGTTCATAGTAACAGTTGAATTTTCGTTATAAAAAAACTATAAAGATATGATAAGTTTTGGCATTTGATGAGTATTTTTGTTATCCGGTAAATATTCATAGTCAGTTTTTTTTATAAATAATAGTGTTACTGGAATGATATATTAGGCAT
This sequence comes from Clitoria ternatea, assembly GCA_037962975.1. Taxonomy (NCBI): domain Eukaryota; kingdom Viridiplantae; phylum Streptophyta; class Magnoliopsida; order Fabales; family Fabaceae; genus Clitoria; species Clitoria ternatea. The sequence goes on along the minus strand of CM075671.1, from coordinate 283,445,230 downwards.
TGTATTTGATTAAATTAAGGCACGTATTGATCCCTTGCTATTAATGCTTCAAACTGAATGCATATGAGGGCATGCAAGACATAAACATTCAAATAAAATAAAAATAAAATTTTATTTGCCTAACTATTTGGACGCAAACTTTTCAAAAGGGGGTGTGTGTTAAGTCTATAGCTTGCATTATTATGAGAGTGGAAATTATGCTGAGATTAGGAAAGAAAAAGTGGCGGCTTCTTTTATTGCAGGATCCAAGAACCCTCATTGATCACTATAATGATTAATTTTATTTTGTTTTTGATCTTAAAAGGTTAAAAGGAAGGAACTAAGAAACTAGAAAGTGTTGTTGATTGGTAAGGTGGTTGGTTGGGTGTGCTTAGATTTGTCACCTTCTGTGGATGATGATACGTACTGTTCCACCCTGAAAATGAATTCTATTTTGGCAACCATCAAACATGAATCAGCATTCTTTACGCATAATGTTACCTCGTAAAAGAAGAAATCTAATTGAACTTGTGTCGGAGGAGTATATATATACATAATTAAACAAATAACTATATATAAACTAATAGCGTCATCCAAGTCTGTTTCAGCTAGTCTACTATCAAATGTTATAATATCGAATATATTAGACTTGTTTGATTCTCTGTTGGGGTTGGTTAAACCAGGGTTTGATCAATTCAAAATAAGATTCTATGATTGAACAAAGTTTTGACTGTCTAAAAATGATATGAAAGATCAATATTAACCTTTAAATTTCTTCATCTTCATCACTCTGTCTTTCTAACTGCATACTAAACAAACACAACTTATTATTTTAACTTGGGTAGTTTAATCAGAAATTTTAGCTAGGTAGGTTCAAATATCACTTGAAAATTACACTAAATATAATTAAACGAGAAAAGTCTCAATCATGGACTAGTTACATATACCAGATGAATAATGGATGTTTTAAACTTTTAATTTTGCAGGGAAGTGAATGGGACGAGTCTGGCTTCGAGGAAGCAGTGAGAAGAGTGGTTGGAGACTTAATACAGTACCAAGTGGACCCATAACTTTGACCAACAATTAAACATAAACACTACTTTTATTTATTCTGTGGCGGTAACGCATCCTTCATGTTGTGTTTACTGGTCAAATTAAAATGGGTTAATCAACTTCCCACCAGTTTTGTTATTTTACCTATGTTCTTAATTAAATTGGTTTAATTAAGTTTGAAGTCTATCTTTGTATATTTACAATAGACCTTTCAGTTGATCTTTTTTTAAAATTTGATTATTTTTGTCTATGAATTTGCCAATTATTTATGATATGTATGTCTTTGATGATATATTTATTGTTCCTCTTAATTATTTCGTTGAATAATGGCATGTGGGAAAAATAAATGAATCAAAATATGTGACATACCATCATTAATTGAAATACTTTAGATGTAAAATGATCCTACAGTACAGAGATAATAAGTTAATTAAAAAGATGTGACAATTAATAGATTAATTTTCCTCATATCCTTTTTGTGTGTATGTGTGATGAGTCATGGGTGCATGGAGGAGTTGTTGTTGCACACAATCTAGGTTAAAACTAAAACTAATTCTAGCTTTCTTGCATGCATTGATGAAAAGTTTTTATGTCGCCTATATTGACTGCAAATTACTCAATGACCAAGGGAGCAATTTAGAAATGAAAGAGATTGATGGGTATATTTGATTGCAAAATGAGATAAAGTCACCATAAAATATCCCACAAGAGGTTTAGTACTTATTCAATGATTTATTCCATCGTTAGTCAATGAATTTTCTTTGGGGAAAATCAGTTGGAGCTTTAGAGACGGCGGGTTTGACTGTCCATCTCATACCAATTGGTTCAAAGCAATTTATTAAAGGTTTCTTCAATAAGATCTATACCGAATCTGGTGTGAGGCTACAATATGTTTATATTCTACTACTATCTAACAACTTTGGTTAAATAATTGCTATAAGGAATTGTTCAAGAAAATGGAGGACCTGGTAACCAACTACCTAGCTATCATGGAATGTAATCCTTCCAGAAAACTAAGTTTACACTAGATAAAATGTATTAAAATAGAGGGAAATCCACACAATTAAAAAATATTCAAAAGATATATTTAATATAATATCGGGTTAAGTAAGTAATATGAATAAGTAAACTAATGAGGATTTATATTTCACCATTCATACTTATTTCATTTATGTTGTATTAAAAGTGACACTAAAAGATGCGAGAAATTCTCCTATATTGTTAAAAGTTTCTATAAAAATGGTTAAAGTAAGTTGTGGTTCAATAGTAAACAAGCCACTTGTGTGTTGGAGGTTGTATCTATCGAGTAATTTATTTTCAATTGCGAATTTGTTTAAAAAATAGAATGAGACATGTTAGTCCATTAACATTAATGATGCCTAATCAGGTTAGTTAAATCTTAAGGGAGATGACTACATTGATACATTTTTAAAACATGAGACTAAACTAAAAAAAAATGGGATTGACTTGAAAAAAACATAAAACACAGAAGGGTGAAATAGATATTTAGCTAGCTATTTGTTATATAAAAAAAGGACTAAGACTTGCGTTGGCAAGGCTGACACACAAAAGTTAAGTATAGTAATTATACAACTAATTCATTTGAATTGGCACTTCAACTGATGTAAATTTTACTCAGGGTTTGTGATCGATAAAAAATTTATCACCATTGATTTTGCGTCTTCGATGACATTGAGACAAACCCAATGCAACATCGTTAGCTTTAATTTCAAGTTGTTTATGTTGCCTTTTAACTTTTAGTATTTTGTAGTGTATGAAGTTGAGTAAGAGTGACGTTAAACTTCATTTATGTTCCAACCTTGTTATTAAGTTTGTACCAATCATGTTGAAGTTGAACAAAATGATAATTATGGGTGATGATTCAAGTAGTAATGCCCCATTTATGAATCTAAATAATTTTCCAACACGCTTCAAATGGATATGATGTTATATCTAATGTTGATTAAGAGATTTATGTTGGTAATGATGTGTAAAAAGATGATGATGCAAAATGAATTGGAGGTAGAGTTGCCTAATGTTAACTATCGTAGATCTTATGATATGTTAATGTCTAGTAATATTTCACTTTTTTTAAGGGTGCTATGGGGTCTAAGTTCTTAATTTCAATGAAACTAATGTTGGTCAAACCAATATAATTCATGAAAATGTCTTGATTTTGTTGTAGTTGTAAATTTTATGGCAATAAATGATAGGTCCTAAAAATTTGAACGATCCTACAAGTTTGGTGGTTAAAATGGGGTTAAAGGCATAAAAACTTAACTGTTGTATAAATATATACATGTTATTTTTTACAAAGATGACAATTCTAAAAGAAACAATAGAATACAATAGAAGGAGGTTGAATTGTATGTTGAAAATTTTTTAAAAGCTTTTTTTAAATAAATAGTTCTTTAAACAACTTTTGGATGTTATCTAAGTTTTTGTTAACACTATCAGGCTATATGGTACCAACATAAGACTTTAGAAGGGGGTTGAGTAAAGTCTTGAGCTTTTTTACTTATAATCCCACAGATCCAACCAAGAAGAGAATGAGAGATTATTCGTAAAGATTTATCCTACTTCACCTACTTGACTTTACCAAAATTTCTTACTAGTGACAAACAATAGGTTAAAGATCCACAAATTTTATAAACCTCAAGTATTCTTTCATACACCTCTCTAGGCTCAGTTGTTGGGACTTTGAAAAATGTATTAAATATCTATTGTAGTTTTGATAAATAAGAGTATTGTATCCACATAGACTTGTACAATAACTAACAAAATAACAATTTATACTTGTAATCACTATAAAACTACATCAATATATTTACAAATATGTGCAAATGTTTATTATTGATGGAGGATTTTTTGTGATGATAAATACATAAAAATCGAAGTAAAAATAAACAAAAGCGTTGGGATTAAGTTTCACTGTTCTTCCTCCAAAGCATATGTTTTTCTACTTAGTACAATTATGTAATTAATCAAGTTAATGTAACATAAATTTCACTAAACTCGATCCCTCAACGAACAGATCTTGTAACGCCCTGGAGTCAACTTGCAAATCCCAAGATAATTACCGTCACCATATAAAATTTCTTAGATAACTTATTTTTCGCCTGGTAATTATCAAGAGATTCACAACCTGATTCCAGAGGTTACTGATACAATATCAGAGTACGCAACCTTTACATAATTAACTTCTTATTATTATACATAACATTAGAGTTTCATACATATTATATTTTACAACAGGCACCTAGATCTTGTAAAATATAAAGATGTAAAGTACCAAAACATAGCATATACATAATACAACAATAGTAGTCATGCAAGCAAGCATCATCATCAAAAGCCTTCATAATTCATCCATATTCAGCAACATCCACTTTGTCACATGTCTTCCTGGTTAACCACTAAAGGGTTACCACAAGTAACAGAAAGAGTGAGATAAAATATCAAATAAATAGAAATTAAATCAGAACAAACACAATCACAAGTAGGATGTTATGCGATGCAGATACCAAACAAGTATTTTATATTATACTGATATTATTATATTCTATTTTTTTTAAAATGAAAATGCATGATGGATCCATTCTGGTGGGAACATCTGCAGTGATTTCCAACAATAACATTTTTACAGATATCCAACCGATACCGCGCCCCATAATGCAACACCACATCGGATAACAATATCATAATATCAATAACAAGTGTTGCGGGGCCCCCCTTAAGGACACACTGCTTAGCCCTTAAGACGGCCGTGGTATAAAACCACCGCAGAGGTCTGTTGCTCAACAGAGCGCGTTCCCCCACCGGGAACCCCCTCAAAGAACCCCTCTGTGGATTCTTTGAACGGCCAATGCATATGATGCATGAATGCATTAAATTATCAAATTCCTTTATAATTAATTTTAATAATAAAATTATTATAACAATCAATTAAGCATACTTTATTTGTAATTCAAAGAATATGGAAACATATTTTCCATACTACTTATATCATAATTCAATCATATGGAAACACATTTTCCATAACATTTATATCATATTTCAAACATATGGAATCATATTTTCCATAACATTTAATAAGTCAAAGAGTATGGAAACACATTTTCCATGTTATAGTAATTGTTTAATATCATATTCCAAACCATTTGTATCAATTTCACAATTTAATTCAAATTAAATTAAAATCTAACTATATGAGTTTCTAAATAATTAAGCAAGCAATTCTAACTTAATTTCTATGTATTTAATATCCTATCCCCTCTTTCTTACCTCAAATGAAGATCGTTAAACTTTCCTTATGCTAAACTCCCTTGTATTTCTTCAAATCTTCAAGTTTGTGTAATTTCTTCTTATGCGAAAATTAAAGAATGAAGGTTTTGAGAGCTTGAAGAGATATGAAAGGTTATAGGATCAGTGAGGTTTGTGGTCTGACGAAATGTGGGAGGTTGGGGCTCTATTTATAGGCTTTCAATGGCGGTTATTGTAGCAAATTACTGTAGCAAATTACTGTAGCATGTCGAAATGACATGAGGCGGTGGAAAAATGGAGAACTCTCCTGAATTCTCTACATTTCGCAAGTATTTCACATGACGTTACTGTAGCATTTTACTGTAGCATTTTACTGTAGAAGATTTTTATTTTATTTTATTATTCTATTCTACGTTCCATTCTCGTTTAATTCCGTTTTAAGTCAAACTAAAAATATCCTTGTATTCATAATTAAATTTTCTATTTTCTAGGATTCATTTCTTATTTCTCTGAGAAACTTTAATTTTTTCATTATTTAATTACCGCTAAAAAAATTGGGCTGTTACACTCTCCCCCGTTATAAAAGTTTCATCCTCGAAATTTAAACGTACCTTGTTAAAATAATTCAGGATATTGACTCCTCATCTCATCTTCTCGTTCCCAAGTCATGCTTACTTCATCTCCTTGTTGCCAAGCTACTTTCACCAATGAGATCTCCTTGCCCCTTAGTCGCTTGACGTCTCTGTCCATTATCTTCACTGGTGTGACTAGAATCGTAAGGTTTTCCTTAACTTCTATATCATCAGTCTCGATCACATGGTCTGGATCAGGTACATACTTTCGTAATTGTGAGACATGGAACACATTATGAAGATTGGAAAAGTGAGGCGGCAATGCGATCTGATATGCCACTTTACCAATTCTTTTCAGGATCTCATATGGCCCTATATACCTTGGAGTAAGCTTCTTGCTTTTTAACACTCTTCCAACTCCTTTGTTGGGTGATACCTTTAAGAATACATAATCTCCAACTTGGAATTCTAATGGCTTCCTTCTTTGATCATAATATGACTTCTGCCGATCCTGCTCAATTTTCATCCTTTCTCTAATCATCTGAATTTGCTCTGTCGTTTGCCAGACAATTTCTGGTCCAAAAGTCAGGTGCTCACCTGTCTCTAACCAACAGATTGGTGTCCTGCACTTTCTACCATACAATGCTTCATATGGTGCCATCCTAATGCTTGAGTGATAACTGTTATTATATGTGAATTCGATTAGTGGAAGGTAATGTTCCCAGCTTCCACCATGTTCTAATACACATACTCTTAGTAAATCCTTCAGACTTTGGATAGTCCTTTCTGACTGTCCATCAGTCTGTGGATGATAGGCAGAGCTTAACTTCAGTCTGGTACCAAGCTCTTTATGTAAACTTCCCCAGAATTGAGAAGTAAATCTAGGATCTCTATCAGATACTATGCTTGACGGTACTCCATGTAATCTCACTATCTCCTTTATGTACACTTGTGCCAATTTCTCAAGTGAATACTTCATGTTGATTGGAAGAAAATGGGCTGATTTTGTTAATCTATCGACTATCACCCAGATAGCATCATTGCCTCTTTGTGTTTTAGGTAAGCCTGACACAAAGTCCATGGCAATGTCATCCCATTTCCATACTGGTATTTCTAGTGGTTGTAATCCACCAGATGGTTTTTGATGTTTTACTTTACTTTTCTGACATATTAAGCAAGATGAAACATACTCAGCTATCTCCTTTTTCATCCTCTTCCACCAGAAATCCTTTCTTAAATCTTGATACATCTTCGTAGATCCAGGATGAATACTAAGCATGCTTTTATGGGCTTCATCTAGAATCATCTTCTTTAGTTCTGCATCCTCTGGGACACATATTCTTCCTTTCATCCTCCATACTCCATCTAAACCTTCTTGTAATCCCAGATCTTTCCCATTATGTTGTGTCTCGATCATTCCTTGGAGACATACATCCAATTTTTGTTTTTCACACACCATCTTCAGAAAATCATTAGTAATTTTCAGAACTCCGACCACCATATTTACTGAAGATTTCTCCTCAACTGCTATGTTTAAATCTCTAAATTGTTCAATCATTTCTAATTCTTTTATCATTAAAGCTGCCACATGAATATCTTTTCTACTAAGTGCGTCAGCAACCACGTTGGCTTTCCCCGGGTGGTACTTCAACTCAAAGTCATGGTCCTTGAGAAATTCCATCCATCGACGTTGTCTCATGTTTAATTCTTTTTGGTCAAACAGGTATTTGACACTTTTATGGTCACTGTAAACTTCAAACTTTGCACCGTATAAGTAGTGCCTCCAAATTTTTAAAGCAAAGACAATGGCCGCTAATTCTAAGTCATGAGTAGGGTAATTAAGTTCGTGTGGTCGTAATTGCCTTGAAGCATAAGCAATTACTTTTCTTTGTTGCATTAGGACACAACCAAGTCCCAACTTTGAAGCATCACAATAAACTTCAAAGTTTTCTTGGGGGTTTGGTAAAGCTAGAACTGGTGCAGTTATTAATCTTCTCTTTAATTCTTGGAAACTTGCTTTGCATTCAGTAGTCCAAATGAAAGGTTTATTCTTACAGGTTAATCGAGTCATGGGTAGGGCAATTCGAGAGAATCCTTCAATAAATCTTCGGTAGTAACCTGCAAGTCCTAAGAAACTCCTGATTTCTGTGACAGTCTTCGGCCTTTCCCAAGCTATTACAGCTTCAATCTTCGCAGGGTCGACTGACACTCCATTCTTAGATATCACATGGCCTAAGAATTTTACTTCATTAAGCCAAAACTCACATTTGGATAGTTTGGCATATAGCTGCTTCTCCTTTAGTATTTGTAGCACTAAGTACAAATGCTTTTCATGCTCCTCCTTGGTTTTGGAATAAATGAGAATATCATCTATAAAGACAATGACAAATTGATCAAGGTATGGATGGAATATCCGGTTCATGTAGTCCATGAACACGGCTGGAGCATTAGTTACACCAAAAGGCATAACTAAATATTCATAATGGCCATAGCGTGTTCTAAAGGCTGTCTTTGGAATATCTTTTTTCTTTACGCGAATTTGATGGTACCCTGATCTCAGGTCTATCTTGGAGAACACAGTAGCTCCTCGTAGTTGATCAATAAGGTCATCAATCCTTGGTAACGGGCATTTATTCTTAACCGTCACTTTGTTCAGTTGGCGATAATCGACACAAAGTCTCATACTACCATCTTTCTTCTTGACTAGTAGTACAAGTGCTCCCCAAGGAGATACGCTAGGTCGTATGAATTGCTTTTCTAATAACTCATCCACTTGCTTCTTTAATTCAGTCAGTTCCATTGGAGACATTCTATAGGGTGCTCTAGCAATGGGTTCTGCTCCAGGAATTAGGTCAATAGAGAATTTTATCTCTCGTTCAGGAGGTAATCCTGGAATATCCTCAGGAAATACTTCTGAGAATTCACAAACTACTGGTATCTTACTTACATCAGGAATAACTTTTCCTTCTGTAAGTGCAAATACCATGAATAGTTGGGCTCCATTGTTCAAGGAATATCCTACAGGGTTCTGTAAGGTATCATACTCCTGACACTCCATGTTGCCAGGTGGAAAGATCACTGTCTTATTACGGCAATCTACAAGGACGTGGTTAGCAGATAGCCAATCCATCCCCAAAATGATCTCCAAGTCTTTTAATGGTAAACATACTAAGTTCGCGTCAAAATTTCTACCTCCTATATGTATAAAACAGCCTTCACACACGTTAGCTGTCCTAAGATGGTTACCAGTAGGAGTAGAAATAAGCAAATCATATTGCATAGATTTCATAGGTAAATTCAGACGCCTAACACATTCTTCAGCAATGAAAGAATGTGTCGCACCAGAATCAAATAAAACTGATAAAGTAGTATTGTTAAGAATGCACTCACTTTGTACTAAGTCATCTGCCTACGATGCCTCTGATCCACTAATTGCAAATACTCTGGCAGCTGCAGGTGATTTGTTCTGATTATTCACTAGCTGTCCATTTTCTCGTCCTCGACTAGCTGTGCCTTTGACATTAAGTCCTCCGCGACCATTGGTATTACGTCCATCTCAAATGTTGGCTCTTCCTCTGTTGGCTCCATTGTCGTTGTTCTCAGTTTTAACATTCACAGTGTTAGTGCCTTGGTAAAGTTGTGGGCAGTTAGGACGAATATGTCCCTTCTCGTTGCATTGGAAACAGGTAACATCTGTCTGTGTACAATCACGGGTTCTATGATTTCCTCCACACTTATAGCAGTTCCATGTGATTGGCTGGTTCGCGCGTCCTCCAGATGATGAAGTTGATCCTCCTCAAAATCGATTCTGATTAAATGTTTCTCGCCTTTTAAAGTTCACTAGTTGAGGTCTCAATTGTTTACTGCTTTTCTCCTGCTCGATCCTAGCCCGATGGTTCTCTTTAAAAATTCTGCATTTGTTGATTAAAGTAGGAAAACTCCTAATCTCCTGATGTCCTATGGCTTCTTTAATTTCTGGCCTTAAGCCATTTTCAAATTTGACGCATTTAGAAGTCTCAGTTCCTGGCTGTTGGAAATGAGGATAGAACAATGATAATTCCTCAAATTTGGAAGTGTATTCTCCGACAGACATATTCCCTTGCTTTAATTCTAAAAATTCTAATTCCTTTTTGCTTCTAACACTAGCAGGGAAATATTTCTCGAGAAAGATTTCTTTAAAATTCTCCCAGTTGAGTAGCCTACCAGCTTCCAGTAACCTATCGCGAGCGAAGATCCACCAATTTTCTACTTCCCCTACCATCATATAGGTAGCGTATTCTACCTTCTAGGCATCAGTGCAAGGTAAGGATCGGAAAATACGTTCCATTTCTTTAATCCACAGGTAAGCCACCTCTGGATTATAGTCTCCCTTAAACTGGGTAGGTTTCCTTTTCAGGAAACGGTCAAGTCCATGAGTTCCTTCAGCTAACCTTTGCTGTTCCTGTCTTTCAAGGATCTCAACAAATCGATTGAATGCAGCAGCCATGGCATCATCGTTCTGACGTCTAGCCATTTCTTATCCTACAGGTACGAGTACCACTGCATTCAGTTACTAAGTATCTAATATACTCAGAGTTCTAACAATTTTTTATGTTATCTAACTAGTAATTGTACAAAACAAAAACATACAAAGAGCACATATAACACACAAGCACACAAATTTCAACCAAATAGAAATCAAGGTTCACACACTTCAAGCTATCTTATGTTAATCTCTAGTCACTTCCTAAGGTTTTCTTTATATTTTATAAACCATTGATCTGATACCACTTCAGTTGTAACGCCCTGGAGTCAACTTGCAAATCCCAAGATAATTACCGTCACCATATAAAATTTCTTAGATAACTTATTTTTCACCCGGTAATTATCAAGAGATTCACAACCTGATTCCAGAGGTTACTGATACAATATCAGAGTACGCAACCTTTACATAATTAACTTCTTATTATTATACATAACATTAGAGTTCCATACATATTATATTTTACAACAGGCACCTAGATCTTGTAAAATATAAAGATGTAAAGTACCAAAACATAGCATATACATAATACAGCAATAGTAGTCATGCAAGCAAGCATCATCATCAAAAGCCTTCATAATTCATCCATATTCAACAACATCCACTTTGTCACATGTCTTCCTGGTTAACCACTAAAGGGTTGCCACAAGTAACAGAAAGAGTGAGATAAAATATCAAATAAATAGAAATTAAATCGGAACAAACACAATCACAAGTAGGATGCTATGCGATGCAGATGCCAAACAAGTATTTTGTATTATAATGATATTATTATATTCTGTTTTTTTTTATAAATGAAAATGTATGATGGATCCATTCTGGTGGGAACATCTGCAGGGATTTCCAACAATAACATTTTTACGGATATCCAACCGATACCGCGCCCCATAATGCAACACCACATCGGATAACAATATCATAATATTAATAACAAGTATTGCGGGACCCCCCTTAAGGACACACTGCTTAGCCCTTAAGACGGCCGTGGTATAAAACCACCGCAGAGGTCTGTTGCTCAACAGAGCGCGTTCCCCCACCGGGAACCCCCTCAAAGAACCCCTCTGCGGATTCTTTGAACGGCCAACGCATATGATGCATGAATGCATTAAATTATCAAAATCCTTTATAATTAATTTTAACAATAAAATTATTATAACAATCAATTAAGCATACTTTATTTGTAATTCAAAGAATATGGAAACATATTTTCCATACTACTTATATCATAATTCAATCATATAGAAACACATTTTCCATAACATTTATATCATATTTTAAACATATGGAATCATATTTTCCATAACATTTAATAAGTCAAAGAGTATGGAAACACATTTTCCATGTTATAGTAATTGTTTAATATCATATTCCAAACCATTTGTATCAATTTCACAATTTAATTCAAATTAAATTAAAATCTAACTATATGAGTTTCTAAATAATTAAGCAAGCAATTCTAACTTAATTTCTATGTATTTAATATCCTATCCCCTCTTTCTTACCTCAAATGAAGATCGTTAAACTTTCCTTATGCTAAACTCCCTTGTATTTCTTCAAATCTTCAAGTTTGCATAATTTCTTCTTATGCGAAAATTAAAGAATGAAGGTTTTGAGAGCTTGAAGAGAGAGATGAAAGGTTATAGGATCAGTGAGGTTTGTGGTCTGAGGAAATGTGGGAGGTTGGGGCTCTATTTATAGGCTTTCAATGGGGGTTACTGTAGCAAATCACTGTAGCAGCTCGAAATGACATGAGGCGGTGGAAAAATGGAGAACTCTCCTGAATTCTCTACATTTCGCAAGTTTTTCACATGATGTTTACTGTAGCATTTTACTGTAGCATTTAACTGTAGAAGATTTTTATTTTATTTTATTATTCTATTCTACGTTCCATTCTCGTTTAATTCCGTTTTAAGTCAGACTAAAAATATCCTTGTATTCATAATTAAATTTTCTATTTTCTAGGATTCATTTCTTATTTCTCTGAGAAACTTTAATTTTTTCACTATTTAATTACCGCTAAAAAAATTGGGCTGTTACAGATCTTAAATCCTTTCCTCAAATATTGATCCTTTAACTATTTGACAAAAGTTCTTACCTTAAGAATTGACCTTAACAATAATTAAATTCAACTTTATCCCTAGATGAAGAAATTAATAGATATTTTGTTCCTTAACCCATTCGAAAACCCCTAAACACACGTGAAACATTCTCTCATTCGAAACATGCATTAGGCAATTAAAATGAAACACTAACATTGATTAAAAACATAAATCATTCAATAGTATTTAATACATAATTAAAAAGAGAGTGGATTACACCCAAACCCTAAAAAAGAGGGTTTAGCCCCACATTTTCTTGAAGGTTAACCCAAAATCAAAAGAAAATATAAAAGATCAACGGAAAATGAAAGGAAAAGAAATGAAAGAAAATCGAAAGAGATCTCTTATCTTCAAACTTCCCTATGGTGCTAGAAAGCCTTCACACAATCTTCTTAGCCTCCCAAGGGCCAAAAATATGTTTTAGGGCTTTTTAGTGAGCCATACTGTGAACAAATCTCCTCCACGAGAGGTTGGTAGTAAGGGCAACATAGCCATTTTTATCATGTTCATCATGAGAAACTTGTTTGTTGGGACAATAGGTCTTTGGAATCAACTCCAAAACACGATTTAATTGTTCAAAATGAAGTGTTGAATTCTGTAAAAAGAACAAGAATAAAATTGTTATTTTATAAAAGCATGTAACTATTAGCTAATAATGAGAATGGAACACAACAAAACCATGTTATTCTATTAAAAAAAAGTACTTATTCACTGTAAAGTAGAAATTAACCATAAAAATAGAGGTTGTGTGAAAGGGAGTGAATGTGACAATCTGTGTATGAGTGACTTTATCTGTTATGTGTGTGTAAATGATAATTTCATATCCTCTCATGTTGTAAAATAAAAATAATGAAGTAAAACCCAAAACATACTCCGATGAAAAATGTCACCTAAAAGACTGCATTGTTGCCTTTTCATAGTCAAAGTCTCAGTTTTAATGCATGCTCAACAATGATTATATTAGAAGAAATAGTTGTTTTAAAGAGAAAAAGAAAAACTAAAACTCTCACGGTTTTAGTGCATGTACCTTTGTTCCAGCCTTTAGTTTTCTAGCCTCAGCACCAACAGTTAGAACTTGAAACAAACAAATATGAAAGAAAATACCATTCAGCCTTGGACTCAATATTTTGGTTATCTAAAGGAACACAGCCTTGTGTCTATACTACTGCCTTTGATTTAACACGGCTATTTAGTACCCAATTACACATCGCTATGCACAAAGTCATAATAACAAATTATTCTTGATACAAGACTAAGACTCTTTGTAGTACACAGGCTTCAAATAAAGTAATGTGACATTTTAAAAAAGAATGTTGTGAGCGAATCAAGTGATCAAAACAGAGTTGCAACACTTCAAACATTATATATACCAAATAGAGACTAAGATTGGCATGAGTCACAATTGTTAGCTTGTAGAAATAGCCAACATATAAAAAAGTTGTAAACTATAAAACCCTTATATATTTTCTATTCTTTTTTCAGTTTAACTATACATTGACTTCAAACGAGGACATGTTACAATCATTGTAGTAACTAAAATTTTTTCACTTTATAATAAATTTTTTTAACGGTATACACACATGGTTCACTAATGGTGTAGCATTATTATTATTATTATTATTATTATTATTATTATTATTATTATTATTATTATTATTATTATTATATGACGAGCGTTTAAGCACAAGAATATGAATATTTACTTCTATTTAGTGCGTATGCTAATATGACGAGCGTTTAAGCACAAGAATATGAATATTTACTTCTATTTAGTGCGTATGCTAAAATTACACATAAGTTGTATCACTCTTATAGACAAACTACCTGCATAGGCTCGATGCATTTGAGGTCATTATTAGCCATAAGTATAGACGAAAGGTTTTAGTTCAGGTTCAAGTAGAATAGACAAGGGAATGAATCCTCTTATGTAAGATTTTCACAGGACCTGGTCACATGAAAAATTTGTATCTATATATTTCTTGATGGACATTAATTAGGTAAGATTCAATCAGAATATAGGATTGGTAAATGTGTAAATGCTACATGAGAGAATCCATTCCTAACGAAGTAGAGAGCACGTCTCACTAACCAATGAAATTCCAAGTTAGCATATAACATGGACTTAACATTTACATCAATATTCTCCCCAAGTGAAATGATGAAATAAAATTATTATTGTGAAATTGAGGTAGCAATGAATGTAGAGGGACCATTATATAATTACAGCAATACGGTTAAACAACAACAAATTCACATTCACGTTACATTAAAAAAAAAGTCCACTATGCTGGTTTTGTAGTATTTAATTGGGATTTGGGTAGGTAATTAATTATACCCGCCATGATCCAATTCAATATTTCATGGATTAAGGCATGCAGAGGTGAGAGTAAAATATGAGAAATTGATTGTATAATACAAGATATTACCTTCTTGAAGAGCAGATTTTCGTCTTGTGGTTTCCTCTGGGTCAAGAGAGAGGCAAGCAAAGTGACGCATGAAGTTGCTCAATCGGCCCTATCAAACACGTTGGAGTGGAATTGGTAGTTAAGGCCGTCAATAAGGATAAGAAAAGCATTAGTAGAGGATAAGAGATGCATACCTCCGTCCTTTACCGATTTTGTGCCGGATTGAGAGGGGTGTCCTCCCCTATCCACCGCCTTCGCACCTTCGCTAGGGTGGTTTCTCCCCTTCAGATTACACCCTAAAAAAGTTGAGAAGGAATAGTTCAAGATAGCTTTCCCGGTTTGGCCATTAGCGGACTTGGGATTCTTTAGTTGTTTTCTTTTCCTGCTTGTATTGCATGGCCTTTTCTTTGGGCCGAGTAGCCTAACTTTGTGCATGTACTTCTGTTTTTGTCTTAATGAAGTTACACTTTTTACCCAAAAAAAAGGAGTAAAATGAACAAATATATAAAAGCATGAAATGGGGCTTGAGGAGAATATTTCATGGATGCATTGTTGAATCGCATTAGATATTGATTGTGACTTAAACTTTAAATATTCTTGCAACCAATTCTAAATGATACAAATAAGGAAGATGTTGGTTAATTATTTTGTTGCACAAAGCATAAAGAAAATTTTTAATGGAACAATATTAATAATAAAAGATAAGGAACAAAATTTATTTTTTTAAACCTAAAACAATTCAACTTAAAAAAAGAAAAAAAAATCCTATTCAAGTTCAACATTACACCTAACAAAAATAGCCTTAGAAACTGAAAGGCTACGACAACAAGCAAATCACAAGCCCAGAAAATCAAAGCATATCCAGATGGTAAGAAAGTCAAATTTTGCAAGGAAAAAGAAGAAAAGAAGTGAACTTTACATTACTTGGAAAGACTCACACTCCTGCTCAAACATCTATCATGTCCTCTAAGTAGTTGACACTTCATTGTTCCGCTCAAACATCCTTTGTGTTCCTTTTCTGACTTGGAGTATTAGGTGAGAAGACCAAAATAAATTAAAGGTTAGAATGGGGGATTTGGGATTTGGGGAGAAGACAAAAATGAAACATATTGAAGGGGAGAAGACATATACCCCTGTAGGGGAGAATATTTTGAATGAAATAGGTTAGGCATTAGGGGAGAAGATTTCGAGTGAAAGAGGTTGGGTAGGGAGAAGACAAAAGAAAGGAAATGATTAAGGATTTAGGGAAAAGGTTTCCAATAAAAGAAAAGAAAGGGTTAGATATTAGAGTTTTTTTATTGAAAAGCGGGAGGGAAAAACATAGGGAATAAAAGAGTTTTTTAATATAAAATATAACGGCGAGTATCTAAATTGCCATTAATTTCCTAAAGAAAATTAAGTTTTCAAACATCGACAACAGTTTTTCTAATGGCCTGTTAGTTAGTTAGTGTATTTATTATTTTTTTGTTACTAGTTTGTTAGTATTAATAGCTTTGGGTTAGTTTTTGTTAGGCTAACTAATTTTTTAGTTAGTTTGTTTGTTCCCTTTGTATATAAATAGTTTCCCTTTCTTATTTGTAAATTAGCTATTAAATGAATGAATATTCTCTTATCAAATTCTGAGTATCATTTCTTTTTCTCTCAAGTCTCTCTTCCATTTTGTTCATTAATGGTCTCTAAGAACTTTGACATGGTATCAGAGCCCCTTTCCTAAGGGTTCTGCTACAAGTTTTTGAGTTTGTAATTATGTGATTGAGGTTTTTAGTTTTCCATATTGGAAGATTGATCTTTGCCTCAATTCTCTTTTTTCTCTCATTTCATCAATTCTTGTTTTTTTAGCTTCCTCGAGCTGTGTTTTTTGTTCATCTTTGGATTCTTTGATTGTGTGCTTGCTTTTTCTCTCTCCTTCGACATTCAGTTTCCCCTCTCTCTCACTGTTTTTGGATTAAGCTTTCTTTTATCTCCAATGGTGAATTCTGCAATTGATGTTTATAGCCCATACTATTTGCATGTTAACGAGAATCCTGGAGCATCAATAGCTCTGACTCCCTTAGATGGCGAGAATTATCACTTGTGGTCAAGGTCAGCATTAATGGCTTTGAAGTCGAAGAATAGGATAAAGTTTGTTGGTGGTTCTCTACCAAAACCTATTGTGAAAGATGGGATGTTCAGTTCTTGGGAGAGGTGCAACATCATGGTTCTGTCATGGATCATGCACTCTCTGGAAACATCGATTGCTCAAAGTGTTCTTTGGGTGGATACAACAACAGAAGTATGGCAAGATCTTGAGGATAGGTATTACCAGGGAGCATTTTTAGAATTTCAAAACTTTAAGAAAAAATTTACAGTTTAAAGTAAGGTCATTTGCCTATCACAGCTTATTTACTCGGTTGAAAGGTTTGTGGCAAGAGCTGGAAAATTTCAAGCCTATCCCTAAGTGTTCATGTCAAGTGGGGTGTAATGTTCAATTGATTCCTACAATTAAGAAATACAGAGAAAATGATTATGTTATTAGGTTTTTGAAAGGTCTTAATAAGCAATACTCAGCTGTAAGGTCTCATATTATGCTCATTGATCCTCCACCCTCTCTTACAAGGTGTTTTCTCTTTTGATGCAACAAGAAACGCAATTTGACTTACTTGTCCTAGAGGTTCGTGGATCTAGGAGGGGTTTCCACAGGGGAGGCAAAGGTTAAGGAAATAATGTTGGTCGTGGTCAGGGTAGAGGTTTCAACAACAAATTGTGTTCATATTGTGGCAAGCTTGGTCATACTATAGATACATGCTACAAGAAACATAGTTATCCCCCACACTACTTCAATGGGAATGGCAACACCTCACAATTCAAGAAGATACATAGCACTAACAATTATGCCCTTGAAGAAATTGATGATGGGGCAGATGAGAAACTCGGTATTGCTTCTCAAAGAAAGATGAAGGAACCTAATTTGGGTTTTACTCCTGACAAGCATAAAGAACTTCTTGCATTACTCTAACAAAATGGGATTCATGATGTTAATCAATTATAGCTACTCAAGTTCAGGATAAGAGTCTAGGTTCACAGCTATCAGGTCTTATTTGTACGTTAATAAAATTTTCCAATTCCAACTCCTAAATCATAGATTCAGGGGCAACTGATCATGTTTGCAACTCTCTTTCCTTGTTTCATACATATAGACATATTAATCCCCTTCTCATTTAGTTACCTGATGGTAGTAGGGTCACGACTTTTATTTTAGGCACCATTTTCTTAACAAAATAGTTGTACTTGACTGATGTTTTATTCATTCCCACATTTGGTTTTAATTTGATTTCAATTTCAAAACTCACTAAAAATTTGTCATATAAGCTAATATTCTCTTCCACTACTTGTCAGATTCAAAACTACCTTACCTTGAAGATGATTGGTGTAACTGATTTGCATTTAAACTTATATGTGATGAGTCCCTCAACTTTGCAAGACTTTTCTCAGCATTAGATACACAATTTTAGTTCATACAGTGATTTTTGGCATCTCAGGTTTGGTCATCCTCACATGAGAAGCTCCTGTAACTTAAAACACTTTATCCTTTCATTTCATGTAATAAGGAACAAAGTCCATGTAATGCTTGTTATTTTGGCAAGCAAAAGAAAATTTCTTTCAGTCATAGAAATACTGTAACTGCTAGTCTTTTTCAGATAATACATGTAGACATATGGGGTCCTATTTCTGCCTCTTTTGTTTTTGCGCATAGGTACTTCCTAACTGCTGTAAAAAATGCTAGCAAATTCATTTGAATCTTCTTAATGAAGCATAAACATGAAACTAGTTATTTACTCAAGTCCTTTGTTTAGTATGTTAAGATTCAATTTCAAAAAAATGTGTAAGTTATTAGGTCTGATAATGGTAAAAAATTTGATATGTTGGATTGGTATACTGCTAATGGAATTAAACACCAAAGATCATGTATGGAGACCCCTAACAAAATGGCATTGTAGAAAGAAAACAACAACATATCCTAGGCACTGCTAGATCTCTTATGTTTCAGTCTCATGTCCCAAAATCTTTTTGGAACCATGCAATCTCTTTAGTTGTGCATCTCATAAATAGGTTACCTTCCAAGTTCCTTAATCATAAGTTACCTTACATTGTTCTGTATGGCACACTCCTTGACATTTCAAACCTCAAGGTTTTTGGTTGCCTCTCTTATGCTACATCCTTGATTGCAGGTAGGTTTAAGTTAGATCCCTGGGCTAGAAAGTGTCTTCTTAGGCTATAAGTCTAGCATTAAAGGTTATATTTTGTATGACTTAGGTACTAGGGAGACTTTTATTTCTAGACATGTCACTTTTCATGAGAACATATTCCCTATGTCATCTTCTAGCACTGTTGCTCACTTTATTCCTTAGACTCATACTCAGAATTTAACAAATTATCCTCTTTGGTCCTTTGATCAACTTTTATCCCTTAGTGATGATCCAGAAACTCCTATAGATAATTCCCCTTCTTTACTTGTTCCTGATCATCACACACCTGATCTTGAAACTGTGATCCAACCTAGAAGGTCTACAAGAGACAAGAAACTTCCTTCTTACTTGAAGGACTATCATCACGCATTAGTTTGCAATGGAAAATCACTTGACTCTTCTATAGTAAAGTGTCCAATTTCTTCTTGTGTCTCTTATGATAACTTTTTTATTCCACACAAACGATTTTCTCTTGTATTAACCAATGTTTATGAACCACGATCTTATCAAGAGGCTATACAGAATCCTTCTTAGCAAGATGCAATAAGTGTTGAATTGTAGGCTTTTAAGTTGAATCAAACTTGGGAGCTTACACATCTACCCCTGGGGAAGAAGTTGACTCAGTACAGGTGGGTTTTTAAGAGCAAATTGAAAAAAGATAGGAGTGTTGAGAGGTCAAAGCCAGGTTGGTAGCCAAAAGCTTTACACAAATAGAAGGAATCGATTTTCTAGAAACATTTAGTCCAGTAATGAAGGTGATCACCATATGATTACCGTTGTCACTTGCCTCAGCTTAGAACTTTCATCTTCATCAGCTTGATGTCAACACAGCCTTCCTCCATGGAGACTTGCATGAGGAGGTATACATGCAACCACCTGTAGGGCTTGCTTTACCTAAGCCCAACTTGGTCTGTAAACAGCCCAAGGCCTTGTATGGTTTGAGACAAGCCAATAGACAATGGCATGCAAAGCTTATTGATGTTCTCCTTTCTCTTGGTTTTGAACAATCCAAAGCTAACTATTCATTTTTTACTAAGGCCACAACTAAATGCTTCACTATAATTCTCACTTATGTAGATGATTTGATTTTAGTAGGCCAGGACTTAGAAGAGATCAATTATGTCAAACAACTTCTGCACCTCAAGTTTGGTATTAAGGATATAGGTCAGCTCAAATTTTTTCTGGGCTTTGAAGTTGATCAATCCACATAAGGTATCACTCTTTATTAGAGAAAATATGCTCTAGACCTACTGCAAGATGCAAGTCTCTTAGACTTTAAGCTTTGCATCACACCAATGGATCCTACCACTCCTTTGAGCTCACTATCAAGCATTCCCCTCACAGATGTCACATCTTATAGAAGGCTCATTGGTAGGATTATTTATCTCACAAATACCAGACTGGATATTTCATTTTTTGTGAATAAACTAAGTCAGCTTTTGTCCCAACCCACCACTGATCACTATAAGGTAGCACTTAGAGTGCTAGAGTATATCAAGTTAACTCTTGCAAAGGGTTTATTTTTCTCTTCCTCTTCTGATTTAAAGCTTACTGCCTACTCACACTCAAATTGGGCTTCATGCCCTGATATTAAAAGGTCCATCTCTGGCTTTTGTTTCTTTCTTGGCAACTCTTTGATTTCCTAGAAATACAAGAAGCAACCTACTGTTTCTAGGTCTTCCTTTGAGGCAGAATATAAAGCCTTGACCTTGACAACCTGTGAGGCACAATGGCTGCTTTCTTTCCTTATAGATTTCAGTTTTCCTCACCTCTCTCCTATCAGTATTTTTTGTGACAACCAATCAACTAGGTACATTGCAAATAACCCTATTTTTCATGAGAGGACCAAGCACATAGAGTTAGATTGCCACACTGTTAGAGACCAAATTCAATCTAGCCGTGTTCATCTCTTGCCCATTGCATCTAAAGAACAAACTGTGGATCTTTTAACAAAGCCCCCTGTTGTTGGTTGATTTCAATTTCTTGTTGGCAAGCTTGGAATGTTGGATATCCACATTCCAACTTCAGGGGGGCTGTTAGTTAGTTAATGTATAACTACCACAAACCATATATACACACTAACATTTTAACTTATATATATATTCAAACATATCAAATATGTCATCCAAGTATTTTATATCATCTTTAATGTTCCTTATGCATGATTACCTAGTCAAAAAATGTGGTTCTTGCATGATTAACCCATTTAACTAAGCTAAAACTGGATTCTCTTGTGATTAACCCATTTTACTCAGTATTAAACTAGATTGTTATGTGACTACCCATTCAACTTGGCCAATCTGCAATACTTTATTAATTAATTAGCACCTCTTCGATCGACAAGTGCAGTTAACTTTACTCAGTTTCAACTTAACTAAAATAAAAAATAGGCGATTAAAACTTATGAAAATTTACATCATCTACTTATTAATACTAAAGGTTTCTATATCACATATTTAGTCGATATAAACTTAATTATGAGGTTTAATTTGACCTTTTTAAAAATTTGACTTGCTTAGAAAGTTTATTTAAAATAATATTAAATAAATTTATAAATATATTAACAGACATAATTTCATATATATAAAACAATACTTTTTGTTTTAACAATAAGTATTTTCATTGATGGTAATATTTTTTTTTTAACTGGAAACATCTATATCATAGTGAGACTTTAGGGTTTTTTGGTTTATGTTTCCATTTCTCATTTTCATAAGTGTCATCATATTTTCAATTTTTAAAAATTTATATTGAAAATGAAAAAAGTAAAAACAGAAAATGAAAACAAGAAATAGTTATTTTTAGTGTTTATATATATATAATTAATAAAACTCAATAAGTATAACATTCTTCCAATTCACTATTCATTTAATGAATACCCCAAGCGTACTGGTTAAAAAAGAAAAAGTGAAAAGTTTTCATTTAAAAGTATTATTAAAACTCATTTTTTTATTTTTTTTATCTTTTTATATGTAAATAAATTGTATTTGTTGCAATGTTAGAAGCTTGATCTAGTAAACTTAAAAAGACATAGAAGTGCAATTAATTAAAACATTAGATTATTCTTATAAAAAAAGTCTAAAAGAACTAAAAAAACCAAGTGATACACTTATATTGTTAAAGTGTCATTAGATAATTAAAAGATTAAATTATTCTCATAAAAACAGACATCATCGCACTTATGCTATTGAAATTTTTTTCCTTAAACAATCACTCTACTCTACTTGTTTAAAGATCTTGGTCTATATTAGACCCCAGGCAATAACTCTTGCTTTCAAACCTTTGAATTAACCCTTAACCAAGTGAAAATTAGAGTAGCCATATATGTTTCTTAATTTTGCTAAAATCCTTCTTCTAATAAGACAATTGAGTCCTTTAGGGATAGATACAAGTGATAGTAATTTGTGAAGACTTTGGGCTCTACATAAATAGATGTAGGGTCTCCACCTAACATATATAGAAAGTCAAAGCACAAAATTTGATTTCATGAGTCTTGTTGCTAGTTTTAGTGATTCGTGATTACAAAGAATCAAAGCAGAAATTTCAAGTTTGACCTACCTAATGGCTGAACTAGTGCGTGATAACGAAAAAGATTGATCCCCAAAATATAAGAAACTTGATCATTCCCTCATCACAATTCACAAGTAGAATAATATGAGGAGAATTATAACTTTTTTTCTTCATATAGATGAATTTGAATAAAGTTTAAGATAAGACTGATAGATGATAATGAACACAATTTCTAATAAAAAGCTTTCAAAATTTTAAAATGTCCCTCGGATGTAAATTAAGAAAACCGTTTAATAGTTTCTAGTGAAATGTAATGCATTTATAGCATACGAGGGGGTAAATTTCGTAAAAATTAATAAATACTGGAGTTTTATGTAATAAATCAAAGCTTATTATATTATAGTAAGAATATTTTGATCGGTTTTTCTATTGATTAAATTTTTTTATAAGAATTTATGATTAAAGTGGTTTTCATTGATTTTAATATCCAATATAATTTTTTTATCAAACACTTTCATATTGTATTGCTTGAAATGTATTATGAAAAACCGCATTTCAGTTAATTTATGTTGACATCTAAGAATTAAGAGTAGTTTCAATTGAGGGATAATGGTGAAGTAATTGACTCTTTTTTTTATTATTCTCCAATATAATTTCTATTTTTTAATTAATCACAATTGAACTTGATTTATGTTTTTAAAAGTGGAATTTTTTATTAACTCTTAGATTTTAGGGAGAAGAACGAGAATACCTCTTTATTAGAATAATTATGATTTGAATATGATATCTAAGACCTAAGTTTTAGGATCTTAAGAAATACTTGTAGAGTTTAAAAGAATTATAAAAGTTTAATTGAATAGGAACAGCCATAAAAGTCATTTTCAAATCAGCTTGGTGAAGCACGATTATTCGCATGTAGCATTAGCTACTTAAGGGAGCTATGTCCTTAACAACAAACTAATTAAGTTAATGACGGATTAATAATTTTACAAAGGTAATTGTTCTAAAATTCATACGAATCTAATCTCTAGAAATCTTTTACAATTTATAAGATTTGATTTTTTATTTTTATTTTTATTTTTATTATTTACTGAAATTACTTTAATCATTGTTTGACTTAGATGGCATATCTAAAATATCAAGTAATTAATTATACAATCCATGTAAATATAATACACTTTTTATCATAGAATAGTACTTGTTCATTTTATTAAGCCCGTCATCAATCCTGTAATAATATGAAAATCTTCACTAAAATATTTATAGAAGCAAGTGAAACAACTGAGTTGAAACAAAATGAACGTGTTACAGATAACATTTCCTTTTTGTTACAATATTAAGGATAAAGTTACTTTAACCTAAAATAGAACTTAATTTTTTATTTCCTGGTGGGAATTTCACTAGAGTGAATGATTTCAAAATTCCAACACAAGTTGAGACTATTTAAAAATTATTTCATACATTAGTGTCATCATGTTGAAACTATAAACAACTATATTTTGGGAATGTTTACTAATCCAAGTTTCATACAGAAATAGTATATTTATTTATCATGCTATCACATGTTAATTTGTTAGGTTGGACTAAACTGATTTAATATGCACAACATCTAAACAAACAAAAGTAATGCACTCTTGACTTCTCAAACTTCACCGTTGATTGCTTAGCTTATACTATGCAGTCACCTTGACTTTTCAAAGTAAACATAATTGACTTTTCAGCACAGTATCTGTTTGTAAACTAACTTGCTTGGTGCCATAATGAAATTACATCATACATGCATGATTGATTTTCCTTTGAAACTTGTCTCATATAACTTCTACTCAAATCATGATTTGATAATTCTCAACAAAACACCAAACATCATGCTAACCTCACCCAACAAAAACAGCATTAATTCTAACATCTAAAGCTTAATAACTTTAGAATCAGTCAGTAGTGTTTTATCAAAGGTTTGCACATTTTTAGTAAAGCTTATAATCATAGATTCGTAGTTTTATGACTTTAAACTGGAGTTATTTTGGGTAACTATTTATCACATTTTAAAGTACAAGTAAAAAGAAATAGTTCATTTGAGATTTTGTCAATCTATTAGAAATCACCCTAAAAATTACAAAAATCTTGATTTGTCACGGATGAAAAACTAAAATCCCACTGTTCTTGCTTAATATAATGACAAAAAAATGAACAAGTTTTTATTGGGACATACAAAAAATTGATATTTTCAGGGCCTAGATAATTATTAATATGATGGTTGCCTAGTATAAAATGTAGGTGAATAAAAGAAGCAAGAGCCACAAATCCGATGAGATACATATGATATTAAGACCATTTAACTGTAGATTAATATCCTTACAAACAATCAGTGATGACTTAACCATTGACTAGCCTTGGTCCTTGATTCCTAATGAGACGGTCTTCCCCTCCCAATCACAAAACTTAGACGTGCTACATGACTCATGGCCCACATAAAGTGACCAAAGATTTCAATCTACAAAGGCAAAGAGTACCATGAGGAACAGTGTCACTTCCAAACTAGGAAGCATGAGGCATCCTTGGCTTCTAAGAGCAACTACCATCAGTGTGGACCTTTTGTGTAGAATCCATTTGAGGTAGGAAAATTAGAGCACCCCTTTAAGGTCTTCTGCAAATTCATGCTTCTACAGCAACAGCTGCTTCTTCATCAGTAGACTCAGGCAGTACCATTTCTTCAGTAACATCTCCAACCATCACCTCTGCCTCGGCCACCGGTTCTAGCTCAGCATTAAGAAGCTTCTCCCTGAGCATTGTTGTTAATTCTTCCGCAGTGTCACCTTCTGCCAGGAACATCTTTAGAGCATCCTTTCCATGGAAATTCTGACCATTATACTCATAAAATGAACCGCTTTTTCTAATGAGTTTGTGTTTTATGCTCAACTCTATTATCTCTGCTTCTCTACATATACCCTTGCCAAATTGAAGCTCAAACTGAGCAGTTTTAAATGGAGGGGCATGCTTGTTCTTCACAACCTTGACAAGAACCTGGCTACCTAAAGTCTGCATTATAAAATACCGTAAAGGATAACTACTCATAATACCATAGATTAGACCTTAATGCATGAGAGAATGCTAGGACTGTTTGGACAGTTAGAGTACTTGTAAAGGCACTAGAGAAGAGTTCACATGTTTACTCTTCAAGCTTATTTGAAATCAAAACATTAGAACAAGCATGGCAATACTAAGGCAGGACACAGAAGAGAATAATTAATAGATGATTTGTACCTCTTCACCCTTTTTGACAAATCCTACTCTTTTGATATTTAGCCGCACAGAAGCATAGAACTTCAGCGCATTACCACCACAAGTAACTTCAATAGGCCCACCAAATCCCCCAAAGGTAGAAATCTTTGACCTCACCTGAAGGGGCGTACACAAGAGTACGCACAATAAAAATATAAACATTTCTCAGGTAATTTCAACAAAATTACTTATACCAAAAAGAAGAAATACATGTATTCTTACACAATATATAAACAACAGTAGAATATAATAAACTAGATGTCAGAAACATTACCTAGAATTATACAACTATCTCAACCAAGCACAATCACATGGGCCAGGCAGAGAAAGCTCAACTCTCAACAAATTCACAAAATTGGTTAAGTAGCAAATGTAAACTCGCTCGCCCATACATCAGGGCATATAGAACTATCCCATTTGATTGATTTAGATTAGGAAAGCACAAGTACATCAAAACACTCCATCTTATTTTAGAATTTAGTGGGTCAGATATTTAGACCAGTGATGGCATTCACATTCCGTAGTATCCATAAAATCATTTTGGTATAAGTGGATCTTTTAAGACACGCGCATCCTTCATTGTCCAAAGTTTCAGCCAACTCAATTTATAGCTCGAGTCTACATTTTTCACATATAAAAATACATGCTAATTACTATAGAAAAATTAAGAATGAAGTCAAAGATCACATTAGTTTACAACATCAACAAAGCCCAACCTTAACTATTAAGTGGAAGAGAACCACTTTGGCTGTGAAAGTCAAGAAAACATAGTCATAGACCGTGATAAAATCAGTGCACATCAAACTAGCCCAAACCAAATGTAAGTTTGCTATTTATGTCAAATTGCTAACTACAAATACAATATAATAGTAATATTCACAGTTTGTCCATAGGAAAGTTGATGACAGTCCAATGCAAATGTAATTGATACCTGGTTTATAAAAATCAATATACACTGGGAAAGTGACAAAGAGTGGCACAATTTCCGGAGCGCCTGGCTCATCAACCTAGCCTGCATTGCCATGTGAGCATCACCCATCTCACCATCAAGCTCACCTTTAGGAACAAGAGCAGCCACCTATAAACAGAAACTTGGCAATATGTTTAAGACATTTACTCAACATTTACAAGAACATCAACCCAATGAAACAAGATACCGAAGACACAATCTAAACCATATCAAGGTTCAAAAAAAGGGGAAATTTTGAAGAACTTCTAAAATTAGGTTCTGGTAAAAAAACATTTTCAGAACAGTATCCACATCACATTTTTCAGGCTCCCAATCGCAATCAAACACATTATTGGCTGCACAATAAAGGGAGAAGAAAAGATCTCCAAGCACAAAACTTATATTGGGATTATTTCATTATACACAGAAAACACACAACACGTATAGGAAGCGTGTCAGGAGAGTGTGAGAAGAACGAATAGATGGTCAACATTAGATTCAAGTAAATAATCTTAATCACCCAAGTATAGTTTTGGACTGTCAAAACCCATTCCTCTCCCTCCTCTCCCTCTCCCTCCCTCCCTCTCCCTCTCCCTCTCCCCCACCCCCCCCCCCCCCTCTCTCTCTCTCTCTCTCTCTATATATATATAGGAAGTATTAATAAAAACACATGATGCAGAGTTCCACACTTACACTGTCAACAACAATTACATCTACTGAACCACTCCGAATTAAGGTATCCACAAGACTTAGTGCTTGTTCACCACAATCTGGTTGTGAAAGAAGTAAGTTATTGGTATTTACACCAATTGACTCTGCAAGTGTCTTATCAAGTGCATGTTCAGCATCAATAAAAGCACAATAGCCTGCATCATACAAACAAATTCTTTAACAGATATACTCTTAACAAGTTGAATATAGCACCAAAAACATACAGACCTTCTTGTAATCATCATTAACTGTATATACACTAGTGCAGTGCAGACAGGTATGTGGCCAGCTGCAACTGAATCTGTTAGATAGCTGTGTAACTAACTCAAGTGTGAGTTGGTTACAAGCTGAGTCAGCACATGCTGAACCACCTCTATAAATATCTTGAATATGCTTCTAGCCAAGTATGAAATGGAATATACATTTCAGAAATCTATCCTTCATGCATTCAACATATCATAACATTAACCTTATAGGAACATAAGCACAAATGATTAGTATATCCCAAAAAGATAACTGTAAAATTTAATTTATACACACAACCTTTTCCTTCTATATTTAAAAATATGACCAGTGCAGAGGGTAAAATCAAACTCTATTTCTACAACTAAAAACCTGGAAGCCTATAAATTGCTTGCATAGGCCATGTTTGTATTAGCTTTTAGCTCATGGGAGCTGTTAGAACTGGTACCAAAAGGTATGAGTAATCTCACCCACCATTAAAATAGTAATGGGTCAATCCAATTCTTTAATATAAACCGTTTGGGGTGTATTTGATAATTTTGAATGCTCTTCAAAAGATTACAACTGATTTCCAAAAATCAGCCCCAAATCCTAGTTCTCTTCCCAAGACTGCCTAATAAAGGTACCATCCCCTTTATTTATATTAAACCTAATAAACTAAAAGTAGATAAGTAAACCAGATAAACTAATAAAAGATAATGAAAATAAAATAGATAAGCTAAAAGATAAAATAGATAAACTAAAAGACAAAATAGATAAAAACCCAAAGCTGTTGCTAAATATTATCACTATCTTCCCCTTTGTTGCACCTCCTGTAGACCTTAGTAATAGGAGGTTTAACTCTAATTCTTTCAAGAGCTCTTTGATTGTAAAAAGTAAAAAACCTACTTTTAAGACTTAAGACTTTTCAAAGACAAGAACACGACACTCTCTTAGATTTATAAGTGTTTGTGGGAAGTTATTCCAAGAAATTTATAAAAAAAAAAAAAATTGAGCTTCATAAGTTTATTTTATCCTGTACAAGAAGTTTGACTCATTTTATATTCTTCTAAAAATTGCTTGTTGAAAAGCTTATTCACACACTGGCTAAGAGTACTGATAAAATGAGAACCCATGCATGAATTAAAACACCAAATTGCCACTTGCAAACAATATTAATGAAAAGAGCGGTTTAGAAACTGCTCTGGACATTACAATCATGAAAAATCAAAATCAAGATGCATGCCTCCAAAACATTACCCCAGCCATATAACAAATGTGACCATATAACAAATGATCACTACATTACTATTATGGTCATAAATACAAAAGACAAAAGTTGAAATTGCAAATAGTATCTAGTACAAGTGCACAACCAAAAGCAATAGACATTTCAATTATCACTTAAAGAAATAGTATGGAGATAACCTCCTAGCTTCTGTGCCTCTGAAATCACATGCAAAGCAAGAGTTGTTTTCCCAGAAGCCTCTGGACCAAATATTTCTACAACACGCCCCTACAGACATCACAGTTACACATAATCATCAACATATAGCTGTTGCATGATGGAGCATAAGATTGAATTCCATCTTTGCTCTTTCTCAATAAATATATAATACCCCGACTAACACATCAAGAAATCAAAATGCAAGTACCATCACATAACCCAAGATGTATTTTGCAGAGTAAACTATCAAAACCAAAACAATCAGTCAATAACATTAAAAGAACAAAAAGGCTTTTGTCATCAGCAAGAGAACTTATTCAATGTACTGATAAAAGAGCTCAACATTGGTTAAGGTACAACACAAGAAAAAGATACAGGGATACCTTTGGAAGACCACCAACTCCCAGTGCTATATCAAGCGCAAATGAACCAGTAGACACCACAGGTACATTTTTAGGTGATACATCACGACCAAGCCACATGATAGATCCTTTTCCATAGGCAGAGGTGATCTGATCAATAGCTTGTTGTAGTGCCAAATCTTTCTTAGACATGTTCTCTTCACCCGAATCACTTCCATCTGATTTAGAGCGCCTTTTACCTAAATGTGCATCAAACAAATGAAAAACAACATTAACTTTAAATCGGCAGATAATAGAAAAAAAATTCAAATCAAAATAAAATATAATAAAATAGCTCTATTTTTCTGCTAGTAAAATGTGACATTAACTCCTAAAATGCACAAGAATCATGTAATAAATAGTTCTATTTTTCTGTTCCTGGTTGGTTCACACTTCACAGCAACAAAATATATATATATATATATATATATATATATATATATATATATATATATATATATATATATGTATATATTATAGAGTCAACAACACAACAAAGCTAATACGCATTAGAAGTTCCAACAGAGAGATTCCCCATGTCACAGTGTTATATTACTAAACAAAACTTAAATAACACCATATTCAAGGTTTTGAAAATTACCTTTACGAGTTGAAAAGTTCACAACTTGAGACGTGCCCACTACTCCTGGTTCAAAGCACAAGCGCTTCAAGCAAAAGGGTAAAAGAAAAAATCACTCACCATTCATGCACCAATCAAAAAATATAAAAAAATAAACGAAAAAGTTTTTTTTTTTTTTGAAGGTGAAAACAAAAAAGGTTCTTTGGAAGAGAAAGGAAGCATGTAATGAAATTTATCACCGTATTAAAGTCGGAGTGGAACAAAGAACGCTTGAGGAAGGAAGTCTTAGCGTTGCGAAACAATCTCGCCATGGAATAGAAGCACCCAAGAAAGGAATAATAATTTTCTTTTTCCTTTATGTTCACAAATGAAGTGTGTGCACTGTCAGAGACTGAATTAAACAGGAATGTCTTTTTCCCTTTTTTTCAAATTGATATATATTGTATTTATAGTTAAATATATTGGGGGCATGCATGATGAACCCTCTTGCGGGGTTTTAGGGTTTTGATTTCCCTCCATTTTCAATTTCCATGGTCACTACGGAAGGTCAAAGGAACCGTTCGTTTTTTTGGTAAGGAAAATAACAAATTTCGTATTATCTTTTTGGGCCTGGCCCATTAGATTCACGGTCATAGGTCACCAAGACAAATAAAATAAACCCTAAACCCTAAATTCTCCACCAAAAAAAAAACCCTAAATAAAATAAAACCTTGACTTGGCCCAAAAAAAAAAATAAAACCTTGACCAAAAACTAAAATAAAATAAAACCGAATTGCCAAAAAAATAATATAATAAAATAAAACCGAGTATATCCGGAATAGAGTTTGTGATCAAAAACCATTTCCAAGAATTTTTCTAGTTGAACTAAAATAGTTAAAATTTATAATTTGTTTTCAAAATTATATTTTCAGCTCTAACCACACCATACTCTAGAACATCTCACAAGAACTATTTTATTTCATGGTGTTTAAAACGGTAGATGTTTCCCCTGAGTTTAGGGAGTGGTCCCCACAAACCTCCCCATGTCACTTAGTGGTAAGCTGATTGAGATTATAGTTTAATGGGTCAAGGCCCACTTTGTAACCTAGGTATAAAAGCACATGTGATACGCATGTTGTAACCAAGTGACACATTATACAGATTAACATACCTAATTTCTAGGAATATTTGTCTAGGGTTTTGTACTCTAAGCTCTACGTGTGAATAGTAGATAAAATGTTTCATCATTCCAAAGGAGAACGTATTATAAGTATGCCCTCCTTCAAAAAACGACGTTTTCTGGATATTGAGCTTGTGCCCTTAACCCTAAGGGAGTCTAAGCTTCGTACCACACTAGCCCATCCATTTATTGATTATTCTAATTTAACACGTGATATTGAATTCAAGTAACAACAAATGCAGTTGTGTTAGATTCTCTTGTGAATTAAGTCCAAATGGAGTATGCTGAACAAAAAAAAGTAGAAAAACTTCATTTCTAGTTTTGCGCAAGTTTGCTTCTCACTTTGATGAATGTAATTAGTTCATAATGGAGAGCAAAGGCATGTGATCTGAATCTCATTTGTCCTTAAGTATGGTAATGATACTAATGTCAGTCATATGTTAGTTTTATTGGAGGCAAAGGTTCATTTTTTTTTTTTGCTTCTTATGTCTCTTTTTGTATATCTGTTGTGTCACTGGACATTCAAGAATGATAATTTTAACTTGTTTTAACTGTGCTATATCTAAAGGCTTTTTTTGGGGGGGAGATGGGTTCTACTACCTATATCAATATGGTCCGCGCTTCATTGACATTCATTGAGAATCAAACTTCTGGCAAGTTGATTAAGGAATACCAAATTTTTCGTATCTAAATATTTGTTGGTTTCATATGTGTCTTTTTTGTGTAGGTGTAACTCAAAGCATCCTTTAAATCATGGTAACTAATCCTTTAGCGACTTGTAGATACCTTAATGAATATGATTGTTGACTTGGTTTTAAAGTTGCTCCATACCTAAGGTTTGTATATGTTTTTAATGTTAGCACTATGCATTATGAAATTTGTTATTTTAAATGCAAACGTTGATAATATATATTTATTTGAGTAAACGGAACTATTTATGCCTTAGTCAAACAAACTTTCTACAAAAAAAATTATAGTGTAAATTCTCACATTTAACACTAGGTCAAGACTTTTTACTACAACGGACAATGTAATTACAGTTGCATGGCAGCGCACTAGTAAACCTTATACACATGGCATTTATCTTGTTTGTTGCCAGCATATTAATGTGATTTCTCGAACTGCACTAATAAGCTGTAAATGTTGGGGAATTTTTATTGTTTCCTAGTATTTAGATGCTTGTAGTGCCTACTAAGGTCCCAACTTTGGTGTGGAAAGTTGTGTTATTTTGTGCATAACCTTAAAAATAAAGGACTAGTTACTACCTTTGCATTTGATTTATGTCCCATGCACGATTGGGATCTCGACAAGAGGCCGACCATAAATAGAAAATTTTGAAATCCTTTAGAAAAAATGGAGTAGCTACTAATATTTTTATAGGTAGAATATTAGGAAAAACTTTGTTAAGGTTCTGGTCATAAAAATGAGATTCTAAGTCGAATTACAGGTGGGGAGGTGAACTGGTCTGGACCGGGGTCTAGGATCCGGTGTGGGACCAACCACAAGAATATAGGTGATTTTAGGGTTTGCACACCGGAACAGTGAGTATCCGATGTATT
The DNA here is from genome assembly GCA_037962975.1 of Clitoria ternatea. Lineage (NCBI taxonomy): Eukaryota > Viridiplantae > Streptophyta > Magnoliopsida > Fabales > Fabaceae > Clitoria > Clitoria ternatea. The sequence continues at coordinate 283,412,294 of CM075671.1, read as the reverse complement.
AATCCGGTCTCTCAGTGGGAGAGGCCGGTCTTGTTGTCCTGGAGATCCTTCACACCAACGATTCGCGTTGCAGGGGGGCGAAAGGTGGTGCCACCTGCGAAGATTCTCCGACGCTCAAGTTAGAAGAGTGTAAGAACTCAGTGAATGCTCAAGCGATATATCAGTAAAGCGTAAGTTAGAACAACATCACCTTGCATGTGTATTGAATTGAGCTATTTATAGTTGTATGTGAGAAAATGAGTCGTTGGATACAGGTGGGTCCCCTAGCTCTGATAGCGTGTACATTATGTCAATCAGGATGGCTCAACACTCAGAATGTGTCAGGAGGGTAGGTCAATTATCAGTGTACGACCCTATAGGAAGAAGAGAGGATAATCACCTTTTCTGCATAATCTGCTGACACATCCACTTGCTTTCTGAGGCCATTGACGTGACATATTTTGCTACGTACAGTATCTTCGCTGATAAGTTATTAGGGGCTCTTATCTTGCTGTGACTGAGAAACCAACAATTATATATAAATGTTCTGTGAAAATGAACAAAGATCCGTTATAGAGACACTAAGTAGGGCAGTCGTGAGATGAGGACGGAAGGCCAGACATCGGATATCCGGTGTGGTAATGTCGAACCAGGACACCGGTTTTCCTTATATGAGGTCACTCTGACGTCACAAGATTGGGGGCCGGTATCCAGACCGGATCATCTGTCCCCTAGCTTGTATGAGGGACTGTTAAGTTGCTCATATGAGCTACACAACCCTAGAGAAGTCTGGATGCCGGTGGTACATTCTGGAAGGTCTCTGAAAGCTCGGTGGCATCCGCTCTAACGAACGAGTGACCGCTCTTCTCGCGCTGCGTACAACGGATTCAGACAGCGTAAAATAAATGATGGAAATCCCAAGAGTCTTTGAGAATCAAAACCCTTGGTATTCGAAAAGTGGTTGAAAGGCATTAAATGCGCATGGCATGATTGGACATTAAATGCATTTTTTACGCACGAGCCATCATTACCCAAGAGTGTAACCGTCGATTGGGCTTATTGGGCCTGGATTCAAACTGAAAAGGGGGCCCATTTTGCCAAAACGTTTACTGAAACGTTACCATTTTCGCGCTTATTCGTGACGAAACGACGGAGTCGTTTCAATTTGAAAGGTTGCGTTTTGAGGCAAGCATTGTGACCTTCGACGGAACACTATGCCTCTTCGTTACCTATAAAAGGGACTCTTAGCAGATTTTGGAATCCACTCTTGTTTTCAAGCTTAGTGAACCTCTGCTCAAATTTCTTGGAAATTTCTCTGTCGTCTTCAAACTTCTCAAAGATCTTCTTCCTTTAGGTAACCTCCCTTTCCTTCAACTCCTTGCAATTTTTGTTCATTCTGTTTCCATCATGCGACCTGGAGCAGGCAACGCTGGTCCTTCCAACAGGGGGAGTTTTGGCTCTCGCGTCCCCCTTAGCCACCGTGGTGGGAGGATTCCAGCGAATCCTCCTGTGGCTGGGCCTCGTCGCTCAGAGAGAGCTGAAGCTTCTTCCTCACGAGCGTCCTCTTCCCAATGTCGCTCTGAGGTTCCCCTTGACTCGAGGGCTACCAACCGCTCTGATGAAGGGTCAAGTGCTGAAGGTTATCTCTGACGATGTTGCTTTTTACCACAGTACATACTCGGGGTTCAGCGTGGTTTTCTGTATGAACCGGCCTACTGCGCCCAAGCCTTCGCATGGGGTTCGGTTTATAGCCTTGAAAAAGGACCAGCCCTACAACCCATGTTGTCTTCGAATGGGGTTCGGTTTGTGGCCTTGAAAAAGGACCAGCCCTACAACCCATGTTGTCTTCAAATGGGGTTCGGTTTGTGGCCTTGAAAAAGGACCAGCCCTACAACCCATGTTGTCTTCAAATGGGGTTCGGTTTGTGGCCTTGAAAAAGGACCAGCCCTACAACCCATGTTGTCTTCAAATGGGGTTCGGTTTGTGGCCTTGAAAAAGTACCAGCCCTACAACCCATGTTGTCTTCAAATGGGGTTCGGTTTGTGGCCTTGAAAAAGGACCAGCCCTACAACCCATGTTGTCTTCAAATGGGGTTCGGTTTGTGGCCTTGAAAAAGGACCAGCCCTACAACCCATGTTGTCTTCGAATGGGGTTCGGTTTGTGGCCTTGAAAAAGGACCAGCCCTACAACCCATTCCACCTCAAGGAGTTACACCGTCAAAACACACGATGTGTGATTGAGATCATCCGTCCTGAGGGGTCTTCATTAGTCCCTCAAGGAGTTACATCATCAACTACAGAATTGGTAGTTGAGTTCATCTGTCCTAAGGTGTATGCGTGTTAAGCTACGGCTATAAATCACAACACATAAGAAAAGTGAGAATGATAGGGCGGTTAAAATGTATTCTCATTAAGATTGAAAGTGCATTACAAAGAGAGCGTAGTTGGGGTCGTGCCTCGTTAAAACCTTCTTGAGAAAACCCAATGGGAAAAAAAACTCAAGTAAGGAAAAAGAGTACACGTCGTCTTACCAACTAGCTGTAATAAACACGTAAGTTCTGAGTGTTCCATTTGTTGCGGATTGGAGTTCCATCAAGCTCTTCCAACCGGTATGACCCTTTTCCAGTCACTTCAAAAACTCTATAAGGACCTTCCCACGTCGGTGCTAGCTTTCCTTGGTGAGCGAATTTATTCCCCACACTCGCCTTTCTCAAAACAAGATCTCCGGTGTTAAAAGCCCTGTATTGGATACGTTTATTATACCGGAGTGCTGCCTTTGCTTTTACCGCCTGATCCCTGATAAAAGCCTTTTCTCTTAACTCCTGGAGGACGTCTAGCTCTGATGCCATGTTGGCATTGTTGTCTTCAGCTGAAAAATACTCCACACGAGCCGATCTTGTTCGTAGCTCCACTGGAATCATCGCCTCAACCCCATACGTCAGCCGGTATGGGGATTCGTTAGTTGAAGAATGAGGCGTAGTGCGGTATGCCCATAAAACATGACATAGCTGGTCAGTCCATCCCCCCTTCGCTTCTCCCAGACGCTTCTTTAACCCCTTTAGCACTTCTCGATTGGCTACCTCCGCTTGTCCATTGGTTTGGGGGTGTTCAACAGATGAAAATATCTGAATTATCCCCAGTCCTTCGAGCAAATCTGTGAACTTTTTGTCAGTAAACTGGGTGCCGTTGTCAGTCACAATCCGCCCTGGCACCCTGAACCGGGCTATGATATTTTCATACACGAAACGTCTTGTTCGCGCAGAAGTAATGTGCACTATTGGCTCAGCTTCGATCCACTTGGTGAAGTAGTCTACCCCCACGATCAAATATTTGATACCTCCTGGCACAGTGGGGAATGGACCCAAAATATCAAGGCCCCACTGGTAGAACGGCCAAGGTACAGCAAATGAGGACAGCTCTTGGGCCGGTGTATGGTGGAGATTGGAGAATTTTTGACAAGCGTCACACTTCCTAACAAAATCTGCAGAATCCTACTTCACAGTGGGCCACCAATATCCAGCCCTGAGGACCTTTCTCATTAAGCTCCGACCCCCAGCATGGTGCCCGCACTGCCCCTCGTGCACTTCCTCCAAAACCGCTTGAACCTCATCCTCTCTCAAACACAAAAGATATGGGACAGAGAATCCCCTTTTGTAAAGAACACCATCAACCATAGTAAAGTATGGTAGCTCCCTCTTCACTCGTATTCCCTCATTCTCATCAGTGGGAAGTTGACCATCAGTCAGATAGTGAATATAAGGGATGACCCAAGAATCCTCATACGGATAGCTCACCATGACAGCATTCAGAGAAGGGTACAAAGGTATACTAGGTGATGTCAAAGTGCTTTGAACCACCGTCGTTGTGCTGCCGGGCTGCTTTGTACTTGCCAGTCTTGACAAGATGTCCGCTCTGGTGTTTTCCTCTCTGGGCACATGCTTGAACTCTAAAACTTCAAATCTTCCCTTCAACTCATTAACACAATTCAAGTACAATTGAAGTTGCGGTTCCTTCGCTTGGTACTCCCCCTGGATCTGCGAAATCACCAATTGGGAATCACTGCACAGTGTGACTGCTGATGCTCCGATGTCAATCGCCGCACGGAGACCGGCCAAGCATGCTTCGTATTCAGCCTGGTTGTTGGAGGTTTTGAAATTGAATCGGAGGGAAATTTCTAGGTGCACACCATCATCACTTTCTACCACAACACCTGCTCCACAACCTTTACTATTCGACGATCCATCAACGTAAATGGTCCAATGCGCTCGAGGGGTGGCAGGGTCCGCCCCAGTCATCTCCACAACAAAATCAGCCAACACTTGCGCCTTGATGGCTCCTCGAGGCTCATACGAAATTTCAAATTCAGACAACTCGATAGACCATTTTATCATCCTTCCGGCGAGGTCTGGCTTGCTAAGCACTGAACGGAGGGGTAAATCCGTTCTCACCAGTACTGGGTGCGCGTGGAAATAGGGCCTCAACCGTCGTGATGCCCACACGACTGCTAGAGCAGCCTTCTCAATCTTCTGATACCTTCCTTCCGCCCCCTGAAGCGTCTTACTAGTAAAGTACACCGGCCTCTGCCCTTCAGGGGTTTCTTTAACCAAGGCCACGCCTAGGGCTTCATCAGAGATTGCTAAATACAAGATCAAAGTCTCACCAGGGTCAGGCTTAACCAAAATTGGTGGACTCGAGAGAACGGCCTTGAGCTGTTGGAAGGCTTGTTCCTGCTCCTCTCTCCATTCAAAATTCTTGTGTTTCTTCAACGCCTTATACAGGGGAAGGGATCTGTGTGCCATTTTGGGCATGAAACGAGACAGAGCGGCTACCTTCCCATTCAATGATTGGACCTCCCTCAGGCTCTTGGGGCTCTGCATATCCAGGATTGCTTGACATTTCCCAAGGTTAGCCTCAATGCCTCGCTGGGTCAACATGAATCCCAAGAATTTCCCAGCTGGAACAGCAAAGGTGCATTTTAAGAGGTTTAACCTCATGTTGTACTGTCGAAGCCTAGTGAAAACTTGGCGCAGATCCTCAATGTGGTCTCCTCCAGCGGGCGTTTTGGCTATAATATCATCGATATAAACCTCGACCAGCCTGGTGTGCATCCCTTCAAAGACTTTGTTAATCATGCGCTGGTAGGTAGCGCCGGCGTTCTTCAATCCAAAAGGCATGACGGTGTAGCAGAAAACACCGCGGTCATTGATAACGGCAGTTTTCTCTTGGTCTCCCTCCCACATCGGAATCTGGTGGTACCCCGAATAAGCATCCATGAAACTGAGGTACTGGTAACCAGATGAATCATCTACCATGCGATCAATGTTGGGCAGGGGATATGGATCCTTGGGGCAGCAACGGTTAAGATCCACATAATCTGTGCACATTCTCCATTTGCCATTAGCTTTCTGCACCATAACCATATTAGAAAGCCAAGAAGAGTAGCGTATCTCCCTTATAAAGCCTGCTTTCAACAACTCCTCTGTCTGCTCACAAGCTGCCCTCTGCTTCTCCGGTCCCAACCTCCTCTTCTTCTGGGCCACCGGTCTTGTTTCAGGGTACACAGCAAGCTTGTGGCAACAGAAATCAGGGTCCATCCCAGGCATGTCTGCTGCTGTCCATGCGAAAAGATCCTTGAACTCCTGCAGAAGGGCTAATAAGCGTTGCTCCATAGCAAACTCCAGCTTATCATTGATGTGCGTGACCTTCTCTGGGGAATCCCCTAAGACAACATCCCTGGAACCACCATCCGGTGTGGGCTTAGAGGGATTGAGTGGATCAATCTTCAATTCCGCTCTGGGGTCCAGATCAATTAGACTGACAGACCCTGCCGCTGTTCCTCCATCGTTCAGCTTCCTCGTCTTGTTGAATGCTTCCAACTTGACCATGTTGAGGCTCAAGTTATAACAATATCGAGCCATCTCCTGATCACCACAGAGAGAGGACACACCGTTGTCCTTGTCAATGAATTTGATCAAGAGGTGAGGAGTGGATACAATTGCTTCCATCGCATTCAGTGTAGGACGGCCTATGATACCGTTGTATGGGGATTCCACATCAATCACCAGAATTCTAGACTTGACTGTTCTCACTCCAGGCTCTCCTTCAAAGGAAATTAGAGTGTCAAGATACCCCTTGGTGGGTTGCTTGGCTCCATTAAACGCTGTGAGTTCTTGCGTGTAAGGTTGTAAATCTGCATCATTGAAACCCATTCGTTTGAAACAATTATAAAAGATAACATCACAAGAACTTCCCTGATCGACGAGGATCCGCTTGACATCCTTGTTGGCTATAACTGCCACGATAACTACTGCATCATCACCTCCTGGAATTGTTGGGCCAAAATCATCATCAGTAAATGACACCGTCGGAGCTGCCATACCGTCCCTGAAAGGGCGGTTATCCCTTGGTTTGCCCTGGACAGACAGAATCATCCTGTGGTGATTCTTCCGTGCTGTGATTGATGCTCCTCCTCCCGCAAATCCTCCGGCTATCATCTCAATCACTTCTCGTCTGCCCTGCCTCTGCTGCTGGGGCATGTTACTTTGTTGGGCATCTCCAGCAATCACTACTCCCTTCTGCTTTTCGGCTGTAGTGAACTTCCTTGCTGGGTTACGTGTATTATCATCTTCGTCATCAGGATCTCTACTCCTTTTTTCCATCCTCTGAGGCTCGTCTACAGATTTCTCCTTGAACAAATACTGCTTCAGCTTTCCTTCTCGGATGAGAGTTTCCACCGTATTCTTCAATGCCTTACACTCATCAGTATTGTGTCCTGTCTGTTCACGGAAAGTGCAATACTTGCGTGGGTTACCACCCCTCTTGACTCGGGCTGGTTTCCTTATACCAAAGACGTTCAACGTTGGCCAACCAACCTTCCTCATGATTTGTGAGTGCCTGGTGTTCAACGGAGCATAGTTGTCGAATGATGATACACGCCTATCTCGTGGATGTGGGCGAGCGTTTGCAAAGTCTTCTCTAAAGGCATGCTTCTCAGGCCTCACTCTCTCCTTTTCTCTCTGTGGCTGCTGAGTGGGTGCCGAAGGCTTCATTCTTGTTGCGGTTTCCTCCAGATGCATCTCTATGCCCACGTACTTGGAAGCTTTCCTTTGAAACTCCTCGAAGGTTGTTGGGGGGCTCTTTGCCAAAGATAGGGCAAAGGCTGAACCAGGCTGAAGAGCTTCCACTACAATATGAAGTTGTATGGCCTCCGTGAGGTTAGGGACCAAAGCTGCCTCCTTATAAAACCTTTTCAAGAACTCCTTAAGAGTTTCAGTTTCTCCCTGCCTTATCTGGGCCAGGGTGTGAGAAGTTCTTGGGATATCCCTAGAGATGACAAAATGGCTTTCAAATGCAGCGGTCATTTCCTCCCAAGAGTCTATAGATCCTGAGGGTAAGCTTTTAAACCAACTGAGAGCCTCCTCCGTTAGTGTTCTTGGGAACATCCTACACATAACATCTTCATCTGCTCCCAAATACATAGCTTCATACACATAAGCATCCAAATGCTTAGTGGGATCAGTTTCTCCATTATACTTCCCTATTGACAGTGGCTGAGTTGTTTGCAAATGTTTCAGGATGGTAATGTTCATCAGCCTTCTTGAGAAAGGGACACTGAGCTTGTACGTCCCTGAAGTCACCACCGCCTGCTCCCTTCTCTTGGTACTGACTCTATCACCAGAGTCTTGAGTCTGCTCTCTCTCTTCATACGTGGGGATCTTCGAATACTGGAGGGCTGTAGACCTGCCCCTCTCTGATGCGTGGTGAGTCTCTTCTGCATGGGACGTTACCCTGTCCCAGCTCCTCCTCTCTCCCGCTTCAACTCCATCAGCTCCTCCTTGAGCTGCCTGATAACCTCATCGCGAGGGTCAGGCGTTTGCACTTGCACCAACCTCTGGGTCTGAGTTACAGGGGACTCAAAGACAAGTCTCCTTCCAGTCTGTTGATGGGTCACATCCTCCACGTGACCATCAACGAAATCTCTCCCATCACCTTCCATCGTGACAACCAAACTTCTGCGAAAATGGGAATAACTCTAACGAGTCCCACTGGGCGTGCCAATGAACTGGTCTGGACCGGGGTCTAGGATCCGGTGTGGGACCAGCCACAAGAATATAGGTGTTTTTAGGGTTTGCACACCGGAACAGTGAGTATCCGATGTATTAATCCGGTCTCTCAGTGGGAGAGGCCGGTCTTGTTGTCCTGGAGATCTTTCACACCAACGATTCGCGTTACAGGGGGGCGAAAGGTGGTGCCACCTGTGAAGATTCTCCGACGCTCAAGTTAGAAGAGTGTAAGAACTCAGTGAATGCTCAAGCGATATATCAGTAAAGCGTAAGTTAGAACAACATCACCTTGCATGTGTATTGAATTGAGCTATTTATAGTTGTACGTGAGAAAATGAGTCGTTGGATACAGGTGGGTCCCCTAGCTCTGATAGCGTGTACATTATGTCAATCAGGATGGCTCAACACTCAGAATGTGTCAGGAGGGTAGGTCAATTATCAGTGTACGACCCTATAGGAAGAAGAGAGGATAATCACCTTTTTCGCATAATCTGCTGACACATCCACTTGCTTTCTGAGGCCATTGACGTGACATATTTTGCTACGTACAGTATCTTCGCCGATAAGTTATTAGGGGCTCTTATCTTGCTGTGACTGAGAAACCAACAATTATATATAAATGTTCTGTGAAAATGAACAAAGATCCGTTATAGAGACACTAAGTAGGGCAGTCGTGAGATGAGGACGGAAGGCCAGACATCGGATATCCGGTGTGGTAATGTCGAACCAGGACACCGGTTTTCCTTATATGAGGTCACTCTGACGTCACAAGATTGGGGGCCGGTATCCAGACCGGATCAGGAGGGTATTAGCAACTTATGTTGCTTGTTATAAGATGACTACCTCAAATTGATCGCAGATACTTTAAATAGCCAAGAAATTAATTTAACATAAAAAAGAATTGAATTATATGAACCAGGAAAAGGAAATTTTCAAAATAAGGTTATCGGGACGTCATGTCCAAATTAACCTTAAGTCGAACACAATTAAAACTTAATAAGATTAATAGGATATCTCGTTCAAATTAATTTTAAATAAACATGTTTAAAACTTAACAAGATTATTAAGACGTCTTGTCCAAATTAATCACATTACGAAAAACTTTATTTTTTTTATGAACGAAGGTGAGGTCGTAAATGTGCCAAGATTAACAAGACGTCTCGCCTAAATTAAACTTTTTATAATAAAACTTTTTATTTTCTACAAATGAAAAGGAGATTGATAATACGAAAAAATTAGTAGGACGTCTTGTCTAAATTAATCTCATCAATAATAATAATTTTAAAATCAATCAAAATAGACCACGGCAAACGAAAATTACTAAAAGGAAAACAGGCTTGCAGGAACCATTCTCGCTTCTACATATTTCCAAAGATACCGGGAAATTAGGATCACATAGTTCTTGATTCAGAAATAAATTTCAAAAAGTCATTTTTTAAATTTATGAAAATGATTTTAAAGGCCTCGAGAAATTATATAAAAAAGGAAATTTGAAAAGTTGACTTAATTTGAAGAAAACATAATTTTGAATTATTATATATTTTTTAAAAAGAGATCTCATTACATTTTTAGATTTTTAATAAAAGAGGTTTTTTGCCAAAGGAAAAATACAAGATGAATTGTTTCATATATCAACCTTCACGACCTTATGACATCAATGCAGGTGAAGTATTTCACACAACACCATTATAAAATCGTTGCATAATTTATTCAAGAAAAAAATATTTTTGATTATCTTCAATTTAAATAGGAATGTTCCTTAAGTAAACATCTTTGAACCAGGTTTATTAAAAACGTATTAAAAATATTTATATTTTCTTTGTTTTTGTTTCTAAAGACTCATAAAACACTTTTCTCTTTTTCTTTCTTTAGGAAATAAACCACATGAATGAAATACGGGAAGGAAAATACGATATGATAAAAATCGAATAAAACGGAATAAAAATAGGATAAAGTAAAATAAGGTGAAATAAAGAGAAATAACCCTAAGCAACATGCACACATAATGAGGGCATCTATTGTTTCTTTTTTTTTTCTTTTTGTTTCCTTTAACATTGTTAACTAAAAATATAAGACAAATAAAAAGAAATAAAATAAAGTAAATAAATAAATGAAATAAATAAATCCTAGTGGGTCTTGGCCTAAAAACAAAGCTAATCTAAAATAAATAAATAAATAAAACAAAAATGAGCTTAGGCCTGAACTAGCTAAAAAGAACAAGAAGGAAGAAAAAAACAAACCCTAAACCTAAATGGGCCTCAAAATAAGGCCTAAAATCTAAACCAAACCCTAATAACTATAACCTAAAAGAAAGAAAAGAGAAAATGAGCACATGGGGGGAGAGGGGGGCATACTAGAGAGAGAGTGGGAGGGAGAGAAATCGTAAAGGAGATAGAGCTGAGGACGAGCATGGCAGAGAGAGGGGTGGGACCCCGGGGACGATGGAGGTGGCGCGACGTGGCAAGCGGCACGCGGCGATGTGGGTGGCGGCATAGTGAAGGACGGCGCGTGGGGAGATATGGCTCCCACAGACGGTGGTGGTAAGGGAATGGACAAGGTGGCTTATGGTGGCGGCAGGCTCGTAGGTAGATGGCAGTGCTACAAGATTGCTGTTTTTTTTATTGTTTGGTATTTTTTATTGGTATTTTCTGATTGTTGTTGTTTTGATTGTTTACAATATTGCAAGATTTGTTGTTGTCCTTTGTTCATTTTGATTGTATATCCTTATATCTTGATGCTCATGGGGTGTTTACAAAATTGTTTCATGGTCACTTTCATGTTCCACTTTTAAATGTTAAATTTCTCATTATTTCAAGCTTTGCCATTTGTGTTCTTTGTTGTTTGAACTAATGACAAGGATAAATTATTTGACCGTAGGAATGGTTGTTTTCACATTTCCTTCTATTGTGTTATGTGGAAAAGAAACCAAAAGGAAGAAGAAAGACAAGCAAGGAAAGAGATAGTGTTGGAAAGGAAAAGGAATAGGAAAATAATAATAAATAATAATAACAATAAATCTCTTGAAATAGAGAGTACTAAGAGGGAAGGAAAAGAAATATAGATTTTAAATTTAAATAAGATAACAAACAAACAAATAAATAAATGGGAACAAATTTAAAATGTTAAAAAAATGATACCCAGATGAAAAGTTATGTTTACAGTTGCCTTTCTTTAGATGTGTTACGGAAAGGAAGTAAAGATGTGAACACCGTAACTAGGCTCCCTAGATCAAGTTCTTGAAATTTATATTGATAAAAGACTCAAAAGGATCCTAACTTTGACAAAAAGGAATTTTAGAAGGTGTCAGCTTCAGAGAAAAGGAAATTAAAAGAACGTCATCTTTTACAACAAGAAATTTTAAAGGGGTGTCATCTTCGATGAAAAGGAAACTAAAAGAATGTCATCTTCAATGAAGAATGTCATCTTTGACGACAAAGAAATTAAAAGAATCTCATCTTCAATGACAGGGACTTTAAAAGAATGCCACCTACAACAACAAATAATTTTAAAAGATGTCAACTTTGGTGACTAGGAATTTAAAAGAATGTCATCTTTGGCGATAGGCAATTTAAAAGAATCTCATCTTTGGCGACAAAAAATTAAAAGAATGTCATCTTCGGTAACAAGAAATTTTAAAAGGTGAGAGCTATGGGGATGAGGAATTTAAAAGATGCAAACCTGGTAATCCAGGAGTTAAGACTCGAGATGACTGTATGCCGCAACAACCTCAAGAAAATGGTAAGTTATGTAAAGTATAAAACCATATTTAAACCCAGGGAGAACCATTTGGAACTGCGATCCTTAAGAACTTGAGATGACTCATGAATGAAATAGAACGAATGAGGCAACCCTGGTTTTAGAGCGCGTTCCTTGCCCGATCCCTATAATGCTTGTCTAATCTGAAATAGGGGAACATGAGCATTTTGCCCTCATAACTTTAAATGATTCTTATTGTCTTGTTTTATTTATTAAGAAAAAGAACATGTTTTATCATATCCCTAAAACTCACAATGTAAATACATGTTGAAAAAAAACAATATTTTATTCATGTATGTCAAGTGGATATAGAGAAAGTAAAGTAGGAAAAACAAAAGAAACAAGTGTAGTCAAATAGAAAAAGGCCAGTAATGGGTAAAGCAGGAAGGGTTCGCAGACCCTCCACTGAATCCTTAAGAATAATATGTATCTCAATCCGACATCACGACTTCAAGTTCACCCTTTGACTCAACTTTTAAGAAAGTGGTTCAATCGTAATCCATGTGCCCCGGTTTGGTCTTGTATTGCTCGCATGGGAAATTTGGTCATGTTGCCAGAAACTTGACCTTAATTTTTACTTGAGTCATATTTTTCAGGTTTTTGACTCGTTAGGTTGCTCTAACTTTTCCTAGGCCACCTTTTTAGGTTTTTGGCCTAGCGAGCACCATTTTTGCTTTCCTTTTTTGTCTTCTTTATTTTTTGTTATGTTTTTACTTTAAATTTTTTAGGCAAAGTCATTCTTGATTATGTCTACATTTATGGGCATCGAAAAATCCTCTTCATCCATGTTGGTTAGTACCAAAGCTCCATCGAAATAGGCACTCTTTACAACATATGTGTAACGACCCTTAATTTTGGTAACTCACTATACCCTAAATTCCAATTCTGCATGATATCTTGGATTCTCTTAGTTTGTGTGATAGTTCAAAGAACAGACTTAGAAAGGGGTTGAATAAGTCTGTTCACTTTTTCAAACCAAAAAGTGACATTTAAGCTTAACAGTGTTTTGCACAACAGACCAGACTTTTGCTTATGTGGAGTGTATGATACTTTGATTGAGCGAGCGTAATTTACCAAACTTTTACTATCGAAGATATTAATAATAATGCACCAAACTTTTAATAGTTAAAGAGTCAGAGAGAAAGAGATAATACACAAGCAATTTATACTGGCTCACCTCCAACTTAGAGACTACGTCCAGTACCTTGAGATCTGAAGGATTTCCACTATGTAAAAATCATTTACATAAACAGCTCAAACCGAGCTTATAAGTATTATTGACTCCAACCACTATTGGCTTAAGCACAACCCGTGCTCCTGAGTATTCTTGAATCTACCCACTCCTGGCTTAAGCACAACTCGTGCTTTAAGTATTCTAGATACCGACCACTCCTGGTCCTAGTATTCTTTTGTAAGCATCCACTCCTAGGACAGACCTAACTATTCTTTCACGAGCCACCCCTGGCTCAAAACCCAAGTATTCTTTTCAAAGTTTCTTCAGGCCAAAGTGTTTCCCAATAGGTCAATTAGACCAATGTTTACAAAAGAGTAGAGATATTACTACAAAGATAAGCCTTCCTCTTTTAGGCCTTTTGTGTACAAACATCTGGGGCTTGTTTATGTTTTCCTTTCTCTTTCTTCTATCAAACTATATATTGTGAGACATGCCCATCTTTGTTTTTTTGATTCACAAGTTCTCTCTCTCTTTTTCTTTTCTTCTTCTATATTTTTCCTCTTCTCTTCATATAACTCTCTATTCTTCTTTTGTAATCTCTTTTCTTTTCTTCTGAGACATCTATATCTATTATTGTTATTCTCTTGTACACGTACTTATATCTTTAGGTCTCACTGCTATTTTTTTTAGAAGAGTTACAATATATATATATATATGGTATTTCTGCTGATAGAGAAAGATCCATTGGATGACCGTTGAGGAGTGTGTCATTCAAATACTTGAGAAATGTCTTCTTAACAGATATGATCTTTAGAAAGGGTCTTTCTTCTTGCTAGGTGTAGATCAGAGAGCTTTCGAGATTCACGTAATTTGCAGGCCTAGAGTTAGTTTCACTAAGATGGAAAGATCTTCATTTAAAGGTGGATCTTTGATCTGCTTTATTTCAAAATTTCCTTTCTTGTGATAAGATTTTGAGCTAAGAAGGAAATATGCTTTGTTGAGTCGTCATATATAAGTCCAGACTTGATACATTCAGAGAGAGTATCTGAGATTAGTTTTAGGTCTGGTGAATCGTAAAGCATTGATGACGAGACTTAAAACTTCAAGAAATATTCCAATCATTTATTGTGATTTTGAATAAGATCTGAAGCATCCTTTATGTAGAGACAGAGTCTGATTGAAGACGGTTGCCTTAATCAGTGAGTTCGTTCAAATTCATTGAGGTTTATTATATGACGCGAAGACTTGAGATATATAAGGCAGTTTTCTTGATCAGTGTGATAAAGTCTTCAACTTTTTCGTTGATTTTCTTTTTGATGATAGCTTCAGAGAGTTCAGAGAAAGTTCATGCAACTTCATATTAGGTAAGGAAAGATCCTTTGTTAAGAACTCAAAGAGTCATAGATCTTCTAGAGGTCTGAAGAGCAATCTTCTGACGATCTTAAAGCACCAAAAGACTTAATCCATTGAAGCTTGACTGAGTACGAACTTCTTTATTTCAGAAGTGAATTGATTCTAACGGACTCCTTTTTTCTTATACAAATGGAGCTTTACGTACTTCTGACACACTTTAATAGAATTGTTAGGCACACAAACAGTACAGACTTCATTTTAGCTGAGAGTCTTGATGTGTATTATTAACAAATCACATGGGGTTCAAACTGCTCAAACATGAGTTCAGACTTCACTCTAACATAAATGAATTTAGTTAAGGGATGCGATAGTATCTGGCGATTTAAAGACTGTGTTGTTGTGCCTTCAAAAGGTGATTTCAGGCAATTGGTGTTGTTAGAAGCGCACAAGAGTTCCATGAGCATTCATCCTGGTATTACAAAGATGTACGATGATTTGAAGAATGAGTTTTGGTGGCCAGGTATAAAGAAGGCGATTACTGAATATGTAGCTTCCTATGTGGTATGCCAGAAGTGCAAGGTTGAGCACGAAAGACCCCCTGGATTCCTACAACCACCTGAGATTCTAATTTGGAAATGGAAGAGCATTGCAATGGATTTTGTATATAGGTTGCCTCGAACCTATTCCGGTTGTAATGTTATATGGGTTATTGTTGATTGTTTGACTAAAAGTACACATTTCCTGGCTATGAATATGAAGTGGTCATTGGAAAGATTGCTATAATGTATATGGTGGAGATTGTGAGGCTTCATGGTGTGCCTTCAAGCATTATCTCTGGCCGTGATCCTCAGTTTACTTCTAGATTTTGGGAAAGTTTAGGTTCTAAGTTGAGGCTAAATTATACCTATCATTCATAGACTGATGGTTAATTGGAACGCACGAATCAGACTTTGGAGGACATGCTTCGTGCTTGTGTTTTAGAGCAAGGTGGTTCTTGGGAACACTATTTGTCATTGATCGAGTTTGCATTTAACAACAACTACCACAGTAGTATTGGCATGACGCCTTATGAGACTTTGTATAGCCGAAGGTGTCATACCCCTCTCTGTTGGAATAAAAATAGTGATGTTATCCATTTGGGACCTAAGTTAATTTAGGAGATGAATAATCAAGTTGCTATGATCCGTGAAAAGATGAAGGTTGCTCAAGATCGCCAAAAGAGCTATTATGATAATCGGTATAAATTGCATGAATTTCAAGTCAGGGATTGGGTATTTTTAGGGTTTCACCTACCAAGGGTGTAGGTTCTGTATTAAAAGGTCGTAAGATTTAACCGAGGTATTTTGGACCTTATAAGATTATTGAGCGAATTGGGAATGTGGAGTATCGATTGGATCTTCCTCAAACTTTGACTAACATTCACAATGTGTTTTATGTATCGCAATTAAGGGCGTATATTCCGTGTGACACGGTGATTGTTCCTGAAAATTCCATTGAGCTGAAGGAAACCTTAACTGTGGAAATGGTTCCTATCTGTATTGAAGAATATCATACCAAGCATTTAAGGAGTAAGGATGTACCTTGGTAAGAGTCAAGTGGCAAGACTTTAACGGAACGTCATGTACGTGGGAGTTAGAGTCTGACATAAGGCGATTATATCTCGCTTTATTCGGATGATGTACGTTAATTTTGGGGACAAAATCCCTTTTTAGGGGGAGTGGAAGTAACATCCCATGTGTTTTTATATTTAGAAGAATAAATAAAGGTGTGAATAAGTTTAAATTATAATAATATGGGAATATGTGGCATTTTGCATGATTTAGAAATGAAATTAAAGGGAATTAAAGGTTTCTGTCTGATGCGTAGCGTCCAGCTGACGCAGCATCAGGGTGGAATTTTGAGGCTGGCGTGTAGTGTCAGCGTCGCGGGCAAAATTAAAACATTATAGTGGCAGAAACTGAAACACATGTAAAAAACTGAACTTCAGGACTTTTCTTTCTTCTTTTCTTTTCTTGCAACTTGGAACTTCAATTCAATCTAATTTTAGAGAGATATTGGAGATTGATCACATTCTTGACTTCAGGGAGCTAAGGTATGCCAATAGGGGCCTTCAATTTCAAGTTTTCTTTCTCCCCTTTCTCTTTCTCTCTCTACCTATGGTTGCATGTGTGATGGGTGATTGTAATTTCACGTTTAAGGGCAATAGGAATCTTTGGTATTGCTTCTTGGGTAATATGGATGGCAATATACTAATGGGTTTTGCATTTAGATGTTCGTAGGTGCCAGAACGAGTGTCGAAGGACCGTTTAGTGAAGCGTGTATTGGAATCGAAGGTAAAGTCATGAGTGATTTAATCGTGGGATGTAACTGACAATGGGAACAAATTATCGAAGCTTAGAATATTGGTAAAGGGGTGTTCTAGTCATAATTAATTAAAATTGGTAATGTGTAATTAAAATTAAAAATTATATTATGTTTGTAATAAGTGGAAAAGTTTAGAAATATGTTAGAATGGTAAATATGCATGTGCATGCTAATAAGAAGGGAGGATTGGTTAGTAAATGAATGGTATGAATGATATATAATTATTTTGAGAATTATAGGTGTATGATTATGTATGATAAATTGATTTTATTGGTTGGATATATGTATGTATAGTGGTATATGATTAGTTAGACTTGAAGTGTGAGATGGATGTTGATGAATTTGATGAATATTGATGAGTTTACATGTATTATGTTGAGATATTTGAGGGGAGGGTCTGTGTGGCCGCCCTATGTGATGGCTTATTATCGATTATTGCCAATGGATAGATGATTTGAGATGAATGTGTGTGATTATGTGGTATAGGACGGCCGACGGTATATTTCGACCCTTGCTTTTGGCTCACGTGGTCCTTTAAGGTCCAGTTAAGCTACCCAGTGGTCAAATAGGGCCCAATGATTGAGATGGAGAGCCAAGTCGGGTTCACAGGGTTTCAAATCATACCCCCAGCTGAATGTCGATTATTTAGTATCCGGATACTAGGCGTCAGATTGCATGATGAGAGTTAGTGGTGCTTTACTTGTCTGATTGAGATGTTTATGATAGTTGGTGATGATATCATATTTGAATGAACTAGTAGTGCATGAAATATTTAAGAATATGATGTTATTAGCAGTTGTTACGAGAAGATCATTGTATGAGCTTGTAGGGGACTTGAGAAGTTAAACGGTAATAATGGTAAAACCTTTATATTGTTACTTTAGTATCATGTGCACCATTTTATATTAATTATGGTTTGTTTCCAAACACTCCCCCTTGATGTGGTTTTCTATTTCTTTTAGTAACCAATGATAAAGAAGGTGTAGATGTCCCGAAAGAAAATGCCAAGTGAAGAGTCATTGCCAAGGAAGTTATGAAAGGAGAAATTGTGTAATAGTCTAAAATTGAATTGTTGTATTGTTAATTTATGTGTGTGGTGATGTATGATGACTTAATGCATGGTTTGTGTGACTTGCGACCTCTTGGATTATTTGCGGTGTGATGATAAGATTTATTATGTGGTATATGTGATGGAATGATGATGTTTAGAGATAACAATTTTGAATGTGTGGTATTGGCCATGTTCATAGCATTATGATAATATGTGTAGTTCTATGGCACGAAGCCATTGTGTGATTGTGTGAAATGGGCTAGTACTATGATGTGTGTGTATTTATCTGCTGAGTGTAGATGTAACTAATCGGTTGATGTGTTGATGATTTAGAATAGGTTATGCATAATAGTGGAAAGAAGTGAAAAGGTGGAATTTAGGAACTAAAGGGGTGATTTTGAGATCCGTTGGGTTTTAGGACCCTCGGAAGGGATCAATAGATTCCCTACATCATTTATGAGTTATGCATATAGGTCTTGCCTAGTTTGAAGCTTGTTTGATAGGTTTGGTGCATGTTTTTGCCTTATTTTGATTTAAATGCATTTTTACGCATAACTCGCGCTTATGATGGAATTTTGATGAACGAACGGCGCCAACAATTCTAAAATAGGGAAAACATGTATCCTGCCAAGTTTCGTGGCAATCAGATCTAAAACGAGCCATTTGGGTAGGTCAGAAGTTGGCCAAATTACCTAAAATCCATGATAGTAGCATTGCTGCTACTGTCATGCTCACGCGTAGCGTAGGGCCGGCGCCCAACGCCAGGTGCGAACAGGGGAGCTCACACGTACCGTGGGCCTGACACGTAGGATCAGACCCTGTTCCTGCTCTGCTTGTTTTGTCAATTGAAAATGAACCATAGGCTTTAGGAGTGTTGGTTTGAGATCATGTAACTGTTTAGAAGGGTTTGATTAATTATCAATTAAATTATTTCACAAAACATTTATTAGCATTTTTATTAAATGGTTAAAAATAAATGGAAATTAAGGGACAGATCTTACAAGTGTAATAACCCTAAAAGACAAATAAAAAGAAACAAAGGAAATACTTATAAATTACTTATGAATACTACGTCATTAATGTGCAAGGTTTGTTTTTTGAACTTTAAGTCTATACATTAAATTAATAGGTAAAATATGTACATGGTCCCTTACGTTTATCCAAAGTCACAGTCTGGTCTCATATGTTTTTTTGTCCCAGTTTGGTCCTCTACGTTTATAAAACGTATCAAAGTTTTCCCCTATGTTAAGACCGTTAGAAATTTGGACGGAAATTTGACGTGGCACTGTTAAGTGACATGTGTCGCAATTTGGTTGGTAACACTTGTCACATTTCCGTCCAAATTTCTAATAGTGTTAACAGAGGGGAAAACCCTAAACACTATACGTTTTATAAAGAACCATATGTATATTTTACCCTAAATTATTTGTCTTACCCTTTCTTAAGTGTCGAAGATGTCTTAAAGGACAAAGCTCTTCAATCCCTTATCATAATTTTGCAGCATGAGGCTTATAGCATGCCAAATATTTAGACATTTGATAAAGATTGGTCATATTGCAAAGAATAGTATAAATTTTTCATGACTTCCACCATCTGAGCCAAAATATAAGCAAAATTAAATTTTCTCTTATTAAGAAAATTAGTGAAGCTCATTTAATTTTCTTGATTTCATTCAAAAGTAAATTTGGTTCTTAAAATTACTTTTAGTACATTAGATAAAGATAAGGTTAAAGAAACTATAAAATTACATATAAATAAAAGTATTTTAGAGATAATAATATTTAATAGAGTAAAGATGTCAAAATTTAAAATTTAAATCTTTTTGACCACATAATAATATATATTTATGGTCACATTTTTTTTATCAAGCCTTTAAAGTACATATAAATTACCACACCAATAGTTAGGAATATCAATCACAATGCGAATAACATATTAACCCCGTGTAATTATCCCTACCCATTTAATTTAGTAAGTAACAATTCCACATTTTGTGTGGATATTTGTTAATATAAATAGTGTGGATATTTGAGAATTAAAAAACACTTAATATATCAAATATTAAATATGAGATGTAGTATGATATAGCATTAACATAAATACAATACCATAATTATTATTACATCCTTTTTATAATAGACACATTGATCATATTTTTCATTCTTTTTATCATAAACAATTATAAACTTATAAACGTATCAATATTTAATTTTCTTTTGTATCCCTATTTATTTTAAATAAGTTCAAAAATTGCATAAATCATTATTCTATATTAACCATTTAATTAAAAATATTTTTGTAAAAAAAGCTCTTGACATAATGCAAATATTAATTTTATTAATCGAATCTTTTAATTTTTTTAAAAGGACATAATATTATAAAATAGTCAAATAAACATTACCACTAATTAATGACTAGTTTAAGTTGTATATAATTGATTTTTTTTTAAATAAGATATTCAAGTAATAAATAATTGATTCCTTTTAAATAAGATGGTTATTTTTATATATAAAATTGCCCCTAAAAAGTGATATTAACCAAAAAGCAATTATTATATCATTAAATAAGAATAAAACCATAATAATTTAATATCTTTAATAAAAGACACTTTTAAGAGAAAAAAGATTATTTCTCAAAATAAAGTTATCTATTAAATTTTCATACCATGAATTTTATTTTGACAAAATACCCCCTTATTAATATGTAACTTTTCTTAAAATAAAAAAATCAAAATAATAAGATACATCAACTAATTAAAAATGAAAACAATTCTGTAATAAACGGAGAGATTAAATAAGAAAAAATTAACTAATGAAAATGTAATGATTGAACCCTAAAGGACAATTTTAAAATATTACAAATTTTATAAGAAATTAATAGTTTAAAAAAAAACAACTTTTTAAAACCACGAGTTAAGTAAAAAGATCTAGAGGCCGGAGGTAGACTTTCAAAATATGTAGATTCCTACATAGACAGCATTATATCAGTTTCAGTCTCATACATTTTTGTACAAATGCAAATATCTATTTCGAATATTCGGATAGACCATAGAATATTGATAACTATGGGAGTTTTTCTTTTCATTCCTACCAATAACCAAAACCAAGCCAGCATTCATCAGATTGAATAGATTCAAACGTGTTTAAAATTTCAGCCGAATCCAAATAAAATAAAATTGATTAATTCAAAATTTTCCCTTTCCATGACAATACCAAACCAATGCACATTTTCTCACGAGAAGAATTGATAACAATAAAGCACAAACTATATATTCTAAGTATCTGGGATGACGTACAAATTCCAAAAGTAACAAATCACAGCATCCCTTACTACCTATATAACCACATCCTCTCCTACTGGTTTGAAAAATGAAAGGACTCAATTGAGACTATAAGACCAAAGTAGGACAAATGAATTAAGGACAACGCAAAAAACCACATGAAACTGAAACCCACTTTTTCACCAGGCACCTTAGGACGCCAAAAACAACTATCAGCTTCAAAACACTCAAGAAATAACAGCTACTGTTGCTTGCACTCTGGAGGTCGCTCACCCTGCTGACCATCACCAGCCTTCCCCCTTCCACTTTTCTGAACATTTAGGCCACAAAATGCAAATCAGGAATGGAATGAACAGAGAGCCATATAAGGAGAATGTTACTATCCAGAATCAAATGAAGTTTAAGAGGATAACACGTCATATATGTTGGATGAGGATCCTGTGTCTATATTTCATTCAGGTAACAAAATCAACAGATCTTACCTTGGTTGTAGATGACTGCAGCAGCATTTCATAGGAGATTGACAGCCAAGGCAGGAAGAAAACAAACATGTATTAATTCAGGTTCCAACCACAAAGCATATTACGATACATGGTGACAGCCCTCTATATAAACAAACATCATACCTTCTTTTTAGTCTTGCTTTCTTCCTCCTCTTCATCATCCTCATCATCATCATCATCTTCCTCCTCATCCTCTTCATCATCCTCATCAATGTCTTCATCATCTTCCTCGTCCTCTAGATCTTCAAACTCATCTCCCTGAACAGCCTCCCCAGTAAACCATGATACAGCATGAGGAATAATTTTATCTCTTATCGTTGACCTGTACAAAAATCAAGATTTCCTAAGCACAGATTCAAAATCACAAAAGCCAAACAGCTTGAGCCAATAATTATGCTTGGACAGTATTTGATGAGCAAGTAACAGGTTGGACACTCAAACAAGAGGTAGCTCATACAAGTAGAAGGCAATTAAGCTCACCCAATGTCATAGTCTTGTTCCATTTGATTCTGAAGTTCCTCAGCCTGTGGAAAAATGAATCTATTATAGCAATAGACAAAATTTTAAGATTTATTTAGCTTTTGAGTTTCTTGAGATAGTCATACCATATCTTCATCAATGTCTTCATCCTCTTCAGGGACTTCTGGTGGATTAAAAAAATTGAAGAAGCTTTCACAGTTTTCAGTTTTAGTAATTGGTTTAGCATTCTTCGAACCCTTCTTAGGCTTTTTCTTCAAAACCTTCTGAGTCAAGCATTTTCCTGGGTACCATTGAATTTCCGTCCTATTGAAAAAGAACATAGCAAGTAAACCTTGATCAAGACCAAACCAGACCCATTTGACAACATTGTAAACTAAGCAAACAGATAACATAATAACATCATTCAAAAAGAACAGCTTACCCAATTGCTTTCTCCAAAATAGGTTCATCCTCATCAATCATATGATATGTTTTTGTCAATACAGAATTTGAAAAGTATGGATTGGTATCAAAGAAGAACTCAAGCTTGAATCCTTTGGGGTTTTCTATCCTGCTCCACTTGATATCTTTAACGAACTTGAGAGCACCTTCATCACGCTCTGAAATCTACAACATAAAGTGGTCAAAAGATCACTAAACAAACCAACTAAAAAGTAACTTCAACCCAAAACTCAACAGAAGGGGTGAGTAAATATTCAACATTGACCAACCTCCTCAGCTAACACATCATTATTTTTCATTGCATTAAGCCAAAATGAAGGCACTCCTTTCTCTACACAAGGCACAACCAAAATATGTATCAGAGAATTGAAACAATAAAAGAACAAGGTGTCTATTTTCTATTTCTAGTTGGTACCATTATCTTCCTCAGTCCCATCAGCTGTTTCATTTGCCACCCCATCCACTTCAATAACACCACCTACAATTTCAGAGCGCTGCATCCACATATAACAAGCTCAGTGATGAAATATTACACCAAATGTTCCGATACAAATCAGAATAAAGAATTTTAAAATTGATCAAAAGAACAGTAACTTCAAACTAGGTAACAAAAACAGCATCAAGTCTAATACATATGAGAAGCATATCATGCATGGGAAACTGAATTATTCAAGAAGTAGAAAGATAACTTAAACCCCACACACAGGTCTCCACTACACAAAACCCTCAGCTTACCTTTGTATACAATGGCTGATACAAAGCTTGGTATTTGGCTTCAAGAGCTGCTCTCTCCTCAAAAAATTTAGCCTCGAGTTCATCATGCTTAGACTGCACAATCAATAAACTAATTCAGAAAGCAACATCATAGAAATAATGTAGGGAAAACTCAAATTCAAAACTCAGTACAATTATTTCACCCTGACAATATGTAGTCAGCACGCAAACTTAATGCTATAAACAAACTAATCAAGTAGAAGCTCGTAGTACTGAAATTTGCTTTGATTTTGCCTCAGTCCAATCTAGATATCCGATCTAGAAACCAATTCTCTCTATCAACAAGTACACTAAATTTCTTTCTCCTTAAATATTGCCACTTGACACATACGTTAAACCTCACAAAAAAAAAGTTAAACACAGCACAATTTCAAAATAGGAAAAACGAGGTTAAACCTGAATCTCTCTGAGAACCTCAACACGCTTCCTGACATTAGGTGATAGGTTCTCTAGAACATCAGAGTGCTGCCCCGCCAGACTCTGTATCTTGCTCTGTAAATAAAGTTCAACCGCGCACACATTACAAAACAACACCATAATCCTTCAAAATTACAAAATTAGTTTTCGGATAGAACCTTGAGAGCACTAACTAGGTCGGCGCGATTGTCTTCGTTGAGAGCTACAGGGAGAAAACGATTTAAAACAGAGAAGAGAGATGGAGAAGAAGAAAACGAGAAGAAGAAGAAGAAGAAGAGTGACGAACCAGAGGTGAGATCTGCCATGTTGAATTTGTTATCGTTGTTGTTAGACATTGAGATAAGAGGCAAAGCGAGAAGTAAAGTAGTAAAACCCTAGAAAATGAAGAGAAGAGGAGAGAAAGGGTTCGATGATACACTCAACAAGCAAAACTCGCCTCTGGTCTCTCCTTTTAAACCAAAACCCTTTCATTATTTATTATTTTATTGTTTATTAAAAGTGATATATCTGTAGTATATATTTGTGAAATATTTTTAAAATTATCTTCCATCCCTCATTTTTTTTCTTTAAAACTCTTCTCTAGTGTTTAATGTGTTACACATTATTTTTGTTTCATGATAATATAAAATAATTTTAGTTGGTTCCAATAAGCATAACGTTATACGATATTGTTTTGTAACTTGTATTGGTTTAAATTTTAATTTTTTTAAAGAAAGACATTGTCTTTACATTATATTTATCTCTTTATTGGAGCTAGGTGATTAAATTTAGTGTTCATTATTATATTGGCCACTTGAATATTTCTATTACTATTATTTGTTAAATTTTGCGGGATTTTTTTAATCAAATACGTGAGAATATGGTTTATTAACAAAAATCATAATCTAGAATAATTATACAAATATTAGTATATATTAGTAAACATAATCAATCAAAAATCTATTTATATTTACTCTTGATCGGAATATTAAGATATTAATATTTATATGAATAATTATAAATGATGGATTCTACACACACATGTATATGTATATTTATATATATATATATATATATATATATATATATATATATCAATCATGATTTTACAAATATACTATTAATTATAAACTATTATACCATATTTTTAAAATAAGTTAATTTTAATCTATAAAATATAATATGTTAATTTATATATATATATATAATAGTAAATATATTCAATCAACAATGTATTTATATTTACTCTTGATCATAATATTAAAAGATTAATATTTATATGAATAATTATAAATGATGGATTCATTATATATATATATATATATATATATATATATATCAATCATGATTTTATAAATATACTATTCATTATAAACTACTATACCATATTTTTAAAATAAAATAATGAATTAATTTTAATCAATATAATATAATATGTTGATAATCAATAATGTATTATATTTACTCTTGATCATAATATTAAGAGATTAATATTTATATGAATAATTATAAATGATAGATTATTTATAAATATACTATTCATTGTAAACTAATATATCATATTTTAAAATAAATTAATTTTAATCAATATAACATAATATGTTGATATATATTAGTAAGTATAACCAATCAATAATGTATTTATATTTACTTGATCAGAATATTAAGAGATTAATATTTATACGTATATAATTATAAATCATAGATTCCTTATATATATATATATATATATATGTGTGTATGCATCAATCATGATTTTATAAATATATTGTTCATTATAAACTACTATACCATATTTTTTAAATAAATAAATTTTAATCAATATAATATAATATATTGATATAAATATATCTTAATCAAATCAAATAATTTTTATTTTTATTAGTTTCATTTCAATATAAATATATTTAGCCATTAATGATTTAAAATTAATATGATGTACAATATATAAAGAGAAAGATAAATAAAAGAAAGAGAGAAACATTATTTTTGTGTCAAAATTGAGTGGTTCATATGAATGCCTTTATTTCATTAGTATTGTTTGGTTAATATATATCATGTTAGAAAGTTAGGGTATCTTTATATCTATCTTCTTTCCCTCATTTTTTTCTAAAATTATTTATCTTTCCTTTACTTTTTATAAACCTATTTGTAGGACATAGAGAGACAGTCGGAAATGTAGGGCACTAATCTCTTTATATTAATCTTCCTTCCCTCGATTTTCACGTTGTCGTTGTTGTTGGTCGTTGAATCTTATCACCGTTATTCATTGGCCGTTGCACATCTGTTGATTAAAAGTGTTGTTGGCCGCGATTGAAACTTTCATTGGTAGTCATTGTTGGTCGCAATAGGAAGAGGTTCCAAAACTCTATTGCTCTCTACATCTTTATATTTTCTGTTTAAAACTAGGTCAATCATGATTTTTTTGTTTTGAACCTAGAAATTTCTTAGTTTATTTTTTGTATGCGCATTTTGTTGTCATAAAATTCATACGGCGGGTCCTAATGTGCATAAAAATAACATCTCGGTACATCATAACTTCTCTGCATTACAAATATCTCCAACACCACTGCATTTTTCATTGCCCAATGTGCCATGCATAGTTTTTGTTTCATGACAATATAAAGTAACTTTTGTTGGTTCAAATAAGCAAAATGTTATACAGTATTATTCTGTAATTTGTATTGGTTTAAATCTTAACTTTTTCAAAGAAAGACAATGCCTTTGCATTATATTCATCTCCTATATTTGAGTTGATTGAATTTAGTGTTCACTAATAAAACTGGTTGTCTTTACTTTTATAATTAAATAATTGATGCTTTGAATGAGATTTATGGATGTATTATATCCATGCTTTTATTTGAGTTGTAGTGTTAGTTTTCAATTTAGTTTTTTCGGAGACTATTTTTTTACAAAAAAATATTTAATTATAGTCTATAATATGACAAATTGGTCACTTGAATATTTCTGTGTTGCTATTGTTTGTTGAATTGTCTTCATGCAGGATTTTTTTAATCAAATATGTGAGAATATGGTTTAAGGAGGTTTTTTGTTAAGATTTTTGTATATTGCGGTGTCTTTTATACTACAATACATTGTAATCATTAATTTAACTGATTTTAATTGCCTTTAGTGTTGACTACTAAAGTTGGTTGCTTTTTTATTTGAGTGGTTCATATGAATGTCTTTATTTTAATAATATTGTCTGGTGTGTGTGTGTGTGTGTATATATATATATATATATATGGTATTTGGTAATAAATAAAGTCATTGAATCAAATGATTTGTAATTCGGTTATACTTTTGATCAGTCCTGAACCGGGGTCTAGAGATCCGGAGTCAAGTCAATCACCAATAGTATGTAAATACTGTATAGAAGACCGGATGTATGAGTATCCGATATAAATATCCGTTGTCCTTGCGTGAGGAGAGCGGATTGGGCGTTCTGGAGATCCTTCACACCGACCTAACGCGTTGATGTGGGCGAATGGTGGTGTCACCTGTAAAGATTCTCCGACGCTCAAGTCAGTGATAATATTCCAAGTAAGGAATGTATTTCAGAGGGTAATCGTTTTTAGATTAAGTTCAGAATCCCCCCTTCATTGATGAAGAGAGTTCATATACCTGATTGGCTCGTTTTACGAGGACTCGTTAGTGGGGAACCACTAACTTCCATTAGCATTATTTTATTACGCACTTACCAGCATGATTGGGTCAAGTGGCTATTTTATATTGAGCATGGAGAGTATAGACTAGGATTAGGGAACGAGTTGACCATCCCCGTGAGCAGAATTTGGCTTGTAGTGCTGGGGATTATTGATCGGTCCCTGTAGCAATGATTCTTGTCTTTTGCATAGTGACGTGTGTGTTATCCGGTGTCATGGTGTTATCCTAAACAACCGGTATAGGGAGAGCGCCTGATACGGAATTACAGTCTGGATGTATACCGATGACACCGGTTACACGTTGATGTCTTGACAAAGACGTTGAAATATGTCTTGCAGATCGGATACCGGTATTGAGACCGGATCAACTTTTATAATGGATGCATTGAAGGAGATTTTATAATGGTTTATATGTATGTTTTTCCTCGAGTTGTAGTCTTTGTTTTCAATTACCTTCATTGTTGACGACTTTTTAATTAAAAAAGTATCAAGTTAGATGATATAAATTTAAAACATATAATGTGTTTGATTTTTTAATGTTAAATTCTTTAGCCTTTAATCTTTTTTAGAATGAATTTATGCTATTGATTCTGTTTTTATGATAAATATTCTGTTCATGGTTATTACACCAAGAAAACATATGAGAAATGTTATGCTCACATTGTTGGTGCAATTAATGGCCTAGACATATGACCAACCATTAAACATTTGCACATTCTACTACCTATTTATAAGTGTGGACCCGGGAGGTCAAAGAAACTCAAAAGAAGAGATCCTACTAAGTAGGACAACCCTAACATACTAAGCAGATGTCCTGCATGGTATTAATGTAGAGACTGTGGGAAAACTGACCACAACAGGTCTACATGCAAACACTCACTAAGACAACCCAGTCAGGCAAGCTTTGTACTCTGTTTAGTTATTAGACGTTTTAAAATCAAATCGTAGTGAAATTTCTACATGTACCCAGTCTTCACTTTCGATAACGACCCTGACACCACATCCCTTCATATTTGATGATTCGTCCACATATATGACCCAATGTTCCATTGATGGAGATGGCAGTTCTCCAGCCAGTTCAGTCACGAAATCTGTCAGGATTTGGGCTTTTATGGTCGTCCTTGGTTCATAAGAGATATCGAATTCTGAGAGCTCGATTGCCCATTTAATCATCTATCCTGCCAAGTCTAGCTTATGGAAGATAGTTTGTAATGGCAAGTCAGTGCGTACCAGGATAGAATGCACATAGAAGTACCGTCAGAGTCTTCGCGACACCCAAACTAGGGCCAAAGTGACTTTTTCTAATTTCTAGTATTGATGTTCGTCCCCCTGGGTATGGATGACAAAAAAACTCATGCCCGCAGGTAATTTGTGAGTTATCCGCAATGGATACATGCATATTTACTAAACAGATGGGTAACAGTACTACACTACCTGCCCCGCGGGTACCCGTTTAATTATTAATATTTATTTTTATTGAATATATTTATATATCTAAGTTTTATTTTATTTTATAATGAAATAAACAAAATTTAATATTTTTCAATGATAATACTTTTATTTTATGAAGTTGTAATGTATGATACAATATTAATTTGAATTATATTATACTAAAAATAATAGTATGTTTAGTACATTATACCATTTTTTTCTTCAGTATTATTTTATAAAAATAATAATTTTTCATAAATACTCATGAGTACCTGCTATTCGACCCGCAAATACTCGTTACCCGCCTAAAACCCGTGGATATGGGTAGCGGTAACATACTACCCGCAACCGCCCCGCCCCATTAACATCCATACCTGCAGTGCCTTTCCAATAAAATACACGGGTCGGTGTCTTTCCGTAGTTTCTTTTACCAGCACTGCTCCTAGTGCTTCATCTGAAACAGATAAATAAACATAAAGTCATTCTCCTAGGTGCATTTGACTAACATCGGGGGGGGGGGGGGGGGGTTAGCTAGAACGTCCTTTAGACTTTGGAAGGCCTTTTCTTGTTCCTTTCCCCATTTAAAATTGTTATCCTTCTTCAAAATTTTATATAAAGGAAGTGACCGATGTGCTATTTATGACATAAACTAATATAATTTTGTTACTTTACCATTCAAAGATTGTACTTACCTTGGGTTGGTTGACTTTGAAGTTCTCTGATTAACCGACATTTATCCAGATTTTCTTTAATTCCCCTTTGGGTTAGCATAAACCCAAAAATCTTCATGCAGGCACTACAAAGTACACTTCAATGGTTTAGGCGCATATTATACGCCTGTAATCGTTGAAACATCTTCCTTAAATCCTCCACATGGTCTCTTCCAGACGAAGTCTTTATTATGATATCGTCTATATAAACTTCCACGATTTTCGAATGCATTCCCTTAAAAATCATGTTCATCATTTGTTGATAAGTTGCCCCAGCGTTCTTGAGCTTGAAGGGCATTACGGTAAGACTCCTTTATCATTGATGAATGTCATTTTTTCTTTATTGTCTTTCTATATTGGAGTTTGATTATATTCGAAATAAGCATCCATGAACAAGAGAAATTGGTAACCTGAGGAATCATCCACTATTTGGTCAATACTTAGCAGCGAGTATGGATTTTTTGGAAACACTTATTTAGATTCGTCAAATTCGTGCACATGCACTATTTACCATTTTCCTTTTCCACCATAACAACATTAGAGACCCAAGACAAGTAATGATTTCATGGATAAAGCCGACCCTCAACAATTCCTCAGTTTATTCATAAGTAGCCTGTTGTTTCTCATGATCCAACCACCTTTTCTTTTGCGCCATCGCTTTTGACTCTGAGTATACCACCAATTTGTGACAACAAAGATTTAAGTCTATTTTAGGCATATCGACCGTTGTCCAAGCAAAAAGATGCTTGACCGTCTTTGTTCCTCCCTCTGGCGTGGGCCTGACCGTGTTTAAAGGGTAGGATACTAATTCTTCTCTAGGATTCAGATCTATTAAATTCACTGATCCTGGAACCGATCCTCCATCATTCAACTTTCTTTTCTTGACTTCGTCATCACTCTTCACCATCTGAAGGCTTAGATTATAACAATACTAGACCATCTTCTGGTTTCCCCTTACTGAGGAAACTTGATTATCTTTGTCAATGAATTTGATTAGCAAGTGTGCGGTGAAACTACTGCTTCAAGTGTGTTTAACCACAACCATCTAAGTATTCCATTAAATGGTGACTTTACATTAATAACAAGCACCGTTGTCATGACCATTCTAGATACTGGTTCACCTTCGATGTCAGTCTGATGTCAAGGTGGCCTTTAGTAGGTTGTTTTGCTCCATTAAATGTAGTCAAATCTCGGGCGTAGAGTTACAGGTCCACATGAGACAAACCTATCTTCTTGAAGCATTTGTAGAAAATCACATCACAAGCCAACAACCTATTGTACGGTCTTATTCGTAGTAACAGTCTCAATTACTACCGTGTTATCTCATCCTAGAATGGCTGGGTCTAAATCGCCATATGTAAAAATTATGGGCGGGGTCTCGATCCCACCTCGGAACGGCCTATTAATTGATTTGTCCTGTACTGACATATGATTATATGCAAGTGGTTCTTCCATGCTGATTTGGATACTCCCCCTCTTGTGAACCTTCCTATTATCATGTTTATAACCTTTATTTTTCCCTTTAGATAGGGAATCTGGAATTCCTCATCTTCCTCGTTGATGTTGTCCACCACAACCTTTCCTTTCCCGGCAGCGGAAAGTCGTTTTGCATTTCGCCCCTCATCGACGTCGGGTGAGCAGTCTCTCTGCTGGGGTTTTTCTCTTTACGGCCCATCTAATGACTTCGGCTTGAAAAGGTATCGCTTCAACTTTCCTTCTTGAATTAACTTCTCGATAATGTCCCTCAATTGTCTACATTCATTTGTATTATGGTCTGTTTGTTCATAAAACTCATAATACTTATGTTCCCTAGGCGCTTCATATGTATTGGTTTTTTCCATCCTATACACCATAAAGCATAGTATCCCTACTTCTCGAAGGATTTGTCCAGACAGAACTGTTAGTGTAACACCCTCTGTTACACCTTAATAAATTCTAGAAAAATTCATAATTTTTTTTAAAGATATGATTGTTAAAAAGAAACTATCGGAATAAATTATATACATTATTTCTGAAATACCTCATAAATATTATTAAAACTTTATAAAGTATTTGTACATTCATCCGAAGAAAATAAACATTAAACATTATAAGAAAGAAAGGAAACTCTATGGCCCAGAAGCAGTTACTTAATAACATTATTTATTCATTGGACCACGGTATTCATACCAAGCTCCCTTTCTAGAACATGCTATAGTTACTGCCGATATTCTTCGATCCTTCCCTCTAAACCATCAATTTAGAATATATGAAACAAAAACACGGAGAAAGGAGTGAGAAACAGAATATAATATTCTCGATTAAGACATAAGCAACAAAGGGTTTTCACAAACCAATACATAATAATATCAATCACAATCACATACACAATCAATTATGAATGCATGAATGTTATGCAATATCTTCATCATAACTTACTTATATATGTGGGCCCTTAAATTTTAATTTGCACTGGGCCAACCAGGAGTTTACACTGTTCCATAAGTCCGGATAATAATAATATGAACAGCTCAACTGGCATGGAAACACTTAGAGACTAGTCAGATTGAGAAAGTTTTTATTGTGAAAGTACCCGACACTAGGGAGCTACCCCAGGTCCCCTGAAGCACCCTTTCACACCCTCTCATCCCAAGGCTCGTAATTAAGCCTCCTCTAATGTATCCTCGGTTTCTATAATCCGTCCCCAGACAATATCATTTTATTTCACTTTAATGATTCATGATGCATGAACTACTCGCGTATTTAGTTGGTTAAGGCTTTTAGAAACTCAATTATTAAATCTCTTAAAGGTTTACAATATCATTTCAATAAACTGTACATTTTCTCAATTCTCTGAATTTCTGTCCCACAGAAATAAATTTGGTACAGTTTTCAAATCTCACTGAAATTGAGTTTCTAAGCCTTAAATATCTAAAAACTTCCTCATATAAAACTTTACATAATCTTTCTCAAATTAAAGCTTAACAAAATCAAATTTAGGAATCTCAATTATTTTCAAATATCTTTAGTTATTAAGTTGGAAAAAATAAAATAATTTTCTTTTTAAAAAATTTTATTTTATTAAAAGAGAATAATTATTAACCAAAAATACTTAAAATTACAAAATTTTTCTTTAACTCAAGATTTAATTAATTAATCTCATAAAATGTTTTCTTTCTAAAATAAATACTATTTTTTTTATTCTAAATATTGAAAATAAAGTTAATAAAAATAATTTCTAAGAAGAGAAGATTTAAAGTAAAAATTTAAAGAGTAAGGTAAGAAAATTCTTACTGAATTTAGCTTTCCGTCATGCTCGCTATATGCTCAAACTCCACGTCACAAAATCATCAATCAAAATCAAGCATTATCAATTATAACTAAATATCATCAATCACATCAAATATTATTAATCACAATTAAATATCAATCAAAATCAAGTCAACAAAGCATTATTTATAAATATTATAATTCAAAGTTTAATGGTTATTAATATAGTCAATTTGAGTCCTTTTGGTCAATTCCTCGTATAGGTCTATGTAAGTCCATATAATCCAGTCCTTGCATAGGTATAGTTCAGTCCATATGGGTCATAATGGTTCAAATTCTTGCATAGGTATAGTCAAGTCCATATAGGTCATAATGGTCCAAATCCTTGCATAGGTATGTTAGAGTTAGTTAAACCGGATATTTAATTTAAAATTTATTAAAAATTTTAAGTTAAAAAGTTAATATTTTAAAATATTAATATTATTAAATTTAAAAGGAGTAGGGGACTCCTCCCATTATTCTTATGTCTTTTCATATTATACTCTTATCTCACTCCCCCTTACCTTGAGTTGTTACCAAAAAGAGATTTGCTTTGCGCCTCCGATTTCTAGAAATATTAATACCAATCTTATTTCAGTATAAGCATAAGACGAAAATTAAGATTAATACTTAAAACAGAAATGATAAATTTTGAATAGTGAATAGTGAATAGTGAATAGTAAATCGTGAATAGTAATGGTAAATAGTAAAACGTGAATAGTAACGATAAATAGTAAATCGTGAATAGTAACGGTAAATAGTAAATCGTGAATAATAACGGTAAATAGTAACAGTAAATAGTAATTTACTATTTGAATAGTAATTTACTATTGAAATAGTAATTTACTATTGAAATAGTGTTTACTATGCAGAATAGTAACTTAAAATAATATTATTTCCAGTATAATAACAGATTTCTAAAAACGATATGAAAATAACCCAAAAAATATAAAAGAGAAGTATTCTTACCTTAGGATTTTGGCAGAACCTTCTCTCCAAAAACTTTTATTCTCTCTCTCACTTCCACCACTATCTCACTAGCACTACTATATTAAGAAAACTTAATCTGAAATTGTGAATTCTAAAGAAGAAATCCTTCGATATTTATAGGAAAAAAATTTACTATGCATTCCATTATTTTAATATAAAAGTACTATGCATTTTTGATTTTTTTATTCCAGGTTACTGTACACCTTTTGAAAATTTCGTACATGCACAGTGTTTTGCATAGTAACTGTCGGCAGAATTATTAAGCCAAATAGTAACCTTTCACTCGGTATATTTTAAATATTCAAAATGAGTCCTTTTTGAAATTTAGCGATATTATATCAGTCCTCACTAATTTTATAATAAGTAATATAAAGCTGAAATTTTAAAAATCTAAAATTTTCTGTTAATAAAAATTTATTGATACGTTTCCAATTTTTTAACGATTAGAAAAAATTAAGATTTTTCTCAAACCGATAATTTTTAGATAAGTCTACTTGAAACGGATTTTAGAAAATTTTCTTATAATATAAATTCACTTTCTTATAAATATTTTTAATTTAAGTCACTTATATGAATTTAAAATTATTTAAAAAATATTATTTTATTAAAAAATTCCAAAATTCTAAAAAATTCCAAAAAATCATAAATAATATGTAGATTAAAAAGTTCTAAAGAACCATAATTTAATTCCTTCAAAATTTCAATATAAAAATAAAAATAGGGGTGTTACAGTTAGCGGGGCATAGTGTATGAAATTAACACTTTTTTGTTCCTTTTACCGAGGTGCCAACCCCCTATTGTTATTCTTGTTTGAATCATTTTCCTACGTCTTTGATCATGAATCTAGGTTCTAACCTCTGCTACTGCATTCTTACCTTTTTCTACGGCGAGATGAATCTCCTTGTCGACATATTTTTTCGCCTTTCTTCTAAACTCTTCAAACGTCTGGGTGCTCCATTGGCTAAAGACAACACAAAAGGAGATTGTGATAGTAAAGCTTCAATAACTATATGGAGTTGGATCTACTTTGTTAACCCTGAAACCGGAGCGACTTCCTACTTCTTCAAGGAGTCTTTCAAACATTCTCTTTTGCCCTGTTTAATTTGGGCCAACGCGTGGGACATTTTTGGTATGTCTCGTGAAACGATGAAATGGTCTAGGAAGGCTTGGGCCATCTCTTCCCATGAATTGATGGATACCGATGGAAGCCCTTTGAACCATCCCAGGCCTCCGCAGCCAAGGTTCCAAGGAACATCCTACACATAACGTCATCCTCTGTCCCCAAGAATAAGGATTCATTTTCATAGGCATCCAAATGTAGTCCGAGCTCTGTTTGCCATGTATATATTCCAATTGACAATGGTTGTGGTGTCTAAAGGTGCTTTGGAATGAGGACATTTATTAACCTTTTGGAGAATGGTATGTTGAAATGGTATTCCCCTGACCCCCGATGGTATGTAACCTTCTTCGAAGACTTCTAAGGTGGTCCATTCTCAGGGTAGACTCCTAATTATCCTTATAGGTTTGGACTTGTGAGTAATCTGATGATGGCGATACTTCTAATTGCTGCCTTCGGGATGCTATAGTAGTTTTCTCCTTTGCTT
Organism: Clitoria ternatea; assembly: GCA_037962975.1. Taxonomy (NCBI): domain Eukaryota; kingdom Viridiplantae; phylum Streptophyta; class Magnoliopsida; order Fabales; family Fabaceae; genus Clitoria; species Clitoria ternatea. The sequence continues at coordinate 283,376,993 of CM075671.1, read as the reverse complement.
CCTTAGTTTTTTCTTTTGTAACCTCATTAAACTTCGCCTGGAATTGCCTGATGAGCTCATCCATGGGGTCCGGATATATCACAACTACTTTTCCCATAGGTAGGTTTGATCCCGGGGTCTTTACAATCCTGGAGTTGAATTCCAAGATACGTGCTTCCACCTGTGTTTCTTAAAGGTGACCTTCGAGAGTAAGATGTTGTCTCGAGGACTCCATTACTGATTTCTTTCTTTGATTTTTGGGACTTAATTTACAGGTCCAATTGGCGTGCCAATGAAATAGCCAGTATACGGGGGTACTTTGGTACACTCGCAACCAGTATGGAACCTCACATTCACTCTGTTTTTACACTAGTTCAGTGAGAATCCAGTATTATAAAACACAAACTTAATGAAAGCACCGTCTTCAACTTCCATACTCTGGTCTGTTTCATGCAGGAACAAATGATAGTTGTATCTGCAAAGACTCTCTGATGCTTAAGTCAGATTAAGTACAATGGAGCAATAAGAGTGAATAAGATGAGATAAGGAGAACTAATGCATATTACTTATTTGGTAATGAATGATAGTATTTATAGTCTTTTGGAAGTCCAACTTTTTATGTGACACTTGACAAACTCTGACAACTTTCTCAAGCAAGTTGCCTACTTGGTTATGAGATTCTGACCAGGTGGCAAACTTTTTAACTCGTCTTTCATCTTTACCCCATTCCCTGTCTGTTCTTTTAGGGGTCGATATTCACACCGGATCAATTATAATAACCCATACATATATATTACACATTTAAGTATACATTGTTTTGTCTAATATAATTTAATGAATAATATAGTAACTTAAAAATGTTTCATAACTAATCTATTTCAATTATTATTCTATATAATATGGAGGTTTTTTTCTTCTGGAAATATATATTAAGACAATAAAAATGGTATCAATTTTGTAGTTTTAATATATACATTACAATTTACCACCATGATGATGGCATTTGTATGTATTATTAGATATAATCACAAATATTATTGTATCTAGATTATATTTTAATATGTTGTCATTAATTAAGTAATATATTAATATTTAATAATACATTCAACTTGAGTATATAGTAAAATAGATTTTAAATATTTAATTGAGGTTATATTACAGATTATTTATTAATTAAATATATATTACATACTGAACAACTAAATTATATGTGTTTGTTACTATATATTTATGATTATATATTAATTAAGATATCAAAAAGTAGAAAGTTTTCATTTAAAAACATTATTGATACTTACTCCCAACTGATATCTAAATAATATCAACACAAGTTTCAATAAAATAATTTTATTTTTTTATCCTTTATCTTATGCAAGATTACACATGTTAGACAAACTATTAATTATCAAGTATATAATTAAGATCTAGTTATATACCTTCATCCCTAAATATAAGATCATTTTACCTAATTCACACATATTAAGGAAGTTGGTTAATTTAGTTAAAATCATTAATTTTCTTTAAAATTTATAGTAGTTTTCCAAAATTGTCTTTAAAGTGATTACCACTCATTATTAAATTTTCCTTACTTAGTCTCTCTCTATCTACTAACTAATTAGCATTGGAGAGATAAATAATCTGGTTGATGTATGTCATTTATTATTATATTGATTCTAATAAAAAATTATACATAAATAGGGAGTATTTAGGTAAAAAAAATAATTGATGACATTAAAATTTGAAAGAGGGTCTTATATTAAGGGACAATTTTTTTTTGGAAAATGTCTTATATTTAGGGATGGAGGGTATTAATAGTGATAAGATAGTAACTTGAAAATTTGATGTAATTAATATTTTATATATTGAAATTATAATTTAAAGTAATCATTATTTGCAATTTAATTCATATTGCTCAAGGGGGATTAGCTCAATTTATTGGGCAAAGTGTGTGTGTGACTTTTTGTAAGCCCCTTAACACAAATTCCTAATGATGGCAACCGAAGAAACCCAACCAAATTTCACCAACACCTGTACTCCCTCCACATGATCATAAGCTTCATAACAAGCTCCCATAACATACCTAGCACGCATCTAACAGTTACAAATGGAGCTAAACTGACAATAGAGCTCCACAATAATACACAACCAAGGTTGATGCAACCTCAACAGGTCTATCATGTAACGCCACCCTTTGCTATTCTTAGCACCACAAATATTCCAAGCCAAAATATTGCAATGATTGTAATCCATATGACATAACATGAGAAAAAAGAAATAAATCCTGTAACTGTATATTGTTGTGTGAAAGAGTATTTCAAAAGAGTCCCATAATGCTTGGTTTGAGAGAATTGAAAGGGTATATATTAAAACATGTGTTTTGGGTTCATAAATAAGCAAGAAAGGTCATTGGCTTGCATGCGTATGAGATTAGCCCAAAATGTCAATTCTAGTGCAAATCCTTTGATAAGATTCTTTGTTAACCATGCATTGAGTTTCTTATAATTTTTTCACTTACTGGTTTTGACCTTGGTTTATGCTAAAAGGGACTATTATATCCTAAGGAGTCCACGAATAAACTCTTAAGGGTAGTGTCTTTACACGCCTTAACCTACATCTCTTTCCTACACATATCTGATTCAACCTCCCGTCCATCCATATCCTTAAGTTTCACACTTTGTGTGGATATTTGTTAATATAAATAGTGTGGATATTTGAGAATTAGAAAACATTTAATATACAAAACATTTAATATTATGTGTAGTATGATGTAACATTAACATAAATACAATATCATAAATATTATAACTTTTTATCCTTTTTATAATAGACAAATTGATCATATTTTCCATTATTTTTATCATAAACAATTATAAACTTATAAACGTATCAGTATTTAATTTATTTATCCCTATTTATTTTAAATAAGTTCAAAACTTACATAAATATATTATATTATTTTAACCATTTAATTAAAAACTAATTATATTAAATATTTTATGTTTTTGAAAAGGACATAATATTATAAAATAACGTGAAATAAATATTATCATACTAATAGATGATTAATTCAAATAGTATATAATTAATTCATTTTAAACAAGATCTTTCAGTAGTATATAATTTATTCCTTATACTTTATTCCTTTTAAATATCATCTCAGATTGGAATTTATTGATGGAAAAAATCTTTGCCTAAGAAATAATACTTACGTGGTTAAACCAAAAAATAAATATTATATCATCAAATAAAAATAATAATAAAATCATAGCAATTTAACATATTTAATTAAAATACGATCTCAATCTCTATTCATTAATAAAAGACACTTTAAAAAAAAATTATCCTTTAATATAAAATCATTTTTATGATCATATCATTAATTATTATTTTATTAAGTCAAATCATTCTATTCACCTTATTATTTTTTCTTAAAATCAAGATAAATAAAATATATCCAATAAATTATTTATCTTTCATGATAATTTTCTCTAATGATAATTCTATAATAAGTGAAAAAGCGTTAAATAAAAAAAAGATTAAATAATAAAGGTGTCATGATGAACCCTTAAGGACAATTTTAAAAAATTACTACAAAATTTAAAGAAATTCAATAATTTTAACAAAATTAACAAACTTTTAAAAATACAAATTAAGTAAAAAAATTTTATATTAATTAAGACATGAAATATGTAGATACCTACATAATAGACAGCATAATCAGTTTCGGTCTCATACAATTTGTAAAAATGCAAATATCTATTTGGTATATTCGCAAAGACCATAGAATATAGATAACTGGATGGCATCCAGGCGGAAATGGAGAAAAGCTCCGTCGAGCTGTGGTAGATTTTTGATTCCTACGGGTCAACAGAATTTTGATTGTTATGAAGAATTAATATCAATCTTTAAAATTTTCCTTTCAACTCAACTCCGTTTTCTCAACTGTAAACCAAACACCCCCTGAATAGATTCAAACGAGTTTAAAATTTTAGGTCCAAATAAAATAAAATTGATTAATTCAAACTTCCCCCTTTCCATGACAATACCAAACCAATGCACATTTTTTCTCACGAGAAGAATTGATAATAATGAAGCACAAACTATATATTCTAAGTATCTGGGATGACGTACAAATTCCAAAAGTAACAAATCACAGCATCCCTTACTATCTATATAACCACATTCTCTCCTACTGGTTTGAAAAATGAAGGGACTCAATTGAGACCATAAGACCAAGGGAGGAAAAATGAATCAAGGACAATGCAAAAAACCACATGAAACTGAAACCCACTTTTTCACCAGGCACCTTAGGACCCCAAAAACAACTATCAGCTTCAAAACACTCAAGAAACAACAGCTACTGTTGCTTGCACTCTGGAGGTCGCTCACCCTGCTGACCGTCACCAGCCTTCCCCCTTCCACTCTTCTGAACATTTATATCACAAAATGCAAATCAGGAATGGAATGAACAGAGAGTCATATAAGGAGAATGTTACTATACAGAATCAAATGACGTTTAAGTGGATAACACATCATATATGTTGGGTGAGAATCCTGTGTCTATATTTCATTCAGGTAACAAAATCAACAGATCTTACCTTGGTTGTAGATGACTGCAGCAACAATTCATAGGAGATTGACAGCCAAGGCAGGAAGAAAACAAACATGTATTAATTCAGGTTGCGACCTCAAAGTATATCATAATACATGGTGAAAGCCCTCTATATAAACAACCATTATACCTTCTTTTTAGTCTTGCTTTCTTCCTCCTCTTCATCATCATCTTCATCATCATCATCTTCCTCCTCATCCTCTTCATCATCCTCATCAATGTCTTCTTCATCTTCCTCATCCTCCAGATCTTCAAACTCATCTCCCTGAACAGCCTCCCCAGTAAACCATGATACAGCATGAGGAATAATTTTTTCTCTTATCGTTGACCTGTACGAAAATCAAGTTTTCCTAAGCATAGATCCAAAATCACAAAGGCCAAACAGTTTAAGCCAATAATTATGCTTGGCCAGTATTTGAAGGGCAAGTAATAGGTTGGACACTCAAACAAGAGGTAGCTCATACAAGTGAAAGGTAATTAAGCTCACCCAATGTCATAGTCTTGTTCCATTTGATTCTGAAGTTCCTCAGCCTGTGGAAAAATGAATCTATTATAGCAATAGACAAAATTTTAAGATTTATTTCACTTTTTCTTGAGATAGTCATACCATATCTTCATCAATGTCTTCATCCTCTTCAGGGACTTCTGGTGGATTAAAAAAATTGAAGAAGCTTTCACAGTTTTCAGTTTTAGTAATTGGTTTAGCATTCTTCGAACCCTTCTTAGGCTTTTTCTTCAAAACCTTCTGAGTCAAGCATTTTCCTGGGTACCATTGAATTTCCGTCCTATTGAAAAAGAACATAGCAAGTAAACCTTGATCAAGACCAAACCAGACCCTTTTGACAACATCATAAACTAAGCAAACAGATAACATAATAACATCATTCAAAAAGAACAGCTTACCCAATTGCTTTCTCCAAAATAGGTTCATCCTCGTCAATCATATGATATGTTTTGGTCAAGACAGAATTTGAAAAGTATGGATTGGTATCAAAGAAGAACTCAAGCTTGAATCCTTTGGGGTTTTCTATCCTGCTCCACTTGATATCTTTAAGGAACTTGAGAGCACCTTCATCACGCTCTGAAATCTACAACATAAAGTAGTCAAAAGATCACTAAACGAACCAACTAAAAAAGTAACTACAACCCAAAAAACAACAGAAAGGGTGAGTAAATATTCAACATTGACCAACCTCCTCAGCTAACACATCATTATTTTTCATTGCATTAAGCCAAAATGAAGGCACTCCTTTCTCTACACAAGGCACAACCAAAATATGTATCAGAGAATTGAAACAATAAAAGAACAAGGTGTCTATTTTCTATTTCTAGTTGGTACCATTATCTTCCTCAGTCCCATCAGCTGTTTCATTTGCCACCCCATCCACTTCAATAACACCACCTACAATTTCAGAGCGCTGCATCCACATATAACAAGCTCAGTGATGAAATATTACACCAAATGTTCCGATACAAATCAGAATAAAGAATTTTAAAATTGATCAAAAGAACAGTAACTTCAAACTAGGTAACAAAAACAGCATCAAGTCTAATACATATGAGAAGCATATCATGCATGGGAAACTGAATTATTCAAGAAGTAGAAAGATAACTTAAACCCCACACACAGGTCTCCACTACACAAAACCCTCAGCTTACCTTTGTATACAATGGCTGATACAAAGCTTGGTATTTGGCTTCAAGAGCTGCTCTCTCCTCAAAAAATTTAGCCTCGAGTTCATCATGCTTAGACTGCACAATCAATAAACTAATTCAGAAAGCAACATCATAGAAATAATGTAGGGAAAACTCAAATTCAAAACTCAGTACAATTATTTCACCCTGACAATATGTAGTCAGCACGCAAACTTAATGCTATAAACAAACTAATCAAGCAGAAGTTCGTATTACTGAAATTTGTTTTGTTTTTGCCTCAGTGCAATCTAGATATCCGATCTAGAAACCAATTCTCTCTATCAACAAGTACACTAAATTTCCTTGAATATTGCCACTTGACAGTAAAACCTCACAAAAAAAAGTTAAACACAACACAATATCAAAATAGGAAAAACGAGGCTAAACCTGAATCTCTCTGAGAACCTCAACACGCTTCCTGACATTAGGTGATAGGTTCTCTAGAACATCAGAGTGCTGCCCAGCCAGACTCTGTATCTTGCTCTGTAAATAAAGTTCAACCGCACACACATTACAAAACAACACCATAATCCTTCAAAATTACAAAATTAGTTTTTGGATCGAACCTTGAGAGCACTAACTAGGTCGGCGCGATTGTCTTCGTTGAGAGCTGCAGGGAGTAAACGATTTAAAACAGAGAAGAGAGATGGAGAAGAAGAAAACGAGAAGAAGAAGAGTGACGAACCAGAGGTGAGATCTGCCATGCTGAATTTGTTATCGTTGTTGTTAGACATTGAGATAAGAGGCAAAGCGAGAAGTAAAGTAGTAAAACCCTAGAAAATGAAGAGAAGAGAAGAGAAAGGGTTCGATGATACACTCAGCAAGCGAAACTCGCCTCCTGTCTCCTTTTAAACCAAAACCCTTCTATTATTTATTATTTTCTTATTTTATAATGTTATCATTCTTTATTAAAAGTGATAGGTATTCATAAGATCGAATCTATATCTATCCATTTATACTATACCGTATACATTTGTAAGGTATTTTTAAAATTATTTTTAAGTAATTTTTATTACATATCAATGTTTTATGTAACACTAATTTTATCTTTTTAAAATATAATAATCTTATAGAAAATAATTAATTAAAATCTTCTAATAATATATGAGATTTCATTGCTTAGTATGTAATGGATTTATTATTATACATTGATTTGTTATAAGACAGATGTTTTAAGAGAAAACAAATAACTTTTATTTTGAGTATGGTTTTTATGTTGCCCTAATCTTTATAATCCATATTTTCTCCACAGAACATTTCTCAATGAATCTCTCTATTATTTTTTTCATATCATGTTGGTTAGTTTCTTAATTCTCCCTATGATAATCAAAATTTTTTCAAAATTTTCCTATTGTTATTTATTATTGTATATTTCTAAAACTCTACTTTTTTCCTTCTTATTTTATTTTATTCTATTTTTTTAGTTTTTATGAGTTTTCTAAGTTCGGCTTTGTAAAGGAATAAAAAAATTGTTAATTTTTTCCTTCACTGTGTTTGAGAATTTAACAATGGTATTTTTTATTTATGTTTCATATTTTTTAAACGAATTTCCTTATTTTTTTGTCTAGAGATACAAAATCAATTCTATAAGACAAAAAAAGTATATTAAAGACAAAACTTCAAGATAATGTTTACAAGGTGTTGGAGAAAATATCATTCAAAACTATGTTTTACTATTTTTTAAAAAATTTTATGTATTCGTTTTTAGCCGTGTATTAAGGATAAAGCAATTCGAAATTATCTCAAATCAAATTAATAATTTGAGAAATTATATATAGATACCCATTGCAAAAAAAATTGTAAGTTCCATTTGCACAATTTGTTGAAATGCAAAATAAGATCAATTTCTTTCTTTCTTTTTTACTTAACAATTTTTCAATATTTATTCATTCTTATGGATTACTTCTTGATATGAATATATTTAGCCATAACAATTAAATAATAATTATCATTATTATAAACTATAATCCATACATATATTTTACTACACTATTAAGTATACATTATTTTGTGTAATGTAATTCAATGAATAATATATCGCAACTAATATATTTCAATTGTTATTCTATATAATCCTAATATATACGATTTTTTTTTATAAATATATATTGAGACTATAAAAATGGTAACAATTTTGTAATTTTAATATTTATATATTTATATATATTACAATTTACACCCATCATGATGGTATTTGTATGTATTACTAAATATAGTCACTAATACTATAGTATCTAGATTATATTTTGATGGTACAAAGTTAGACTTAGAAGGGGTTGAATAATTCTAAACTCCTTTTTGTGCAAACTAATAAAAAATGATCTGAAAGACATTTCAGACTTTGGATGGTGCTGACTTTAGAAAGCGAATGGTAGAAAAAAGATAATACATCATATTTATACTGCTTCACTCCTAAAGTAGAAGTTACGTCCATTGCCTTTAGACTTGAAGAATTTTCAGAATGTAAAAATCACCTTGTACACAACAAGCACAACCTATGTTTCAAGTTAGAGACGTAAAAATAGGTTGTAACTCGTGAGTCAACCTGGACCGGAGTAGGTTTTAGGTGAGCCAGGTTGGTAAAAAATGGCTCATTTTCAAAACAAAGCTTTTTCTAGCTCGACCCAGTGAACCCGGCTCGCGGTGAGCTAAACCTATGGTGAGTCAGGTTGGCTCACGGGTTGGTGAATACAAAAATTTAAAATTAAAAATGGAAGCTCCGGTGTATGATTTTTTAATTTATATTATTTTAAAGTTGAACTATGGAATGCATTTAGTTTTGTTTTATGGATTATAGATTATATGAATTATGATATTTTCCTATTTTTTACTGGTATTGGAATGTGAGGAAAATAAAAAATTTGATATTGGAATGTAAGAAAAATAAAAATGGCATTTTCTTATTTTTACTTGATTATTATTTTTTAAAAAAGATTGGTCAACCCATGAGTCACCCGGTGGGTTGGTGGGTTAGGTCAGGTTAAGAAAATTGGCTCACTCAAGAAAGCGAGCCGGATTGGGTTGAGTTATAAAAATTTTCAACCTATGGTGGGCCAACCCGTGTGGGTCAGGTTGACCCGTTTTGACAACTGTACTTCAAGTATTTTTGACTCCAGTCATTCCTAGTTCAACTCAAGTATTCTTTCAATCAAGTTACTCCTAGCTTAGTCCCAAATATTCTTTCTAAAGCCTCTTCAGGCCAAAAAGTGTTCCTACTTAGACTAAAGGTTGGTGAACACACCAGACTTGTTATACAAGATATGAGTGATAGAGAAAAGTTGTGGTACAAGGATAACTAAGTGTACAAAGAGATTTGTAATTGAAGCTAAAAATATGTTAAGGTATGGTAAGTGAAAAGTCAAGGTCTGCTAGAGGCAGAACAATAAGAAAGACTCTTACTCACGAGACAAATATAATGAAAAGCTTAAGATTTTGCTAGCAAGCACTTTTTAATTTTTGTTCACGTTCTAGAAGTTTTTTCAAAGTTTCTGATTTTCTCATATTTATAAAGCAGTTGAGATAGTCGTTGCTCAGCCGTTGGAGAAGAAATAACCATTGATTATATTTGACCTTGAAGATGTAAGCAGTGACAGGATTTGAATCAAGAGCTCTTTAGAACTTATACAAAAATGGTGACTGATCCGGTCTCGATACCGGTATCCGTTCTACAAGACATATTTCAACGTCTTTGATAGTTTGCCAACGTGCAACCGGTGTCATCGGTATACATCCGGACTCTAATTCCGTATCAGGCATTCTCCTTATACCGATTGTCCAGGATAATGTCATGCACATCGGATAATATACACGTCACCATACATAAGACAAAGGGCATTGCAACGGGAACAAGGATAAAGATTCCATTCCCACACTACGAGCCAAAATCTGCTCACGGGAATGATCAACTTGCCCGCTAAATCCAGCCCATACTCCCTACGCTCAATATAAAATAGCCACTTGACTCAATCATACTGGCAAGTGCATAATAAAATAATAATTTATAATATTATTTGAGGTTAGTGGTTTCCCACTAACGAGTCCTTGTATATCAAGCCAATCAGATATAAGAACTCTCTTCATCAATGGAGAGAGGGATCTTCGGCTTCTTTTCAACTTATAATTACTCTCTGAAAACACTCCTCACTGGGAATACGATTACTGACTTGAGCGTCGGAGAATATTCGCAGGTGACACCACCTTTCGCCCACATCAACGCGTGAGGACGGTGTAAAGGACCTCTAGGACGCCCAGACCGCTCTCTTCATACAGAGACATCGGATACATAGACCGGATACTCACATAACCGGTCTTCAGAAACGTAATCATCTCACTATTTGTGACTGGCCCGACACCGGATCTCTTGACCCCGGATCAGGACAGATCAGTGACCCTTGAGAATCTCATATCAAAATATACTTATTTGCTTAGTTTTTTCAAGCTAAAAGGTACACCATTGTAAAGGTTGACCTTAGGCTTTACACTGTCACATATACAACTTAATACACACGAGGCATCTTCCTAGGTTCCTTGCGCATGAACTTCTCAACTTTTGTCCCCTTTTTCCTTTTCGATGAAAGGGTGCAGGTTTTGAGCAAAATGCTATATTCAGTATTTTTATAGAAAGGGAAGATTGTTGTTCAGAAAACGTTCTTGAGTGAGTTGTTTCCCAAGAGTCTGGTAATACATTCAAACATTTTTCTTAGTTCTCCTTGTTTCAAGATGAACTTCTTTAAGTGGATGAACTAGACTTATCTTTGAAATAAATTTCATTTGATGGACTCCCTTTATTTCTTTCAACACGTGCGTTTCAAACTTTTCCTGAAACACTCGCTAAAGCATGTAAGCAAACACGCAAGCAGACTTTATTTAACTAAAAGTCTTAATGGATGTTATTAACAAATCATAGGGGTTTAGTCTTTTTAGACTCTTATTCAGACTTGGATCTATTAATGTATAATAATATATTCAATTTGAGTACATAGTAAGATAGATTTTAAATATTTAATTGAGGTTATATTTCAAATTATTTATTAATTAAATATATATTAGATACCGAACAACTAAATTATAAGTGTTTGTTACTATATATTTATGATTGTATATTAATTATTAACAATGTTTATCTAATTTGAGCCACTTTGCAATATTAACAATAAGGCATGAAAGAGAACAAAAATCTTGCATAATCATCCATAAACACAAGATGCATAACTTAAGGGCCATTTCTAGAAATTTGCACCGGTTTTCATGAACTCTCCTATATTTTATGATTAATTTAAAAAAGTGTTTCTCCATACATAACATGAATAAGAATGGAGGCATAGGATCCCTTTGTTGGAGTCTCCTAATAGGATGGAAGTCATTTAAATGAAAACTATTCCAATTGATAGATAAGGAGTTCTTCACACACCATATAACCAGTTTCACCATTTTCCTAGGAAAAGCAAAGTCATTAAAAGTCTTCTCCAATAAATCCCAATTAATATTATCATATGCTTTTTCAAATCAATTTTAAATGCAACCAACCCTTTCTTAGCTTACTTTTATACATACGAGACACAATTTCTTGAGCAATAATAGTATTACTAGAAGTGCTCCTACCAAGAATGAAACTGCTTCCAAGAGGACAAATAATATCATCCAAAAAAGGCCTTGATATATTAACAAGCACCTTAGTAATACGCTTATAGACCGCATTACAAAGACTGACAAGTCATGAATTTTAAAAAAAGTGAGATTATATACTTATAGAAGAGGTTAAATGGAATTATGAACTAACTTTGGATCAATAAACCCATACTCAAAAGCCTTCGCCACCTTATGCCAAACATCATCACCAACCACCTCCAACCATGATTTATATAAAAAAGGTTGGAACCCATCAGGACCAGGAGCTTTGAAAGTGCCCATACCAAAACAACATTTCTCACTCCCTCCTTAAGAACCGGTTGAAGGAGAGACATTATTCTCTCATCACAGAGATTAGGAAGATAAGAAAAGGTAATCCTTGCTTAAGAGGAATTACTACCCCTACAAAACACATTTTTGAAATAAGTAAAGGCCTCCGTCTTTAGAATATCATCCTTGGTACACCACACATTATCAGCCAGAAACATACCTTGAATTTTATTCCTATACCTCCTTACAAAAGTTTCAATATGATTGTTTTTTGTATTTTTATCACCTAAATGAACCCAGGGCGCCCAAGACTTCTAGTACCACTTTCCTAGGAAAAGCAAAGTCATTAAGAGTCTTCTCTAATAAATCCCAATTAATATTATCATATGCCTTTTCTTGATCAATTTTAAATGCAACCAACCCCTTCTTAGCTTACTTTTATACATATGAGACCCAATTTCTTGAGCAATAATAGTATTACCAGAAGTGCTCCTACCAAGAGGACAAATAATATCATCCAAAAAAGGCCTTAATCTATTGACAAGCACCTTAGTAATATGCTTATAGACCATATTACAAAGACTGATAGGTCATGAATTTTAAAAAAAGTGAGATTATCTACCTTTAGAATATGTCAAATGGAAGTATGAAGTAACTTTGGATCCGTAAACCCATACTCAAAGGCCTCCGCCACCTTATGCCAAACATCATCACCAACCACCTTCTAACATGATTTATAAAAAAAAGCTTTGAAAGTGCCCATACCAAAACAATATTTCTCATTCTCTCCTTAAGAACCGGCTGAAGGAGAGACCTCCTTCCCTCATCACACAGATTAGGAAAATAAGAAAAGGTAATCCTCGCTTGAGAGGAATTACTATCCCTGTAAAACAAATTTTGGAAATAAGTAAAGGCCTCTGTCTTTAGAATATCATCCTTGATACACCACACATTATCAGCCAGAAACATACCTTGAATTTGATTCCTATACCTCCTTACAAATGTTTTAATATGATTTTTTTTGTATTTTTATCACCCAAGCGAACTCAGGGCTCCCAAGACTTCTAGTACCACAAAAGCTCTTCTTGAAGCAACATTTCCTCCAATTCACCCAAAAGCCTTGATTCAAGACGCCTAAGACCAATGGAAGAATTATATTCTAAAGTTCGTTGTATTCCACTTAATCTAGCAAGAAGCCATTTCTTCCGAACAAAGATACTCCCAAATTGTTTTTTGTTAAACTAAATAGACTTAATTTTAAGATAGATAAGAGAGTCCACCACTGGAGAGTCACCCATATCTAGCCCTTGCCAACTACATGTTTTTGACGGGAATGAGTCACCCAAGCAGCTTGGAAGCAAAACGAACAGAGTCTTTTCCACCACCCTAAAATAAGAGATGATGATAGGATGGTGATACAAAACAACATGACTAAGGACTTGAATAAAGACTTCTGGAAAACGATGAGGCAACTCCAAAACAGATAGGCCAAGTAGCTTATGAGCTAGATCTTTCCCCTCAAACCTACGTTCACCCGGTGTTCCATGTGTCTTTACTTTGAAATTACCATGGAAATAACCCAAAAGCCCATTTTTTCCACTTCCCACCCACTCCTCTTCCCCACCTTTCAGAGACAATTGATGAAGTTTTTGAGCCTGCAAAACATTTTACAAGTTCTAATACATCCCTCTCTCCTTTTATCATATCATCTCAACTGACTTTTTTTTACCACAACCCTCAAATCCCACTCACTTAATCTCATGCCCATCCCCATTGTTTATTTAACAGGAGCCATTAGCATCATTCTCCAATTCACGAGGAAGTAGACTACAACATGGTGCCTACTTACATGTATCATCATCGCATCCGTCCGTTGCAACCAAGTCATGCACACCCTTGGACCCTACACATTCAACCTCCATTTCACATACCTCATTTCTCCGTTCAGGCCTTGAGGACAAGGCCCTGATCCATCCGGGCGGTAATGATAGACCCATTAGACCTAAACTACTCATTAAAAGTTCAAATGGTTACAAGATTATGTTAATTAAAATAATGATCTTTAAATTCTTGGTTTCCTGTAAGTATAGATAACAAGTCTTTAAGATTTTTTATTTTTAATTTAAATATTAGGATATTTTTAAAAAGCGATATATATATATATATATATATATATATATATATATATTGTAAGGGAGAAAAAACTAACAATATGTATATATTGTCACAATTTACACAAATAACGTATACAAATGTAACTTTATAGAAAATCTGCAGAAGACTTCTATTATATTTATAACTGTCTACATATATATAGGTTTAACATTTAATTTTTATAAAAAAGTAAGTTAAGGGGCATAAAAATTAGCAATAAGATAACATCATGAAACTCAAAAATTTAAACAAAATAAGATTGTATTTGCAAGGCTTGAAAATGTTCATGACGTATTTGCAAATTCTAATAAAATATTATAATTGTAAGACAGCAATAGTAAAAAAATTATGTTGATGAAGTTTGAAATAATATGGAATATTAGTTATAAAATGAAGAAATGACAATAAAGTAGTATTACAATAACAAAATAGTAATTGTAATAAAAATAAATAAAGGAAAACATAAAAAAAACAATAAACTAACTGTAAATTAAAACATAAATATTTTAAAACTAAAAAATTATGATAATAAATGATTACAAAACAAAAAGTGATAAAATATTGTTATGAAATAGTTCGATTCTGTGCAAAATCAAAACCAAACCGCTCACATACCAATATCTATATTCTTCTTATTATACGGAAACCTTGAAACTACACTAAGTGTAGAAACAAATTGCATCACCCATTCAAAAACTTGTTATACTCTAATTGAGTAATAATGTTTGCAATTTAAGTTGACAAATTAGGCACACCGGGGTGTACCTGCAAAAGGGACTCTGATGCTTAAGTCAATAATTGGTACAACGGAGCAATAATGATGTTCAGAGTGTAATCAATGAGTGTAGTAAATGAATTATATATGTATTAATGAATGCTTCTTATTTGTAGATTTGATTATGTACAACTTGTGATTTGACCCGTCAGAGTTACAGACTTAGGTTAAGTTGGTCATTTGTATCTGACTCTAACTCAGTGTCAGCTTCCGTGTCCGAGGTCGGGCTCACAAATCCGTTCCAGGGTTCTGTGGACATTCTGGTTTCTGGACAATCCAACTCTTCCTTTAACGCATTTACTTTTTTAATACGGTTCGGTGGTTACCTGCTCATAGGGGCCGATATGAACACTTGATTATTATCATTATTATTATATGTTTTTTTCACACTAACTAACCTCACATAATGTTAATGTTTTTATTTTATTTTAACTTTAGATGGATTGTTGACATGAGTTTGTATGGAAGAATGGAATGGTTTCAAAAATTTAATTTGTTGACATCAATTTGAATTTATGTGTTAAAGCAAGTGCCATTTTAATTTGATAATTTTACACAATGTTCATGTTTTGTTTATGGTTATGTTGGATGGTTATATGGTTTTGATCTTTATAGTTTTGTAATTGTGACACTAAAGCAATTATGATGTTTGAAGTTTTCTAAATTTATATTTTTATAAAATTTATAACAAGTTATAATTAATCGGATATCCGATCCAAACCAAGTTAGACTAGATTGGATTTTAAATTTTTTTTTTTACATAAATCTGATCCAACTCAATCCAATTAATTTTGTTAAGACTAAATTTTTGACTGAAATCCGACCCAAATTGGTACTTTCTTAACATTATAAAAACCTTTATTGTAAGAATTAAGATCATCTTAACATAAATTATACACATCACTAATCAAAAAAGGTTCTTACATAGTTAAAAGGCTAATATATTAATAATATATTAGAACCCTCTCTAACTTTTTAATTTTATATCAAGTGTTTTAATATAATCAATGTAATTTTTTACGTTAGTTATTAAAACAACTAATGTAAAATATTGATTTTTTATATTGGTTTTTACAATAATTGGCATACAAAATGTTTTTAACATTAGATGTTTCAATATCTGACGTTAAAGATATTTTTTACATTGATTATTGCAAAAAGTGGTATAAAAATATATTAAAAAATTAATATTCTACATTAATTTTTTAATAACCAATGTAAAATTTTTTTTACACCAGTTATTAACTAATATAAAAAAATTAAAAATCAACTAAAAAACACAAAAAAATGAGACATGAAATAATTTTAATTAATGGCTTAGATAAAATATATCAACTAAATCTCATTAAATGATTCTAATTATGGTAAAAGAATAATTCTAATTAATAACAAATAAACCACAACCATTAGATTAAAATGAAATGAATGGTTAAGATTTACAGTAAGTCCCTGAAACTACACTAAGTGTAGAAACAAATTGCATCACCCATTCAAAAACTTGTTATACTCTAATTGAGTAATAATGTTTGCAATTTAAGTTGACAAATTAATTTAAGATGTTTCGATATTTATTATATTGATTATGACTAAAGTTCAAAATGAAAATAGTCAAGAGAATCTAAACCGCAAATAATAAGTTTGGTTTATTTTTTATATTATACATATTATATTTTATCAAAGTAATCCAAAACGGAAACATTTTTACTAAGTGATTTGGCTGGCAACATGAAACATTCCTACTAAGAGCCTATTTCTATTGCAAGATCAAATTTCTTCTAACAAGGACATGAACAACAAATAATTTAGATAATCACCGTCAATCTCAAAGAGCATGCTTAGAACCACTTTCATATGTGGTAAAAGTGATTCGAGATGATCTTCACCGATATTTTGGTGGATGAAACTACAGTATTGAAGCAATTTTTTCTTGCTTTGGGTAGAAGAGAATCAATTCTAACAAACAGACCATGTTTTGGTAATCATGTACCTCAAACAACTTTGATAGAAGATCCAAACAACATTTATAAAAATTATTTTTCTACATTTATTATCCAAACAAAAATCGCATTTTAAAATCAATTTTGCACAATCAATTGTACAAAATCACATTAATCTAAAATCAACCATATTGCAAAACCAAACACAACATTGATGGTTGTAGTAAATAAAGAAAATCCTACCTCATACTTCCACCAAGCCAAGTAAAAAATATCTTATACTTTTGAGCCCAAAAATCAAAGACATTTCCCTACAAGGTAGTGGAAGGTGAATAAAGTTGTACCCAAGCAAATTCATGTTTGTAAGGCAAAGTTGCCTCGCAAGAGGCTTCACATGCATATACGACAATGGAGGCCCAATCCAGAGAGTTCACTTCATTTTCAACACCAAAGTAATACAGCAGCTGTGGTAAAATCTGGCACCACAAAACATTACCAGATCAGAGTGTCTAAAGAAAAATGAATGAACATTTGATTAGCCATGCAAAAAAAAAAACTAGTACATGCAGAGCAACATTCAGCTTCAACCACTGATTTCTCATATAAATAACTACCTGAAATTCACAACACATAGGTCCACTGCAGTAATTGCATTTAGGGATATCAGCCTGGGATGGTCGACCACTTGAAATAGGCCATATTGGCTTAGCATTACTGTTCCTATAATACCTGGATTTACCAAAATATCAAAACTGTAATTAAATACAAATATATTGATAAAATTAATATCATGATTCCAGCTACACGTGGTTAAATTTCTGTTATCATCATTGCGAAATATGATTACCAAAGCAATGCAGCTTTTAGAATGTGATTTTGAGGGAAAATAACATGCATAATTTAAATTCCAACTTGTCCCCCTAAATTTACCAATGCCAGTTTATGCAAAAAATAAAAATAGTAGGTTCAAAACAGCTACTATCTCTAAAATGCTAGGTTAGACAGTCATAAGCAATGAATATATTTTCACTACTAACCACTAATGGTGCATAAAGCATTTCACCATAGTTAAGCACCCTAAGTTTTCAATTTTTTCTAAATGTTAAATCACCTCAAGACTTGGTCAGGAGCCTTTGCAATGCGTTCCTGGAAGTTGGCCCAACTCCTTTTGTCATCATCACCCTAAACACAAAATATAATTAGCAAAGAATATACTTAAAAAAGCAATAGAACCTCATTTAAGGAAAAACGGAGAGAAAAGAAAATACCTTAAAGCTATCCAAAAGTGAATTCATTGTCTCATCAGTCCTGTTTCTTGAGATCAAGGAATTAGCTGATGTATTATCCTCAGACATGTCTCCATTATATTCACTTTCATCTTCAATGATGATCTCAAATTCAGGCCACAAATTGTTGCTTTCAACTGTACATTATGATGCAAGATCGCATACGTGAACTAACAGGGAGCTAAATAGTAGATACCATAACATTTTATACTGTAACTTCAAAACTAATAGTAATGACTACTTTTTATTTTGGAATGGCATCAAACATGTTAAAAGTTTCTTAGTGGATAAAAATAGAATATCTTTTCAAAGTTGATTTACTTTTTCCCCTAATTCAGGATTAGATTGTTATCAAAATATTATATATGAGCAATGCGCAATATCATAATAAGATTTATCACTTTTTTTATTTCATCTAAAAAAGACTAATATTTTGTTATTGGAATATGTTAGGCCTCTTATAAATAAATATTATAAGAGGAAAGCCAAGACTTAGGCTTTTTAATAGGACTGAAGTGTTTTTAGCAGTTATTAGTTGTTTTAACAGTTATTTTGAGCAGTTATTTTGAATATGTAACTAAAGCATATCTGCCTCTAAGCAGTTATTAGCTTAATAAAAATAGGAGAAGAAGCAGGAGAGAGGAGAGGCAGTTTTTGAGTGATTTCAAGAAGGGAGAGACTAAGCTCTCGAACATCTTAGAGGAAACCTTGATACTCAATCAGTTCTACTCAATTTCCCGTGTAACTTGTATTTCTGTAAGTGAATAAAATTCAGTTCTTATTCTCATATTAGTTGAGGTCTATCAACTAGTATCAAAGCAACACGTTTTTGGAGACTATTCATGGTGTCAACACGCAGCATGGAGGCGAGAATGGAAGCGTTGGAAAGGGGGTTCAAAGGCTTGCTGGCGATGCGTGACATAATAGAGAAGACCGCTGATCAATTAAACGAGGTGCAGGCTTCGGTGCGAGAAATTCATGCAAAACAGGAGGAAGAGAACAGCAACGGAAGCCAAACAAATTTTCAGGGCGGAACACAAGGGAGCCACAATGGTGGACGATACAAAGTGGATAGATGGAGGAAGTTAGATATACCTGTTTTTAATGGAGAAGATGCGTATGGCTGGACCACCAGAATTGAGAGATATTTTGATTTGAAAGGGATGTCTGGAGAAGAAAAATTACAGGCGGTTATGGTGGCGATGGAAGGAAAAGCGCTGACTTGGTATCAATGGTGGGAGTTCTCGGCACACCAACCGAATTGGGAGGATTTTAGGGCAGCGGTTATTAGGCGTTTCCAACCCACCACCCACCATGGTTGAAAATCCTTTTGAACTATTGCTGAGTCTCAAGCAAACAGGTTCAGTGGAAGAATATAGAGAGAAATTTGAACTCTATGCTGGTCCGTTAAAGAGTACAGAACCAGCATACTTGAAGGGTATCTTTTTGAATGGGCTCAAGGAATTAATTAAAGCAAAATTAAAGCTCCATCCAACAGAAAGCTTGGCTGATTAATGGATTGTGCACAGAGAGTGGATGAGAAGAACCAGTTAACCACCAAAAGGGAAAATTTAACAGGTACAATCAGCAGGCTAATCAGGACGTATAGCAATAACCGCACGGTGACATGGGAACAAGGAGCGAAGCAACAGCCCAATGTGTCCGGAACTGGAAGTTCTACAGGAGAAGGAAGTGAGGTGAAATCTTCTAATACATTCAAAGGAAGAAGCTTCAGAAAGTTAACAGATGCAGAGTTACAAGAGAGGTCTAGGAAGGGATTATGTTTCAGATGTGATGAAAAATTTGGTCCAGGCCATGTGTGTACAAACAAACAGTTACAAATTTTAGTGTTGGCTGAAGGGGAAGAAGAAGGGGATGAAAAGGGAGAAACTACGGTGATTGAGGAAGATAGAGAGCTAAAAAACCTCCAGTTATCTATGTGTAGCATTGTTGGCTTTACGTCAAAGAAAACAATTAAGTTATGGGGTAAGATTGGGAAAGAACACGTCATGGTACTTATTGATTCTGGAGCCTCTCATAATTTCATTTCAGCCACGTTTGTGAAACAACATGAACTGGACATGTATGCAACCTCCATTTATACAGTTGAGGTGGGTGACGGGAGAAAGATAGATTGTGAAGGGGTATGTTCTAAATTGAAGTTGGAGATGCAGGGCTTAAAAATTCAACAAGATTTTTATGTCTTTGATCTTGGAGGAGTGGATATGGTGTTGGGAATGGAATGGCTGGCTAGCCTTGGAGAAATAAGAGCAAATTTCCGAGAATTAATTCTTAGAATTCCGGTTGAGGACGGATATCACACATTGAAGGGAGAGTCAGATTTAACTAGAGTCGTAGCTTCTTTAAAATCTGTCTTAAAGGCTATACGTGATCAAGGCCACGGATTCCTTGTGAAGTACTGTCACATACAGGCTGAAAAAACAGAACCAAAAATCTACCCGACTTGGACAGAATCAGTCTTGGAAGATTATGACTCGATCTTTCAAGAGCCGCAGGGATTACCACCCCCTAGAAGGCAAGACCATGCGATTCGGTTGAAGGAAGGGTCTAATATCCCCAACATCAGACCGTACAGGTACCCACACTACCAGAAGAATGAAATTGAAAGGTTAGTGGATGATATGCTTAACTCTTGTATAATTAGACCTAGTGTCAGTCCTTATTCTAACCCTATAATCTTGGTGAAGAAAAAAGATGGTGGATGGCGTTTTGTGTAGATTATCAGGCTCTTAACAAAATTACTATACCAGATAAATTCCCTATTCCTATTATTGATGAATTGGGAGGAGCGGTGATTTTTTCTAAGTTGGACTTACGATCTGGTTACCATCAGATCAGGATGCGGGAAGAGGACATTCATAAAACAGCTTTCCGGACTCATGAAGGGCATCATGAATTTATTGTCATGCCTTTCGGACTTACCAATGCCCCTTCCACCTTTCAATCTCTTATGAACGAGGTGCTAAAACCATATTTAAGAAAATTTGTACTTGTTTTCTTTGATGATATTCTGGTTTACAGTAAGGGTGAGGATGAACATCAGCGGCATTTACGAGCTGTTTTAGCATTGTTGAAGGAGAACCAATTGTTCGCTAATAAGAAAAAATGTACTTTTAGCCAACCTCAATTGGAATACTTAGGTCATATCATTTCAGCAGAAGGGGTGGCAGCAGATCAAAGGAAAATTGATGCTATGTTGGATTGGCTAATACCTAAGGATATTAAGGCTTTGAGGGGATTTTTGGGATTGACAGGTTACTATAGAAGGTTTGTTAGAGACTATGGTAAGATAGCCAGGCCTTTGACTCAACTATTGAAGAAGGATAAATTTCAATGGAATGATGAAGCACAAGCTGCCTTGGAAAAAATTAAACACCTAGTGGCTGAATTACCTATATTGACCGTCCCTGATTTCTCCAAAACTTTTACCATAGAAACTGATGCATCAAACAAGGGGCTAGGGGCAGTTTTAATGCAGGAGGGCAGGCCTGTGGCTTTCCTCAGCCAGACTCTTTCTGATAGGGCACAATCTAAGTCAGTATATGAGAGAGAATTAATGGCGATTGTGATGGCTGTACAAAAATGGAGACACTACTTGTTGGAAAGACACTTCATAATTCTGACTGATCAAAAGAGCCTTAAATTTCTGACTAAACAACGAATATTGAGCGAGGAATATTTCAGGTGGACCTCTAAACTCATGGGTTTGGATTTTGAGATATGCTTAGACCAGGAAAGGAGAATGGGGTGGCTGATGCTCACTCTCTAGAAAAATGACATTTTCAACGTTGTCCTCAGTCCATTTTGAGCAAGCAGAAGATTGGGAAGCAGAAATTCATAAAGATCCTAAGCTCCAAGGGATAATTCATGATCTGATACAAGATTCTAATTCACATCCGGGTTATAAATTTCAAAATCAGAAGTTATTGTATAAAGGTTGGTTAGTCCTTCCAAAAGACTCTTCTTGAATTCCCTTGTTACAAGAATTTCACAACTCTGTTGTGGGGGGACATTCAGGTTTCTTTAGAACCTATAAGAGAATTTCTGAAGTTGTGTATTGGGAAGGCATGAGGAAACACATACAACATCATGTAGCTACGTGTGACACATGCCAAAGGAATAAATATCAAACTCTATCTCCAGCAGGACTTCTTCAACCACTGCCTATACCAACTCAAGTTTGGGCTAATATATCCATGGACTTCATTGAAGGGTTCCCAGGGCTCAAGGAAAAAATGTCATCTTAGTAGTAGTTGATAGATTGACTAAATATGCTCATTTCCTTGCACTTAGTCATCCTTTTACTACAAAAGAGGTTGCTGAAATTTTTATCACAGAGGTAGTTAAATTGCATGGGTTTCCCTCTTCTATTGTATCGGATCGTGACAAAATATTCCTCAGCCATTTCTGGTCAGAATTGTTCAAACTGGCCGGCACTAGACTCAAGTTTAGCTCTGCATACCATCCCCAAACAGATGGCGAAACTGAGGTGGTCAACCAATGCTTAGAGACTTATCTAAGGTGCCTCACCGGAACTAAGCCTAAGCAGTGGCCTGTCCTAAGTGGTTGAGTTGGGCTGAGTTCTGGTTTAACACCAGCTACAACAGCTCTTTGAAACTGACTCCTTTCAAAGCCTTGTATGGCCGTGATCCACCCCATCTTTTGAAAGGAGCCACCATTCCGTCAAATGTTGAAGAGGTGAACAAGATGACTCATGACAGGGACCAAATGTTACATGATCTCAAAGGAAATTTGGTCAAAGCCCAGAATCAAATGAAGAAGTTTGTTGACCAATCTAGGCGTCCAATATCCTTAGTTGTTGGTGATTGGGTGTATCTCAAGTTACAGCCATATAGGCTACGCTCATTGGCTCGGAAGAGAAATGAGAAACTGAGTCCACGTTTTTATGGTCCTTATCAGATCACAAAACAGATTGGAGCAGCTGCTTTTCAGTTAGCCCTTCCACCAGAGAGTAAAATCCACCCTGTGTTTCATGTTTCCTTACTCAAGAAGGCCATCTCTCCCTCAGCAAATCCTCAACCTTTACCACCTATGCTGTCGGAAGAGTTGGCATTGCAGGTAACACTGGCTGCTGTGAAATCAGTGCGTAACACCACAAATGGGAATGCCAAAGTGCTTATTCAGTGGACTGATCTGCCAGAATTTGAAGCCACTTGGGAACCAGTGGAAACCATCATGCACCAATTTCCTTCTTTTCACCTTGAGGACAAGGTGACTCTTTTGGGAGGGAGTATTGTTAGGCCTCTTATAAGTAAATATTATAAGAGGAAAGCCAAGACTTAGGCTTTTTAACAGGACTGAAGTGTTTTTAGCAGTTATTAATTGTTTTAACAGTTATTTTGAGCAGTTATTTTGAAAATGTAACTAAAGCATAACGGCCTCTAAGTAGTTATTAGCATAATAAAAATAGGAGAAGAAGCAGGAGAGAGGAGAGGCAGTTTTTGAGTGATTTCAAGAAAGGAGAGACTAAGCTCTCGAACATCTTAGGAGGAAACATTGATACTCAATCAGTTCTACTCAATTTCCTGTGTAACTTGTATTTCTGTAAGTGAATAAAATTCAGTTCTTATTCTCATATTGGTTGAGGTCTATCAGAATAGTATACAAAACTTTAAACAGTGACCTTTATGAGACTCCAAGGAGGCAGTTCCATTATTGTTGGGTCTAGGAACATATGAAGAAACTTTCATCTTCTGGCAGGTAATTTTATGCCCTGAGGACCAACTAACAACCTGAAAAGTAGAGAGAGAAATTAATTCATAGGAACCAAATGTGTGTAAAGAAAAAAAAAATGAACAAGGTAAATTCAGTTACCTGGTGTTTCTCCGAGCAATACCGTGCTTGTCTGCAACCACTACAAATCTTGTCCCCTTTCCAGGTACCACACCAATCACAAAGAACAGCTGAAAGAAGATATTCTATCAAAATAGAGGTTCACTTGGAAATTAGAATAAATTATAAATCTGATTCATAGAATGCATGCACGTCTACTCCAACACCTAAAATCATCAAAGGCGATAATCCACTTATCTTGAAGGCCAAGCAGGCCATATATATTAGCTATGCTTGAAGTAAAATAACTATACAAATAATGTGGAAAATCATAAAAGTAAGAATATAATACAAGCGGCTTGTTCAGGAGAACTATATTAAGCCTGAGAACGAAATGTGACATCATATTTTTTTACTTGGCAAAAGCAAGATGCCAATATGTTCAATAGCAAATGGAAAGATAATCTAATCATGACCTCTTTTTAACTCATTCAGGAATCCCAGTCACTAGTAGTCACAATGAGACAATCATGAGCATAAAGATTCATAAATCAACAAACATACAAACCAGCAAATAAAGATCCAAACAGAAACAGCAATCCATGTTCTCCATACGAAAGCAGCGGAATTTTAAGCAATTATGAACATGAGTTCTCCCCCAGGGCACAAATTACCCAAAGGCCAAAACAAGCAATCATTCATAAAACTTGGAGAAGTAATCAATATTTGTATGATGGGATTATTTTCTACATAATGAATAAAAAATGACAAGTGAACCAACCTCCACTGCCGACGGGTGGGTGACTCTCATTATATTGAGGGCATTCACGTGAGTAAAATGGATTATCACGAGGTAATTGACAACGGAAAACCTTCACACTTCATTAAATCATTACATAGTCAGCCCTCAACAATCAGGGGAACTAGAAAATTGGAAAAAAAATTCTTTCACATAGGATGATCACGGACCTTCTAGATGGCTTCTCAGGATGACGTTTCCATTGCTCATGCTGATCCCTAAGAAGACATTTCATGGAAGGACACATGAAAACAAACAACATCCGATGAAATGTAGTTTCCTTCTCGATCGGTGCATAAACCTAGCAATTGAAGGGTTAATACGATATATCACAATCCAAAGGTACAGCGCAAACCACAAGTACATCAAACAAGAATACAAGGCATTAACTTCATACCTGAAGCAAGAATTGTAAAGGCTCTTCGCAAATGTCACACACAGATGTTCTCCCTAAAGGTATATTCACAGGGTCAAGCCAAGCCTATTATTCACATCACAAAAGGACATATAACCAACAGAAACTGAAATTTGTGTTAATTGAATACAGCAAGGCAAAGTATTATTCTAAAAGTATACAAAGATGGTAAAGTACCGGGACTCCTCCGGCTTTGCTTGGGAAATATTGACGGCAAAGAGACCATTGATTCTTGGGTTTTTCAACAAAACCAAGAGTGGCAGGTTCATGTTCTTCCTCATCATCATAATCATCATCCTCATCTTGAACTTCTTCGCAATCATTCTGGATTGGATCTCCAATGGTATCAGTGTCCATGTGAATAGGAATAGAATAGAAGTGCTAGTCTGGGAGAGAATAGGAGGTGCTTGTGCAAGTGATGCAAAGGGTTGTACCAATAAACAACAAAAATATATGGTTGTATAACTTGATTAGAGGTCAGGTCACTTGATCAAGTCTGTCTACCTATCAATTTTACTGGAAAACCAGACAAATAACAGGAAAGAAGGCTATTAAAAAACAGATCACATCAGGCATTCAAGCATATATTAGTTACAATCACAAATGATCAAAGGTGACCATTGACCACAAAATTCAAAAATTTAACAGCCATGCAGGAGGTTTGGTCAAACATGTCCACTTGGAAATCATCAAAGAATCTGTCACCAAGGTACAAGAAAGCTACAATCTACCAAATGCTTCGGGCTAGGAAAGTAGTTTGTAGAAAGAAATAAAAGAAAATAGCCAGCCACTCAACAGTTCAATTTGACACAAGAGAACTTAGAACCTGATTGAATAAACATTAACAATCAATTCTTTTGCAGCAATACTTTATTGATTTCTATCAACACCCTTTACGGGTTCTCAAGATTGGTGCTTAAGACATTGAGACATTTGATATAAAACTTGGAAATCGATTTCAGTAACTGACGTCAATGCAAACAAATGTATTAGATATACCACAGTTCCAGCACAACAAAAGCCCTCACACAAATATGGACTTAGTATAGCAAATGAAAAATATGCAACAATTATACCATCAAGCAATACAACTTTCTTAGGTGTCCGAAAAAGGAATTACAGCATTTACATATAAGGTTTTGAACAGACATTATAATATATGCATGTGCTGCGATATTCACTAATTTGCATTGACTGGTGTAATGTAACACACATACCAACAATTCTGTTCTCACGTATTTATGTATGCCTACACCAACCATCTAACTTAAGAATGAAAATATTATGAATTTGTCATTCAATGAATAAAATAGCAGTGCCATTCAATGAAAATATTATGAAGTTTGCTAATAGTCCACAAGACAGAGCAGTGTGAAAGTTGCTACACCACTGCATGGAGCCATTGAAGTCTATCATTAACCAAAACATCTCTACCAAAAAATTAATCATTACCCAAAAACCTCAATAAACATGCACAAACAAAACAAGAAGAAGCCTCCATGATAGCCAATAGAAAAACAATTTCCCAGTTGCACATAATTATAACTCCAAATTAACAGAAATTAATCCACTGAAGTTCATACAAAACAGGAAAGACAAGATTATAGACACAGTAATTTCATTCTCTTCCTAAAGAGAATCAAACAAATTAAAAGGAAAAGGAGAGGGCGAGAAGGCACCAACAAATAGCAGAAGGCATTAGCAACGAACGGCACAAGTTGCAGCCTTGGTTGGGTAGCGGCTCATCAGAAACTAGGTTTTCAGGGCTATCATCAAATTTTGAAATTATATTCTCTTATACCAGGGTAATACACATTCTTTTTAACCACACTTTTTAACACATTCTATTTGAACACATGTTTTAACACATTTTGTATTTTTAAAATATCTGTAAATTGTTCCTTGCTTGCTTTTAAAAAAACTACTGGATCCAATAGAGTACGATAAAAATGTATTCAAACAAATATCTTGCTAGTGGCTAATATTTCTATCAAAAACTAGGCACATGATGTTCAATCCAACTTATTTTTGGCTTAACTATTAGAATAAAATTTGATTTGACTAAGAGAAACCTAAAATTTGACCCAAAAAAAGGGTTAAAGTTAAAACATCGTGACCCCAAAAAAACTAAAAATGAGCTTTCACGTTAAATTAAAAACTATTTGGTAGTTTTAAAATTTTTCAACAGAAACATGATTAAAAAATCAACAGAAAAGTGACTTGGAGTAAAAAATTGTATCCTACAATATTTTTATAATTATTTAAATTGATTAAAAATTTATCTTATGAATTAATTTCATAAGTTATCTTTTAATCTAATAAGAATTTGACAAATATACTAAAAAAACAAATGATTTATTATATTCTTAATCTAAATAATTGATACAAACTTAAAATTTTAAACGATCAAACTAAATAAAATTATCAACTTTTTCGTACTAATGAACATAATCAGTGAATAAGTACCATACATTGCTTAAGCATCATAATTTTTGTGATCATCATCAATTTCCATAATTGCACATGCTTAATTCTATGTCTCATACTTGTTTTTCTTTGCTATCATTACGTTCATTTACTACAAAGACTATTTTGTGGTTCCATATTTTCTGGCAACCCAGAAACACTCCTGCAAAATTATATGATTTACAACATTTTGCTTATGTGTCACAATTCCTTTTCTTTAACACATTGTCTGGAACATTCAGTTATTGGTGGGTTGAAATGTTTTTCAACATAAAAGGACAAAACTTGGCTCATTTCATTAGTTTTGGCGCATAGAAAATTAAGGGCGGGCATTCCTAAAATGAATAGTTTTATGACTCTTTTTCCTTTGGTTTTTTAAGATGTTTGTTATGATTTATCTTATTTTTCTAGTTTTTTGCTTTTTTATGTTTTGGTTTGTTTATGCTTGATTTTTATATTTTGCAGTTAAATAGGTATAAAAAAAGATTAATTTGGATCCAAAAACAAAAATTTCATGACATTTGCAGAGTTGAAAAAGCCTAAAAGAAGAGCCTTACTGGACCAGGAAAAGTGTTGAACAGCAAGTAAAAGCTCAAAACCAACTCAACGAGCATAGGTGTGAGCACGCACCTCAAATAGCAGAGTTACCTAAGTCATATTTTTAATGTATTTTGCTTTTTATTCGGCCATTACTTTGTAATTAGACGAGTTAGGCTATTTAAGTCAATCCTTAGTTAGTTTAGGTAACTCAAAAGGATCGTGATGGAGTTGTTATGGTTCTTCTCTGTTCTCAAAAGCAATGAATTGGTCAGGTCTTTTCTTGTTCCCCATATAATGTTAATGATCTTAAAGAATCTCTTTGTGCTTTTCATTACCTTATATGAATAGTTATCTTTCGCTTAGGGATTTAGGAATAATCTTAATAGAAAACTTGTATACATTTTGACTTGATTTTAATTGAGTGTTGTTTTAGTTTCTTTTACACTTGAGCTTTAATTATGTTTTTATGGATTTGTGACACTAATTAAAACTATCCAAATTGTTGGAAAGGTACTAGAGAGTGAACCCACCCTTAAAACAAAGGTGTAATTGAAACTTACAGAGGCACTATCAAGTAAATATAAGCGGAACAATCTAATTATAATTGAACTTTAATATACCTTTTTCACTTAGTTTGATGTAAATGATTTTTGAGTTTAGTTTTGTTTTCGTGATTATTTCTATGTTTATTATTGTCTGTTTAATTTTTCACTTAGTTTTAATATTGTGATGAAGCCAAAGTTTCTAAGAGAATATATGATTCTTGATTTTCCTATTGTACTAAGGACGTGTAAGCTTCGTATAATGCGGGCGGGGTGAGTCAAAAAAAAATGGGCTAAAAACATTGGCCCGACCTGTGTAAGCTTGATACCATACACATAATACTCTCAATGGCTGCACAACATGGCTGAAGTATTTTCCATTTAGATGTAAAGAGTGCCTTTCTTCATCGAGAACTCAGAGGAAATATATGTGTGGCAACCAATTGGTTGTATGAAGATGGATAAAGAAGAGAAGGTGTACAAGCTAAGAAAGGCATTGTATGGGCTCAAACAAGCACCAAGAGCCTGGTACAACAAGATAGAAGCATACTTCTTTAGTAATGGCTTTGAAATATGTTTGTGTGAACATACAGTGTTTACAAAATCAGGTAAAATTTTAATTATGAGCTTATATGTAAATTATGGTAGAATAAGGTATTTTCTTAGAGTTGAAATTTTGCAGCAGACACACGGAATTTTCATGTGTCAAAAGAATTATGCACATTCTCGGGATGTTAAACACAACACAATATCAAAATAGGAAAAACGAGGCTAAACCTGAATCTCTCTGAGAACCTCAACACGCTTCCTGACATTAGGTGATAGGTTCTCTAGAACATCAGAGTGCTGCCCAGCCAGACTCTGTATCTTGCTCTGTAAATAAAGTTCAACCGCACACACATTACAAAACAACACCATAATCCTTCAAAATTACAAAATTAGTTTTTGGATCGAACCTTGAGAGCACTAACTAGGTCGGCGCGATTGTCTTCGTTGAGAGCTGCAGGGAGTAAACGATTTAAAACAGAGAAGAGAGATGGAGAAGAAGAAAACGAGAAGAAGAAGAGTGACGAACCAGAGGTGAGATCTGCCATGCTGAATTTGTTATCGTTGTTGTTAGACATTGAGATAAGAGGCAAAGCGAGAAGTAAAGTAGTAAAACCCTAGAAAATGAAGAGAAGAGAAGAGAAAGGGTTCGATGATACACTCAGCAAGCGAAACTCGCCTCCTGTCTCCTTTTAAACCAAAACCCTTCTATTATTTATTATTTTCTTATTTTATAATGTTATCATTCTTTATTAAAAGTGATAGGTATTCATAAGATCGAATCTATATCTATCCATTTATACTATACCGTATACATTTGTAAGGTATTTTTAAAATTATTTTTAAGTAATTTTTATTACATATCAATGTTTTATGTAACACTAATTTTATCTTTTTAAAATATAATAATCTTATAGAAAATAATTAATTAAAATCTTCTAATAATATATGAGATTTCATTGCTTAGTATGTAATGGATTTATTATTATACATTGATTTGTTATAAGACAGATGTTTTAAGAGAAAACAAATAACTTTTATTTTGAGTATGGTTTTTATGTTGCCCTAATCTTTATAATCCATATTTTCTCCACAGAACATTTCTCAATGAATCTCTCTATTATTTTTTTCATATCATGTTGGTTAGTTTCTTAATTCTCCCTATGATAATCAAAATTTTTTCAAAATTTTCCTATTGTTATTTATTATTGTATATTTCTAAAACTCTACTTTTTTCCTTCTTATTTTATTTTATTCTATTTTTTTAGTTTTTATGAGTTTTCTAAGTTCGGCTTTGTAAAGGAATAAAAAAATTGTTAATTTTTTCCTTCACTGTGTTTGAGAATTTAACAATGGTATTTTTTATTTATGTTTCATATTTTTTAAACGAATTTCCTTATTTTTTTGTCTAGAGATACAAAATCAATTCTATAAGACAAAAAAAGTATATTAAAGACAAAACTTCAAGATAATGTTTACAAGGTGTTGGAGAAAATATCATTCAAAACTATGTTTTACTATTTTTTAAAAAATTTTATGTATTCGTTTTTAGCCGTGTATTAAGGATAAAGCAATTCGAAATTATCTCAAATCAAATTAATAATTTGAGAAATTATATATAGATACCCATTGCAAAAAAAATTGTAAGTTCCATTTGCACAATTTGTTGAAATGCAAAATAAGATCAATTTCTTTCTTTCTTTTTTACTTAACAATTTTTCAATATTTATTCATTCTTATGGATTACTTCTTGATATGAATATATTTAGCCATAACAATTAAATAATAATTATCATTATTATAAACTATAATCCATACATATATTTTACTACACTATTAAGTATACATTATTTTGTGTAATGTAATTCAATGAATAATATATCGCAACTAATATATTTCAATTGTTATTCTATATAATCCTAATATATACGATTTTTTTTTATAAATATATATTGAGACTATAAAAATGGTAACAATTTTGTAATTTTAATATTTATATATTTATATATATTACAATTTACACCCATCATGATGGTATTTGTATGTATTACTAAATATAGTCACTAATACTATAGTATCTAGATTATATTTTGATGGTACAAAGTTAGACTTAGAAGGGGTTGAATAATTCTAAACTCCTTTTTGTGCAAACTAATAAAAAATGATCTGAAAGACATTTCAGACTTTGGATGGTGCTGACTTTAGAAAGCGAATGGTAGAAAAAAGATAATACATCATATTTATACTGCTTCACTCCTAAAGTAGAAGTTACGTCCATTGCCTTTAGACTTGAAGAATTTTCAGAATGTAAAAATCACCTTGTACACAACAAGCACAACCTATGTTTCAAGTTAGAGACGTAAAAATAGGTTGTAACTCGTGAGTCAACCTGGACCGGAGTAGGTTTTAGGTGAGCCAGGTTGGTAAAAAATGGCTCATTTTCAAAACAAAGCTTTTTCTAGCTCGACCCAGTGAACCCGGCTCGCGGTGAGCTAAACCTATGGTGAGTCAGGTTGGCTCACGGGTTGGTGAATACAAAAATTTAAAATTAAAAATGGAAGCTCCGGTGTATGATTTTTTAATTTATATTATTTTAAAGTTGAACTATGGAATGCATTTAGTTTTGTTTTATGGATTATAGATTATATGAATTATGATATTTTCCTATTTTTTACTGGTATTGGAATGTGAGGAAAATAAAAAATTTGATATTGGAATGTAAGAAAAATAAAAATGGCATTTTCTTATTTTTACTTGATTATTATTTTTTAAAAAAGATTGGTCAACCCATGAGTCACCCGGTGGGTTGGTGGGTTAGGTCAGGTTAAGAAAATTGGCTCACTCAAGAAAACGAGCCGGATTGGGTTGAGTTATAAAAATTTTCAACCTATGGTGGGCCAACCCGTGTGGGTCAGGTTGACCCGTTTTGACAACTGTACTTCAAGTATTTTTGACTCCAGTCATTCCTAGTTCAACTCAAGTATTCTTTCAATCAAGTTACTCCTAGCTTAGTCCCAAATATTCTTTCTAAAGCCTCTTCAGGCCAAAAAGTGTTCCTACTTAGACTAAAGGTTGGTGAACACACCAGACTTGTTATACAAGATATGAGTGATAGAGAAAAGTTGTGGTACAAGGATAACTAAGTGTACAAAGAGATTTGTAATTGAAGCTAAAAATATGTTAAGGTATGGTAAGTGAAAAGTCAAGGTCTGCTAGAGGCAGAACAATAAGAAAGACTCTTACTCACGAGACAAATATAATGAAAAGCTTAAGATTTTGCTAGCAAGCACTTTTTAATTTTTGTTCACGTTCTAGAAGTTTTTTCAAAGTTTCTGATTTTCTCATATTTATAAAGCAGTTGAGATAGTCGTTGCTCAGCCGTTGGAGAAGAAATAACCATTGATTATATTTGACCTTGAAGATGTAAGCAGTGATAGGATTTGAATCAAGAGCTCTTTAGAACTTATACAAAAATGGTGATTGATCCGGTCTCGATACCGGTATCCGTTCTACAAAACATATTTCAACGTCTTTGATAGTTTGCCAACGTGCAACCGGTGTCATCAGTATACATCCGGACTCTAATTCCGTATCAGACATTCTCCTTATACCGATTGTCCAGGATAATGCCATGCACATCGGATAATATACACGTCACCATACATAAGACAAAGGGCATTGCAACGGGAACAAGGATAAAGATTCCATTCCCACACTACGAGCCAAAATCTACTCACGGGAATGATCAACTTGCCCCCTAAATCCAGCCCATACTCCCTACGCTCAATATAAAATAGCCACTTGACTCAATCATACTGGCAAGTGCATAATAAAATAATAATTTATAATATTATTTGAGGTTAGTGGTTTCCCACTAACGAGTCCTTGTATATCAAGCCAATCAGATATAAGAACTCTCTTCATCAATGGAGAGAGGGATCTTCGGCTTCTTTTCAACTTATAATTACTCTCTGAAAACACTCCTCACTGGGAATACGATTACTGACTTGAGCGTCGGAGAATATTCGCAGGTGACACCACCTTTCGCCCACATCAACGCGTGAGGACGGTGTAAAGGACCTCTAGGACGCCCAGACCGCTCTCTTCATACAGAGACATCGGATACATAGACCGGATACTCACATAACCGGTCTTCAGAGACGTAATCATCTCACTATTTGTGACTGGCCCGACACCGGATCTCTTGACCCCGGATCAGGACAGATCAGTGACCCTTGAGAATCTCATATCAAAATATACTTATTTGCTTAGTTTTTTCAAGCTAAAAGGTACACCATTGTAAAGGTTGACCTTAGGCTTTACACTGTCACATATACAACTTAATACACACGAGGCATCTTCCTAGGTTCCTTGCGCATGAACTTCTCAACTTTTGTCCCCTTTTTCCTTTTCGATGAAAGGGTGCAGGTTTTGAGCAAAATGCTATATTCAGTATTTTTATAGAAAGGGAAGATTGTTGTTCAGAAAACGTTCTTGAGTGAGTTGTTTCCCAAGAGTCTGGTAATACATTCAAACATTTTTCTTAGTTCTCCTTGTTTCAAGATGAACTTCTTTAAGTGGATGAACTAGACTTATCTTTGAAATAAATTTCATTTGATGGACTCCCTTTATTTCTTTCAACACGTGCGTTTCAAACTTTTCCTGAAACACTCGCTAAAGCATGTAAGCAAACACGCAAGCAGACTTTATTTAACTAAAAGTCTTAATGGATGTTATTAACAAATCATAGGGGTTTAGTCTTTTTAGACTCTTATTCAGACTTGGATCTATTAATGTATAATAATATATTCAATTTGAGTACATAGTAAGATAGATTTTAAATATTTAATTGAGGTTATATTTCAAATTATTTATTAATTAAATATATATTAGATACCGAACAACTAAATTATAAGTGTTTGTTACTATATATTTATGATTGTATATTAATTATTAACAATGTTTATCTAATTTGAGCCACTTTGCAATATTAACAATAAGGCATGAAAGAGAACAAAAATCTTGCATAATCATCCATAAACACAAGATGCATAACTTAAGGGCCATTTCTAGAAATTTGCACCGGTTTTCATGAACTCTCCTATATTTTATGATTAATTTAAAAAAGTGTTTCTCCATACATAACATGAATAAGAATGGAGGCATAGGATCCCTTTGTTGGAGTCTCCTAATAGGATGGAAGTCATTTAAATGAAAACTATTCCAATTGATAGATAAGGAGTTCTTCACACACCATATAACCAGTTTCACCATTTTCCTAGGAAAAGCAAAGTCATTAAAAGTCTTCTCCAATAAATCCCAATTAATATTATCATATGCTTTTTCAAATCAATTTTAAATGCAACCAACCCTTTCTTAGCTTACTTTTATACATACGAGACACAATTTCTTGAGCAATAATAGTATTACTAGAAGTGCTCCTACCAAGAATGAAACTGCTTCCAAGAGGACAAATAATATCATCCAAAAAAGGCCTTGATATATTAACAAGCACCTTAGTAATACGCTTATAGACCGCATTACAAAGACTGACAAGTCATGAATTTTAAAAAAAGTGAGATTATATACTTATAGAAGAGGTTAAATGGAATTATGAACTAACTTTGGATCAATAAACCCATACTCAAAAGCCTTCGCCACCTTATGCCAAACATCATCACCAACCACCTCCAACCATGATTTATATAAAAAAGGTTGGAACCCATCAGGACCAGGAGCTTTGAAAGTGCCCATACCAAAACAACATTTCTCACTCCCTCCTTAAGAACCGGTTGAAGGAGAGACATTATTCTCTCATCACAGAGATTAGGAAGATAAGAAAAGGTAATCCTTGCTTAAGAGGAATTACTACCCCTACAAAACACATTTTTGAAATAAGTAAAGGCCTCCGTCTTTAGAATATCATCCTTGGTACACCACACATTATCAGCCAGAAACATACCTTGAATTTTATTCCTATACCTCCTTACAAAAGTTTCAATATGATTGTTTTTTGTATTTTTATCACCTAAATGAACCCAGGGCGCCCAAGACTTCTAGTACCACTTTCCTAGGAAAAGCAAAGTCATTAAGAGTCTTCTCTAATAAATCCCAATTAATATTATCATATGCCTTTTCTTGATCAATTTTAAATGCAACCAACCCCTTCTTAGCTTACTTTTATACATATGAGACCCAATTTCTTGAGCAATAATAGTATTACCAGAAGTGCTCCTACCAAGAGGACAAATAATATCATCCAAAAAAGGCCTTAATCTATTGACAAGCACCTTAGTAATATGCTTATAGACCATATTACAAAGACTGATAGGTCATGAATTTTAAAAAAAGTGAGATTATCTACCTTTAGAATATGTCAAATGGAAGTATGAAGTAACTTTGGATCCGTAAACCCATACTCAAAGGCCTCCGCCACCTTATGCCAAACATCATCACCAACCACCTTCTAACATGATTTATAAAAAAAAGCTTTGAAAGTGCCCATACCAAAACAATATTTCTCATTCTCTCCTTAAGAACCGGCTGAAGGAGAGACCTCCTTCCCTCATCACACAGATTAGGAA
This sequence comes from Clitoria ternatea, assembly GCA_037962975.1. Taxonomy (NCBI): domain Eukaryota; kingdom Viridiplantae; phylum Streptophyta; class Magnoliopsida; order Fabales; family Fabaceae; genus Clitoria; species Clitoria ternatea. The sequence continues at coordinate 283,340,951 of CM075671.1, read as the reverse complement.
AATAAGAAAAGGTAATCCTCGCTTGAGAGGAATTACTATCCCTGTAAAACAAATTTTGGAAATAAGTAAAGGCCTCTGTCTTTAGAATATCATCCTTGATACACCACACATTATCAGCCAGAAACATACCTTGAATTTGATTCCTATACCTCCTTACAAATGTTTTAATATGATTTTTTTTGTATTTTTATCACCCAAGCGAACTCAGGGCTCCCAAGACTTCTAGTACCACAAAAGCTCTTCTTGAAGCAACATTTCCTCCAATTCACCCAAAAGCCTTGATTCAAGACGCCTAAGACCAATGGAAGAATTATATTCTAAAGTTCGTTGTATTCCACTTAATCTAGCAAGAAGCCATTTCTTCCGAACAAAGATACTCCCAAATTGTTTTTTGTTAAACTAAATAGACTTAATTTTAAGATAGATAAGAGAGTCCACCACTGGAGAGTCACCCATATCTAGCCCTTGCCAACTACATGTTTTTGACGGGAATGAGTCACCCAAGCAGCTTGGAAGCAAAACGAACAGAGTCTTTTCCACCACCCTAAAATAAGAGATGATGATAGGATGGTGATACAAAACAACATGACTAAGGACTTGAATAAAGACTTCTGGAAAACGATGAGGCAACTCCAAAACAGATAGGCCAAGTAGCTTATGAGCTAGATCTTTCCCCTCAAACCTACGTTCACCCGGTGTTCCATGTGTCTTTACTTTGAAATTACCATGGAAATAACCCAAAAGCCCATTTTTTCCACTTCCCACCCACTCCTCTTCCCCACCTTTCAGAGACAATTGATGAAGTTTTTGAGCCTGCAAAACATTTTACAAGTTCTAATACATCCCTCTCTCCTTTTATCATATCATCTCAACTGACTTTTTTTTACCACAACCCTCAAATCCCACTCACTTAATCTCATGCCCATCCCCATTGTTTATTTAACAGGAGCCATTAGCATCATTCTCCAATTCACGAGGAAGTAGACTACAACATGGTGCCTACTTACATGTATCATCATCGCATCCGTCCGTTGCAACCAAGTCATGCACACCCTTGGACCCTACACATTCAACCTCCATTTCACATACCTCATTTCTCCGTTCAGGCCTTGAGGACAAGGCCCTGATCCATCCGGGCGGTAATGATAGACCCATTAGACCTAAACTACTCATTAAAAGTTCAAATGGTTACAAGATTATGTTAATTAAAATAATGATCTTTAAATTCTTGGTTTCCTGTAAGTATAGATAACAAGTCTTTAAGATTTTTTATTTTTAATTTAAATATTAGGATATTTTTAAAAAGCGATATATATATATATATATATATATATATATATATATATATATTGTAAGGGAGAAAAAACTAACAATATGTATATATTGTCACAATTTACACAAATAACGTATACAAATGTAACTTTATAGAAAATCTGCAGAAGACTTCTATTATATTTATAACTGTCTACATATATATAGGTTTAACATTTAATTTTTATAAAAAAGTAAGTTAAGGGGCATAAAAATTAGCAATAAGATAACATCATGAAACTCAAAAATTTAAACAAAATAAGATTGTATTTGCAAGGCTTGAAAATGTTCATGACGTATTTGCAAATTCTAATAAAATATTATAATTGTAAGACAGCAATAGTAAAAAAATTATGTTGATGAAGTTTGAAATAATATGGAATATTAGTTATAAAATGAAGAAATGACAATAAAGTAGTATTACAATAACAAAATAGTAATTGTAATAAAAATAAATAAAGGAAAACATAAAAAAAACAATAAACTAACTGTAAATTAAAACATAAATATTTTAAAACTAAAAAATTATGATAATAAATGATTACAAAACAAAAAGTGATAAAATATTGTTATGAAATAGTTCGATTCTGTGCAAAATCAAAACCAAACCGCTCACATACCAATATCTATATTCTTCTTATTATACGGAAACCTTGAAACTACACTAAGTGTAGAAACAAATTGCATCACCCATTCAAAAACTTGTTATACTCTAATTGAGTAATAATGTTTGCAATTTAAGTTGACAAATTAGGCACACCGGGGTGTACCTGCAAAAGGGACTCTGATGCTTAAGTCAATAATTGGTACAACGGAGCAATAATGATGTTCAGAGTGTAATCAATGAGTGTAGTAAATGAATTATATATGTATTAATGAATGCTTCTTATTTGTAGATTTGATTATGTACAACTTGTGATTTGACCCGTCAGAGTTACAGACTTAGGTTAAGTTGGTCATTTGTATCTGACTCTAACTCAGTGTCAGCTTCCGTGTCCGAGGTCGGGCTCACAAATCCGTTCCAGGGTTCTGTGGACATTCTGGTTTCTGGACAATCCAACTCTTCCTTTAACGCATTTACTTTTTTAATACGGTTCGGTGGTTACCTGCTCATAGGGGCCGATATGAACACTTGATTATTATCATTATTATTATATGTTTTTTTCACACTAACTAACCTCACATAATGTTAATGTTTTTATTTTATTTTAACTTTAGATGGATTGTTGACATGAGTTTGTATGGAAGAATGGAATGGTTTCAAAAATTTAATTTGTTGACATCAATTTGAATTTATGTGTTAAAGCAAGTGCCATTTTAATTTGATAATTTTACACAATGTTCATGTTTTGTTTATGGTTATGTTGGATGGTTATATGGTTTTGATCTTTATAGTTTTGTAATTGTGACACTAAAGCAATTATGATGTTTGAAGTTTTCTAAATTTATATTTTTATAAAATTTATAACAAGTTATAATTAATCGGATATCCGATCCAAACCAAGTTAGACTAGATTGGATTTTAAATTTTTTTTTTTACATAAATCTGATCCAACTCAATCCAATTAATTTTGTTAAGACTAAATTTTTGACTGAAATCCGACCCAAATTGGTACTTTCTTAACATTATAAAAACCTTTATTGTAAGAATTAAGATCATCTTAACATAAATTATACACATCACTAATCAAAAAAGGTTCTTACATAGTTAAAAGGCTAATATATTAATAATATATTAGAACCCTCTCTAACTTTTTAATTTTATATCAAGTGTTTTAATATAATCAATGTAATTTTTTACGTTAGTTATTAAAACAACTAATGTAAAATATTGATTTTTTATATTGGTTTTTACAATAATTGGCATACAAAATGTTTTTAACATTAGATGTTTCAATATCTGACGTTAAAGATATTTTTTACATTGATTATTGCAAAAAGTGGTATAAAAATATATTAAAAAATTAATATTCTACATTAATTTTTTAATAACTAATGTAAAATTTTTTTTACACCAGTTATTAACTAATATAAAAAAATTAAAAATCAACTAAAAAACACAAAAAAATGAGACATGAAATAATTTTAATTAATGGCTTAGATAAAATATATCAACTAAATCTCATTAAATGATTCTAATTATGGTAAAAGAATAATTCTAATTAATAACAAATAAACCACAACCATTAGATTAAAATGAAATGAATGGTTAAGATTTACAGTAAGTCCCTGAAACTACACTAAGTGTAGAAACAAATTGCATCACCCATTCAAAAACTTGTTATACTCTAATTGAGTAATAATGTTTGCAATTTAAGTTGACAAATTAATTTAAGATGTTTCGATATTTATTATATTGATTATGACTAAAGTTCAAAATGAAAATAGTCAAGAGAATCTAAACCGCAAATAATAAGTTTGGTTTATTTTTTATATTATACATATTATATTTTATCAAAGTAATCCAAAACGGAAACATTTTTACTAAGTGATTTGGCTGGCAACATGAAACATTCCTACTAAGAGCCTATTTCTATTGCAAGATCAAATTTCTTCTAACAAGGACATGAACAACAAATAATTTAGATAATCACCGTCAATCTCAAAGAGCATGCTTAGAACCACTTTCATATGTGGTAAAAGTGATTCGAGATGATCTTCACCGATATTTTGGTGGATGAAACTACAGTATTGAAGCAATTTTTTCTTGCTTTGGGTAGAAGAGAATCAATTCTAACAAACAGACCATGTTTTGGTAATCATGTACCTCAAACAACTTTGATAGAAGATCCAAACAACATTTATAAAAATTATTTTTCTACATTTATTATCCAAACAAAAATCGCATTTTAAAATCAATTTTGCACAATCAATTGTACAAAATCACATTAATCTAAAATCAACCATATTGCAAAACCAAACACAACATTGATGGTTGTAGTAAATAAAGAAAATCCTACCTCATACTTCCACCAAGCCAAGTAAAAAATATCTTATACTTTTGAGCCCAAAAATCAAAGACATTTCCCTACAAGGTAGTGGAAGGTGAATAAAGTTGTACCCAAGCAAATTCATGTTTGTAAGGCAAAGTTGCCTCGCAAGAGGCTTCACATGCATATACGACAATGGAGGCCCAATCCAGAGAGTTCACTTCATTTTCAACACCAAAGTAATACAGCAGCTGTGGTAAAATCTGGCACCACAAAACATTACCAGATCAGAGTGTCTAAAGAAAAATGAATGAACATTTGATTAGCCATGCAAAAAAAAAAACTAGTACATGCAGAGCAACATTCAGCTTCAACCACTGATTTCTCATATAAATAACTACCTGAAATTCACAACACATAGGTCCACTGCAGTAATTGCATTTAGGGATATCAGCCTGGGATGGTCGACCACTTGAAATAGGCCATATTGGCTTAGCATTACTGTTCCTATAATACCTGGATTTACCAAAATATCAAAACTGTAATTAAATACAAATATATTGATAAAATTAATATCATGATTCCAGCTACACGTGGTTAAATTTCTGTTATCATCATTGCGAAATATGATTACCAAAGCAATGCAGCTTTTAGAATGTGATTTTGAGGGAAAATAACATGCATAATTTAAATTCCAACTTGTCCCCCTAAATTTACCAATGCCAGTTTATGCAAAAAATAAAAATAGTAGGTTCAAAACAGCTACTATCTCTAAAATGCTAGGTTAGACAGTCATAAGCAATGAATATATTTTCACTACTAACCACTAATGGTGCATAAAGCATTTCACCATAGTTAAGCACCCTAAGTTTTCAATTTTTTCTAAATGTTAAATCACCTCAAGACTTGGTCAGGAGCCTTTGCAATGCGTTCCTGGAAGTTGGCCCAACTCCTTTTGTCATCATCACCCTAAACACAAAATATAATTAGCAAAGAATATACTTAAAAAAGCAATAGAACCTCATTTAAGGAAAAACGGAGAGAAAAGAAAATACCTTAAAGCTATCCAAAAGTGAATTCATTGTCTCATCAGTCCTGTTTCTTGAGATCAAGGAATTAGCTGATGTATTATCCTCAGACATGTCTCCATTATATTCACTTTCATCTTCAATGATGATCTCAAATTCAGGCCACAAATTGTTGCTTTCAACTGTACATTATGATGCAAGATCGCATACGTGAACTAACAGGGAGCTAAATAGTAGATACCATAACATTTTATACGGTAACTTCAAAACTAATAGTAATGACTACTTTTTATTTTGGAATGGCATCAAACATGTTAAAAGTTTCTTAGTGGATAAAAATAGAATATCTTTTCAAAGTTGATTTACTTTTTCCCCTAATTCAGGATTAGATTGTTATCAAAATATTATATATGAGCAATGCGCAATATCATAATAAGATTTATCACTTTTTTTATTTCATCTAAAAAAGACTAATATTTTGTTATTGGAATATGTTAGGCCTCTTATAAATAAATATTATAAGAGGAAAGCCAAGACTTAGGCTTTTTAATAGGACTGAAGTGTTTTTAGCAGTTATTAGTTATTTTAACAGTTATTTTGAGCAGTTATTTTGAATATGTAACTAAAGCATATCTGCCTCTAAGCAGTTATTAGCTTAATAAAAATAGGAGAAGAAGCAGGAGAGAGGAGAGGCAGTTTTTGAGTGATTTCAAGAAGGGAGAGACTAAGCTCTCGAACATCTTAGAGGAAACCTTGATACTCAATCAGTTCTACTCAATTTCCTGTGTAACTTGTATTTCTGTAAGTGAATAAAATTCAGTTCTTATTCTCATATTAGTTGAGGTCTATCAACTAGTATCAAAGCAACACGTTTTTGGAGACTATTCATGGTGTCAACACGCAGCATGGAGGCGAGAATGGAAGCGTTGGAAAGGGGGTTCAAAGGCTTGCTGGCGATGCGTGACATAATAGAGAAGACCGCTGATCAATTAAACGAGGTGCAGGCTTCGGTGCGAGAAATTCATGCAAAACAGGAGGAAGAGAACAGCAACGGAAGCCAAACAAATTTTCAGGGCGGAACACAAGGGAGCCACAATGGTGGACGATACAAAGTGGATAGATGGAGGAAGTTAGATATACCTGTTTTTAATGGAGAAGATGCGTATGGCTGGACCACCAGAATTGAGAGATATTTTGATTTGAAAGGGATGTCTGGAGAAGAAAAATTACAGGCGGTTATGGTGGCGATGGAAGGAAAAGCGCTGACTTGGTATCAATGGTGGGAGTTCTCGGCACACCAACCGAATTGGGAGGATTTTAGGGCAGCGGTTATTAGGCGTTTCCAACCCACCACCCACCATGGTTGAAAATCCTTTTGAACTATTGCTGAGTCTCAAGCAAACAGGTTCAGTGGAAGAATATAGAGAGAAATTTGAACTCTATGCTGGTCCGTTAAAGAGTACAGAACCAGCATACTTGAAGGGTATCTTTTTGAATGGGCTCAAGGAATTAATTAAAGCAAAATTAAAGCTCCATCCAACAGAAAGCTTGGCTGATTAATGGATTGTGCACAGAGAGTGGATGAGAAGAACCAGTTAACCACCAAAAGGGAAAATTTAACAGGTACAATCAGCAGGCTAATCAGGACGTATAGCAATAACCGCACGGTGACATGGGAACAAGGAGCGAAGCAACAGCCCAATGTGTCCGGAACTGGAAGTTCTACAGGAGAAGGAAGTGAGGTGAAATCTTCTAATACATTCAAAGGAAGAAGCTTCAGAAAGTTAACAGATGCAGAGTTACAAGAGAGGTCTAGGAAGGGATTATGTTTCAGATGTGATGAAAAATTTGGTCCAGGCCATGTGTGTACAAACAAACAGTTACAAATTTTAGTGTTGGCTGAAGGGGAAGAAGAAGGGGATGAAAAGGGAGAAACTACGGTGATTGAGGAAGATAGAGAGCTAAAAAACCTCCAGTTATCTATGTGTAGCATTGTTGGCTTTACGTCAAAGAAAACAATTAAGTTATGGGGTAAGATTGGGAAAGAACACGTCATGGTACTTATTGATTCTGGAGCCTCTCATAATTTCATTTCAGCCACGTTTGTGAAACAACATGAACTGGACATGTATGCAACCTCCATTTATACAGTTGAGGTGGGTGACGGGAGAAAGATAGATTGTGAAGGGGTATGTTCTAAATTGAAGTTGGAGATGCAGGGCTTAAAAATTCAACAAGATTTTTATGTCTTTGATCTTGGAGGAGTGGATATGGTGTTGGGAATGGAATGGCTGGCTAGCCTTGGAGAAATAAGAGCAAATTTCCGAGAATTAATTCTTAGAATTCCGGTTGAGGACGGATATCACACATTGAAGGGAGAGTCAGATTTAACTAGAGTCGTAGCTTCTTTAAAATCTGTCTTAAAGGCTATACGTGATCAAGGCCACGGATTCCTTGTGAAGTACTGTCACATACAGGCTGAAAAAACAGAACCAAAAATCTACCCGACTTGGACAGAATCAGTCTTGGAAGATTATGACTCGATCTTTCAAGAGCCGCAGGGATTACCACCCCCTAGAAGGCAAGACCATGCGATTCGGTTGAAGGAAGGGTCTAATATCCCCAACATCAGACCGTACAGGTACCCACACTACCAGAAGAATGAAATTGAAAGGTTAGTGGATGATATGCTTAACTCTTGTATAATTAGACCTAGTGTCAGTCCTTATTCTAACCCTATAATCTTGGTGAAGAAAAAAGATGGTGGATGGCGTTTTGTGTAGATTATCAGGCTCTTAACAAAATTACTATACCAGATAAATTCCCTATTCCTATTATTGATGAATTGGGAGGAGCGGTGATTTTTTCTAAGTTGGACTTACGATCTGGTTACCATCAGATCAGGATGCGGGAAGAGGACATTCATAAAACAGCTTTCCGGACTCATGAAGGGCATCATGAATTTATTGTCATGCCTTTCGGACTTACCAATGCCCCTTCCACCTTTCAATCTCTTATGAACGAGGTGCTAAAACCATATTTAAGAAAATTTGTACTTGTTTTCTTTGATGATATTCTGGTTTACAGTAAGGGTGAGGATGAACATCAGCGGCATTTACGAGCTGTTTTAGCATTGTTGAAGGAGAACCAATTGTTCGCTAATAAGAAAAAATGTACTTTTAGCCAACCTCAATTGGAATACTTAGGTCATATCATTTCAGCAGAAGGGGTGGCAGCAGATCAAAGGAAAATTGATGCTATGTTGGATTGGCTAATACCTAAGGATATTAAGGCTTTGAGGGGATTTTTGGGATTGACAGGTTACTATAGAAGGTTTGTTAGAGACTATGGTAAGATAGCCAGGCCTTTGACTCAACTATTGAAGAAGGATAAATTTCAATGGAATGATGAAGCACAAGCTGCCTTGGAAAAAATTAAACACCTAGTGGCTGAATTACCTATATTGACCGTCCCTGATTTCTCCAAAACTTTTACCATAGAAACTGATGCATCAAACAAGGGGCTAGGGGCAGTTTTAATGCAGGAGGGCAGGCCTGTGGCTTTCCTCAGCCAGACTCTTTCTGATAGGGCACAATCTAAGTCAGTATATGAGAGAGAATTAATGGCGATTGTGATGGCTGTACAAAAATGGAGACACTACTTGTTGGAAAGACACTTCATAATTCTGACTGATCAAAAGAGCCTTAAATTTCTGACTAAACAACGAATATTGAGCGAGGAATATTTCAGGTGGACCTCTAAACTCATGGGTTTGGATTTTGAGATATGCTTAGACCAGGAAAGGAGAATGGGGTGGCTGATGCTCACTCTCTAGAAAAATGACATTTTCAACGTTGTCCTCAGTCCATTTTGAGCAAGCAGAAGATTGGGAAGCAGAAATTCATAAAGATCCTAAGCTCCAAGGGATAATTCATGATCTGATACAAGATTCTAATTCACATCCGGGTTATAAATTTCAAAATCAGAAGTTATTGTATAAAGGTTGGTTAGTCCTTCCAAAAGACTCTTCTTGAATTCCCTTGTTACAAGAATTTCACAACTCTGTTGTGGGGGGACATTCAGGTTTCTTTAGAACCTATAAGAGAATTTCTGAAGTTGTGTATTGGGAAGGCATGAGGAAACACATACAACATCATGTAGCTACGTGTGACACATGCCAAAGGAATAAATATCAAACTCTATCTCCAGCAGGACTTCTTCAACCACTGCCTATACCAACTCAAGTTTGGGCTAATATATCCATGGACTTCATTGAAGGGTTCCCAGGGCTCAAGGAAAAAATGTCATCTTAGTAGTAGTTGATAGATTGACTAAATATGCTCATTTCCTTGCACTTAGTCATCCTTTTACTACAAAAGAGGTTGCTGAAATTTTTATCACAGAGGTAGTTAAATTGCATGGGTTTCCCTCTTCTATTGTATCGGATCGTGACAAAATATTCCTCAGCCATTTCTGGTCAGAATTGTTCAAACTGGCCGGCACTAGACTTAAGTTTAGCTCTGCATACCATCCCCAAACAGATGGCGAAACTGAGGTGGTCAACCAATGCTTAGAGACTTATCTAAGGTGCCTCACCGGAACTAAGCCTAAGCAGTGGCCTAAGTGGTTGAGTTGGGCTGAGTTCTGGTTTAACACCAGCTACAACAGCTCTTTGAAACTGACTCCTTTCAAAGCCTTGTATGGCCGTGATCCACCCCATCTTTTGAAAGGAGCCACCATTCCGTCAAATGTTGAAGAGGTGAACAAGATGACTCATGACAGGGACCAAATGTTACATGATCTCAAAGGAAATTTGGTCAAAGCCCAGAATCAAATGAAGAAGTTTATTGACCAATCTAGGCGTCCAATATCCTTAGTTGTTGGTGATTGGGTGTATCTCAAGTTACAGCCATATAGGCTACGCTCATTGGCTCGGAAGAGAAATGAGAAACTGAGTCCATGTTTTTATGGTCCTTATCAGATCACAAAACAGATTGGAGCAGCTGCTTTTCAGTTAGCCCTTCCACCAGAGAGTAAAATCCACCCTGTGTTTCATGTTTCCTTACTCAAGAAGGCCATCTCTCCCTCAGCAAATCCTCAACCTTTACCACCTATGCTGTCGGAAGAGTTGGCATTGCAGGTAACACTGGCTGCTGTGAAATCAGTGTGTAACACCACAAATGGGAATGCCAAAGTGCTTATTCAGTGGACTGATCTGCCAGAATTTGAAGCCACTTGGGAACCAGTGGAAACCATCATGCACCAATTTCCTTCTTTTCACCTTGAGGACAAGGTGACTCTTTTGGGAGGGAGTATTGTTAGGCCTCTTATAAGTAAATATTATAAGAGGAAAGCCAAGACTTAGGCTTTTTAATAGGACTGAAGTGTTTTTAGCAGTTATTAATTGTTTTAACAGTTATTTTGAGCAGTTATTTTGAAAATGTAACTAAAGCATAACGGCCTCTAAGTAGTTATTAGCATAATAAAAATAGGAGAAGAAGCAGGAGAGAGGAGAGGCAGTTTTTGAGTGATTTCAAGAAGGGAGAGACTAAGCTCTCGAACATCTTAGGAGGAAACATTGATACTCAATCAGTTCTACTCAATTTCCTGTGTAACTTGTATTTCTGTAAGTGAATAAAATTCAGTTCTTATTCTCATATTGGTTGAGGTCTATCAGAATAGTATACAAAACTTTAAACAGTGACCTTTATGAGACTCCAAGGAGGCAGTTCCATTATTGTTGGGTCTAGGAACATATGAAAAAACTTTCATCTTCTGGCAGGTAATTTTATGCCCTGAGGACCAACTAACAACCTGAAAAGTAGAGAGAGAAATTAATTCATAGGAACCAAATGTGTGTAAAGAAAAAAAAAATGAACACGCTAAATTCAGTTACCTGGTGTTTCTCCGAGCAATACCGTGCTTGTCTGCAACCACTGCAAATCTTGTCCCCTTTCCAGGTACCACACCAATCACAAAGAACAGCTGAAAGAAGATATTCTATCAAAATAGAGGTTCACTTGGAAATTAGAATAAATTATAAATCTGATTCATAGAATGCATGCACGTCTACTCCAACACCTAAAATCATCAAAGGCGATAATCCACTTATCTTGAAGGCCAAGCAGGCCATATATATTAGCTATGCTTGAAGTAAAATAACTATACAAATAATGTGGAAAATCATAAAAGTAAGAATATAATACAAGCGGCTTGTTCAGGAGAACTATATTAAGCCTGAGAACGAAATGTGACATCATATTTTTTTACTTGGCAAAAGCAAGATGCCAATATATTCAATAGCAAATGGAAAGATAATCTAATCATGACCTCTTTTTAACTCATTCAGGAATCCCAGTCACTAGTAGTCACAATGAGACAATCATGAGCATAAAGATTCATAAATCAACAAACATACAAACCAGCAAATAAAGATCCAAACAGAAACAGCAATCCATGTTCTCCATACGAAAGCAGCGGAATTTTAAGCAATTATGAACATGAGTTCTCCCCCAGGGCACAAATTACCCAAAGGCCAAAACAAGCAATCATTCATAAAACTTGGAGAAGTAATCAATATTTGTATGATGGGATTATTTTCTACATAATGAATAAAAAATGACAAGTGAACCAACCTCCACTGCCGACGGGTGGGTGACTCTCATTATATTGAGGGCATTCACGTGAGTAAAATGGATTATCACGAGGTAATTGACAACGGAAAACCTTCACACTTCATTAAATCATTACATAGTCAGCCCTCAACAATCAGGGGAACTAGAAAATTGGAAAAAAAATTCTTTCACATAGGATGATCACGGACCTTCTAGATGGCTTCTCAGGATGACGTTTCCATTGCTCATACTGATCCCTAAGAAGACATTTCATGGAAGGACACATGAAAACAAACAACATCCGATGAAATGTAGTTTCCTTCTCGATCGGTGCATAAACCTAGCAATTGAAGGGTTAATACAATATATCACAATCCAAAGGTACAGCGCAAACCACAAGTACATCAAACAAGAATACAAGGCATTAACTTCATACCTGAAGCAAGAATTGTAAAGGCTCTCCGCAAATGTCACACACAGATGTTCTCCCTAAAGGTATATTCACAGGGTCAAGCCAAGCCTATTATTCACATCACAACAGGACATATAACCAACAGAAACTGAAATTTGTGTTAATTGAATACAACAAGGCAAAGTATTATTCTAAAAGTATACAAAGATGGTAAAGGACCGGGACTCCTCCGGCTTTGCTTGGGAAATATTGACGGCAAAGAGACTATTGATTCTTAGGTTTTTCAACAAAACCAAGAGTGGCAGGTTCATGTTCTTCCTCATCATCATAATCATCATCCTCATCTTGAACTTCTTCGCAATCATTCTGGATTGGATCTCCAATGGTATCAGTGTCCATGTGAATAGGAATAGAATAGAAGTGCTAGTCTGGGAGAGAATAGGAGGTGCTTGTGCAAGTGATGCAAAGGGTTGTACCAATAAATAACAAAAATATATGGTTGTATAACTTGATTAGAGGTCAGGTCACTTGATCAAGTCTGTCTACCTATCAATTTTACTGGAAAACCAGACAAATAACAGGAAAGAAGGCTATTAAAAAACAGATCACATCAGGCATTCAAGCATATATTAGTTACAATCACAAATGATCAAAGGTGACCATTGACCACAAAATTCAAAAATTTAACAGCCATGCAGGAGGTTTGGTCAAACATGTCCACTTGGAAATCATCAAAGAATCTGTCACCAAGGTACAAGAAAGCTACAATCTACCAAATGCTTCGGGCTAGGAAAGTAGTTTGTAGAAAGAAATAAAAGAAAATAGCCAGCCACTCAACAGTTCAATTTGACACAAGAGAACTTAGAACCTGATTGAATAAACATTAACAATCAATTCTTTTGCAGCAATACTTTATTGATTTCTATCAACACCCTTTACGGGTTCTCAAGATTGGTGCTTAAGACATTGAGATATTTGATATAAAACTTGGAAATCGATTTCAGTAGCTGACGTCAATGCAAACAAATGTATTAGATATACCACAGCTCCAGCACAACAAAAGCCCTCACACAAATATGGACTTAGTATAGCAAATGAAAAATATGCAACAATTATACCATCAAGCAATACAACTTTCTTAGGTGTCCGAAAAAGGAATTACAGCATTTACATATAAGGTTTTGAACAGACATTATAATATATGCATGTGCTGCGATATTCACTAATTTGCATTGACTGGTGTAATGTAACACACATACCAACAATTCTGTTCTCACGTATTTATGTATGCCTACACCAACCATCTAACTTAAGAATGAAAATATTATGAATTTGTCATTCAATGAATAAAATAGCAGTGCCATTCAATGAAAATATTATGAAGTTTGCTAATAGTCCACAAGACAGAGCAGTGTGAAAGTTGCTACACCACTGCATGGAGCCATTGAAGTCTATCATTAACCAAAACATCTCTACCAAAAAATTAATCATTACCCAAAAACCTCAATAAACATGCACAAACAAAACAAGAAGAAGCCTCCATGATAGCCAATAGAAAAACAATTTCCCAGTTGCACATAATTATAACTCCAAATTAACAGAAATTAATCCACTGAAGTTCATACAAAACAGGAAAGACAAGATTATAGACACAGTAATTTCATTCTCTTCCTAAAGAGAATCAAACAAATTAAAAGGAAAAGGAGAGGGCGAGAAGGCACCAACAAATAGCAGAAGGCATTAGCAACGAACGGCACAAGTTGCAGCCTTGGTTGGGTAGCGGCTCATCAGAAACTAGGTTTTCAGGGCTATCATCAAATTTTGAAATTATATTCTCTTATACCAGGGTAATACACATTCTTTTTAACCACACTTTTTAACACATTCTATTTGAACACATGTTTTAACACATTTTGTATTTTTAAAATATCTGTAAATTGTTCCTTGCTTGCTTTTAAAAAAACTACTGGATCCAATAGAGTACGATAAAAATGTATTCAAACAAATATCTTGCTAGTGGCTAATATTTCTATCAAAAACTAGGCACATGATGTTCAATCCAACTTATTTTTGGCTTAACTATTAGAATAAAATTTGATTTGACTAAGAGAAACCTAAAATTTGACCCAAAAAAAGGGTTAAAGTTAAAACATCGTGACCCCAAAAAAACTAAAAATGAGCTTTCACGTTAAATTAAAAACTATTTGGTAGTTTTAAAATTTTTCAACAGAAACATGATTAAAAAATCAACAGAAAAGTGACTTGGAGTAAAAAATTGTATCCTACAATATTTTTATAATTATTTAAATTGATTAAAAATTTATCTTATGAATTAATTTCATAAGTTATCTTTTAATCTAATAAGAATTTGACAAATATACTAAAAAAACAAATGATTTATTATATTCTTAATCTAAATAATTGATACAAACTTAAAATTTTAAACGATCAAACTAAATAAAATTATCAACTTTTTCGTACTAATGAACATAATCAGTGAATAAGTACCATACATTGCTTAAGCATCATAATTTTTGTGATCATCATCAATTTCCATAATTGCACATGCTTAATTCTATGTCTCATACTTGTTTTTCTTTGCTATCATTACGTTCATTTACTACAAAGACTATTTTGTGGTTCCATATTTTCTGGCAACCCAGAAACACTCCTGCAAAATTATATGATTTACAACATTTTGCTTATGTGTCACAATTCCTTTTCTTTAACACATTGTCTGGAACATTCAGTTATTGGTGGGTTGAAATGTTTTTCAACATAAAAGGACAAAACTTGGCTCATTTCATTAGTTTTGGCGCATAGAAAATTAAGGGCGGGCATTCCTAAAATGAATAGTTTTATGACTCTTTTTCCTTTGGTTTTTTAAGATGTTTGTTATGATTTATCTTATTTTTCTAGTTTTTTGCTTTTTTATGTTTTGGTTTGTTTATGCTTGATTTTTATATTTTGCAGTTAAATAGGTATAAAAAAAGATTAATTTGGATCCAAAAACAAAAATTTCATGACATTTGCAGAGTTGAAAAAGCCTAAAAGAAGAGCCTTACTGGACCAGGAAAAGTGTTGAACAGCAAGTAAAAGCTCAAAACCAACTCAACGAGCATAGGTGTGAGCACGCACCTCAAATAGCAGAGTTACCTAAGTCATATTTTTAATGTATTTTGCTTTTTATTCGGCCATTACTTTGTAATTAGACGAGTTAGGCTATTTAAGTCAATCCTTAGTTAGTTTAGGTAACTCAAAAGGATCGTGATGGAGTTGTTATGGTTCTTCTCTGTTCTCAAAAGCAATGAATTGGTCAGGTCTTTTCTTGTTCCCCATATAATGTTAATGATCTTAAAGAATCTCTTTGTGCTTTTCATTACCTTATATGAATAGTTATCTTTCGCTTAGGGATTTAGGAATAATCTTAATAGAAAACTTGTATACATTTTGACTTGATTTTAATTGAGTGTTGTTTTAGTTTCTTTTACACTTGAGCTTTAATTATGTTTTTATGGATTTGTGACACTAATTAAAACTATCCAAATTGTTGGAAAGGTACTAGAGAGTGAACCCACCCTTAAAACAAAGGTGTAATTGAAACTTACAGAGGCACTATCAAGTAAATATAAGCGGAACAATCTAATTATAATTGAACTTTAATATACCTTTTTCACTTAGTTTGATGTAAATGATTTTTGAGTTTAGTTTTGTTTTCGTGATTATTTCTATGTTTATTATTGTCTGTTTAATTTTTCACTTAGTTTTAATATTGTGATGAAGCCAAAGTTTCTAAGAGAATATATGATTCTTGATTTTCCTATTGTACTAAGGACGTGTAAGCTTCGTATAATGCGGGCGGGGTGAGTCAAAAAAAAATGGGCTAAAAACATTGGCCCGACCTGTGTAAGCTTGATACCATACACATAATACTCTCAATGGCTGCACAACATGGCTGAAGTATTTTCCATTTAGATGTAAAGAGTGCCTTTCTTCATCGAGAACTCAGAGGAAATATATGTGTGGCAACCAATTGGTTGTATGAAGATGGATAAAGAAGAGAAGGTGTACAAGCTAAGAAAGGCATTGTATGGGCTCAAACAAGCACCAAGAGCCTGGTACAATCAGCAGGCCAATCAGGACGTATAGCAATAACCACACGGTGACATGGGAACAAAGAGCGAAGTAATAGCCCAATGTGTCCGGAACTGGAAGTTCTACAGGAGAAGGAAGTGTGGTGAAATCTTCTAATACATTCAAAGGAAGAAGCTTCAGAAAGTTAACAGATGCAGAGTTACAAAAGAGGTCTAGGAAAGGATTATGTTTCAGATGTGATGAAAAATTTGGTCCAGGCCATGTGTGTACAAACAAACAGTTACAAATTTTAGTGTTGGCTGAAGGGGAAGAAGAAGGGGATGAAAAGGGAGAAACTACAGTGATTGAGGAAGTTAGAGAGCTAAAAAACCTCCAGTTATCTATGTGTAGCATTGTTGGCTTTACGTCAAAGAAAACAATTAAGTTATGGGGTAAGATTGGGAAAGAACACGTCATGGTACTTATTGATTCTGGAGCCTCTCATAATTTCATTTCAGCCACGTTTGTGAAACAACAGGAACTGGACATGTATGCAACCTCCATTTATACAGTTGAGGTGGGTGACGGGAGAAAGATAGATTGTGAAAGGGTATGTTCTAAATTGAAGTTGGAGATGCAGGGCTTAAAAATTCAACAAGATTTTTATGTCTTTGATCTTGGAGGAGTGGATGTGGTGTTGGGAATGGAATGGCTGGCTAGCCTTGGAGAAATAAGAGCAAATTTCTGAGAATTAATTCTTAGAATTCCTGTTGAGGATGAATATCACACATTGAAAGGAGAGTCAAATTTAACTAGAGTCGCAGCTTCTTTAAAATCTGTCTTAAAGGCTATACGTGATCAAGGCCACAGATTCCTTGTGAAGTACTTTCACATACAGGCTGAAAAAACACTACCAGAAGAATGAAATTGAAAGGTTAGTGGATGATATGCTTAACTCTTGTATAATTAGACCTAGTGTCAGCCCTTATTCTAGCCCTATAATCTTAGTGAAGAAAAAAGATGGTGGATGGTATTTTTGTGTAGATTATCGGGCTCTTAACAAAATTACTATACCAGATAAATTTCCTATTCCTATTATTAATGAATTGGGAGGAGCGGTGATTTTTTCTAAGTTGGACTTACGATCTGGTTACCATCAGATTAGGATGTGGGAAGAGGACATTCATAAAACAACTTTTCGGACTCATGAAGGGCATTATGAATTTATTGTCATGCCTTTCGGACTTACCAATGCCCCTTCCACCTTTCAATCTCTTATGAACGAGGTGCTAAAGCCATATTTAAGAAAATTTGTACTTGTTTTCTTTGATGATATTCTGGTTTACAGTAAGGGTGAGGATGAACATCAGCGGCATTTACGAGCTATTTTAGCATTGTTGAAGGAGAACCAATTGTTCGCTAATAAGAAAAAATGTACTTTTAGCCAACCTCAATTGGAATACTTAGGTCATATCATTTCAGCAGAAGGGGTGGCAGCAGATCAAAGGAAAATTGATGCTATGTTGGATTGGCCAATACCTAAGGATATTAAGGCTTTGAGAGGATTTTTGGGATTGACAGGTTACTATAGAAGGTTTGTTAGAGACTATGGTAAGATAGCCAGGCCTTTGACTCAACTATTAAAGAAGGATAAATTTCAATGGAATGATGAAGCACAAGCTGCCTTGGAAAAAATTAAACACCTAGTGGCTGAATTACCTATATTGACCGTCCCTGATTTCTCCAAAACTTTTACCATAGAAACTGATTCATCAAACAAAGGGCTCGAGGCAGTTTTAATGTAGGAGGGTAGGCCTGTGGTTTTCCTCAGCCAGACTCTTTCTGATAGGGCACAATCTAAGTCAGTATATGAGAGAGAATTAATGGCGATTGTGATGGCTATATAAAAATGGAGACGCTACTTGTTGGAAAGACACTTCATAATTCTGACTGATCAAAAGAGCCTTAAATTTTTGACTAAACAACGAACATTGAGCGAGGAATATTTCAGGTGGACCTCTAAACTCATGGGTTTGGATTTTGAGATATGTTATAGACCAGGAAAGGAGAATGGGGTGGTTGATGCTCTCTCTAGAAAAATGACATTTTCAGCGTTGTCCTCAGTCCACTTTGAGCAAGCAGAAGATTGGGAAGTAGAAATTCATAAAGATCCAAGCTCCAAGGGATAATTCATGATCTGATACAAGATTCTAATTCACATCCGGGTAATAAATTTCAAAATCAGAAGCTGTTGTATAAAGGTTGGTTAGTCCTTCCAAAAGACTCTTCTCGAATTCCCTTGTTGTTACAAGAATTTCATAACTCTGTTGTGGGGGGACATTCAGGTTTCTTTAGAACCTATAAGAGAATTTTTGAAGTTGTGTATTAGGAAGGCACGAGGAAAAACATACAACATCATGTAGCTACGTGTGACACATGCCAAAGGAATAAATATCAAACTCTATCTCCAGCAGGACTTCTTCAACCACTGCCTATACCAACTCAAGTGTGGGCTAATATATCCATGGACTTCATTGAAGGGCTTCCCAAGGCTCAAGGAAAAAATGTCATCTTAGTAGTAGTTGATAGATTGACTAAATATGCTCATTTCCTTGCACTTAGTCATCCTTTTACTACAAAAGAGGTTGTTGAAATTTTTATCATAGAGGTAGTTAAATTGCATGAGTTTCCCTCTTCTATTGTATCGGATCGTGACAAAATATTCCTCAGCCATTTCTGGTCAGAATTGTTCAAATTGGCCGACACTAGACTCAAGTTTAGCTCTGCATACCATCCCCAAACAGATGGCTAAACAGAGGTGGTCAACCAATGCTTAGAGACTTATCTAAGGTGCCTCACCGGAACTAAGCCTAAGCAGTGGCCTAAGTGGTTGAGTTGGGCTAAGTTCTGGTTTAACACCAGCTACAACAACTTGACTCCTTTCAAAGCCTTGTTTGGCCGTGATCTACCCCATCTTTTGAAAGGAGCCACCATTCCGTCAAATGTGGAAGAGGTGAATAAGATGACTCATGACAGGGACCAAATGTTACATGATCTCAAAGGAAATTTGGTCAAAGCCCAGAATCAAATGAAGAAGTTTGCTGACCAATCTAGGCGTCCAATATCCTTAGTTGTTGGTGATTGGGTATATCTCAAGTCACAGCCATATAGGCTACGGTCATTGGTTTGTAAGAGAAATGAGAAACTGAGTCCACATTTTTATGGTCCTTATCAGATCACAAAACAGATTGGGGCAGCTGCTTTTCAGTTAGCCCTTCCACTGGAAAGTAAAATCCACCCTGTGTTTCATGTTTCCTTACTCAAGAAGGCCATCTCTCCCTCAGCAAATCCTCAACCTTTACCACCTATGCTGTCAGAAGAGTTGGAATTGTAGGTAACACTAGCTGCTGTGAAATCAGTGCGTAATACCACAAATAAGAATGCCAAAATGCTTATTCAGTGGACTGATCTGCCAGAATTTGAAGCCACTTGGGAACCAGTGGAAACCATCATGCACCAATTTCCTTCTTTTCACCTTGAAGACAAGGTGCCTCTTTTGGGACGGAGTATTGTTAGGCCTCTTATAAGTAAATATTATAAGAGGAAAGCCAAGACTTAGGCTTTTTAATAGGACTGAAGTGTTCTTAGCAGTTATTAATTGTTTTGACAGTTATTTTGAGCAGTTATTTTGAAAATGTAACTAAAGCATAACTGGCTCTAAGTAGTTATTAGCATAATAAAAATAGGAGAAGAAGTAGGAGAGAGGAGATGTAGTTTTTGAGTGATTTTTATCAACACCCTTTACGGGTTCTCAAGATTGGTGCTTAAGACATTGAGACATTTGATATAAAACTTGGAAATCGATTTCAGTAGCTGACGTCAATGCAAACAAATGGATTAGATATACCACAGCTCCAGCACAACAAAAGCCCTCACACAAATATGGACTTAGTATAGAAAATGAAAAATATGCAACAATTATACCATCAAGCAATACAACTTTCTTAGGTGTCTGAAAAAGGAATTACAACATTTACATATAAGGTTTTGAACAGACATTAAAATATATGTATGTGCTGTGATATTCACTAATTTGCATTGACTGGTGTAATGTAACACACATAACAACAATTCTGTTCTCACGTATTTATGTATGGCTACACCAAACCATCTAACTTAAGAATGAAAATATTATGAATTTGTCATTAAATGAATAAAATAGCAGTGCCATTCAATGAAAATATTATGAAGTTTACTACATAGTCCACAAGACAGAGCAGTGTGAAAGTTGCTACACCACTGCATGGAGCCATTGAAGTCTATCATTAACCAAAACATCTCTACCAAAAAATTAAGCATTACCCAAAAACCTCAATAAACATGCACAAACAAAACAACAAAAAGCCTCCATGATAGCTAATAGAAAAACAATTTCCCAGTTGCACATAATTATAACTCCAAATTAACAAAAATTAATCCATTGAAGTTCATACAAAACAGGAAAGACAAGATTATAGACACAGTAATTTCATTCTCTTCCTAAACAGAATTAAACAAATTAAAAGGAAAAGGAGAGGGCGAGAAGGCACCAATAAATAGTAGAAGGCGTTAGCAACGAACGGCACAAGTTACGGCCTTGGTTGGGTAGCGGCTCATCAGAAACTAGGTTTTCAGGGCTATTATCAAATTTTGAAATTATATTCTTTTATACCAAGGTAATACACATTCTTTTTAACCACACTTTTTAACACATTCTATTTGAACACATGTTTTAACACATTTTATATTTTTAAAATATCTGTAAATTATTCCTTGCTTGCTTTTAAAAAAACTACTTGATCCAATAGAGTATGATAAAAATGTAGGTTAAAATACCTTTTTATCCCTTCAAAAGTCTAGGGTATAGGAAAAAGCCCCTATGAAATTTAACCTAGGATTTTAGATCTTATAAAAATTTAGGTTATGTGAAATCAAGGAAGCCTGACTTTTTGCTGAGGTGGCTAATGCATGGCCCACTTCAATAGTGAAATGTAGAGGCTGACGTGGCTAAAATTAGCTAAACAGCTGTTTAAATAATTAAGTAAGTTATTAGCCCTGTTAGTTATAATTAACAGATTAAATATTAATAAAAATAAGAAATGGTTTTTTTGGCAAAACATGCGTTTTGCTAAGTGTCTCTTCATTTCTCCATAAGTGGACTGATCTGCCAGAATTTGAAGCTACTTGGGAACCAGTGGAAACCATCATGCACCAATTTCCTTCTTTTCACCTTGAGGATAAGGTGACTCTTTTGGGAGGGAGTATTGCTAGGCCTCTTATAAGTAAATATTATAAGAGGAAAGCCAAGACTTAGGCTTTTTAATAGGACTGAAGTGTTTTTAGCAGTTATTAATTATTTTAACAGTTATTTTGAGCAGTTATTTTGAAAATGTAACTAAAGCATAACTGCCTCTAAGTAGTTATTAGCATAATAAAAATAGGAGAAGAAGCAGGAGAGAGGAGAGGCAGTTTTTGACTGATTTCAAGAAGGGAGAGACTAAGCTCTCGAACATCTTAGGAGGAAACATTGATACTCAATCAGTTCTATGCAATTTCCTATGTAACTTGTATTTCTGTAAGTGAATAAATTTCAGTTCTTATTCTCATATTGGTTGAGGTCTATCAGAATAGTATACAAAACTTTAAACAGTGGCCTTTATGAGACTCCAAGGAGGCAGTTCCATTATTGTTGGGTCTAGGAACATATAAAGAAACTTTTATCTTCTGGCAGGTAATTTTATGCCCTGAGGACCAACTAACAACCTGAAAAGTAGACAGAGAAATTAATTTATAGGAATCAAATGTGTGTAAAGAAAAAAAATGAACACAGTAAATTCAGTTACCTGGTGTTTCTCCGAGCAATACCGTGCTTGTCTGCAACCACTATAAATCTTGTCCCCTTTCCAGGTACCACACCAATCACAAAGAATAGCTGAAAGAAGATATTCTATCAAAATAGAGGTTCACTTGGAAATTAGAATAAATTATAAATCTGATTCATAGAATGCATGCACGTCTACTCCAACACCTAAAATCATCAAAGGCGATAATCCACTTATTCTGAAGGCCAAGCAGGCCATATATATTAGCTATGCTAGAAGTAAAATAACTATACAAATAATGTGGAAAATCATAAAAGTAAGAATATAATACAAGCAGCTTGTTCAGGAGAACTATATTAAGCCTGAGAACAAAATGTGACATCATATTTTTTTACTTGGCAAAAGCAAGATGCCATTATGTTCAATAGCAAATGGAAAGATAATCTAATCATGACCTCTTTTTAACTCATTCAGGAATCCCGGTCACTAGTAGTCACAATGAGACAATCATGAGCATAAAGATTCATAAATAACCAAACATACAAACCAGCAAATAAAGATCCAAACAGAAAGAGCAATCCATGTTCTCCATACGAAAACAACGAAATTTTAAGCAATTAGGAACATGAGTTCTCCCCCAGGGCACAAATTACCCAAAGGCCAAAACAAACAATCATTCATAAAACTTGGAGAAGTAATCAATATTTGTATGATGGGATTATTTTCTACATAATGAATAAAAAATGACAAGTGAACCAACCTCCACTGCTGACGGGTGGGTGACTCTCATTATATTGAGGGCATTCACGTGAGTAAAATGGATTATTACGAGGTAATTGACAACGGAAAACCTTCACACTTCATTAAATCATTACATAATCAGCCGTCAACAATCAGGGGAACTAGAAAATTGAAAAAAAAAATTCTTTCACATAGGATGATCACGGACCTTCTAGATGGTTTCTCAGGATGACGTTTCCATTGCTCATGTTGATCCCTAAGAAGACATTTCATGGAAGGACACATGAAAACAAACAACATCCAATGAAATGTAGTTTCCTTCTCGATTGATGCATAAACCTAGCAATTGAAGGGTTAATACAATATATCACAATCCAACGGTACAACGCAAACCACAAGTACATCAAACAAGAATACAAGGCATTAACTTCATACCTGAAGCAAGAATTGTAAAGGCTCTCCGTAAATGTCACACACAGATGTTCTCCCTAAAGGTATATTCACAAGGTCAAGCCAAGCCAATTATTCACATCACAACAGGACATATAACCAACAGAAACTGAAATTTGTGTTAATTGAATACAGCAAGGCAGAGGCAAAGTATTATTCTAAAAGTATACAAAGATGGTAAAGTACCGGGACTCCTCCGGCTTTGCTTGGGAAATATTGACGGCAAAGAGACCATTGATTCTTGGGTTTTTAAACAAAACCAAGAGTGGCAGGTTCATGTTCTTCCTCATCATCATAATCATCATCCTCATCATCCTCATCTTGAACTTCTTCGCAATCATTCTGGATTGGATCTCCAATGGTATCAGTGTCCATGTGAATAGGAATAGAATAGAAGTGCTAGTCTGGGAGAGAATAAGAGGTGCTTGTGCAAGTAATGCACAGGGTTATACCAATACACAACAAAAATATATGGTTGTATAACTCTGTTAGAGGTCAGGTCACTTGATCAAGTCTGTCTACCTATCAATTTAACTGGAAAACCAGACAAATAACAGGAAAGAAGGCTATTAAAAAACAGATCACATCAGGCATTCAAACATATATTAGCTACAATCATAAATGATCAAATGTGACCATTGACCACAAAATTCAAAGATTTGACAGCCATGCAGGAGGTTTGGTCAAACATGTCCACTTGGAAATCATCAAAGAATCTATCACCAAGCGACAAGAAAGCTACAATCTACCAAATGCTTCGGGCTAGGAAAGTAGTTTATAGAAAGAAACAAAAGAAAATAGCCAGCCACTCATCAATTCATTTTGACACAAGAGAACTTAGAACCTAATTGAATAAACATTAACAATCTATTCTTTTGCAGCAATACTTTATTGATTTCTATCAACACCCTTTACGGGTTCTCAAGATTGGTGCTTAAGACATTGAGACATTTGATATAAAACTTGGAAATCGATTTTAGTAGCTGACGTCAATGCAAACAAATGTATTAGATATACCACAGCTCCTGCACAACAAAAGCCCTCACACAAATATAGACTTAGTATAGCAAATGAAAAATATGCAACAATTATACCATCAAGCAATACAACTTTCTTAGGTGTCCGAAAAAGGAATTACAGCATTTACATATAAGGTTTTAAACAAACATTATAATATATGCATGTGTTGTGATATTCACTAATTTGCAGTGACTGGTGTAATGTAACACACATACCAACAATTCTGTTCTCACGTATTTATGTATGCCTACACCAAACCATCTAACTTAAGAATAAAAATATTATGAATTTGTCATTCAATGAATAAAATAACAGTGCCATTCAATGAAAATATTATGAAGTTTGCTACAAGTCCACAAGACAGAGCAGTGTGAAAGTTGCTACACCACTGCATGGAGCCATTGAAGTCTATCATTAACCAAAACATCTCTACCAAAAAATTAATCATTACCCAAAAACCTCAATAAACATGCACAAACAAAACAACAAGAAGCCTCCATGATAGCTAATAGAAAAACAATTTCCCAGTTGCACATAATTATAACTCCAAATTAACACAAATTAATCCACTGAAGTTCATACAAAACAGGAAAGACAAGATTATAGACACAGTAATTTCATTCTCTTCCTAAACAGAATTAAACAAATTAAAAGGAAAAGGAGAGGGCGAGAAGGCACCAATAAATAGTAGAAGGCATTAGCAATGAATGGCACAAGTTGCGGCCTTGGTTGGGTAGCGGCTCATCAGAAACTAGGTTTTCAGGGCTATTATCAAATTTTGAAATTATATTCTTTTATACCAGGGTAATACACATTCTTTTTAACCATACTTTTTAACACATTCTATTTGAACACATGTTTTAACACATTTTATATTATTAAAATATCTGTAAATTGTTCCTTGCTTGCTTTTAAAAAAACTACTTGATCCAATAGAGTACGATAAAAATGTAGGTTAAAATACCTTTTTAGCCCTTCAAAAGTCTAGGGTATAGGAAAAAGCCCCTATGAAATTTAACCTAGGATTTTGGCCTTTATAAAAATTTAGGTTATGTGAAATCAAGGAAGCGTGACTTTTTGCTGAGGTGGCTAATGCATGGCCCACTTCAATAGTGAAACGTAGAGGCTGACGTGGCTAAAATTAGCTAAACAGCTGTTTAAATAATTAAGTAAGTTATTAGCCCTGTTAGTTATAATTAACAGATTAAATATTAATTAAAATAAGAAATGGTTTTTTGGCAAAACGTGCGTTTTGCTAAGTGTCTCTTCATTTCTCCATAAGTGGACTGATCTGCCAGAATTTGAAGCCACTTGGGAACCAGTGGAAACCATCATGCACCAATTTTCTTCTTTTCACCCTGAGGATAAGGTGACTCTTTTGGGAGGGAGTATTGCTAGGCCTCTTATAAGTAAATATTATAAGAGGAAAGCCAAGACTTGGGCTTTTTAATAGGACTGAAGTGTTTTTAGCAGTTATTAATTGTTTTAACAGTTATTTTGAGCAGTTATTTTGAAAATGTAACTAAAGCATAACTGCCTCTAAGTAGTTATTAGCATAATAAAAATAGGAGAAGAAGCAGGAGAGAGGAGAGGCAGTTTTTGAGTGATTTCAAGAAGGGAGAGACTAAGCTCTCGAATATCTTAAGAGGAAACATTGATACTCAATCAGTTCTATTCAATTTTATGTGTAACTTGTATTTCTGTAAGTGAATAAATTTCAGTTCTTATTCTCATATTGGTTGATGTCTATCAGAATAGTATACAAAACTTTAAACAGTGGCCTTTATGAGACTCCAAGGAGGCAGTTCCATTATTGTTGGGTCTAGGAACATATAAAGAAACTTTTATCTTCTGGCAGGTAATTTTATGCCCTGAGGACTAACTAACAACCTGAAAAGTAAAGAGAGAAATTAATTTATAGGAATCAAATGTGTGTAAAGAAAAAAAATGAACATAGTAAATTCAGTTACCTGGTGTTTCTCCGAGCAATACCGTGCTTGTCTGCAACCACTACAAATCTTGTCCCCTTTCTAGGTACCACACCAATCACAAAGAACAGCTAAAAGAAGATATTCTATCAAAATAGAGGTTCACTTGGAAATTAGAATAAATTATAAATCTGATTCATAGAATGCATGCACGTCTACTCCAACACCTAAAATCATCAAAGGCGATAATCCACTTATCCTGATGGCCAAGCAGGCCATATATATTAGCTATGCTTGAAGTAAAATAACTATACAAATAATGTGGAAAATCATAAAAGTAAGAATATAATACAAGCAGCTTGTTCAGGAGAACTATATTAAGCCTGAGAACAAAATGTGACATCATATTTTTTCACTTGGCAAAAGCAAGATGCCATTATGTTCAATAGAAAATGGAAAGATAATCTAATCATGACCTCTTTTTAACTCATTCAGGAATCCCGGTCACTAGTAGTCACAATGAGACAATCATGAGCATAAAGATTCATAAATCAACAAACATACAAACCAGTAAATAAAGATCCAAACGGAAACAGCAATCCATGTTCTCCATACGAAAGCAATGGAATTTTAAGCAATTATGAACATGAGTTCTCCCCCAGGGCACAAATTACCCAAAGGCCAAAACAAACAATCATTCATAAAACTTGGAGAAGTAATCAATATTTGTATGATGGGATTATTTTCTACATAATGAATAGAAAATGACAAGTGAACCAACCTCCACTGCTGACGGGTGGGTGACTCTCATTATATTGAGGGCATTCACGTGAGTAAAATGGATTATCATGAGGTAATTGACAACGGAAAACCTTCACACTTCATTAAATCATTACATAATCAGCCCTTAATAATCAGGGGAACTAGAAAATTGGAAAAAAAATTCTTTCACATAGGATGATCACGGACCTTCTAGATGGCTTCTCAGGATGACGTTTCCATTGCTCATGTTGATCCCTAAGAATACATTTCATGGAAGGACACATGAAAATAAACAACATCTGATGAAATGTAGTTTCCTTCTCGATTGGTGCATAAACCTAGCAATTGAAGGGTTAATACAATATATCACAATCCAAAGGTACAACATAAACCACAAGTACATCAAACAAGAATACAAGGCATTAACTTCATACCTGAAGCAAGAATTGTAAAGGCTCTCCGCAAATGTCACACACAGATGTTCTCCCTAAAGGTATATTCACAGGGTCAAGCCAAGCCTATTATTCACATCACAACAGGACATATAACCAACAGAAACTAAAATTTGTGTTAATTGAATACAGCAAGGCAGAGGCAAAGTATTATTCTAAAAGTATACAAAGATGGTAAAGTACCGGGACTCCTCCGGCTTTGCTTGGGAAATATTGACGGCAAAGAGACCATTGATTCTTGGGTTTTTAAACAAAACCAAGAGTGGCAGGTTCATGTTCTTCCTCATCATCATAATCATCATCCTCATCTTGAACTTCTTCGTAATCATTCTGGATTGGATCTCCAATGGTATCAGTGTCCATGTGAATAGGAATAGAATAGAAGTGCTAGTCTGGGAGAGAATAAGAGGTGCTTGTGCAAGTAATGCACAGGGTTATACCAATACACAACAAAAATATATGGTTGTGTAACTCTGTTAGAGGTCAGGTCACTTGATCAAGTCTGTCTACCTATCAATTTAACTAGAAAACCAGACAAATAACAGGAAAGAAGGCTATTAAAAAACAGATCACATCAGGCATTCAAGCATATATTAGCTACAATCACAAATGATCAAAGGTGATCATTGACCACAAAATTCAAAGATTTGACAGCCATGCAGGAGGTTTGGTCAAACATGTCCACTTGGAAATCATCAAAGAATTTATCACCAAGGGACAAGAAAGCTACAATCTACCAAATGCTTCGGGCTAGGAAAGTAGTTTGTAGAAAGAAACAAAAGAAAATAGCCAGCCACTCAACAGTTCAATTTGACACAAGAGAACTTAGAACCTAATTGAATAAACATTAACAATCAATTCTTTTGCAGCAATACTTTATTGATTTCTATCAACACCCTTTACGGGTTCTCAAGATTGGTGCTTAAGACATTGAGACATTTGATATAAAACTTGGAAATCGATTTTAGTAGCTGACGTCAATGCAAACAAATGTATTAGATATACCACAGCTCCTGCACAACAAAAGCCTTCACACAAATATGGACTTAGTATAGCAAATGAAAAATATGCAACAATTATACCATCAAGCAATACAACTTTCTTAGGTGTCCGAAAAAGGAATTACAGCATTTACATATAAGGTTTTGAACAAACATTATAATATATGCATGTGTTATGATATTCACTAATTTGCAGTGACTGGTGTAATGTAACACACATACCAACAATTCTGTTCTCACGTACTTATGTATGCCTACACCAAACCTTCTAACTTAAGAATGAAAATATTATGAATTTGTCATTCAATGAATAAAATAACAGTGCCATTCAATGAAAATATTATGAAGTTTGCTACAAGTCCACAAGACAGAGCAGTGTGAAAGTTGCTACACCACTGCATGGAGCCATTAAAGTCTATCATTAACCAAAGCATCTCTACCAAAAAATTAATCATTACCCAAAAACCTCAATAAACATGCACAAACAAAACAACAAGAAGCCTCCATGATAGCTAATAGAAAAACAATTTCCCAATTACACATAATTATAACTCCAAATTAACAAAAATTAATCCACTAAAGTTCATACAAAATAGGAAAGACAAGATTATAGACACAATAATTTCATTCTATTCCTAAATAGAATTAAACAAATTAAAAGGAAAAGGAGAGGGCGAGAAGGCACCAATAAATAGTAGAAGGCGCTAGCAACAAACGGCACAAGTTGCGGCCTTGGTTGGGTAGCGGCTCATCAGAAACTAGGTTTTCAGGGCTATTATCAAATTTTGAAATTATATTCTTTTATACCAGGGTAATACACATTCTTTTTAACCACATTTTTTAACACATTCTATTTGAACACATCTTTTAACACATTTTATATTTTTAAAATATCTGTAAATTGTTCCTTGCTTGCTTTTAAAAAAACTACTTGATCCAATAGAGTACGATAAAAATGTAGGTTAAAATACCTTTTTAGCCCTTCAAAAGTCTAGGGTATAGGAAAAAGCCCCTATGAAATTTAACCTAGGATTTTGGCCCTTATAAAAATTTAGGTTATATGAAATCAAGGAAGCGTGACTTTTTGCTGAGGTGGCTAATGCATGACCCACTTCAATAGTGAAACGTAGAGGCTGACGTGGCTAAAATTAGCTAAACAGCTGTTTAAATAATTAAGTAAGTTATTAGCCCTGTTAGTTATAATTAACAGATTAAATATTAATAAAAATAAGAAATGGTTTTTTGGTAAAACGTGTGTTTTGATAAGTGTCTCTCCATTTCTTCTTCTTCCTGGCGCGAGTGTCTCTATTATTCCATTGTCTTCAACCTAAAATAGATGGCAAGGTCTAACATTTCCACTGGGTCTTCCTCATCAATGGAGATTGAACACGTAAGGTGTAGGTGTGGGAAGAACCCTATCCTTCTCATTTTAAAAACGAAGAAGAACAATGGACGTGCCTTCTGGAGGTGTCCATTTTTCTTGGTAAGTGGACGAATGTCATTATTTTCATTGTTGGGTTTTTTTAAATGGTTTTTTTTTTGTTGTGTCAGAGCAAAGGGGATTGTGGTTTTTTCAAATGGGCTCCTACTGCTTCCACTGCTAACATTGATGGGAATGATGGGTGTACCTGCAAGGTGGAGCTATATAAGATACGTGAGGAATTTGAAAAGAAGTGTGAAAAACTAAAATCCAAGTTGGTGGTTGAGAAGAGGAAAACTTCAATGTTGTTGACACTCCTTACTGTTTCCTGGGCCATTACCCTGAGCATGACAATGACATTTTTAGCAAGAAAACATTAAGGAGAAATGGGATTCTGAGGTTGAAATGTGTGTTATGGGTTTTTGGAAAATGAAGTTTGTATTCAATAAGTTGCAGAAAACACCTATATTTGCTGTATAATTTGTTTAGGAGTCTGTACATCTTTTAGGTTTGGGATTTAGCCCCTTTTAAGGTTCTTAGGATTTAGGGTTTGTGGGTTGGCCCCTGTTATTGTATGTTTGTTAAGGAGTTGGTTTTGTAATCAATATAATCCCTAATGAGATGGTCGTTATTTTGGCAAGCATAATCTTTTTTATTGAGATATAAGTTAAGTGTTTTAGTTTATTCAATTGTTGATGGAGTAAATTAACTAGTAAATTAAATGCTGATCCCAATGCAAATAAGTGCTCAACATAGCTACAAATTTAAATGAAACCCGAGCATAGATTAACTTGTCACATATTTACATAATTACAGTCATTAAAGTGGAAGTAAAATATTCTGGGACTTTAAAACAGAATGGAATAAAAATTAAAATGTTCTTCAGTTGTTGTGGCTTTGCTGGGTTCCAGGGAATGTATTGGGGTCTGTTGTTGTGCCCCTGCCCCTTCCTCTTCCTCTTCCCTTATATGTTCCTCCTCCTCTTGGTCTTCCCCTGGTTGATGTTGATGTTGTGGCAGACTCAACACCCATATTAGTATCAGTATGTGCAGGGTTTGGTGTAGTTACATTCTAAAAAAGATTCCATAAAATAATAAGATACCTCAGTATATACAGGGGTATGTACATGCAATATATGGATGGATGAACCCCAAAATTAAGCACTCTTACCTTGGTAGCAGGCGGATTAGGACATGTGGTTCTATTATGACCAATACCATCACAGTTTACACAATGGTACTGGCCCGAAAATCTTGGAGGCCTTGTTATGTTGTCATCTTCATATGGGTCTCTTCTCCTCAACTTTTTTGGTCTCCCAGGATGCCTCTTATAAGATGGAGGAAGAACTTCAGGTGCATCAACCTTAGGCCACATAGGCTGCCCATTGATAGGTTAGATAATACCTGCATAAGCCTGACCATATGTTGTCTTGGAGTACCATTGGGAGACAAAAGCTTCTGGGTTGTCACCCCTGTACTTCATAGCAGATATGGCATGCCTACATGGTATGCCATTTAACATCCACCAATTGTAGCTGCACACTTTCTCATTCAAGTCAACTATAAACCTATGCTCAGACTGAGTGTGCTTCAGTTCAAATAGTAACTGTCTTGCCCACACTAGAACCCACTCTCCACTAAATTCAGTTTCTCTCCCTAACCTCTTATAGGGTCTTGGCATGATGTCCCCCTCAATTGTGCAGACCTTAAACCTTAACTTGGCAAACCTCCCTAACAAGTATTGCCTTGCCCATTCTAGCATTGTAATTATAGGCTTATCCCTAGATGGCAAGATAACTGAATTGAAAGCCTTATAGTTATTATTCATGATTACATCACATGTTGAATAAGATGAAAAAGCATGCTTACACCAATGCTTTGTAGGGATAGCCATCAGCCACTCATATGCGCCATGATCTAGCTCCCTGATGGCCTGCATTTTGGTCTCCCAACCTTGGACATATGTAGCTTTGTTTTGCACCAAGCATAAGATGCTTCAATAAGGCACCTCCACCAAATCTCTTCTTCAGGTTTGTGTATAAGTGTCTTACACAAAACCTGTGTTCCACTCCATCTAATAATTCCTTAAAAACCTACAACAGACCCTAAAAAAAAATTCAAGTCAATAACAAACAAACCTGCAACAACTAGACAAGAACAATGAATTCAAATGTACAAATACAACACTGGTTTAGTATACTACCTTCTGCTGATCAGAGATGAAGACCAACTTCCTATCTCTGACATCACCTATGTCTTCAAATAATAGACTCAAGAACCACTTCCAGCTATGCTTGTTCTCAACTTCCACTACTGCCACTGCCAATAGAAAGTACTGATCATTCCCATCCCTACCAACTGCTGTCAAAAGCTGGCCACCAAACTTGGTCTTCAAATGGCAACCATTAACCCCAATAAAGGGCCTGTATCCATTCAAAAACCCCTGCTTGCATGCCCCTAAGCACATGTAGAATGACCCAAAACATGGTTGCAGACCTCCTGATGGGTTATCCAACTACAATTTGCATCTGTTGCCTTGTTCAACCCTCTTTAACTCTGCACTATAGCTCCACAACAAGCTATATTGCCTACCAGCCTCACCCTCCAACACCTCAAGTGCAATCCTCTTCCCATTAATAAGTTAATTGCATAACATACCGAGCCCTGATAAATTCAATGATTTGAACCACAAACATCTTGGGATTTACCCTCAAAGGCTTTAAAAGTATTTTGGAAACCCATTTTGAATTCTGATTCTTATTGTTAAACACTCTAGGATAGGTATACTCAGGCCCTAATCTCTTCAACATTATGATATTTATCCTGCCAACTTTACTCCCAAAAGCCTGCCACCCACAATCTTTATTTGCACACTTCATACGACATCGTTCAGGCTCATTTTTCACAAACTCCCCCTACCTTCCCTTATACAGATTGTACTCCTTACTTACCTGTCTGAACTGAACCATAGACTGAAACTCCATACCCACTTTCAGTTCATACTTCTCCCCCATTTTCTCTTCATCAGATGCCTCAGTTCGCCCCATGTCACACTCCTCATCAGTATCCATATTAGTATGCATTTCATCAGTATCATAGGTATCATCTATGTCTCCATAATCATCACCCCCTAAACCATGTAGATCCTCAGCCCTAAAACATGTCCTGTTCTCATCCCTCTCATTACTTCCACTCCTATAATTTTCAATTTGTGAACCTTCACTGTTAGCCCCTGAAGTATCTTTGGGTCTTGGCCCAGGTTCAGGTAAATCTTCTACCTCTGGAACATCAAATTGTTCAGTATTTAGACTGCACATAAAGCTTTCTGTTGGCACTTCACTTGGCCTCTCACTTGTTAGACCAGAAGTCCCTTCATTTGCCACACCAGATGGCCCCTCACTTGCTACACTATTTGGGCCCTACTTGATCCTTTACTAGACCCTACACTTCTCAATCTCTGCAGTTGACTCCTATAAAGTTTTTTTCTTGTCACAACTTTTATGGGACTCACATAAGGGCTATGACCAGGCACAAACTTTGTTCCCCTATTTCTTAATTCTTGTTGGGTTTCAAGGTCTTTTTGGGCCTGTTGGGTTTGTTGGGCTTGTTAGGAAAGTTGGCTTTCATAGGTCTGTTCTGTTTGGGCCACACCTTCTTGGACAGCTACCTGTTCTGCCTCAACCAAACCCACAAACACCTCAGCCTCTTCCACACAGTGCTCAACATAAAGGTCAACCTCACAGTTGTTATTAACTGTAAACTCACCAATTTCTAATGCATATGAATCCCATGTTACACTCTTGTACTCTATTTCTCCTGTTTTTTTCACCATAACTTAAATTCCCCCTTATACCCAAGGTCTTTGACCAATGACCGTGCCTAAAAAAAAGACCATCTATCAATATCTACGTTGTGAATGGCATGTATTTCCTTATCAATGTAAGCACATGGTGGGTCCTCTTGAAATTTGCCCTTATGGTGTATCACAACCGTAAAACTCATACCTAAACAACAATGACATAAGCTACACAGTAAGCACAATAAGTGAAAGCTATGTGGTCCAGCCCTAAACCCCAAGAAACTAACAACATGTGCTCCTTTCACACCCCTGAACCCCACTCTAAACACACAACAAATAAATAATTTTAGAATATACTACTACGCTTTACTTCGACACAAAACTTCAAAAAATGTACCTGGAAACTTGAAACACCCACGTTGTCTTCTAGCTTGTTGATGTCCAACTTGGAAACTGGAAACTGGAAACACCCACAGAGATTTTCGAACATGCACGCACCACACTGACACTCTTCGAGAAGACGATGGAATTGTAGAGACACTCAAAGAAGAAGACGATGGAATTGCAGAGACACTCGCGCCAGGAAGAAGAAGAAACGGAGAGACACTTATCCAAACGCACGTTTTGCCAAAAAACCATTTCTTATTTTTTATTAATATTTAATCTATTAATTATAATTAACAAGGCTAATAACTTACTTAAGTATTTAAACACATGTTTAGCTAATTTTAGCCATGTCAGCCTTCACGTTTCACTATTGAAGTGAGCCATGCATTAGCCACCTAAGCAAAAAGTCAAGCTTCCTTGATTTCACATAACCTAAATTTTTATAAGGGCCAAAATCTTAGGTCAAATTCATAGGGGCTTTTTTCTATACTCTAGACTTTTGAAGGGCTAAAAAGGTATTTTAACCTAAAAATGTATTCAAACAAATATCTTGCTAGCGGCTAATATTTCTATCAAAAACTAGGCACATGATGTTCAATCCAACTTATTTTTGGCTTAACTATTAGAATAAAATTTGATTTGACTAAGAGAAACCTAAAATTTGACCAAAAAAAGGGTTAAAGTTAAAACATGGTGACCCCAAAAAAACTAAAAATGAGCTTTCACGGTAAATTAAAAACTATTTGGTAGTTTTAAAATTTTTCAACAGAAACATGATTAAAAAATCAACAGAAAAGTTACTTGAAGTAAAAAATTGTATCCTACAATATTTTTATAATTATTTAAATTGATTAAAAATTTATCTTATGAATTAGTTTCATAAGTTATCTTTTAATCTAATAAGAATTTGACAAATATACTAAAAAACAAATGATTTATTATATTCTTAATCTAAATAATTGATACAAACTTAAAATTTTAAACGATCAAACTAAATAAAATTATCAACTTTTTCGTACTAATGAACATAATCAGTGAATAAGTACCATACATTGCTTAAGCATCATAATTTTTGTGATCATCATCAATTTCCATAATTGCACCTGCTTAATTCTATGTCTCATACTTGTTTTTCTTTGCTATCATTACGTTCATTTACTACAAAGACTATTTTGTGGTTCCATATTTTCTGGCAACCCAGAAACACTCCTGCAAAATTATATGATTTACAACGTTTTGCCTATGTGTCACAATTCCTTTTCTTTAACACATTGTCTGGAACATTCAGTTATTGGTGGGTTGAAATGTTTTTCAACATAAAAGGACAAAACTTGGCTCATTTCATTAGTTTTGGCGCATAGGAAATTAAGGGCGGGCATTCCTAAAATGAATACTTTTATTACTCTTTTTCCTTTGGTTTTTTAAGATGTTTGTTATGATTTATCTTATTTTTCTAGTTTTTTGTTTTTTTATGTTTTGGTTTGTTTATGCTTGATTTTTATATTTTGCAGTTAAATAGGTATAGAAAAAAGATTAATTTGGGTCCAAAAACAAAAATTTCATGACATTTGCAGAGTTGAAAAAGCCTAAAAGAAGAGCCTTACTGGACCAGGAAAAAATGTTGAACAGCAAGTAAAAGCTCAAAACCAACTCAACGAGCATAGGTGTGAGCACGCACCTCAAATAGCAGAGTTACCTAAGTCATATTTTTAATGTATTTTGCTTTTTATTCGGCCATTACTTTGTAATTAGACGAGTTAGGCTATTTAAGTCAATCCTTAGTTAGTTTAGGTAACTCAAAAGGATCGTGATGGAGTTGTTATGGTTCTTCTCTGTTCTCAAAAGCAATGAATTGATCAGGTTTTTTCTTGTTCCCCATATAATGTTAATGATCTTAAAGAATCTCTTTGTGCTTTTCATTACCTTATATGAATAGTTATCTTTCGCTTAGGGATTTAGGAATAATCTTAATAGAAAACTTGTATACATTTTGACTTGATTTTAATTGAGTGTTGTTTTAGTTTCTTTTACACTTGAGCTTTAATTATGTTTTTATGGATTTGTGACACTAATTAAAACTATCCAAATTGTTGGAAAGGTACTAGAGAGTGAACCCACCCTTAAAACAAAGGTGTAATTGAAACTTACAGAGGCACTATCAAGTAAATATAAGCGGAAAAATCTAATTATAATTGAACTTTAATATACCTTTTTCACTTAGTTTGATGTAAATGATTTTTGAGTTTAGTTTTGTTTTTGTGATTATTTCTATGTTTATTATTGTCTGTTTAATTTTTCACTTAGTTTTAATATTGTGATGAAGTCAAAGTTTCTAAGAGAATATATGATTCTTAATTTTCCTATTGTACTAAGAATGACAATACAGGCTAATAGGTTAGACTGGGTCAAAGCTCGTGTAAGCTTCGTATAATGCGGGCGGGGTGAGTAAAAAAAAAAGGGCTAAAAACATTGGCCGACCTGCGTAAGCTTGATACCATACACATAATACTCTCAATGGCTGCACAACATGGCTGAAGTATTTTCCATTTAGATGTAAAGAGTGCCTTTCTTCATGGAGAACTCACAGGAAATATATGTGTGGCAACCAATTGGTTATATGAAGATGGATAAAGAAGAGAAGGTGTACAAGCTAAGAAAGGCATTGTATGGGCTCAAACAAGCACCAAGAGCCTAGTACAACAAGATAGAAGCATACTTCTTTAGTAATGGCTTTGAAATATGTTTGTGTGAACATACAGTGTTTACAAAATCAGGTAAAATTTTAATTATGAGCTTATATGTAAATTATGGTAGAATAAGGTATTTTCTTAGAGTTGAAATTTTGCAGCAGACACACGGAATTTTCATGTGTCAAAAGAATTATGCTCATGCTCGGGATGTTGTCTCGGTTTGACATGAAGGATTGTAATGCAGTCAAGAATCCGATCGTGCCAAGTACAGAACTGTCTAGAAATGATGCAGGGACCAGAGTAGATGCTACTGTATTCAAGTAAGTGGTTGGAAGTCTCATGTACTTGACTGCAACCCGACTAGATTTAATGTATGGAGTTGGCTTAATCAGCAGATTCATGGCCAACTCTACAAAGTCTCACTGGTCTGCGGCTAAAAGAATACTGAGATACTTAGAAGGGACGGACCACTGCAGCATCTTGTGCATGTCAATGCATCTGGATTAGAAGGGTAATGTAGACTCTTGGTTTCAAAGAACAGAAAAAATACTCTGGTTTTATGTGACAATAATTCAACCATTCAATTATCTAAGAATCCAATATTTCATGGAAGGAGTAAGCACATTGATGTTAGGTTTCATTTCTTAAGAGACCTTGTTAAGGATGGAAACATCAAGTTGAGCTACTGTAGCACACAGACTCAAGTGGCTGACCAAACCACTCAAATTGAAGCAGTTATGTTGGGCATGATTGAAGCATCAGAAATAAACTAAATACTTTGGCATTTAGTTCAAGGGAGGGGAATGTTAGCAGTTAAGTGTTTTTGAGTTTCTATATGTCAAATGAGTAGTATGTATGTCAAATAAGTAGTATGTTTTCTGTTTCAATAAATTAGGTCCGTTGTTGATCTATTCTTTAGGAGTTGGAGCTAAAATTTAGCCCATAAATTTGTTAGGTATCAACCCACGATTTCCTGCGTGAAAGTAGTGGGGTAGAGTTTTTTTTTTTTGCATGGCTATAAGGATGAGATATTTTTCAGGTATTGACAATTGACCAGTACAGAAATTCAGAAAATCTTCTTACTTGCTGTGTTCACAACATACACGGGTTCCATTATGATAAAGAAACGCCAACGTAAAAAACATTTCATTAATTTGTGCTTTCGTGAATTGAAAATGCTATTAGAAAAAAAAACCAATAACTTTGATTTTGAGGAGAATAATTACACCCAGACGCTACCTTTTGGATTTCTTGTTCTTTCATGGCAAAAAGTGGCTTTAAAGAAGGTAGGTTGGCTGTCACTCATACGAGTGATTGAAGAGTAACAAAGTATTGGTGATAGCTGTCTCTGGGAAACACATAACGACAAGCTAATCATACATGAGCAAGAGCAAGTGTAATTTTCTATTCATCAAACCTTGAATCATGAACAAAGGTCCACGTGAAAGATAATAGTAGAGTTTGTCCTGTGGCTATTACAAGTTAAAAAATAAAGCAAACCACTGAAAACTGATTTGCCAAATTTGGGAAGACGGGACCATGCAGCAATTAATGGCATTTAGTGTTTCCAACTCAAATTTGATAGTTGAATAGTAACAAGATTTTCCTTGTATAAAGGAAGTACGTACATCTTTTTGCATTTAGTTTTTGCAGCCGAACTATAACTCAGAGGATAGGAACAATTGAAGATGGCACTTCCTCAACAAAATCCACGTGAGATTCATCACTCATCACCATGCTCATTCTTTCCTACACCATTTTTTTCATGGCATAAATTCATTTTATTATGTGTTCTTTCATTCCCCTTTTGAGCAGTACTAGTGCAACAAAGACTCGTAATTCCCAACAAGCGTGGCGAAAAACTTGTGGGCATATTGCATGAATCTGGAACTAGGGACGTTGTTGTATTGTGTCATGGTGATCTTTGCTCAAAAGTTAGTTCCACCTTCATATGTTTACATTAATTAGTTAGTTAATTCCTTTACTTTCCTTTTATTATTTGTTTTTTCAGGATACCGATCTCATAGTGAACCTTGCTGTTGCACTTGAAAATGTCAAAATTAGTTCTTTCCGTTTTGACTTTTCTGGAAATGGGTAAGTAAATTTCACAGTGTGCCTTAACTCGTTTTCTAAGTGGCTATAATTTAGTTTTTATTATTTGTGTTTGTGAACTTCTGCTAGAATTATTCTATCAAATGATAAAGATAAAACTTGAGAGGCAGAGAAAAGTGAACATGAGGTGCTGTCTGAAAATTTAATTGTCTTAAATAGTATATAGGATCCGTTCCACTCAAAATAGAATCTGTTACACTTGAAAAATAACACTAAACTACATAAAGGTTTAAGACACTTTATCTACAAATCTCCACCTTGGATTGGTACCTTTCCAAAACTTCAGATGATTGATAAACTTCAAACAACCTGATGAAACTTTTGCCCCTACTAGGACAATTTCCAAGAATCAATGTTAAGCAAGTCTGAAGAATGCATAAACTTGCTTCTGGGAATAAGTTTTGTAAACATATTAGTTGGATATTCCTTTATATCCACCTTTTGAACTTTGATCCTTTCCTTAGTACATATGAAATCATACCTAACATCAATTTGTTTGGTTCTTTCATGATGTATATGATCCTTTACCAAACAAATGATACTCAAGTTGTCACAATATATCAAAGCATGATCTTGAGGAAATCTAACATAAGAAATTAAGCCTTTTAACCATATTCATTTCTTTGCTGCTTAAGTCAAAGTCATATACTCCGCTTTTGTTGTAGATAAGTCAGACAATGAAATACAAGGATTCCATAAGATCTTACAAATCACGTTTTATAAAACAACAACAAATAATTAAAAACAATTAATTAATTACCTCTTGATGCGTAAAACCAAGACTTCTTCATATACTCAACAACACCATTTTGGTGTGGAGTATTTCTAACGATGTATTGCCTAATTATGCCTTCTTCCCTGCAAAAATTATTGAATTATGCAG
Organism: Clitoria ternatea; assembly: GCA_037962975.1. NCBI lineage: Eukaryota > Viridiplantae > Streptophyta > Magnoliopsida > Fabales > Fabaceae > Clitoria > Clitoria ternatea. The sequence goes on along the minus strand of CM075671.1, from coordinate 283,301,077 downwards.
AACAAAATTCTAAACTACTTTCACTTCGGAAACATTTTACCTTTCTCCCTATTTGATTTTCTATAAGGATCTTTTATTGCTTAAAGAACTCAAAGGCCTTATTCTGGTGCTTCATCACAAACACCTAAGACATCCTTAAATAATCATCTTGAACTGGTCTGAACCGGGGTCTAGGATCCGGTGTGGGACCAGCCACAAGAGTGCGGGTGTTTTAGGGTTATGTACACCGGTACAGTGGGTATCCGATGTTGTAATCCGGCCTCTCAGTGGGAGAGACCGGTCTTGTTGTCCTGGAGATCCTTCTCACCAACGTTTCGCGTTGAGAGAGGGCGAAAGGTGGTGTCATCTGCGAAGATTCTCCGACGCTCAAGTTAGAAGAGTGTATGAACTCAATGGATACTCAAGCAATGCAATAGTAAGAATATGGGATAGAACAACGTAACCTTGCATGTGTATTGGAACATGCTATTTATAGTTGAACGTAGGAAATGAATCGTTGGATGCAAGTGGGCCCCTTGGTTCTGATAGCGTGTGGAGTGTGTCAATCAATATGGCTCAGTGCTCAGAATGTGTCAGTAGGGTAGGTCAATTATCAGAGTACGATCCTGTAATAGGGATGGAGGATAATCACCTTTCCGCATATTTCGCTGACAATTGTACTTGCTCTCTGAGATAATTGACATTGACACATTCCGCTATGCAGGGTATCTTCGCTGATAAGTTATAAAAAACTCTTATCTCACAGTGACCCTGGGGCAAACGGTTATTCACGTCGTGGAGATAAGGTCGGATAAAGTGTCCCTCGTAACGAGGACGGATGGAGCATTTGATGTGGTAAGAACGGATGAGATGAGGACGGATAACCGGTGTAGCTTTGTCTTCTTATAATACCGGTTACTCCTCTAAGATGTCACTCTGACGTCATAACTTTGGGGACCGGTATCCAGACCGGATCACATCTATTATAGAGAAAATATTTAGATCCTTTAAGAGACTGAACACATGAAGGTCTCCAACAGTTTAAATGGATATAATCCAAAGTAACCTTTGTAATGGGTAAAACCTTTGGAAATGTTATTCTATGTTGCATCCCAAAAGCACAATACTCACAAAACTGAAGTTCCTCCATTTTATGATCTCCAAAGAGATGTTGCTTGCTCGAAATCATCGTACCTTTCTCACTCATGTGACCAAGATAATATGCCATAAACATTTCTAAGTTGGACCACCTGTTTGAACTAGACCATGTTTTTCAGCATGAGAATTTAATGAAATTGAACTTAAGACGGTAGAACTTTGAAAGATGTACAAATTCCTAATCCTACTTCCTCTCATAATCATACAAGAACCTTATATGATTTCCATTACTCAATCTTCTGTCTTCAACATGGTATTAGATGGTACCTTCCTAATAGTGACCTGATCCCGTCACATTTTGTTTCTTTGATACTATAATATGGAACTCGTTAGATTGGTGTGTTAGCTTCTAGTATTACACTGCATGATACATGCTGAGATACATGTCATTTGATTTTTTGATAATTGTCCATGTGCCTCAAGGGAAAGTGAAGGTTCAAAACAGTATAATGGCTTTTGGACAGAGGTTGATGATTTACTTGCTGTTACTCAACATTTCCGTGAATCAAACCGTCAAGTCAGTGCAATTGTTGGGCATAGTAAAGGTATTTTATGGATGTCACTTAATTATATTTCTTAAACCAGGTGCAATCTTATGAGAAAGAACTATTACTAATGGTTTGTGTATCTTGACACAGGAGGTAGTATAGTGCTCATGTATGCTTCAAAAGATCATGACATTGAAAAAGTTGTCAACATCTCTGGGTGTTATGATATAAAAAGAGGCGTTGAAATCCTTGGAAAAGATGCATTAGAAAAAATTTGGAAGTACGGTTACGTTGATTTGAAGCAACCAGGTAACCTTCCTTTCATTTTCTAATGCCTGCAATGCAGCCAGTACATGTTTCAAGAGATATATCACATGTCAAATAATTCAGTGTCTAGTCTATTGATGACTACCAGTTATTGCCTTATCTGAGATCATCATCTGAGGAATCTAGTGATGCAGGAGGTAATTATATCCGTATAACCGAGGAAAGTTTGAAGGAACTCTTGGCTATAAATATGCATGATTTGTGCCTTCAGATTCACAAAGATTGCAGGTGAATGGAAAAGTTGTCCTGTCTCTAGAACATTTCCATATTATTTTATATAAATTCCCAAACAAATCTGATATTAATAGTTGCCTATAGTGATTTCAAATAAATAACATCAAATAATTCTTTTCAAGTTTTTTGAGAGAATTTATAATTAATGAAATATTTTATAAGAGAACCATTATTTGTGGTGCACTATCACAGTAGTTATTTGTTGAAAAGATGTAGGAGATGGTGAGGAATTGGTATGAATATTTATATACCCTGATGCAAAGATGTGCTGAATGTCAAATTTTGTCAATGTGCAGGGTCCTAACAGTTCATGGTACTTCAGATGAAATTAACCCTGTTAAAGATGCATTTGCGTTTGACAAGGTCATACCAAACCACAAGTTACATATCATTGAAGGAGCTGATCATAGATATCATAATCATCAAGGGGAATTATCCCTTGTTGTTGAGAACTTCATAAAAGAAACCTTGCGCAAGGCCAAAGGTACCGATGGTAACTAGCTATAGGTATCTGTTCTTACTACCATTTATATGTACTTTTTTTATGCTTAACATGTTTTTCTATTGATGAACTTGTAGTATATCTTTCAGTTTCGAGCCAACTGAATATTGGAGCTACAACAAAATTTCACTCTTCCCTAGTTAAATCTGTGCTTGAGATGTATGGAAAACTCTGATAGATGAATTATGTTTTATTTGGTATGGGGGTGAATTTTGAGGGAAAAATTTGATTTTCAATGGTTTGGTTAAGAGGGAATAATGGGCGAGTAAGATTTAATTTTAATAGGATTCTCATGATTAAAATCCATTCCAAAAAACAATCATTTTAAATGGAATTTGCTTATGAGTTATGACTCAATGATTAGATTGATTGATATTATGGGAGAAACTTCATGTCTGATTTCATTAAACAAATTTTTAGATAGGATGAAGAGTGTTAGTGTGATTAAGCATTAAGTAAGATTTTCTGTAATTATAAACAATACACCTATGGATTTAATATATCAATAAAAAATAACTTTTTAGATTTAAAATAAATTTTAGTTCTTAAGCAATTAATTTATTTTTATTTACTTTTTTTTATCAATCTAAATAAGAAAAAAAATATTTTATTTTATTTATAATTTTTGTCCATCCAAATTTCACTCTAGTTTTTATCCCAATTTTGTTTTTGGAAATACGATCCCAATTTTTTTTCCACCATTGCACCTACATGGACATTGATATGGTCAAAATGGGCCCAAAGTCTAAATCCTAAAAACCTTAAACTAGTTGACCGAAAAATAGGCCCAAAGAAATTTGCACAACAACATTAATTTGTTTGGTCAATGCTGGCATTTAGAGCGGGCTTAATTTTAATCTCTTTATTTAGTAACACTGACTCTAATATAGTTGAGGATATAATAATTTATATGAATTTTAAAATTTTCTTTTTAACTTACGAGTTGGCCCTATGAGTGTGGGTTGTCGAAGGCATTCACTTATGATGTCCCTAAGCATCTAATAATGAGGTTAGGGTGTTGATATATAGAAAATTGTTTTGGTTCCCCAAAAGCAAAAGGAGTCCATGAGAGTAAGTAGTAATAACCAAAAGAACAAGTTTTAATAATTCAAACTATAACTACTTAGATATGGCAGCACACTTCTGGATTTGCGGAAAAGTAGCAAAGAAGTTACGACGTGGTTATGATTATAAGCTATGTGTGTCATATAATTTTGTCAAGTGTTATTTGCTAGTAAAATCTATGATCTCAAAAAATTAGACATGGATGATGGATCCATAAGCAAGAAAAGTCAACAAAATGATAAGGTTGTGCACTTTTTGTGTCTCCTGGTTGCCTGTAAGCTGGAATTAAGTGTTAGATGGTTAATTAAACAAGTTAATTTAGGTCCCTATTAAGGCCGCAAAGCACGTATCTTAACAAGAAAAAGTTTCACTTTATGGGGCAAAGATCATAATGGAATCTTGCCTACTTTGATAACATGGAATGCGACCCTCTTAACAACTAGATCAGGTTTACTTTAATATTTAAGCCAACATTTTGATTACTACAAGAACTCGTTGCTTAATGCTTAATTAATTAATACTTTGTCACAACAAAAGCACTCGTGGGTCTGTCCTATACCCCCCAAAGCAAAATCATATTCCTATTCCAGCACTACTATTATTTTAATTTTCTTTTTGTTTGCTAAATATTCCAATTCCTCATGTGAAACGATATTTTTTTATTACTCATTTTTACAATGCACTGATTATACCAGACATGCATGTTTCCAATTCCAATATTTCTATGCACTTTTTTCTTTCGTTTTGTAAATTTATATCTTTAAATCTTTCTCTTTTGACAATTTACCTCAGCTTTTTAGTTTTGTTTTCTTCATTTACTTTTAAATTCTACCTATTATGACAAGTTCAAAGGGATTGGATTTTTGGGAATGTTATATAGCAAAAAATTTTAATAGTATCCCTCTAATATCGGTTGGTAGAATAGATTAAAGTGACCTTATTTTTAAATTCATCTTATTCTATTTAAAAGTTTGATTTAGTTGATATTGTATATAAAAATTTGATTTGTATTAAGACTAATAAGCCTATTCTAAAATAACTAACAAATCTATTATAAAGAAATCAACAAATTTCCAAATGACTAACAACACTTGTAATTTATATATATATATATATATATATATATATATATAATAAGTCAGTCCAATAAAATAATTTTTTTAAGTTTAAATCTAACCTCTTTAATTAAATAAACCTTTTAATAAACCCTAAATTCGATCTTTTAACTAAAGAAGTTAAAAGATCAATGTCCATCCCAAACACCAGGTGATACTTAAATTATAATTATTAAATTTAAGTATTAAGCGTAATTCAATCCTAAAATTAGCTAATAGAATGATGATTATCCTCACCTTATATATTTTTAATGTCATATCTTTATTCAATGTGAGACTTTCAACACATCTTCTCACATCTGAAAATGAACATTTGTAGCATGTACAAACACAGGTACCCAAATAACATGATAGACTAACAACACATCTTCTCACAGGTGGCCCAACAACTACGGTAGACTTTAATACTATCTTAAATTTGAGTATTGAGTCTAACTCAATCCATGAGTTAAAAGTTATCTTAAGTCTTATAAATTGTAAACTATATACTGACCATATTCCTAACTGATGTGAGACTTATTTCAACATCTCAACACACATTTCTCATATTCAAGACTAGATGATGCGTGTACAAATACAAGTGGCCTAATAATATGGGGCATCTGTAGGTGACCCAATATTAAAGATGGGTCAGACTTTGATATCATATTAGAAAATAATAGACTTAACTCAACCTAAAAACTAACTTATGAGTTAAGAATTACTTAAGACTATATTCTTAACCGATGTGTGACTTATCTCAATATCTTAACCTACTTTATTTTAATGCCTTAACAATTACAACAAAAAAATATAAATGCAATTTTACAGGAATTCGGACAGCTTGAGAATTTCTAGTTATAGTCAGAAATCTTCAAAGAAAGAAACATCAATCCCGTGGTGGAAGGGAAATATTTTTCCACAATGAAAATATCACAAAGGCATTTAAATATTCTATAACTATTATGTTCGCTACTGTTCTTTTCTTCCTTTTCTCTGGTGAAACTAGCGACCAATTCGATTTTGTATTCTTGTCGTTTAGTTGGAATTCGCCCCTGTCGATGATTATTTTATGTCTTGCTGGATAAAAAAAGGAAAAAGAAAACGAATTCTAGAATCTTAAACTTTAAATATAAATATTCATTAATTACTGCCACTTAGTGTTGCTGCAGTGATGCACTATAATATTCTCAATTTCCCCATATAAAAACTTGAGAGACGTAAGTTTGCTTTCCTTTAGTTATTCTAGTTATTCATGTCTTGACTTCCTTTTTACAAAAGCTTCATGCAATAAAGTTTGGTTCCAATGTTACATATTTTATTTTGTAAAGGTTTTAGATTTGAATTTTGTAAATAAAAAAATTAGGGTGCACATCAAATTTATTGGTTTAATTTGATTATGCAATTTAATCTAACTAAGTTTGATCATTTTTTTTAAATCAAATTGAAATACCAATTTCATCAAAAAAAGAATCGTTTGTACTCAAATCAGATATAGGATATAGGGTTTCGTAAATCCAAATACTTAATTAACACTTGACCTAATTTTATTATTATCATTATTATTTGTTATGTCCGATGTGCGGGGGTAAAAAGTCCTTGTTACCGGTGTCAAAACCTCACTCTCACTCAATTATTATACCGTCTTAGTAGAAGTTCAATATTATAAAACATAGGTCCAATGGAGATAACTGTGTCCTTTAACTTCTACCGGTCCTTGTCCAATCCGGATTATATTGGGCGCACTGGAGTGTACTTGCAAAAGAGACTTCGATGCTTAAGTCAATAATTGGTACAACAGAGCAATAATGATGTTCAGAGTGTAATCAATGAGTGTAGTAAATGAATTATATATGTATTAATGAATGCTTCTTATTTAGATTTGATTATGTACAACTTGTGATTTGACCTCTGTCAGAGCTTTAGGCTTAGGTTAAGTTGACCACTTGTATTTGATTCTAACTCAGTGTCAGCTTTCTTGTCCGGGGTCAGGCCCGCAAATCCGTTCCAAGGTTTTGTGGACATTCTGGTTTCTGGACAATGCAACTCTTCCTTTAACACATTTACTTTTTTAATACGGTCTGGTGGTTACCTGCTCATAGGGGCCGATATGAACACCGGATTATTATCATTATTATTATAGTTTTTTCACACTAACTAACCTCACATAATGTTAATGTTTTTATTTTATTTTAACTTTAGATGGATTGTTGACATGAGTTTGTATGGAAGAATGGAATGGTTTCAAAATTTTAATTTGTTGACATCAATTTGAATTTATGTGTTAAAGCAAGTGTCATTTTAATTTGATAATTTTACACAATGTCCATGTTTTGTTTATGGTTATGTTGGATGGTCATATGGTTTTGATCTTTATAGTTTTGTAATTGTGACACTAAAGCAATTATGATGTTTGAAGTTTTCTAAATTTATATTTTTATAAAATTTATAACAAATTATAATTAATCGAATATCCGATCCAAACCAAGTTAGACTTGATTGGATTTTAATTTTTTTTTTACACAAATCTGATCCAACTCAATCTAATTAATTTTGTTCAGACTAAATTTTTGACTAAAATCTGACCCAAATTGGTACTTTCTTAGCATTATAAAAAACTTTATTATAAGAATTAACATCATCATAACATAAATTATACACATCACTAATCAAAAAAGGTTCTTACATAGTTAAAAGGCTAATATAGTAATAATATATTAGAACCCTCTCTAATTTTTTTAATTTTATATCAAGTGTTTTAATATAATCGATGTAATTTTTTACGTTAGTTATTAAAACAACTAATGTAAAATATTGATTTTTTATATTGGGTTTTACAATAATTGGCATACAAAATGTTTTTAACATTAGATGTTTCAATATCTGCCGTTAAAGATATTTTTTACATTGATTATTGCAAAAAGTGGTATAAAAATATATTAAAAAATTAATATTTTATATTAATTTTTTAATAAACAATGTAAATTTTTTTACACCAGTTATTAACTAATATAAAAAAATTAAAAATCAACTAAAAAACACAAAAAAATGAGACATGAAATAATTTTAATTAATAGCTTAGATAAAATATATCAACTAAATTTGATTAAATGATTCTAATTATGGTAAAAGAATAATTCTAATTAATAACAAATAAACCACAACCATTAGATTAAAATGAAATGAATGGTTAAGATTTAGAGTAAGTCCATGAGTTTTTCTTATGACCATAAAGGGGGAATCCGGGTTCCAACACAGGTCTTGACACTTTTATGGCCACGCCACGCGACAACCATGGTGACCTCAATGGACTCTAATGCGTTATTCTTGGAGTAACTTGATCACTCCTCATAAAATATTTTTATTGAATAATTAATAATGTGAAACTATATATTTTTTTGGTTTAACCGAATGTATCATGTATCCTTCACTAGAGAAAATTTTGTTCAATTTGGAAAAATGCATATCAAGATGTGATTAACTATCCAATGTCAATGATGATTTTTTCTATATACAAGGTCTGAATTCGAGATCTTGCTTAAGGGAAATCAAGCATGAACTGACCATTTGCTAATGTAAAACTATCTATTTCGTGTGTGTTTGACAAAGATAGCTTATGATTATTTTAGGAGCGTATAACTTTTTAAAAACTACTAGAGCTATTTGGTGAACACAAAATAAAAGGAACGTATAGATTTTCAAAAACTATAAGCTCCTAGCTTTTGAAATTTTACAAACTTATTAATTGCCAAGTTATCATTTTTATCCATATATGTTTTTTTTTGGAAATGAAAATTTTAACATCTCACATAATTATTATATTGTATGTCATTTAATACAATTTAATTAAGCTTGTTTTCCCAAACAAGTTCATTTCAATAAACTAGCTGAAAAGTTATAAGATATAATAATCAAAGCAAAAAGTCATAGTTATAAGTTATATAGTTAACAGGGTGGGTTGAGTGATGATAGTATGATTCGTATACTCATACCCATGGGTGTAAGAACATGTACGGATGTAGGAGAACGGATACCCCTTAAGTATTTATTTATTTTTAATATTTAAAAAATATATACTAAATATAATATTACTTTCTTATAATATATATAAATTAATATTATATAATTAATTTCAATTTTAGGTATTAAAAATATTAGCATTGAATAATATTAATTTTTTATCTCATTATAAATTAATAAAATACCTTTATATTTAAATATATTTAATATAAAATATGTATAAATACTTATGTAGATATTCACAGAATGGATACTACAATACTCATACTTGTGTTTAGAGAATTTATGGGTACATATTGCGGATCCACGGGTACCTATGGATATAGATTATTTCATCGTCCCTAGAAGCTATAAGCTGATTTTTCCAAACAAAAGCAATTAATACCTCTTTTGTCCCTAAATATAATACCATTTTACCTGATTTACATTATTAAGAAAGTTAGTTAATTTAGTTTAAATCATTAAGTTTGTTTAAAATTTATACTAATTTTCTAACATTACCCTTAAAGTGATTATCACTTATTATTAAATTTTCTCCACTTATTCTCTCTTTATTTAATCTCTCCACTTATTAACTGGACATCATTAAAGAAATAAATAATTTAATTGATGTATATATATATAGTTTATTATTATATTGATTCTAATAAAAATCAAATAGAGATATTTTAGTTAAAAGTAACTAAAATTTTTAAAAAATCTTATATTAAAGGAAAAATTTTTCTAAAAAAAATCCCTATAACCTTGATCTAAGCCAACCGCTTAAAGACAACAGTTTTGTGAAATTAATGTGATCAAGATGATGAAATTAACGCGTCTTTCATTTCTCTTGTTCCTAAACTTGAAAACACTCAGATTGTTGGAGAATTCAAGCCAATCTCTCTGATTGGCTGCAATTGCAAAAGTATTGGCGGGTAGATTAAAATCAGTAATTGGGAAGATCATATCGGACTCTCAATCTGTGTTTATCGGTGGAAGAGTCATGCTTATCTTAAATCAAATAATTGATGAGGCATCCCAAGAGAAAAAGGATTGCAGATGGTCAATCTGGGGTTTAATCAAAAGTGGAGAAAATGGATCAGTGGTTGCTTGAAACATGCTTCTGTATCATAATTCATATTCAGCAAGGGACCGCATTGTGTGCTGTCTGCAGTTCGCAGACGACACAATTTTTGTAGGAAAATGGTGTAAGGATGGATAACATTCTAGCTCTAAAGAAGCTTTGAGCTGATCAGCAAAATGCTGTCCTTTCCCTTTTGTTATCTTGGTATGCCACTGGGAATAAACCCAAGGAGAGTGTTAAAGAAGCTAGCTGGCTGGAAAACGCAATTCCTCGATTATGCCTCCTCAACTCGCTATTAACCCCATCCCACTTTTTCTTGTTGTCTTTTTTCATCGTTTATCAAAATACGTAAGGATAGACTTAAAGGTGTTCTAGGAGTAAGAAACATACTTGGCGCTATTAGGTAAATGGAAGTGGAGAACCCAGAATTAAAAAAAGGTGCTTTTAGCAAGGTATAATGACGAAGACAAGTTAGATATGTCCCCACTTAACTCTTCGGCTTCTCACCGGTGGAGATTATCAAAAAGTAGACAATGTGAGGAGGGCTGAGGGGAGAAGGAAACTCAGATGCGGGAACGAGGTCAGGCTGTGGGATGACACCTGGAGCTCTGTTGGTATTCTTAAGAAGAAATTTGGCAGGTTGTTATCCTATGCCTGTTTAGTTTGACCTTAAACTAGATTAAATTGAGAGATTTGATTCAAAAAAAATAGTTATAGAAATTTAACTATCGAATAATTTATAGAATTAATATTAATTTTTGTATAAATATTTTTTTACAATTCCATTTCCTTGAGGGATTCCCAAACATGCACTGTGTTTCAACTGATTAGACAAAGAAATAGACAATTTATCAATTTGATTGATGGTATTTATGTTTGGTCCCACTATTGGAGACGTGATCTTCTCTGTTGGGAGGAGGAAGCCTTGCGGTTTCTTTTGCAGGTTCTGGAGGCAACAGCTATCAAACTTGAGGCACTGGATTCGTGGAATTAAAGGGTGCTTAGAAATGGGGTTGTCTTTAGGAATACTCAGCCTTCTATTACTACTGTTTTTGAACTTGCTAAAATTATGAATGGGAACATGATCTTGAAATCTTGTTTGAAAGTTCTATAACTTGATTGTTATGTAATGGGTTATATATTTGTTTAATGCTCGATTCTTTTGATTAAGGAGCAATCAGTTACTTTCTTGTATTCTTTGTAAAGCAGCGTAATCTTTTCTTCATAATTACGAAAAAGGATCATGCAACGAAGTATTATAGTATTTGAAGGCATTTGGCGTTATCATATCTATCTAGCAACCCAAGATGATTGATATTATTATGGCATACAGCTAGGACTCTCATCAATTTAGACACAATAATGTTCCTTGTTAACCTAGGATCTCAATTATTGTTAGGGTGCCCCTGTGCAAAATTAGGAAGGCAAATAAAATAACAATTAACAAAGATAAAGAATCATTAATGCACCGAACACACTCATTGCCCAATAAGAATTAATGTAGAACATGAAAACGTGATTAAAAAAAAATAAACTTGAATATATTTTTTCTCTTCACACTAGGTTCTAAATTCTAGCTAATAGTAATATTTTTAGTGATGGACAAAGTGAGGGACACAGGTTGGGAGAGAGAAATTAATAAAGGTACCGCTAGCTGTGTGCATCTTTCACACATGATTTTGTCAACCTAACGTATCTAAGGTATGTGTAACATACCTGATCTATATATATTATATGCCAAAGTCATGCAGCAGCTTTCAACCCCACCCTCTTAACAAAAACAAGTACAAAAGCTATCTTCTCAATTCTGGGTCCTATGTGTACACTTGTGCCCAGCCAGCTAGCTAACTTAACTAGTCCCACCATATAAATATATAACCTCTTTTAATTGGGGGAAAAATATTTTAAAATTATAGTTTAATTGTTGTTGAAGATTCTTTGTCCAGGTGATAGAATCATTCGTGGATCAAACTGGTGTTTTCTTTCTAAGAAAGTCCTCCATTTAGGGCCAAAATGTTTTGTCCAATCCTGCTGTGTGCGGTAGTGGGGAAGATATTGCTTAACCTTGATCCCAGCATCGTGACAATATTGCAAAATTTCTTTGTTTTGAGCATCATAGGCATGCCAATTATCAAACCCACTTGAATGCAAAAATCCAACTGTGTAGAAGATCTCCTCATCTGGTATTGATGCTGACATCCTATTGTCCCACCTGAAAAAATTAGTTTCTTATTAGCTTTAATATCCCTTTTTCAATTCAAGTGATTAATGAGAAAGTAGCTAGCATGGTAATAAAAAACACATAATAATAACACAAATTAATACTATAAAACTCTTTTGTGACTAATAATGTTATCAATAGATATGTTTAACCCAAAGTTATTTTAAGAGAAATAAGTTATTTCTAAGAAAGAAAATTTTCACTTCCTTGGATTAAAAAAAACTAAAAAATGTAAAGAAGATTAACCTAATTAATTAAATAGAATGTATAAGTTGTTATCAATTGTTGATACGTATGAAATTCTATCTGAAACCAAAAGAAATAAAAAATATTTCTTGTACCAATTAGTATTTCTCTAATTATAATAAGAATAATAACATAAATTGTGATAAGTTGAGGATAATTACTTGTTTCTATTCATGGGGTAAACCAGGACAGGTCCTGTGGTGATGTTTCGTTTAAGGATGATATTCTTGAATATGGCTGAGTCAAAATCCAAAATTTGAGATTTGGGTATAAACAAATTAAGCCACGGATGAGGAACATCCCACAGTCCTTGTGACTTAAGCTTCAACTCTCCACTTCGGACTCTATTTAGAAAATCAACATACGAGACATCTTTTTCATAATAAAATCCGGGGATACAGTTCAGTCCTTGAAGCAAAACTTGGAGTTCCTGCACAAGCACATAAATTCAAGTAAGAATATGATTGATATAAAAAATAAAGGGTTGTCAAAATATAATCAAGGCATTGCACATGAACAAGAACAAAAATGGTACCTTGTGGACATTGCTTTCATTTTGGTCATCATAATATTTGGCAAATTCGAGACAGTAGAGGACGCTATGTTTAGTTAGAAGCGAAATTATTCTAGGATGGTCGGCTAAAGGGAAGAAAGAAGATCTCCAATTATTTATGGGTCCTTGGTGCATTAGGAGCATTCCTTCCAAATAATCCACTGCAATATTTTGTTTCCTTCCATTCATCGAGATTAATTGTTCTTGGTCCTTGGTAAAAGCCGAAAAATCATGGTACAAAAGTCTGACCCATTTAACCTGCCAATAAAATTTCACCATTAGTTGATACATTGTACTAATTAGCTCATTATTATTAGTGTACTAAGGAGTGACAATAATGACTGCATGATGATGATATTAGGTACTACACAGTTCTCAATTTTCAAATGAATGATCTCACCAACTTTTTCATCACCAGTGGAAACATATATTTATGCTTTGACCTATACTTGGAAGTATTTTCAAATGGTGTGTCTGTTAGTTGGGTTTGATAAACAAATAAAGAATTTTGATAGTTGACGGAAAATGATGTAACACAAGCCTTTCTATTGGCGCTATCGCTTAATAAGGTCTCAAGTCACTATTTTTCTAGGGACTTAAGAAAAGCCATATATATTTTTCCCAAAAACACATTAAATGCATCTTAATTTCATGAATATATATCCACGTTCTTCACCTGTACAAACATAACTCGTCTCGTTTTCATATATATTTGTCTCTTTCATATGGATGACTAACATGCACTGATTTAATGTGAAACGATAAACGGGTTAGCAAGGACCAAGAAAAACGATAGCATGAAAATTCTGGACAAGGACATTTGATGCTTCCGTAAAGCTAGATGGTTGAACAATGTAACATGTAGAATTGGCATGTTGGAGCAAGAAGCTACAAGACAAAAGTCCAAGTCAATTCTCTAGATTTAAACGTACCCTGTTTGGTGCTGGCGCAAGAGCAATTCTTGCCCTTGTTATAATTCCAAATTGTCCTAAACCTCCAAGAACCGCGTGAAACAACTCCGAATTTGTCTGCGAAGAGCAGGTCACAAATTCTCCTTTTCCTGAACCAAGCCAGAACTTGATTAATTAAACATAATAATATATTATTTACATCTATGCTTGCATGCATGCACATATTCTTCAACAAAAACACACGAGCAAAATTCAAAATTTGGTTCATTTTTTATAGAGGAATAGACCAAAATAGACTTTGGACCATTAGTTCCATTACTAATAATATACTGTAATCAATCAACATATCCTTAAAATAAAAATTAATCAAGAATACGAGGGCATGAGACCGTGTGAATTGGTTCCTATCCTAAGTTTAAAAATTCTAACATGGGACCCGGAAGAAACTGCTGGATAACATTCATCAAATTCATAGACAAAGTCTGGATCCGTTAACAACCACCAATTCGTCATTAACTTAAAAATTAATCAAAATCAAGTCTGAAAATTTCTAAATTCTAACCAAAAGCATAAAATCAAAAACGACCAAAACTTTTAAATTATTTGCAAATCATAGTCGCGCTGACGGCGTTATGTCCTTCAAAATTGTACAAAAAATTACTATAGTTGTAATTGCAAGGAAGTTGTGAAGGCATTCGTAATCTTCACATCATGGCCATTACTAGACTCATCAACCACAATTGAACAATTTTTTGCCCCCTTTCTCCTCTTCTTTCTCTGTGTGTGTGTATATATATATATATATAATTAAAAGCAATTTTAGTGTTATTTAAATTGAATGAATATATACATACCAGTAATGACATCCAATTGAGTGACACTAGTGATTTGAGGACCATAGCGAAATGTCTGGCCACTGATGCCAGCATTGGAGAGAGTCCCTCCAACAGTCAAGTACAAATAATCAGTCCAAGAAAGAGGTGCAAGACGATGCTTAAGCGTGGCGTTCAACACATCAATCCACAATTGTTCCCCTCCAACATCCACATAACCCTCCTCCACGCGCACCCTCATCATCCCATTATCTCTCAACCCCTTCATCTCCACCACCACCCCCTCACGTGCCATCGCTTGCCCGCGCGTGGAGTGCCCCTCCCCTCTCGCCGCGATGCCGAATGGCACCGAGCTGTTGTACGACAACTTCACCATCCTCGTTATGTCGTACACCGTCGATGGACGAAACACCGCCACTGGAACCTCGTTTACCAGGTTCCCGTAATCCTCCGAAGCTGTTTTTATGCTCTCCGCGTCGTCGAGAAGCATAAGAGATATGTTGTCGTCCACTGTTGTTATTGGGAGCAGAGATTTCCATTGCTCGGTTTTCCCCACCGTTGATATCAAACGTGTTATGGTTATGGTTATGAGTATGAGAATGAAGTATGTGGGAAATGGGTAGTTCTCCATCATTTTTTAGAATTTGGAGAGAAGGAATTAAATTTTAAAACTTGTTGATGTGCTGTAGTGGGTGGAAAGGAAGCAGAGGATGTAGGGGCTATATATAGAATATAAGAGGACTTTGCATGTTTGTGGAAAATACTTGATGGGAGGGGGGAGAATCTTTTGTCTTTTGATTTTCAGTTAAACAATTAAAAAGGGGAGACTTAATTATATTATATTCACCATAAAACATTTTATCATAGCTGTCATTTTTAAATAAGACATTACTTGCACACATTTTTAATATATTTTATTTGGACCAGAGTCTAATAAAATTCTTATTGTTTTCTTTAATTTACCTAGTAAAATTTATTAAAGAATTAAATTTGTAGTTTGTATGTCTATATATACATTTATCGTACGTAAAACAATTAAGGTTTTCTTTATTAAAGTTTAATGCTGTAAGTAGCTGTGCTCAATACACTAATTCGATTAGAACCGTTCACATATTATCAGTTGGTTTACGCATAGGGATTGGTTGGTATGTGATAGAGTAAAACATGTGGAAATGAGGTATACAAAAATAAAAAATAAATACGTATAAGTGAGGAAATATTTTGAGATGTCATTGAGTTTTATATTTAGAAAGTGAACCCATAAATGAAATGGCCTCAAAATATTAAACTTTGATATATATATATATATATATATATATATATATTTTAAATAGAGCATTGATCCATAAATGAAAATGGTCAAGAAAAAATTATGGAGTACGTATAAGTAAATATTGGAGCTTCCTCTATTATTACTATTTATTTTTCTTCATCAATCATCTAAAGTTTTTCATATTTGTTTGTGTGTTTTCGGATTGTTTAATCTAAACTTATCTATTTTCACTTTATCTTTCTTTTCAAAATAAGAAATAACATTTTTTATTTTTTGTAAAGCTGCTTTTTTACTTTTATAAAATATATGTTTACACATTATATATAGAAAGGATGTATTTTTTGAGAAAGATTCTTTAAGTGAAAGTGAAAGCAGTAAATCTGAGTCACACACACACATATATATATATATATGATTATAATTAAAAACATTTTAAAATCACATGATCACTTAAAATGTTATATAACTTTTTTAAAAACTTATGTGATATATATTCTAATCTCGATTATCCATGATAAAATCTAACAGTTCAAATTTACTGTTTTCACCTAAAAAAAATTTCTCATAAGATATATCATTTACGTATATAAAAGGCTCATCTTATATTTTATAGAGAGACATACATACACACAAATTATTTTTTTCATTTGATATAGGAAGAAAAATCAACGAAACAATTAAGAATGTGAAGTAAGTTTTTTAGAAGCAACACCAAGAAATGAAGATGTGAGAAAAATAATTGGGAACCAAATTGTACGTTGTGCAATAGGAGGAAATGGCTAAATGTCAAATTCAAAGATACGATCGAACCCATCTAGAGATTATATTTGGCCCTCCTTCTGTGAGACGTCATGGAGTATTTGTGTGAAGCAATTAAATGGAACACAAAGAAAATAATAAATAAATAAAATTTTAATGAAGTGTTTGGCCGTCCAATAGGCACTTGTTCTTTGTGTGTGCATGTGCATCAGCAATACAACCACAAAGCCCTTACATAGTAAAACGCAATTAAATAGGAGCCGTTGGATTGCTATCTCATTGTCAAAGATTGGTCAACTTTAGTCAATTCATATATTCCCACAAATTAAGAAATATGATCTTTCCAGATAAATATAACAAATATATAAAGTATTTTTGCTATATTTTTAAAATTAACTTTTACATTATATTTCAAGAAAGATTCAAAAGTAGAATCTTATAGAAAAAATATTACCAATTGGAATTTCAAATTTAGAGATTAGAGGGTCAAAATTAGGTAATTATCAAGAGGATCTTCCAAGATTTTGTTTTCGGGACCAGAGGACTTGTTATAGATGAAATTAAATTGCATTAAACTTTTCAAATTCATGGAAGGGTAATGTCAAAGGGAATTGAGGGAGACATCACACCGGATTTTCTTCAGGCCAAGATTTTGTTAAAGAGGCTCATCTATTCCCAATATGGAATCAATGAAAAGTAAACCTAACCGTAACACAAATGTGTATATAAGCCATTTGATTGAATGTCTACTACATGCATGATGTGATTTTCCCAGATTCAACATGTTCTGAGCCAAACAAAATAAAGATGATAGATACCAATGAAAAAGGAAGGAAGGGGATCAAATAATTATATTACTAGTTAATTGGTTACTGATTGAACTGCACCTAATTTTCCAATTGCTGTGGCATGCCTTACGTGGTAAGTGAACATATAAAAATGAAAGGCACCTGGCATGCATTCTATCAGAATATAGCAAGAAAACAACAGCATGCTATGCACACGCAAGAGAATCCAGTGAACTAACTAGTTAACAATTATTTAATTTCAATTGGATTGCTTTCAAGAGGGTCTTCTAATTGGTAATATACGTATAGTACAAGTCTACAAGAATAATTTGAACTATATAAAATGTATGTACGTACCCAATTGTTCTTTTAGTGGGGGTTATGGTTAAATTAGGCGAAATAGCCAAATGCCAATAAATGTATATATATGATCAGGTCCTAAACAAATAATTAAAAATTTGATTGGGAGGGAAAATAAATTAGAGGCATTCAAAGAAAAATCTTTGACCTATAGATCTCGAAGGTAGAAGGAGCTATCATATACCAAAACTCCACCAGGCTTGGATTGCTCTATAGAACCATATTCCACTAAT
Source organism: Clitoria ternatea (assembly GCA_037962975.1). NCBI lineage: Eukaryota > Viridiplantae > Streptophyta > Magnoliopsida > Fabales > Fabaceae > Clitoria > Clitoria ternatea. The sequence continues at coordinate 283,282,970 of CM075671.1, read as the reverse complement.
GCTTCAAATTGAAGATTGTAATCTTTGACGATACATGTGCTTCATGCACGACTAATAAATGCAAATTAGACAAAGGACTTCAAAATGCCACAACCGAAACATTAATAGACCCAAAGGAAATTGAAAGGTGTTTATATAAATGTAATTCACGTTTGGAGATATTCAAATCTAGTACTTGATATATGGACACAACTTTGCATACCTTGCCACATGTTCAAACAGCGATAGTTTGGTCTTGTACCTAACGAAACGAATATATTTCTCCCTTATCTCTTCAAAAACAAAAAGACACCCTCTTGGTAAAATAAATTTTGTTGTTCAAAATTTCATATCCTCGTTTAATTTGTAGGGCCACCATCCGTATCTCCATCTGAAATGTTTGGTAAAATTCAAATTCATCTTGCGGATATAATATATTGCCACCATCAACTACTGAGATTAGGACCTCCAACGTGTTCCCGCTAACCAAAGGTAAATGGTAATTTTTGATCCATAACAAAATGATAACTTTTGGTCTATAACAATTAGAAAGAATATTTTAATTATGATACTATGTTAAAGGTTTTATCCCAAAACCAATTGACAATGGTTGGAGTAACTTAAGTATTTAAACCATGCGAAATATTATGAGACAGACGATGTGAAACTTCCAACAAAATGATTGGTTTAAATGATATTTAATTTTCTCAAACTAAATTTTAAATTTAAGCCTTATGAATAAAAAAAACTATAAATTACATTACATCTAAATGCTTCTAACACAAATATCATCATCTTCAATTTAATAAAAAATAATTGTGACTAAATATAAATTACACCGTCCATATAGGCCAATATTCAGATCAATGATCAATCCCTATAATGGCTCTAGTAAAGCCATAAACGTAGTTAGTGTTTTTTTTGGAAATTCCAAATTCTTGTTTCAAAAATTTGTGGTGAGAACTGTTTATTTCTAATAACATACAGAAGTCTCATATTAATAGCTTTTTTTTTTCAACACGTTGATAGGTGATATTTGATGTCGATGAGGATAAAACTCATGTAATTTCTCCTGATATATATTTTAAATTCAACACATCTACATTTTTTTCAGTTGATGTCGATGAGGATAAAACTCATGTAATTTCTAAAGTTTAAGGAAAAAGTTTTACACTTTTAAATACCAATATTAATTCATGTAATAGTTTCGTGCATGTTCGAGTAACACAATGACTATTTTAGGGGCAGCTTTATTAGTTATCCTGCTAATTAAATTTGGGTTGGGTCAATGAAAAAAATACATTGAATAGAGATTTAAATGTTTTAAATAATATATATAATTAATATTAACTATTAGGTTTTTTTACATAACTAATTATCAAACAGATACTTAAACATATAATAAGAAGAATCTTTTCATTTTTTTAAAGGATAGTAATTAAAAAGAATATAGTTGTTCATACTTATTTTGCCCGACTTATATATTTTAAACATGTCCTCTCTCGCAAAGAGGAAGGGAGGGAAAGAGACTTAAATATTTTAAACATGTTCTCTCTCGAAGAGAGAGGGAGGAGGGGGAAAGTATATCACTTAATAGAAGGGGTGTCATGTAGCTATGGGTAGGTTTGGCTACCAATTTTTTTAAAAAATCTTGTACCATTTTTAATTAACTATATTTTCATTAGACAAAATTTAATATAAATTAGTTATTTTTTATAATAGTTATGAAATAGATTTAAAGGGTAAATTTATATAATCTAGATGATATGGTTTGCTAGGAGAGACTTATCTTCATTAACCAAACGTCAATGGTTTGAGTCTCACATTAAGTATAGAGCAACTTTAAAATCATAAGCCAATTATCTCATTAAAATCTATATATTTAGTGTTCTAACTTTGATTTTTTTGTTTCAATTTAATTTTTTTAGTCTTTTTTCATTCCATGCTCCTTTTATTTCTTTTTAACTTAATTAGTCCTCTAAGTTCGTTTCAGGGTTAATTTATTCTTTTGATTACTTTCAATTTTAAATTCAACTTTGAGAAATAGTAGAAAATTACTTTGTAAAGCAATCTAGTGTATCAAAAACAAATTTTAATCAATTTGTATTTTTTTTATCAACTTAAATGTAATTGGCTACATTTGACCCTCAAAATAACATGTAACTTTGTTACACATCTAGCATTATAATAATTCAACTTAAATGTAATTGGCTACATTTGACCCTCAAAATAACATGTAACTTTGTTACACATCTAGCATTATAATAATTCAACTTAAGAAAGACTCAATATAAAATATTTAATATAAATTGAAGAAAATTATAAAGAACAAAACTAAAAAAACTCCTATTTCATATGTAAAGGTAAAAAAAACTTATAAGCTTAATTATATCCAAAATACGAAAATTGATTCTTAAGTTTATTTGTTTTTAACAATTTACCAAAGATATACTAACAAATTTTCTTTAAAAATTTTAAAGAAAACAATTGGTATCGAGCTAAGAAACAAATCTTCTCAATTGTTGAAGAAAATAGCATGATCTTTTTTTTATTAACAAAAAAAATCAATTTAATGAGTCGATAAATACCCAAACCCATAGATATTTTACAAAGTTTTTAAACATGTAAGTGGTTGATTTTCTCACTCAAAGAAAGAATTAACGAACCTTCCCATATTAGATCTAATTAAGTCAAGATCAAAGACTTGTATATTTGAAGTTGTCCCCCTAAAGCATCTACAGTTTTTCTCCCTCCATAAGCACCATACACTAGAATGCCATATAGAATTCCATGTTGCCAATGTTTTTTTTATATCCCTATAAATAGACATGCTTCAACATGTGTTTCTTGCTAGTTCAAGGTAGAAAAGTTTGATATCCTAACCATAATATATTTCCTAGGCTTTATAGGTAAAGTTACACGAAACAACAAATGGTTTGTACATTCTACCATATTACATAGAACATCCACTAGATACCACTACACCTCTTTTAACTAGATAATCCATCGATCATTTTGGATCCTTTTTTCAGAGCCTTTCAAACTAAAGTCAAAACTTTAAAAGGAACCAGTTTGTTCTATACCTTGTTATAGTTCTAAGGATAGACACAACATCTTCATTTTGAATAGCCTTGTAGGCTGACTTGACAGAATATGTCTTTATTTTGTCATGTTTCTATATTTTTTCATCATCTTTAAATTTTTTCAAATTACACCTTTGTAGAATTTGCAATAAAGTAGTGAACAATGTGTTCTTCTCAAGAAAAGAAGTTTCTTCTCTAATTTAGTTTCCATTCCAATATACTACACTTTTAACTTCCCATTTTAGGAACCGTCACATATATTTTTGGTTGGATAAAAAAAGTCTTTGGAAATCATATTTCAGTATTGTCCCAGTATTATGACAGTTCTCCCAAAGCCTCATCTCACTTCTTATTCTCATTTTCCACCCAACTCATTATCAAACCAGTCCATACTTATTTTCTCTACTAATTCTTTTGAGATCATTCCACCAAATAGATCCTGTAAGATATTTTTCCTTCAAACACTCTAGATGTAAGGACCTTTTTATCACTTTGGAATTTCCAGTTGCATTTACCCAATGAACCTAAATTGAAGTTATGTAATTTTTTTTTATGCCCAACCCCTCTTTTTTTCATATAGTAACTAACCCATAAAATCTTTTGTTTATCCTCAAACCTTGTGCGTGTATGCACACACATACATAATCGTAAGTAGCATGTTTCCTTGGGTTAGCACTAACATGGAAAACTAGATATAGAAAAAAGAGTTTTTTCCCCAAACCACATGTCGCACACATATACGACCATAAGCACACAGTAGTAAGTAATAGATTTCCTTAGTTTAACACTAACTGGGAAACCTAGATTTCCTTAGGTTAGCACTAATTAGGAAGGCTAGATACAAGAAAAGAGATTTTTGCCAAACCATACACGACACACACACACATGCCCATGTGTAGCAGATTTCCTTAGCTATTGTAAGTAGTAGATTTCCTTAAGTTAGCAGAAACCTAGAGTCTTAGATACAAAAAAAGGATTTTATCCAAACCTAGATACAAAAAAGGGATATTTACAATTTAGAAATACAAGTAAGATATGAACCCATTCAAACTACATGAACGCACAGATAATTCAATTTGTTTAGTCGTGTGAAAGTTAATTTTTAAAACAAACGAGAGGATGAACCATCTAAGTGCACACTTAATTGCTCTCATATTTTTACATATTGCCACACAAAAGATGAGAGTAATCAATTGTGTAATTAACATTCATTAAAATAATATGTCTATTTAATTTGTATTAAGAGTCCAAATCTCATGTCATGGTGAGTTCATAATAAAGAATATACTAGGGTGTTAACTCGTGCCCAGATGGCACAGATCGAGAAAAATTCATATAATTAACAATAAATATTATTATCAATAAAAGTATTTGATTGATTATTTTTGTAGTCAAGTAGTGATAGATTAATAACATTCTTTTTCATCCTTCGATTCTTTGTGCTTGATTCTTTGATCTCTTCTATTTCTTGAAATTTATTTCTCTTTGATTTGAGATTGTTGCAAAAGATGGCAAATTCAAGGATGGACTCACCAAGTCTTTATTATTTGTATCCGAATGAAAACCTTAATGTGTCAGCTATTCCTAATTCTCTCAATGGAAAAGATTATGATTCTTAGTCAAGAGCTGTGACAATGGAACTCAAGTCCAAGAACAAGATAAAGTTCATAGATAGATCTTCGCCAAAACCCGATGAAGGAGATGCGATGCTTAATTCTTGAGAAAGTTCCAATATAATGGTTCTAGTTTGGCTCATGCACTCTATTGAAACTTCAATTACTCAAAGTATTCTATGGATAGACAATGCTTTAGAGGCGTGGAAAGATGTGAAAGAGAGGTATTATCAAGGTGATGTTTTCATAATAGTAGAACTATATAAGGAAATTTAAGGTTTAAGGTAAGAGGCTCTGTTATTGACGGGTAATTTTACTTAATTAAAGGGTTTATGGCATGCATTGGATAATTTTAGACCAATTCTTGGATGTACTTGTCAACAAAAATGTTAATGTGAATTAATTCTAACTATTGGAAAATACAAGGAAGAAGATTATGTGATTAGATTTTTAAATGAGGTCAATAAGCAATATAATGTTGTAAGGTCATAAATTATGTTGATGACCATTCATCAATAAAGTCTTCACTTTGCTGGTGCAGCAAGAAACACAATTTAGAAAATTAATTCTTGGAAATCCTAAGCCACAAGTCATAGCTACTGTTGGTAGAGGTTTAGGAAACGGTTTCTCTAAGGGAAATAAGGGCTAAATGTACAATCAAGGGGGTAGGGGACAAGGAGGAAGAGCTTAGGGCAATAAGGTTTCTTAAACTGTGGCAAAATTAGCCACATGATTGACTCATGTTACAAAAAGTATGGTCCCCCTCCCTAAATTTCAAGAAATATTCCTCAAAATTATATAGCTAAGGAGATGGGTGATGAGGTAGATGACAATATCAATGTCATTTCTCAAAAGGAGATGGTTGAAGGCTCAAGCATGGCTTTCACTCCATAGTAGCTTAAAGTTTTGTTAGCATTGATCCAACAAGTAGAAACTTATATAATCAATCAGATAACTTCTAATGATCCAATAAAGAGTCTAAGTTCACAACCATAAGGTATAGTCTGCATTTTAGGCAATTCTTTGAAATTTGACTCTCGGATCATTGATACATGAGCCATAGATCATTTGTGTGATTCCTTAAAATTCTTTCACATATACAAGAAGGTTAAACCTATCCCAATCAAGCTACCTGATGGAAGTTAAGTTACCATATCTGTTTTTGGAACCATCTTCTTCACACAACATTTGTATTTGGCAGACGTTATTTTTATTCCTAGCTTTCATTTCAATTTGATTTCAATTTCTAAACTTACCAAATCAATGTCTTGTAAGTTGATTTTTTCTAACTCTATGTGTAAAATCCAAGATCACACTTCATTGAAGATAATTGATGTAGCTAACCTATATTCCAACTTTTATATAATGAGTCCTTCAAATTTACCAGACTTTTCTCCAAGTTTGGTAAATTCTTTTCACTCTTATGACAATAATGATTAGCATATTTAGTTTGGACATTGATCACATGATAAGCTTCTTCAACTACAAAATTGTACCCTTTTGTTATTTGTAAGAAAACTATTCAACCTTGCGATATATGTCATTTAGAAAAATAGAAAAGATTAGTCTTTAATAACAGTGATATTGTAACTATTGAAACTTTTGATATAATACACATAGATTAGTCTTTAATACCTCTTGTTTTGGTCATATATATTTCTTAACAATAGTAGAAAACACATCTAGATTTACTTAGCTTTATCTCTTAAAACAAAAAAAAAATGAAACTAGTCTTTTGATCCAAGCTTCTTTCAATGTAATTGAAACACATTTTAATGAAAGATTCAAAATTATTGGAACTAGGAATGGAAATTAATTTCACATGTTAGATTGGTATGCTTCTTAAGGGATTTTACATCAACACTCTTGTGTAGAAACCCTATAGCAGAATGGCATTGTGAAAAGAAAACATCAACACATCCTAGGTATAGTTAGAATCTTAATGTTCCAATTCAACACACCTAAATCCTTTTGGAACCATGTTGTGCGTTATGTTGTTCACTTGATTAACAAATTACCTACTAAATTTTTGAACAACAAAACACCTTACCAGTTCTATATAATAATTCCATCGTTGATATATCTATCCTTAAAGCTTTTGGTTGCCCATGCTTCACCTCCACCCTTACTTCTCACATAACTAGTTAAGTTATATCCTAAATCTAGAAAATGTATCTTCTTTAGTTATAAGCATGAGGTTAAAGGTTTTTTCCTATATGACATACAACAGTCTTTTCTTTCCTATAAATGTTTTTTTATGAGAACATTTTCGTATGTAGAAAACAACTATCAAATCATAAACCGCACCTTTCTCTCCTTCCCTTCACCCTAATGAATACCAGAAAATGACATTATTTGTTATGAAATCCAACCATATCCTACCCTGATAGCATACCTTATTTCACCAACTCAAAGCACACATATACCAATATAATTCATAAACAACCACCACATAATCTTGAGGATGAATTCATTCTGATGATTTTTTAAATAATTTGCCAATGGTTAACATGGATCTCAAAATATCCAACAAAGAGAGGCATCCATCATCATACTCAAACAATTATCATTACATATTGGATTTGTCAAGTGGTTCCCTCAACCATTCTTCAATCACGTATCTACTTTTTTATTTTATTTCATATAAGTCACTTTCCATTCCTCATAACCATTACTCATTTACATTTTAATCCACCGATGAACCAAATTCTTATAGAAAAGCTATTAAAAACTCTTAATGGCAAAAGGCTACTAATTCTGAATTGTAGGCTTTAGGTGACAACGACACTTGGGTTCTGACCCCTCTCCCTCCAGGAAAGAAACTAAGTATAACAGGGTTTTCAAAGTTAAACCCATGGAGATGGTAATGTTGAAAGGCATATGGCGAAGCTTATTGCCAAGGGTTTTACACAAATTAAGATCATGGATTACTTGGAGACATTTAGCCCAATGGTGATGACAACTATTAGCGATCTTCATTCTATTGCCTTTGTACATAACTAGCATCATTGGATGTCAATACTACATTCCTCCATAAGAGGTCTACATGGAACCATCTTAAGGTCTTCCTCTTCCTAACCTACATTTAGTTTGTAAACTCACTAAGTCCTTCTATGGACTAAAGCAAACTAATAAGAAATGACATATAAGCATATTAAGGTTCTTCTTGCTACTGCTTCACTTAATCTAAGGGTGATTATGCATTATTCACCAAGAGTACTCCGACAGGCTTTATAGTAATACTTACTTATGTTGATGATTTTGTTTTGGCTAGTCAACATGACTTGGATGAGATCACCAGAATTAAAATGTTGTTACATCAGAAGTTTGACATCAAAGATCTTAGCAAACTCAAGTTTTTCCTTGGATTTAAGGTTTCTAGATCACAAAGAGGTATCTTTGTATCAAAGAAAGTATCACTTGGTTTGCTTTAAGACATAGGCTTACTTTCTTCCAAACCTTGTTCAACACCCATGGATTACAACAACAAACTCCACCAGAATTTTGGAACACACCTTTCAAATATCACCAGTTATAAAAGCCTCATTGGAAGACTAGTTTTTCTCACTAACACAAGACCTGACCTTTCTTTTATAATGAGTAAACTCAGTCAATACTTAGCCCACCCAACTTCTAATCATCACCGGGCAACTATATGTGTTCTTAAGTACCTCAAAATTGCTCTAGTTTAAGGCTTATTCTTCCCTACATATCCTTTAACCTTAAGCTTTTTTGCTACTCAAATTTTGATTAGGCATCATGTCCTGACACTCGAAACTTTGTTACAAGATTCTACTTCTTCCTTGGCCAGTCCGTAATCTCTTGGAAAAGTAATAAGCAGCATGTCATCTCACAATCATCATCTGAAGCAAAATACCATCCCTTAGCTCTTGCTACATGCGAGGCACAATGCCTAGTTTCCATATTACATGACCTCGACATTCCTCATCCATATCCAGTCATCCTTTTGTGATAACTAATCGGCTAGATACATTGCAGCCAACCTGTCTTCCATGAGCATACCAAACATATTGACGTTGATTGTCATGTTGTTCACAATCAACTCCAATTTAGGTTCATTCATCTCCTCCTTATCTCCTCAATAGAACAACTACCTAATATACTAATAAAGCTTCTTGCACTAGGTCTCTTTCACTTACTGATTTCCAAGCTTAGAATGTTAGATATATACATTCGAACTTTAAGGGAGCTGTTAACTATATGTATTTTTTAGTCAATGAATTGGTTTTCAGTTAATTAGAGTTAGTTATTTGGTTAGCTAGCTTTATATAGCTTTTTCTTCCTTACTTTGTAATTTGATCATTGATTTCAACTTTTATCGGTTTTTAAAAAAAATTCTCTGATATCATTGTGCATGATTTTCTCTTATCTTTTCATACTTTTTAATAGCTTGTTTAGGTTTTGACAATTAACCCGTGAACCTATACATACAAACCAAACAAAAGAAGTAAAATATGAGGGCAGTGAAGATATAATAATATCCGCCGTAGAAACAGTAGAAAGTTCTCTCATGTGAAATTCTATATTGTAAGTATAATAGAGGAAAAACTGAATATGGTAAATATAATAGGTTGTCCCATGTTTTACATTCCATGTAATAGGAGTGTAGCATGCATGATATGAGAAAAGGAAAGAAAGTAGACAAGGGAGAGTGGCCTTGAGGGGAGGGTAGAGAGGGAAATTGGAGGGTACTGTTGGTAAGATATTGGAAATCTTTATGGGGATCCAAGCCGGGCAAAACAGAGAGAGCAATCAGATCACGTGGTCCATGTACGAAACAACAAAAGCAAGCAGGTGACAGCTTTTCAAACACCAATATCGTATCCATGTCACCTTGGATTCTTGTTTTATATAGTGCACATATCCGTACGTGCATGGAATTTGAGGAAGTACTATGTGACACAGAGCATGGATGTCTCCTATCTCTGTATTTTGATCCCATCACATTCACTGAAGCTGTCATTTTTATTAATTTCACTCTACATTATGTTAGTGGAGCTTATGTTCAGGTGTTCAGTGACATTGTAACAACTAATGAACCAAATCCTTTGAACCAGGACACTCCAACCCCAGTTGTTATGACTATCTTTCAATGTTTATTTGTATAAGTGGCATTGTGAAGAGCATATTTTGTCACTATGTACCACTATGTCACTCTTATCCCATTAAATTCATTATTCATGTATGTGTTGTCTCCATTATGAAATGATTGACATTTCATCGGTCAATTAACAATCGTGTTTGTAAACGTTGTTATGAGTTTCATTAAACCTTGGTCCCGTTAAAGACAACCCGTCCCTTTTCATTCACCATATACTTTTCAACTCCCTATAACTTTCTCCCTTCATATTATTAGTCAACTCATGTATAATGTTCTCAACGAATACCATCATTTTCTTTATAGGCAAATATTCCTGGTTCATATTATGTTTCTTTATAAACAAATATTAGTCGCTAGTATTATGTAAAAAATATTAACTAGAGAATTAAAACTTCTCTTAAATATTGAACCTCCTTATAATTACAAATGAGATCGAATTCAATTAGCTATAACTCATATTCATATACTAGAAATACACAATTATCATTTTCTTCAATTTCGTTAAAAAACTTAAAAAAAAAACCCATCATATTTAGCAGAGAAGGGTGGGTTCTTCTTTTGATTTGGTAAAGATAGGATCATGGTCATCACTTAGATGTAAAATGGGCAGGTTCTATTTTTTATTATGAATGGGATATGAAACCAAGATTTTGTATTCAGCAATTGTAAGTTTATGTGTCATGTATTTTCATTAAGTAATAAGGTATAATGTATATGAGTTGGGGTATCTTTTATTCTTCTTTAATAAAAATAGTTTTTTTTATATAAAAAATCATGAGAAGGTAAAATTTCTCACTTGAAAGTTTTGGAAAATTACAAAGAATCTGACCATAAACCGTAGTCTACTATAAGTGTTTATATATATATATATATATATATGATGTTAACATTTTTTTTCTTAATGTTGACAGAATTTTATCCAAAATAAGAAATTTTACGTCCTTTAGTCTTCTGTAGTTGTCCCACTTTTGTATATTTAGAAAACAGTTAATCACTAAAGCAGTTTAGTTACTTTTCAGGGATAAAAAGTAAAATAAATATGTCAAAGGCAAAAAGAGAAAAAATATTGTAGTCTTTAAAAATGTGACCGTGATCATAGCTTCAATAGCTTGTTAACTAGCATGCAAGGCAATCGACATGTACTGTTGGTTTTAAAAAGTGAAAATACTTTCAATCACATGTATCTTTCATTGAAAATAATTATTTTTGGGTCGGTAATATGCACAGCATATTGAAGTAGCTATATATATTGCTTCGAAAAAGATAAAAGTAAAAATTATATTTAATAAAAAAATATTATGATATACTTTTAACCTAATTGAAAATATTTAAGATAAATTTTCATTAAAAATCGAGTAACGAACCTTGTAAAGATAAACTTGTATGGCATATTTACCTACCAGTGATTTAAAGAAATGTATTTGATTGTTATTTTAAGATGATGGATAATTATTATATTTAAAATATAACTTGTATATATATTCTGGATGTTTCAAGTTTTGATAACGTCTTAAAAAAAGAATAATATTGCACATATATATTAGTAGAAAATGAAGTGTGAAAGAGAGAAGGGTGAGAGTGAGTGAAGTTTACAGGTGCATTGCATATACGTTGTTAGGAGAGAATGAAGGTGCAAAAATGTTGCTAAGTAAAGTATATAGTCCAAGGATTTCCTGATAAATGCTTTTCTAAAGTGATATCATGTCTAGCATTAGCACACAATGAAGGGGGAGAGTAACATCTTCATATGCATGTACCCGAACCAAATTAATAAGAAGGTAAAAGAATCATGTCATGTAATGTTCCCTAATCTAATCATTAGCCCCCAATATCTCTGTGTCTCCTTTTTTTCAACATTATCATTGTAACGGACAAATTCGGTAGCCCTTCAACCAAGCATCACTCCCTCACAATATGCTTCCAATCCTTACTAAAATCATCATAAGTTGTGATGCTCATTCGTATATGCGAACCACATTGCACATCTAAATAACTACATTTTCTATTTTTACAATTTTATTATCTATACATATATCTAAGTATAATTAAAACAAAAACATTGAATATTTAATTTTTTATATTTTTATTCATCGTTTACATTAAAGCTACACAAAGTATACTTTTTTATTATATTATGATTGAGATTATATTTGTTAATGTTTGAATTTATTATATGTGGGTGGCTATTAAATTTTTAGGTGTTCGATATTTAAATGAAAGTTAAAAATCACATAATGTTATTGATTCTACTGACGTTGTTACTCCTTCATGTGTCATATACTTATTTCATTGGTTATACTAACATGGTAACTTTTCAAAATATGAATTAGTTAGGTGGGACTTGAACCCTTGATCTATTGCATAATGAACCAACAACTAAATCATTGAACCACAAATTCTATTGGTTAGGGGATTTTTGTTTGGGGTTTGGGTGTCATTTTCGGCTGAAATGAAAGGAAATTAAGGTACTTTAGCAATGTTTTCTAGTTAAATGTAAATGAATCGAGGAGGGAAATTTTATCTTTATGGACGACATAGAAATAAAATTACATAAAGGAAAAGGTCATTTGGGTGGGCGTGAAGGGTCGTTATCGTTTTCCATAGTTTCATCTCTCGCGATGTCGCTACGGTTGCCATTATTAGCGACAAAAGAACCTCCTCGTTGTTTTTTTTTTTGCGATATGTTGTCACCATTGTTGTTGCTAAAGCTAATAGGGAATCTGAAAAAGTTACTTGTTGCCACTAATGCCATTAGTGTTACGGGCACACTAAATTAAAAAAGATAGAAATGCAATTATTAGCATACCTAGCTTCTTTGCCATATGTTGTCGTCATGTTCGTCGTTAAAGCTAATAAAGAATCTGAAAAGTTACTCATCACCATAGAAATCACTAAATTTGGGTATAGTGACGGAATGCAGTTTCTGTTTCTAATCTAAAAACATGAACTTGAGCCTCAGCCTCTTCTTCTTTCACTTTCTCCTTTCCTCCTAGCCCTAAACCTCTCTCTCGCCCACCATATTTGTAATACTATGAATTTCCACTACATGGAAATTCCACTCATATATAAATTTTTTATGATTAATGAAATCTTTTGCTTATTTTATGATTGTGTGATAATCATAGTCTTGAAAATGAATAAGTTTCCCAAACTCGATGAAGAATTATAATTTCAAAAATTCAAAATAATTCGGTACCTTCAAAAATTTGCAAAATGATTCTTAAACCTATTTTTTTTAAAAATTTCAAATTAGTCCTTGGACTAAAATGCAATAGACTCTCTCCATATTCTAAATGGACCACATCCCAATAAATCACATTGGATCTTAATAGAATGACCCAACCTACTTAAGACAGGAGTACACTTAATCATACTATCAAAACTCCTAAAACCTTCATTAAACTCTAATGGACCAATCACTATTTAAGTTTTCTCTTTATCACCGATGTCATAGCAGATGTTTACTACACTATGGATTTTTTCATACTCAATGTGGGAAAAGAATTCTCTATTGCTCACATGCGTTATATGTGTGACTTACGTCGCATGTTTTCAACCAAGTGGGAAAGGTTAAATGCCTTATTTTTTATTTAAAGTTGTGTCAGTTGACTACAACAAATGGGCGTGAGTGGATAATCATTTAGTTAGGCTCACTGCTGGAAAAGTTGAGGTGGTATCTACAATGGCTGAGGGTTGACACCATCATTCACCATTGTGGGAGCTATCTAAATGTCCTATTCATGGGCACCTGGGGATGTATCAACTATAACTCGGTCATAGCCAAATGCCAGTTCGCTTACCCCTTACTCGGATCACCCAATGAAGAATCATTAGCCTTTATTGTCCTTTACTATGCCAAGGAAAATTACACCTCTACCGTCAAGGATATAGGGGATGCTTGGAAAAAGGTCCATAGGAAAGAAAAGAATTGGATGTTAGAAGTCAAGCTGTTAAGGAAGTGTATTACCAATGGATCCTAAATAGGGTCTCCATCATTAAGCTACCATTCCGACAACTTGATTCCCCTCCGGCATGTGAATCATCGGCCTCACCTTCCTTCAAAGAAGAAACAATCAAGGAGATTTGGAAATGTTGGCCAAGCTGAGAGCCAAGAAAAAGAAATTAGAAGACGATCTAATAAAAGCTCAGCAAGACTACACCCTCCTAAAGAGAGAAAACCATGAAAATGAGTAAGCTCTTAAGGAGATTGGCAAAAATCGAAAGTCTAAGAGGGACCATATGAGAAAGCTAGATAGATTCCTTCGAGCGGCCAACTCCCAACTGTCGCAATCGGGATCACGGCTAGAGGCCGACCGAAAAAGATAAACCGTTTCCAAATCCTTTCGAAAAACAGGGAGTCGCCACCAATATTTTTTAAGGTAAAATACCGGGAAAACCTTTGTTAAAGCACTGGTCATAAAAATAAAATTCCAAGTTCGAGAGTCGAATTATAAGTGAGGAAGGTATTAGCACCCCACACTGTCCATTATAAAACGGTTACCTCAAATTGATTGCGCACATTTTAAATAGCCTTGAAATTAATTTAATTTCTTGAGAAAAAAAACGAACAACACGGACAAGGATATTTTCAAAATAAGATCAACAGGATGTCTCATCCAAATTAATCTTAAATTGAACAACTTTATCAAATAATAACAATAACAATTAAAAGTAAAATAGAATAAAAGTAAAGACCAATAAGATGTCTCGTCTAAATTGATCTTAATTTGTAATAAAGATTTAAAGATTAAAATAAAATAAAGTTAAATAGGATTAGATTAAATAAAATCGGATGAAACGAGATAAAAAAGGATGAGATAACATGAATTAAATTAAAATCGAACAAAAGATTAATAGGACGTTTTGTCCAAATTAACCTTTTTTCTATAAAAAATATTGTTATTAAGTAACGGGAATTGAAAATATCAGAAGGTTAACAAGACGTCTCGTCTAAATTAATCCTTTTTTATAAGAAATATTATTATTTAAGCGAATAAAAAGCATATCAAAATTGGAAGATATTAATAAGATGTCTCGTCTAAATTAATTCCTTTTTTATAAAAAAAAATATTATTATTTAAGTGAATAAAGCACATATCAAAAATTGGAAGAGATTAACAAGACATCTCATCTAAATTAAAATTATCATGATAAATCAATACTTTAAAATTAAATATTAACAATATAAAATTAATCGAGATAAAAATAAAGACACACGAAAATTAATAACAGGAAAGTGGGCCTGATATAAGTTAATCTTGCTTCTATGTATTCTCAAGCTGATCTGGTCCCGACCGGGGTCTAGGATCCGCCGTCGGTCCAGCCACAAGAGTTATGGGTTGAATGAGGTTGGAGATCGGTTCTGTGTGTATCCGGTCTCTGTAATCCGACCTCTCGATGAGAGAAACCTATCTCGTTGTCCCGGAGATCCTTCACATCGACCTCACGTGTTGGTGTGGGTGACAGGTGGTGTCACCTGCGAAGATTCTCCAACGCTCAAGTTAGAAGAGCGTAAATGAACTCAGTTAATACTCAAGCAGTATAATAGTGAGAATGAGAGTAAGAAGAACGTAACCTTTTGTGTGTATTGGATTATGGTATTTATAATTGAGGTAGAAGGTGAATCGTTGGGTGCCAGTGGGGCCAGGAGATAAATAGTACACTGCGCAGTGTACGATTCTGACACAGGGATGGTGGATAGTCACCTTTTCCGTAAATTACGCCTGCAACTGTACCTACTCCTTTTGGTGAATAAAAAGGACATATTCCGCTGTGCCGAGTATCTTTCTCGTTATGATACTAAGGCAATCGGATCAGGGGTGACAGATGAATGAGAGCGGATAAGTCACCCGGTGTCTCGGACGTTACTTCGGACGACCGGTTTAAGAGAGACTCGCATCATGTATATACCGACCGGATCATTACCTTGTGATACCGGCTGACCTCTAGGACGGCTGGGATGGCCTCATCCTTAGGTCGGGTATCCAGACCAGACAATCTTGGGGCCGGTATCCAAACCAGATCATATGTCCCCTAGCTTGTGTGAGGGACTGTAAGTTACTCATATAAGCTATGCTGTTCACAAGAGGTCTGGATGCCGGCATAACTTGCAAGAATACTTGTTAATCGTTGAATATTGTCCCCGAGCGTTATCGGGTGATCGGTTCCAAGTGAGAGACTCTGAATTGGCAATGGACTTTTGAATGAGCGACTCCGAGTGAGGTTGGTTCTGGCCGTGTCACCTGGGACGTTCCATTACTTGTAACCTCCTCGTGCTGTTTGGTAAAAGTACGTACGCGTTATCCGAGTGCTACTTCCGAGTGGAAGCTCTTAGATTGATCCTTCCGGGAGGCAGATTTTCGAGTGACCGTTCCCGTGTGGAAGATTTCCGATTGATAATTCCTAGGTAGAAGATTCCGAATGGTCCTTCGACGGCGCTCGGGTTAATCATACCAATCACACTCGGAGTTCGGTTTAGTCCTACAATCTGAGTCTTCATTCGGGTTGGAAGTTTCCGAGTGACACTTTCCTGAGTGGGGTGTCCCCAAGTGTGACACTTCAGCGTGGGATGGCACTGAGTGAGACATTTCTGAGCGGGATAGCACCGAGTGAGATATCTCTGATTCCCGTGTAGTATGGCACCGAGGGAGCATTTTCCAGGTGAAACACTTCTGGACAGATAGACTTTGACTTCGAATGAATATGTTTCGGGTAGAGACTTTCCCGAGTAAATAATTCCTGATTGCAACCTCGAAGTGATATTGTCAACTTAAAGAATTCACGAGTCGGACTTCAGTGAGAGTTTACTGACTAAAGAATTCGCGAGCCTGACTTTGAAGTTGAAGTGTTTCTGAGCGAGGAATTCTCGGAGAGAGTACTTTCGAGCGGATTCAGTAATGAGGATTACGATTGACTCCGAAGTGAAATATTCCTGAGTGAAGAACTCTTGGGGAAAGTACTTTCGAGCGATTTCAATAATTAGAATGACGATTAATTCTTCTTCAATGTTCGGCCAAACCTACTAGTCGTACTTGGAGTTTGGTTTAATTCTACAATCCAAGCCTTCAATGGCGTTCAGTTTAATCCTACTAACCGTATTTCTTCAATCGGTGTTGGATTTTACCCATTCACCGTTTTTTTAATCGGCGTTGGATTTTACCCATTCACCGTTCTTCATACTCGGTGTTGGATTTTACCCATTCACCGTTCTTCTTACTCGGTGTTGGATTTTACCCATTCACCGTTCTTCATACTCGGTGTTGGATTTTACCCATTCACCGGTCTTCATACTCGGTGTTGGATTTTACCCATTCACCGGTCTTCATACTCAGTGTTGGATTTTACCCATTCACCGGTCTTCGAATGGGGTTCGGTGCAATCCTACAACCCATTTCCTGAGGTTCGGTTTAATCCTACAATCCGAGCCTTCGAATGGGGTTCGGTTCAATCCTACAACCCATTTCCTGAGGTTCGGTTTAATCCTACAACCCAGGTCTTCACCGGTGTTCAGTTTAATCCTACTAACCGTACTCGAAATTCGATTTAATCCTATAATCTGAGCCTTCGAATGGGGTTCGGTTCAATCCTACAACCCATTTCCTGAGGTTCGGTTAAATCCTACAACCCAGGTCTTCACCGGTGTTCGGTTTAATCCTACTAACCGTGTAACATCCCTGATGTTTTAATGAGAATTATAAGAAATGGGAAATGATTAGTAAAAGTTTTAGAAGTTTTATTTAATATTTGTTCTGTCTGAGCCAGAGACAAGAAAGCTGGTGTCGAGATCGGTCTCAGAAGCGCGAGCAGGCGGAGTTGAAGATCGGGAGTGTAGGAGAAGAGCGGGCAGGGCTAGGTGGTCTGGTCCAACCGATGTGAGGAGAGCGCCTCACACGGGGTCATAGCCCGGATTAACCTCATAATGACTGAAACAACGGGTGTAGGTAACCAAGAGGTGAGCACGGATGAGATATCCGACCTCTCAGGTTGTAGCTCGGATTTCCGAGGTATGAACACTAAGCTAGGACACCGGGGGGCCGATATTCATATTGGGCCTATACTCTTGCGAAGTATTAGATAATTATGAATAATTAAACGTTGAGGGAATAAATAAGTGTAATTGATTTGATAACTATGCAATAGTTTAATATAGTGAAATTGATTAAATTTAGTAAGAATACAAATAAAATAAAGGAAAAGACGATCTTGCCCATGAGCTATATATATATATAAGGAGATTCTCTTCCTTCCCTCTTCATTATTTACAAGTTACCTTTGCTGCTGGTCTGTCTCTTCTCTTTCGTTTTCTCCTCTCTTAACGCTGAGTTGCATGCGCTGGAGAGGGACTCCATTTGTGTCCAAACTTCAATTGAATCCCATTCCTCTGATCGAGGCTTCAATGTGAGTCTACTGATCCGTTCCAATTGTGATTCCCTTATCCCTTTTATTCTTTGGCGGTTAAGGGCCATGCATGGCTATATTCGTGGCTGTTCTCCACTCCTCCGGTGAGTGTGAGCCCAAATGCAGTCCATGAACTAAGGGCGTTGAAGTGACGAGTTATACTTTATGATCCCTAGGTAGTAGGTTAAGCAACGGAAGACTGAGTGACGGAGTTGAGACTGCGAAACCAGTGCTCAGAGGAAGGAATCGACACAGAGAGCAGATTATCGAAGCGTGGAACCAATGTAAGGGGGTGTTCGGGTTATAATTAATTAGAATAGGACTCGCTTCTTATTCAGGTCATTGAGGTAATGTAAACAGGTTAAGGAAAATATTGCTAAACGTAGTTGTGTGTTTATGCTTGTGCATGTGTGACTGGGTTCATTAATTAGTGGAGGATCGGGTGTGGTTGAGTTTATCATGTTATGATCTTGTGATATCTAATGTTGAAATGATCAGTGTTATGTGACGTCGGGTTAGCAAGCAGGCTACCCGAGTGATGAGGAATTGATATTATTATGTGAAAGGTAAACTTTTGAATGACTATATGGTGTGGGATGGCCACGGTATATGATAGCCCCTCATTTCCGGCTCCCGTGGTTTTCGTGCCCAGTTGAGCTACCCAGTGGTCAAGTAGGACCCAGTGGTCGAGGTGGAGAGTCAAGCAGGACTCGGTGAACCAAGCAGGGTTCACGGGGTGTCAAGTAGGACCCCCAGCTGAAGGCCAATCCTTTAGTATCCGGATACTAGGAGTCAGATTGTATGAGAGTCAGTTGTGATCGTGATGGATGTGATGGAATTGCGTGGTTGGGTTAATATAGTTACTGTATGTAATACACTATGTTTCGGTATGCTTACTTTCGAATGATGCTTGATATATATGTATAAATATGCATGTATATTTGTTAAGTTCCATTCTATATTAATTACAATGCCAAACACTCACCCTTGCCCTTTTTTTTTTTAGTAACCAGTGACAGGGAGGGGGAAGGAGCCATGGAGTCGCACCAAGGGGGAGATCGGTGCCAGGGTCCGAGTGACTTTGAGTGACTCTCTATAGAGTTATATGTGTGTATAAGAACTTCCGAGTATTATTATTAGTTGTGTTTAACCAAGACCGGACCGGATGCAAATCTATATTTTAAAATACATCACTGTCATTTACATATGCTTTCATGGTAGCTATGACAAACCTTTGATTAACAGAATCATTTTTAGGGTGAGATTTTTGGGAGTCCGTTTGCATGTTTTGCCCAATCCGATGTGTGAAAGGTATTCGCTCAAGCGAATAGAAACCTTGTTCAAGCGAGAGTCCGGAATCTCGCTCAGACGAGTAGGGGCCTCGCTCAAGCGGGAAGCCCTGATTCCCTTTCTCCCATCCGTTGTGCTTAGATTAACTTGCTCTTCTCTCTAGACCTCATTTATTTAATCTAACTGTGACTGCTGTCACTTGAATAAGTCAGTAAAAATAAATGTTATTTCACTAAACCTCGATTAATTTTCAAGAAAAGGAAAAATTTATCGTAAGATGTAATCGTTTGAATAAAACTAAATGCAAAAATAACCTAGGACGTTACATTTGGTATCAGAGCGGTTCTTTCTAGAGCCGGTGTATGGGCCGATCTAGTGATTGTGATAGTCTTATGAAGGTTGATTGTATTTCGTTGTATTGAGATTGTGTGTGGCCTGGCATCGTTCCCTTGGCACTCCACTGGCGTAGTATTCTATGAATATAAGGTAAATTTATGATCCCCTGGCTGATCTTGGTTATTAATGGTGATGTGTTTGCTCATTGTAGAATTACTAAATGGTCGGAGAGACTAGTTTTGGGGGAGGAGATGATTTCTTCTCTAGATTTACTCAGCTGATGAGTAGGACCGAGTCCGGTCCCACTCTGGATAAATTCCTGAAAAGGAATCTTCCGACTTACAAAGGGGGACACGACTATGACGGGGCATACATCTGGATCAGGGATATCGAGCAGGTTTTTGAATATTTTGAGTGCTCAGAAGAGCAAAAGGTTTTATTTGCTACTTACCAACTAAAAGAAGAGGCTAGAGTATGGTGGTCCCGAGTGAAGGTGCAGATGAACGCAGCAAATGAGCCGTTGGTATGGGTAAATTTCCGAAGGAGGTTCCTTGTTAAATACTTCCCGGACAACTACCACCACTAAAAAAATAACTGTTAGCGACGGAAGTAATTGGTCGCTAATCAATGGAATTACCGTCGCTAAAACCATTAGCGACGGCATCGCAGACGGGCAAAAGGACGTCGCTAAAACCCTCGTCGAAAACCCATCAGCGACCACACACCTGCCGTCGCTACCATATTGACGGCGAAAGGCCGTCGCTACAATCGTCTCTGCCCCAATAACTCCAGCCGTCGCTAAGTGTTGCCATACAGCGACCTCGAGGCCCCGTCGCTACTAACAGCCACCAGCGACCACCGTATACCGTCGCTATAGGTAGTGATGTAGCGACCACAGTATCCGTCGCTAGTGGTTGCAATGTAGCGACGCCGTTGTCCGTCGCTAGTGGTTGTGACGTAGCGACCACAACTTCCGTCGCTAGGGTTAATAAGTCAGCGACCACACTGTCCGTCGCTAGTGATTGTGATGTAGCGACCACGGTATCCGTCGCTAGTGGTTGTGATGTAGCGACCACAACGTCCGTCGCTAGTGTTAATAAGTCAGCGACGGACGTGGACCGTCGCTAACGGGAATTTTTAAATTTTTTTAAAATTAATTCAATATTGACTAGTTTTGTTAATTTAACTTTAAAAATATGTTAATATTTTGTATTTTGTATTGGCTGATAAAATTTTATAATTAAATTAAAATAATTTTTTTGAAGTAATAAATTATTATTAAAAACAAAATAATAGATTAAATTAATTTATCAAATAGGTTGAATTATTAATGATAGGTAGAATAAGGCTTTGTGATTTGAATGTAATTACCAATAAATATTGACATAATAAATAAAGAATGACAAAATAAATACTGAATGAAAATATAACATAACTAAAAATCAAATATACAATGTGTATAAATAAAAGAACAACAATCAAGGTGGTGGGGGATCCTGGGGTGGTGGTGGGGGCGCCTGGGAAGTGGGGGGAGGTAGCCTCGCCATCAACTGCATCAGTAGCTCCTGCTGCTGAGCAAGTTGCCGACGAGTCTCGGCGTGCTGCTCCTCGGCCCGCTGTCGGTCCGCCTCGGCCTTCTGTCGGTCCGCCTCGTGCCGCTCCAACAGCAACTGCCTCTGACGTCGCTCCTCCTGTAGCTCATCGTTCAGGTTTTGAATTACCTGAACGACCTCAGTCGGAAGACCAGAGGAAGACGAAGAGGAAGGGGTCTTCCCCTTTTTCGCCAGCTGCGTGCCGACGCCACCCAATCCAAACACCCTCCCTTTCTTGTTCACACCGCCAACAGCCTCCATATAGATGGCGTTGTCGTCAGAACAAGATAGGGTGGGAGGAACCTCCCCTTCAGGGGTGGAAGCCACCAGGTCCGCCTCCTTCTCGGCCCTCCTGGCCTGATACGCCTCCTGTAAATTCAAAAACAACGATAGGATTAGTAAGCTGATTTGTAAGTAAATTAAAAGCATGTGTCAGTTAAAAGTAAATACCGCTAGCTCCGTAGTCTTCTGGTTTACCCATGCACCGGCTTTGTTCTTCTTGGTCATTTGCATGACCTCAAACAAAGAAGGCTCCCGGTGCTCCCTCTGCTCCTGTGGTGGACAAAAAACATTGAGATTATTATTTGTAAACATGTAAGACGAACCATAATAGAAATGTTTAACATAAATATACTTACAAATCTTTTCTTGTGCTCGAGGGTTGAAATGCTACCCCCAGTGTAAACCGAGGCTGCAGCATCGGCGGCTCTGTTTGGTCATCAGTTAAATCATTTTGCTCAAGTTTTAGCATATCTGTGTATAAGCTATTGAAAGAAACAAATAAGTTTAATATAAAAGCTACGTTAAGAATGTATAATATAACTTCTATGACTTACTCAATAAAGGGTTCCACTTCTGGGCAATTGAGAAGAATGTACAAGTGAGCCGCCTTTCGATCTTTCTCATCAATGTAACATTTTGTGACCCTGCCCCCCGGGTGACCAGGATAGTTGAAAATCGACGTTTGTTCATCAAACCCTGTGCGGCTGGCTACACCAAGATTGCGGGGAATTCTACTCATTCTAGTTTCTATCTCCGTTGGAAAATAGAAAGAAGTAAAGGTTGTCATTTCTTCGACTAAGTATGCCTCACAAATTGAAGCTTCAACGCAGGCTTTGTTTGACACTTTATCTTTTAAAGAGCGTAAGAATCTTCAACATCATTAACAAGGTGGTGTTAAGTTAGAAAATACTATTATAAGCATGATTTGCAAGTAAATTAAAGAGTTCACCAAGCATTCACCTTTCGAATGGATACATCCAACGATACTGCACTGGGCCACCAACCAAGGCCTCGTACGGTAGATGGATAGGCAAATGCTCCATGGAGTCAAAAAAACTTGGTGGGAAAATCTGCTCCAACTTACAAATCAATACCGGGATAGTTTCTTCCATCTTCACAAGTTTCTCCACACTCAACGAAGTAGCCGTCAACTCCTTAAAGAAGTGACTCAACTCCACTAACGGTTTCCAAATAGGCTTCGGTAAGGCATGAAACGCGTACGGGAGTAGTTGTTGCATAAACACATGGCAATCATGACTTTTCATGCCAAACACCCTGCCCTCCTTCACGTCGACACATCTACTCAAGTTAGAAGCGAATCCGTCAGGCAGGGTCAACCCATTCATCCAAGTACACACAGCAATCTGTTGTGGTCTAGTTAAAGCATATTTTGCATGGGGTTTAAACATTCTTCCACGTCCCGCATCCCTCAACTCCAACTCCTTTCTGGAACACCAAATCGGAAGGTCTAGACGACTCTTCTCGTTGTCCTTTGTTCTCCCTTTGATGTCCATAACAGTGTCAAAAATATTCATGAAAACATTACGTTCAGTGTGCATCACATCAATGTTGTGTCTTAACAACAAGTCTTTCCAATATGGCAAATCCCACAACACACTCTGCTTCACCCAGTGGTGTTCCTTACCGTAACCCGCAAACTCCTTAACACTCTTGTCCCAGATGTAAGGATACTCTTCGACCCTCTGCCAAACCCGTGCACCAGATAACCTACGGGGTGGAGGTTCATTAACAACCTTGTTCTTCTTAAAAGCGGTTTTGTTCCTCCTAAACGGGTGATCCAACGGTAGAAACTTTCTATGACAGTCAAAGAAACTTGTCTTGCCACTAACAGGGAGTGATTCCCCCCCGGTATGTTCCATGCATACAGGGCAAGCAAGCTTCCCAGACGTGGACCATCCAGAAAGCATACCGTAGGCCGGGAAGTCGTTAATAGTCCACATCAAAACAGCACGCATCATAAAGTTGTTCTTCAAAGACGCATCGTATGTCATTACCCCGACATCCCATAACTGTGATAACTCTTCAACCAACGGTTGCAAAAACACGTCTATGTTCGCCTTTGGATTTTTGGGTCCTGGAACCAGTATAGATAGAAACATGACCTCCCTCTTCATACACATATCAGGCGGCAGATTGTATGGGGTCAGGATGACTGGCCAACAAGAGTAAGCCCTTCCGTATTGACCGAAAGGGTTAAACCCATCAGTACATAATCCAAGTCTTACATTTCGTGGCTCGCCAGAAAAGTCCGGATATAGCTCATCCAAACACTTCCATGCTTTCCCGTCGGAAGGATGGCAAAGAAACCCCTCTTGTGTTCGGTTCAGAGCATGCCAACGCATGTGTTTTGCCGTGGACAATGAGGCATACAGGCGTTGAAGACGCGGTGTTATAGGGAAGTACCATATTTTCTTCCTGGCCGTCCGGGTTACCTTCCCTCTCCTTTTAACGGTCTTGTAGCGTTCCTCATTACAATGCAGACATTTTATGACACTCTCGTCTGCAAACTCATTTCTGAACAGCATACATCCACCAACACAACACTCTATCTTCACACAACCCAGCCCCAAGTTTGCCACTTGTTTCTTAGCACGGTACAGGTTTGCTGGCATTCTGTGATTACTAGGCATGGTGGAACCCATCAGACTGACCATCCTATCAAAACAACCTCCAGAAAGATTATAATCTGCCTTTATGCTTAAAGCAGCTAGGGAGGCGGATAACTCAGTGTGACTGTTGCACCCGTCCCACAATGGAGTCTGAGCCGCCGCCAACAAATCATAAAATCTCTTCACCTCTGGATTAGGATCCTCCTCTGCATTGTCAGAGTCCCCATGATCTGCTTGGTCATTATGTTCCAGCATACGCCCGGTGGAGGGTCCAACATGATCCATCACCATTTGTTCAATGTTGTTGTACGTATCCCTGTTTCCTCCAACCTCATAGTAAGACTGTTGCACGGTTACGTCTGACGGTCTACGCGGTAACTGCTCACCATGGTTGTACCAGCAGTGGTATGTTTCCATGAACCCTTTCTCAGTTAGGTGGCACATGACATCATCCGCGTATTCAAAACTCATGCATTTGCACCTTGAGCACGGACAACGGATCTTCTGAGTCACTTCAAATCCAGGCGTGTTTGCCGTAGCGAACGGAATGAACTCCAACAGCCCCATCATAAACTCCTCAGTCACTCACCGATTGCGATCTAGTCGGTTGTACATCCATCGCCGATTTGCCGGTACCTCCATTTACAATATCTAACAAGCACGATTTCTGTTACTTTAAATTATTGTAATTTTATTTGACTATCGGTTGTGAATCACTTTCTATCTCTTTGAGGTTGCAAATTGGTGGGGCCCTATCCCATTCGGGATGAATATGCAACCATCCGTAACCCATCCCATAATTGTATGCGGTCTATCTTGAGTTGAACGAATGTTCATTTGAAATTTCGGCAGCATTTCGCATTGGTCCCCGAGTACACAGAGATACGTACGGTATGAAACTCCGTACGCAGACATGCACCCTGGGGACAATACGAAATACCATAGCCGAAATTTCAAATGAACATTCATTCAACGTCTCCAGATAGACCACATACAACATTGATGGGTTACGCCCTACAGGTTACAAATTCATACCAAACTGTCCAACCGGGACAATTCAAGATCCAACACAACACGGTACATCAACCGGTTGTTTTGAAACTTGAACGGGAATCTAATGGGTACACACACGACTAAACCCTATTAAAGTTGAGTTTCATTTTTTAAGTTCCCTAAGAAAGGGAGTCTGCCGAAATTTTGGCAGAGTCTCCCCTGTAAACTACACATTTCCCAAATTTACAAACGGCCTGTTACATATAGAAAACTTCCCAGTATAGATAAATAAACATTTGATACGCATTATATATGATATTCAGAGTTATGAACTGCCAAATCATGTTAACAAACAACATTACACACACATCGTAAATCATGTTATCAGCACACAAAAGCAATGCCTAATGAGCTCTGCTCTCCACTAACAAACAACATTACACATGCATAAAAAATCATGTTAGCAGCACACAAAACCATCGCCTAATGAGCTCTGCTCTCCACTAACAAACAACATTACACATGCATAAAACACATTATAAACACATCAAAACCAGTTCCTAATGAGCTTTGCTCTCTACTAACAAACAACAATTGACATGCATACATATATCGAGAAAGTCAGCGTTAGGGATTACCTAGGGAAAAAAGTGGGCGATAAATACGGAGCTGAAGAAAGACGATCAGAGATCACGCGTGATGTGTGTTACTCTGCATGACAAACCAAGAAGTCGTTAGACAGTTACAAGTAGCAAGGAAACTAAACAAAGAGAGACACGCAAAGCAAATTATAGATTACACAGCAACGACTTCAGAGCAATAGATACTGTTCTACTTCCTTCATTTTGGGCTGATGTTGTTTATACCCTCAAGGCCATGGGGCCTATTGTGCTTGTATTGCGATTGGTGGACAACGAGAAGAAACCCGCAATGGGTTACATTTATGAAGCCATGGAGAGGGCCAAGGAAAGTATTCAAAATGCTTTTAAAGGAGATGAGACCAAATATAAAGATATCTTTGAGATCATTGATAGGAGATGGGATTGTCAGTTACATCATCCTTTGCATACAGCAGGGTATTACCTCAATCCCCAATTCTACTTTTCAAATGCTTCCATTGAGAGGGACGGGGAGGTGAAGCGTGGCCTCTTGACAGTTATTGGGAGGTTATCTGAGACCACCCAGGATGAGGACTTGGCTATAGTGGAATTGGGAAGTTATAGAATGGCCGATGGATTATTTGGTTCAGCTACGGCCATAAGACATAGGAGTATTTTGGCCCCCTGTAAGTGTTTTCCTATTATAATAGTTGCTTGTTTTGTTGTTCATTTAATGAAAATTAGCAACTAATAAAATCCCATTTCAGCTGAATGGTGGAAGACATATGGGACACTTACTCCACACTTGCAAAACATTGCCATCAAGGTGTTGTCATTGACATGTAGCTCGTCGGGATGTGAGAGGAACTGGAGCATATTTGAGCATGTGGGAATTTCTTTCATCCTAAATTTTCTATTTCATCTTATTGGTATTCTTTAGTTTAACATTTTTTCAAAAAATAGATTCACTCTAAGAAAAGATGTCGGCTTGAGCATCAAAAGTTGGAGGACTTGGTATTCATTAAGTACAACCAGACTTTGAAGGACCGCTTTGATGCAAAGGACATCATGGATCCAATTGTCCTAAAGGATGTTGATGATGACTACACTAATGAGTGGACCTTGGGACAATTGGGTGGTAATGAGGATGCTGATGAGGAGGATGAGCTTGTCTTTGATGATGAAGAGAACAATGCCTTGACTTGGAAGCAAGTGGCACAAGCTGCCGGAGCCGGGGAGCCAAGGCATTACACTAGGAGGAAGAAGATGAAAATGGGAGCAGCCAACACATCCTCTGAGCCTTCTTCAGCCAGAAAAAGAAAGGGAAAACAAGTTATTCAACAAGAAGAGGAAGAAGAGTGTGATGATGATGATGAAGAAACAGAAGAAGAAGATGTTGGAGGAGAAGCATACAGGAGTGATTATGAGAGTTCCAGTGGAGGGGAAGAACCATTGGAACTTGGAGATGAAGATGAAGATTATGGATTTTAGAATTCCTAGTTGATAGATACATGATTAATGTGACCTATGTTTCTTTTTTAAATGTTTTTTAAAGCTGTCTTATGAAATATGACACTTGAGTTCTACTTTTAAATTGCATTTGGAGTGGTTTCAATTTTATTCTCTGTTCTATTTATGTTTTTCTGCATGTATATATATTTTTTTGTTTTTGTGTTTTATATCCGCGATAGTAGCAAATAGCGTCCGCGATCCGCTCCGCTGCTCCGCGATCCCAGTTTTGGGGTCGGCCGCGACGCTCCGCGATTTGAGATTGACTACTATGCTTACCTTTAGATTACCAACTATTGGTAAAGTAATCTCACAACAAATTACTCCAATCAACAAGACTCTTCTACCAAAAGTGGCAATTATCAAACGGATATTTGGCTCTTCCCAAAGTTAACTATGAACAAGAAGGGATCCAGATGTGCATAACATTCGGTAAACTGATAAGACAATGTATAGCCTAAGTTTATTGTATTAGTGATTGGATTTGTTTTGTAATAACTGCTTTTGTATTTCTCAAACATACCCGTTGTTTGGTTTTTTTGTTAGGGTTCCCTAAGAAGAGATTTTACAGTTTACCAGAATTTCAATTGTTTCAAACGGTGTAAAAAATCAATATTAATCTATAGATTTTTTAACTTTTTTCCTCAATAACATACTAAACAGACACTAGTAAAATTTTACTTTCACTCCTAGGGGCAAATATTGCCACATGGTAATATTACCTAACACTTCATCACTTTTAGTTTGATAGACAGTGACAGAATGAGACACGTACAACAGCTCAAATTTTGCAATCTAGTAAAAAGTTGAAACATGTAGCTTTATAAAATAACCTTTACAATATATTTAATTACAACCATAAATTTTTCAGTGTTGCCTAAGGTACATAACAGGATGGTATGTTGCAAAAGGTGGCATACTGAGTATGTTGGTCCTCAACTAAGTGCAAAAGATGTTTCATCAGATATTTCAGTTCATCAAGATCTTCTATCGAGAATTCTTCAGTCACATAAGATGAATGTAAGCACCAATGTAATAGTGGCAATTTAACTAGATGATAGATCAATTGAAGTAACAAGTAAAAGATATCTCTATTGAATCTCACAATTAAGATTAACTTGCTACAATAGTGATTACAAGAAAACTGAAAGAAGAGAACATATCACAGAAAGAAGGAAATGAATTTAGAGAGAATGAGAGACCAAGAGAAAGAGGAGAAGCTGCATCAATATTCTTCACACTTTCTTTCAGCACATCCTCTGCCTTAATTTTTATGCTTCTTTGGTTGCTCATGTTTAGCCCACAATGCCATAAGTCCAATAACCCACATGGCCACATATTACTTATAACACTAATTCCTCCACATCAGCATATAGGTTCATAACAGATACATTCAGTACTATAATTAATTTGATTTAAATTAACAAATTTTTAGCTAATTACTTATTCAATAATTATGTTATTTTATACATCAATCTGTTTCGCCATACCGCCCATATACTTTTCGTGCACCTTTCTCTTTTTCTATTGACTACGTTCTCTTTTTCTGCAACTCGAGGAAAAAATAAATTTTATAAATGGAAAGAGTCCTGGTTTTCTTTTTCCCTTTCAAGATCAGGACAGAGGGTTACATTTATCATCTAATGATTCTAAACCGAACACTAAGCTTATTAGTTCCTTCGATTTTCAGATTTATAAAGGAAGCAAAAATGTAAGGAATAGGTTCATGATCCAAAACTTCTCATTCAAACAAACATTTTTTACACTAGCCCAAGAGACAACAAATCATCTAATGATTCAAACAAACCTTGGAGCTTACAGGAGGTTTTGAGCGGTTGAGCTTTCAACAGGTTCCACAATGAGAGCTTCGAGAGGTTCCAATATCAGAGGTTCCACAATAGAAGGAGACAGCACAGAGAGCTCCTCGGAGATAGGGCGAGGGAGGGCGGAGACAGGGCGACGGAGGGGAGGGCGGACACAGGGCGCGGGAGGGCGGAGACAGGGCGAGGGAGGGAGGGCGGAGAGAGGGCCAGGCAGGGAGGGCGTGGGAGGGCGGAGACAGGAGGGGGAGAGAGGGAGATTTAGGGCAAATGATTAGAGGAGAGGCTCTGGTCGAGTGTTATTAACTTTTAGCGACGGACTCCCGCCGTCGCTACACACGTCACAACCATTAAAACACATAGCGACGACAAAGCAATTCCGTCACTAATCTATTGAACATTAGCGACGGCACAATAACGCCGTCACTAATCTTCTACTATTAGCGACGGCGTTCACCCACTGTCACTATTTTAAGTAAAAGAATGGAGGGGAGACCCAAAACCATAGCGACGACAAAGCAATTCCGTCACTAATCCATTGAATATTAGCGACGACACAAGAACGCCGTCACTAATCTTCTACTATTAGCGACGGCGTTCACCCACCGTCACTACTTTAAGTAAAAGAATGGAGGGAAGACCCAAAACCATAGCGACGACAAAGCAATTCCGTCACTAATCCATTGAATATTAGCGACGACACAATAACGCTGTCACTAATCTTCTACTATTAGCGACGGCGTTCACCCACCGTCACTACTTTAAGTAAAAGAATGGAGGGAAGACCCAAAACCATAGCGACGACAAAGCAATTCCGTCACTAATCCATTGAATATTAGCGACGACACAATAACGCCGTCACTAATCTTCTACAATTA
Organism: Clitoria ternatea; assembly: GCA_037962975.1. Taxonomy (NCBI): domain Eukaryota; kingdom Viridiplantae; phylum Streptophyta; class Magnoliopsida; order Fabales; family Fabaceae; genus Clitoria; species Clitoria ternatea. The sequence goes on along the minus strand of CM075671.1, from coordinate 283,252,847 downwards.
GCGACGGCGTTCACCCACCGTCACTACTTTAAGACCCAAATCATAGCGACGACAAAGCAATTCCGTCACTAATCTTCTGCTATTAGCGTCGGCGTATTCCCACCGTCACTAATGAAAACACAGCGACCCACTCTGTCTGTCGCTAAGATTTGGCGCCAACAAAAAACATTGGAGGGAAAACTATAGCGACCGCCACAGCGACGCGTTTGTGTGAGCGACGGCAGTAGTGACGGAGGCCTGTTGTAATTTTTAGCGACCACGTGTATATGGTCGCTAATAAAGTCGCTAAGATGTTTTTCCTTAGGATTCTTCTGGTGGTCGCTAAGTCGGTCGCTATCTAGCGACGGGGTTCGTGTGGTCGCTAACCTATAGTAGCTATTTAGGGTTTTTTTAGTGGTGTACAAAATCTGGAAGGAAATGGAATTCCTGAAGTTGGAGCAAGACCGGATGTCTGTAGCCGAGTACACCAGCAAGTTTGACGAGCTGTGTGATTTTTACCACTCTTTCTCGTTAGAAGGGACTGAAGGTAGCAAGTGCGCCAAATACGAAGCTGGACTACGGATTGAGCTCCGTAGTGTAATCGTACCGATGGAGATTAGGGACTACCCAACCCTGGTGAACAAAGCAAGACTGACTGAAGAGGTGCAGTTACAAAGGACGTCCCAGCCGAGAGATAAAAAGCCACTGAAGGCAAAAGGATTCAACTTCAAGAGGATGAGCCAATTCTTCCGGGGCGGCAAGTCTTCTGCTACCTCCTCATCCTCTTCCGGTCGGGGTTCCACTGGTCGATCGGGTAATCTTTCTGGTAGTCGTACATGCTACAATTGTGGTCAGGAAGGTCACATTGCCAAACATTGCCAAGCCAATCACATTGTGTGCTTCCAGTGCAGATACCAGGGCACCTCAGGCCCGATTACCCTCAGAGGCAGCAGTAGGGCAGGTCGGACAACCGAACCAACTCTTTTGGGACCCGGGGTTCCAACTTTTCGAGGGGAGGCTGGAATGGAGCTGGTAGAGGGAACCAACAATCGGGAAGATATGATGCCCAATCTAGCGGTGCCCAGAACGCCATGATCGGGCGTGTATTTGCGTTTGATGCTTCAGAAGCTACGAGGAATGACAATTTGGTATAGGGTAAGTGCCTCATCTGTGGTTATCTGGTTGATGTAATTTATGATTCAGGTGCCACTCATTCTTTTATTTCGGAAAGTTGTGTGCGACGGCTTGGTCTGCCAATCGGTTTAATGGAGAACGCTCTTATTGTTTCCACTCCAACTGGTTCCACTTTCCGTGCAACTACAGTGTGTAGAGAACTGCCGATGTAAATCGAAGCCCGTACTTTTCGAGTAAATTTTATCTGTATGCCATTGAAGGACTTAGATGTTATTCTGGGTCTCGATTGGCTTGCTGCTAATCATGTGTTGGTCGACTGTTATCGGAAGAATATTGTTTTCTCTCAGGAACTTGACATGAAGAACGGGGTGAGCGATGTCCTAACCACGTATGTTGTTTTATTCGCTTCGGAGGGTTGGCATAACCTCCTGCCAAGTGATATTCCAATTGTTTGCGAATTTCCTGACGTTTTTCCGGAAGAAATTCCGGAGCTACCTCCCAGTCGGGAGATTGATTTCTCTATTGACTTGATTCCCGGGGCAGAACCTGTGTCCTGAGCGCCATATAGAATGTCTTCGGTGGAATTAACCGAAGTGAAGAAACAAGTAAACGAATTACTAGAAAAGGGCTTTATCCGACCCAGTGCCTCACCCTGGGGCGCTCCGGTGTTACTGGTAAAGAAGAAGGACGGTAGTATGCGAATGTGCATTGATTACCGACAGCTAAACAAACTGACTAGCTAAGTAAGGAAAGAATGCACACCGTTTTACCGACTAGCTACAGCAGCAGAGGGTGTTCTTAGTTTTGATGGTCTGATCCCTAATCAATGACCTCTCGACGACTCTGATGTTGTTGTTGGGACATAGCATTTTGCTGTGCAGGCTCACCAACCATAACTCCCTTTTGCTTTTCATAAGCAGTAAACCTTCTGGTCGGAGTGGAACTATCGTCATCACCGTACTCATGATACCTTCCCTTTTTCTCAACCCGGTCTGGTTCATCAAAAGTCCCCTATTTGAAAAGGTATTGTTTGAGTTTACCCTCTCGGATCAGGGTCTCAATAGTATTTTTCAAGGCTTGACATTCGTTTGCCGAGTGGCCCTTTTACTCATGGAATTCACAGTATTTTCGAGGGTCACCATGTTTGCGAAGCTGGGGCGGTTTTCTGACCCCGTATGTACTAAGTGTTGGCCATCCGATCTCCCTCAGAATTTGTGAACACTTAGAGTTTAGTAGAGTATAACTGCTAAATGCACTTACTCGGTTTTCCTAGTACTGCTGAGCAGGGCTATCGAAAGTGTTACCACCGAACGGCCTCTCCATGTGTTCCGATCGGGGTCTGTCCTTATCTCTCCGTTGTGGTTGATGTGGCGTTGGGATTTCCCTCTCGCTGCTGTTGCTTCCAAGTGCATTTCAATACCTACGTACTTCGAAGCTTTTCTTCGAAACTCCTCCAACGTTGTCGGAGGACTCTTTACCAAAGACAAAGCAAAGGCGGATCCAGGTTGTAGGGCTTCAACAATGATGTGAAGCTGAATAGCCTCCGTGAGGTTAGGCACCAAAGAAGCCTCCTTGTAAAATCTCTTCAAAAACTCCTTGAGAGTTTCACTTTCTCCCTGCCTTATCTGAGCCAAGGTATGGGAAGTCCTTGGAACGTCTCTAGAGATAATAAAATGGCTCTCAAATGAAGTCGCCATTTCTTCCCAAGAGTCTATTGACCCTGAGGGTAAACTTTTGAACCAGCTAAGAGCCTCCTCCGACAGGGTTCGTGGAAACATCCTGCACATCACATCTTCATCGGCCCCCAGGTACACGACCTTATACGTGTAAGCATCGAGATGTTTAGTGGGATCAGTCTCCCTATTATACTTTCCAATTGAAAGTGGTTGGGTTGTTTGCAGGTGTTTGGGGATGAGTATACTCATGAGCCTCCCTGAGAAAGGGACATTGAGTCGGTATGCTCCAGAAGTCATCACTACCTGCTCCTTCCTCCTTGCCCTGATTCTGTCCCCAGAATCTTGAATGTGCTCCCTATCCTCGTGAGTAGGGATCTTAGAATACTGGAGAGTTGTGGACTTCTCTCTCGCAGATGTATAGCGAGTATTCTCCGCCTGAGACATCATTCTGTCCCGAGTTCCTCCTTTCTCCCTTCGCAACTCCATCAACTCTTCCCTGAGCTGCCTTATAACTTCATCTCGAGGGTCAGGGGTTGCCGCTGGTACCATTCTTCTTGAGTGGGTTGCTGGTGATTCGAAAATGAATCTCCTATCAGCTTGTTGATGGGTCACGTCTTCCACATGACCATCCACACAATCGCGTCCATCACCTTCCATGGTTGACTACTAACCTCTGCAGAAAGTGGGAATAACTCTACCGAGTCCCACTGGGCGTGCCAATGATCTGGTCCTGACCGGGGTCTAGGATCCGCCGTCGGTCCAGCCACAAGAGTTATGGGTTGAATGAGGTTGGAGACCGGTTCTGTGTGTATCCGGTCTCTGTAATCTGACCTCTCGGTGAGAGAAACCGGTCTCGTTGTCCCGGAGATCCTTCACATCGACCTCACGTGTTGGTGTGGGCGACAGGTGGTGTCACCTGCGAAGATTCTCCGACGCTCAAGTTAGAAGAGTGTAAATGAACTCAGTTAATACTTAAGCAGTATAATAGTGAGAATGAGAGTAACAAGAACGTAACCTTTTGTGTGTATTGGATTATGGTATTTATAATTGAGCGTGGAAGGTGAATCGTTGGGTACCAGTAGGGCCAGGAGACAAATAGTACACTGCGTAGTGTACGATTCTGACACAGGGATGGTGGATAGTCACCTTTTCCGTAAATTACGCCTGCGACTATACCTACTCCTTTCGGTGAATGAAAGGGACATATCCTGCTGTGCCGAGTATCTTTCTCGTTATGATACTGAGGCAATCAGATCAGGGGTGACGGATGAATGGGAGCGGATAAGTCACCCGGTGTCTCAGACGTTACTTCGGACGACCGGTTTAAGAGAGACTCACATCGTGTGTATACCGACCGGATCATTACCTTGTGATAGCGGCTGACCTCTAGGACGGCTGGGATGGCCTTATCATTAGGTCGGGTATCCAGACCGGACAATCTTGGGGTTGGTATCCAGACCGGATCACAAGCGTATTGAGAAATCAGGGTTACGTAGTTCTTGTGTGAAAATTAACTCTAAAAAATATTTGAAATATTTTGATTAATTTGATTTTTCTAAATAATGGAAGAAATTCAAGAAGAAGGAAATATACAAGGCGATTAAATTCGCATGTGCATAAACCTTCAAAATCTTACAACGCATATGTAGGCAAAGTAATTTGCATGACATTGCTTATAAGATTTTATGACATTTTATTTTAAAAAGGATATTTATATTTTTAATATTTTTCTTTTTAAATTTAGGATCTCTTAAAATAAATAAATAAAAACTATTTATTTTTCCACTTTAAGTTTTGAAATAAAAAAAACTCAATAGCATCTCTAATAATAATAATAATAATAATAATAATAATAATAATAATAATAATAATCTTAAGAGTTTTGGAAATAAAATCAAAAGAAACCCAAAAAAGCATTAGTACATATATAATAATGATAATAAGAAGAATGTGCAAAGATGGATCAAGAACCCAAGACCCCTAGATCTTTAAAGATCATACATTGCCACTAGACCAAGTGGTCTTTCTTTACAAAGCTAGCCAAATGATGTGCATATATTCAAAATTTAACAAAATGCTATATTTTGTTTACAAGTATCTAAAGCCCATAATTAAAACAAATAAAAGGAAAGGGAACCAGTAGGGTTCTTATTTGAAAAAGAATGTGAAAATGGAGGAAGGGGAAGGGAGGAGAAAGAAAGTCCAAGAGAGAAGGAAGGGTAGTGGCCGGTGAGGCGGTACGGTGGCTCGCGGTGATTGTCGACGACGGTAAGGATTTCCTCTCCCTTCTCTTATTACTCTCTTTTTTTGGCTCTTTTGAGTTGTTTTGATGGCTTTTTGTGTTATTGATGAAGGTTTTCAAAGGACTTATGAGGTTGGGGTTGTTGAAGGTGGGAGTTTGAAAATAGGTTCTTAGTGGTGGTGGGTTATTGGTGGAGGTTATGAAGTGATTGAAAATGGTGAAGATGGTCAAGGAGATGATGAGAAAACAAAGGCCCTTTTACTATTTTCATGTTTTTATTTGCAAGAAAAATGTCTCAACTTTGCCTCTAGGATCAATTTTTTCTTTCTTGTATTTTTGATAATGGTTTTATATATGCCTATGAAGTGTTTGTGAGAATGTTCCATTGCCATTTTCATGTTCCCTTTTTCAAATTTAAGTTTCTCTTATCTCTATTTTCTGTGTTTGCCATTCTTGAACCATTGACCAATTGTAAGGTTGCTTTCATTCCCATTTGGTGGTGCTAATTTTTATGGAAGTTCAAAAACATCCTAAAAGCTGGAGCTTGCAAGGAAATGGAAAACATGGGACAGAGCAAAGTAATAATAATAAAGAAATAAGAAAAAGGGTGTTCACACTAACTCAGGATGAAAAGTAGGCAAAGGGATGCTGTAACACCCTCGTGTATATACGAGATAGATATCCTTGTAGTTATATATATATATATATATATATATATATATATTTGTTGTTTTTGATTGCTTTGAATTTCCTATCTCACATACACAAGAACGCGTACATAACTTATTTTCCAAAAAATATGAAAGTGAAAAATTTTGTTTTTCGATAATTGTCTTATATCGACAAAATCAATTTTTATAACTACAAGTTAAGTGATCAGAAATTACAGTACTATATCCAAAAAACAAAACATTCTAAAATTTAATCTTTACCTTATCACAATCATCTAAAATATGATACTGCAATAAGGTAAATCTAAAACTAACGATAGCGTAAACATTCTACCTTTATTACTACCATGAGTATTCATTTCCTCATCTTTGAATAATATGACTATGAGTCATATTCTCCCCACGTCATTTTAATTATCTGATCAAGGGTGAGACTTCTTTAATCTCTTGTGGCTACATACTTTTGTCTTTATCTGACAGTTATGGTATCTCTACCGTATATGACCATAAGACATATTTGGACACATAAATCAAACAAGAAGGAGTGAGAAACAGAATATAATACTATACAAATAAGGTGTAAGCATAAGGGTTTTCACTAATATCATAATAATGTTATCACTCACAATCACACACATAGATAATCACAATCAAATGAATTTCATGCAATGCTTTCAATGACACAATTCTATCTATCTATATGCATGTAGGTCGTCTAAAGTCTTATTTTGTACTGGGCAAACCAAGAGTTTACATTGTTTCATAAATCTAAATAATAACAATATAAATGCGTGCCCCCATGACCTATGAACAAATTAACTAGTATGGAAACAATTAGAGACTAGTCAGAGTGAAAAAATTTATTGTGAAAGTACCTAACTCTAGAAAGCTACCCCAAGTCACCTAAAGCACCCTTTCACACCCTCTATCCCAAGGTTCTCAATTGAACTCCCTCTAATGTATCCTCGGTTTCTATAATCCATCCTTAGGCAATATCACATCTTTTCTCTTTTGAGTGTCACGATGCATAAACTATTCGCGTATTAAGTTGATTAAAACTTTCAAAAACTCAATTAACAATTATATCTTTAGGGCCAACATGATATAGCCACCCTGATAAACTATACATTTCCAAAACATCAAAAATGTTATGCCACATGTTGAAAACTTTTAGTACATCATCTTTATCATTCATAAATCTAATTTGGTCAATATTGAGTTTCAAAGTCTTAAATACCTCAAATCTTTCTTTAATAAGTATGTAGGAAAACATAAAAATCAACTTATCTTAATTTGACCTTAACTAGTGAACCACTTTATATCATTGACCAAAATACTTAAAAATAAGTGTATGAAAAGTTTAATAATATTTTCCAACATCTTAAAACCTAATTTTCATAGTTTCAAGAATTTTAAAAAATTATTAATACTAATGAAGATTTACTCTTTTATTCAATAATAAAAGATCCTTAAACTTTGTATTTTGGACAAAATATTTTTTTTATCAAAAGAATGACTAGAACTCATCTTAAAAATTTAATTTATATATATATATATTTAACTAAAAGGACTTTTCGAGAAAACTTTTATTTTCAAATAAGAATAATTTTTTACACAAATTTAAATAAGTATTAAATTTTAGATATTAAAAAATGAGAACAAAAATAATTCCTTTAAAAGAAATATGAATAGACATTAAGAAGTAAAAATATAAAGTGTAAGAGATAATTTTAATTTTTCGTCACGCTTACTATATGCTCACTCTCCACATCCATACAAAATTATCATTCAGAAATCAATCAAACAAAAACAAACATTATACATAATCATCACAAATTCATTTGAAGTGTCTTAGTTATTAAAGTCCATAATAATAAGTCTTAGTGGTCCACTCATGATATTATTTGGTCCTCATTAAGTCCAAAATAGTCCAATCATCGTGCATCTCAATCCATCTTAGTCCATATAAGGTCATAGTGGTCTAATCATCATATATTACGGTCTATGTCAAGTTCAGATATTTCAATCATATCAGTTCATCACAGTCCGTACCGACTAATTCAAAATAAGTCACCCAATATATATGTTTTTTAAGTTTAAATTTATTTATCCAAGGTAATAATAAATATTACTTTAAAATAACATAGTCGTTTCAAGTTTAAAAAGAGCATGAGACTTCTCTCATTATTCTTATATATTTCCATATTATATTCTTATTCCATTCCCCCTTACCTTTGATTTTCTGTGAATCATTCGTGTACACTTTGCCTTGGAATTCTAAAACACATTAATACCACCTTAGTTTAGTATGCAATACAATATTTAAAAATTCTTTAAAAAATTATGAATATATATGAAATCTAAACACTCATTATTTTAATGAGATAAAATATATATAAAAGTATATCATAATTAATATACTTACAGTGAATGTTATTTGCATAAAATAATTATGAAAAATAAAATTACTATTTTAAATAGTAACTGTAAATAGTAATGGTAAATAGTAACTACAAATAGTAATGGTAAATAAGGAATATTAATTGGTAAATGGTAAACAGTAAATAATGAAGTGATTTTGTAAATGGTAAATAATAAATAGTAAATAACAAATAATAACCGGTAATAGTAATTCATAATAGTAATTCACTATTTGTAATAGTAACTTACTATTAACAATAGTAACTTACTATTCAACATAGTAACTTGAAATAATAATATAGATTTTAAAATGATATAAAAATAAACTTAATAATCATGAAAATAGTATGAAAGAAAATTATTATTACCTTATAATTTTGATAGAACCCTTTTCCTTTAGAAAATAACTTTTTTCTTACACTCATTCTTTATCTAACACTACCTTATTACTAAATCTTTCTAAATTCATATGAACAATTCATTTTGAAACTGTCAGTATTTATAAGAAAATTTGTTATTGTACATTCCATTATTTTATTATAAAATTTACTATACATGAAAGAAAATTTTGGCCATCACATTGTGTAACTTTTGAAGTTTTCATACATGCACAATAATTTGCATAGTAAATGTCGGCAGAATTATTGAAATCAATAGTAACTTTAAGTTTTGTATATTTAAAAAATTCAAAATTAACTCATTTTGAAATATAGCGATATCATAGTAAACCTCACTAATTTTAGGAAGAATATTATAAATATATAAATTTCAAAATTTTAAAGTTTTTTGTTAATAAAAATATACTAGAACCTTTTCGGTTCCGTCAGAATTGGTAAAAATTATATTTTTTACTCAAATCAAATATTTTTAGATAAATCTACTTGTAATATATTTAAATTTTTTTATAATTTAACTCCACAATCTTGTGAAAATATTTTATTTTAGGTAATTTTATACAAATATAAAATTATTCAAAATATCCTTTTTTCAAAATATTTTTGAAAATTCATAGAAAAATTCTTAAAAATCATAAATATCATGACTATCAAAAAGTTCTAAATAGTGCAATTCCTTCAGAATTTTCATTTAAAAATTTCAGTAGTAATTTAATTCTAAATACATAGAAGTAGTCAAATAAAAAATAGAAATCTTAACCTTTAAAATCAATTGAAAATAATTTCTTAAACTTTAAAAACTACTTCATTCATTTTAAAATTTTCATTCTAATTAAGTCTCTTAAAAATATTATAAATATCTTTTAAAAAAATATATCACTATTTCCTGATGACTAAAAATAAATATATTTATATTTTATTAAATTACAAAAATTTCTTCATAAGTCATCTGCCTTACATGATAAACCAATTTTTAGAGTGTTGACAATTCTATATATTTCTTCTTGTTTAGGATAAGTATGCATCCCACGTCAAGTACATATTAAAACCTATATACTATTTGGGTAAAAAATGAGAAGTTATAACTCTACCCCCTAAAAGAGATTTTATCCTCGAAATTTGATACGGTAAGCAAGACTTACCAGGGCTAATTATAATTCTAAACCATATCCTAATTTTGTCGATAGTTAAGTATTTTTTCCAGGATATTATCGCTCATTTTTTCTTTGTCTTATTAGGTATTTTGATCTCAACTTGAAAACATTAATTATCTTAATTTTGTCAACCATGCTTCTCATAAACAGACAGTTAACTCTCAAATGTACTGATAATGACATTGCTTAATGTATTTAATCATTATATATAATCCTAAACTTTAAACAGAACATATATCAATCATAATTTCCTACTTACAATATTGAACTAGGTTACTGAGTAGCTAGTCGTTGGACAACTAATGACAAATGTCCGTTGTAATGAAAATTTGATGATGAATATGGACACTTTTAGCATAATTACATTTATTTAGATTTAATCATGTTGTAATTATGTAAATTTTGTATCCGAATGAATGTTCCTAGGTTTTGTTAAATCTGAAGGCAATTAATCCCTATTTTTTTGTACATTATAGGCAATCACGGATGACATAAAGGAAATGATGAGAAGAAGCTGAGAAAAATCAAGAGGAGAATGCTTTGGATGGGCAAATCACCATTGAAGAAGACTTTCGCTTGAGCGAGGCTTTCTTTCGCTTAAGCCATAGTTGAATAAATGAAGAAGTCTATACTGTAGTATCCTCACTTGAGCAAGTAAATTTTTTCTCAAGAAAAAATGAAACAGAGAGGAAATACCCATATTATAGCAGTCTCACTTGAGTGAGACCACGAAGATAGAAGAAAAGAGCCTTTCTCTAGGATGAAGTGATTTCTCGCTTGAGTGAGAATCGTGCTCGCTCAAGCAAGACTCCTCTGATATAAAAATAAAAAATAAGATTTTAAGGAGAACGAAGGTATTCTAGAGAGAAAAACCAAGACCCATTGTGTGTGAAGCAAAAAGGAAAAAAGCGGAAATAGATTTCTTTATCTTTTCTTTATTTCTATTGATTGTATGGGTACAATGAATGGCTAAAACTCTTTTTGGGATTAAATGTAATCTATTCAAACCTAGAAGTAATTTGGTAATATTTTCTTATATGGCAAGTTTGTTTCTATTAAACCTTGGTATTTCATCTTGTTCTTAATGCTGGAATCTATTTGATCAATAGGTTCTTGAACTTGTTTTCTAGGGTTATTGGGAAATAGATCTGGAAAACTAATCTAAATGAAATACTCGATATGTTGAGATGATAGGAATAGATTCTAATGTATCAAATGCGTTATAACATTTGAATGTAATGCTGGAAGGTTTCTTAACATATTTACAAAATCTTCTTATGGATTTTATATTCGAGGGATCGATATAAATGAATAGCGTATGTTGCATAAGGTTCAATAGTTCTGATTGACATATAGGTTGATATATCCAGGATACAAAAGGGGAAGATAGATGTAGTTCAATCCCAGTTCTCTCTATTGATTTTCCTTATTACACAGTTTACTATTATTGCATTTAAGATTTCATTGTTAATTGTTTCTCATTATTTCACTTATGAAATTAATTACTTTCATTATATATAAGTTTAACTAGTATAACTATTAGTTTCTATTAACAACAACCCCTAGTGGAACGACACTTGAACTTAAATTTCCTATACTACACTTGATTATGTTACGCTTGCCACGACCTCAACAACTAGCCATTGGTAACTAGCCGTTATGACCCTTGGACTAGTCATTATGGCAGTTGGACTCTAAGCTTATGTTGCTTATAAATTTCCAATCTTTCCTTTTTTTCCTATCATAAACTCAAAATTCTCTAGTTTCTCTCATTTATCCAACTTCTTCAATGAATCTCGTCCAGCAATATCATACGACTCAATGGCTGACAATTATCAAAGGGAAATAGAGTTAGTGTTTAGTAACAACATTTTTGTCTCTTATAGAAATTAGTGATTGTTATTATTTATATGTTCTACTTATTGTCAGTTATGTAATTGAGTACTCTGAGGCTCCTAGCTAATATGACTCTTCAATAACCCTCAAAAGAACAAGTGGTTACTCATCCTTTGATGATGACATGCTAGATGTTTTACTTTATTTCTTTATGATTTAGTCATATACCTAGTGAAATAATAAATTTTCCTAGTTGAAAATGATAAGTATGTCTATGTCCATGTTGTATTTGTCATTTATCTAACTAAATCCTTATGTTCCTTGTTTTTATATGTTATCACAATCTAATGTGAGGTATCAATTCTATGATCCCACATAATGGATTAATTATCTGCTAACATAATTTATCACGTGTTGTATCCTAATCAATTACAACCTTTATACGTATTTGATTAATTAACTAATTTCCAATAGTTATGAATCATCATGCTATCTTAAAAATCCTTCAATTTTTCTATGGTTGGCTAAAATTTTTTGTAAATTACTTTTATAGAAACTTACACTAAGTTAATAAGTAAGGGTTCATATTTGTTTATCTAAGGTTCAGTAACACATGAATTTTGAAAGACTTTCCTTTATTCTAAACGTAGCAAAAATTTTATATACATATACAAACGCATCATTACTCGAAGGAGTCAAGTTTTGCCCTACTACAGCTAAGAAAGGAACTTGGCCTAATAACTAAAAGCAACAGTGGCAGAAAGGCCAAGTTGGGTGAAAGAAGTGTCAGTGGTAAGGTCTAAAAGGCCGTGACTGATGAGGGGGCCTGTGAATTTTTGTAGTTCATATGCTAGAGCGAGTATTAGGTGATAGACTAGTTGAATTGTACACCTGTAAAAATTTCCTTTCTATCATTCTTTCTAAACTAAGAACCTCATTAGAAAATGTTGTTGAATGTTTTGAATGAGGCTCATGTCACCCATGACATTTCTATTGACAAGTTCTAATAGTGGGGCATGTTGCCCCTGATAACAACCTAACATTCATTGATTATGAGATACTGGTGAAGAGAATGAGCCATAATAAGGCCCTCCATATCTCAGTCAAGTGTCAAGATCACTGTAACATCCTATAGTTTTACTATATTTTTTATATATAAAAGGATAAAATTATAAGGAAAATTATAATTTTTAATTTTAACAAAATTTGTTTGAGGTTCTTTAGAACTGATTGATCGTTGTAATTTATAGGATTTTATAGGAATTTTTTGATATTTTTAGAGATAAGTGAAAATAATCTAAAATAGAGTCATTTGGGTCTAAACAAGTATAGGAAATGTTATCAAAAAATTATGAAACTTGATAGGGAATTTAGAGTCGTGCATATAAGCTTAAGTTTAAAATTTCATAAAGTTTAGAGATCATTTGATTAGAAAAGTAAACCGATAAACTTATAAAAATGGGCAGTTAAACATTTAGTATTTGAGATATTTAGAGTTAAACAAATTTATTAAAAACTTATATTTATTTTATTAAGTATATTTTGATGATGCATAACAAAATTTTGAGTACAAAATTTATCTCATAAAAATATCTATAGTATAGTTATGGATAATCATGAAAAATAAAAATAAAAAAATATTTTTTCACTGTCTATAAATACCCCGTTACCATCCATCTGTGTGGTGCGTGCCTCAAGAAGAGTGGGAGGTTAGTTCTCCTCTGTGCTCTCTTTTCTTTGATCATCCAACCTTGCATGTGTGACCACCCCAAGGTTGCGACGAATTCTACTCATTCTAGTTTCTATCTCCATCAGAAAATAGAAAGAAGTAAAAGTGGTTATTTCTTCCACTAAGTATGTCTCACAAATTGATGCTTCAACACACGTTTTGTTTAACACTTTGTGTTTTAAAGAGTGTAAGTTGAGTAATGAGTTCTGTTCGTATAAATTACTTTTTTCCTTGGGTAGAGTAAGTTGAGTAACTTCTCTTTTTTGTATCTACAATTCTAGTTGATTGGGATAATGTTTCTTTTCGAACAATGAGGCCGGGACCCAAAAATTTCCTTTTTCTATTTTCATTTAACAAATAGGTCTTAGAGTCTATTTGGTTTTCATTTCTTGTTTTCATTTTCTTTTTTCAGTTTTATTTACAAAACTGTTACCATGTTTCTTGTTTTAAAAAATTTGTATAGGAAACCTTTAAAACAACTTTGTTTTGTTTCATGTTTTCATTTCCTATACAAATTTTTTGAAAACAAAAAACCTGATGACAGTTTTGTGGTTAAAATTAGAAATAGGAAATGAAAATGGAAATTATACAGGCCGTTAGTTTTCAGGTTCCTCTTATGTTTAACATCAAGTGGCCCATATGCACTACAGGTAGTGGAAATTCTAGGACTTTTTTTTAAAAAAACAATCAATGTGTGATGTTTAAATGCAAGTATGAGCGACTAGAGTATAGAATGAAAGTATCCCACCTATAAGCCTTTAGAAACATAAAGAATTTTATTTGTTGATATCTGAAAATTCCAGGAGCTTCAAAGATGACAAAGATCCTGCTTCAATTTAAGTTTAGCTTTTCTAATTAGGTGGGGGATATCATCAAATAAAGAAGTTTTTGTTCTTCGTGACAAGTTCTTTTACACATATATCGTTTGTTTTAAAAGGAACTTTGTTGACTTTTTTACTGTACAAGCCTAAGTTTTCCTATTATAAGATGCAGGTTCATACAAAATTTATGTTTATAATTTTACACTTTTCTTTTTTATAAGCACCACTTCATTCTCAAAATATGATATAGTCAAAAGGCAAAGGGAATACTTCTAAAATTCATATGCATTAAACAAGCTAGGTGGCACATACATTACAAATTGAATACCTCTAAAGTTACAAATTGCTGTAGAATTCCTTTTGAACTTGGAAGCAAATGTAACTATGTAAGAACACAGTGTAACATCCTGAATTTTTGAAAATAATTTATTTAGGATCAGTGAGGAATTTCCGAGTGAAATTCCGAGTGAATATTGTTGGAAATAAACTATTTCGAGTGAAATGGTACGATACCGAGTGAAAATAGAAGTATTTCCGAGTGAAAAGGGTCTCAGACTTCAAATGAGCACCTTTCGGGAAAAGACGCTCTTAAATTTTATGTTTCCGAGTGAAACATGACCGAGAGAGCCACTCCCGAGTGTAGGAAGTTAAAATACTTTCAAGAGTAAGAAGTTAAGATACTTCCGAGTGTATAAAAGATTGAGATACTTCCGAGTGTAGGGAAGTTAAGCTGTTTCCGAGTAGAGTATCTCCAAGTTGTGTGACTTTCCGAGTGAGGTGTCTTCGAGTACGACACTTCCGAGTGGGATGACACCGAGTGAGACGTTTCCAAGTGGGACAACGTCAAGAGACATTTCTGGTTTCCGTGTGGTATGGCACCGATTGAGACATACCGAGTGAATCTTTTCCAGGAAAGACTTCAACTTCGAATGAGTATATTCCAAGTGAATAGTTACCGAGTGGACAGTATCCGAGTGGTGAGTTCCCGAGTGGTGAACCCTTCATTTAATTCATGCTCGGGTGTTTTAAAGAGTTGCTGAGAGCTTGTACTCCGGTTCGTCATAGAGATTGACTTTGACCCCGAGTGATCCTTTCAAGTGGAAAGATTCTGAGAGAGGACTGAACCTCGATTCCGAGTAATAATTTCGAATGAGAGAATTCCGAGTGATGTAAGTGAAGGTTTTGACTCAGACAGAAATACATATAACCGAATAAGTTATTTTTAAAGGTATTTCTGAGTGAGATATTTTCGTGTGGGACATTTCTGAGGAAGGAAAGCTGAGTGTTTCATGGGATGAAACCATTCCGAGTGAATTTCTTCCAAATGAAGGAATTCTGAACGGACAGAGGCTATGTTGAATCTTCTCGGAAGGATATGCCCAGAATACTGAAACCGAGTCGGAACATACTGAAACCGAGTCGGAATTAATAATCACTTCAATTATTGGTGCGCAGATTCTTTTTCCTGATTTTGCTAAGTGGTGGATCCTTTCCATAATCCTATCCTCTTTTATTTTATTATTTCGTTTTGTCCTTATATTATAAGTGCGTATCAGTGCTTAATCGATTCACTTATTCAATTCGTTTATGTCATTTTCATGAACGAATTATGGCAAATCCTATTATTAGACTAACTTAGAATCATGTGAGTGTCAACATCACCTTTAATCTTTTCTTTTCCAATCATCATTGGGAATTATCGATAAAAAGAGGAGACCAATCTTCATTCTTCTCTTTAATGTGAAACTTGGTAAGAGCTTAGAGAAAGAAAGCTGTGGACTGTGCAGAACTGAAGTTCCAGTCGGAATTTATGTATTGTGGTTGAATATAGCTTGAGGAACTCCTTACTTCCAGGTAGGGGGAGCGTTACATCTTAAATGCATGGTTTATAAATGGATTTGGAATAATATTAAATCCTGAATATGAATATAATATGTGTGATATATCTATGATATTTCTGTTCATATGATATTGATGTTGATATGTGATTGATGATGATGATATGAATGTTATTTATGAATTTTTCATGATATATGAATGCATGGGATGCATATTGATAAAGCATGGGATGCTTATATGATGAACAAATATGAAATATATTATGTGGTTTCGAGGATTCCACAAAAGACCTTGGGTGGGACTCAAGACAAACCTCTTGAGCGGGGCTCGGGGTTTAGCCCGTGACACTACCGTTGTCGCTGGGAGTGATTGTGTCACATGAGAGGGCAAACGGTTTGGTACCAGTAAAACGGCCGGATCAGCTGAGAGCTGAGTTATGGCTCGGGGAGCTAGTGTTGCAACACAAATTAAAAGACTTAATAATGAATCCATTTGATTGAGCATATATTTGCACTGATATGATATTGAGAGTAATATGATGATTTGATCGGTTGATGTTATGAGATTATATGATGTGTTTATGTTTTATATATATATAGTTATGAATTGGACTTTTAATCCGATTCAATAACTATCATTTGATATGTTTATGCTCACTCTCTATTGTTGTCATTTTTACAGTGGACATAGAACCCAGCAATGATGTGTGAGATCACTCAGCCGATTGGAGCATTATGTATTTGTGTATTGTACATAATGCACATAGATGTTTGTAGTAGCCTTGGCTGGCTCCTGTGTATACCGATTGTGAAATATTTGTAAACATTAAATGAGCCGGATGATGTAATGCCGACTGCTTTATTATTTTAATTTGAAAATTCTGTTAAAATTTTCATTTATTTGCGAAAAATTTATTTGAAAAATTTGGGTGTTACACACAGCTCCAACCTGGTGGCACTTAACAAGAAAACATGTTTAGTTATTGAGGCTCTAATCCTCTAACACTACATGCAATGCTATAAACAGAGTAATCAAACATTAAATAATAGGTCCATCACTTTCATTGAGAAAAAAATGAGATCTTCCATATTTTTGGAAAATTATCCAACTCCTATAAGAGAATAAAAGGATTATTGAAAGAAAACACAAAAAAACTATTTAAGAAGAGGACAAAAAGGGCTGGCACCTTGGGGAGATACAGTAGCAACCCTAAAAGTTATGGACTGGTAAAAAGCCAAGTTTAAAATATTTACACATTTGGGGTTGTCCAGCTAAAGCGTGTCCTTATAGACAACATGAAAGCAAGCTGGAATCAAAGACTATTAGCTGTTATTTTGTTGGCTATGCTGAATGTTCTCGGGGCTATAAATTTTACAATCCTACTATTAAATCAATTTTTAAGACTGGGAATACGAGATTCCTTGAGGATGTTGAGTTTGGGAAGGAAGAGAACATAAGGAATGTGTTCTTTGAGGAAGAATCAGTTTTTAACCATGACCAAATTCTCATTCCTATTACTATTCCAGTATTTACTCTAGTAATAGAAGACAATAATGGAGTTATTCCTAACATTGTCCCAGCACAAGACAACAATGAGGTTCTCCCTCAAGAACCTATAGAGCAAGCTTAACAACCTCAAGAAGTGCCATTGAGGAGATCTACTAGAGAAAGAAGAAGTTCAATTCCAGATGATTATGTTGTGTTTCTTCAAGAACATGAGGATGACATTGGTTTAACAGAAATTGATCCACTTAATTTCTGTCAAGCTATGCAAAGTTCTAACTCTTAAAAGTGGATTGATGCTATGAAGAATGAGATGGAGTCTATGTAAGAAAATAATGTTTGGGATCTTATTGAATTGCCAAAAGGTGTGAAACCCATTGGTTGTAAATGGATATTTAAAACCAAGCGAGATTCAAAGGTTAATATTGAGAAATATAAGGCTCATTTAGTTGCTAAAGGCTTCACTGAAAAAGAAGGCATCGACTACACATTAAACCTTCTCTCCAGGGTCTTCAAAGGATTCTTTTAGGACAATTATGGCACTTGTAGCTCATTATAACTTAGAGCTCCATCAGATGGATGTTAAAATCGTGTTTCTAAATGGTGACGTAAAAGAAACAATTCACATGGTACAACTAGAAAATTTTGTAATTGGTGAGTCGAAGTCTATGATATGCAAATTAAAGAAATCCATCTATGGTCTCAAACAAGCTTCCCGTCAATGGTATCACAAATTTCATCAAGTTATTACCTTATATGTTTGTGTTTATCATAAATTTAGTGGGAGTAAATATATATACTTGGTGTTATATGTCGATGATATATTGTTTGCTAGCAGCCATATAGGCTTATTGCACGAAACCAAAAAATGTCTAACAAAGAATTTTGAAATGAAAGATCTTGGTAAAGCCTCTTTTGGATTAGGTATTGAAATACTGAGATATCGTTCTCTTGGTATCTTAAGGTTATCACAAGAAAGCTATATCGATAAAGTTTTAGATAGATTCGACATGAAAGATTGTGAACCAGAAAATACCCTGATAGCCAAGGAAGTCTTATGTATGCTTAAGTTTGTATTCGTCCTGATATTGCATTTATAATGGGAGTTTGGGGTAGATACTTAAGTAATCCCAGGATGCAGCATTGGAATGTAGTAAAGCATGTAATACGCTACTAGAAGAAACAAAAGGATATATGCTCACTTTTCAAAAGTCAAAATTTGGAGATCATTGGGTACTCTGACTCTGATTTGATGTCAAGACAACAAACGCTCCAAATCAGGATATATTTTTATGTTAGCTGGAGGAGCTATCTCTTGGAAGTCTGTTAAATAAACTATTATAGCTTCTTTGTGACATCCCGGCGCTGTTGAGGGCGGGGAGTGATCGCCGGTGCATGGGCACGGACAAGGAGCGGCTCCTGGCAGGCTTCCAGCGAGGAATGTGACATCCCGGGCACTGTTGAGGGCGGGGAGTGATCGTCGGTGCATGGGCACAGACAAGGAGTGGCTCCTGGCAGGCTTCTAGTGGGAGGGACACATAAACGAATCGAATACATACCAGAATGAGAGCGATCCAAAGACTGTATAGGTATGAGACTATACAGTTGAGGATAGCTTAAAGGAATGAATTCGTACTACCTATACCAACAAATGCATTAGCCTTTTCGGTACTCAGCAATTCTTTATTCCAACAATAATAGTAGTACAACCAAGTCAAAATTCATTGATATCAAGTTTTTGGTTGTAAAGGAAAGAGTTCAGAATAAACAAATTTCTATAGAACACGTAGGGACTAAATTTATGCTAGCTGATCCACTTACTAAAGGTTTGGTGCCTAAAGTTTTTCATGAGCACATTATTCATATGGGTGTAATTCCTGACAGAATCTCAATTTAAGTAGGAGTCTCATTTATTCTATATGTTTCAATTGATGTTTGTTATTTTGATTTAACTTATTTTATGCAAAATTTATATTTTGATGATCTCGATAAAGAATAAAGTTTGGACCAGCTGGAAATAGGCATGCCTAAGATCACATTGCATGTAATTTCTATGCCACTTATCCATATTTCATCTATGTCATTGAGTACATACAATTATGGTGATCATTGTGGTCTAGTCGAATCTAGTTACGATGAAATTTACAGTGGTTCTCTGTTGTATTATAAGATGGACTAGGTTGTTTAAGGGTAATCTAAAAGTAAATAGCATACAGTTACGCACCTAAAGAATTATGTAAATATAAATACTTAAATGAATATAAAGCCCAAGTGGGAGATTGTTAGAAATTTTAATTTCTAATAATTAATATGGGCTGATATATTATTTATACAATTTATATTAGCTATTTAATTGGGCTCAATAAAGGTGATATGATATTAGTGAGTTCGTTAGACTATCAACAATGATTATATAGGCTTATATGAGTGGAAACCAATATTTGACTCGTCAGGGTTTAATGGAAACCCTAACAGGTATATAATCAACCAGTTGTCATGGTCCCTAATATGTCAAATAAAAAAAACTTGTATTTTCTATGTCCCATCAAAGAGAAATATCAAGTTCTATTGAGGAATTTAGTGATTTGGCTGAGGAAGACCATAGCACCAACAAATCATTCCACTGCTACCTTCAGTCAAGATCAATGGATCGAGGTAATTCTATAATACTCCTCTTATTCAATAATCTAATGTGATGGTTCTTAAGTTTAATTTGAAATTCCATAAAGATCAATTGAGAATTTTCCATCATTGGTAACATAGGACATTTAAATCTAATTTTATTCTGGCTAGTAACTTAGGACATTTATAAGATGAAAAATCAAACAGCTAGTTATTCCGAAAGTAATTGTAATTAAGAACTATAATGGAAACTTTTTTGGTTCTTTTGCAAGGATTTTAAATTTATTTTTTTGTAAGGGAAACTCGGCTAAAATTTGGTTATAATTTTAATTGTCATAATATGCCTTATTTTTTTTTTTGTAGTTTTACCCAAAGGCAATTTAAGGTTTCTGTAATCTGGTAGTGTTTCTTACGTACATGCATACCATGTAAAGTTGTTCCCGAATTACTAGGAAAAGAAAGGTGAGATACCTATCTCTCTCCATATAATATGGAAACAATTCAACTGGTGAATCTTATAGTGCACTATTGGAACTTTCAACAATAATAGGAACTTGTTGGGGATCTTATTGGCTTATAATTTGATTGTTTGGAATTCAGTTTCTGAAGTTGGATGAATTAATTAGTATGTCATTTTTGTATGTGTGTAACTAGTTATTTCTCAATCAAGATTGAATACAATATAAGGGCTAATTATGTTGTATTGAATTTGAAATTCTCCCTGTTAGACAATTTGAGATCTGTGTGTAATCATTTGGTGTAACCATTTAGACTGGTTTAAATAACACTTGAATTTTGTTGTTCAATTGAAATTTGGTTATTAGCATCTCGCATAGTCTTTGGGTGCATGTCTGGGTGCTATGTTTGATATCGTACTAATGTCTGTGTACTTAGAAACCAATGGAAAATGTTGTTGGATATCAATAAACCACAAGATACAAGTTTTGTACAAACAAGTTGATGGGTTATGGATGATTACAAGTTCATATTGAATGGATAAGATCCTATTAAATTTCAACATCATAAAGAGTTTTTTTATGAACGAGGGAGGTGTTTCTATAACTTAGATTGTTAATTACTGTAGTTGGAATGAAGATACCGACAAATTAGCAGTGGATGTACAATTGACTCGATCCAAAGCGTCATGTGATTTATGGATGTACAAGTAAGAAAGGTCATTTATGAATGCACTTGAAGGTGTCCAAGACAACTTGTTTGGGACATTTACATTACTCTCTTGTCATTAAAGTTTTGCCATTTACATTTGACAAACATGTTTGCCACCGATTTACTGACAAAATTAAGCAAAAACTTTAGTGATGGGTCACTACTTACGTCACATTTGAAAAAAAGTGACGTATGTGTGGGATGTCAACAACTATTATGTTTGCCAGTTAGTTTTTTCCTAACTATTTAGTCACAGAATTAGGGTTGACATCGCTAAATTGTGTAGCATCACGAGAGATCTTTGACGCACCTAAATTTGTTGCTAAGCTGTTTAGGAACGACTTTTTTAAGTTTAGAGGCGGATTTTGTTCGTCTCTAACTCGATTTTTGTTTCTATAATAATCATAATATATTTAAATATATTTATTATTGTATATTTATTAAATAACAATATATTTAATAATAATAGTAATATACATATTGAATATTAACATATTAATAATAATAAATATATTTATTAAAATTTGACTATTATATATTTTAATAATTTTATTATTAAGTATATTACTATTTAATAAATATATTAATATTAAAAATATTTAATGACTATATAATAATAAATAAATTTAAACATCTTATGAAAATTTTATTTGTTAAATGGTAATGTATTCAATAATAAATATTTTAAATATTTTAAAATTTATGTTTTTTAATGATATACTTTTAAATTATACATTAAATAAATTATTTAAAATATACTAATATATACTTTTAAAAATATATTTATTAAATATATTTATTATTAATAATATATTAATGTTTGATAAATATATTACCATTTAATTTTAAATATATTTCTATTTAATAAATTTACTTAATATTTAATAAGTATATTATTATTAAAAATATATTATGATTATTAAATTTAAATAATATATAATAAGAATTCATATTTTATCATATACATTCATCTTATCTATGTTGTATATAAACTAAAAAATATATATTATCATAATTTATATAACTGGTGTGGTTTATGTGGGTTGAAGTTGTGATTTAATGGTTTAATAATTTGTTTATTTTGTAGTAGATCATGATTCAAGACCTATTTAATGTAATTTTTCAACATTTACTTTTACTTATCCTTATACTAGTGTGGAATATTATGGTTGATGAGGTTCCTACTATTTTATTACTTTCTATTTGCATGAGTTGATATATATCGCCTTCTTAGGATCTAAAACCTAACCTATTGAAAGTTTCATATTGTTTGTCTAATAATATTTGCATGATTTAAATATCTGTTAGGTCACTCTAACCATAGCCAATTGGTTTTAGGCTAGAACCTTTAACTAATATCAAAGCTAAAACAATTTTTTGGATTGTTATGAGTCAAGAATTGGCCTTTTGTAACGGGTCAAACCTGGTCCGACAAGCTTTGTTGGAGGAGACTACCTATTGGACCACTTCAACCATAAACAATTGGTTTTGACATGAAACCTTTAACATAACTTCTTTTGATGATTTCTAGTAAGGGAATTTTTGAAAAGCTTGCTTGTAATCTTTTCAAAGTTTCTGGTGTCCACTCAGTTAATTTTTTAATTTCATCTTGATTTGTGATATGTTGCTTCTTTTTCTAATTTTTGCACATGACAATTTCCATCACATCTTAATAGTCAGAGATCAACTTCAACTTGGTGCACCACCCATTATAATTCTTGCCATCCAACACAGCATCTAACATGAGCAAAATCATAAAAATAAAAATAAAAACCTTTGGCAATTGATTCTTTATCACAATTCTGTCACTCAAACAAACAAAGAGACATGCCCCTCAATCTCAAACTCTAACTTCCAATTGTTGGAACAAAACTCAAACACACATAGAGAAAACAATAATTTAAACCGAAAAATTGGAAGGAAAAAAAACAATTATTCGATTTCAGTAATCAGCTATGTCTTTATACAGAAAATAGGTTCATAGTTGCGTAACAAAATTACAACAAATTAACAGGGATTACCGAATATATATATATATATAGTATGCTGATACGATAACCAATACTACATAACAAAAACATGTTCAAAGTATGGCCTATATCATACCCTAACTTAATTGGATTAACTATCTCAACAAGTTAAATGATGAATTTGAAATTTTCATTTGTACAAATCTATAATACAATCGTTTAATCATATCCTAAAATGTTTAGTTAATAAAACTCTCCTCGTTCAAAAGACAATTGTTCTATATATCGTTGTAATTTAAGAAGTAAAAATGTGAGACAGTTGAATTCATTTGAATATGAATGAGTGTGTTGGTGTAGTAGGAACATAATGGTCCCATCCAGAGGACACAAGTATCGATTGGTAGCAGATAGGAAGTACATAGATG
Organism: Clitoria ternatea; assembly: GCA_037962975.1. Taxonomy (NCBI): domain Eukaryota; kingdom Viridiplantae; phylum Streptophyta; class Magnoliopsida; order Fabales; family Fabaceae; genus Clitoria; species Clitoria ternatea. The sequence continues at coordinate 283,229,263 of CM075671.1, read as the reverse complement.
TATAGATCCTCTCTTCAATCTTCCCATGTTGGGATCGCCATTTGTCCGTTACACAAACATGTCAGACCACCCTGTTATTTCGATTTTCATTCCTTTTATTTACCTCTATTTTTTAAATGTTATAATCATTAATATTTTTTTCATTTTCTTCTCTTATTTTTATTTAATTTTTCAATATTTCACATTTTTACAATACTGTTTAATAATTGTAGAAGGGTTATTATGAACAATAACATAAGGTTCGTTTAAAATATAGCTATTTTTTGTTTTGATTAATCCTTATAAAAACTCTCTATCATTTTGGTATTTTATAAGAAACTAAGGCCGTCTGGAGTGTAGAAATATTTTCTGTTTTAACTTTTAATTATAAAATTGTCATTATATTTTCTGTTTTTAAAAATTTATATTAAAAAAATAAATAAATGAAAGGTTGTTTTCAATATTTTCTATATTAAATTTTAAAAATAGAAAACAAGATGATGATAGTCTTATAATTAAAAAAACTGAAAGACAAAAAATAAAAATAAATAGGATTTTCAAATTCATATAACCCTAATCTATGGATTAGCCTCTGGTTTAATGTACTCAATGCTCGAGATGAGCCATAAATTCTCCCTACTGATTTTTAATATAACTGAATTTTTCGTAGGGTGGAGAAAACGGATTAAATTAAAACAAGCCTTACTAAGTATTCCGAGGTAAATTTGTCTTGGTCACTCAGAGATTGTTCACTAATTGGAATCTTATATTTGATCCTCCAATGGATGTCGTTTAAGCCTATACCTAGGTGATGAAACATCAATTTCGCATTATTAAACGTTTCGAGTTCATTTTGCTAATTCCCCATCATGATGGTGATGGGACCATCCTATATGGGTGTATATTGCACCGGTATCCTCTACAACATCTGGTATTCACAGTAACACTTCATGTCGGTGGCTAAGAGTACGCCGATATCATTCTTCTAAAAATGGATCTTATTACCTGATTTAACGGGAAAAATTATTGAACTGGTTAGGTAATCAATTTGGATATTTAAATAGATCAGTTATTTTAAAGGATCAGTGTAAATTGGTAAGTTTAAAAACAAAATTTGTAACTTGACCAAATGAGAATGAATCAACTGACTCATCAACAAAAGTTTTTTTTTTAAAAATAAGATTAAAACAACATTGTTTTAAAATTTTCAATTTTCTTTTTATTTTTAAATTATTTTTTGAAATAATTATTATACTTGTGAGGAAAATATTCTGTATTATAATATTTTTTAAGAATCAAACAAAATATTATATAACCATTAAAATAATTGAGTATAAGTTATACTCAATACAAACATATAATGAACGTATTTATACCAACACTCAGCATGATATAATACATATTACCAAATTCTTTAATCAACAGAACATATAATAACAAAAAGACGATTTTCCGGTCATTAACCATGACTACACTCTCTCTTAGCCAATATTATGTTTCATCATGATTTCATACTTATGACTAAAAGTTATATCTACAAGGCTGTGATTCTGAACCTCTTACATGTTTTTATATGATGGTTAAATAATTAATTATCATACCCGTGAGCAGTGATGGAACTTGAACAAAAAATTTTGGGCTATATATAATTTTTTAAAATTAAGTAATAAATAAAATTGACTATCATTATGAGTAATTAACAATAACTTATTTTTTACTAGTAAAAATAAACATGCATGGTAAAGGAATTCAAGAAAAGCATTTATTATTCACTAGATATCACACAATTATAAATAATTATCTCTAAATGTCAAAAGTTACTTGACATGAAGTAAACTGAAACTATTTATCTTCTATTAGATTCAAAATAGTATATTAACATACTATAAACTACTTATATACATATTCAAAATTATACAATGCAAGTCAAGTAAAAAGAATAATCCAAAAATAGATAATTATATACAAATGTATAAATGCGTAAATCAAATATGCATCATTAATATACACATCTAAAAAATTTTGAGGGAGCTATAATGTAGGTTTTCTATTACCTTTTTAAAATAATGTAAATATAATATTAAAAATATATTCTTTTGTATATAACTATAAAAAATATAATATTAAAAATATATTATTTTGTATAGTATCATGTGCATATTCAAAATTATGCAATGCAAGTCAAGTAAAAAGAATAATCTAAAAATAGATAATTATATACAAATATATAAATGCATAAATCCAATATGCATCATTGATATACACATCTAAAAGATTTTGAGGGAGCTATAATGTAAGTTTTTTATTACCTTTTAAAAAATATATAAATATAATATTTAAAATATAATATTTTATATATAACTATAAAAAATGAAGCTTTCCCTAGTCATTAAAAGGTCCTTCCTTGTTGTGAGGATGTGATTTGAAACTTGATATATGTTTCTCTATGATTTGTTAACTAATTAATTATTATACTATGCATATCTATTATTTGTTAACCGATTAAAAATCATACATGTGAAATTGTGATTCTGATCTTGTAACATGCTTCTTTATGATTTGTTAAGTTCTATATATCAATTTATAGTAATTTCTTAATATTTTAATGGAAATTGATTCACCACCGATTCAACTAGCGACCAATGACCCGACGCCTTGACCGAGTCAACAACTGGTCCAATTGTGTTAACATTAGTTATAGCACCTTTGATTAATTAGGACAATCTTTCATACTGGATCCATCCTACTTAACTAAGGTGTTACAGGTTTATGAATTTTGAAAGTTTTTTTATATACATAAAATATAACTAGCGTAATCATCAAGTGGCATGACCCATATAGTAAGATTTACACATATTCCAAAAAAAAATGAGCACACAGGCTTCCAAAATAACTATACATTCATATTAAAAGTATACCAACTAGGTATGCTTCTACATTGTTCTTTTACTAAATGGGTCAAACATCCACAATACATCCCAATAGAACTTCTCAAAACGACTCCTTTCTTTCACAGTTTTGACCCTTATCCGTGTTCCTCACGTTTATCTTCTAGAAAGAATATAAACAAAACACACATATGCATAACAACTAAAGGGGTGAGTACAATACTTCCAACCTATTTGATAGTTAAACATAATGCACATTCTATACAATTAGCAGACATTTATCATTTCATAATCAACTAAAGATAGTCATCTCAGATCATCATCATTCACACAACACATTAGTCAGTAGTATGCTATGTATGAGTTAGAAGTTTTATGCTTCGTTTTTACTTAGTGTTTCATGATGCTAATGGGGCCCATAAAATATCCTTCTCAACACAATCATCCTGCCACAGTACGTCTACTGGGCATCACAACTATTATGCTAGAGCGGCTAGAGTACACAAATTCCTCACAACACAACGTAAGGGACACACTGCCCAAATATAATATAGATCTATCACATCTCAAATCGTGATCACTTCACAAACCGGAATTAGCTCTCTATGGTCCTAATGACACTCGTCTTTAATCGAAGTACATCAGGCTTGCCACGGGTTGCCTGGTTCTGGGCGCAACTCCGAACCATTAAGGGCCCGACCCAGTCATACTCCTAAAATCCCAACTCTTGGATCGAACAAACATGTCTTCCACTATACCCATCATTGTGGCTCTGGTACTCAAACATCCAACCCAATGCTAATGATGCATGAAAAATACAACATTTTATCTTTCTCTACTTATTAACTAAGTATTGGGTGAGGTTCTTAAACTTAGTATCCTTTATCCTTAGCACGTAGGGTAAAATGTACTTTTAAACTTTCTAGTTCATAAGGTTTTATCAAAAATTCCCCAAACTATAACTTATATATATCTATTTGATTATTAAGGAAGACATTATGTTATAAGACTTCAATATTATTGAATATCTATAAAAGTAAATAACTCTAACTGTAGATACTTATATAAAACTTGGTTTAGTTAAAAAAATAACTTTTCTCTTACTACTTTGATAAAACATAAGGAAATCTTAAAATCGTTAACAATCATCAAATCGGTTTAAGCGAGATTTTATTCAAAATACTTTTCTCTGTTTTAAATCTATCTCCAAAACCTTTATCTATATATAAAAGACGCATTAAACAAAAGATAAATTGTAAAAATTTTATTGTAAACTACTTTTATTTACCGATAGTCGGAAATATCGTTTTGTCACATTTTTCGACCTTGAACTTTGTTTCCTTCAGCGTTGAACTAAAATTTCTTTTGAAATTGGTTATAAAATCTTTCCAAACTAATTAGGTTACAAAATATTAATAACAAAAATTTTAAGAAAATCCTATCAAAAAGGCTAAGCTTTAATTGAGTAAATTTTTGTCAAAAACTTGTTGTCTGTATTTTCACCCGGAAACCCCGAGTCACATGATCCAAAAGCCTAAATCATAATTTTCAAAATTCTATATTTTTAATGTCAAGTAAAATTAAAATTTAGTTTAGAATTAAAAATTCCTTGCTTACCCTTTTTCTTTATATTTTTACCACTAAAACGTTTCCAAACATATTAAAAGACAAAGTTACCAATTCTCACATCTCTTAATCTATTTCATGTTGATATGGGAAGCGACCATTTTTTCTTCTTTACATCACATGCAATAATTAATAAAATTATAGAATTACAACCCAAATGCATTCTCACTTTGTTTTCTCTAAAAATAACATTTTTTTCATCTTCAGGCCAAGAAACCACACCGATACTTTAAAATTTTTCTGATTTAATGCATTACCCACAAAATTAATCAACTAAATATTTGCACTAAGTCATAATTCCAGCAACATTCACACGTGATTTATCAAGTCATAAATTCACATAAACAACCCAAACAATTATCTAAAGAAATCCATGAAACTTTCAAGGCTTTTTCACACAATATTTTCATGCATTATACCATTTTTCTAAATATTGACCAAGGGCAGAATATAAGCAAAATTTTAAACATTTCATCCACTCAATTTTTTAGATTTTCAGCATGCAAAAATCAATTCATCAAGGCATGCTATCACACGTGACATACAACCATGAAAGGTGGAGTTTTTCTTCAAAATTTTCACATGCAAGCACATATATTAAACATGCAATCTAATTCAGCAACTATATCTTCTAAGACAACATTTTAAAGAATGCAAACTAGTCAAGAGTGCATGCAAAGCTTCATTTTATCTTAGTGCCAAAACTAAATTTTTTTCTTAAAATTTACTTCACAAAAACTCAAGCTTTTCATACCCTTTTTCAGTTTTGATTTAAAGAGGAAAAACTCAAATTTGGGCACTGAGAGAAGGTAAAGATCTTAGGTTGATCTCAACACCATTCATGCATGCAAAGACCCAAGAGCAAAAAGGAAGAAACTCCTCTTACCTCTTAAGCTTGGACGTCCAAAGTAAGGAGGAAAATGGGTCTTTATGCTTCATTTCGTTAGCTCCCTTGTCCTTAGAAAAATGTTTGATTGAGGCCAGAAAATTTAGAGGTGGTGTTGTACGGTTAAGAAATGAAGAAATAGTGGAGAAATTTGAGATTCAAGGAGAAAATAGTGGCAATGGTGTATAGGCTGTTGGATAGTGTTTGGTGGTGGTGTTTGCACGTGAAAAGTGGTGGTGGAGGGATGGTGGAAGTGGTGGCTGGACGATGTGAAGATGGTGGAGATTTTGAGAGAAAAGAACTTGAGAGGAAATGAGAGACATTGGCAATGGCATAGCTTTCACTCTCTCAGCTAAGACAAGGTGAACAATGGGAAAATGGCTAGAAGTTTCCACACATGCACACATGTAATGTTATAGTTAAGCAAGAGAGTTAGTGAGATTTTGGCCACTAAATTCAGACCCGGTGGTTGAATTAAGTGCTAGGTGTCAAATGATAGCTTAACGTGGGTTTGATTCCCGCTATCCGCCCATGCCTAGTTAATTTAATCTATTTTATAGTAATAATATTCAAAATTATATAGAACATAGAACTATGATAGTATTTAAGCTCTAGGTGGCACTTATAAGCACTAACACTTGGTCATGAAATTTTTATGGTAACTTAGTGTAATTAGGTGACTAGGTGAAGCTTGATGTTGTGACTTTGTGCGGCCATGAAAAGGAGTCTCTAGTTTGTGATTAAATGCCAAAAACGTTCAGGTATACATATAAATGAATTATCGAGTTAATTGGGTAAAGTTCATCGAAGACTTTTGTCTGGTTTCTTGGTAAAAATTTGATTTCAACGTGTCTAATGGAATCTTAATTTTCTAAGTCTAACCTCCCATTATTTCTTTGTTCAGATAAATAAAAAAGGTGAATGAAAATAAATTAATTATAATTTATATATTAAAATTTTAATTTTTAATTGTAATAATATTTATTAAATAAATAATCTCGTCATATTTCCTCCCATTTAAAGATAAAATTAATTTTTACTAGGCTTCATTTTGTTTAATTCTTCCCCGTTTCTTTTTCCTTTCGAACTAAAGGATTTTTTTTCATCTTATTTCTCTTCAAAAATCTTTGTGAGACTAACTCTCACAACAGAGATTTTTTCTCTTGACAAGGCTCGAACTTGATATCTTACTTAAGGGGAAACAAGTCTATATAACTTGAACCAACCACTCATTAATTAATTGTTGTTTTAATATTCAAATTGTTCAAAATTCAAATTCTAAATAGAGTAAATTTCAAGTTAGACTCCTAATTTTCTTTAGTCAATTATGTTACTATCTTTTTTAAAAAAATTAGTTAAGTCCCCTCCATTTTTCAAACTTCATTAACAGAGGTTTAACGTGTCATTAACCCTACTAATATGATTACTCTATATCAAATGTTGCCAATGTGATAACTCCACATGTCAAATATTAATTGATGACTTCACATATAATTTACTTTTTAACCAATGAACATTTATCATATGAAGTTGTTATGTCAATAGGACCCACATTGGTAACATCTAACATGTGAGATGATGTTGCACAGTCAATAAATAAAGACATGACTACGTGTGATATTTGGTTTGTCATGCATGACTTCGTTAATGGAGTTAGTGAAATTCAAAAGGATGAGTTGAAATGTTTTAAAAAGATAAATAACTTAACTAACTAAAAAAAATTTGGATTAACTTAAAATTTACTAAAAAAAATAAGGGACCAGAATAATAACTTAACATAAAAAATAATCCATCCGATCTTGAATATAAGCAACAAAAATTTAAAATGTTTTACCCAAAATATAAACAAATTTTTACTTAATTAGACCTTATTTAGTTATACAATTCTTATAATATCATTCTATCAATAAGGAGAAGTAACATGAAAACTTTTAAAATAGATAAAAAAAATTATCATTTCAGTAATTCATGATATAGGAATAATTTAGGTATGATAACTCACGCTTTAATTTAATAATATTAACTAAGATAAATTAATTATAATTATTATTTGTTTTTTTAACTTGAAATTTTAGTTAACAGCTGTAGTTCATCTAAAAGAGTTACGTGACGTGACATTACTATAGATAAAATGAATTAACTAAATAACTTACTTTCGAGAGAAAACTAATATATATTTTTTCCAAAAAAATATACATAATAGATGTAATCAAACTATATAGTATGCATTCATGAAAGTCATCAAGTTACACCTGAAGTATAAGTTCTACATTTCATCACGCGGGGTTAGATATATAAGATTGACTTGGTCAAAGTTTGGCTGACCTCAGTCATGCTCTGCAGCCTTTTGAATTTAATTCCATATATATTAAGCTTCCTTGGTTTGACTAAAAAAATTCAAACTTAATTTCATATCTAAGCAATACATTTTTCTACCCATTTTCCCGACGTGTTTATATCATCTCAATCTTAAAATTATTATTTTTAGTTAAATTTTTTTGAAAACCTAACAAAGTTAATTATGTTTAATTTTTAACTTCAACTTTTTTAAGATAACTTTAACAGTAAAGTAACTTTTTAAGTTTTAAAAAATTGGATCATGGCTTCAAGTTTGTTTCAGACAGAAATTTTATCATTGCATTAAAAAAAGTACAATTTCAAACCTAAAACAAAATATATGGAAACGAAGGCTAAATATTAAGAGTGAAGGGTGTTGGTAAAATGTCCACATTGTACAAAAAGCTGAAGTGTATCCTGCGGTTTAATGAGCATATCTTTGCAAAGATTCTTTGTTGTTGTGTAGTCAATTCCCATCAGTTAGGAGCCAAATTCCCAGTTCCCTTGCCTATTCTTACATTGGCAAGACACTGACAAGTGAAATCTCCTTAATTGTTTCGAGAAACAAATCTCTACGAAATGACATTACAGATTCAAAGTTTGATCCAATGTGATAGTCGCCTTGTTTTTTTCTTCGGATCTCATTTTCAAACAAGATCCATCCAGCAGCAAAACCATTGCCTTTTAGATCGAATGTTTTTTCGGGCCTTGTCTTCATCCAATCATGTTCCTAAATGTTTGTATATTTGCATCACACATAAAATAATGTCATCAGAATTTTTTATGAAACTACTAGAGTTTCATCATTATCATCATCATCATCATCATTAAGGAACGAAACAATTACGAGTTACCACAATCAGTAACTAAAGTCTCCATTTTTTTTTAAATGTCTTCGTTAAAAAAAATTAGTTTCACTTTGAAGTAATTACAAGGTAAATATTTTTAACACAAATATGATTGTTTCTGGTATAAGATATTTGTTGTTAAAAAAGTGATATTCTTTTGCCATATTAACGAACCTTTTGTCTAAGTTTTCATAAATAATTTAAAACTGATGTTCATATATTGTTTTTTTTTAAAATATTTTATGCTTATACTTTTATTTTATCCAGAAACCGATTAATTTTCTTTGTATATTTTCTGGATAGTTACTAAAAGAAGGGGGGAAGTAAATGGTAGAGAGAAGCAATATTTTTATCGCGACAACTAGTCAAAAATTTTGAATGTACAATTTTTTGCAATATGGGGGAGAATAAGAAAGGAGGAATTATTATGAGCTTGTAAGGGGACGTACTGATGCCAGCAACGTATCCATTAATTAAGATAGGTAACAAATGAGTATCTACCAGCATTTGTCGATATTTAATATTTATTAAAAATAATAAGGAAGCAAATACGGTTTAATGTTTTAGATATAATATAAATTGGTATTGTATAACATTACAACTTTATACACTAAAAGTATTATTGATGTTGTTAGAATCAGACCGAACCAACCGATCTGATCTGAAACCAGGGCTTCAATTGATTTGGAACTGACATAAAATCAGTTACTTATTAAACCGGTCAAAAAGTGAGAAAAGCGGTCAAAAAACCAGTTTACAATATAATTTTTTTATATTTTTTAGAAATTCTTTTAGTGTGAGTTTTTGTAAAACCACACTAATAGAACCTTTACACCAAATAAAATTGACATCTTTTTTATTTTAGTTGGTTTAGCCTATTGTGTTTGCGGATCTTTTAAACATATTATGGTAAGATGTGTACTATTTCAAACTTTTTTTACTATGTAATATTTTAATTCTAACGCATTTATTGAATTTATTTTATAAATAATATATTATTTTGATTTAATCGATTATTATTTAATATATAAAATAATAATTTATTACAACCTGATCGACCAATGACCTTTGAACCAATGTTTTCACCAGTTCAATGACTGGTCGGGTTCTGAAAACATTAAGTATCATCATAAAAATATATTAAATTTCTTTTATCTTATTATAAAAAATATTAAAAGCCTAAATGATTGAGTATATTTAGTAAAAGTAAATAAATTTAATAATCATGCGAGTACTAGTGAGGTGGATAGTATAATAATGTGACCCTATATTTAGTAAATATACGGGTACCAATTGCAAGTGACCTACAAATTATCAGCGGGTGTGAAATTTTTTTTTCATCCTTTCTTACCATTAATAAGTAACTATGTAGAGATGGGGGAAAATTTTTAAAAATAAAAAAGGAAAATAGAAAGGGTCTTATTATTTTGAAAATATTTTTATTCTCGTGAATAAGAATCTTACATGGCCTGTTTTTATTTAAAGTTTAAAGAAACAAGTTTCGAAATGTGTTTGAATATATTTTTAATTTTTTAGTACGTGTAAATTTGAATTTTGAAAATAGTACATCTCATGGGGGAGGAGTTTTCTGTGTCCGATAATAAGTTGATAATTTCTAATGAACACATCCTTCTTGGTAAGAAAAACGATTAGACATCTGTAACATGCACATCTCGACACTAGTACGGTCAACTCTTTTTCTCTTTTTCATTACCAACGGAACTTATAAAAAGAAAAATCAATTGAGTTGGTTTCTTTTAAAAAACTGTAAGACATTTGTAAAAGGCCCATACATCCATATAAGCCAAGAAGTACAAGACATAGAACACAACATGTGATAACAAAAACAAAGGCCCATAAATCTTATCCTCGAACCCGAAATCCAAATTGCCAACAACTTTTAGGAGAACATCACATAGCAACAACCAACCGTACGAGGCCATAAAAACGAGCCTCCCTTGCCGACGACTTATCGGAAATTGTCGAGCCAACACGTAAAACTATTGTATGCATCTTATTACTGCTGCAGCAACAACAACAACAAAGCACATATGAACACTGTATATAAAATCTGACCCCTAACCTCTCTTCATGAATCGCCTTGTGGCCCCGAATCTGACTCCCAACAAATATCCATCCTAGCATACAATGAGACATGTCCTTCACACTCCCCTACAATCCCTACTCTCTCTTCTTCCAACTGTTTTAAAAACGTGTCATCTAACAATTTGTTTTTCAGGGACCTATGATGGATTACTTGAATAGTATGTCATTTAAAAATTGTTATAGGAATTGTTTTTCTTGCTACTATTTAAATCACGACTTCATAACTTCCTTTATATTTTACTAACAACTATCATAATATTCATTGTTTAAAGTTTAAAAACCTTCTAAATTGGATAACATGCTTCCTAATGACGATTATAGGAGGTTGACCAGATGGTGAGGTGGATCATTACTACTACTACGACTACCACTATGAAATGGTTTGGTGTTATGGATCAGTCCATGACAATGTGTTAGTTTTTTGGTGTTATGTGACTGTTTGGTGCTATGGTATTATTGATGGTTTCATTTTTTATGGTGTTGGTTTTTAGATTTGATTCAATCTTTATGGTGTTGGTTTTAATTATGTAATGGAATGTTTATATATATTTTTTTAATTTGATTTAATGGTGTAGCATGTGATAATACGAAATATTGTCTTACATAGTTAAACTCATAAGTTGGTTGTGGATGTATTATTAGGTGCTTGTGAAATATGTTGTCATAATGAGTTTATAAGCATTCATAACTAGCAACCCTTGGTTGGCTTTAGGTCTGTTGATTCGCCTTCATTACTTGTAGGCTTTTATGTAGGTTTGTAGGCCTAACTGTAACATCCCTGGTATTTAATAATTAGAATAAATAATTAAATGAATTTTGATTTAAAAGTTTTGAGAATTAGGGAGATGAAGTGAATTATTGAATTTAAAAATAAATTTTAAAGGATATGGCATCAGGGGCCTGACGCGTAGCATGGCATTGATGCGTAGCGTTAGGTGCACATTAGTGACCTGACGCGTAGCGCCCCGCTGACGCACAGCGTCAGAGTCGCGATTAGCTTTTAATAAAGGATAAGAAACATAACCTGTGGCATGCAAACAGTTTCTTCTTCCCCTTCCTCTTTCGTTCTGAACCCTAGAAGCTCAATCCATGGGGGATTGTTGGTGAAGCTTCACATTAATCATGGCTATGGTGTTGGGGAAACGAGGTAAGGCTCATGGAACTTCCAATTTCAAGCTTCTTCCCTTCCTTCTCTTTTCTCTCTTTGAAACCAAACCATATATGTAAATGGGAAGCCATGATTTTGTGTTCTGCAATGTTAGAGAGTTAAATTATTATTCCTACATTGATGGGTATGATGAAAAGCTAAGGGATTTTGTATTCTGACGCTTGTAGGTTCGGATTTAAAGATTGGAAAGTCGTTTGATTTGGAGGAACTTGGAAACGAAGACCGAAAATAGAAATGGTAAGCTTCAGTAACTTAAAATTGGAATTCGGGATTGTTTTAAGGTTATGGATTACGGTTTAGTAATTATAATAATTTATTGAAACTTCGTTAAATTTAATTTGAGAGTTTCGACGACCCTCGATGGAACGTGACAATGGATTGGAAGCCTTAGAAAGCTCGAAAACAAGGTAAGAGGGTGTGTTGGGTTAAGGTTAATATAAAAACGTATGACGCCAACGACGTATAGGAAAAGGGTATGTTATAGCTGCTCTTAATCACTTTAAATTAATTGAGATAATTTATGATGAATTGTCAAGTATGTGAAATGGAAGTAAGTGGAATCAATAAAGTAAGCAAGGCAAGATAACTGGTAAATTGTTAAACGGTTAAGTAGTATACTAGTATTATGCCAATGAGAGACTTGAAAATAAGGAGGTAAGGGTAAATTATAAGCCTTGAAATGATGAATAAGAAATAAATAAATAGGTGAGCAGGTAATAAAAAATGTGGATATGATAGGTTATGAAATAAAAGACAAGTTAGATGGCCTAGGTGCGTATATGAACACACATATATATTAAATGAGAGAAGTGGATCTGGTAGTGGAAAATAGGATAATTGGTAATTGACGAAATGTGTCGGAATGATAATAGTATGATAACAAGACTAGGTGAGGAGATGTGAGGTTATAAATTATAATGAACGGTTCAATAAGTAATTAGTAAAGATAAAACTATAATGAAGTAATGATGGTAAAACATGAATAAAAGGATACGGGGTTGGAAGGTAGTTTTATAATACTAATAGTTTTTGGAATTTAGTGATTGAGATGCGATTATATGTATATATATGTGTGTGTATGTGTAATGTTTATAAGCATAATGATTCAATTTACTGTATATAAGGATATAAATTAAGTGAGCTGATGTCGATAGTTGCGGTGAATTGATGATTGCATTGATATAATATATGAAAGATGTGATAGGCGTATGTGTGATAAGATGATTTATGATTATGAATTATGATGAGTATTAACAATGCATAGTATGATGCGTATTATTTTAATGACGCGTAACTTGATAAGAATAATGAAATGGTAATTATGAAAGGGTATAACATGGCTTGTGTTGATGGGTTTGGCAAGTCGGTCACCCTGCGTTATGAACACGTGTCAGTTTCTAACATTTGTGTATGTGATTGATGATGTTTTAATTATATTAAGTTGTGTATTATGAATGAGATACCCTGGATACTGTTGAGGGCGGGAAGTGGTCGTCAGTGCGTTGCATGAGCAAGGAGCGGCTTTTGACAGGCTTTCAGTAAAGGGATTGTATGGCTATGCCTTTGTTTATATAACTGAATATGTGATTATGTGGTGGAGGACGACCGACGGTATGTGTTACCATCGTTTTTAGCTTCTGTGGTCAAGTCGGACCCAGTTGAGCTACCTAGAGGTCTATGACCCAGTGGTTAAGGGGGAGTCAAGTCGGGCTCGGTGAACCAAGTCGAGTTCATGGGGTGTCAAGTCAGACTCCCAGCTGAAGGTCGATCCTTTTAGTATCCAGATACTAGGAGTCTATTATATATAAGAGTTAGTGGTGCATATGTGATATGATATTGACATTGTGATCTTTATAATGAATTTAATGATTGATGATGTTACGATGTTGATTTAATTACGGATAATTAATATAGAGGCTTGAGGCTAACTAATATAATGATTTGTATATGATATTATTGAATAATGCATCAGAAAAGGAATGACTTAGCTGAGTAGGCATGCTTGACTATAGGGATCCCAATATGTTTAAGATAGTGCTAATTTGGGTAATCAATGTGGTTATGAGAAAATGATAATTAAAAGAGTAAGCAAAGAGAAAAGGCGAAAGATAAATAATCATAATTGAAATTCATGATTAAAAGGATAGCTAGACTACACCTTTTTTAGTTTTGATATTTATTTCTGCATTAATTCTTAATTCCAGTCACTCACCCCTTGTACTGTGGTTTAGTGACTGTTGGCAGGTACGGATGTGCACCGCGGAAGCGAGATATAACATCCTTAATTTTTAAATTAATTTTCAATAAATCAAGTAAATTTTTCACAAATAATTTAAATTTTCCAATAGAGATCGGATTCAGTCATTAAAAGTACCGATTTCTTATCAATCCGACTGACCCATTGGAATACAATTTAAACATAAATAGACTTTTCATAAATAATTTCATAATTAAAACAAAATTTGTATTAATAATATTATTGTCACATTACAAAAGCCGACCGGCCATTTCATAATACAAAAATTTATATCACTCGGTAATCAATATATCACTCGGTAAACACAAGAGCCGGCCAAGGCTTCTACCCAGTTTACTATGTACACTATGTATTGTTCATGCTAATACATAATGCTCCAGTCGGTCGAGTGACTTCAAATGCCATCACCGTGTCCTCTATCCACTGCAAAAATAATGAGTAGGGGGTGAGCATAAACATATAAAATAATAGTTATTGAATTGAATTAAAGGTCCAATCCATAACTATACACTTACCTCAACCAAATCATACAATATAAATGGCATTTCCTATCGGTAATCAAGGCATACACACAAAAATTAGCGCATATCCATACTCAAATAAATGGATCCATTAAGACTGTTAGTTTTGTGTTGCAACACTGGCTCCCCGAGCCATGATTCAGCACTTGGCTGATTCGGCCGTTTTACAGGTACCAAACCGCTCTACGCCCATAATGCAACACCGAGTACCACTCCTAGAGTGATAGCGGTCCTCTACTCGGTGTTACGGGCCAAACCTTGAGCCCTGCTCAAGAGGTTGCCTTGAGTCCCACCCAAGGTCTTTTGTGAAAATCATAACATACCTTACACTCATACTTTTCACGCATATATTCATCATGAACCTCATATCACTGTCGGTATTAATATCAGAAATATGAATGGTATATATGTAAAAACATAAAGCATCATACAAGCGGGGTATCAAAACACATAATACACATATATAACATTTTAGTATCACCCCACATCCATTCATAAACTATTTATTTGAAATGGAATGCTCCCCCTACCTGGAATTAAGAGCTCTTGCAACACTTAAAGCTTTATCCAATTCATAGCTTGCAAATGCCGACTGGAATTTCAGCTTTGTGCTAATCCAGTATTTTCTTTATAAAAAGAAGAAATGAAGACTGATTCCTTCTTTGTTAATGGCTTTTTCAGCAGTATTTGGAAGAGGATGATTACAGATGATATCTTTTCTTTCAAAGGTTTTTTCTAAACTCCTTTAACAGTGGAAATTGGTATTTATATCATTCATGCAAAGATACGTGAATGACTAAAAGATAGCTGTTGTACTTTTCTTCAGATGTTGAATAAGGAATAAGCATTTAATGAAAAGGGACAGCACATTAGAGAGGGTCCCATACTTAGAAAAATATCAGAAAAAGACTTTATTAGAAGGTAGAAGAACAGGTTGACGTGGAAAGCATCAGACCTGATTCTCGCTTGAGCGGATCTCTCTCGCTCGAGCGAGAACTGCCCAGTAACCATTTTCCATGCTTTCGCTCGAGCGAGGCTCCCTCCAAATAGCCACTCGCTCGGGCGAGAAATATTCAGTAACAAATTCCATACTCACTCGCTTGAGCGAGGTACCCACTCGCTTAGGCGAAACCCGACCAGAGGTCGTCCTTCCCAACACTCGGTTTTTCACTCGGGAAGTTATTCCAGAACCGATTCCTTTCATTCGGTCCTTCACTTGGCAATTTACATTTAAGCAGACTTATCATTCGATCGGTCATTCACTCGGTAATTAATTCCAAGACCGACCATCTTTCACTCGGGTTTCCATTCGGCAAAATAATCCAGACCGAGTCTTTTCTCACTCGGTATCATTCCACTCGGAAATATCGTGCTCGGAAACATTTCACTTGAAAAGTTTCAATTCAGAGATACTCCATCTGGAACCGTTTCACTCGGATTTCCTTATTCGAAAGTGTCTCATTTGAACACTATTTTCTTAACTTAGAAATAATTTGCTTAATGATGTTTCACTCGGAAACATCTTAATTCCATTCGAAGATAGGTTCCTCGGTCTTACTTCACTCGGTATCGCACCATACTCACTCGGAATATCATATCTCAAACAGTATTTACTCAGAATTTTATTCAGAATTTCTTTATTAATCCTTCATAAATGAATTTGCTAAATATTACAAAAACTTGGGATGTTACATTTCTCCCTTCCTACAAAAATTTCGTCCTCGAAATTTAAATACAAGAATTATACATTAATGAAATTACTCAGGATATTGTTCCCTCATAGAATCTTCTCGTTCCCAAGTATGCATGATACTCTGATTTTGCTGCCATGTAACCTTGACCAATTGGATATTCTTGTTTCTCAATCGTTTCACCGATCGGTCCACTATACTAGTGGGCTCGGCTATAGTGGTCAGGTTTTCTTGAATTTCAACATCATCATCCGGCATTTCTTGAGTAGGATCTGGCAAGTACTTCTTCAATTGTGAAACGTGAAATACGCTATGTAAATTTGCTAAATGAGAAGGCAATGCAATTTGATAGGCTACAGGTCCAACTCTCTTCAATATTTCATACGGACCAATATATTTTGGACTCAACTTCTTGCTTTTCAATGCCCTTCCAATGCCTTTGCTTGGAGAGACTTTCAAAAAGACTTTATCACCGATCTGAAATTCCATCGGCTTCGTCCGGTTATCATAATAGCTCTTTTGACGGTCTTGGGATGCTTTCATTTTGTCCTTGATCATTTGGATTTGCTCGGAGGTCTGTTGCACAATTTCTGGTCCTAACATTAAATTCTCACCCGATTCCGACCAGCAAAGAGGAGTTCGACATTTTCTTCCATATAAAGCTTCATAGGGAGCCATACCTATGCTACTATGATAGCTATTATTATAAGTAAATTCGACCAGTGGAAGGTATTGTTCCCAGCTCCCACCATGCTCTAGCACACAGGATCTCAACAGGTCTTCCAAACTCTGGATAGTCCGCTCGGATTGCCCATCTGTTTGAGGGTGATAGGCCGAACTCAGTCGGAGCTTCGAACCTAATTCCTGATGCAGACTTCCCCAAAATCGGGAAGTAAATCTTGGATCTCTATCCGATACAATCGAAGATGGAACACCATGCAGTCGGACTATTTCGCTAATATATAATTGTGCTAGCCTTGGCAAGGAGTAACTCATGTTGATCGGCAAAAAATGTGCAGACTTTGTCAATCGATCCACGATAACCCAAATAGCATCATGACCATTCCGAGTCCTTGGTAATCCCATTAGGAAATCCATAGCTATAGCATCCCACTTCCACACGGGAATTTCTAAAGGTTGTAAACCACCGGTCGGTTTTTGATGCTCAACCTTTGCTTTTTGACAAATTATACAATGGGCCACAAAGTCGACTACGTCCTTCTTTATTCCGGGACACCAAAACTGCAATTTCAAATCATGATACATCTTAGTAATACCCGGATGAATACTTAACATGTAACACCCCCTTATATACACGAGACATATATCTATTCTTCTTGCTCTTTTTTTTAAGAAAGATATACATATTTATCACTTCTTATCTCGTGTATACAAGGACATATATACATCTGATTTTCTTTGAATTTTGAAAGTAAAAAGTTTTAAATTATTCATAATGATCAAATGAACTTTTAGAAAATCATAAGTGATCAAAGATTTCAGTGTCATATCCAAAGAATAAGGTTTATTAAAGTTTAACCTTTACATTGATTTACAATCATCCAACTTAATATTGTATTAAGGTAAACTAAAACTAAGAATTTAATACCTCTACTTCGACTGTAACCAATTATTTCCTTATCTTCAAACCATGTGATTTTGAATCCTATTCTTGTCACATCTCTTCTCCTATCTGATTGAGGATGAGACCAATTTACCCTCTTGTAATTTCATCCTTTCATCTTGAACTGCTAGCTATATATCATATAACATATATTTTGGACACAAAATTTAAATAATAAGGAGTGAGAAACAGAATATAATACTTTACAGATAAGACATAAGCATAAGGGTTTTCATAACATAACAATTATATTTTCATTCACAACCACCCACATAGAATGTCATAATCATATGAATGTCATGCAATGTTTTTAATACTATCATCTCATTCATTCTATGCATGTGGGCCCTTAAAGCTTTAGTTTGCACTGGGCCAACTAGGAGTTTACACTGTTCCATAAATTCCGGATAATAATAACATAAATGCCTTCATGGCATATGAACAGCTCAACTGGCGTGGAAATACTTAGAGACTAGTCAGACTGAGAAAGTTTTTATTGTGAAAGTACCCGACACTAGGGAGCGACCCCAGGTCACCTGAAGCACCTTGTCACACCCTCTCATCCCAAGGCTCGCAATTAAGCCTCCTCTAATGTATCATCGGTTTCTATAATCCGTCCCCAGGCAATATCACATCTCATTTCTCTTTAATGAATCATGATGCATGAACTACTCGCATATTTAGTTGGTTAAGACTTTTAGAAACTCAATTATTAAATACCATAAAAGTTCACAAAATCATCACAATAAACTGTACATTCGCATAAGTTCTTTGAACTTCTGTTATACTGAAATAATTTAGTACAGTCTTCAAATTCAGATCTTACCAAAATTGAGTTTCCAAGCCTTAAATATCTCAAAACTTTTTCTTAAAAATCTTCACATATTTACATAATCTTTCTCAATTTGAATCTTAACTAGATTGAGTTTTAGAAATGTCGACAAAATATTCGTTAGTTATTTCGTTGGGGAAAACCAAAATAATTTACTTTAAACTTCTAATTTCTAAAGAAAATAATTTAAAATCATTAACTAAGAATACTTAAAACTATAAAAATTTTCTTTAATTCAAGAATTAATTATCTCAACCTCTGATTTTCATAAAATAACTTCTTTCTAATACTAGATTTTATTATTGAAATTAAAAATAAAGTTAGTGAAAATTATTTCTAAAAAGAAATAAAAGACTAAAATAATTATAAAATACTTTCTCTTGGAATAAAAATTTAAAGAGTAAGGTAAGAAAATTCTTACTGAGTTTTAAATTTCCGTCATGCTTGCTATATGCTCAAACTTCATATCACAAGGTCATCAATCATTCATCAACCACAATCAAGTATAGTAATCTCATCAATCACAATCAAATATCATCAATCATAATTGCATATTATTAACTACAGTCTAATACAATATCATTAATCGAAATCAAATACAATTAATTATAATCAAGTCAAATCAACTAAATATCGCTCATAAATATAATTCAAATTTTAATGGTTATTTAAATTAGTAGATTTAATTTTGAGTCCTTATAGTCCATTCCTCGCACAGGTCTATATAAGTCCATATATATAATCCAGTCTTCGCATAGGTATAGTTCAGTCTAGACAAGTCATAATAGTCCAAGTCCTTGCATAGATTTAGTTCGATCCATATAGGATATAAAAGTCCAAGTCCTTGCATAGGTTTAGTCCAGTCCGTATAAGTTATAATAATTCAGATCCATGTATAGACATTTCAGAATAAGTTACACAATCTATTAAATTTATTATAAATTTTAAGTTGAGAAGTTATTACTTTAAAATAATAATATTATTAAATTTAAAAGGAGTAGGGGACTCCTCCCTTTATTCTTATGTCTTTCATATTATATTCTTATCTCACTCCCCCTTACCTCTTGTATACCGATTCGTTATTGAAAATCTGTGCGCGCCTCGTCTCCGAGTTCTAAAACATACCAATTTTATTTTAATATAATTACAAGATGAAAATTAAGATTACTACTTAAAATGAAAATGGTAAATTTTGAATAGTGAATAGTGAATAGTAACAGTGAATAGTAATAATAAATAGTAAAACGTGAATAGTAACAGTAAATAGTAAATCGTGAATAGTAAAGGTAAATAGTAATAGTAAAGGTAAATAGTAACAGTAAATAGTAATTTACTATTTGAATAGTAATTTACTATTGAAATAGTAATTTACTATTGAAATAGTATTTTACTATGCAGAATAGTAACTTAAAATAATATTATTTCCAGTATAATAATAGATTTCTAAAAACGATATGAAAATAATCCTAAAAAATATAAAAGAGATGTATTCGTACCTTAGAATTTTAGCAGAACCTTCTTCCAAAAAATTTATTTCTCTCTTTTACTTCCACCACTATCTCACTAACACTACTATATTAAGAAAACTTAATATGAAATTGTGAATTCTAAAGAAGAATTCCTTCGATATTCATAGGAAAAAAATTTACTATGCATTTCATTATTTTTATATAAAGGTACTATGCGTTTTTTGAAATTTAAAACCTAGTTACTGTGCAACTTTTAAAAATTTCATACATGCACAGTATTTTACATAGTAAATGTCGGCAGAATTATTAAGCCAAATAGTAACCTTTCACTCGGTATATTTTAAATATTCAAAATTAATCCTTTTTGAAATTTAGCGATATTATATCGGTTCTCACTAATTTTATGATAAGTAATATAAAGTTTAAATTTTAAAAATCTAAAATTTTCTGTTAATAAAAATTTATTAGTACATTTTCAATTTTTTTACGATTGGTAAAAATCATGATTTTACTCAAACCGATAATTTTTAGATAAGTCTACTTGAAATGGATTTTAGAAAATTTTCTTATAATTTAACTTTACATTCTTGTAAATATTTTTAATTTTAAGCAACTTTATATGAATTTAAAATTATTTAAAATATATTATTTTATTAAAATAATTTAAAATTTTCAAAAAATTCTAGAAAATCATAAATATTATGTAGATCAAAAAGTTCAAAAGAACCATAGTCTAATTCCTTCAAAATTTTATTTTAAAATTCTAATAAGAGTTAAATCTTAAATATGTAAAAACATAAATATAAGAACATAAAATAAAAATGATGAATAATAAAGATATTAAAAATTCTTAATATAATTTTCTTAATTAGTGAATACTAATTAAGTCATTTTAAAATTCTCATTCAGAAATATTTTTATTTTTTTATTATTATTTGAAAAAACAAATAATTAAATATAAATACAAAAATAAAAAAAATGATAATAATAAACTAACTTATAGTAAGTATTTCTCAAGAAAGATATATTAATATCTATTTCCTTATTGTGATAAAAATGAGATGTTACATAACATGCTTTTATGTGCCTCATTAAGCACCAATTGTCGTAAATTTTCCGAGTCAGGTACATAAATCCGCCCCTTCACTCGGTAAATACCGTCTGAGCCCTCAGTCAGAAATAAATCTTTACCTTTAGCCTGAGTTTCTTTCATCTCGGCTAAATAAGAATCGGTCATTTGCTGTACATAAACAATCTTCAAAAATTCATTAGCTATCTTTAATGTACCGAGAGTCACTTTCCGGGATGAAGACATATCCACTTGCAAATTCATGTCTCGGAATTGTTCAAGCAACTCCATCTCTTTAACCATCATTGCCGCCATGTGAATGGACTTCCGACTCAAAGCGTCGGCTACCACATTGGCTTTTCCTGGGTGGTATTTTAATTCGAACTCGTAATCTTTCAAGAATTCAATCCATCTTCTCTGCCTTATATTTAATTCCTTTTGATCGAACAGATATTTCAGACTCTTGTGGTCACTATATACTTCAAACTTAGAGCCATAAAGGTAGTGCCTCCAAATTTTTAGTGCAAAGACCACCGCTGCCAATTCCAGATCATGAGTTGGGTAGTTTTGCTCGTGCGGTCGTAATTGTCGTGAAGCGTAAGCAATCACTCGGCCATTCTGCATCAGCACACATCCTAAGCCAAGTCTGGATGCATCACAGAAAACTACAAAGCTTTCCTGTAAATTTGGCAAAGCCAGTACAGGAGTAAAAGTCAATCGGATTTTCATTTCTTGAAAACTCTGCTCGCACTCGGAGGACCACACAAAAGGGACATCTTTCCGGGTTAGCTTAGTCAATAGTAAAGCGATTTTGGAGAACCCTTCAATGAATCTCCGATAGTAACCGGCTAAACCTAGAAAACTTTTGACTTCAGTGATTGACTTAGGCTTCTCCCAAATCATTACAGCTTCGACCTTTAAAGGATCTACCGAGACACCTTCTCTGGAAATAACGTGACCCAGGAATTGAATTCTATCCACCCAGAATTCACACTTAGACAATTTGGCAAACAATTTCTTCTCCTTTAACACTTGGAGTACCAATCGGAGATGCTCTTTATGTTCTTCATAAGACTTTGAGTAAATTAATATATCATCAATAAATACCACCACAAACCTATCCAAGTAAGAATGAAAAATATTGTTCATATAATTCATGAACACAACCGGAGCATTTGTCATTACGAACGACATTACTACGTATTCATAGTGTCCATACCGGGTCCTGAATGTCGTTTTAGGAATGTCGGTAGCTTTCACTCGGATCTGGTGGTATCCCGACCGTAAGTTAATTTTCGAAAAGACCGATGCACCACGTAGCTGATCAATTAAATCGACGATCCTAGGCAATGGGTATTTATTTTTGATGGTCAGCTTATTCAGTTGGCGGTAATCAATACATAACCGTATGCTACCATCCTTTTTCTTGACTAGTAACACCGGAGCACCCCACGGTGATACACTCGGTCGGAAAAATTGTTTTTCGAGTAGTTCATCAACTTGCTTCTTTAGTTCAGCCAACTTAATCGGGGACATTCTATAAGGAGCTCTAGAAACTGGCTCGGCTCCAGGGATTAAATCAATAGAGAATTCAATCTCTCTATTGGGAGGAATACCGGGTACATCCTCCGGAAATAACTCGGGAAAGTCACAAATAATAGGGATATCTTAGATTCGAGACTCACTCTTCCCATCAACCATACAAAACAACATAAACAGTTGAGATATACCTTTGATTTCATATTCATCGGCTTTTTGTTTAGGAAAAATTACTTGCCGATTCCGACAGTCAACCAGGACTTTATTGGCTGATAGCCAATCCATACCGAGAACGATGTCAAGACCTCTCAAAGGTAGACATATTAAATTAGCAGTAAAGTCTCTATCACCGAGAGTGAAAGATACGTTCTCACACATCATGGAAGTCCACAATTTTGCACCAGTCAGATTAGACACATTTAATGGCCGATTCATAGTAACAACAGGTAATCTCATTTGCATGACACAATCATTAGAAATAAACGAGTGAGTTGCACCCGAGTCAAACACCACGTCAAGAGTAGTATTCCCAAATAAACACTTACTTTGAACCAAGTCATGGGCTTGAGCAGCTTCTTCTACAGTGGTAGCATACACTCAGCCTGCCGCCGGTGAACTAGAACTCCCAGCCCGATCGTTCCTTGGCATCATAGAATTATTGACACGTTCCCCATTGCCTCTTCCTCCTCTGTTACCATTTCCACGGCCTCGTCCTCTGAAGCCTCCACGGTTTACACTGGCATGTGATTCAGTTGATTGGAGAAAAGGACAGTTAGGACGGACATGTCCTTTCTCGTTGCAATGATAGCAAATGACGTCCTCATCTTTCTCACAGTTCCGAGCATAGTGACTGCCCCCACATCTAAAACATTTGATGTCTCTCGGTTTATTCACCAGTCGGCCACCAGCATTTCCCCGACCTCTAGATTTAGAGGAAGATTCTCCTTTCACAGACTTTCCTTGCTTCTTAAAGCTGATTGGTGGTAACCTTGAAGAACTATCCGACTTGCTACTCGAGCTGGTTGAAGCTTTATCGTCCTCCTCATATATTCTACATTTATTAACAAGGATCGGAAAGCTTCTAATCTCCTGGTGTCGGAAAGCTTTCTTAATCTTTGGGTTCAAACCACTCTCAAATTTGATACATTTCGAACCTTCTGTACCCGGCGTCTGGAAAGGAGGATAGAACAGGCACAGCTCCTCAAACTTTGCTGCATATTCCTCAACGCTCATATTGCCCTGTCGGAGTTCCATGAATTCCAACTCCTTTTGACTCCTAACAGTATTTGGGAAATACTTTTCAAGGAAGCATTCCTTGAAATTTTCCTAATTCAGTTCAGTCTCCGTGGCAACCAAGCGACTTTTTGCCATTCTCCACCAGTTTTCAGCTTCTTTTCGAAGCATAAAAATAGCATACTCCACCTTCTGTGCTTCAGAGCACTGCAAACTACCAAAGATTCGTTCTAGGTTCTGAATCCAAGCATAGGCTTGATCAGGCTGAAATCCTCCATGGAATTCAGTCGATTTTCTTTTCAAGAAACAATCAATGCTTTGATTGTTACTCGGCTGGGGCTGATTCTGCCTTTCTAGAATATCAGCCACACGCTGAAAGGCAACAGCCATTGCGTCCATACCATGAGGGTCCATTCTTTTCCTGAAATAATCATCATACTTTAGTACTACTCTTGGATATGAAAGCAATTTATTTATAGTTGATTTCCTTAACTACATTACACAACAACAGTGATATGGCTTCACTCGATCATAGCATTTAGTAGCTTAACCTTGGCCTTGGACTTTTTAAGTCTGCTCTGATACCAAAATATAACATCCTTAATTTTTAAATTAATTTTCAATAAATCAAGTAAATTTTTCATAAATAATTTAAATTTTCCAATAGAGATCGGATTCAGTCATTAAAAGTACTGATTTCTTATCAATCCGACTGACCCATTGGAATACAATTTAAACATAAATAGACTTTTCATAAATAATTTCATAATTAAAACAAAATTTGTATTAATAATATTATTGTCACATTACAAAAGCCGACCGGCCATTTCATAATACAAAAATTTATATCACTCGGTAATCAATATATCACTCGGTAAACATAAGAGCCGGCCAAGGCTTCTACCCAGTTTACTATGTACACTATGTATTGTGCATGCTAATACATAATGCTCCAGTCGGTCGAGTGACTTCAAATGCCATCACCGTGTCCTCTATCCACTGCAAAAATAATGAGTAGGGGGTGAGCATAAACATATCAAATAATAGTTATTGAATTGAATTAAAGGTCCAATCCATAACTATACACTTACCTCAACCAAATCATACAATATAAATGGCATTTCCTATCGGTAATCAAGGCATACACACCAAAATTAGCGCATATCCATACTCAAATAAGTGGATCCATTAAGACTATTAGTTTTGTGTTGCAACATTGGCTCCCCGAGCCATGATTCAGCACTCGGCTGATTCGGCCGTTTTACAGGTACCAAACCGCTCTATGCCCATAATGCAACACCGAGTACCACTCCCAGAGTGATAGCGGTCCTCTACTCGGTGTTACGGGCCAAACCTTGAGCCCTGCTCAAGAGGTTGCCTTGAGTCCCACCCAAGGTCTTTTGTGAAAATCATAACATACCTTACACTTATACTTTTCACGCATATATTCATCATGAACCTCATATTACTGTCGATATTAATATCAGAAATATGAATGGTATATATGTAAAAACATAAAGCATCATACAAGCGGGGTATCAAAACACATAATACACATATATAACATTTTAGTATCACCCCACATCCATTCATAAACTATTTATTTGAAATGGAATGCTCCCCCTACCTGGAATTAAGAGCTCTTGCAACACTTAAAGCTTTATCCAATTCACAGCTTGCAAATGCCGACTGGAATTTTAACTTTGTGCTAATCTAGTGTTTTCTTTATAAAAAGAAGAAATGAAGACTGATTCCTTCTTTGTTAATGGCTTTTTCAGCAGTATTTGGAAAAGGATGATTACAGATGATATCTTTTCTTTCAAAGGTTTTTTCTAAACTCCTTTAACAGTGGAAATTGGTATTTATATCATTCATGCAAAGAGACGTGAATGACTAAAAGATATCTGTTGTACTTTTCTTCAGATGCTGAATAAGGAATAAGCATTTAATGAAAAGGGACAGCACATTAGAGAGGGTCCTATACTTAGAAAAATATCAAAAAAAGACTTTATTAGAAGGTAGAAGAACAGGTTGACGTGGAAAGCATCAGACCTGATTCTCGCTTGAGCGGATCTCTCTCGCTCGAGCGAGAACTGCCCAGTAACCATTTTCCATGCTTTCGCTTGAGCGAGGCTCCCTCCAAATAGCCACTCGCTCGGGCGAGAAATGTTCAGTAACGAATTCCATACTCACTCGCTTGAGCGAGGTACCCACTCGCTTAGGCGAAACCCGACCAGAGGTTGTCCTTCCCAACACTCGGTTTTTCACTCGGGAAGTTATTCCAGAACCGATTCCTTTCATTCGGTTCTTCACTTGGCAATTTACATTTAAGCAGACTTATCATTTGATCGGTCATTCACTCGGTAATTAATTCCAAGACCGACCATCTTTCACTCGGGTTTCCATTCGGCAAAATAATCCAAACCGAGTCTTTTCTCACTCGGTATCATTCCACTCGGAAATGTCGTGCTCGGAAATATTTCACTTGAAAAGTTTCAATTCAGTGATACTCCATCCGGAACCGTTTCACTCGGATTTCCTTATTCGAAAGTGTCTCATTTGAACACTATTTTATTAACTTAGAAATAATTTGCTTAATGATGTTTCACTCGGAAACATATTAATTCCATTCGAAGATAGGTTCCTCGGTCTTACTTCACTCGGTATCGCACCATACTCACTCGGAATATCATATCTCAAACAACATTTACTCGGAATTTTATTCAGAATTTCTTTATTAATCCTTCATAAATGAATTTGCTAAATATTACAAAAACTTGGGATGTTACACGAGAGCTAAATGAGGCCATGGCAATATGGAAATGAAAAGAAGAGATATTTATAATTGTGTGTTATTGTTAAATTATATTAGTCTGTTGGCATGAATGTGTATTGATTTAGTATTATGATATTTTACTATGTTGTGTGTTATGAGGCACAGAGCCACTACATGATTGCATGATATAGGCAGGTCTTGAGATATATGCATGCTTAAACGATATGTAATATGTGAGTGCATATTGAATAGTTAAGGGTAATTACTGTTGATTAAAATAATGGTTGATAACTATGTTAATGTGTGAAATGGATGGATCCTGGCACGAAGCCAGTATAGTATGATCTAGGGTAAATGGCAAGTTTTGTGAGATGTATGAATGTTGTGTATGGTGTGGTTGATGATAGATTGATGAACTTGATTGATTTAAGAAGTTATGCATATAGTGGTAATTGTGAATTTAAGAAACTAAATAGGTGAATTTGATATTCGGTGGGTGTTGGGACCCTCGGGAGGTGCCAATAGATCCTCTACGACATTTAGGAATTATGTGTATTGGCCTTGGGCCATTTGGAACCCATCTAGGGTCTTTGGTGTAAGGGTTTTACACAAAAAGTGGGTTAAACTGTATTTTGTGCATAACTTATGCATATGTTAGAATTTTGGCAAACGGACGGCGCCGACAGTTTTGGAATGGGGAAAACATATGGCCCATAAAGTTTCGTGGCAATTGGACCAGAAACGGACTAATTAGGTAAGTTAGAAGTTGGCCGATTGGCCTAAAATGTATAGCAGCAACAGGTGCTGCTACTGATGCCCTCACACGTAGCGTGGGGTCTGGCGCTTATTCCAGAATTTAGTTTCCTTTCAAATCAAATGGTTTTGGGGACTTTAGAGAATTATATAATTTCCATTTTGGGACTTTTTAATGAAAAGGTATATTTTCATAATTATGATGTAATTTAATTATTTAAATGCGAAAATTTTATCATGAATTTTAATAAAATGAATAACGATAATTGTAAATTGACCTAGGATGTCACACTAACGGGCCTTATACTGAACCAAGGCAGGCTTAGACTTAAAGCCTTTTACAAGTACAAGATCAAGTTCAAGCTCAAAAATTTTGATACGAGTTAGGCCTATTTATATGCAAAGTCTAGCTTAACTTAACTCGTTCCCACCCCTATCTCCAACAAAAGGATGTGCCAATATTGCTTGTTGTTGTACCCATCCCATATAACGAAGCCATTTCTTTAATGTTCTCTCACAAAAACCTAAAGGTACATAATTAGGGTCATTACTTGCCAACTTGGTTTTCTCGGCACCCATAACAATGGTAATTCAATCACCATTAATTCATTGAGATGACAAAGGAAATTGTTGTAGGTTTAAAAATAAACATTCATTGTAAGATTGGTTTAATTATGTTTCAATCAACATTATTGTGTATTTATAATTGGTAGTTCTTGTAGGAGGAGTTTATGTACCATAGAGCATAAGCCACTTCATAGGTTAAAGATGGGACAAAGGACAAGGTTGCATATCATTCTTGATCCATTGATAACGTTATTTACATAAAGGTTGTCAGAGTTATAAATGATCACATATATGGGTTGGATCAGCTGGGCAAGAAGTTTTTCTCTATATAATCTTAATGTGTAAATGTAATTCCCACCTTAAACTATGTCCAAATAAATTCTAACTTAACTAGAGAGACCATAGAGCAAAATTTAAGGATTAAGAATATGTAGCATTCTTTATAGACCCACGTTGGTAAAATTCAGAACTCTTCATCACATATGTTCTCAAGCAGTTTATGACCATTTGTGGTTCTATCCTAATATTGGTCCCTTAGGCAAGTCCACTTAATTCGAAGTAATTTCAATGAGTAAAGATATCGTATTCACGTTGACTTGTGTGATATTTTAAAACAAAACAATAACTGCGTATAAATCATAACAAAATTTTGATTATAATCATTTTCTTGTTAAAAAATAATTTAATAGATTACAATCTTTTTTTTTTAAATTACTCAAACATACCAATACATATTTTTCACAAAAATAAATGAAAATAAGTAATTGAAAACTTAAATAAATTTATATAAAATCTTTAATGATCAGTGATCGTGAGTTTGAATTCACGACAATACACATTAGAATCCTAAGAATTTTGAAATGTTCAATGTACTAAAAGTTTATATTTTATTTGGTTATTTTCTGGATAAGTAATTTTTATATTTTTTACTTTAATAAAAAAATAATTTATCTACTCTGACCAATAAAGGGTTCGAGTCTGGATGACCCAATTTTTAATATAGTTTTCACTTATAATTATATAGAATAATCCAAATTCAAACGCGGTGTCTAAATAAGGTATATAAAAAAGTAAATATTACTATATCACTATAAAATTTAAAAAGAAAAAACACGAAAACGATAAGATAGAAATTTATACTAAAAATTATTTAATATTTTTAAAATTTCAAATTTCCCACACATATTTAGACGGTGGGAAAGTGAAAATGAAAGCTAACATAAAAGTGACATTAAATGTTTATTGGAAAATCCCTTGTCCAGGTGACAATATTCTCTTGGGATCAAATTGAGCTTTTCTCTCTTGAAAGAGTCTCCATTTTGGGCCGAAGTGTTCCACCCATTGTTCATGTGTTTTGTTACCGGTAAGATATTCTGTGATTTTAATACCAACATCCTTGCAAAACTGTAATATCTGTTGGTTTTGAGCTTGAAATGCCTTCACCTCATCAAACCCACTTGCTGCTGCATGCAAAAGACTTACGGCGTAGAAAACATCTTCGTCCGCTGTAACCGCTGACATCCTATCGTCCCACCTGTGGAATTACATTCAGTTGCCAAACAAAGTTAAAATCTAAAAATGTCGATAGTCAAAACTCCATTTGAACGAAGAATTTTGTCGGAATATGATTAAAGACTTACTTGTTTCGGTTCACGGGGTAGACTTTTACAAGTCCGGCTGTAATATTTTGCTTAAGAATAATGCCCTTGAACACACCTTCGTTAAAATCCAAGATTCGGGATCTTGGAACGAAGATGTTCAACCAAGGATGAGGAACTTCCCAAAGTCCTTTTGACCTGAGATATAGCTCCTCACCATGAACTCTGTTCAAAAACTCCTCGTATGAGACATCTTTCTCGAACCTAAAATTTGGAACAAACTTCAACTCTTTGACCAAATTTGCAACTTGCTGTTCACGAGGTTAACAAGGAACATCATTAACTTGGTCCACAATTGATGACTACATAAATAAATAATAAAAAGATACATTTTATGCAAGTTACCTGGATTGGTTGAGAGTTGTTGGCGTAGTATTTGACAAGTTCAATGATGTAGATAATGCCGTATTGAGTTACGAGGGAAGTTATACATTGGTGATAAGAGGGTGGATAAAAGGACAGATCAAGTGGTGGCTGATTAAGGAGAAGCATACCTTCTACATAATCTGCTGCATTACTGTCATTCCTTTCATTCATTGAGATCAAATGTTCTTGGTCTCTACAAAACGCTGTGAAATCATTGTAAAGCAGATGCAGCCACTTCACCTGCCAGTCACCATAAAAAAAAAAAAATTAATGACCTCTATTATATTTTAGTTAATTACTATATGAACTTTTTTTTTTGTTTGGATAGAAATTGAACATCTAAATCTTACTTAACTACTATATATATGAACTTTGACATAAACAAAAGTCTGGAGGAGAAAAATACAATCAAGCATAAAATTATTTATTGATAGTTTATGCAGTCCAAAATAGAATCTGTAAGAAAGAGGAAAAAGTGATACTATACTTACCCTTGTGGGTGCAGGTCCAAGAGGTATTCTTGCTCTTGTTATTACCCCAAATTGACCTAATCCTCCAAGAACAGCGTAAAATGCTTCTGTGTTCTTCTCCGCAGAACAAGTCACTAGGTCCCCTTTCCCTATATATATAAAAGCCATATATATGTGCACATAATTAACAATTGGATGAGAGTGCATGAAAACCAAACAACCATATACATAAAATGAATGAGGGCTAGTTCACATGCACAGTTAAGATTAAGCAATTTTTGTATTACAAGTACTCTATATTAACATTCTAATAATATACAAATCATATTTATAAAATTTTACTTTGATATGAAATTATTCAATATTTAATTATTATATATGTATGTATCATGTAAACATTTAAAATTTATGAATATAGTATAGGATTAAATATATTAGTATTATTTAGTTTTTCCGTAATTTCAAAAATAATATATAATTGGTATAATTCAATAGAAATTCAAATGTTAAATATAATTATAAATACTTGGTAATATTCACTATAATAAAATGTATTTTTTAAAAAAATTATTACAATTATAGGACTAATTTTTACACATTATTAAATTATTAAATTATAATTTGTTTTCATAAACAGATCGATCATTAAACCAGTAAAGATACCGGTTCACTACCGTAATCAGATAAGAATTAAACTAGTAATAATAAACAAAATTGATTTAGACTGATGTTTTAATTGTTTCATAATTCAACTGGTCAAATTGACCAATTCAATTTAGTTTTGATAATGATTATGATAATTAATATCTTTTCATTAAAAATAAATAAATTCTCTTGTAATGAGTTGTAACGGACAAGCATTTTGAATTTATATAATTAATATATAAATAGCAAACGTTAATATTTATCATAAATTTATTTTGTCAATCAATATGATCTCCCTCTAACTATTAACCTATTTCTTTTACTAGTTTCTTCCGTTATCTTCTTCTTGCTACGATAATTGATTTTGTAATATAAAATTATTAGAATAAACGATAGAATTTCAAATTCTTTACTTCATAGATTAATTAAATCGACTTAAATTGTTGACTTTGAATATTGTTTTCCCCTCAAAGAAACAAGAAAATATGGTGAAAATATATGGTGACTGGAGGAGATGGTCCCAATTAATGTATTTAACGTCGTCTATCTTATATTGATTTTAAGACTGTCGTAGAATCTAGGTAAAATATATGGTGAAAATGAAAAAATTTGCATTGAACTGCTTTTTTCATTATTTTTAACGATTTTTCAAATATTCTTAATTAAGGACCAATCTCCTTCAAAATAAAGAAATTTTTAAACAAAACATATGTAGCCTGTCTTACAATTTAGTTATCTATATGTCCAATGTGTTTAGAAAAGCGTAAGTTTATAAGTTTCTAACTTGAGATCATTGTTCAAAAATAGCATGATATATAGGATTAACAACAAAGTTATATATCATTTAACTTTCTTATTTTTTCCAATATCAGATTATTTTCAACACTTTGATTTTTCTTTGGGCCAGTTGTAACTTGCCTTTCTGTTCATCTCAAGGCTTCTCAAAAGCCTTTTTTATGTTGTTTGTTTCACTTTATCCGTTTGAGCTTTTGACTTATAAAATTATTTAATTAAATAGGTTATATTCAATCTTAAAAAAATCTAACTAATTTGTCAGATTAGACCTTTTAAATTTTTATATATAATTTTATAAAGAAATATAATTTGTAACGAAAGATTCAAGTTTCAACAATCTAACTTTAACCGATTATTACACTATTAATCTTTTATTTGATAATATATTATTTTTTATAATCTACCATTAGAAAAGTTCATATCATATAGACTATATGTGTAAAAATTTAAATCAATATAAAATTCTTTGATACATTATTCATGCACAATAAAATTAACATAATAAATTTTTAAAGACTTTTTTTATTGTATAAATATGGTTGTTTGGTTATACACGTATATAGACACAAGAGAATAACAATTGAATAAAGTTACAATGATGTGATGTATTGTACACAGTATATTTTTTATGAATTATAATTTATAAAATAATTTTTTTAAATCATCTTTAATATGAAAATTAATAATTAAATATGTATTAAATATAGGTTATTAACATTTTAAAGACATTAATTTGTTAAAAATTAGACCAAGTGATCTATTTAATATATGATTATTTGTACCTTTTTTATTACAACAATCTAAATTGGACTTTTATATAGAATACCACACTAAATCAAATTTTTAAGTAGACTAAATCAGACTTAAAAATATTACCTAAATTAAACTTTTTAATCAAATTTATGTATGAGGACAAATTGGTTCAGGATTATGAAATAAGTCAACTCCATAAATTATCTTATTTGGGTTTCAGCATAGTTAAAACGGTAAAACTTTCACTGTAAATTGTAATCATAATGTATGGTTCTATTACTAGTCAATACTTTTATCGGGTGAGAATTCTTTAGTTTAGTAGATCATAACTGAGTACTTTGAGAAAGTTTTCTATTTTCTATTGGGCATGCGGTAGGGAACAGGATAGAGAAAGAAGAGGGAGTGATGATGATACCCGTAACAAGGTCCAATTCAAGAACATTGGAAATTTGAGGTCCGAATCGAAAGGCTTGGCCACTAATTCCAGCATTAGAGAGAGTGCCACCAACCGTCAAATACAAGTAATCGGTCCAAGAAAGAGGTGTGAGTCCACTTTTAAGGGTTTCATGCAACACATCGACCCATGTTTGTTCCCCACCCACATCGGCATAACAACCCAATGGACTCTTACCATCACAAGGTGCCACAAAAATCCGTGTTCCATTTAGTTTAGTCATGTTCACCACCACACCATTTTGTGCCATGGCTTGTCCAAGAACCGAGTGGGCTTGGCCTCTAGGGGCTATAGTGAAAGGGTTGGGAAGGGAATTTGAGAAATTTATCAAAGCCCTTATATCACCAATAGAGGATGGCTCAAAAACCGCCAAAGGGGTTTCATGAACTATGTGCCCATAATCGCTTGATGCTAGAGAGAGGCTTTGTGGATTACGACTAAGCTTTGATGAAATTTCTTTGGGTGCTTTCAATGGTTGTCCTTGTGTGCACACTATAATCAATACCCACACCATACTCATAGCTTTTGAAAACATACCCATTTTTCTTATGAAGAGAATTGGATAATGTGGAATTGCGTCGAATTGGCGTGTATATATAGCCTATACATGGTGGAACTCGAACGCCAAGACTAGGATTGAGAATCTAATATTAAGATACGCTAGGAGTAGAAATTAAAGTATTCTTTCATATAATTAATAATATTAGCTTATCTACTTAAATCCACGGCTAACAAAAATTCGCCCGGAAAATAACTAATAAACAAATATAAGAATCGTGAATTACTTATTTATAAAGGACATCTTTAAAAAAGTAAATAAAAATTATACTACCCACCAACTGCTAATATTTACCTAATAACGTCAAGACTAATACTTTTAAAAGCAATGCAGAAATTATTAAATAGAGGTTTATCTCATTTAACAAAATTATATATTATATATAACAATACTTAAATAGCATTTTATGAAGTACTTAAATAAGTAATCTATCTAGCATACCACCTATGCAAAATTGAGATAGGGGTAAAACAGAGGAATCACATCAAAATTGATTATCTCTATGGATTACCAGCTGTCTCTTCATTAGTCTCTTAATTAAAAACTTAATTTCACCCACAAATTCAACGTACTAAAATGAAACGGTCACCGAAAAGGTCAAACTTAATTAAAAGTTGTATGGTAGTTTTTAAAAATTAATGAATTTAATATAGTGAACCTTAATTCTTTTGACTGAATTTAAGATGGGTTAATATAATTTTGTTCTCGATATTCCAACTAATTTTGAATTTTTTTAATTAGTTTTAATCTTTGTGTTATTTAAATATGTTTTTGTCCCTATATTTTGACTAATTTTTATTTTAGTCCCTCAATTTTATTGATCACTTGTTATGTTATTTAATATGTTGAATTTGATTTCTAAAAGAAGAAGCTAAGGTGGATTTTGAGAAGTTAAAAAACCAATAAGTAGATAGGAGACACATTTTCATTTGTTAAATTAACAATTGTGTTAAGAATGTTGTATTTTAGGAACAAATTCCAACACATTAGAGAATAATTTCAACATTTTAGATAACGTAAAGATTAAATGGCTAAGGTAGAATCATACCAGATTGAGCTTTTCCCTGTGGATGCTCTAAGGTTGAAAGGGAGAAGTCTCCATAGGAAATCTCAAGAAAACTAAGGGACCAAAACAAAAAATCAATCAAAACACATAGACAAAAACATATTTAACCCTTAATATTAATACAACTAATTAAAGTATTTTCATAGTCACATGATATATTCTCTTATTTTTTAAAATTATTTTAATTTATTAATTACTTCAAATTATTATGCATTAAATAAATCTACTTATTATATATAGGATAAACACATATCAAATGTTTATTGCTTGATGAGTAAAATTAAAATTAAAAAATTACACTAGATGAGACTTAAATTCATAACCTTGATTGCGTAACAGACTTACCTAAACCACAACAGCTTTTAGGCATACAAACAACAATTGTTATACATGTAAAATAACAATTCACTTTTTTATGTTAGTTTATATATATAACATGGATGGGGTAAAAATGTATAATAAAATATATTTAAATATGTTATGATGTTTTTATTTATATATATATAATATCAATTTATTGTTTATCCTACATATTCATATTATCTATCTTGTAT
Organism: Clitoria ternatea; assembly: GCA_037962975.1. Classification (NCBI taxonomy): domain Eukaryota; kingdom Viridiplantae; phylum Streptophyta; class Magnoliopsida; order Fabales; family Fabaceae; genus Clitoria; species Clitoria ternatea. Next base: position 283,193,774 of record CM075671.1, on the reverse strand, counting down.
ATAAACTAACAAAAGAAAAAATGAATTGTTATCCTATAATATAAAACAATTGTTGTTTATATGCCTAAAAGAAATTGTGATTTAGTAGTTTACTAGTTGGTATGTTATGTAACAGGTCATAGTTCAACATATCAACATGGGATAATTGTTTTCTAACATAGAGACCTAACTGACAAACAAAAAAGTTTAATTTGAAACAAACTTGAAACATAGAGAACTCAAATATGTATTTAGCCTATTATATTATATTATATATACTAACGTTTTTGGCCCTACATTCGCACGGGGTATTTTGTGCTTTTTCATTTTTCCTACTACGAACGAGAAACAAAATAGTATTTAAAATAAAATAATTTTTGAAGTATAATTATTATAAATATGTATAGTGTTGAGTTTAAATACTAATATACATTTGTAGAAAGTTTTCATTTTCATATAGAATAAAAATTTATTTTGATAATTTAAATATTAATAAATAACAACGTATAAATTTAATTCCGTTCAATATTATATTCTTTGATATAATTCTTTTAAATGTTGGGTTTTCTTTCTTATACTTTTTTATTATGAGTCATATGCAATAAATTTATTTTAAGTCGGGAAAATATTTATTCTTATATTTTAAAATATTATATATGCTCTAAAACATATAGCTTTCACCTTGGCCATTTAATTAAATATATATAGTAGACTGATTAAATACGTAACCAAGAATTTGAACCTATGTACTCTCAATACCAAGCAAGTAAGATTACCATAATGCTAACTAAACTAGTCTATGTCGAGGTGCAAGGGTCGACGTAGTGACTAGTCCTCAAGAGATGTTGAATGTTTAAATTTTACATCGGTTCAATGGGGATCTCGTATTATATCATCTATTCCAGTGGGGAAATAAAGGTCTTGGAGTGATTCCTCATACCAAAATTACCAGCCTTACGCGTTATGGGGTGCAAGGGGGTGTCACCTACAAGGACACTTTGATGCTTAAGTCAATGAATATTCAAGGAGAATATCAGAGCTTAAGCGTATGTTCAAGAGAGAATGTTCTACCTTTCATTGATAATTCACGAGCACTTTTACCTAAGGATAACAGAAGAGTCATCTTGCCTAAGAAGTTTCCCATACATGTGTCAATATGATTCTGATCTCTTAGAAAAAGGTTGACACATGAAAGGGACGTTTCAAATGACTCTACCTACTCGTATGTTACTTTGTAGGTTACTTGTCCAACACGTTGATGCCTAAGTCAACTTTGGATTTTCGGTATTGAGAGAATGACTCATACCAAAGTTAGCTCAATAGTCTCGTGCGGGATACTGATCCTGAATGACGGGTTGGGGTCAAGTTATCGTATTTCCCATAGGCCGGTATTAGGACCGGATCACTAACCTTTTGATTTAAAATATTTGTGAATTCTTTAGCTGATACATTTTTAAATGATGTTGAAGCCCCACATCAAAAAATATATTCGTGTAGGTTGATGATAAACTTTATATATAGGTAATTTTTAGTCAAAATATAATATTAATAGTTAAAAATAAAGTCTCATATCGAGTGAATTATCCATTAATACAAATGAGAGACTTTATAAGAGTGAAAAATTGACTATTGGAAATAAAATCCCACATCAAGTAGATTACTCATAGACACAAATGAAAGACACTTTATAAGAGCGGGAATTAGTTTTTTTTTTTAAATCTCACATTGAATATATTACTCTTGTGGATGATACATGCCCCTACATAATGATCTTTTTATAGTTAAAATTAATTCAAAATTTTTAATTAAGACATGGTTTAACAGGTTTGACCTGCTGTCTGAGTCAATTTCATAATAATACGTCATCATATTAAATGTAAAATCATATGATCAAAGATAAAATTATACGTAACCTCTAATTCTTTGTATCAAAAGATAAAAAAAAAAGTCTTATTTTGAATTTTATTTACATGTGTGGCAAAAAATTAATGTGTTACATTATTCTTGAGTTGATGAAAGACTCTATATAAGGATCTAAGCATCATGTTTATATGTGCACCCATTATGTTTATATGAGATGCTTAAACTATATGAAACACCCTAGCCTATATATAATGGACTTTCTTTTTTGTATAGATAGTTCAAAAATTTGAACTGAAACATGATTAACTTGTTGGTATAATTAACTGTATATAAAAGATTTCTGTTATATTTCATGCGATCCACAGATGTTGACCACTAGAATATATATATATATATATATATATATATATATATATATATATATATATAAGTTTTTATGTATAATTTGTTTTTATTAAAAATAAAATGTTTATTATTTGTTAAAATTTAAATATATTAAAAACTAGTACTCTTTAATGTAAATATCAAAAGTGGTTATTATACATATTAATTAGTTAATATTAGTTTATATATATATATATATATATATATATATATATATATATATATATAAAAGTTCTTCCAAACTAGATGGCATGCCGCATTATATTTTTCTTAAAATTACAAATGTTGAATTTCTTTCAATTTTTTTTCTATCCGTTTTATATTGTCTTTTCGTTTACTATATTTAAGTATTTGACAATCTTTTATTTTTTAATCATTCAAGTGTGTGTTCTCTTTAACTTTCATTAAGACCAGTTTTTACAACAATAATAATTGTAAATCGGTTAATTTCTTAACTGTTTATTTATAATGTCTTTTCATTTACCGCATTTTAGCATTTTACAACTTTTCATGTGTCATCCTTTAAACTCTTTTATTTTTAATTTTTATTAGGATTTGGTTTTACACAAATAATTGTAAATAGATTAAATTTTTAAATATTAAAATAATACTTCTACATAATAATGAAAATATTTTCAGTATACTATTATTATTTTTTCTTATTCATTAATTGTAACATTTTTGATTCGGTCAACATATCTACTCCAATCCCTAACATTGGATTACTTCTAACACGAGTAAAGTGTGTCCACACGTAAGGCACACAATAATATTAGAACCCAGGTAGATACCTCCTTTTAATAACTGGAGCCCTTGCAGGTTAGTGTCCGGTAAGCCTGGTTATCTACTAGCCTACATAAAATGCCAAGCATGTCTGCATATGTGTCAGTTTTTTCTGTAATTTATGGATCCGTAATGACACAATGCCACGTAAGACTCAACTACCATTCACCTCTATAAATACTTCTCATTTATAACTCATTAAGGTACGTGCTCTTGCTTAAGCTCCGTTGTTGATCATTTGGATTAACTTGGGCGTTTTTAGAGTGTTCTTGCGGGTGACACCCCCATTTGCCCCAACGTGAAAGGACGATGTGATAACTGGAGAACTGATATAGAGATTCTTGACTCTCCACTGGACAAAGAGAGACAATATCGTATCTCCATTAGACCGGTGTAACACATGGGGGGAGAGAGAAAGAATCAAGATCAGAATTGACATTAGAAGTATTATCCTCTAGGGTCTATTGCTTTTTATCTTTTCGGGCCAAACCTTTACCTCCCAGCGTTGATGCTTCTTTTTGGAGGGTTCCCCATGAACCTCAGCACTCAAGGGAAGCTCTTTGATCTAATTACCCAGGATGCTCACTGTAACATCCCTGGAATTTAATTTAATAACTAAAGGGGTATAATTGAATTAAGGGATGATCAATTATTTATTTAATTGAAATTGATTGTTGGTAAATAACAAAAAAATAAAAGTAAAAGTTAAATTAAATATTGACTATGGTAAATAATTAATTACTAAGGGTATAAGTAAAAGTAAATTGGTTAAAAGTAAAAGTAGAATTAATTAAAGTTACCTAATAAATTAAAAAGCAAAATGGATTTTGAGTTAAAAGAAAATAGGAAAAATTAAATTGGAAATAACCCTTTTACCCCTGGTCATTAAAGAACATAACATTGGCAACACACTTCCTTCTTCACATATGAAACATAGAAAGAACAAAGACCTTTCATGAGACATAACCGTGAGCTTGAGAGCTTCGATTGGAAGTCTCTTTGTTGGTGAAATTCAAAATTGATTACATATTCAAAATCCTGGGAGTGAAACCATCAAGTAGGTACCTTTAATTTTACATCTCATCTTCTCCTCCTTATTCTTTATTTCTAACCGTGAATAGGGTTTTTCATAGGGAGAGATATTCCTTTGTATTTTCTTGATAATTGAAGCTTGTGGATAAGTGTAGAGGTGATGGGCATTCCAAAATAACAATCGGGGTTTTGTTTCATTGATGGTAGGTTGTGGAGCAGAGGTCAGAATGCCATTAGGACGAGGGGGTCTTTGAATTCGATATCAGATTCCGTTAAGGTTAGTTTTAATGTCACAGGGTTAATTTGAAGCTGTTTTGAGAATTAATTTTGGGATTCATAGGTTCGACATTTATAGCGATTCTTGAATTTCTAAATTTTTAGTGTGGTAGCGCCTTTGGTGCAATTAGTGGAAGAATCAAGGTTTCGAAAGCTCGGAGTTAAGGTAAGAGAAGTGTTTATGGTGTATGATTCCATGTAAATAAATTTCTAGGTTGTTTTTGGAAGCGTGTCAGCTGAAACACAACATGCCTATAGGATAGCATAAGAGAATAAAATTAATAAATGGGTAGTTTATAAAATGAAATAGTGGATGCGATTTTATTTTGTTTATGTTTGATCATTTAAAATTTATATGATGATTATTATAGTTATAAATTGTGCTTATGATGTATGAATATGGAAATTGTGGAACTATAAAATGTAAATAAGATTGATTATTACCGGTGTGGCTTATTGTTGAATGATGCATTATGTTAAATATTCTTATATCCCAAGGAGATGGCCTTTATGCCGGGGATAGTTAATGATAATGATGTTGGATGATCATATACCATTGATAAATGTTGATGATATATGTTGTGTGGTGCGGATAGTCATTCGGTATGATTTACCCCTCGTTTTTTGCTCTCGTGGTCGTTAATGGCCCAGTTGAGCTACCTAGTGGTCAAGTAGGACCCAGTGGTTGAGATGGGGAGCCAGGTGGGCTCGGTGGACCAGGTGGATTCACGGGATGTCAAGTGGACTCCTAGCTAATGGATGATCCTTTTAGTATCCTAATACTAAAGCGTCTTATATGCTTGATTAAGAGTCAGTTATGAAAAGATATTAATGATGATTGTGATATCTGTGATGAATATGTTGATAATGATTATGACAATTGAAATTTGATATTGATGATTGCTAATTCATAACTACTTTACTGTGTATTTGTTATTGAAATTATTTGCATTGAATTATATGGTCAATCACTCACCCTTACAGTTGTTTCAGTAACTGGAGGCAGGGATGTCGCAGATTCTTTAGATACCAATGCAAAGTGATTTCGAAGGCAATACCAGGATGATATTTTGATGTATATGATGATATTTTGAGATGTTGATATGTATGTGTGTAGTACTTATACTTATGATGGATAACAATGGTTATTTACATTGTTTTGATGATGGTTATAGAATTAGGTGATGAGTTATGCATGATAATACTAGTAACAAATTACAAATTTCAGATTGCGATATATTTGCATATGCACATGATGATGTTTATATTATGAGGAAATTGATAAAGTAGGATAATGTTAAATAAGACTGAAGTTAATGAATTGCGAAGACATTAGACATTAAATGGTGATGGTGTGAATAGTGTAATGAATATTGAAGTCAATAATGATGATAAAATGCTAATTTAATTAGGGTAATGACCATGAACTTAACATAATGTGTAGGTAATGATGTAAATGCACATAAGTGATGTGAAATTGTATATTGTGAATGACCTTGGATTGATGATTTACTTGATCAGTTGTGTAGAGCTTCCATCTTTTCTGAGATTGATTTGAGATACGGTTACCACCAAATTAGGGTGAGGTTGAAGGATATTCTAAAAACAACATTCAAAACTAGATATAGTCACTTTAAATATGTTGTGATGCCTTTTGGGGGGACAAATGCCCCAACTGTTTGCATGAGTTACATGAACCAAATTTTTCAGCAGTATCTTGATTAGTTTGTGATGATATTTATTGATGAAATATTGGTATATTCCAGGTCTATAGATGATTGTGTACAACATCTTCGCAATGTTTTATAGGTGTTGTAGGAGAAACAATTTTATGCTAAATTTCAAAATGTGAATTCTAGGCAGAAAGTGTGCAATTTCTAGGTCGTGTGATTTCTATGGATGGTGTTTCTGTTGATCCATCCAAGGTTGAAGTTGTGGTAGCTTGGGAGAAGCCTAAATCAGTGACAAAGATTAGGAGTTTCCTAGGTTTGGTAGGTTATTATCGTCGTTTCATTGAGGAATTCTCAAGCCTTGTGCTCCTCCTGACCAAACTAACTAGGAAGGATTGCCCTTTAGTATGGAATGATGCTTGTCAGCATAGTTTCCAAGAGTTAAAGAAAAAGTTGACTACGACTTCAGTGCCTGTGTTGTCGGATGTAACAAGGGAGTTTTATGTATATTGTGATGCCTTGAGGCTAGGATTAGGGTGTGTCTTGATGTAGGGGGATCATGTTATTGGTTATGCATCTCGGCAGTTGAGGCTGCGTAAGAAAAACTACCCGACTCACGATATTGAGCTTGTTGTAGTTGTTTTTGCATTGAAGATTTGACAACATTATCTTTATGGTTCCCAGTTTATGGTGTTTGGCGACCATAAGAGCTTGAAGTACTTGTTTGATCAAAAAGAGCTTAACATGAGACAGAGGCGTTGGATGGAATATCTGAAGGATTATGATTTTGACTTGCAGTACCATACAGGCAAGGACAATGTTGTTATAGATGCCTTGAGTAGGAAATCCCCACATATTGTTTCTTTGATGGTGAAAGAATATGAGTTGATTGAAAGTTTCATGATTTGAACCTTGGTATGGTGATTCGAACTCCGAATCAAATGGTGGTTGGTATGTTGAGGATTTCTAATAACTTTCTAAAGTCTTTATCCAAGGCCCAGGAGACAGATGATAAGATTCAGAGATTGATTGATGCCCAGGTTGGGGGCAAGGTGATACTATTGAGCAAAGGTTCTGATGGATTATGGCGGTTTAAGGATCGTATTATGGTACTGGTTAGTGGTGATTTCAGGAGCCAAATTTTGTCTGAGGATATTTGAGGAGGCAGTTCTATTGGCCAGGAATAAAGAAAACTATTGTTGATTTTGTTGCACGTTGTGTGGTATGCCTGAAATCCAAGGTTGAACATCAGAAACCTTTTGGGATGCTTCAACCTTTGGATATTCCTGAATGGATGTGGGATAACATAACCATGGATTTTGTGTCTGGCTTGCCTCGGACCCATCCAGGTTGTAATGCTATCTGGATGATCCTTGACAGATTGACCAAGTGCGTTTATTTTTTTGCTGTGAACATGATGTGGTCATTGGAGAAACTTATAGAGTTATATGTGATCCGGTGTGAATACCGGCCCCTTAAACTAGCGACCCCGGATAATATAAAAATAATATAAAAATACATATATATCAAATATTTGTAAGATACAGACAGAACCAGACTGGCCCTCAAGCATACCGGAATTAAAGGTCTTCTCAGTACGGAAATATGATTGTGACCCCGGCCAAAAGAGAGGCAAGTGGGCAACTCGCACCTACAAAAGCTGTAGACTCTGCCCCCTGACACAGGTCAAATCACCCACTTGTGTTTAAAGGGAATGCTATATAAAGAGCTCATTCATTAACACATAAGACACTCTTAAGCAAATCAAAACATTCTTACCCTCTTACTTTTACCCTGTAATGCAAATTTCTCCGTTATAACCGTACTGACTTAAGCATTAGAGTCCTTTTTGTAGGTACACCTTTGATGTGGTCTCAAGGACAACGGCAGGAATTGACTTCTCATTTCCTTAACGTGAAGGGTTGGGAGTCCCCACTGAACCCAAGTTTGCAATACCGTACTCCCACTGAGATGGTGTAAAAAGAGAGAGTTAGAGAAAGATTCTACATCGGTTCAGAAGTCTATAGCTTTGACCCCATACACTGGTCAGATCAGTATATGAGGGAGATTGTTCGCCTACATGGTATTCTCTCGAGCATTATATCGACTAGAGATCCTCGCTTCACTTCTAGATTTTGGGAAAGCTTGCATTGAAAGTTAGGGACTGAATTGAGGTTAAGCTTGGCATATCATCCATAGACAGATGTTCAGTCTAAGCGCATTATTCAAACACTGGAGGATTTATTGTGTGCTTGTGTATTGGAGCATGGTGGTAGTTGGGAGAGATTCCTTCCTCTGATTGAGTTTACATACAACAACAGTTTCTATAGCAGTATCAGGATGGCGTCTTATAAGGCTTTATATGGCAGGAAGTACCGTACTCTATTATGTTAGGCAGACAGTGGTGATACTTTGGTGTTGGGCCAGAAATAGTCCAACAGATGACTAATTAGGTGGTTATGATCCGAGATAAGATGAAGGTAGCCCAGGATCGGCAGAAGGCTTATTATGATACTATACATTGGTTGTTAGAGTTTGTAGTGGGTGATCAGGTGTTTCTTAGGGTTTCTTCCACGAAGGGTGTGGGTAGATCCCTCTGGAGTCAGAAGCTGAGCTCAAAATATATTAGTCTTTATTAGATTCTGGAGCGGATAGACGATGTTGCTTACCAGATTGAGTTACCTCAAGCTTTATCATGATTGCAAGATGTTTTCCATGTATCTCAGCTCCGAAAGTATATTCCATGTGATAGTATAGTGGTTCCTGATGATTTTGTAGAGTTGAAGAAATGTTGAGAAGTAAGGACGTTCCTCTGGTGAAGGTACGATGGCAACATGCCAATGAGATTTCGAGCACTTAGGAGCTGAAATCAGAGATGAGGCAGAGGTTCCTCAAGTTGTTTTCTAAGGTACGTTGATTTCAGGGGCGAAATCTATTTTAAAAGGGGGGTGTAACATCCATAGAATTTAATTTAATAATTAAGGGGTGTAATTGAATTAAGGGATGATTAATTATTTATTTAATTGAAATTGATTATTGGTAAATAACAAAATATAAAAGTAAAAGTTAAATTAAATATTGTCTGTGGCAAATAATTAATTACCAAGGGTATAAGTAAAAATAAATTGGTTAAAAGTAAATGTGAAATTAATTAAAGTTACCTAATAAATTAAAAAGGAAAATGGATTTTGAGTTAAAAGAAAATAGGAAAAATTAAATTGGGAAATAACCCTTTTGCCCTTGGTAATTAAAGAACATAACATTGGCAACACACTTCCTTCTTCACGCGTGAAACATAGAAAGAACAGAGACCTTGCATGAGTCATAACTGTGAGCTTGAGAGCTTCGATTGGAAGTCTCTTTGTTGGTGAAATTCAAAATTGATTACATATTTAGAATCTTGGGAGCGAAACCATCTAGTAGGTACCCTTAATTTTGCATTTCATCTTCACCTCATTCTTCACTATTTTTGATCATGAATGAGGTTTTCCATGGGGAGCAAGGTTCCTTTGCATTTTCTTGATAATTGAAGCTTGTGGATGAGTGTAGAGGTGATGGGCATTCAGAAATGACAATCGGGGTTTTGTTTCATTGATGGTAGGTTGCGGAGCGAAAGTCAGAACGCCAGTAGGACGAGGGGGTCTTTGAATTCAACATCGAATTTCGTTAAGGTTAGTTTTAATGTCATAAGGAGTTAATTCGAAGCTATTTTGAGAAATTAATTTTGGGATTCAGAGGTTCGACAAAGCTCGGAGTTGAGGTAAGGGGATGTTCATGGTGTATGATTCCATGAAAATAAATTTCTGGATTATTATTGGAAGCGTATAAGCTGAAACATAGCATGCCTATAGGATAGTGTAAAAGAATAAAATTAATAAGTTGGTAGTTTATAAAATGAAATAGTGGATGCGATTTGATTTTGTTTGTGTTTGAACATTTAAAATTTATATGATGATTATTATAGTTATAAGTTATGCTTATAATGTATAAATATAGAAATTGTGGAACTATGAAATGTAAATAAGATTGATTATTACTGATGTGACTTATTGTTAAATGATGCATTATGTTAAATATTTTTATATCCCAAGGAGATGGCCTTTATGCCAGGGATGGTTGATGATAATGATGTTGGATGATTATATACCATTGATAAATGTTGATGATATATGTTGTGCGGTGCAGACAGTCATTGATATGATTTACCCCTCATTTTTTGCTCTCGTGGTCGTTAGTGGCCCAGTTAAGCTACCCAATGGTCAAGTAGGACCTAACGGTTAAGGTGGGGAGTCGGGTGGGCTCGGGTAGACTAGGTGGGTTCACGGGATGTTAGGTGGACTCCCAGCTAATGGCTGATCCTTTTAGTATCCTAATACTAGAGCGTCTTATATGCTTGATTGAGAGTCAATTATGAAAAGATATTGATGATGATTGTGATATCTGCGGCGAATATGTTGATAATGATTATGACAATTGAAATTTGATATTGATGATTGCTAATTCATAACTACTTATGTATTCATTATTGAAATTATTTGCATTGATTTATATGGTCAGTCACTCACTCTTACAGTTGTTTTAGTGACTGGAGGCAGGGATGTCACAGATTCTTTAGATACCAATGCAAAGTGATTTTGAAGGCAATGCCAGAATGATATTTTGATGTATATGATGATATTTTAAGATGTTAACATGATGTATGTGTGTAGTTTATATACTTATAATAGATAACGATGGTTATTTACATTATTTTGATGATGTTTATAGAATTAGGTGATGAGTTATGCATGATAATACTAGTAACGAATTACAAATTTCAGATTGCGATATATTTGCATATACATATGATGATGTTTATATTCCGAGGAAATTGATAAAGTAGGACAATATTAGATAATACTGAAGTTGATGAATTGCGATGACATTAAATGGTGATAATGTGAATAGTGTTATGAATGTTGAAGTTCATGATGATGATAAAATACTAATTTAATAAGGATAATGGTCATGAACTTGACATGATGTGTAGGTGATGATGTAAATATGTAGAAGTGTTGTGAAATAAATTTATATTGTGAATGATGTCCAGGAACTATGATTTGATGAATGTGGGCATCAAGCCATTGTTTAAATAGCTTTGTAAATGCAATGGGCAGGTTCTGAAAATTAAGCTTAGTGTTGAATTGTTTGATATGCATAAGTGAATTGGTCTGAGCCGAGGTCAAAGATCCAGTGTGGGACCAGCCATAAGAGTCAATTATAAAAAGTGTTTATACACTGACACAGTAGGTATCTGGTATTATTATCTGATATCTTAGTGGGAGATACTGGTCTTGAAGTCCTGGAGATCCTTCACACCAAGCTTTCACGTTGAAGGGGTGAAAGATGGTATTACCTGCGAAGATTCTCTGATGCTTAAGTCAGTAAAACCAGAATGAGAATTCAAGTTCTAAAAACTTAAGTTAGGGAACGTAACTAACCTACTAGAGTATGAGAAATGGCTATTTATAAGCGTTCATGGAGAATGAAGGGTTAGGTTGGGCCAGGGGACAAATAGTATATTGTACAGTGTACGATTCTGACATGCGACGCGGGAGAAGCCGCATCTCCCGTGAACATCCCCTGCAGCTGTACCTTGTACCTTTTGTCGGGTGACGTGGATGCTTTCTGGTGTACGAGGTTCTGACCTGGACATACTGGTATAGGGAGAATGCCTGATATGGGTTTACAGTCCGGAGGTTTTACCTACAACATCGAAAGCATAATGAGGACTGATAAAATTACTCCCTTGTCCATGTGCCGATATCGAGACCTGATCGATAAGGTTATTGAAAGGTCATTGTGTTGATGTAGGCATATAGGAAACCTTTGAATATTGAAGAAACTAATAGAGCCTTTTTGTGCATCCATCAGAATTAGACTCCCCAGATGGCTTCCATAGGTCCATAATCATAGATTAAGTTTGTGTGCATGCTTAAAATAAGATTGGAATTCCATTTCCTTGTTTTGGTTCATTGTGTTGTACATAACACGATAGATTGCAATTTCTAAAGCTTTGGGTCTTATGCAAGCGTATACACGCTGGCCTGTGCGTGTATACACCCAGGCTCTATGCCATGTCTCCTCATCCTCGCACGTTGGGACGCTGGAACTAGTGTGCCCATATTGGTGCTTAGTGTGGGATCCTCTCACCCCTAATGCCTTGCTCCTCTTTGTGTGTGTGTGCTCATGGTGTGTGTGTGTGTGTAAGTATTAGCTTAATATGATTCCCTGTGCCTAATCCCTCAGTGTGCATTCTTACACCCATATTGGCATTTCTACGCTGGGTGTGGCATGGTGTCTGGCATGCCTCCCATACCCCTTCCAGTCATGGGCGTTTGCACGCCCACCCCAACATTAGTATGCTGAGGTTCTGCTTGACTTCGTCGTGAGCATATTGGTGTTGGGCATTCCTACGCCCACCCTGCGCCCAACTAGTAGCTTGGCATTTATACGCCCACCCTTGGGCGTGCCCATGCCCAGGGTCTGTTCCTTGGCTCAATTTCTAGCGTTTTGGCCTAACCAGACCAGACCTATAAAATTATGCAGCTTTTGGCCTTTGGGCCAACTTCTGCACCCCTAACCTGACTGTTTTGACTCTGATTTTTATGAAACTTTATAGGCACCATTTACGACTCATTTTGGATCTGCAACTACAATCCGTACTAAAAAATTCCATCACTAAAGGCCTATCAATCCTCATCCAATTGGCAATCTCACTTCACACACAAGTCATAAATATGCCTAGAGACTTATTGGTACCTTCTGAAGACTCCGAATCCCATTAAAACTCAAATTCACCTATTCAGTTGGTTTAATTAGTCATTTCTCTTCAAAATTCCTCCATATATATATATATATAGATATGCTTTTCTCTAAACCACAGACAATTCTCAACCAATACCACAACAACATCATCATCAATCATATCAAACATATCTTGCCCATAACATACAGTTTCATCCACATATTTGCTTAGTGTCATTTCACTCTACATTCACAATACTTATGCATAGCATATATAATTCATCATCACTATCTACTTGTCTTCATGTAATCTATCATCAAACATTCATACACATAATAATACCTTCCTATAATCATGCAATTCAAAAAGATATAGTGGCTTTGTTCCCTCCAAAGCGATATATACACACAACATAAGATATCATAACATATTCACTTAAACGAGTACTCATAGTTTACATTATTACAAGCAATAAAAATTCATTCATCATTCTTTGGCATCTTATGCTCATTTGGTACTCGTATTCGTAGTGTCCATGATATTCCTATCATTGGTTACTAAAAACAACAACAACAATAACAACAACAGAAAGGGTGAGTGTCGAACATATTAATCAATATAGAAACTCAAAATTGAAAAAGAAATAACATTAGCCTTACACTTGTAACTTACTCTTAATTACCTTTATTTTCCAATTCATTATAATTGATTAGCTATCCACAGGCGTAATTCATCAATAACATAAAATTCACATTTTAATACCTCAAAATGCCACCCAAGGTATAACATCACTCTACATATAAATACACACACACACACACACACACATATATATATATATATATACTCTTAAACATAAACATATATTTAATTATTTCACCGCAAATCACTCAATACTTATGCAAACATTAGATAACTTATTCCTTGTCATTCGTCACATAAACATTTATATTTAACTCACAATTCATTAGTTTCTCTAATTTATCATACCTTAATCATCAATGTAAATACATTCAGTCATCACAACTCTACTAGGAATATTCAATCACAACACATTGGTTAATCATTAATTATATAGAAATCCTCTTTCAAACATCATAAGTTACTCAAGCTACTCATAGCAATAGTTACATACCAGTATTTCACATTATCAAACACACAATGCACCATTGACTCACATTCAAGGTTAATTAGACTCGATAGTATCCGAATACTAAAATGGATCGGTTGCCAGCTGGGGATCCTACTTGGTCCACCGAGCTCTACTTGGCTCTCCACCTCAACCACTCAGTCCTGCTTCACATAGATTCATTTTAAACCATTTTCTTTGAGTTTATTTATCAATTTTATTTAGTAAATAACACAAAGGTCATTAATATGACTCAAACCAGGAAAAGGTATTCAATTAGTCACCTAGGCAAATAAATGAAAAATTAGCCACTCGGATATTTAAATGAAAAATTAGACACTCAGGCATTCAAATGAATAATTAGTGAATAATTAGCGACTCAGACATTTATTAATCATATGGCGGCCACTCAAGCACACACCACATCTCAAATTCTCTTTCATATAATCATGTTGCCACTCAAGCATATTTAATAGTCAAACATACTTTAAATAGCCATTCAGATACAATTTCAATCACAAATATAAATGCAATCATAATGATAATTTCTCATGCACATTAATTTCATCATATATCAATATTTTCATATTAATATAGCCATTCAAGCATTTTTTTTAAAATAAAATGGTGGCCACTCAGGCACACCATCTCTCAAATTATCTTTTACATTATCATATAGCCACTCAGGCATATAAAAGTTCAATCACTTTAAATAACCACTCAAATACAAGTTCACTCTTAATTATAATTGCAATTTCAATGAACTTCTCATATACATATTCCAGTTACATCATATGTCATTTATTCATTGCACCACAAAGCCACTCAGGCATACTTAATATTCACAACAATTCATGATAACCACTCAAACATAACAACAGTTGATTAAATATTTAATAATCACTTTGATTTAGACATTTATCCATGTACTTTTAATTGTTGACTCGTATGTATATATATATATATATGTAAATTAAATTATAAATTCTCCCACAACATTAATTTAATGACTCTACACTTGGAAACTCCTTCCAACATAATTATATGTATAAACTTACATTATTCACTTGGCTTCATTACTACCTAACCATCAATCTCATCAATTCTCACTATACTATATATCATAACTCATGGTTCATGCATAATATTCAATTAACCCATTTAAAACTAATTTCACTTTCTTTTTCTAAACATCAATGGACGCCGACAATTATTCCTAAATTAATTAATACTCCAAACACCTTTTTACCTCGATTTCAAGCTTTCAACATTTGTTCTCAATGCTGGTTATGCCCAATATCTAAAAATTAACAACTTCACGAAAGGGGTTAGCATTCTAACTTTCGAAACTAAAACTTATTTTGTTGAAACAACTCCAAATACATTTTTAGGGGTTTTGAAGCTTACCTCGATTAATTATGCTCTTGATTATGGGTTTCTCTTTAGCTAACGCTTCACCGACACTCGACCTGTAACCTACAAGCACCGAAATGAAAACTCGTCAATAAAATGGCAACACCCATCATTCCAAACTTCCATTTACAAGCTTAAAATGCCATAATTCAAAGAAATCGAAACCCCTTTATCATGGGTGAAATTTGGTTCTAGAAGAAGATGACCAAAACTAGAAATTGAAGTTACTGATGTGCTTACCTCATTCCATGAATCTAGAAATACGATCAATTTTAAGTTTCGTCGTGAAATTGAGCTTCAATTGAGCCAATGAACTCACAGCCATAGAGGAGTACAATCATTTGTTTCCTTTTCTTTCTTACGCGAGAAAACAATAAAGAAGAAAGGAAATTAAGGTTTTTTAACCTTAGGGGCAATTTGGTTATTTTACTATTTATTTTCTATTTTCTTTTATTCCCTTTGATAAAAATTCACTTTTACCTCATGGTAAATTATATTTTACCACCACCATTTAATCTAAATTTAAATTTACTAATTCATCACTCAAAATTAGTTATTCAAAGTTTATTACTGCACTAACAGTTCATAATTAATTTGTAATAATTTAGGAAAAATTCATAATTAATCCATATTAATTTAATTTAATCTCTAATAATATTTAATTAAGGTCGTGCGGTAAAATAAATTAAATTTTAACATCAGAGATGTTATAATTTGACCTTTTAGCTAGGACTACATGACTTATCCTACCACCTTGAGCGCGTGTTCTAGCTATACTTCCCCAAGTTGGATAAATACGAATTAGCACCACATGTGGATTGTTCCAGGATGACATTGTTGGTTATGTCAATGGCGGTGCTATCTCTCTCACTAACTCCTCACACATATTCACTCACCTTTTTGTGTTAATAAAAAAACCATATCTAAAACAAAACAAAGTGGCTACCTGGTGTAATATAGTGAGCGATTCTTTTTGTACGAGCCAGAACTTTAATGATGACACTAAACTAGAGGTTGAGAGATCAGAGCGGCATTTCAATCTAAGTAGCAACATGCCTCCACTGTGCAAATAAACCTTTTTTTATATCAGAGGCTGGGGGTAGTTACGCGAGAGCGTTAAAGGGCCACATCATTTCACATGTCGTCTGACAGGCCATTGGAAGGGTCACGTCACTTTGTATGCTGTCTGACAGGCTCATTAAAGTGAATCATCGCCAACCAACCAAAGCACACCACATGTGCAAGCACTCTTAACACCGATATAAAATGTTAAGATTGACAACCAATTTTAAAAGTCATGCCTCTAAAAGGTGTAACCCCGGCTGAGACCAGCGAACACCCTTTTTTTCATCACTCTATCGCAAGATTATAACTTAACATATTGAAGTAACCTTGAGGTCACCTCAACGGGCTAGAGGGAAAATGTTCTGGCCCGTATATAGGCCCTAATCCTTGACATCAAATTACTTACAGGATGAGCAGAACGCGCCTCCATGTGAGGCACACGACAATATTAGAGCCCTGACAAATCGAAACATCCCACCTTTTATTGAAATTGACCAAGGATTTATTCCCAATTTACTTAAATTCACCAGAGAAATTATATGAAAATATTCAATTCAAACATGGATTAGGCCTCGTAAAATTTAAAAATTTCTTAAAACAATGTAACATTCAAGTTGATTGAAATGTCTGGTATGCAAGAGGTAAAGTGTTCCTCGCTCTATCAATATCAAACCTCTCTAAATCACTCAAGTTTTACACCGGCTTAGTGGGAGTTCGGTATTATCAACACAGGCTCAATGGAAGCACTGTGTCCTTCAGTCTCAATGTCTTAAAATAATGGTTTCTGGGGTCCTGGAACAAATGGTGGTTATGCTTGCAAGGAAACTCCAAAGCTTAAGTCAGTAACAAAATAATTGAATAATAGAGCTTGAAAGTAATAGAATCACTTGTCTTATCTATTTTTAAAGGGTTGTATTTATAACCTTCTTAAGGTATAACTTGTGATTTGATAATTGGCAGGCTTCATATCATCTTTTTAGGCAAGTTGCCCACTTGCCTCTAAAATTCTGATTGATGGAGACTTTATTGACCAGGGTCTATTCAGTAAGTATATTGGTTACCTTATACTTCAGGCCTTTGCTATCTTTTGGACCAGTTTTACCTTTACCTGTGCTACCATAGTCTAGAAATCGATATTGATACCGGATCACTGATAAAAAAGGATAAGGAAGTTTAAGAATTATGTGATTAAACAACAGTGTAATTGATTACACATCAAGTGTACTCAATTTCCTGTAACCAAACTATGTAGAAACTTGCATAAGCTCTTTAGTAATCGATTGCAAGAAACTTGTAATCGATTATAGAGCCATCTGGTAATCAATTACATGAAACCATGTAATCAATTTACATAGCTCTCTGGTAATCGATTACGAGAAATCCTGTAATCAATTACCCGTGACCAAACTACGTAGAAATGTACACAAACTATCTCGTAATTGATTACATAATTGATTACCAACAAATAGACTACAGAATTATGCAAAAATTTGGCATCTAGGCTAACTTCCGCGCACCCAATATTACGCGTTTGATCTCTGAATGCTACGAAACTTTACAGGTATTATCTATGGCCTATTTAGGTCTTGCTGCTGCTATTAGTGCTAAAAAATTTCTTCGAATTGAGGAGTTATGTAGAAAAATGCATTTAAGTCATTTTCACTCAATTCCAATACCAAAACCTTATGCAATCCCATTCAATTGGCAATTTCTATTCACACATCAGTTTCAAATATGCCTAGGGATCTATTGGCACCATTTAGGGACTTCGGATCCCACTCGAACTCAAAATCACCTCTTTAATTGGTTTAATTAGCCATATTCTCTTCTAAACATAACTTTTATCAATAACAATTTATATGCTATGCTACCACAATCATCAATGCAATTTATCATGGCTCAATGCCTACATATACAAACAACAATAACCTGCCCATGATCATGTAATTCAACAATGTATTGGCTTAGTGGCATTTTATAGTATATTCACAGATAAAACAGTACCAAAACATAGATATTAAAACATACATGCTCATAATTCAACATCATTACAAACAATACAAATTCATCCTTTATTCCTTGATAATTTTGGCTCCCTTGGTGCTCGCCTCTGCATTATCAATGGCATCCCTATCATTGGTTGCTAAAAGGAAATAACAACAGAAAAAGTGAATGCTAAAATAACTCATTAATATCGAAACTCAATTATATTAAAAAAGGCATAACATTAGCCTTGTAATCCTACATGCTCATACATATATATATTCTCTACTCATTTTAGTGTCATTCTCTAATTTCTCATATTCTAATGACCAATTATAAACATATTAGATCAACTCACTACACTTTTCACTCACGATATTCAAACACCACACACATGTTCAATCATCATTTGCATACAATTACATTTCAAACATTATGAGCCACTCAAACTACAATAACAATGTAGATACAAACATATATCAATTCATCATTAATCACTTCAATTATTCACAACATCACATAAGGCATTAATTATCATTCATTAAGCACACAATACACCAATGACTTTTATTCAGGGTTTAATTGACTCATTAGTATTTGAATACTAAAACTGGATCGACCGCCAACTAGGGGTCCTGCTTGACACCTCATGATCCACTGATCCCTGCTTGGCTCTCCACCTCAACCATTGGGTCCTGTTTGACCATTGGGTAGCTCAACAGGATCATACTTAACCACTAGAGCCAAAACTGATGGGCGAATATACCGCACAGTCGTCCAAACCACACAGAATCATACATATTAAGTTTTAATCTCTTTCATTGGATCAATTAATCAATTCTCTTAACATTTAGCATTATTGGCTATAAATGCAATTCAAGGCCATAAAAGGAATTCAATTTCTCAACTAGCCACTTAGACATTCACTATCAGATAAAATGACGGCTACTCAGGCACACACCACCTCTCAATTCTCTTTTCATCATAATTTACTTTCTCACATCAACATAAAGCCACTCTGCATGTTCAATACTTTAAAGAATCATTCATTATCCACTCAGATACAAGCATACAAATGCATTTCCATTTAGAAAATCTTATACAATATTAATTCATCATCATGTACTCGAAAACTCATTCTGAAACACACACATATATATACATTAAATATATGTCACATGCTCAAGTTCAATACACAATGATTTCCAATCTCATACTCAATACCACACTTTATTCTCAACCTCGCTAAAGTCCATGCTTCATTATTTTCACCACTATACATAATTTATATATAATAATTCCTAGTTTTTCATTCTTAACATTACTAAGTCTATATCTAGTCATAATTCATACTAGAAGTTCTATCAATTATAAATTATAGTTAAGTTAGCCAATTAATGCTAATTATATCCTTTTTTGAATGTTAAACAATTTCAAATAATATTTCTAAATTAATTAATACTCAGAACAACCCCATTACCTCAGTTCCACACTTTCGAGACTTGTTCTCGATGCCAGGTACATTCAATATCTAAAATTTAAGGAATTTATGAAAAAGGTTAGCATTTTGACCTCTGAAATCAAAACTCACTTTACTGAAACAACCTCAAATATATTTTAATGCTTCCGAAGCTTACCTCTAATAATTCCACTCTTTGTTGTGAGCTTCACTCCAATCAACACCTCGACGGTGCTTGGTTCACAACCTACGGCACCCAGAACGAAAACCCATTAACACCAAATGTCATTTTTGAACCTTAGAAGCTTGGTTCCATCTAATTCTTGCATAAAGACACCAAACCAAAAAGAAACCCATGAACCCTCACACTATAGGCATTTTCAGTTCAAGAAAGATACTATAAAATTTGAATTTAAAACCACCATTGTGCTTACTCACTTCCACGGTTCTAAATATGCGATCAATTTCGAGTTTTACTAAGAAATCGGTCCCCAATCAAGCCACCATACTCATGACCATGGAAAAGATAAGAAAAAGCTTTTCTTTTTCAATTCTCACATGAAAATGATGAAGAAGGAAGGGGGAGGAAAAAGGAAGAAGGAAGGGGTTTATTAATGACAAGGGCATAATGGTCTTTGTACTATTCCCTTTTCTTTTTCTTTTCTTTTATTTTCTTCTCTTTTTTTCTCTTTTCTTTTATCTATTTTTAAGTAAATAAAATTTACTTTCACCTTATGGTAACTTATATTTTACCATCATCATTTAATTCAATTTTAATTCTACAAATTTAAGTCACTAAAGTTAATTATTTGATTTTATCTTTTATCACAACTTATAATTAATTTAATTTAATACCCTATAACACTTAATTAATTTTATGTGGCAATATAAATTAAATTTTAACATCAAAGATGGTACATAAATATCCCCTCTTAATGATCGGAGTCCCTACAAGTCGATGCCCTGACAAGCTCGGTCATCTGCTTAGGGCATATCGGTACCAACCTGTGAAGAATTTTAGACATGTCTGCGCAGGTGTTAACTTTTCCCTATAATTTATGGATCTGTATTGACACAACACCACGTAAGACTCAACCGTCGCTCACCCTTGTAAATACTCCTCATTTATGACTCATTAAGATACATGATATACTTGAACCATGCTTAAACTCCGTTGTTGATCATTTAGATTGACTTAGGCGCCGAAGTATCCTCGCAGGTGACATCCCCATTTGCCCTCAACGCAAAAGGTCGATATGATAATAAAAGAACATATATAGAAACTCGTGACTCCTCAATGGAGACAATACCAAATCCCCACTAGACATATATATCACGTGAGAGAAAGTTAAGACCGAAACTGATACCGGAAGTATTATCCCCAGTACGGGATAATTCAATTTACATGTTTTACTTTCTTAAATTATAATAGCATTTATATTATTTACTTCATGGAAGTCCAATATTAAAATTGAACATGGAATAATTTTTAAATATTAAAATAGTATTTTCTAAGTATATAGAAATAAAAATGTTTTCAACATATAATATTTATAATAAATTATTAATAGTTGTTATTCATAAATTACAACATTTTTATGTTTGACTTTCTTTTGTTCTAATATCAAATATATCTTTTATTTCCTATAACTCTTATAATAAAATTAAAATATTACTTCTAATAATTGATATATTTATGCATGTGTATATACTTATTCGGTGTATGTTATTTTTCATTTACCAAATATTAACTTATCATATTAAATTACACATTTTGAGATAATTAAATAAAAAATTTCCCCTAATTTACTGCCATGAATTTTATATTTAAATTAAAATTTTAATTATTTTGTATCATTTAAATATATAATAATATATCAATAATATTTATTATAGCAATATTAAGTTTTTAATTTATACTTTAATTTATATTGATATATAGAATTTTTTAATTTAAAGTAATTTAAAATATAAAAATACATATTTAAAAAAATATATTAAAATGTTTAATTTGTATGATATGACGTTAGAAAATGTTGGTAGAATTGTAGGAAACTTACTAAGACGTATCACTCACTATTTTTAAAGAGTTGTCTTTCTAGCACATGACCCTTTAAGATTCAACATACCTTTTTGCTCGTAAGCACGAATCAAAACCAGCAAAGGTATCATAATTTATGTAACTTGGTCTCAAAATTTATAAAAATCATAGGGAGAATAGGTCGGAAAAATCCTATTCAAAACAAAGGTTTAATCTTGTTTTGAATAATAAATAAAATATAATAAAAATAAAGTAATAATTATTACATATAATTAACATAATTAAATTTTATAACAAAATATGTTACAATGGATTAAAATGATCATTAAAAGATAAGAGAAAAAATTAACTTTTAATGACCATTTAAAACAAATTAATTTTTTAAACTTCAAAAAATAATTCTTTTGAAATATCTTAATATTTTATAACAAATCCCTTCGTATTTTAAAAGAATTAAAAATATTGAGAAGATTAAAATTTACTGGGTTTACATTATTAGTGTAAATGCATCAAACCTGGTGTCTTTTGAAGTATGAATTAGATTCTGATGGTTTAGAGTCAGACTTAGAAGGGGAGGTTGAATAAGTCATGGACTCTTTTGTAGAAATAACAGTAATCGAGTGAATAGATAGATAGAAGAAATCAACATAGAGAATTTATACTGGTTCACTTTCAACACAGAAGTTACGTCCAATCCCTTCTAACTTGAAGGATTTCCACTATTGTAAAATCTCTTTTACAACAACAGCACCCGACCTATGCCACAAGTATTCTTGACTCCAACCATTTCTGGCTTAACCCAAGTATTCTTTCAACAAGTCACTCCTGGCTTAACCTAACTATTCTTTTGAAAGCCTATTCTAGCCATAGTGTTTCCCAACAAGTTAGTTTGGGTAACTCACTAGACCTTTACACAGTGTTTAAATGAATGAAAAGCCTTTTTCAGAACTTAGCATGTAAGAGATAGACAATTGAGTTTGAACACTAACACAACTAGAAAAATGACTAATAGCTACAACAAGTTAGCGACCGCCACATGCCGTCGCTAATTAGTGACCGCGTTAGCGACCACAAAATGAAAGCGACCTGGACCACGAAATATAGTGACCACATCCGCGACCGACATTGTACCGTCGCTAAAATTGGTAAAGAACCGTCGCTACCTCCGTCACAACATTAAACGTCGTCGCTGACCCGGTCGCTATAGTTATTTCCCTCCACTTTTTTGGTTTCCCTCCAATATATTTATGGCGCCAACTGATAGCGACGGGATATGTAGGGTCGCTATGTCCTCTAATGCATCAATGTAGCGACGGTGGTGTTGTGACGTCGCTAAATTGAAAATTTAACCGTCGCTCATGCCGTTGCTATCCCTTGTTGGGTTTCCCTCCAAGTTGTTTTGTTGGCGCCAAATATGAGCGACGGTATGCACCGTCGCTAGATTCTTATGCTAGTGACAGATGATACACCCGTCGTTAGGTGTCAGGAAATTAGTGACGGATGGTTTTGTAGTCACTATTGTATTTGACCTTCCCTCCGTTTATTTTAGTTTAAACGTGGGAATAT
This sequence comes from Clitoria ternatea, assembly GCA_037962975.1. Lineage (NCBI taxonomy): Eukaryota > Viridiplantae > Streptophyta > Magnoliopsida > Fabales > Fabaceae > Clitoria > Clitoria ternatea. The sequence continues at coordinate 283,170,344 of CM075671.1, read as the reverse complement.
AGCGACGGTAACCAAACATCGTCGCTAAAGAGGTCGCTAAGTTCAGGGATTAGTGACGGATTACTTGGACGTCGCTATATTTTTGGCCTTCCCTCCATAGTTTGAGTAGGGGAACATAGCGATGGTGGACGCACCCAGTCGCTAATATTCAGGGGTTAGTGACGGAAGTAGTTTACCGTCGCTAGCTTGTTCGTCTTCCCTCCATTCTTTCACTTTTAAGAAGGAATGGTAGCGACGGTGGAGTGCACCGTCGCTAATGTTGATGATGGTAGCGACGAACGTTGTCTTCCGTCGCTTAGTGTTTGTAATCCACGTGTTCAATTTAGTCACGTATGTAGCGACGGTTTTTATGTCGTCGCTAAAACTTATATCTTACTCGTCTTCGACCTTCCCCTCTTTCAGTTTTCAACGAACCCTTTCTCTCTGCCCTAACCTCTCCGATTCTCTCTGCCCTAACCCTTTCTCTCTGCCCTTGTGCCCTCCCCTTCCCTCCTTCTTCCTCACGCTGCCTTGCCTTGACCCACATTGCCCTTCCATAGTTCCCTCCCCTACCATCTGTCTTCCTCACCGTTCCCTCCTCTGCCAAACGTTGCCATCCTCCTCACCGTTTACAAAGCGTTTCTTCCCTTCGTGAGATAGCCTCTGGGGTGACCTCCACGAAGTAGGCTTTCCTCTCTCTCTGACGAAGCAGGGTTTCCCACTCTCTCCGGCGGCTCACCAATGATCGTCCCTCATCTCCGTCGTCTGTCACTCCCTCAGCAGGTAAGTAAGTGCTATCTAACTGATACGAACTGTCTGTGGGTCTTGGTTTACTAGTGTGTTATTGGAGTATTGATTTCACATTACATTTGAAACTTCAACCAATTTCGTTTATGTATTTAGTAAAATTTAGATAACCTAAACTGAAAATGAAGATAAGGTAAAATTTTAGGGTGGTGTTGATATCTGTAAGAAATGTGTAATCGAAACTGAAGGGGGAATTCACAAACTTTGAATTATGTCAATATAACCCTGCTTCTAACTGAAACTGACCTCTTAAGGTCACCAAACCAGCAGCTCAGTATGTCAATTTCTGAGCTTACCACTTACTAAGGAAAAGGCTTTAATAACTTCCAAGGTGATTAGTATGTAGTGAGCTTGAACGAAGAATAAGATCCTGAACCTTCATCATTTGAGGGGGGAATGAGGTTCCGAGTGTTCTAGCATTACTGTTAATGAATTACTGAGGTATTTGTGAGTTTCATAGAATTTATTTGGCCCCTTACATGTTAGTATTTATAGTCGTTTACTAAGTTTATGAAAATGATTCATTGTTTCTTTGAGCCCATTTTGACTCGTACCGATAAATTCCTTAACAAAACTTATCAAAATAATATCATTTATGAAATATTTAGGACATAGACACATAATCTGTGAAATGGATTGCTTGGAGGCTTATGAGCTAATTAGTACTAACATTGATATCACTACTCACTAGTTGCATGAAGATATTGTGCACATTAAGGATATGAGAATATGGAATTAGGAGTGTAGCTTCAACCATATTTCTAGGTTAAAAACTCCATTACAGATGCATTCGGGTGTGGAAGGCTCTAGGTTAAGCAACTCCATTACAAATGCATTAGTTGTTTTATTTCTTTTGTTTTAAAAAAACACCTATTTCCATCAACAAACCCTTCTGCTTGTGCTTTACAGATCCAAGTATTCTATAATATTTATCAAACATATATGACTAATGAAACACACATAATATTAGAAAAATCATAAAAGTAGGCATGTGAAAACTGAACTCTCAATGTAGATATCATGTCACGTTTCTATATATTTTAATGAAAATAAGATTTAATAACTATATAAATTAATTGATCATCAATGACAAAGTCAGAAATATGTCTATATGATTCAGATTATTCACGGAGCATTCAGTTCACCATACCGCATAAAGCCCCCTTACCAATGTGAAGCTAATGTTGAAGTTAGAATCTTATAATCCATGCCTATATAGTATAGGAATTTTTAATCGGTTGTTCCCTATTTAAACCAACATTTTAAGTCCTAAGCCAGTGGCTGAAAATCAACTTTTAATCTTAAAACCAGTGTCAAAACTGGTTTTGGAACTAGCTAGTTTCAATTATTCCATGAACTAAAAGCTGGTTCAAAACCAGTTTTGCACTTAAACTTAAAATGATTTATACGAAACTTCATAATTATATGTAATGTTATAGATGAAAACAAAATGAGCAGAGCGACCAAGAGTAATTAATTTTCCACTTGTACATGGTATAACATAAAACAAAAATGATAGGGACCTTCTGAATCTATTGTTAAGTCAAAAGAAATATGTGACAGGTATGTGGAAGCACATTTGCTTTTTGTACCAAGCTCAGACTTTCTGCTTTGAGGGAACAAAACGATGAATGAATTCTTCAAGTGACAAACAGAAAAGAGTTTCTTAATTTAACCTGAGAAATCCCCCTAAAATAACCATTTTCATACCTATTTGATAATTTTGATTTATCTATCAAATCCGTGGTTCAATTCATTGTTTAGTGTTCTATTAAATTGGATTTCGGGTGATTCTGCCATGGTTCTAAATATTGTATAGGACTTAAGTAGGCTACAACCCGCTTATGCTATTCAACCGTCAGACTCAACACACCAATGCAATTAAGTTACCTCTGTAACGCCCCGAAACGTGGATTAAAATTTTCGAGTAAATTTTTCATTTTTTCGAAAGATCATTTTAAAAATTATAAATTTAATTCAGAGTTTATATAACAATTAATAACAGCGGAAAAATTATCATACATACTAGTCGTGAATAATTAAATTCAAGAAAATATTTAAGTAGCGGAAACGATTGTGAAGATAATGGTACATGACATATTATATTTATTATAACCCATAAATTCAAAGTTCAGGTAATAAAACAAATAGACATCCATCATGGCATCACTCTGCATTCTGCGTGTCATTGACTGTAAAAATTAATGTAAGAGTGAGACAGAATATAGAATAAATATAAAATAGATAAAATTGCACAAACACAATCAACAATTCATAATGATATGATGAATATGCCAAACAAGTCCATTAATAGATCTTTAATTAGTCAAATGATGTCATGCTGGATCCATTTGGTCTTGGTGGGAATACTGCAGTAAAAGTCTCATAGAGACACAAATATGGCTTTAGCATATACCATGAATCCCTATACTTCATGGCGCTTAAGTACTGAAGTACACAATATCATAAGTAGGACTTCTGCATAAACCATGAATCCCTACACTCCATGGCACACAACATAATAGGGCTTAACTCATCATAGAGTAACCCCCACCAGGGTAGGCAATCATGGAACCCCTAAATTCCATGGTGCGTCCGAATGCTTATGATGCATGAATGCCTTTAATTCTTTTAACATACCATGATATCCACATTTCCAAAACCTCTTGGATACTACAAGTCCTCAAGGAACACAATACACATAATAATTCACAAAATCATGGATTTACTGTTTCAACCACATATGTCAATAACCACAAGGCATTCATGTACATATATATTAATTATGTCATTCATAATTATTCACCATCACAATATACAAACTGTATGATACTCAACAATATTTATAATAATTCATAATCACTCAATAATTTAATAAATAATTTTTATACATAGAGAAAATATCATTTTCTTTCAAAATAGCCATTCTAAGTGACTTTCAGCATCCCCAACAGCAACATACATTAGCAAAATAGTCATAACATGGGCAAATCAACTCCTTTTTAGGTGATTCCACTTTCTATAGCTCAATAATACAATTATCTACAACTTTAATGAAGAACACAGTTTCAAATTCCGAACAGAAATATTACTTATTCACGAAATACCACACTGCCTCAAGGTGAGTTTTTCAAAACGTACATATATTAGTAATTTCAGTGTTTCTGGAGTTACAAAAATGATTTTTGCATGAAACCAGTTCTAAAATACTCTTAACATAATTATCTACAACTTTCATGAAGACTCAAACAACTAATTCATACCACAAAATTCCCAGTATTGAAAACAAGATTCGGATTTCCAAAATTCCAGAATTTCAGAATTTCAGCTTGCACATACTTCAGTAATTTGAGCATAACTTGAACTACAAAAATTATTTTGATGTGAAACCACTTTCTAAAAATCCACAACTTAATTATCTACAACTTTCATGAAGACATCAAAGGCTGATTATGCACGTACAGTTCCCAGTAAATCAATATATACACAAAACAAAGGATAATCTTTCACACGAACATGCTGTAGTATTTTGGCTATAACTTTTGATATACTTATTCAAATTACTTGATTCAGGTATCAAAATTCAGATATCAAAAAGATCTACAACTTTCATGAAGAAGTAAGAGTCAAATTCACACGTTTTCAATATCAAAAATGAGCAACAAGTTACGAATAAATTCTGGAATCCTAGAATCAGCATACAATTCTACCCATTTCACAAATATTCACAACCCTGTCCCCTCTTACCTTAATGGAGGTTCCTAAAGTGGTTGAAAGTGTTGTATTATTGTCCTAGCTTCAGATCAAGAGTGAAATTGATGGAGAAAGTGAAAGAAAATAAGAGAGAGACTTCACTAACTTTAGCTTGTTCTAAGAATTCAGACTTGGGAACAAGATGTAGTGTTGATTTAATGATGTAAATGACAAGTGGGGGACAAGATTTTCATAATGGGATTGTAGTGGGATGTTAGGTGCATGAATTATGGTGATAATGGAGGTTTTAGGTGAGAAAAATGAGCTGGATTGTTGACCATTTCCGCAGCCTACATAATGTAGTTTGTTTGATTGAAGTAAATATCAATTCTGACACTGTTTTGGTATTTTAGGCATATCTCTCTCATATCTTAATGGATTTTAACAAATGTGGTCTTGTTGGAAAGCTAAGACAACGAGGAACAACTTTGTAGTTTACTACTTTTTCAAATTCAGACTCTAACAAGGTATTAAAATATGTACAAGATGATATGATTGAAATAAAATATCAATTCTGACACTGTTTCGGTATTTTGGACATATCTCTCTCATATCTTAATGAAATTTAACAAATTTGGTCTTGTTGGAAAGATAAGAAAAAGAGGAACAACTTTGTAGTTGGACACATTTCCAAATTCGGAATCTAACTAACAATTAAAATGTGTACAAGATGACGCATTTTGAGTGGAGTATGTGGCAATTTGATGAGAGTAATTGGAAAAGCCAAGGAAATTAATAACTAAGGAAATAGGTAATAAATTATTTGATTAACTTTTACCAAAGGTATAAAGTTAAAATTATTTACCATGGTAAAAGGTTAAATTGAAGATGTTGTCCTAACCAAAAATTTATGTAAAAAGTTGAGATAAAATGGATAATATCATTGATAGTCTAAATCAAAATGATTATACATGAGAATAAAATTTTTAGGATGTTACAACCTCTCGTTGGCCAAATTGTTAGCTGCTTATGCTATTCTGCCATGGTTCTAAACAAACAAATATACCCTACTAAACTTATTAAACAGACCACATGCTTTTATATTAACAGATTTCATAGCATCTTGCATCTCAAAAATTGTAATCTGCACTACAAGTATTCGGTACGAAAAGATGTTCGCCTATATTTTGAGAGTGATTACTAAGGTTTTGAAGGCCCAGTGGGATGGTCCATATATATCTTGGACAGATGCTGGGAAGGTTGTGCAAGATAGGTGGTTTGACACCTTCTCGGTAAGTTCCTAGCTCATTTGTTGTGACTTGATTTGTAAAATAGACCTGTTATTAATTTTGATTTCTCATTTCATTTTATAGCGTGATTACCAGTGGGCGGAGGGTATGATTGATGAGATTAGGAAGGTCTTTGCCACAAAGACCTCCAAAATCATCAAGAGTACCCTTTGGAAGGTGAGGGACAAGGGTGAGCTCCCTCGTTGGATCCCGGAGGACCATTGGGACGGGATGGTCCAGAAGTGGGCGGGGTCCCGTTCCAGCAGGCGAGTGCTCGGAACAGGGCCAACAGAGCCGCCGATGCTGCAGCTTCGGTTTACACTGGGGGTAGCATTTCAACCCTCGAGCACAAGAAAAGATTTGTAAGTATATTTATGTTAAACATTTCTATTATGATTCGTCTTACATGTTTACAAATAATAATCTCAATGTTTTTTGTCCACCACAGGAGCAGAGGGAGCACCGGGAGCCTTCTTTGTTTGAGGTCATGCAAATGACCAAGAAGAACAAAGCCGGTGCATAGGTAAACCAGAAGACTACGGATCTAGCGGTATTTACTTTTAACTGACACATGCTTATAATTTACAAATCAGCTTACTAATCCTATCATTGTTTTTGAATTTACAGGAGGCGTATCAGGCCAAGAGGGCCGAGAAGGAGGCGGACCTGGTGGCTTCCACTCCTGAAGGGGAGGTTCCTCCCACCCTATCTTGTTCTGACGACAACGCCATCTATATAGAGGCTGTTGGCGGTGTGAACAAGAAAGGGAGGGTATTTGGATTGGGTGGCGTCGGCACGCAGTTGGCGAAAAAGGGGAAGACCCCTTCCTCTTCGTCTTCCTCTGGTCTTCCGACTGAGGTCGTTCAGGTAATTCAAAACCTGAACGATGAGCTACAGGAGGAGCGACGTCAGAGGCAGTTGTTGTTGGAGCGGGCCGAGGGGGACCGACAGAAAACCGAGGCGGACCGACAGCGGGCCGAGGAGCAGCACGCCGAGACTCGTCGGCAACTTGCTCAGTAGCAGGAGCTACTGATGCAGTTGATGGCGAGGCTACCTCCCCCCACTTCCCAGGCGCCCCCACCACCACCCCAGGATCCCCCACCACCATGATTGTATTTTTATTATTTATACACATTGTATATTTGATTTTTAGTTATGTTATATTTCATTCAGTATTTATTTTGTCATTCTTTATTTATTATGTCAATATTTATTGGTAATTACATTCAAATCAAAAAGCCTTATTGTACCTATCATTAATAATTCAACCTATTTGATAAATTAATTTAATCTATTATTTTGTTTTTAATAATAATTTAATATTTTAAAAAAATTATTTAAATTTAATTATAAAATTTTATCAGCCAATACAAAATACAAAATATTTAACAAAACCTATATAAATATTAAAACCAATTTTTTTTAAAAAAAGTTTCCAATTAGCGACGGAAAAAGATGGTCGCTGTATTGTTAAAAATAGCGACGGATTAGAGTGGTCGCTGTATTGTATGAAACAGCGACGGAATATATTGGTCGCTGTATTGTTTACAACAGCGACGGAATACAGTGGTCGCTGTATTGTAAGAAACAGCGACGGAACATAGTGGTCGTTGTATTGTTAAAAACAGCGACGGACCTAAGTGGTCGCTGTATTGTCAGAAACAGCGACGGTATATCGTGGTCGCTGTATTGTTAAAAACAACGACGGACCTAAGTGGTCGCTACATGGGTACCCATAGCGACGCTTTTGGCATGGATTAGCGACCAATTCCTTCCGTTGCTAACAGGTGTTTTTTTAGTGGTGTAAGTTTTGACACAAGACCAAGGTCTGCTAGAGGCAGAACAAAACAGTGAGGGTCCTTGTCTTACAAAAATAGATGAACAAGAGAATTTTAGAACTTTGAACGAGATTGAATAATAGCTTAAATAAATTCTCTTTATATGTCTATCTATATGATGTTTCAAACTTCCTTGATATTTATAAAAGCTGAAGGATATGACCGTTAGTGCTTCTTGAAATGAGATATAGATGTTGAAAATCATTTGAAGGTATTTTGCCTTAAGCTTCTTGTTACCAGACCTTGAGGATGAAATGGACTCAAGAGGGCTGATACAGAACTTCTTTAGTTTTTTCATGAAAAAGGTTTCTCATGCATTTCCATGCACAAACCATTCATAAACTAATTCTCGATTGAGCATTAAGAGGGATGCTAGAGCTTTCTGAAATATTCTGACATAGTTTCTGAACTTGATCAGTATGCGTAGAAGTAGGTACACTGAAAGTTGCTGCTCATTTTGATATTGTTCCTTGTGTTCTTTGATGATAAACACGCAAATATGATAAAAGCATGAATCCCAATGCATCACTAAAATAGAATTTTGGAACATTGACAATGGTTCTTCGAATAGAATGCTTCTATCAGACTTTGGATAACCTGCCATACTTTTAGAATGTTGAAGCTCCCTCTTTGTTTTTATAACCTATTACTCGTATCCTGGAAAATACTTAGACGCACAAATAAATTATAAATAGTACAGACTTTACTTTCAAGTAAAAATACTTGATGAACGATATTAACAAATTTAAGGATATAAAGTTTAGGGTCTAGTTTAATAATACTTAAAATTCTTTTTCATCCATACTTTTTCTCAATAGATTCTAAACGGATAAACTTATCCAATAGTGAGTTGGTAAAGCAAAGCTTTTATGAATTAAGATCAGTTTGGTGTGTAAGCTAATGACCTACATGTCATATTATATTTCATAGCTCTTTTATTGTTTTCATTGTTTTGCTTAAATAGGTCATGTGCGTGCCTAGTATTTCATAAATTCTCTAGAAATTTTGATGTGTAAGCTAGCGGTTTATCTGTCACATTACATTTTTATGGTTCATTTGTTGTTTTCTCCATTTTACATGAATAGGCCATGTTGTGCTTTAGTGTGTTATAAGTGCTCTAAAAATTTCACCATATAATTTCATAGGAATATTCTTACTCTATACGTATATAGGTGTTTTCATTAGGTGTATGTTATACCTTATACATCATTAGGGTTTAAGGTATTGGAAATGGGGAAAACCTAATGTAAACCCTAAATCCCTAAATTGAATAATTTTGACTTGTAATTTACTTTCTTCTACTTTGTGTGATAGTGAAATTGGACACTTGGATCCTTGATCCTTGTTTCCTCTTTAGTACTTGATGCTCTTACAAGGATAAACACTAACGTTGAAGGTGCACCCCTCTATCGATGAAGATGAGAGCTCCTGGTAAGGTTAGCAATTAATCTTTTTCTTCCCTAATATAGTTTAGGGTGTCACTATAGGAAAATATGGTCTATTTAACATGTAGGTTACGAGGTTCATTTTATGGTTGAGGTTTTTATAAGGGATAAAGTCTATGTGCTACCCTGTGAAAATGCCCATGATTTTCTCTTTTAGATTATATTTCTCTAAGGTTTTCAAATGATTCCTTGTTCACATGTGTGTGTGTGTGTGGTCCCATGGTTCGCATTTCTCAACATTGTAGATTTGTTATTTATTGCATGCTCGTCCTTTTATGAGGTTAGGGAATCTCCCATACGGGTGTACTGTTTGTTACTGTATTATATTATTTTATTATTTAGATTAGAAAATAATTAGAAATTTGAATGTCTTGAGTAGGATATCAGTATTGGACTCTAATATGATGGTAGATTTGTGGTTGATGAAAAAGGTAGGATAGAATACAAATAGGGGAAGCTTGAAGAGTGGGAAGAATTAGACCCTTATTTCATAGATTTTTTTCCTTTCAACAAATTTGTTGAGAACCATGGATACTTTAGGTTGTGTAAAATATTTTGGTATGACCCAGAATTTGATTCGAGGGATGGGTTGAGGGTGTTGAAAGGTGATACAAGGCTGATGGATGTTGATATGGGGATGAGACAAGGCTGATGGATGTTGATGGAGGGAATCATGTTGAAGGTGATGACTCTAAGGTAGAAGTGGTAGAAGTAAATGGCATAATTAAGAGGCTAGGCTAGGAGGACACCCTAGATCCCTACTTATTACTGAAGAAGGGGCTAACAAAATGTTTAAAGAAATTGATGGCTTAGTGAAAAGAGTGACACAAGGTAATAAAGTTAGTAAGAATGAAGGAGTTGTTGAGAAGACAATGGTTGAGGTTCAACAACAATGGATAAATGAGGAGGTTATGGTATTGTTAAAATAAAAAGGTATGAGTATGAAATAGTTGAACATATTGGAGAAAAAGAGATTGAATGATCATGTTGAAAGTAGTTTGGAAAAGGACATTGTTAAAGTTTATGTAGAGTTAGAGAAGGATACTCAAAGGGTGATAGCGCGAATAAGGTTGAGGTAGGTGAAGGTTTAAGGTAAATTGAAGATACTAACAATGTTGTGGCAAAGGTAGAAGTAGGTGAGAGTTTCAAGTAGTGTGCTGATAAAGGTAAAAAGAAGTTTAAAGGAAAAGGGAAAAGGAAGAGGAAGGGTGGTCATGGAACTAGTAACAACAAGAAGAGGAAAATAAGGTTAAGCAAACCGTAGAAGACGAGGAGGTTAGTTATTCCTATCGTCTTTGATAGTGATACAGATAATGATGTTAAACTTGATGGCCATAAGGAAGGTGAAGAAAACAGTGGTGTCAATGTTGACATATGGGTTTCAGAAGAGCTAAAGACCCCTCAATGCTCAAAGGATGGAGGTAAATCTAAAGAGGTATATCCCTGATTTAATGAGATAGCCATTTTTGGCCATGTTAGGTTGGAGTGTGAGATGAAGTTTACCTTACTTGAGGTGTTCAAGCATGTAGTCAAAGAATACACTGTGCATTGGTGTGGATGAAGTTCATCATACGCTTACTTTCCTTCATAATTTTATAGCATTGGTCCAAATGAAGTTCATCATACAATGCCGCTATAAAATTATTGTATTGTTTATTAAATGAATGTTTTTTGTTTTTAAATATATTTATAAAAACAATGCTGAAGAAAAGTATGAGATAGAATAATCTATACGCTTACTTTCCTTCATAATTTTGTAGTATTGGTGCAAATGAAGTACATCCTACGACACCGCTATAAAATTATCGTAGAATTTTATTAAATGAAAATATTTTTGTTTTTAAATATATTTTTTTAGAAAATAATATCGGAAAAATATGAGTTAGAGTAATCTACACGCTTACTTCCTTCATAATTTTATAATATTGGTGTAGATTAAGTACATCAATACAATACCGCTATAAATTTTTTGCATAATATTATTAAATAAAAATATTTTTCATTTTTAAATATATTTAAAAAACAATGCCGAAGAAAAGTACGAGATAGAGTAATCTATACATTTACTTTCCTTCATAATTTTATAGTATTAGTGTAGATAAAATACATCATACGACACCGCTATAAAATTATTGCATAATCTTATTAAATGAAATTTTTTTAAAATATATTTTAAAAAATAATGACGAAAAAAGTACAAGATAGAATAATCTATACGCTTGTTTTCCTTCATAATTTTATAGTATTGGTGCAGATGAAGTACATCATATGATACAGCTATAAAATTATTGTATTGTTTATTAAATGAAAATATTTTATTTTATATATATATTCTTAAAAATACAATATCGAAAAAGTAATCTATACGCTTACTTCCTTCATAATTTCATAGTATTGGTGCATGTTAAGTACATCAATACAATACCGCTATAAAATTATTGCATAATCTTATTAAATGAAAATATTTTTTCATTTTTAAATATATTTTAAAAAATAATGCCGAAGAAAAATACATAGAGTAATCTATAGGCTTACTTTCCTTTATAATTTTATAGTATTAGTGCATATGAAATACATCATATGACACCATTATAAAACTATTGTATAATTTTATTAAATGAAAATATTTTTTAAAATATATTTCAAAAAACAATGACAAAGAAAAGTATAAGATAGAATAATCTATATGCTTGTTTTCCTTCATAATTTTATAGTATTTGTGTAGATGAAGTACATCATATGACATCACTATAAAATTATTGCATTGTTTATTGAATGAAAATATTTTTATTTTTTATATATTTTTTTAAAATTTAATACCGAAGAAAAGTACGGGATAGAGTAAACTATACGCTTACTTTCCTTCATAATTTTATAGTATTAGTGCAAATAAAGAACATCATACGACAATGCTATAATTTTTTTGCATTGTTAATTAAATAAAAATATTTTTGTTTTTTATATATTTTTAAAAAATTCAATATCAAAGAAAAGTATGAGATAGAGTAATTTGTACGCTTACTTTCCTTTATAATTTTATAGCATTGGTGTAGATTTCATTATACGACATCGCTATAAAATTATTATATAATTTTATTAAATGAAAATATTTTCATTTTTTGTTTACGAAGGAAAAATCTTAAACAAATGTTATTGGTCCAAATTAAATTTAAAACATCAATGGTTTCTATATGTTTTATTGATTTATTAACATGAAAAATAATAAATAAAAGTCTCAAATAAACATTACTAGTCCAAATTTAAATTAAAACACCCTAAAGATATTTTTATATTTTTTTAGTTTCTTAAGACAGAAATATACAATAAAATTAAAATAAGACATAAAACTTAAACACACATAAGGGGAGAGCTACAACTTATTATTATTTTTGGTCTTTTTATATTAAGATAAGGAAAGAATGAGTAGTAAATAAATAAATAAAATAATCAACTAATCAATAAATAAAATAAATATAATAATAAAAAGCTAATAAGAAAATAAAAAAGGTTGGGTGAGTATAGAGATGATGGTGGTTGCTAATGCTGATGAGGCTTAGTAGATGGTTAAGTTTTGGGTGTCACTATTTAGTGTTAGTATTTGATGTTAGGTGTTTTTGTTAAAGTGGTAAAACCGTGATGATGGGTGGATGAGTGATGGGATGAGAGACTGTTTGGTGGTAATGGTAGTGTAATTATCTAGGTGGTAAAGGAACAAACCAAACCAATAAATAAAACCAAATCAAAACTAGATTAAACAAACAACAACCACAATAAACAAAAGAGAAAGAAAAAGAAACATAAAAAACTTACCTATTTTTGGTGACTCAACCTTCTCGACCTTAATGGTGACCAGACCTTCTAATTTTAATGGTGACTGTTTTCTCAATTTAACAGTGACTTCTTTCTTAATTTAATGGTGACCACTTCTTGAGTTTTGCATTGACTAAAAAAATTTTGGGATTCCCTTAGAGTACTTATAGAGAAAAAGTCACCCATAATTACTGATCCATGATTCCATTTTCAAAAAGGAATAACCACTCACTCATCATGTTAACAAATCTACCCACTTCCTATTTCAAATAATGATGATATAGATGAATAATAAACTAAAAAATAAAAAGAAGATAATGGAAAATTAAAAGTCAAACGGCCATGAGGAAAAGAAAGAAATAAACAAAAACACAATAAAAAACAAAAAACAAAAATAAAAAAATAATAATGATAATAATAATAATATATAGAAAATAACAACAACAATAATAACCAAAAGGTAAAAATGAAATAAGATGAGAGAAAGAAAAATAAAATAATAATAATAAATAAAATAATAATAAATTAAAATGAAATACTAATAAATAGGAAAAAAATTGATGGTCAAATAAAAGTTAGCATTGAAAGTTGGGTTTGATGTTTATGGGTTGTGTTTCTTATGTTGGTTTTTGGAATGGTAAGTGGTGGCAGTATGACATGGGAAGGTGAGGTTGGTGAAGTTACTAGTAAGGGGTGGAGTGTTTGTTTTTGGTTGTGGTGGATTATGTTGGCTTTTGGTCAATCAGAGTGGCGAGCAAAGAGGATGGGAGGGGCAACCACCTTTGGTTTTCATTTTGTTTGTTTGGAATGTGGAGAAGGGTGGTGGGAGTTTGGTTGGTTAGTAGGGGTGGTAGCATTTTCGGAGGTGGTATTGGGAGGAAGGGTGGAGATAGATAAAAGAGAAAGAGAGGGCTAAAAAAGAAATTGCTAAAGTGACATGTACTTTATGGACAAATGACAATGGTAACATAACATTTTCTTGTCACGTCATCATATTTAACATAGATCATTAAAAGTATGAACTTATGATAAACGTTTAAAATTTTTTAGAGACTATTATCTGTGAGAAAAATTATATTGGAAATTTTTTAGGAAAAAAAACATAATTAACCTTTTATTTTAAATATACAATTAAAGTGGACTACTCTTATATTTTTAATCACATGCTGACTGGCAATCAACATGTCCGTTTTATAAAGAGTCTTCCATTTGTTTTCATGAGTAATTACTTGACATGAGACTTTCTTTCCAAATATATCATTTAAGCAAAAATTCATAAATATTTCAAATTAAAATGTTAATATTATGGTAACTTCATTTACTTGATATTACGAGGACATGGGTTCAAATTCTAGATTTTATATTTTGTCAAATTATTTTTCTTTTGATTTTATAATTTTTATAAATAGAAGAAAATGAATTCATTAATTTGTTGTAAAGATTGGGAACTCAATTGTATAAGAAAATGGCTTCATTAATTTGTTGTAAAGAATGACAGCTTATGATGATTTTAGTAAGGATTGGAAGCATATTGTGAGGGAGTGATGTTTGGTTGAAGGGCTACCGAATTTGTCCGTTACAATGATAATGTTGAAAAAAAAGTAGACACGGAGATATTGGGGGCTAATGATGATTAGCGAACATTACATGACATGATTCTTTTACCTTCTTATTAATTTGGTTCGGGTACATGCATATGAAGATGTTACTCTCCCCCTTCATTGTGTGCTAATGCTAGACATGATATCACTTTGAAAAGCATTTATGAGAAATCCTTGTTAGCAATGTTTTTGCACCCTCATTCTTTCCTAACAGCGTATGTGCAATGTACCGGTAAACTTCACTCACTCTCACCCGTTATCTCTTTCACACTTCATTTTCTACTAGAATACATGTGCAACATTATTGTTTTCTTCAAAGACATTATCAAAACTTGAAACATCCAAAATAAAAAAATTATAAATTATATTTTAAATGTAATAATTATCTAGTTTCATTCTTAAAGTAATTAAAAATAATAAAATACATTATCAATCCCACATAGACTACATAACTAAACACCAAATTGTTATTGGATTTTAATTTGAGCACAAATAGAAAGTTGATCTTAGAATAATATAAAGATGATTGAAACTAAAATTAGGATTAACGATCAACAGAAAATAAAATTCTTGATAAAGGAACCGAGACCAAAAACACTCATAGGGTTTTGTTTCATGCAAGTATTGAAACTAAGTGGAATTATAAGTTATAATTTAATTTTAATATGTTATTATCATATATTCACTCCCCAGTACATCACTAAGATTCAATCATATATATTCTAATCGTTAGGTTTACATTCCACTACTCACCAATGATTTAGATAATCTCAATGAGTGTTACAAATTCATAAACACGTGATTAAGCTTAAGGGTAAAATAAAACTCTGATTAATTAACATGCATTAGAATTATATAAGAAATTACAAAGTCACGTGGTTTCTTTATTAGGACTACTCCTACATTCTTAAGACTAAAGAAAACTATTCACTCATGATAAATGAAAACATATAGCAAATAAAAGAAAGAAAATAATTGACCCACACTTGTCCCTTGAGAAAAGGGAGAAGGACTATTGTTGCTCCTTTATGATCCTCTTGAACACAACTCTACACTTTCTAACCCTATCTAACCTAAAACTAAGTCAGAGTTCACTTAAATAGACCTAAAACTGTCTAAGTTCAAAGTGACTCGATTCGAATGGGGGAGAAAATAAAATAAGATAAAACATGCCTTTGGGAATTCCATGGGCACAAACACACACCCATTACCTTGTCGTGGAGTTATTGAGTGCTCATTTTATCTCTCTAAGACTTCCTTTGGCCCATTGTGCTTGATTATTGAACCTCATTAACTCTAAAACACTTTGGTCTTCGTGTTTTGCTCTTTTTAGACCCAAATTAGGCCCTATTGAACTATTTTCCTACAAACACAAAAGTCAAGTAAAGGTCCAAAACACAAAAGGAAACAAAATAAAAATAAATGAATCCTGAGAAAATCCTAAAAGTTTTAACAAAAAAAACGCTTCTAAAACTATGCATTTGGAAATGTATAAAAAACCTCAAGCTAAAACTTTGCTTATCCCTGAGCATAGACACTATTAAAAAGAAAAATGAATGGAAAGAATTGATAGTTCATCCAAAATGCAAAAAGGACCTAAAAATAAAGATAGGAATAAAATAAAAATAAAAAGAGAAAACATACTCACTTGAATTTCCTGAGGCAAACATAACACAATGTAATCAACAAACATGAGAAAAATGTCAAATAATAAAATTTCACATAATCATGATGACAAAAATACTCTTTAAGCAAAAAAAATATGTTATGACTAGACTTTGCATCCTAACTAAACAATGAACTCAAATATCTGTTCTAGCGCAACCTCTCTTAGGTTTCTGTTAAAAGGCACCTACCAACTAACACGACTCTTCCATTTAAGTATTTTCATGTTGCCACTTTGGATATCGAATGAGCACCTTTTGCCACATTAATTTGTTGGTCTTAAAGGGTACACCTAAGTTTTAAATAACTCACCAACACAGGTCTCAAAGAGGTGTCATTGATCTTAGGGGAAGAAGAGGACAAAGCAAAATACGAGTGTTGTAATATCCTGGGTGATTAATTTGAAAATTGGTGATTGGCAAATATCTATAAATAAACTATTTTAAATTAATTTAGATTTCTCAAAAATCATTATTAATTATTATAAATTAAATTTCAAATAATTAAGGCAATCAAAATTAAATAAATTAATCTGATTGGTTGATTATTAAATTTTGAAATTAAATAAGGTGATGGTAAATTTTGAATTACCGATGGGTTAAAAGTAAAAATGTTATTATTAAAAAGGTTATAAAAGAAAAATAAAAAAGAAAGGAAAATGGGTGAAATGACCATTGTACCCTCGAAGCATTAAAATTCAATTTTCTTATTCTTCCTCATGCCTCACCATGCAACCTTCTTCTTCTTCTTCTTCTTCTTCTTCTTCTTCTTCTTCACTTTCTTGCTTCCGTGACTTTCTAGGATGCAATTAGAAGGTGACTCGGCATCGAAACTAAAAATGAATCATGTTTCCGGGACTATGGCTTTGAGGTGAGTAATCAGGTACCCTTAATTTGATGTTTCCTATCTTTCTTTTGCTCTTTCTTTAGTCGTGTGTTGGATACTGATAGGTATTTAATTTGCATTGTTTTGTGATGTTTTTTACTTAGGATTTCTAGGTAATCTGTGTCATTTTCCTCTTGTTTCCCGTATGATTTCCTTTATTTCGCACATGTCACCTGGGTGTTTGAAGTTTTGCAGGAATAACCTTGATTTAGGTGCATAAATGCAAGAACGCAATGTATTTGACGAAGCATGTGATAGATGCAAGATAGTCCAACCATTTGGAAACTCAAAAAGAAGAAAGGATTCGCTCTTGGAAGTGGCATAAAAGAAGGAAAAACCAAAGAAACACTTCGGGGCCTTAAAACAGTAAAAGAAAAGGCATTTTGTGAAGTTTAGAGAAACCCACTGCCAGTGGGTTTTTCCCACTGGTCGTGGACCCCTCTGGAGTGGGTGATATTGTGTATAAAAAAAACCCACTGCCAGTGGGTTTTTCCCACTGGTCGTGGGTCTTGTTGTTGGAAACCCACTGCCAGTGGGTTTTTCCCACTGGCCATGGATCCTGCTGCCCGGAGGAGGAAAAATTGGTTTTTTGGATTCCAGAGAAACCCACTGCCAGTGGGTTTTTGCACGTTCTGCATAGGGCTCAATTTTTGGAGCAGTTTTCTGAATAAAAGGGTGGTTTTTGAGAGGAAAAAACACAGAGACATTGAGGGACATTTTTTGGGAGAAAAAGAGAGAGCTTTGCCAAGGATTTTCGAAGGGGATCAACGCCAAAACGTTAAAGGAGATCAAATTCTGCAGATTTGGGAGATTTAGTGAGAACTTCTTCTTATATTTTCTGAATCCCTCTTCATCTTTTGATTTTTCTTCTATGTTTGGTTTGAATTTCTTGTATTGTGGTATTGTTATAGTTGTTTCCATGGCACATTAAACATTTATCTTGGGAATTAAGGTGTAGCATTTATGTGAACCCATATGTAATGTTCTTCATTCTTGATTATTGAATTGTGTTCTTATTCGATTTTGTGAGTTCTTAATGCTTCCATTAAGCTTAGAGATAAGTATGGATGATTGTAAACGGTATGGGTAATCGAAAGATTGGTGTATAGTTTGAATTACACAAAATCGAACCTAGGGATTCAGGTTATGAAAGTGAACGAAACTCTTTGAGGAATATCCAAGTTTTCATAAAGCTTAAAGGACCTAATTAATGAATTGAACGCAGTTCTTTAATAATTAGGTACGTTAGTGAGGTTTCGAGAGAAAGTCACTGATCAATTTAGGAAAACTCGCCTTAAGAAACATGATTTAATGATCTAGAAATCGAACTGCATTAAATATTGGCACCCACATTTATGTGAATCTTTACTTCCCAAGAAATTAATCTCCATCGTCTCCAAATCAATCCTTTTATTATTGTTGCTTAGTGTTCTCTATTTATGTCATTTAGTTCTTTGCGTTATAAATTTCTAAACCAATAAATGAATTGTCTAGATAATCAAAATGCTATAAACCGGTAATTGGGAACAATCCCTGTGGGACGATAATTTTATTACTGCGATATCCTGTACGTTTACGGAAGGCTATCAGATACTCACATAGGGGTTTGGTTTTTATATGCTTATGGCAATGTGAGACTTGTGTAAAGCTTGTATGACAATGGTAGCTTTAGATTTGCATTTTCCTTTTCTCCCTTTCTTGGTTTTATGTGACTTTGCATGATGGAGGTTTTGTTTTATGTTTTCCTAGCGATTCGGAGCTTGGTAATAGTGTAACATCCCTGATCTTTTAGTAAAATTATGATGAGCGGAAAATATTAATAATTGTTTTAGAGATTTATTTGATATTTTTATGAATTATTAGGCAATTATAAATAATTAACTAGTGTGGAAATAAATAAATTTATTTATTGATTAATTACAAAAAGGTTAAATGAAATGAAATTAGAAGGAGGTAAAAGTTTAATTAAAACTTTCAAAGAAATTATAAAAGAAATAGGGAAAAGACAGTTTTGCCCCTGAGTCTTAAATAATAAAGATTCTTTCTCCTTCCTCATTCATTTCACGCGACTCCTTCTTCTTCTTCTCCTTACCATTGCCGTGAGTTGCATGCCACAAGGGGAGGCCCGTTTCGCGTCGAAACTTCGAAATAACTACGTCTCTGAGATCGTGGCTTCGAGGTGAGTTCAATGGACCCTTTAAATTGAGTTGTCTCTCTCTCTCCCTTCACTTTCTCTCTCTAGCCGATGGCCATGCATGGTGGATGGGACTTCTGTTTCCTACTCCTTCAGTGCATGGGAGTCTTAAAATGGTCTTTAGAGCAATGAGGGTGGTATAACGTTGATGGGTTTTACGTTTCGACCTCCGTAGGTAACGAAACGGACGTCGGAGGACCGATTAGCAAAGCGGGTGTTGGATTCGGCGGCAGGACTTTGAACACAGCATCTAGAAGGAGCAATCGGCATCAAGAACAAATCGTTGAAGCTTGGAATCGGGGTAAGGGGGTGTTCGGGTTGTAATTAATTAGAATAGGTACATATTTTGGGTCTGAGTCGTTGAACCGATTATGAACACGGTAAGAAATATTGGATGATAGTTGCATGTGTATGTATGTATGAATGTAAATTGTGTATGATTTATGATGAGTATGAGATTAAAATGTTTTGCATTGTGATGATTCGATGTGTATAGTGGCAATGTGATGGCGAGCTTGACAAGTAGGTCGCCCAGTGGCAATATGATGGCGGGCTTGACAAGTAGGTCGCCCATTTGATGAGTATGTGCTATTGTTGATGGCCATTTGTGATATGATATGAGAAATGTGAATTATATATGTATGATTGTGTGGTGTGGGACGGTCGACGGTATGTATAGCCCCTCGTTTCCGGCTCCCGTGGTTTTTGTGCCCAGTTGAGCTACCCAGTGGTCAAGTAGGACCCAGTGGTTGAGGTGGAGAGTCAAGCAGGACTCGGTGAACCAAGCAGGGTTCACGGGGTGTCAAGTAGGACCCCCAGCTGAAGGCCGATCCTTTAGTATCCGGATACTAGGCGTCGATTTTGTGTGAGAGTTAGTGGTGATAATTGATGAATTATTAGTAGTATGTGATGGTGTATGTACCTAATTATATTTACCGAGTGTGACTTGCTATATTCACCGAGTGTGATTTGCTATATTCGCCGAGTGTGATTTGCTATATTTGCCGAGTGTAATTTGTTATATTCGCCGAGTGTGATTTGCTATATTTGCCGAGTGTGATTTGCAATTTGTGGATAAAGCAGTCGGACGGAGTTTATATACACGTATTTTGTTATTTAATTTCTGTTCTAGATTAATTATAATACCAAACACTCACCCTTGCTGTGGCTTTCTTTCAATTTAGTAACCAGTGACAGGGAAGAGGTCGGAGCCCTAGAGGTGCGCCAAGCGGAGGATTGATGCCAAGGAACCGAGGAATTATGAAATGAATTCTGTGTGTAATGTATAATGAGTTTTTGTGTACGTGATGCCATAACATGTTGCTTGTGTATTGAACTAATCTAGAATCGGTATGTTGATTAATGTGGACATGAATTCATGTTGCTGAAGTGGTATGGTAATGATGTTAATGTGGTCGGTGTTAATTTTTATAAGTTTGATATATATATATATATTGGCACAGAGCCAATAGTAGATGTGAATGATAAATTGCTATGGGCAGGTTTTATAGATAATTGTGAGTCATGACCGAGAGAACCTCTTCCGAGTGAAGGAAGGTCAGAATGTTTCCGAGTGAGGTATGACCGAGAGATCCACTTCTGAGTGAAGGTTAGAATGTTTCCGAGTGAGGTATGCCCGAGAGAACCTCTTCCGAGTGAAGGAAGGTCAGAATGTTTCTGAGTGAGGTATGACCAAGAGATCCACTTCTGAGTGAAGGTTAGAATGTTTCCGAATGAGGTATGCCCGAGAGAACCTCTTCTGAGTGAAGGAAGGTTAGGATGTTTCCGAGTGAGGTATGCCCGAGAGAACCTCTTCTGAGTGAAGGTTAGGATGTTTCCGAGTGAGGCATGACCGAGAGATCCACTTCTGAGTGGGTTAGAATGTTTCCGAGTGAGACATGACCGAGAGAACTCTTCTGAGTGAGGGTTAGGATGTTTTCGAGTGAGGCATGACTGAGAGAACCCCCTTCCGAGTGAAGGAAGGTTAAGATGTTCCCGAGTGGGATATGACCGAGAGGACCATTTCCGAGTAAGAGACTGAACTATTAGCGAGTTTCCCTTACAGGTCTCGTAATCCGCTCAGGTTTAAAATGTAGAATTCGCTCAAGCGAGTCGGAACTTGCCTAAGCGACCTTCACTGGTTTCGCTTAAACGAATCAGGGTCTCGCTCAAGCGAGTGACCCTTGACTTTGTTTTCCTCTTCCGCTTATTCTGAATAATTCCATTTTATTATTTGATCTATTTACTATTGTTTATTATTTTGAGTGTGTTTAAGAAAAATAAATGTTATTTTACATTAAGATCTAATTAACTATCAGTAAACGCAAAAAAAAATGTAAAATTGACGTAGGACGTCACAAATAGACTATAATATGTTAGGTATGGCGAAGATTTAATGGGCTTTGTGTTTCGGTGCTCATAGGTATTGGAACGAGCATTAGAACGAGCATTGAAATGCCGCTAAGTAAAAAGTGTGTTCAGTGTTATAATTAATTAGAATCAGGTATCGACCCTAATCAGGGTTCGAAGGGAAAATGGTGCAGTCTGTAAAGACTATAGTAGTTAACTAAATATAGAACTAAATTGATAGAATAAGAAAGTAGATAAAGATAGGAAAGTGAATGTATGTTGACATGTTATTGATTGACAAAATGAATAAATGGTGATCCTAGAAAAATATGAAAATTATTGGTGGATCGTGGCTATGATAAATTGAGGTGTATAAATTTTTTATTTTAACTACATGTTGTAAATGCAATGAGATTTTGGGGTTAATTATGATATTTGTGTTTATAAGCCCTTGTGGTTGTTTAAGCCTAATTTGATGATTATGATAATTATTAATTATATCATGGTTAGTGATGTATGATTTGTGTTTGGGGCCTAATTTGTGTGGCCGCCTTGGTGATTATTATGGGCTGGATCTGTGTGGCCACCCTATATAATTAATGTGAGGCCATTGTGCCAATTAATAAGAAGACATGGAATTTAAAATGGATATATGTGCTTTGTGTGGTTGATGACGATCGACGGTATATGTTACCCCTCGTTTTTTGCTCCCGTGGTCAAGTAGGACCCAGTTGAGCTACCTAGTGGTCAAGCACGACCCAGTGATTAAGGTGGAGAGCCATGTTGGGCTCGATGGACAAGGTCGGGTTCATGGAATGTCAAGTAGGACCCCCAGTTGAAGATCGGTCCTTTTAGTATCTGGATATTAGGGCGTCATGATATTTTCTTGAGAGTCAGTTATGTTTTACATGATTTGACCATGTTGATGTTGTTATCGGTGTTTAATTATTTATCCAAATTATTGAACATATGAAGATTCATATTGATTTTTAAGTTATCTCGTCTTCTTGATGAATCATGTGTTGGTGATGATATGAGATAAAATGAATTAAATTCTTATTGATGAGCATTGTCTTGTTATTAGCCTGGTGGGCATGCTATAATGATAGGAAAATGGCAAAATTGATAAAGATTGGTAGTACATTATATTCAAAAATTTAAAGGATTAACTTAGAGTTTGATGTTTTATTGGTCTGATGGATTGTGATGATTTTATACATGGTAAAGTGTTTTAACGAAGAAGAGGGAATGTATAGGTGAGGTATATGATATTGTTTCTTTGTGTATGCCATTCTATATTAATTATGATTGCCAACACTCACCCTTGTTGTTTTTTATTTTTCTTTCTAGTAAGCAATGATAGGGAAGACGTGGATGCCCCGAGAGAAGCGCCAAATGAAGAGCGAGTGCCAAGAAAGAAGTGAAGTTAGTTGTTATGGTGATGATTGAAATGGATTAGTTATGATGCTTTTATATGTGTATGTGTTGTTTTATGATGGTAGCCTTGATGGTGTGTTTGATTTCTAAGCCTAGGTCATAATGAGATAGTTGATATTGAAGGTTATGTTCAATTGTTTAATGATATTGAGTTAACATGTGAAAGTAGATTATGGATGTGGAACTTATGTAACGAATTTGTATACATGATGTTTATGGTTATGTGTGTTGATTGGCACAAAGCCACTTTGATTAATGATGAGATCATATAGGCAGATGAACTGTTGGTGTACATGTATTGATACAAAGGTGATTATGTTGAACATAGTGTAAGAGTTAAATGTTTGATAAGGATTAATGAATTGATGATTGAGGAAATGACATTTTGCATATTAGGTGAAAGATAAGCTAAAAAAGGAACTGGAGGGTGAAACTGAGATCTGGTGAGAATTAGAACCGCCGAAGGGAACCAATAGGTCCCATAGCCATTAAGAACTTGTATACATGACCATTGATTGAATAGCAGTTCATTTACTAAGTTTAGTGCATAGTGTTATTCCATATTGAGTGAAATGCATTTTGTGCATAACTTTGTCTTATGTGAGAATTTTGGCGAACGGACTACGCCAACAGATCTGGAATGAGGAAAACATAGTGCCCATGAAGTTTGGTAGTAATCAGAGTTGAAACGAGCAAGTTATGATACGAAGAAGTTAGTTAGGAGGTTAAGACTCGCTCAAGTAAGGATAATCTCACTTGAGCGAGAGTCAAATGGTCAGTTTCTGATGGATTTTTGCTCAAGCAAAGGTATTTTCACTTGAGCAAGACTCATAGGTGATGTTTATGTTGAATTTTCTCTCAAGCGAGCTAATTTTTGCTTAAGCAAGAATCAAATTAGCTATTGCTTTCTTCATAAAAGTTGTTCATAATTGAGTCACGGTCCTTTTTCAGTTGGAATGACCTCAATCAGAGGTCTGTAGCCTGAGTTATGCCTAAAATACTACAAGGTGTTCAGGTAGAAATTTTATGCAGACTGATTTCACTTTCTCTTGTTTAGGGAAACTTTAGAGGAATAGTTGGCCCTCGGCCCCTTCATGATATTTGTAGATAATTAAGTTATGAAAGTGTATTGATTGGATTTACCTTGATTGGAGTTTTATGGTTTCAGTTAGGCGTAAATGACTAAGCAATGCGTAGGGAGTTAGCGTGCTAGAATTTTTTCTTTAAACTTCTTCATATCATGGTTTAAATTTTTTATGTCCACCATATTATTTAAAGTGTATTAAACTTAAATTGGGTGTAAATACATGATTTAAAATCAAGTAATAAGTCAGACGTTACAAGTGTACCCAACGGGCCAATAAATTAGAAGTACTAAGACTTTGACTCTTACCTTTCACTTAGACTAGGGCAAAAAAATCCAACACAACTATGTGTGTGTGATAGAGCAAAAGTCAATGGCTATAAATCATATGAAATTACTAACATATATTATACAAGTATTCATAGATGTCGGTTAATCATAATATATAAGAGTATCAAGCATTGGTATAATTCAAGAAAAGGTCCTAAAGAAAATATTTTTTATTTTTTATTTTTCTCCTTTTTTATATACTTTAAGAAAAATAAAATTTGATGCATGGTGGATGATGCATGAATGAATGCATGAACTTGAATGTAATGCATGATCATGAAATATGCATGAAAAATTAAAATCAATTAAAGAAAGATAAAAATAAAATATGAAATATGTATAAAAATACATAATGATAAGACAAACACAACAAGAAAAAAGTTAAGCAAAAATTTGGGCCTAAAATATGCAACCTAAACCATATACACAGACTCAATATATAGAAAAACATATAAGGACCTTTCCTAATAACCTCAAGCTAAAACTTTGCATTGTCCCTAGTGCAAAAAATAAAAATAGAATAAGAGAAGATGAAATAGACTCACTTGGTCATTTAGCTAGTGGAATATGGCCTGAATAGGTGCCAATCATACATAAGATCTATCCACTAGCTCATAGTCCATCTAGCCACCTTGCTCCACTTCTTGCTTGTAATGGTGTGTTGGTCATTTCGCAAGTTTACCAAATTGACTAAAGTTTCAATAAGTATTTCAGAGTTATCGTATCCATAAGGATTTGTATGATATTCAATAATATTACAATAATTGTTTGTAAGTCACAATAAATATATGTATATTATGTTCAAGGTTTGACTCATTGATTGATTGGTTTGAAAATATTTAATTGAGTGTCAAAGTAAAAAGCAATAAAACAAAGATAATAAAATAGTATTAGGATCAAACTTCCATATCCTATTCATTCCTTTGAGATTCTATTATGTATTGGTAGACATTAAATCAAGTTAATGTAGCATAAAAGTCACTAAGTTTAATCCCTTAATGAATAGATTTTAAACCCCTAACATTAAATTTCAACCTCTTTGACAATCCAATTTTAGAATTTGCATTAAGAAAAGAGTTTAACAACCATTAGAATCAACTTTATCTCTAGAAGAAGAATCTAATAGGCATTTTATTCCTAAAACTTGTTCGGTAAACCAAACACGCACAAATAACATTCTCCTGAATAGAAATAAATATTAGACAATGAGAAATAAAATGCTAACATGATATTAATACATAAACATATACAAATATTCACTACAAAATCATAAGTAGAAATAAGCTTGAGCTTAGCTAAACATAGTCATGAGGGTCAACCCTAACAACATTAATGTACAAGAGGAAAAGAGAAAATCTTGGAAAAACAAGTCCCCAAGGTGCTCCAATGGCTTCAAGGTCGTTAAGAACTACAAGCTCCTCTCCTTAACATCAAAGATAACTCTAAATGTGTGTTTTAAGACTCTTAATAGAGCCTACTACCCAAAAACCTCTCTAGCGATAGGTGTGCTGCTCGAGCAGTTTGGCTAAATTCTACAACATCCACTCGAGTTGTGGCATGGTCGCTCGAGTAGCTGGTCTTTTGGGCTAATCTTCAATTCTTCACTTACAACCTCTTTTTGATGCCTAAAACCTATCAAAACAAACTTAAATCATTAGTTAGTTGGCAATTTATGTGTTAAAAAGGGATATTAAAATGCATTAATTAGGTGTTTTAGTATCAAATTAAATATGGAATTTATTAAGAAAAAATCCTTAAACTGACAACTAACATGGTGCTCTCTAGAAAAATGAATATCCTCTAGTGACCTTTTGTTTTTTTTTTCCTTGAAGCCATGGGTAGAAGGCATGAAGGCAGTGATTTGGGTAGGTTTTGGAAGAAATGAGAAGGTTGATAGAGGATAATATGGTGGTGGTTTGAGGGAGGGGTATGTTTAATTGTGGAAATTAGTGAGAACGATTAGTAAGGATGAAGGATTGAAGGTGGAATAAGGTAAGGGAATGAAGGTTTAAAAGGAGAGTGGATAGAGTTTTTAAAGACTAGAAAGAGAAAGGAAAGAAAGAAATAGAGGTTTTGATGTATGAGTTGTGGTTTGAGTGTGCTGTACTGAAATTTTGCCTACTCAAATTCCTTAATCATGGTAGAATTCCATGGCCAGACCATGTACCTTTCTTTTTGAATTCATAGCTAGGCATAAAATTCCACACCTTGGTTGTGGAGTTCCAATTTCAACTCCATGGCCATGGCATGACTTCACACTTAGGGAGTGGAATTTCCCATTCTTTTAAGACATCTCTAGCTTCATTTCAACTAATATAAACATGATTATATTGACCCCAACTCCAATATTTTTGCCTTTTCTTTGATTTTCTTCACATTAACACATATTAAACTCCTAACAACATAAAATTAAAGGACCCAAAGACTCAAGAAAATCAAAATCAAAATCAAGACTCAAACAGAAATAAGAAAAATGTCGGGTTTCCTCCCAACAAATGCTAATTGAATGTATGAGTTAGACCAAACCTCAGTGAAATGCTCAAGGTACCTTCTGTTAGGGAATCCCTAGTACATGAGCAGTGAAAATACAAGGGTTCCTATAGGATTTGCAAAGCGCCGTGTTTCAAAGCACAAGACAAACACACACAAAAAATTCGTTTTAGGATTACCTCTTGAAGAACACCGAAGCAGTCGTAGCCTCGTCCTTTAGGAGTCCACACGAGCACTCCCACCAGAATCGCAACACTTGCCAACTGCTAGTTTGACATCGTGTAGCTCTTGCAACTTTTACGAATTTGTGTCTCACTTTAGTGAATGACCTATGAACATCTTATGCTCTATTTATAGGCTTAGGTTTGACCTAATTTGTTCTCTCTAAAGAGGGGGCTCCTTACTCATTCTAAACGAGTTAGGCCCAATAGCTTTATTTTAGTCCAACTAAAATAAAACAAAACATTTTTTGATGAGCTTACTCTATGTGTGTGACCCTATAGGTAAAATACCCGGTCATATTAATAATAAATTATTTTATTATTAATATAAAATAAGAGCGGCATCTAGCAATGCATCATTATGTCCGAATATTATTTAATATCAACATAACCTATAAGTGATAATTATTTTATATGTTTGTTCCTTTTGTCACGATATCCTAATTGGGCCTAAGGCATGGTTGCGTCATCCTTGTACAACCCAATTTATTTTACTTGATACCAGAGCATGCCCATGCGTTTCCTTAGTCTTACTCCATCAAGTGGCCTATAGATATCACTCCTATCACATAGGAGAGACAAATCTCATCTACATCACTCATATCCCTCTGCATAATTTGTTCATTGCCTAATCACAACCTTTATAGTCCTCTCGTTACAGAAGACGTTTAATTGTATTAAAACAACAAACTCCTCATGTAGGAATCGTAGTGACTTCAGGTCGAAGGACTACATATACCATTATCACATTGAGAATCGTTTATGACATTCATGTAACGATCCATGCAACGTTCTCATGGTGGGTCTGTCTAGTACATCATTACTCTTAATGTGTACCCGTGTGAAGACTTGATATCATCTATGTCTATGATATGTAAGATCAGGTCATCAGTACACTCACACACTAGTCTCAATGTATTTACATGTCCCCATGTAAATACTTGACTAGGGACATTTTAGGAATAACTTTCATATGACCTATTACTCCAAGGATAAATACGTTTTAAAACAATTTTAAACTGAAATACTTATTTTATTGATAAGCAGAAAAATGATACAAATGAAAAAGCATAAAAGCTCATAGTGCATACACCAACACATTTATCATGAAGATACAACTTCTCTTTATCATCATCATGATCACCAAGAAAAATTTCTTTGAATGGACCATAGAGGTTCTCGATCTTCCACTTCAAGCCTTTATACCTCAAATAGGGAAGACTTTTCTAAGTTGAGATGGTCCTGACTATATTGCTTGGAGCATGCTAGGGAAAGGCTTCAATATTGAGTGAATTAGTATCACATAGTCTTTCTTGGGGAATTTCTTCAGAGCAATGTCACACTTTCCTTTAAACCACTTGTTGTGTACTTTATCTGGTGGCAAATTCTCCTTCTAATTCTTTGTTTGAGTGTTTCCTTCGTGCTCTTTATTTGGTTCATAATAGTGTAGGTAGAAACACCTTAAGTAAATGGTCAAAATATGAGTCTCTTTATTATGATTTCCTTCATACATTTCTTTATCTAGACTAACAACCTTAAGCTATTTTTGGAGACAACCTTTCGATGCTTCCTTTACTGCCAATTCCTATAATAAGTCACTTCTACACAAATAAACCTCAACAAATGTACTTGGTAGAATTGTCAAAATGGGTTACCTAGTCTGACCCGCCTGTGGTGGGTTCGAGCTGTTTTCGGGCCAGACTTAAAAGGTATGGTTTGACCCCAACATTGCTAAAGATTTTATTTTAGTCTTTTAACTTTTAGTTAAAGGATTTTTGTCCCATAAATTATTCAATTTGTTGATATTTGATCCCCACATTTTAATTTCAAGACTTTAATTCTTCGGTTATTTGATTTATTGATATATTTGGCCCTCTTATCTATTTTTCATGTGATTAATAATATTTTTATAATACTATTTTTCTATAAAAATTGATAGTTATCGATCCAGTCCTGATATTGATCCCTGGACTTAATGGTAATTTAACCAAAATCCGTTCTCAAGGACCGATGTCACGTAATATCCGGTGTCCTAACACCGGACCTCCTAAATCATGCGCAAGGTCTCTAAACCAACCCTGATGTGAGCCATTCTCTCAACACCGGAAGGTCATGATTGACCTATGCATCAGTGTGTTAAACAAGTAACTTGTAAAGTGACTAATTGGTAGGTAGAGCCATTTGGTCACTTCCTTTTCATATGTCAACCTTTCTCTAAAAGATTAGAAAATGGTTGACACCATGTAGGGAAAGCTTGGTGAACAAGGAGACATTTCCACTACCTCCAGATATAAATTTTCATGCATCAACGTAATAAAGGTAGAACACTCTCTCTTAAACTTACGCTCGAGCTTTGATATTTCTCTTGAATATTCACTAACTAGAGCGTCAAAGTGTCCTTGCATGTGCACCCCATTTCGCCTCCCAACACGTAAGGCTGGTGATTTGGTACGAGAATTCACTCCAAGACCTTTATTTTCGATTGAAATAAAAGATATAATATAGGATCCCCACTGGACCGTTGTAAAATTCATACATAAAGACTTGTTTTAAGGACTGTTGCGAGACCAGATCTTGCATCTTGACCCAGACCAGTTCTGTTATTATATTATATATAGAAAATACAAATTTATATAAACAATAATTTACATATTATACATAACTCCTGTAATTTTTTCACATTATTAATTGGATTAAAAATAAATAAAAGGACCAAATATGTCAATAAATCATATAGTTTAGTGACTAAAATTATACAATTAAAAATTAGATATAAAATATCAACAAATTAACTAATTTATGAACAAAAATTATATAATTAAAATTGAGACCAAAAACAAACAATTAGAAAAATGATGGCACAAAAAACATGATTAAACTTTCTCTCTAATGTTGATTTTAACCTCCAAATCCAGAAACAAACTAAAACTTGGATTTATTAGAGATAGGTTATAATTTTAATTTAAAAAACAGAATGAAATACATTATATATTATATAAAAATCACATTTTAAACTTAGTTTTTCTTTTAAAATGAAAGAGGTACGAAACGGCATCGTATGGAACAATCATCAAAGTACTTCTAGTTCCGCGGTCTGGACTCATCATGGTATTTTTCCAGAGCACTAAGCAGTCGCGTTACGAAAACGCACCGTTTCGTTCCTGTTGAGGTTCTTAAGGAGGAGAGTGAACACTAACAAATAATAACAAGTGTAACAATGGCAGAGAAACCCCAACCGGTTCGTGTACTGTACTGCGGTGTGTGTAGTTTGCCCCCTGAATACTGCGAATTCGGATCCGATTTCGGTAAATGCAAACCCTGGTTGATCAAAAACGTCCCTGACCTATATCCTCATCTTCTTCAAGGTACCCATTCTAGTCTATTCAATTTCAACCACAATTCAATTTTATTCCCCAATCTACACTTTTTTTTATTTATATTTCATTATCCAATCTTGATTGCCAATACAATTAATTTTATTATTACTATGTGCAGAGGCAACTGAAAAGGAAGCTGATAAAGTTGCCGACAAGCTACAAAGTACTGGTATATCTTCCGGAGCTGGCGATGGAGCTGCTTCCTCAGGTTCACATTTTTTTAATAACAAATATTTAATGAGAAAGCGATTATAAATGTGAAAATGACGTGAATTTCAGAATTGACGTGTAATTTTGTCGCATTGATTTATTTATGTTGTTTGGCGGCATTCATTGATTTGAATTGTTTTGTAACCTTTTATTTTGCGTGTGAATTGGTTGTAAACAAAATCAATTTTATGAAGACGCTCTTATGTTGTTTGTTTTGATGTTTTAGCACCAAAGCAAGAAGAGGTGAAACGTCTTCCTGGTGGGAAGATAAAGAAAAAGGTATGTCTTGGGATTCTTTTGCACTCTCAAGTGAATGTACTTGTGGTTTGGTGCTGAGCATCGCGTTTCCATGTCGTATGATGTGATCAGAAGGTGTATTGCTTTTCAGGAGAAGCAAGAGGTTGTTATTGAGAAGGTTGTGCGTAATAAGAGAAAATGTATCACCACTGTGAAGGGGCTTGAACTTTTTGGTGAGTTTAATTATTTCTTTTCTATTTCGGTCTTGGGCAATGTTTGGGTGTCTAATGATAAGTTGAAGGTAATTGAACAGGATGGAATGGGATAAACTTATCAATATCATACCATTGTTTAGATATTTAATCATGGGATAGATAGACGGAGGTTTTCCTTCCCTTGTTTGGGAAGTAAATTAAATGGTGTCATCGGTTTGGGAGTTAGTGTGCTATAAGTTGGTTGTGTTTAACATTTTCCAAATTGATGTTGAGGGATGGGGAAGAGAAATGAATGATTTGGATGGAATGGAATTGAATAGAATATATTCATTAGGCTCCATTCTACTCTAAATCCATAAGTAACTGTTGTTGTCATTTCATTCCCTTCCATTTGTTCCCATTCTATCAAGTATTAATCCAGACATGCCCTTAGGTTGTGTTTGGATAGAGAATTTCAAATTCTAGAATTGTTAAACTAATAGTGGGAAGTAATCATAAAAAATTCTAACATGGAAGTAATGATAAATGATAATATAAGATGAGTTAAATAAAAAAAGGGGAATTTTGAAATTCTCTTTTAACATGTGTCATTTGAAATTCTTCCCATTTATACTAAAATTGTTAATTCTATGGTAATCTTAAAATGTTTCATTGTCAGTTAAATACATTGTAAATATTGCAATTCTCTGGAATTTAAAAAATTCCCCATCCAAACACAACCTTAAGTTTTTATAACATAGGTGTTTTTGGTGTTTGAATCCGCTTCTTTTATTGCATTCCAGGTGTCAAGCTCAGTGATGCTTCAAAGAAACTCGGGAAAAAGTTTGCTACAGGAGCCTCTGTTGTCAAGGTTTATTGATTTTTAGATGATGTACCTTTGGTATCTGTTTGGGGTCCTTCCTCTTTCTGGAAATAATTTCTTTTTCCTCCCTTTAAAAAGCTCTCTCAAGAAGTTACTAAGGGTTTGAACACTAAATAAACTAATCCAAAATCCCATATATGGTTGCTGTTTCATAGTTGGATATTATGTCTTATTCTTTTGTGAATTGACTGGTTTTAGGGCCCCACTGAGAAAGAACAAATTGATGTTCAAGGGGACATAGCTTATGACATTGTGGAGTTCATTACAGAAACATGGCCCGATGTAAGTGATTTTGATTGTTGGTTGATAAGTATTATAAGACATTACAGTTTCTATTGCAATTTGCTTTTTAATTTGTCGAAGAGAGTCAAGAGACTAATGGATGTTTTCATTTGGTTACAGTGGCAATGTATCTTGGAATTGGCTTATGAGATTTATGGAATAATACACATATCTAGGCTAGGATACAATGCTGATTTGCTGAATGTAGTGATATTTTACTTATAACAAATGTTTCTAAGTGAAGTAAGCCACTTGGTAATTTTGGATTATATTAGATCTATTAGTGGTAAAAAACATGTTCCACCTGTAAACTCATTTATAGTCTATTACTAATGATGACTTTGATGATGAAAATGGAGTTTGTAGTTAGTAGCTGTAAAGATGCATCTGTTTTTTTTCTGTGGACATCATTGAGTAAGCCTGGCCTGCCTGTTGTTATAGAGGCTCTTCTTTCTGTTAACTACTATCCCTGAACCCACTTGTTTGACAATTTTAAATATACGTTTAGTTAGATAAAATGCATCTTTTGAAATGTATGGCATATGTTTTCTATATTCTGAATAATTTCATAAGCATAGGAGGAGGTGCCATCATTGTAAGGCCATTCTCTGGGCAGAAAATGAAAAGGAAAAAAATATTAGGGCTTCTAAAAAAAATGAAGGAAGCACATGGTTTGAATAGCAATGATGGAAAAACAGGTAAGTTTTATTAAAACAAAGAGAACATACAGTTAGGGCTTCTGTGGTATGAATTATTTTTTTTTATAAGAATAGGAGGTGCCGTCATTATAAGCTGGAATAGGAGTTGAGTACTGCTTAAAGATTTCACTCATCCTTTATTTGGATGAGATTGAAAAAGAAAGAGGGGGAAGTTTTTTGAAATTTAAATGAAGTGAAAAGTTGGAAAGGAAATGCTGGGTGTGTTTGATTTGATTTTGTTTTTGAAGGTTATTTGTTTTCATAAAATGTTTCCTGTTTCTATTTTTTTTTCATTTTTAATTACAAATATGTCACTTTGTTTCTTGTTTTTAAGAGTTTGAATAAGAAACAGTGAAAACAACAAAAGTTTTTTTTTAATTTTCTATGAAAACTATTGAAAATAGGAAATAAATGAAACTAAGGTGATATTTCTCTAATTTAATTTAAAATTAAAAATTGGAAACATTTTCTAAAACCAAACAACTCAGATTTTTAAAACTATTATGCAAAATAGCTTTTGAAAACTATTTTTAAGAACAAGAGAGAAACTAAAATTGTTTGATAAGGTGATTTTGGAAACAGTTTTAAAAGGATGAAGTGGAGTTGTTATGGGTGAAAGGGTTTTGGCACCTGAACAGAAAACCATACTATCAAGTAACTCCCCTATAGGTAGTGGTGTGGAGTTGCACACGCTTGATGAATATTTGATGAATCTGTATATGGGGAATATGAAATAAATTTAGTGGATGCTTTAGAAATAGATAGTGTTTGCAGTGTATTTCCAGCAATTTGTAATCAAACTGAATCCAAAGACCACCATTAATCAACTAAGGCTGGAAGAAAAAATGGTAGCAGAACCCAAAACCAATCAGAGGAAGATGGGACAATGAACAGGAAGGCATGGGAATATGCTGTGTTCAAGATCCTTTTATTGTTTTATTTTGCATGTTATTTTGAATTTGTCATTAATGAAATGACCTGTTTACACATTTGTCACCCTGAAAGTGCAGTTTGAAATCATGTTTAAGGGGCTTGCTTGATAACTGTTTACAGAAACAGTGTAGTTTTTGAAAACAATAAAAAAGTGTTTCAATGTGTCTCTTATCAACTATACAAAGAATAATAAAACATAAGTTCTAGAAATAAAAAATCAGAATCTTTTGATGATTTCTTGTTCTTAAACAAGAACTTTTAACTTCTAAAACATTTTTAAAACTATATACAAAAAACAACTCTTTAAGTGTTACCCATCAATTTTTTTTTTTCTTACAATAAACTTGTTATATAAAAAGAGAAGACTAGAGAGCATTCAAACAGGTTTTTAGAAACTGTTTAAAACACAACAAAAAGATATATATATATATATATATATATATATATATATATATATTGTATATAAAATATTTTTTAGAAATAGTAACAAATAGTTGGCCCTCTGGTTCTGACTTTTGTTTCCTTTTGTTCTCTCCAATCTAATAAAAGAAATCTTTCAGTGAGCTGTTTTCTTTCTGGTTGATCCAAATCTCATTGCTTTACCTGTGTTTATACTTATGCATGTCACTGGTTCTCTATAAATGTCACTGGTATTTTGTACCTTTTCGCCCAAGGCATTAGATGTTAGAACTTTCACATGATTGAAAATCTATCTTCTCCTTGCAGGTTCCTGAAACAGCAATTTTCTTTATAGAAGATGGAAGAAAGGTTCCAGCTGCTTGATTTTGAAATTCCGGCGGCATAAAACCTCAGACTGATGGCTGGACTTTTGCTATATTACTGTACTTTTGAAGTGAAGGGCTTATAAGCTTAGTAACTAATGTTTTAGACTTCCCCCTACCCAAAAAGAAAAATGTTTATTAGCGTGGCCTTCGTGGACATGAGCACATGTATTCCTGGTTCAACTATCCAACTAATGGTGTGCGTGTAGAGGCAAAAGGAAAAAAAAAAGTTTGTTTGCTTCATTTTTGTACTTGCATTGAGTTTTTTTAGTCATCAAAGGGTGCTAATTTTTTTTGGGGGAAATGCTCTGCCTCCATAACTTGCCCAGTTTAATTCTATGATCTTACTTGCATTGTGAATTATTCTCCCTTAGGTTTGTAGTAATCTGTTTAGGGTCTGAACATAATCAGAAAATAATTCAGTTGAATTCTGGCACTTATCGTAAGTTTCTGTTCTTTTATTTGTTCTGGGCGAAGGGGGAGGAGATGAGATATGGATGGGTATGGGTCTACAATGGAGAGTCATGTTATTAGATAAATGAGATGTTTGGTTTGC
Source organism: Clitoria ternatea (assembly GCA_037962975.1). NCBI lineage: Eukaryota > Viridiplantae > Streptophyta > Magnoliopsida > Fabales > Fabaceae > Clitoria > Clitoria ternatea. The sequence goes on along the minus strand of CM075671.1, from coordinate 283,135,075 downwards.
AGTTGGGGAAACAGAGTCGGAGAAATGAAAAAATTTAAAGGTTGATATTAATCTTTTGTATTGTTCGAGACAGATGTTTGACTGGAAGATATATTTTTTCGTTCCTACTAACGGAGTTATGTTGAATGTAACCTCTCCACCAAACGTCCTCAAATAGTGTAACAAAAAGACGTTTTGGAGTCGGTCAAAATGCAGCCAAATACAGCATTTGTGCCGGTCGTTGAAACAAATGTAAAGATGTTTGATGCCGGTCATTGAAACAGATGTTTGATGCAAACATTGTGTTGGCATTATGGCATAATGTCAGTGACAACTAGTGATTTTTTTTCCGGTGACTAACTTCATCGTTCTTCTTCTCCTTCTCTTGTCCTTTTCTTCTTCTCCATCTCCTTCTCTTGTCCTTTTCTTCTTCTCCATCTTCTATGTGTATGAATTTTGAAATTTATAGTCAATGTTTAAGTCAACTAATGACCAATGCTAAACATTGGATTTTGAAATTCAAACTAGAGGTGGTCATGATTGACTCTAGTATTTAAAAAGCGGACATTATTTAATATGTCACGGAGCAGTCACCATTTAAAAAAAAATGATGTAATTTGTGTCTATTGCAAGGGAAATGTTAAATTGTTATAGTGTATATTGATATGCATTTGAGTAATTGAGCTCCTAAGTTTAAGGTGTATTTTAAAATACGAAATGCCTTTGGGAATTAATAGTTGTGTTGCGATAATAAAATTTACAAAATTGTTTTATATGCCCATATATTATATGTTTAGGTTTAATTTTACTTTTGATTTTTTATAGTTTTTTTAGTTTGATCGATGTGTAATTAATATACATTTGAGTGGTTGAACTTCTAAGTTTAAGATGTATTTTAAAATACGAAATGCATTTGGGAATCTATAGTTGTGTTGTGATGATAATATTTACAAAATTGTTTTATATGCCCATATATTATATATTTAGGTTTAATTTTACTTTTGATTTTTATACTTTTTTTAGTTTGTATGTAATTAATATACATTTGAATGATTGAACTTCTAAGTTTAAGATGTATTTTAAATATATGAAATGCTTTCGGAATTAATAGTTGTGTTGTGATGATAATATTTACAAAATTGTTTTATATGACCATATATTATATATTTAGGTTTAACTTTACTTTTGATTTTTATAGTTTTTTTTAGTTTGGTCAATGTGTAATTTAAGTTCCTTAAGTTTTAAAATTGTGAAATTTTAGCCTCGTTAATTTCTTCAACTTAAAATTGAAGATCCTTAACTTCTTAAATTGAGCACTTTAGGTTCCTAAGTTTTTTCTCATAGGAATACACATTTTGAATTTGAAAGAAAGGGTTAAAAAGTATGTTTATTTTGACTCAGGAGGAGAAATGTATTGAAGTATCGATGTGTACCATACATTATACTTTAGATATAGTAATGTCCATATCTTACAAAAACAAGTCATTTATGGATATTATTAGGAAGGGTGTACATGTTCAGTTCAGTCTCTTTTTCACTCCATAAGGATCAAGATCAAATGAACATTCATTCTCTTTCTACCGGAGAAGTAACCTTTTATTAGTAAGTAATAATAAAATAAAACATAAATTCATCAGTTTCAATTTTTCTGGTAAAAAAAAAAAATTCAATTATTCATGATTAAATCAAATTATATTATGTATGGATTAGTATCATTTTATATATATATCCTTCTATATTTTATAATATTTTGGATTTATTAGCAAAAAACAAAGAAATAGATTCATCATTCCATTTCCATTCCAATTGATTCAAGAACAAGACAAAGAATTAATGTTCCCTTCCGACATCTCAATTGAAATACCAATCAATGGTATTTTTTTTTGTAAAAATAGTATTCCTATTTATTTTCGTCAATATGAATTAGTATGGTATATTCAAATCATAATATATGAATAGTAAAAATTAGTATTTTAATTGAGATTAGAACTCATAAAAAAGAAAAATAGATTTGAGACATACAATGCATTACATACTATGATCATTACGCTTCAATCAGGTTTTTCTATTCCACCTCTTAAAAAGAACAAAACTTAAAATCAAATAATTTGATTAAATTGTTCTTTATTCAAAACACACTAACCTAAACATCAAATATCACCTTAAATACATTTCAAAATGTTATCCCTTTAAAAATCTCACATTTAATAATTTTGAAAAGATTTAATCAAGTTTTCATTAAATTTCTTAATTTTAAATTAAAAAATTATTTCATATACTAATTCTACTCTAAATCATCAAATATATTACATAGAAAATGTTAAGTGTGACCAGTTCATTTAGTTGAGTAAGTTAGGTGAGTTGTGGGGAGCCTTTCACGTAAAGTTGGGTATACTAGTATGGGCTCATAGGTTGGCCTATTTAACCCACTTTTACAGGGTTATGGGTTAAAAAAAAAAGACCATTTAAAGTGTGGGCTCTCAAGCTTTACTCGTTTAGCCCGCGGATTAAATGGATCCAACCCGCGGGCTTACAAGTCAATCTGTGGGCCAATCTATATTTAAATTTGTTATTCTATTTTAAATAAATTCTATATTTTCTTCATATTATTTCACTTTCACCCTACACTTTTCTTAAAAAAAGAAGAACTTCTAACCTAAGATGGTGTTATATCATTGTTCATGACATTGAAATATGAGAAAGATGATGTTATATCATTGTTCCTTACACTAAAATATGAGAAAGTTGATATTTAAATTTTATTGATAGCTAATTTGTTGAAAATTAGTTGTGAAGATTTTCGATTTTAGATGATTAAATATTTTAAATCATATGTGGCTTGAGTTTCAAAAAAATGTGTTTTGAATCAAAGCCTAATAATTTTAAAACAAAAAAGTAAAAATAAAAAGCAAAAAATATAAAAGTACATGTGGGTTAGCCCGCGGGTCAACTCGCGAGCTTAATGCATTTAAAACGCAAACTCATACAAATTGACCCATTGCAGGACAAACTTATGTGGGTTGACCCGTTGCGGGGTGAACCGGCCCATATACCTAGCTGTACTTTCACATATTTGATTTCTATTGAGGTCAAAAAAAAATATTACATAGAAAATAATAACTCGAGGGCTTAAAGTAAAATACTAATAGAGGAGTTAAAATCACAATTTGAAAACATAGGTACTTAATGCGCTCAATTAGAGCTTGAGAGATTAAAATCATTAAATCATATAGACTAAAACAGGACCGAAAGTGCAATTAAGTTTATATTTTATTAGAGTTGATTTGTGATGTAATTTTAAGGTAAACATTTTTATTCTGTGAATTAATTAGATATCAGTGTAGATATAATTTTTACTTAGTGGCAATTCATGATTGAGTGACAAGCAAAAAAAATTCTTTATACTGATAGTGTATTTTAATTTAATTTATTATAATTATAGTTAATTGTTTTTTCATGCTTATGAATAATTAATTATTGACTTTCAATGTCAATAGTAATTATAATATTATATATTTAAGATATAGTTTTGCATTTGCACTTTAGAAGAGCGTAATCTTTAAGTTAAAGATTTTTTGCATTTAGTATCTGTGTTGAAAGTCCTTGTTATCATTTGCTAACAGAATTGGGGTGCTTGCACTGTTGCACATGTGCTGAGTTAGAGTTAAAGACAAGTTTTAAATATTTAGATTGTTTGTTGTGTTCTTATTCAATTAACAGTTTGTTTTTAATAATACCATTTGCGTAAATCTTTAATCCTTTTCTAATCACGTGGTTTAGACGCGTTTTTTTCTTGGAAGAGGGAAAAAATCTATTATTATATAAACATGTTTATCGAGGGGGAAGCCATTATGGAATCTAATTCAAGTAAACCTTTTTTGACCAGCTAAGAAACACAACAATGGTTAAAATAATAAAATGCAATTATAGCACTTAGGAAATCGAACCCAAACAAGGCGAAAATTCTTAGAGAATGGACTTCAAATATAATATGGATTGTACTTATGTTGGTCAAAAAAATTCTACAGATTATCCGCGTAAATATCTGCTTTAAGGTAATTCTTATAACTTTACATTTTTTTCTTATCCCACTAAAATGTATTTAATAAGATCAAAGTCTGTTTCTTTTTCACAAATTTTTAGAAAATAGTTAAAAACCATATCTCCTATCAAACACGGAGTACCAGATAATAATAACTAATAATTGCTTTAGATATATCCCCAACTTATATGAACCTTATGACATTTAATTATCCTCATTGGTCATTAGCAACCAATTTTGACGACCAACAGGATCGGTCGCAATTGGAGATTGATTTTGTGCCAACCAGATAGTTCCAAAACAAAAAAAAAATCCATTTAGCATTTGATTTTGCGACCACCGTATGGATGGTCACAAAACAGTTATTTATTTAACAGAATTGGTGATGAACACGTCAAGCGATCGTAAAATCGGACAAAGATATTTTAACATTTTTAAAAGTTAGCAATTGACCTACGAGAAAGGTCATGTGTATGATGGATTTGGGCAGTGAGCCACACATGTGCTAGCACATAAATTTGTGATAGAAATAAAGATTACCAAAATCAGTTTCTAATTTTTTTAAAAATCTCATTCAGCAATCACCTTAACAATCTGATAACTTTCTAATTTTTTTTTGAAAAAAACAATCACCAATGATTCAACCAATATTTGATTAATATTATCTTGGTAGAGACCAATTTAACAAACAACATGAATGATGTTTCTTTAGTGACCAACCTAATTCCCTAAAATCCAGTCGCTAACTGTTGAATTTGGTTGATTAAAAAGTCTCACATTGCTTGGAATGACAAATTGGTAAGGAGGCTTATGTTATACATAGTCCTTAAGGTCTTTATAATTAATGTACCAAGTGTGAAAATACCCATAATTATTAATGGATGTACTGGGGTCTTAAACATTAGTGGGAAATGTTCGTGCTCTTGTGTTAGAGTATTGTGAGATGTGAACTTTGGAGAGTGTAGGTGTACTTGGGGCTATTGGGATGGTTTGAGAGTGAAGTTTTATGTGATGTATAAATTTTCACATAATGTTATTCTCTGGTTATCGTTTTGACAATAGTCGTAGTTTTTCTCCGGTTACAGTTGAACTTTGACATGGAGAGATTTGACGGAAGAATTAATTTTGGCTTGTGGCAACGACAAGTCAAAGATGGGTTGATACAATCAGGATTACCTTCCAGTATGGAAGATGAGAAATGAGAGAAATTAGATTTGAGAGCTGCAAGTACGATCTGTTTGTGTTTGGCTAAGAATGTTCTTACAAATGTGAAGAATATTTTAACAACCAAGAATCTTTGGGAGAAGAGTTATATTAGGCAAAGGGCATTTCAAATCGATTGTTCATGGAAGATGATATGAAAATTTCAAATCATTTAAGTGCCCTCAATGGTATTGTCTCTGAACTGGAAGCTATTGGGGTCAAGGTTGATGATGAAGACAAGACACTAAGGCTCATATGGTCTCTTTTGTCTTTCTATAGACACATTAAACCTGTTTTAATGTATGGGAAGGAAATTTTGAGTTTTGAAGAAATTGCTGGTAAGATTATCTCTGAAGAAAGAAGAATGGAGAATGAAAATAACTCTTCATCAAACTTAGCATTGGTGGCTTGTAATGGGCCTTACGTGAAGAAAAGGAATCTGACATGCTGTAAATGTGGAAGGACTAGGCATGTAAAGAAAAATTGTCCAGGAGAATCAATAACAGAAAAAGGCTCTGAGTCAGGTGCTAGCAATGTTTCCCTTGTTATTAGAGAAAGTAATGTTCTATAAAGATGAAATGTGTATTCTTATGGCATGTCCGTGTTGCCGTGGAAAAGGATAAGTTATTGTTAGTGGATTCATAATTGCACACAGGCATTGGTTGGCATTGATGCAAGGTGTGTGGTGGAGTTTTGTCGATGGCTGAGGAACTTCCGAAGGAAGCCAACATGGAAGTTACACCATAAATTTTCAGTGAGGTGTTCACATGTGCCAAAAGGAAAATTCTTGGGATATCCTAATTCCAAGTGAATATACTCTTTATGGTGGAGTATGATATTTTTTTGAACAATGTTTGATGGACAATGATTGTTAGTTTAGACAATGAATTGATTATCGGTATAAACAATGAAAGCAAGTGATTATTGGTGTAGACAATTGAAGTAGATGTTGTACTTTTTTAATCATGGTGGAGATTGTTGAACTTGGTTGATTAAAAAGTCTCACATTGCTTGGAATGACAAAGAGGTAAGAAGACTTATGTTATATATAGTCCTTAAGGCCTTTGTAATTAATGTACCAAGTGTGAAAATACTCATAATTATTAGTGGGTGTACTGGAGTCTTGAATACTAATGAGAAGTGCTCGGAAACACTTTAAGTTCTTTTTCTGTTGTAATAGTGTTGTGAGATGTAAGCTTTGAAGAGTGTGGTTTGAGAGTGAAGTTTTATGTGATGTACAAATTTTCATATAATATTATTTTTTGGTTGTCGGTTTTGACAACGGTCGTGATTTTTCTCCGAATTTTAGAGTTTTCCACTTTAAAATTCTTGTGAATTCTTTGATAAAAATAGATCTAATTTTCTAACACTAACATGGTGACATAAATTATTAAGGTGACCAACCCAAGTAGTGGCTAAAGTAAAACCTTTTAGTAAATAATTAAGTTGGTCGCTAATTAATCTTATACCTCATTTTTGGTGATTCTTTTTGTTTTATAGTTATTTTATTCATAAATTGATTTTGCAACCAAATTTTTAATTTTAACGACTATTTTTTAGAGTGACTTATTAAGTTTTTAATTATTAGCAGTGACCTATCTTTATCTTCCATATTATGAGACTCCTTGCATTGCCATTTTTGGTCAAAATGTGAGCTGACTGAGGTTGAAAGATCTCATCCAACCTTTTAGACCATGGCCAAATATTTAAGGTTATATTTATACATATGAATGGAACATATCTAGTCGAAATGTATCTTAATTTTGCGTGGACACCCCCTTATCTAGATTAACACAAGGAAGTGACTTTCTTTGTTTCTTCTTTTTTGTTTGTTTGAATAGATTATTGTTGCATGCCATTTGACTATATATTCATCTCATCATTAACAAAACTTAAGTACGTCTCTCTAGTCGGTATCTTCATGATATGAGAATAAGATGGTGTATACAACATTCTAGGTTCATAATTGTTTTCGTTACGCGTCATAAAATTTATTTTTCAATGTCGTTTTGTAATTTTCTAAAAATTTTAGGTGGGGTGTCTTGTCATTTTTGAATTAGTAACATAAAAGATAAAAGTTTTTCATATTTTATAGGAGATAATAAAAGATTAGTACGGACATAAATATTCTTCATAATATAAATTTATGAATAAGAATACTTATTATAATTTTATTAGATTTAAAATCCTTTGAATTCAAGTCAAAAAAGGCCATATTATTATAGGTGATAAATCTCTCTTAATTGAGTTTTAACATATTTACATTCTTAACAAAACTCAAATTTAAAACTTTTAGATTAAGTTAAAATAACCTTTCACTAAATAGTTGAATATAAATTTCTTACACGAAAATAAAACATACTATAGTTGACTATAAAATCACTAAATTACACTTTTAATTATTTTTTTCTAGGAATTGTTTATTACTAGGAATCTTAAAAAAATAAATTATCTAACGATGAAAGGTTCATTATACGGAACCTATACGTTATAACGTTACGACATACGTTAATCCATTTAAAGTATTAAAAATCTTGATATAGGATTTTATTAACCCTATTTTAAAGATGGGGTTTAAACCATTAAAAATAATTAAAAACAAATATGCATTTATTGAACTTTTATTATATTTAACTTAACTATGACGTACGTTAATTAGTGAATTAAATTCAGTTTTAAGAATAACAAAACTAAGTATATTCTTTCTTTTTTAAATTTTATTCCTTTTTTTACAACATCTCTTGGTGTTTAGAGATGTCCACTTCATTCTCTTTTGGATCATATATAACCATCGATCCGAATACATCCATATTAATTTTCTCCTAATCTAACACTACCCTCATGCTTTTGCTATACAAATAAGACGAACTCAGTGGTGGGGGAATGGGGTTTATATCCCCCTTAATTTTAATTTTGTTTAATATATTATAAGATAAGATAGTAATTTAAAATTATTGAACTTTAATTTTGTTTTTACTGTTAAGAATAAAATAGAAAACATTATTTTATTCTCACTATAAAAAATTTCTGGTCTGTCACTCAACGTAAATAACAAAATTTATAACACTTAATGCAATTAGCCGTTGTTGATGAACAATCATCAATTAAATTAATCAGCATCTCAACAACTCTAGGAAAAATAATAAAGAAAATTAGAACGGAGACTTTAAGTCAACCTCTTTGCAAAAACACCACACCATTACTAACAAACAAACACCAAACTTGGCCATTTCATGCTTTTACGCAATTGTTGATAAGGAAGGAACTATTTTTGGAAAATGGATACAATATCCCTTACATTCTGCCATATATATCAACATCTATTAACAAAGACACTCATATTCAAAGTAAAAATATCTGTATTGCCTTGAACTAACTAAATATGTTTCATTCACTAAACTTGAATTAGAAAGCTTGTTTAAAGAAAATCATATACTACTTGAATCATCTATATATATTACATATGAAAAATCATACAAAACTTAAAAACAATCTTGTAGTTTTGTTTTTCAACTTCAAATTCCAGTGGCTACTGTGGAAGTAGAGTTTGAATTTAATGTGGCACTATTAAATGAGGATGAGGGTGTTAATTTCTTTTGAGCATATCCCTATAACGTAGAATAGAGTCACGCCTTTGCAACCTAAGTTGCTCCCTAAACCTATTAATAAAATCATCAGCCTTGGCATCCACACCTAATTCCTCTTCTTCCCTTTCCTCAGCTTCGGTTTCCTTTACGGACTCTGATCTACCCAACGTCAAGGACCTGAGCCTTTCCAGCAGAGATGGAGCGCGCTCCAGTTTCACTTCCTCTCGGCTCGGTTCAACCGGGTCACGACGCGGCTCCTCTTGTTCGAAGGACGAGGAGGGAACCCGGTCGAACTGGGGGGTCTGAACCGGTGATGTGGGTTCGTGCTTGTAACATCGGAGGTTGAAGGAAGCGAGGCGGTCCAGGAGGGAAGGGGAGCGAGCGAGTTGAACCGGGGAGTGGTGTTGGGTTTTTTCGGATGATGGGTTGGCGAAACAGCGAGAGGTTATAGCTATGGTACCGATGACGAGGTTGATGAAAAGGAAGAGACACGAAGGTGTGAGCCAACTTGACATGGTGCTGTAAATCGAAACTGCTCCTCCTGCATCAGACATCATGTGTTTACAACTTTAGATTTTGTTGGTGGATTGTTTGGATTGGGATTGGGATTGGGAATGGTGTATCACTGTATGCTTCTCGTGTGGTGTATATATACATAAGAAAAAGTATAAGGTTGCACAGTGTGAGATTTTTTTAAGGAGGGTTTCACTTTCACGTTTGTTTCTTTTTTATCTAATTGTGTAATCCATATTAAAAGAAAGGGGTCTTTCATCTTTTATTATTTAAAATTCAAAATATACATACCTAAGTAATTGTATTCATTTTAATACTGTTTGAAATTGTAAGTTTATAAACTTATTATTATTATTATTTTCACATTTTTATACTATGTATTTAAATATTCAACATTTAAAGAATAATTTGTAAATATAATTTTTTTAAGAAAGAAAGTTTCGTGCATGTCATCACATGTTCCTTAATTAGTTATTTAGTATTGTAGTTTGTCCTATTCTTCGTTATGGGTTGCTAACAGGAATTATAATTCATTTACTGGAATCAGGGGACGGCCGATGCAACATGTTTTATTGTATATTATGTTGTAATTCTCAATAATTTGAATTCTTTTACTGGAATTAGAGCACGGTGGGTTTGCTGAGAGTAATTGGTTTTTATTATTTTATAGCAAATCACATCTTGGCTTTTACGTGAAAACAAACTGTGGTTATTTTAAAATCAATAGTTTAGGGATTAATACCGTGTAATTAAAAATTAAGGAATCAAAATTAAATATTTAGTAAAATTAAGAGATTAAAAGTATAATTAAGCCTAAAAATTATATATATCAAATCTAGGGCGAGAACAATGAGTCGTGATACCTGAGGATTTGTCCTTGATGAAGGACCACTAGAAAAGGAAGGTTGCATCATCTATGTAAGCCTTGATGAAGGACCACTACTCTTCTTGCTCATTAAAATATTATAAATCATTATGAATGCATATGATTTTTGAGTTAATTAATCTTAAAATGAAATTAGTATTGACTACAACTTACAGCAATCCCACAAGATCGTAGATCAAACCTATCACCAATGCCCATATGAAGTCACAAAAATCAGCTTATTAGGCCTAATGAGGCGACCATATAGCTTCTTCTACAAAAAAAAACAAGTAAACAACTTTTAATTGTTAAATTCAAACTATAAACAGATAAACAACTTTGAATATGAATTATTTGTTACATAACATATGTTAGACAATATCTACATGTGCCTAATGACTGGTGGTGTGCAGCACTCCACCTGTGGCACTGCTCCGGTTGCTCCTATGCGCTCCTGGACCTCTTCATACTTGGGCCTAGCCCATTCAACCAGTAGACCAACCCATGCCATTTCCTTGATCCATTTGGGACAGGTAGGGGTTCGTCCATCTTGGCCCCTCTATGGCCCTTCCCAAGCATGTTGCTTGGGTGTGTCCTCCCTACTTTTACAAAGGAGAGCTTCATTTCCTCATTGTCCTCATGTACAAAGGTAATAGACTCCTATAGCTGACAAACAATATATACAACATTAAAAGACAATATAAACATTAAAAGACCATTATAAGTAATAAACTTACAAACCACTTTGTCCCATAGAAAGCTTTAGGACCGTGTCTGAAATAGTCATCCACTTCTTTCATGGTCTATAGAAGTAGGCTTTAATACATCAGTGAATGCAGCAGTGCCCCTATTCTTCTATGCAAAGACCCTACATTTCTTAATTCCAAATATAAATAGAAAAAAGATAAAGTATTAAATTTGAAAAGACACTAACGTAAATAAAAATCCTTTACTTCTCAACAGGTGTGAGAATCCACTTCCTGAAAGTGTCCTTCTGTGCAAGAACCCTATCACGAGCATAGGTCCTCAAAAGAGCCTGTAAAGTATCTAAAGGGCCAACTCTTGAGTCTTGAGATGTCTCCTCATCAACTGCATTCAAAATCTCATCATCTTGTATGTAATCCTCATATGTATCACCACCTAAGCTAGAGAATGGCTCATAATCAACGTATTCTAGAGCCCCCTCCAACTGGGTGTCTGAATCATCTGGGTAATTGGCTCACACCTATTAGCAATTAGAACAAGTCAATTTACGCACAAATGCATCTCACCTAGTGAAATCAACCTCCTCGACCCACCACTTCTAGCAATCGATAACTTTCCCATCCCTATTTCCTCTTAACGACCACCTCCCCCTTCATAATTAGCTATCTAAAAAATGTTAAACATTAAAAAACTAAATATAAATAATCATAAATTAATTTTAAGACTAACTCTACCTTATTTTACTTATGATGTGGTTTCACAACACTAGCAGGTTATTGGTCAACATTGGCCTAAAAAAAGTCAAAGTTATCCATGACTTAGGATATGACAGTTCTACTTGCCACTCTCCTAAATTTTACCTCTCCATGCTCCAACCAAACCTAGTAGCCAGTAGGTTTAAAAGCAAACATGTACAAGTGAAATGTAACATCACTTTAAATCAAAATCTTATGGCATTCACATTTCACTTAGGGACTCCATATACCATCCTCTAAATAGTAATATGGTTACTTTGTAGTCTTATTAATAAACTCCTTAACTCCATTAATAAGTTCACTTTGTAAACCTCTCATATTGGGAAAGAGAAAAGTCATGCAACAGAGAAAATGACACTAACATCATCCACTTGTTATGGTGGTGGTTTTTCAGCCGATGACATAAAGAAAAAGGAAATTGAAGGTAGGTCTCACTCCATGAGGATGGTGGTTGATGCATCAGCGAAGTTTGGCAAGATCATCTATGTTGCAACACCAGATCAAAGAACAACCTCTTCACAACGAGATCAGGATTCAAGCCAATGATAACTGTGACAATGTTCTCTCTAAAGAATGTTTAACCTCTTCCACCTTGTCATCTGCAAAAAAGCAATGAATGAAGCCCTTCATTCTTAGAGTATATATGAAGCCTTTGCCACTGAATTATCCCTCTTCGCCATTATGTGATTGATTTTCACATCTCAAATTTGGCCATCCCAACCATAACTAGGGGTGTGCAAAAAAAACTATATTCCATATCCAAACTTAATCCTAATCTAAACTATATTTTAAAAAAATGGATTTTTAAAAACTGGATTTACATTGTCCAAAAAAAAAATTGGATCCATAAAATCCATATTTTATAAAATTAGAACAGATTTTTGAAAATCTGGATTTATTAAAACATAAACTGGATCAAAAAAACATAAAATAGATTATCCAAATTCTCAAACAGATTCTTCCTCATTCTCAAATCTGGATTTACATTGAGCTCTCTAATCTCTGTCTCGCATCATCACCATCGAGCTCTTTCATCTCTCTCGCAGTTTTGCTACTTTCCCTTGTGTTGGCCCTAGCCCTAGTGCCCTCCACGTCCATGGCTCCACCACCACCCACAACGTGCTGCTTCGACCTTTGCTGCTTCTCTTCAATCACAGTCACGGTGGTGCTTCTCTCTGAGGCGCTTCACTTTACACCTAATGTAACACCATTGGCTTTTGACTTATAAGGAAAATTTTGATCATATTTGACATGGTACCTCATATCCTCATAAGGTGATCGATCCCTTTGTTCTATTTTTGGTAGTTTGACTGAAGAATCACATTTCCATTAGTTTTATTCCATTCATTTTATTGAAGTGAAATTGTTTAGTTTTTATTTTATTTTATTTTATTTTAGAATGATTTTAAGTTACTCTTATATGCTGTAATACAAGAATTGAATTATGTCTGTGATGTGTTTGGTGATAAGCCCAAGAGGACTTATTTATTTTCTAATAAGTGAAGTTACTTGCAAATGAAAAGCAATACCAATTTAAAGACACGTAACAATTTCATATAGTTTCCTTAGCTTTGAATGGGAAAGCTTTGGTTTGTGTGCATTGGGGGAAAAGTGAAAATAGTTTTTTCTTATGATATTCAAATACAAGTTTTCTAGGTTAGATGCTGAATGAAATGATGCTAAGTTGGTCACAAAATATGCAGAGTTCTGCACATTATAAGAGGTTAATGAGGAGGAATGGGATAACGATTAATTATTTCACTAACTGTTATGCTTCATTTCACTTAGCCCTAGTAACATGAATACTGAAACATTTTGAAAACCAATTAAAAGCTAAGATCTTTTGTCTTAATCTCTTGCCATTTTGAAAATCGGAAATAGTTAAACAAGAACAACAAATTTATTCTTAAAGGCTAATGCTAATTGGCTACTAGGCCATTTTGGGGCTGTCTGGTTGAGCATTGGTAATATATTCATTTCTTTTGTAGCCTTCAAAGGAAAACTAAAATGCATATATTGTTTTGCTCCTTTGTGTTTCAATTGAAAAAATAGTGCTCTCTTTAATTCTATTAAAGTGATGTGAAAAGTAAGATATTCAGTGTTTTATGTGCTGTAGATTTTACTAACCATCTATTATTTTTGTTCCTTTTCAGCTTTATCCAAGCCAATAGACATGTAAGTTCACTGATTATACATCTCAAGGCTAAATTTGGTTTTGGAGGTTTTACTAATGTAGAAAATTGAAACTTGTGTTGCAATCTCATGATGGTATTGAACCTTCCATAAACCTTGAAATATAATGCACTAATAATGAAGTGAATCCTAGATTTTTTAGGCAGATTACAAAATTGTTATAGCTGAGGAATAGAATTATGATTTTTAGATAGATATAATAACACAGTATAGTTCTGATGTGAATATATGTTGCAATCCCTTGCATGCAGTTCATTGGGGATGTGTAAGCGATGTGGCAACTTGAGGAGATTGGCTTGCTCTACATGCAGAGGAACCAGGTTAGTTAAAGAATGGGGAATACTAAGTATGAAACTTGTAGAAGATTTGTATGAGACACTTGGTGTTCATGATTCAAAGGTGAAGCAGATATCATGTGTAAAATATCAAGCCATGTGTGGAACAAATTATTTGCAAGGATGGCTGAACCATCAACAACTGAGGTTAAATTGGAATGTTTCTTTCAGGGGATTTTGTTCTATACTTACACGATAGAGGTGGGTGACATTACACTTATGGTGCCGAGCATCAATTTGCAAGTTTACCCTGTGTAATTCTTGAACTTGGAATATTATATTCTGTTTAAACTTCTTGTTGAGTTTTTAGCTTATTTTCATCTTCCATCAGGATCGATGTGTGGGCAAATGTATGTTGAATTGTGCTTTTTACCCCCTAATAGAAGGTAAATGAATAACTATCTGAAGTAACTATACTTATGAAATTACACTTTTTTATATCAGTTTAATATATTCTTTTTCTCTTGTGTCTATAAAAATTACGTCTTTATATTTGATAGGGTTTTATTCTTTTTTATTTAGTATGGATCATATAGAATCACTCAAAAAAATTAAATAAGTTAACAATTAAAAAATTAAAATTATAGGGATGATAATATATAGAATTTGAATTTGAATAGGGTAGTAAAATATTTGCATTTGTCTACATTTTAGGATTAAAAATGAAAATCTGTTATCCTTGAGTTTGGATTCTCGCTGGTAAGGGAGAGTTTCAGATCTTTTTTAAAATAGTGTGCACAAAGTTAGCAGCATAAACTTTGAATTCTACATAAAATCTGGATATGCATGTGAAATAAGAAAAATGACTAAAGTTACTCTACATAAAATCCAGATTTGATTTTAAATTTAGATAAAATCCAGATTTAAAAAACCAAATTTGATTAAATCTGGATTTTAAAATTTGGGTTTGGAGAAATCCACTTTTAAAAGATTGGATTTAAATCAAATCCAGTTTAACATAAAAAATAAATTTATTTTAAAATCCAATTTTAATAAATGGTTTTAAATTGGATTTGGATTGGATTTACTCTAATCCAATCCATGCACACCCTTAACACAACTATGTAATTGATCTTCATAGCTCGATTTTTTCGATACCTGCCACTACTAATTTTCACATCTCAATTTGTCCACACCATCCAAGACTATGTATCATATTTTCACATATCAGTTTAGTTCACCTTAGCTATATCATATTGACGCTTACAAGACAACGAGTTCTAAGATACAACTCAAGCTGTAACACCCCTATTTTTATTTTTATATTAAAATTTTGAAGAAATTAAATTATAGTTCTTTAAAACTTTTTAATCAACGTATTATTTATGATTTTTTGGAATTTTTTGGAAATTTTGAATTTTTTTAATAAAATAATATTTTTTTAATAATTTTAAATTCATATAAGTGACTTAAATTAAAAATATTTATAAGAAAGTGAATTGAAATTATAAGAAAATTTTCTAAAATCCGTTTCAAGTAGACTTATCTAAAAATTATCGGTTTGAGAAAAATCTTGATTTTTTCCAATTGTTAAAAAATTGAAAACGTATCAATAAATTTTTATTAATAGAAAATTTTAGATTTTTAAAATTTCAGCTTTATATTACTTATTATAAAATTAGTGAGGACTGATATAATATCGCTAAATTTCAAAAAGGACTCATTTTGAATATTTAAAATATACCGAGTGAGGCGTTACTATTTGACTTAATAATTTTACCGACAATTACTATGCAAAACACTGTACATGTATGAAATTTTCAAAAGATGCACAGTAACCAAGAATAAAAAATTCAAAAATGCATAGTACTTTTATATTAAAATAATGGAATGCATAGTAAATTTTTCTCCTATAAATACCGAAGGATTTCTTCTTTAGAATTCACAATTTCAGATTAAGTTTTCTTAATATAGTAGTGCTAGTGAGATAGTGGTGGAAGTGAGAGAGAGAAGTAAACTTTTTTGGGAGAAGGTTCTGCCAAAATCCTAAGGTAAGAATACTTCTCTTTTATATTTTTTGGGTTATTTTCATATCGTTTTTAGAAATCTGTTATTATACTAGAAATAATATTATTTTAAGTTACTATTCTGCATAGTAAAATACTATTTAAATAATAAATTACTATTCACTGTTACTATTTACCGTTACTATTCACGATTTACTATTAACCGTTACTATTCACGATTTACTATTAACCGTTACTATTCACGTTTTACTATTTACCGTTACTATTCACGTTTTACTATTTACTGTTACTATTCACGATTTACTATTCACGATTTACTATTCACTATTCACTATTCACTATTTAAAATTTACCATTTCTGTTTTAAGTAGTGATCTTAATCTTCATCTTATGCTTATACTGGAATAAGATTGGTATTAATATTTCTAGAAATCGGAGGCGCAAAGCAAATCTCTTTTGGGTAACAATTCAAGGTAAGGGGGAGTGAGATAAGAGTATAATATGAAAAGACATAAGAATAATGGGAGGAGTCCCCTACTCCTTTTAAATTTAATAATATTATTATTTTAAAATATTAACTTTTAACTTAAAATTTTTAATAAATTTTAAATTAAATATCCGGTTTAACTAACTCTAACATACCTATGCAAGGACTTGGACCATTATGACCTATATGGACTGGACTATACCTATGCAAGGACTTGGACCATTATGACCCTTATGGACTGAACAATACCTATGCAATGACTGGATTATATGGACTTACATATACCTATGCTAGGAATGGACAAAAGGAACTAAAAAAAAAATCAACTATATTAATAATTATTAAATTTTGTATTATGATATGTATTAATGATATTTAATTTGATTGATTTGATTATGATTGATTATATTTGTGATTGATGATGTTTAACTGTGATTGATAATATTTGATTGTTGATATTGTAATGTGGAGTTTGAGCATATAGCGAGCATGACGGAAAGCTAAAATTCAGTAAGAATTTCTTACCTTACTCTTTAAAATTTTTATTATCTTTTATTTCTTCTTAGAAATTATTTTTATATTTAGAATAATAAAAAAAATTAGTATTTATTTTAGAAAGTAGACATTTTATAAAAATTAATTGAGATAATTAAATTTTGAATTAAAGAAAAATTTTGTAACTTTAAGTATTTACGGTTAATGATTTAAAGATTATTCTCTTTTAATAAAATAAAATTTTTAAAAGAAAATTATTTTATTTTTCCAACTTAATAACTAAGGATATTTGAAAATAATTGAGATTTCTAAATTTGATTTTGTTAAGATTTAATTTGAGAAAGATTATGTAAAGTTTTATATGAGAAAGTTTTTAGATATTTAAGGCTTAGAAACTCAAATTTCAGTGAGATTTGAAAACTGTACCAAATTTATTTCTGTGGGACAGAAATTCAGAGAATTGAGAAAATGTACAGTTTATTGAAATGATATTGTAAACCTTTAAGGGATTTAATAATTGAGTTTCTAAAAGCCTTAACCAACTCAATACGCGAGTAGCTCATGCATCATGAATCATTAAAGTGAAATAAAATGGTATTGTCTGGGGACGGATTATAGAAACCGAGGATACATTAGAGGAGGCTTAATTACGAGCCTTGGGATGAGAGGGTGTGAAAGGGTGCTTCAGGGGACCTGGGGTAGCTCCCTAGTGTCGGGTACTTTCACAATAAAAACTTTCTCAATCTGACTAGTTTCTAAGTGTTTCCATGCCAGTTGAGCTGTTCATATTATTATTATCCGGACTTATGGAACAGTGTAAACTCCTGGTTGGCCTAGTGCAAATTAAAATTTAAGGGCCCACATATATAGGTAAGTTATGATGAAGATATTGCATAACATTCATGCATTCATAATTGATTGTGTATGTGATTGTGATTGATATTATTATGTATTGGTTTGTGAAAACCCTTTGTTGCTTATGTCTTAATCGAGAATATTATATTCTGTTTCTTACTCCTTTCTCCGTGTTTTTGTTTCACATGTTTTAAATTGATGGTTCAGAGGGAAGGATCGAAGAATATCGGCAGTAAATATAGCACGTTCTAGAAAGGGAGCTCGGTATGAATACCGTGGTCCAATGAATAAATAATGTTATTAAGTAACTGCTTCTAGGCCATGGAGTTTCCTCTCTTTCTTTTAATGTTTAATATTTATTTTCGTTGGATGAATGTAAAATTACTTTATAAAGTTTTAATAATATTTATGAGGTATTTCAGAAATAATGTATATAATTTATTCCGATAGTTTCTTTTTAACAATCATATCTTTAGTAAAAAAAAAATTACGAATTTTTCTAGAATTTATTAAGGTGTAACAGAGGGTGTTACACAAGCTAGCACATTAACCAGCTCTATGTTGATCTTGGATTGAATGTGATTTTGAATATGCCATGATATTGGTTTGGCTTTGATCGCAGTTATGACTTCACCTTAGATATAAATCTTTGTTAGCCTAATATACCTCGTCCGGCCTACATTCTAGATTCTCATGCAAACCAATTCAAGTTGTAACGCCCTCGATTGACTAGAACAATCCCTCACACTAGATCTATCCCACTTAACTAAGGTATTACAAGATTTGTGAAAATTGAAGGGTTTTTTGTACGCGGAGTATAGCAAATAACTTGTTCAAAGAAGTTTTAACATAGTGACATGATCCATACTGCAAGGTTGTACATACTCCAAAAGAAAATAGGCCACACAAGCTCCCAAAAGCAAACTATTAATTCATATCTAAAATATACCAAATAGGCACTCCCCTATATTTCCTTCCTACTGAGTAAGTCAGGCACCCACTCTTCTTAATAGTATCATCTCAGGGTAGCTCCCCACTTCACAGCTTAGAACCTTGTTCGTGTTCTTCACGATTATCTTCTAAAAGGGTTATAGATAAAGCACACACCAAACTAGAGGGGTGAGTATATTACTTCCAACCCATGGGTATCCATACAAGGGTAGCTTAATCACAATCACACATACAATATAATCAACAAACACATATCGCCACCTAGCAATGTAGGGAAGGTCATCTTGGGGTTACAACTATCTGTACCATAAACAACTCAGTTAACATGCTATGCACGAGTTATAAGTCTTATGTCTCATCTTTGATTAGTGTTTCATTATGTGAATGAAGCCCATAAGATATTCTCCTCATCACAATCACCCTACCATATTACATCTACTGGGTGGCACATTCCACACTAGAGCGATCGAAGTACACTAAGTTCCCACCACATACCTCTAGGTAAGGGACACACATTCCAATAATTATCACATAGATCCATAACCATCACACAATTCGTGATCATATTCATCAACTGAATTGGCTCTCCATGGTCTTAAAAATACTCATTTGGATCAAAGTACAAGAGGCTTGCCATGGGCTGCCCGGTATCGGGTGCGACTCCAAACCATTGGGTGCCCAACCCATTCGTACTCCCAAGATCCCAGCTTATGGATCGAATGTCATTTTTTCTCTAATGTACCCATCATTGTGACTCTAGCCTCAAATCACAAGTCTATGCATATAATGCGTATACAGATGCAACGTTTTATCCTTCTCTTTTTGATATAGTGTCAAGTGGGATTTTTACATCTGGGCTTTTTGTCCTTAACACGTCGGGTAAAAACGTACTATGGGTGTTCCCATTACTATGTACTAAATTTCTAGTTCATAGGGGCTTCCAAAGAATTCACATAAAAGAAAATCTTAACCCATACTTAATAGTTGAAATCATCATGACTTAGGCCTAAGGCCTAATATTTAGTATACATGAGAATATGAGGAGTATAAATGTGTGTGTGTATGTGTGTGGTAGAAAACTCCATTTAACCAAAAATATAGTTTTTATTGCATCAACAAGACGTAAACGTAATTTTTAAAGAAAATAACAGTTGCTGATCTGGCTTATATTGAAGTTTTGTTAAAAACACTTTCCTTATTTCTAAGTTCATTTAAAACTTTGATTTAACCATAGTGGAGCTTATTGGATATAATTGAAATTACAAAACTCTTAGTAGTCTAGTCTTTTTATTGATTGTCTGAAACGTCGCTTTGTCATATTTTTTATTATGAGCTTTGTTTCCTTCAGCATCGAAACTAAAATTTCTTTTAAAATAACCTTTAACTTCAATAAGTTACTCAAATCATGAGAATAATCAGCAATATATTCTTTCAAAAAAATTTCAAAGCCGAAAACTTATTTTCTTACTGATTTCGTCGAAAACTTGTTTCAGGTCATATTTTTGTTTGAAAACTCTGATTAACTTGATTCAAAATCCTAAAATGAATATAAATTTCAAAATCCTATATTTTTAAAATCAAATAAATTACAAAATTTAACCCAGACTTCAAATTTCCCTTTGTACCCCTTATTTCTTTTCTAAAAATTACGTTTTTACCATCAAAACATCACTGGTCGCATTTAAGGACAAAGCCACCATTTTCCATATTCCTTTGCTCCATTTTGTCAAACTGGGAAACATCCCTATTCTCCTCATTATCATACATATTCAATGGAAAAAATAAAAATCCAATGACCTTGATACCGTTCACCTTTGTACCTCCCTTAAAATATGTTTCTTTCATATTTTTGACCAATAACCCACACCGACACTTAGGATTTTCCTTTATTCAACCAACCAGCCACAAAACTAACATTTTAATACTCAATATAAACATTATTCCACCAGCAAGGGCATGCATTTTATCAAGCCAAAAATCATCACAAAGTATACCAAATCATTACTTAGAAAGCATACATTTTTCCAGGGCTTTTCACATAAGTATTTCATGTATCATATACCTTTTTGAGACCTCTTCCAAACACGGAATATAGTCATGATTTTGGAAATGTAACTCACTCAAAAATTTTAGATTTTTCACATGCAAAGCAAGATTTCAAGCATACATACACCACTAAAAAAACACCTTTTAGCGACGGAAATACGTGGTCGCTAATTCATGCCAAGTCCGTCGCTACTAAGCTTAGCGACGGCATCTCAGACGGGACCTCCGCCGTCGCTAAAACCTTCATCGAAAACACATCAGCGACCACAGACACGCCATCGCTAACATATTGACGGCATAATGTCGTCGCTAAAATGGTCTCTGCTTCACTGACCCCAGCCGTCGCTAAATGCTGCCATATAGCGACCTCTAGACGCCGTCGCTAATAACAGCCACACTGTGGCCACCATATACCGTCGCTACGGTTAGACATGTAGCGACCGACACGTCCGTCGCCAAGTGTGGCCTTCCAGCGACCATCCTCTTCCGTCGCTACGGTTACTACTATAGCGACCGTACTATATTTCGTCGTTAGGGGAAGCCATACAACGACTACTATATTCCGTCGCTGTGTCTGGCACACCAGCGACCACTCTTCGCCGTCGCTATGTTTACATTATAGCGACCATTATATGCCGTCGCTAATGGGAATTTTTTAATTTTTTTAAAAATTGGTTAAATATTTATAGGTTTTGTTAATTTAACTTTAAAAATGTAGATTAATATTTTGCATTTTGTATTGGCTGATAAAATTTTATAATTAAATTTGAAATTTGTTTAAAATATTAAATTATTATTAAAAACAGAATAATGGATTAAATTTATTTATCAAATAGGTTGAATTATTAATGATAATTACAATAAGGCTTTTTTATTTGAATTTAATTACCAATAAATATTGACATAATAAATGAAGAATGACAAAATAAATACTGAATGAAATATAATATAAAAACTATAAATCAAATATACAACCTCAGTCGGAAGACCAGAGGAAGAGGAAGGGGTCTTCCCCTTTTTCGCCAGCTGCGTGCCGACGCCACCCAATCCAAATACCCTCCCTTTCTTGTTCACACCGCCAACAGCCTCCATATAGATGGCGTTGTCGTCAGAACAAGATAGGGTGGGAGGAACCTCCCCTTCAGGAGTGGAAGCCACCAGGTCCGCCTCCTTCTCGGCCCTCCTGGCCTGATACGCCTCCTGTAAATTCAAAAACAATGATAGGATTAGTAAGCTGATTTGTAAATTATAAGCATGTGTCAATTAAAAGTAAATACCGCTAGATTCATAGTCTTCTGGTTTACCCATGCACCGGCTTTGTTCTTCTTGGTCATTTGCATGACCTCAAACAAAGAAGGTTCCCGGTGCTCCTCAGCTCTTGTGGTGGACAAAAAACATTGAGATTATTATTTGTAAACATGTCAGACGAATCATATTGAAAACATAAATATACTTACAAATCTTTTCTTGTGCTCGAGGGTTGAAATGCTACCCCCAGTGTAAACTGAGGCTGCAGCATCGGCGGCTCTGTTTGCCCTGTTCCGAGCACTCGCCTACTGGAACAGGACACTGCCCCACTTCTGAACCATCCCGTCCCAATGGTCCTCCAGGATCCAACGAGGGCGCTTACCCTTGTCCCTCACCTTCCAAAGGGTACTCTTGATGATTTTGGAGGTCTTTGTGGCAAATACCTTCCTAATCTCATCAACCATACCCTCTACCCACTGGTAATCACGCTGTAAAATGAAATGAGAAATTAAAATTAATAAGAGGTCTATTTTACAAATCAAATCACAACAAATTGATGTGGTAACTTACCGAGAAGGTGTCAAACTATCTTGGACAACCTTCCCCGCATCTGTCCAAGATATATATGGACCATCCCACTGGGCCTTTAAAACCTTAGTAATCGCCTTGGTAGTGCGACTACTATCAACAGAGCTGTAATGACAATAATTATATCAGGAGTATAACAACACATAATCCAGGGAGACTCCCAAAATTCCGGCAGAGTCTCCCCTGTAAATGTAATATTTCCAAGTTTAAATAGTTACCCTGTTACAAACAGAAGAGTGCCCAGTACAATTCAATCTATACAAGTACTAATTAAAGTAACATACAATAAACCAACAAGTCTTTCCACTAAAGTTTAATATAAAGTATCATACAAATAACATAAAAGTATTTGAGTTTTAGTCACTTACTCGTCTCCGGCCGGCACAGGTACCAACATGGGCAGAGGGGATGCCGGAGGTGGGGTGGCCTGATGGCCATGGCCTGTGGGGGTGATGGGGGTGGTCTGCTGTAGTGGTGGTGATGGAGTGGTCTGCTGTAGTGGTGATAGAGTGGTCCGCTGTGGTGGTGATGGAGTGGTCTCCTGCCCTGGGGTGGGAGTCCCCAGACGGGATGCCGGGGTCCTGGACCCACCACCCCTACTGAAGGGCAGTCGACGTCCCGTCATCTGTGGATAAAATCATGAAAAGAAAGGTTAGTCTCAGGATATATATAAACCTATGTATATATGTTTAACAACTACATACTCTGTGTCTGTTTCAGTTTCAAATTCCCCCTCAGTTTTAGTGTCACTGTGGTTATCTATTTGAACAACTTCATCAGTATCCAGATCAGCCCTAGACCGTTTTGATCGAGAGACAAGGTCTTTGTCAATGTGTTCACCCCCCGTAGTGGCGAGTGTCTCATCCATTATGACTAGATCAATGTTGAACAACAAATTGGCATCGTTGAGCTCGTGTGGTGCAAGCTGATAAGCGTCATCGACCTCCTCGGAGACATTGTCAGTGATCTGACTTCGGGCCTTGGCCTTGATTACTGCATACCAGTCCCGATGTCCTCCCGAGAAGTCTGTGTAATAAACCTACTCAGCTTGTTGGGCAAAAATGAAGGGATCAAACCCTTTATATCTACCATTCTTCTTGACCTCAACTAAGCCGTACTTGTTGTCAACCTTTGTTCCAACACCGATAGTGTTGTCGAACCAATCACATTTGAATAGAACAATGTCTCTTCTTAGTCGTCCAGAGAACGAAACTTCAACAATCTCCCTTAGCACTCCGTAAAAGTCTTCTTCCAACTGTCCGATGGTGCCTCTAACACAAACCCCGTAGTTATGGGTACGCATCCCTTCACTCCATTGAAGATTATTAAACTTTTAGCCATTTACGTAGTAAATAGGCCATTTTTTAACAGTTTTCACCGGCACTCAAGAAAGGGCTTGGAGTATAGCATCTTCAATATGGTTGTTAGGGTCTTGTATCTATGTACAACATAACAAATAGGTCATCGTTAGATACCTAAAGTTAGAAGCACAGATAAAAAACACTCGGTATACAGGTCTTACGTGTTGTGCGAACCAACCAACGAACTTGGACGACACCTCACTATGAATTTGGTCATCAGTTAAATCATTTTGCTCAAGTTTTAGCATATCTGTATATAAGCTATTCAAAGGAAACAAATTTAGATACTATAAAAGCTACGTTTAGAATGTAACATATAACTTTTATGACTTACTCAAGAAAGGGTTCCACTTCTGGGCAATTTAGAAGAATGTACAAGTGAGCCGCCTTTCGATCTTTCTCATCAATGTAACATTTTGTTAGCTTGCCTCCCGGATAACCAGGATAGTTGAAAATCAAGATTTGTTCATCAAACCCTGTGCGGCTGGCTACCTCAAGATTCCGGGGAATTCTACTCATTCTAGTTTCTATCTCCGTCGGAAAATAGAAAGAAGCAAATGTTGTCATTTCTTCGACTAAGTATGCCTCACAAATTGATGCTTCAACGCAGGCTTTGTTCGACACTTTATCTTTTAAAAAGCGTAAGAATCTTCAACATCATTAACAAATGTTAAGTTAGAAAATACTATTATAAGAAGTGTTTGCAAAGAAATTAAAGAGTTCTGGCATTCACCTTTCGAATGGATACATCCAACGATACTACACCGGGCCACCAACCAAGGCCTCGTATGGTAGATGGATAGGCAAATGCTCCATCGAGTCAAAAAAACTTGGTGGGAAAATCTGCTCCAACTTACAAATCAATATCGGGATAGTTTTTTCCATCTTCACAAGTTTCTCCACAGTCAACGAAGAAGCCGTCAACTCCTTAAAGAAGTGACTCAACTCCACCAACGGTTTCCAAATAGGCTTCGATAAGGCATAAAACGCGTACGGGAGTAGTTGTTGCATAAACACATGGCAATCATGACTTTTCATGCCAAACACCCTGCCCTCCTTCACGTCGACACATCTACTCAAGTTAGAAGCGAATCCGTCAGGCAGGGTCAACCCATTCATCCAAATGCACACAACAATCTGTTGTGGTCTAGTTAAAGCATATTTTGCATGGGGTTTAAACATTCTGGAATATCCCGCATCCCTCAATTCCAACTCCTTCCTAGAACACCAAATCGGAAGGTCTAGACGACTCTTCTCGTTGTCCTTTGTTCTCCCTTTGATGTCCATAACAGTGTCAAAAATATTCAAGAAAACATTACGTTTAGTGTGCATGACATCAACGTTGTGTCTTAACAACAAGTCTTTCCAATATGGCAAATCCCACAAGACACTCTGCTTCACCCAGTGGTGTTCCTTACCATAACCTGTAAACTCCTTAACACTCTTATCCCAGATGTAAGGATACTCTTCGACCCTCTGCCAAACCCGTGCACCAGATAACCTACGGGGTGGAGGTTCATTAACAACCTTGTTCTTCTTAAAAGCGGTTTTGTTTCTCCTAAACGGGTGATCCAACGGTAGAAACTTTCTATGACATTCAAAGAAACTTGTCTTGCCACTAACAGGGAGTGATTCCCCCCCGGTATGTTCCATGCATACAGGGCAAGCAAGCTTCCCAGACGTTGACCATCCAGAAAGCATACCATAGGCCGGGAAGTCGTTAATAGTCCACATCAAAACAACATACATCATAAAATTGCTCTTCAAAGACGCATCGTATGTCATTACCCCGACATCCCATAATTGTGATAACTCTTCAACCAACGGTTGCAAAAACACGTCTATGTTCGCCTTTGGATTTTTGGGTCCTGGAACCAGTATAGATAGAAACATGACCTCCTTCTTCATACACATATCAGGAGGCAGATTGTATGGGGTCAGTATGACTGGCCAACAAGAGTAAGCTCTTCCATATTGACCAAACGGGTTAAACCCATCAGTACATAAGCCAAGTCTTACATTGCGCGGCTCGCCAGAAAAGTCCGGATATAGCTCATACAAACACTTCCATGCTTTCCCGTCGGAAGGATGGAAAAGAAACCCCTCTTGTGTTCGGTTTAGAGCATGCCAACGCATGTGTTTTGCCGTGGACAATGAGGCATACAGGTGTTGAAGACGCGGTGTTATAGGGAAGTACCACATTTTCTTCCTGGCCGTCCGGGTTACCTTCCCTCTCCTTTTAACGGTTTTGTAGCGTTCCTCATTACAATGCAGAAATTTTATGACACTTTTATCTGCAAACTCATTTCTGAACAACATACATCCGCCAACACAACACTCTATCTTCACACAACCCAACCCCAAGTTTGCCACTTGTTTCTTAGCATGGTACAGGTTTGTTGGCATTCGATGATTACTAGGCATAGTGGAACCCATCAGATTGACCATCCTATTAAAACAACCTCCAGAAAGATTATAATCTGCCTTTAGGCTTAAAGCAGCTAGGGAGGTGGATAACTCAGTGTGACTGTTGCACCCGTCCCACAATGGAGTCTGAGCCGCCGCTAACAAATCATAAAATCTCTTTACCTCCGGATTAGGATCCTCCTCTACATTGTCAGAGTCTCCATGAGCTCCTTGGTCATCATGTTCCAGCATACGGTCGGTGGAGGGTCCAACATGATCCATCACCATTTGTTCTATGTTGTTGTACGTATCCCTGTTTCCTCCAACCTCGTAGTAAGACTGTTGCACGGTTACGTCTGATGGTCTTCGCGGTAACTGCTCACCATGGTTGTACCAGCAGTGGTATGTTTCCATGAACCCTTTCTCAGTTAGGTGGCACATCACATCATCCGCGTATTCAAAACTCATGCATTTACACCTTGAGCACGGACAACGAATCTTCTAAGTCGCTTCAAATCTAGGCGTGTTTGCCGTAGCGAACGGAATGAACTCCAATAGCCCCATCATAAACTCCTCAGTCACTCGCCGACTGCGATCTAGTCGGTTGTACATCCATCGTCGATTTGCCGGTACCTCTATTTATAAAATCTAACAAGCACGATTTCTGTTACTTTACATTTTCAAAATTTTATTTGACTATCGGTTGTGAATCACTCTATCTCTTTGATGTTGCAAATTGGTAGGGCCCTATCCCATTCGGGATGAATATGCAACCATCCGTAACCCATCGATATTGTATGTGGTCTATCTTGTGTTGTTGATGTTCATTTGAAATTTCGGCAGCATTTCGCATTGGTCCCCGAGTACACAGAGATACGTACGGTATGAAACACCGCACGCAGTCATGCACCCTGGGGACAATACAAAACACCATAACCGAAATTTCAAATGAACATTCAACGTCTCAAGGTAGACCACATACAACATTGATGGGTTACGCCCTACTGGTTACAAATTCATACCAAACTGTCCATCCGGGACAATTCAAGATCCAACACAACACGGTACATCAGCCGGTTGTTTTGAAACTTGAACGGGAATCTAATGGGTACACACACGACTAAACCCTACATTATTAAAGTTGAGTTTCATTTTATAAGTTCCCTAAGAAAGGGAGCCTGCCGAAATTTTGGCAGAGTCTCCCCTGTAAATTAGACATTTCCCAAAAATTAAAAACGGCCTGTTACATACAGAAAACTTCCTAGTATAGATAATTATATATGCTACGCATTGTATATGATATTGAGAGGTATTAAGTCCTAAATCATGTTATCAACACACAAAACCAATGCCTAATGAGCTCTGCTCTCCACTAACAAACAACATTACACATGCATAAAAAATCATGTTATCAGCACACAAAACCAATTCCTAATGAGCTCTGCTCTCCACTAACAAACAACATTACATATGCATAAAAAATCATGTTATCAGCACACAAAACCAATTCCTAATGAGCTCTGCTCTCCACTAACAAACAACATTACATATGCATAAAAATTCATGTTATCAGCACACAAAATCATTGCCTAATGAGCTCTGCTCTCCACTAACAAACAACAATTGACATGCATACACATAATGAGAAAGTCAGTGTTAGGGGATTACCTGGCCAAAAAAGTCAGGGATGAAGTGGAAGCTGTCGACAGACGATCAGAGACCACCCTAAATGTGTGCTAGTCTGCACGACAAACCAATAAGTGATTGGACAGTTACAAGTGGCAAGGAAACTAATTAGGTAATAAGTTGAGAGAGATTAAGTAGGGGGAGAACAAATGGAGAAAGTAGAATGAAGAGTCCAATAACCTTGAGGGTAGTTTTGAAAAATTACTATAAATTTTAGACAAAAAACCTAAGTCTGGTTCATTTGACAAATTAACATGGCCTGGCGTGGGTTAGATGTAGGCTGCTGTTGAGCAGCATGACATGTTCCCACTTCTATCATCAAGACATGTATGAGAAAACAATATACATTATGTAGTAGCACCTATTGGGGAAAAGATGGTACAATTATGTCCAAGATAGTGTAGAAATGTGAGATAAGACAAATATAGCACCTATTGAGGAAAACAATATACATTATTTCAAAGTGAACCACTTTTTTAAAATTTAAACTGGTTTGGTTTTGGCTGAAATTGAGTTCAAACCAGTTTCAAACCATTTAAAAGGCAAAACCAGTTTAAAAATTAGTTGTTGAACTAAAAAGGGTTTTAAATCATATTTCATTAACAAAAGGGTTTAAATCCAGTTAACCAAACTGTTTACTAAAAGGTAAATGGACAGCTTATATTATTTGTACTTTCTTAAAACTATTTGGTTTGATTTATGGCTTAGTTGGTATTTTAGCACAGCACTACTCCAGTCCAGATGTCAGTAAATCCTGAATTATAAGGGAAAAAAATCCACAAGTGATTCCAATAAACACTGCAAATAGAAATGAATAAAAGAAAAAGATGGATGAAAATTGAAATACAAATGATTGATTAAAGAAGACAGTAAATCAAGCAGGTGAGAACTGAGAAAGTAAAATATAGTATATCATAGAATATATTGTATTTCTTATACCTCAAATCTTTTGGAAGTTTTACCATTGAATTTCCCCATAAATTGAGATGCATTAGTGGATTTTAACTATCGAAAAAAGTTTGATTCCTGTTACATACCTAATTCACTGCATAGTCTTTTCCTATAAGTGTTTATGATAAGTTTATCCAAAATGGACCATACTTAGATACAAGGAAGAGAATCTATTCTTTGAAGCAAATATAGTACTATACAAGGCTGACAGTAAACGATTATCCTAAACCCAGATAATTTTATTTTTTTAAAAAGACTCATTGGTTGATTATTCTTAAAAACTCCATCTTGTCCTGCATGTGCTCTGTAGGATCCTAATTTCAGAGTTGGGTCAATTTTTAAATTTTAGCATTCTTTGGAGTTCTATTTTGATATAGCCAAGTCATTTTTTAGCACTAGCAAGCATGCAAAGAATATAAGAATGCTAAAGATCTTTTAATAAGTTAGGCTATGCTTGGATATCTAATGACAAGCAAAATAAAATTAAGTAACCATCCCATTCTCCAAAATTGAAAGGGAAGAAAAAACAGGGTATTAGTTAGATGAAATGAAATGAAACACATTTACTCAAATTCCATTCGATTCCATCCACACAATTGAAACTAGTATCATTCCATATGATATCACTCCAAACACAACCTCAAATATTTGAGTTCCGCGACTTCCCTAGGAGATTAACCAAGTGATCTGATAGGAGTTCTACATTGAGTAACTAAAGAAACTCAATGAGGCTCTCCCACCTACTGGGCTACTCTCTTAGGTTGAGCTCTCCTCATTTTCTCCCTCTCAACACTATGTATGCCTAGTGGAATCACTGCTCACTAGTTTCTTTTTTCAATTTTGGTCAACTCTCTCTTAAGACTGTTTTGGAGGCCATTAATTCATACCCTAATCAACACAAGGGTACATATATTATCTACATTAAGGCTGGTATGTATGATGAGTACATTCAGGTTGACAAGAAGAAGCCCAGTCTTATAATTTATGGTGATGGTCCTACCAAGACTATTATCACCAGTAACAAAAAAATGGTCCTACCAATCTTATAATTTATGCTGAAAAATAGATAGCATCAAAACAGAGACGTAAAACAGTAAAACATGGTCCGAATTTTCCCTCTCTCTCAATTTCTAATTCACTTAATCTTCTTAACCTCAACAAACCTCAACTCCCAATTTAATTCAATGTATATGAACCCTAATTTCCCTTTCGGTTTGTAAGTGGTTTATACTTTTGTTAATTTCTCTTATGCACAATTTTAATTTCTCATCATTTCATAGATTATATTTGTTTTCCCTAAACATATTTTGATTTGTACCACCTGTTGGGATTTAATTGAGCAAGTTTCACAGTAATCGACTCCTCTCCAGAGTATGCAATTACTTTTTTTCATTCTGCCATTTTTTGGTGCTTCAGATATTAAAGCTCAAAAATCCAAACTCAAGTCATTTTTTTTATATAAAAAAATCTAGATTATTCACTAACAAGTTATTTCTCTTACAAAAATATTTGGAATATGATTTGCTGATAGACTAGATTATATGAGGGAGAATCTTTACCGTGCAACAAAAAAAAGTACAATTGAAAAACATTATATGATCCAAATTTCTTTCAATTTTCATTTATCTCTGTCTAAATCTATGTTTCAACTTTCTAACCTCAATTTTAACCCCAACAAACCCTAACTCCCTGTTTAATTTTAATCTCCAGGCAAGAACATTCGTTATCAGGAAGACAAAAATGAAGCAGGGTATTATCAATCCTTTGCGGGTTGCAAGTAAATAGTCTATCCCTCTTTAGTTTCTCTAGTGCAAAAATTTTATTTCTTATCATTTTGCTGCATTTTAATTTGTTTCCTCAAAGTGTTTGATTTTTACTTTGGTTGATTGAATCAATTCCAAGTTCCACATCCCAGTACGTAATTGACTTGTCTCAGTACGCATAATTGCTTCTCTTTTAGTAAAAACCAAGAATAGTTTTTAACAAAAAGAATGGGGAAAATATGAATTGCTGATAAACCAGATTATATGAGGGATAATCTTTATCATGCAGTTGAAATAAAATAGATTATGATTTAAATTTCTTTCAAATTTCTTTCAAACCTGGTCGGAAAGTTGAAAACTCGCCGGAAAAGCTGCAGGGGTGGTCGCCGGAGACTCCTCGCCAGTTGTCGTAACTCTGCCTGGCCGAAGATGGTCGCCTGAAGCAATGGCACACGGACGTTCGATGGAGGAAGAAAGGGAGCAGACGTGAGAGAGGGGTTCGGAGGGAGGAGAGGGGGACGACGGCTGAGAGAGGCAGCCAGACGAATGGAGGGAGGGAGGGAGGAGGTCCGACGAAGGGAGGGAGGAGAGGGAGGAGAGGGAGACGACGCTGAAAGAGGAAGGGGAAAGTTAGGGCAAGTGATAGGGAAAGGGGTTGCTGTCGAGTTAGATTAAATCCTTAGCGACGGCTACCACCCCGTCGCTAACTACGTCACTACCTTCCATTTTTAAAGTAAAAATATAGAAACCATAGCGACGGCACACCTACTCCGTCCCTAATCTCCTGAGGATTAGCGACGGTACGACAATTCTGTCACTAACCTCCTGAAACGTAGCGACGGTGTCACCCCACCGTCACTAACTTAAAGAAAAATATGGAGGGAAACTCCTGAATAGTAGCGACGGTGACACCCCACCGTCACTACCTTCCATTCTTAAAAGTGAAAATATGGAAACCATAGCGACGGCACACCTACTCCGTCCCTAATCTCCTGAGATTTAGCGACGGTACAATAATTCCATCACTAACCTCCTGAAAAGTAGCGACGGTGTCAGCGCACCGTCACTACCTTCCATTATTAAAAAAAATATGGATGGAAGGCGGAAATCATAGCGACAGTAGAAAATGTCCGTCACTAAGTTGGCCAGACAAATAGCCACGACGGACGCTTCCGTCACTAGTACAAACCCATAGCGACGCGGGTGCGCCGTCGCTGGAGTGGAGGGAACGTTCGCGGCGGTACTTACCGTCGCTACTATTTGGCGCCAACAGAAAATCCTGGCGGGAAACCAAAACAAGGTGGAGCTAAAAAATAGCGACCGTACTAGTGACAGTGTTTACAATTGTTAGCGACCGCGTCCTCGATCGGTCGCTAAATAAGTCGCTAATATATTTTTGGTCCCTTTTTGTATAAGGCGGTGGCTAATTAGCGACGGGAGTCGGTGGTCGCTAATTTAAGGTAGCTGTTTAGGGTTTTTTTAGTTGTGATAACCATATCTTCACATGCAAGGCAATAAATGGCATTTTTTTTCTTCATGGATCTTCATATGCAAGCAAGAATCAAACAAACATTTCACAATTAGTTTTGCCATGACATTTCCACCACTTCAAAGGTGTTATTTTATACATGCAACTAGTCAATAATTCATGCAAGAGCATTGCTCTTTTTAAGAGCCAAAAGATAAATTTTTTCCTTAAGCAAAATGGTGTCATTTTCTCAATCTTTTTGCCAAAACATAGTTGTTTCAAAACTATTTTTCAGCCTTGATTTCAAAAGGAAAAACTTCATTCTTTAGCTCTTAGTGAAGGTAAAGACCTTAGTGTGATCTCTACCACCCATGCATGCATGATTCCATGAAAAAAGGAAGAACTCCCCTTACCTCTTTGATCTTAATGTTGAAATGGAGAGGGGAAATGGTGGCCTTTAGCTTTCTTGCTCCTTGATCTTAGGCTCCAAGTGGATAGCTGAATGGAAGCTTAGAAATGTCAAGCTGGTGCTGGACTTTATTAGAGGAGACGCTGGACGTAAATGGTGGTGAAGGACATAGAGAAAATAAGAGGAAAAAATAGAAACTTGGAAAGCAAGTGGTGGTGAGGTTTCAGCCAAGGCAAGGCAATGTAAGAATGGTCCAAATTTTTCCACTTAAGAATATATATATATATATGCACATTGAGAAAGATAATTAGTAGGAAATTAGCCACTAAAATTTAAGCTTAGTGGGTTGAATAAAAATATGGTGTATTGTTTAAAGAAAATGAGATAATGAGAGGTAATTTGCTGTAACCATCCAATGGTGACACATGGTCATGCAAATAAATCCTATTTTGTACAATTTAGTGGGCTGAAAAATTGTTATGACTGTATGGTGTTTTAGCAAAAAAAAATGGTCTTTAACCATTATTAATTTGCTGAAGGCGTTCGGGTTCGTACACAAAATTTTGAAGTTATCCGGACGAGGAATTGTTGAGAAATTTTAATCAATTTTTCGACGAAAAATTTATTTAGTAGGCCCAATGTATTTTTAACTTATTAGGTTCATCCCTCCATCACTTTCCACTCTCCTCAGAGATATCAAAAATTTCCTAGTCATTACAGAGTTCAAAAAGCAAGGAATAACACTTCGAGCGATCGAGTAACTGATTCACCGCACCGACAAAATTTGGTACTAACATTTTCTATCATCGTGATTACTATCATAAAAATCATGTTGAGAATTGATATCTCTCTCAGAGATATTAACTCACCTCAATCACCAAGGGCAAACTCACAGAATATACACATGCGTTGGCCGAAGCCTGAATTTCATTTATAACATCCAACATGAGTAACAATGTATCTTAGGTCATAGACTATCATAGGAAAAATGAGTGATGTTACACAGTCGCTATTATAATAGTGACTTAATCTTAGGGGCATATAATCCAGACATATCGGTGAAGCCTATGTTGTAACATCCTGAATAATTTTTAAAATCGGCAATTGGTTGAAAAATTATAAATAATTATTTTTAATAAATTTCAAAATTTTGGAAAAATCATTATTAAATAATATAATCAAAATTTTAAATAATTAAATGCTATGAAACTTAACAAATTTATCTAATTGGATGATCATTAAAATTTAAATAAAGTTTAAATTAGTGGTGGTAAGTTTAGAAGTTACCAAGGGTAAAAGATAAAAGTTTAATTAAAAGTTTTAATAGAAAATATAAAAGAAATGATCAAAAGACCATTGTGCCCTTTTGACATTAAAAATCTATTTTTCCTTCTTCTTCTTCGTACATTCATGCGTGAAACTGCTCCATTCTTCCTCTTCAATGGCCTCGGGTTTAAAGCTCCAATTGGAGGGCAATTTCACATCATAACTTCAAATTGATTACATTTCTTGGTCCGTTGTAGCGAGGTATGTCCATGGGTACCATTAATTTCGCCTTTTCCCTTCTCTATTCTCTTTGGCAAATTCGGATTTCTTGGGGCAATGAAGAAAAAGCTGCGTAGTTTCCATTTTTATGGCATTTTAAGCATGAAGATGAAGCTTGGTAGCATAGGTGATCCATTTATGCATTCTTTCTTTTCTCCCTCTCTTGGCCGAACCATGTACATGCATGAAGAATGTTTATTTTCATTTTTCATGGTTATTTTGGAGCTTGGGAATAACTTTTAGATCAAAGGGTTTTTCAATTCCCGTATTCCCTTTCTTTCCTCTATTGGTCGTGATTAGTGTTGTATGACGGAGGTACCATTTTATACTTTGCTAGCAATTCGGAGCTTAATCAAGAATCTTGAGATGATGGGTACATAAAATTGTTAATAAATCTTGTGCTTGGGGTACTCGTAGGTATCAGAATGGGCTTCGAAAAGGTTGTTGAGTGAAGTGGATGTCGAAACCGGAAGCGAAGCGGCAAATACGCGAGTCATTGGGCGTGATCGACATCTAGAAAAGTTAGCGGAAGCTTAGAATCGAGGTAAGGGGGTGTTCGGGGTTATAATTAAGTAGAATCGGATATCGACCCTAATTAGGATTTTTAAAGAAATAAGTATAATGAAAGGAAATTAGAAATTTTGTTATGATTGAATGATATAATGAATTATATGGATTAATAAATGAATTGTGTGAATTGGTAGATGAGTAGCATGATTAGGTCCTTTGCAATATTAAGATAATGGTGATAGTAGATGTGTACGAAAAGGAAATAACATAGTTTCCAAGAATGAGAAGGAATAAGAAAACAACGATGTTCGTATAAGATTTAAGGATGTAATTAACTATGTGTACTTATAAATGAGAGTGCAATATAAATTAAGAATAAGGAATAATGGAGTAAGAAAGAATGGTGAACTTAAAAGTAAAAAGAGACTTAATGATTGATGCGAGGTGTTGAGGATTGAAGTCGTACAATGGGATTAATAATGAAATCTGTAGGGGAAGATGTTTATTATGCCTAGTATGTAGTCTTCATTTTGTAGGATAGTTTAACACATATCGATCTTTAATAAAACGAGAAATTTTGTGATCCAAGAATGATAGTATCATGAGTGTTGCATCAATTGGTGATGATCTTGTTAAGAAGTATGGTTGAATAGAGAATGATGTGACTTGTGTTGGTGGGCTTGGCAAGTAGGCCGCCCGAGTAATGATTTTATGTCAGTTTCTGACATTGCATATCAGATGTGTTGATAATATACAATGTATGATATGATTGTTATGTGATTATGTGGTGTGGGATGGCCGACGGTATACGTAGCCCCTCGTTTTTGGCTCCCGTGGTTTTTGAGGCCCAGTTGAGCTACCCAGTGGTCAAGTAGGACCCAGTGGTTGAGGTGGAGAGTCAAGTAGGACTCAGTGGACCAAGCAGGGTTCACGGGGTGTCAAGTAGGACCCCCAGCTGAAGGTCGATCCTTTAGTATCCGGATACTATGAGTCTGAATGCATGCGAGTCAGTTGTGATATATATATAAACATATATTTATGTAGATGAGATTATTACAATTGATGATTTTTTTTATATATATAAGTAATTTTCTAATGATTGTGGATTGTGAAAGGAAAGAGTAATTGCTTGATAAGCGGAATAGGTAAGTGTACCTCCAGTTGAGGTTTAAATTGCATTTGAGTTTATTACATTGAATCTTGATTCCGGTCACTCACCCTTACAATTATTTTTCAGTGACCGAGGATGGGGACATTGCAGAGGCTACGGAGGCTAGTGCTGAGTGAGCAGTGGAAGCAATCCCAATGCCAGGGATATTCTTGTATATATGAGTTGTATCTATAAGTTTTATATGGTTTCTATATGAGCCTGATGAGTATTGATGTATCTATGTTTATTTGTGTGCGATCTGTGGTTTATATGCTTTTACCAATGGATTCATAGCTGATGGCACTGAGCCATTAGTGTTTATACATGTGATATGTCCAGGTTCTGCTTAACTTGTGGGTGCAAAGTGGCATTGAGCCATGTATATAGTTAATTATGTAATATGGGCAGGTTATGCTTTATTCTTGGCTTTCATGCAATTTGTATGGAAATTGTTAGTGTCTAGATGATTGAACAAAGAAAGGATGGATTTCATGAATTTTGGGCTTGTGTAGGTAGTATGAGAAATGATGGGCTTGATTATGATGCACTTGATGAATTAGAATTAGGATTGATTAGTATGTTTAGTTGGATTCAATCTTAAATGTATGTTTGAATATATGTGGATGCATAATTTAAGCCAAATGATGCATATAAAAGTTAAGCATGCTAGATTGTGTGAAAATTTTAAGTTTCCCTGTATGTACTGCATCATTTGCTCAAGCGAGATGTATTCTCGCTCAAGCAAGGGTCCTCTATATCCGTAGTGTGGTCTCTGGCCTAGTCTCGCTCAAGCGGAAATGATTCTCGCTCAAGCGAGCGGGCAGGGATTAGGTTCTGGGGTATTTTTGCTTAAGCGACCTGGCTTGCTTGAGCCTCTCGCTTAAGCGAGTGATGTTAGGGTGATTCTGGAGCGTTTCCGCTCAAGCGAGCTCTGATCGCTCAAGCGAAATAAGGACCTGATGTGCATATAGTTTCCTCGCTCAAGCGGGTTTAATGCCTCGCCCAAGTGTGGTTTAGGGAACTCGCTCAAGCGAGTGGGGGCCTCGCTCAAGAGACCCTTGCTGGTCTCGCTTAAGCGAGACAGGGCCTCGCTCAAGCGAGTAGCCCCTGAACCTATTTTCTTCTTTTACTTCATTTAACCATTTTCCTTGATTGTTCTGAGTTCCTTGAACTGTATATATATAGTTACCCTTATCTAATGACATTATTAAAGTTTAACTAATTGAGAGTGCGTCTCTCAACCTCTTTTTATATAAATTTCCTTAATCCTTAATATATATATATTTTTAATCGTGAAAATTTTTCTCTGTATTTTATCAATCAGTATAGCATTGTGTGTTTAATTAACCTTAATCGCATAGTTAGTATCTAATAATTAGGAAGGACGTTACAGTGGTATCAGAGCGGTTCTTTTCAGTACTGTTTTTGCTGTAAACTCTGTAAAGTAAACTAGAAAGTAAATGGTACAGTGGTATGTGAAATTTGGTATTATTGTGCAATTGTGTATGTTTTAGATGACTATATTTGATATAGGAACCTTGGCATTGTGCTCACGAGTGCTCCGTTGGCTGCAATTCCCTGTATTGAGGTATTTTTTTCTTCTTCTTCTTTCCTTCTTCCACTCATGTAGTTTGAGTAGTTAGAATGTAATGTAAATAAGTGAAGGGTTGAGTGTCTATATGATGTCGTTAATGCAATAGGAAGGATAGATTAAGACAATAGGAAAGGCACGTTACATTTATAAATAAACCTTATTGACAAGTAGAGTTTACTAAGAACTTTCATTGATATAAGCCAAATGACCTCAGGTGATATTGAATATTTAATATAAGACATAAGGATTAGGGCGATGAGTGATGGATTGAATACTATACGTATAAATACACATTGTGGGAATGTCTTTAAATAAATCATGAGCAATTTATACAAATTGTTAAGGATTGTCGAAGTAATTTCTATTCAATAATGAGTTTAATTATTTATGATGCATGTACGATGACTTATGAGATTGGAGATAGTTAAGAAATTCAAGAATTAAGCCATAATTATAATATAGTACAACAAATCGCATATATAATGATACTTAGTATAAGTTTCAATTAGATAATCAAGTGGAAATTATGAAGAAGCAATTGATAAGAAATTTAAGCTTGAGTGGTTGGGAGTGTGTTTTATATCTGAAGATCGTTGTGCCAAGGGAATGGAAATGTGCGCATAATGACATTTGTAGGTATGGTTAAATGATGACAATTGAGTTAATAAGGACTTATTTCTAAGTATATTAGTACAAGAATATGGAAAAGGCTAACTAAATTAAGGTTATTTGAACATGTGTGCTGTGGGGCAGCAGATTACTCGAGTGGTGATGCATTGGTATAATTCCTCATGTGTAATGATTAAGAATAGGATGCGAGAGAATTATCCAGGAAAGAAGTTGGATAATGCAATCGATAAGTTAAAAAAAAGGGGTCCAAAATGACTAGTGGGCGGGTGAAATTTTGATCCGTAAGAATCCGATAGCCATAAGTATGTTTTAGCACACCTAGAGGATGTATAAAATTTGTTGGTACAAAGTGTGAAGGGTGCCAAGGTGGATAAGGTGAGTTTTGAACCCGCAAAGACCCAAAAATAACTTAACCGTGTTTCGTACGTATATTCCTAATCTGGTGGAAAATTTGGGCAAGGCCAGCGGCCACGAGTCATAAATGAGGCAGGGATATTGGTGTCCAAATTTGGTGTGATTTGGAGGTCATTTGACCAAAAATATGACTCATGTAATTTAGACCAGAAAACTTGAATAGTGCAGAATTTTTTTCTGCATAATTTAAAAACAGAGCAGCCCCGGTTTTCTGCACTTGGTGAACAGTGTGTTAGGAATTTGGCCTGGGCGTTAACACAAAATTTGTAGGTAATCTTTTTATTGACGAGTGACCGCAAGTTTCACTCGAATCGGAGGTCAAACGCATGAGTTATGCATATTTTTCTGAACTCCAAAACTGTTGTTCCGTTGTTATGACAGCACTTTATGCAGCAACTTCCGCGAGATACTGCAATTAATTGAGAAAGAATTAACTCATGGTGTCCACACGAAAGTTTTAGATCGTCGAATTAAGAAAATTATGGAACTGGCCTCACATCGATTTGAGCACCCGAGCTCCAGATATGCGTAGTCTACGAAAACTATTTTCTGCTGAAATCTGCTATGACAGCACTTGTAAATGCAACTTTGCGTGAATTTTGAGAGCAAACTGTAAGGAATTTAAACTTTTGGTGTTCACGGGAGTCGAAGATAATCGCGATATTGAACCAATGGGACTGGATTCACGTCAAAATGAAACTCGTAGAGATAGTTATGCGAGAAAAGCCAAATCTGCATTATGTTGCAGAATTCACCATAGGAGGGGCTGAACTAAAATCCATGCATTAGGGACATTTTAGTCGGGAATTAACGATTCATGTCTTTATGAAAGTTCTAATATATTGGGAGATGAAACTTTTAAAACTGGAACCGAGTCAATCTAAGGTCTAGAGCCATATTAACTGCGATTCCTTAGGCGTTGTTTCATTGAAAGTTTTCAAAAGCTAATCAAATTCTATTTTGGATTGTAGTGGGAGATTCATAAGAAATTGGAGAGTATGGTCTTCATGAAAAATCTAGATAACTGAATAGTCAAACTTTGGAGTTTGTTTCGCTTCCGACAGAGGCCTAGGTCTAAGGATATCGATATGCACGAGTCTTATTATAAAAATTTTGCGAAAATCAAGAATTTGTGAAAAATAGGAATATGTGATACTAATTCATGATGACATATGGTTTTAAAATGCGCGTGTAACTTAACTACAATGCAAAAAAAAAGTATGATCACATAGTGAGGACGATGGTTATAACTTATAGGTAATTAATATTCTGAGTAAGCTATAAAGCCGTTGATGCTCCAAGTGAGCAATGTTTAAAATTTTGCAAAATACTATGACAAGGAAATTCTTTAAGGAAGGATGATTTTTTTATATTATTATGAAAAGATTGAGTAGCATACTTTATTCTATTACTACATAAAATGCACTAAATAGGCGAGTAATAAATGTTATGATGAGATTTAAAGATTAAGTGAGTAATAAGTGATAAGATTATTGTAGATGAACATCAAGTGAAAGGCTTTTGTGTGATAGCCTAGAAAGGATAAAAGTGATACTATATAATGATTACAAGAGATTAAGGAATGGATTGAGTTTAATATGGATATAAGAGTAATGAGTATGAGTGTAGAGTTGTTCTAAGCTTTACCCAGTATTAACATTAGAATAGAATAGCAGTGGCTGGCCACCCTGGAATCTTTTTAGTGTCAATCAGGTGTAAAGTTTACAGATGGGCTTACATATGTGAATTATATTATAATTAGTGAGTAAGTTGATTATCTAATCCTTACACAGCTTCAATCATATAGCATTAAACTACTGAGACTGATCACCTTAGATGGTTGTGCTATTAGTTAAAGTCGTGCGAGACTAGGAAACTAAATGTCTATAGGTACATTAATTATATTTATATTGCTTCCAAATAAGGAATGAAAATATGATGAGGTGGTTAGTGATTGTATCAATAGGATATGAACAACTATGATAAGAAAAGGAATTAAGATAGTAAGTGGATTTAAAACTATACGTGATAAATTGATTAAAGGAATGTATCCATAAGTCGAACCTTTTAGGTGTAGTTACCAATAGTGTCAAACTTCGAGAAAGTGAACTAGTAGCTGATATGTGTTATGTTGAACGCGGGGCAATTAACATAAAAAAAATATAGTTGGAGTAATTGAAACCCCTGAGTATGATGATTTCGGGGACGAAATCCCTTTTAGGAGGGGTGGATGTAACATCCTGAATAATTTTTAAAATCGGCAATTGGTTGAAAAATTATAAATAATTATTTTTAATAAATTTCAAAATTTTGGAAAAATCATTATTAAATAATATAATCAAAATTTTAAATAATTAAATGCTATGAAACTTAACAAATTTATCTAATTGGATGATCATTAAAATTTAAATAAAGTTTAAATTAGTGGTGGTAAGTTTAGAAGTTACCAAGGGTAAAAGATAAAAGTTTAATTAAAAGTTTTAATAGAAAATATAAAAGAAATGATCAAAAGACCATTGTGTCCTTTTGACATTAAAAATCTATTTTTCCTTCTTCTTCTTCGTACATTCATGCGTGAAACTGCTCCATTCTTCCTCTTTAATGGCCTCGGGTTTAAAGCTCCAATTGGAGGGCAATTTCACATCATAACTTCAAATTGATTACATTTCTTGGTCCGTTGTAGCGAGGTATGTCCATGGGTACCATTAATTTCGCCTTTTCCCCTCTCTATTCTCTTTGACAAATTCGGATTTCTTGGGGTAATGAAGAAAAAGCTGCATAGTTTCCATTTTTATGGCATTTTAAGCATGAAGATGAAGCTTGGTAGCATAGGTGATCGATTTATGCATTCTTTCTTTTCTCCCTCTCTTGGCCAAACCATGTACATGCATGAAGAATGTTTATTTTCATTTTTCATGGTTATTTTGGAGCTTGGGAATAACTTTTAGATCAAAGGGTTTTTCAATTCCCGTATTCCCTTTCTTTCCTCTATTGGTCGTGATTAGTGTTGTATGACGGAGGTACCATTTTATACTTTGCTAGCAATTCGGAGCTTAATCAAGAATCTTGAGATGATGGGTACATAAAATTGTTAATAAATCTTGTGCTTGGGGTACTCGTAGGTATCAGAATGGGCTTCGAAAAGGTTGTTGAGTGAAGTGGATGTCGAAACCGGAAGCGAAGCGGCAAATACGCGAGTCATTGGGCGTGATCGACATCTAGAAAAGTTAGCGGAAGCTTGGAATCGAGGTAAGGGGGTGTTCGGGGTTATAATTAAGTAGAATCGGATATCGACCCTAATTAGGATTTTTAAAGAAATAAGTATAATGAAAGGAAATTAGAAATTTTGTTATGATTGAACGATATAATGAATTATATGGATTAATAAATGAATTGTGTGAATTGGTAGATGAGTAGCATGATTAGGTCCTTTGCAATATTAAGATAATGGTGATAGTAGATGTGTACGAAAAGGAAATAACATAGTTTCCAAGAATGAGAAGGAATAAGAAAACAACGATGTTCGTATAAGATTTAAGGATGTAATTAACTATGTGTACTTATAAATGAGAGTGCAATATAAATTAAGAATAAGGAATAATGGAGTAAGAAAGAATGGTGAACTTAAAAGTAAAAAGAGACTTAATGATTGATGCGAGGTGTTGAGGATTGAAGTCGTACAATGGGATTAATAATGAAATCTGTAGGGGAAGATGTTTATTATGCCTAGTATGTAGTCTTCATTTTGTAGGATAGTTTAACACATATCGATCTTTAATAAAACGAGAAATTTTGTGATCCAAGAATGATAGTATCATGAGTGTTGTATCAATTGGTGATGATCTTGTTAAGAAGTATGGTTGAATAGAGAATGATGTGACTTGTGTTGGTGGGCTTGGCAAGTAGGCCGCCCGAGTAATGATTTTATGTCAGTTTCTGACATTGCATATCAGATGTGTTGATAATATACAATGTATGATATGATTGTTATGTGATTATGTGGTGTGGGATGGCCGACGGTATACGTAGCCCCTCGTTTTTGGCTCCCGTGGTTTTTGAGGCCCAGTTGAGCTACCCAGTGGTCAAGTAGGACCCAATGGTTGAGGTGGAGAGTCAAGTAGGACTCAGTGGACCAAGCAGGGTTCACGGGGTGTCAAGTAGGACCCCCAGCTGAAGGCTGATCCTTTAGTATCCGGATACTATGAGTCTGAATGCATGCGAGTCAGTTGTGATATATATATAAACATATATTTATGTAGATGAGATTATTACAATTGATGATTTTTTTATATATATAAGTAATTTTCTAATGATTGTGGATTGTGAAAGGAAAGAGTAATTGCTTGATAAGCGGAATAGGTAAGTGTACCTCCAGTTGAGGTTTAAATTGC
Organism: Clitoria ternatea; assembly: GCA_037962975.1. Classification (NCBI taxonomy): domain Eukaryota; kingdom Viridiplantae; phylum Streptophyta; class Magnoliopsida; order Fabales; family Fabaceae; genus Clitoria; species Clitoria ternatea. The sequence continues at coordinate 283,091,983 of CM075671.1, read as the reverse complement.
ATTTGAGTTTATTACATTGAATCATGATTCCGGTCACTCACCCTTACAATTATTTTTCAGTGATCGAGGATGGGGACATTGCAGAGGCTACGGAGGCTAGTGCTGAGTAAGCAGTGGAAGCAATCCCAATGCCAGGGATATTCTTGTATATATGAGTTGTATCTATAAGTTTTATATCGTTTCTATATGAGCCTGATGAGTATTGATGTATCTATGTTTATTTGTGTGTGATCTGTGGTTTATATGCTTTTACCAATGGATTCATAGCTGATGGCACTGAGCCATTAGTGTTTATACATGTGATATGTCCAGGTTCTGCTTAACTTGTGGGTGCAAAGTGGCATTGAGCCATGTATATAGTTAATTATGTAATATGGGCAGGTTATGCTTTATTCTTGGCTTTCATGTAATTTGTATGGAAATTGTTAGTGTCTAGATGATTGAACAAAGAACGGATGGATTTCATGAATTTTGGGCTTGTGTAGGTAGTATGAGAAATGATGGGCTTGATTATGATGCACTTGATGAATTGGAATTAGGATTGATTAGTATGTTTAGTTGGATTCAATCTTAAATGTATGTTTGAATATATGTGGATGCATAATTTAAGCCAAATGATGCATATAAAAGTTAAGCATGTTAGATTGTGTGAAAATTTTAAGTTTCCCTGTATGTACTGCATCATTTGCTCAAGCGAGATGTATTCTCGCTCAAGCGAGGGTCCTCTATATCCGTAGTGTGGTCTCTGGCCTAGTCTCGTTCAAGCGGAAATGATTCTCGCTCAAGCGAGCGGGCAGGGATTAGGTTCTGGGGTATTTTTGCTTAAGCGACCTGGCTTGCTTGAGCCTCTCGCTTAAGCGAGTGATGTTGGGGTGATTCTGGAGCGTTTCCGCTCAAGCGAGCTCTGATCGCTCAAGCGAAATAAGGACCTGATGTGCATATAGTTTCCTCGCTCAAACGGGTTTAATGCCTCGCCCAAGTGTGGTTTAGGGAACTCGCTCAAGTGAGTGGGGGCCTCGCTCAAGAGACCCTTGCTGGTCTTGCTTAAGCGAGACAGGGCCTCGCTCAAGCTAGTAGCCCCTGATCCTATTTTCTTCTTTTACTTCATTTAACCATTTTCCTTGATTGTTCTGAGTTCCTTGAACTGTATATATATAGTTACCCTTATCTAATGACATTATTAAAGTTTAACTAACTGAGAGTGCATCTCTCAACCTCTTTTTATATAAATTTCCTTAATCCTTAATATATATATATTTTTTAATCGTGAAAATTTTTCTCTGTATTTTATAAATCAGTATAGCATTGTGTGTTTAATTAACCTTAATCGCATAGTTAGTATCTAATAATTAGGAAGGACGTTACATATGTCGGTCTAGACCTGTATGCTTGTATCCCATAGGCCATAACACATGAGGCGTATTTATCTAAATATGTCAGTCGAACCTATGTTATCTTAGATCTATACTTACACAAGATATCCCTACGAAGGATGCATCCTTGGAGGATACCTCTCAAGCATGTGTCAAGACACTTATCAAGAGAGATGCACCTTTGGATGATACCTCCTAACCATTGTCAAGACACCTCTTGGGAGGTATGCACCCTTGAGTTACATCTCTCAGACTTATGTCAAGACACCTCCCGGTAAGGATGCACCCTCATATGATATCTCTGTTACTGTTGTCAAGACACCTCTTAGAAGATACCAGATGTTTATGTCACATTATCAACAATCCCTAAAAATACACTTGACTTATCATTATATTTGTACATCTCTCCCTTATAAATACTCACCTAAATACCCCAATTAGAATTGACATTGACCACAACCAGGTATCATGACACTCCCTAAGACACCTTTCCTAAGTCGGATCAGATTCCAAGAAATTTGTGATGTTTTCATTCGGTCCATGATTTAAAGTTTTTCTAAACCAGTCTACCGGAAGTCCTTTTGTTAATTGGTCTGCTTTATTTCTAGGAGCACAAGGTTCAGGTATGTATGAAATGCTTTTTATGTTGTGGAGATCGAAAGTTTTTTACTTTATAGGTGTGGTCCTGTTTGAAAATAGGATTTTATACATTGATATAACATAGAAACATTGCATGTCTTTGATTGTTGTGTGCTGGGTGGAGAAGAAAACTCAATAGGGTTGATGTTAGGATAGGATAATATATAAATGATGCGAGCGTACAGTGTTATTTGTTAACGAAGAACAAAGTTCAATAGGTTGTCGATTATATATTGATACTTTAGAACAAACATGAGGTGGTTAAAGAAAAATTAATAGAGAAATATGTCGTCAGTATTCACTTCTAATAATTTTAACAAAAATTAAAAAAACTGACATTTATGTATTAAAAAATTTATATGATTTAGAAAATATTAATGTTAATAACTTCTATTAAATGTATAATCTTAGCGGTGAAGTGGCTAATTTTGGTACACAATAATAAATTTATAAAATCTGAGGTTTAAACCTAGGAGTAGTGGAGTAGTGTAATATCTTTTATAGTCAACTCAATTATGAAAATCTTTTTTTAAAATTTGGTTGGGTTAGGATCTATGATTAGAAGTAGGCCTGTCCAATTTCCGCTTTATCAATACAAACCCTGGTACCCGAATTTAAAGGTAAGGATGGGCTAGTTTGTAATGGGTCTTTGGGTAAAAACGGGTCATTTAAAAGGTTTATATTGACTAGGAACGGGCGGATTTGATTTAAAAAAATAAGACCCGGTCATACCCCAAGTCAGACCGAATAAATCCTGCGTAAATTAGGATTACATTAATATAATGTAGTTTTTAGTTTTAAATATTAGTTGTTAGATTACATTACATTAACATTAACATTAACATACTGTAGTTTTTAGTATTAAATATTAGTTATTAGATGCATTATGCAAATACTCATCAAGCAAAATTAGGATTATATTGAATACCATTGGCCACGGTTGTAAGTACTAAACAACGGTGCGTGCTAAATATGATTATGAATTAAGGAATTAAAATGTGTATTTCAATGATATATTTATTTTGGGTTTATGTTTTTACTTGATAAAAACTTTGAAATGTTTTCATATGTAAGGTGTTTGTTAAAATTATTTTATACGCAAAGCTTTTGACAAAAAATAAAATCAAACTTTCCTAAGAAACTTAATTGAAAAACTTGACTGAAAAAACTGAGAACTGCAATTAACCAAATCCGAACAAACCGACCATAGTATTGGGTGAAAATAGGTTATTATTTATGTTTCATGAATAACAACAGATGGACTCAAAACTAACCAAATTCGACCAAATCTGACCGATGGACAGCCCTAATTGTAAGTCCCTCAAAGATTGTAAGTGTTTGGAAAATCTTTGATTGTGAAAACCAAGTGAGTAAACCGGTTAGAACCAAATCAGTTAAAAATTGATACATAAAATCAAAGTTGAACTGATCTATTTAAAAATAATAATTTTTTCTTATTTTTAGAAAAAAATTAAAATATTTTTAAATAAATAAAAAGTTCATATAAGATATTTATATTCTATTTTTATTTTTTATATTTATTATAACTTTTTCATCTTATAAAATATACCCTTAACTTAATTTTTATGTAATTTATTATTAATATATCATAAAATATAAAATATAGAATATTATTATATTGAAGGTATTCTATATAGTTCATGGATGAATATTCCAACAGAATGTGACGCAAAGGGCGGTGCAGTGGATGCTCGACGAGATTGAATTGAAGTTGATTAATTGTTTTTCGTAGAAAGAGATTGAATTGAAGTTTACATATGTTATTCAATTATTTAATGTTGACCATATTTCCCCACTCTTTTCAGTTTCCAGTTTGAAATCTAACCTACTCATCTTAAAGCTAACTGTAATGTTTTATATTTTTTGGTTGACTTCGTACCTATCCATTAATTAGTAATTTTTTAGAAAGAAATACTAATTTTGTGATTGAGTTTATAATTTTTTTAAAATATTTAGTAGAGTTATTCCGTATATACAAAATAAGATGCGCTAACAACCTCGTTTTCAATACTTGAGAAACCAATTATAATTTTATCATCACCTTATAAGAAAATAATATTTACCTTTCATATAACATTATAAGTTATTTAATATAATTAAAACTTTTCAACAAACTACCTAACAACTATAATTATTTTAAAAAATCATAAATTATTATGAAAAGAAAGATAAAAGAAAACGAGTAAATAAAAAATAAAAAATAATAAAAAAATGAAGAATCAATATTATTCATGTCATGAGCTTTACAAATATCTTTATTTATAGACATAAACCGGAGTTAGAGATAAGTAGTTTTAGTCTTTATCATTATGCAAAGAATAAGTTGTTGCAACCATTAGGGTGTTAGACAAGTCTTGACACCTACATATATTATTTATAACACTCTCTTTGGGTGTCCATGATTTTAGAATGTATCTTATTAAAATTGATACCGCCTATGGATAGAAAGGTCATTTGACCTAAAAGCCGTTATGCAAAGACCGACATCGCTGAAAACATCAAAGCTTAACACTGGCTCCGAACACCGCGTATGAGACTCATGACATGATCCCGATGTGAGCTACTTTCTCAATGCCGGATAGTCAGAGTTGACTTATATAATCACGTGTTGAGGAAGTAACTTGCAAAGTGACTAATGAAAAGGAGTAGTTGGTAGGTAAGGTCACTGTTGTGTGTCATCCTTTCTGCAAATGATTAGAATCACATTGACACCTTGTACAGTAAGCCTACATACTCGAAACGACTCTTTCGCTACCTCTAGGTATAAATATTCATACATCAAGAATGAAAGGTGTAACATCCTGTTTTTAATAATAGTCCCATTTTGTAAATTATGAGGTATAGAAGGTCTATAAGTGTTAATCAATGAATAAAACACTCTATGGATGGTATATAATACTCCAAAAATTTTATTTTTGGGTATAATTATAGGATTTACATAGACCTTTAATGATAAGATCCATTTTCCGAGTGAAATATGCCTTAGAAAGGACTGTCTGAGTGAAAAAGGGACTCTGTTCCGAGTGAAGAATGAAAATTCCGAGTGACTAAGAGAAATTCCGAGTGAAAAATGGAAATACCGAGTGAAGGTTGTGTTTTCCGAGTGGAACATGGCCGAGAGGGTTTATTCCGAGTGGATTTCTTGCCCCAGAGACACTTTTGTGTGAAGTGGACTGACAGAACCACTTCTGGGTGAAAGAATCCGAGTGACTCACCTTGGAGTGACTCACTGCAGAGTCAAACACCTCAGAAAGACTCATTTCCGAGTCAAGTACTCTCCAAAGACTCGTTTCCGAGTCAAATGCTTCTGAATGACTAGTTTCCGAGTCAATCATAGTCAGACGTTGCAATTCTGACTGAAAGTTCACTGAGTGCCTTCATTTCCGAGTGAAGTACAGAGGAAAATATACTTTCGAGTGGAAGGATTTCGACTGGGGACACACGGTGTATGATGGCCAGATATGTCAATCCTGGAATGAGATTCCGAGTGAGTGGACAACTATGAGGGAGAATCGGTTTCTGAAAAGTCTTACCGAGTGGAACCGTGTGTGTATAGAGACTCGGATTTGGAATGAGGAACCGAGTGTTGAAGACTGTGAAGGGGGACTCGGTTTGGATTATTTTGCCGAGAAAAGAACGAGTGAATGATGATCAATAAAAAAATTATTTTTACTGAGTGACAAACTTGAGTGCATGAGTCGGTCTTTGAAATAAGTAACCGAGTGAGTCTCATGTATATAAGCCAAATTCCGAGTGAGACTCGTATGTATGGGCCTTTTTCGAGTGATACTGGCCCTGATGGACTCTGAGTGAAACATAGTTGAAGAAGTTGGTCTGATCTCGGCTAAGTAATGATTAGCCGAGTAAGAACCCGAGTGGGAAATACTTCTATATTCCTAAGTGTTGATATCCGAGTGAAAGATATTATACATATTCCGAGTGAACCATGTAAACCGTATTCTGAGTGTCTATGTATGGTGTAAGTCCGAGTGGGACTTGACTTGATGAATTTCTCCAAGTGATGAGGAATGGAATAATTCCGAGTGGAACCTGATTGGGGAGTTTATTCTGAGGAAGGATTAGTTAAGGCATTATCCGAGTGAAATGGAGGCATGAATACCGAGTGATGGGTCGTTGGTACATTCCCGATTGTATTGAAGTTAAATACACCGAGTGGTGATTATTTGAGATACTTCCTGAGTGAGGGAAGATTTATGGAACCCGAGTAGGATAACTCTCATTAGCCGAGTGGATTGTATACGTGGCTCTTGTGAATAGGAAATAAAGGACTAGGTATGATCAGATGGGTCATTCACCGAGTGAATGGAACCCTGGCTGCACAGTGAATGGTTTTCCCTTTCACTTGCCTTCTTTCCCTCCTTCTAGTCTCTCGGTTTAGTCATGGATTCCACCAAATAATTTCCAGTCGGCATATATGCTGACTGGGAGGAATTCCAGTCGGTTTAGAGAATAACCGAGTAGAATTCCAGTCGGTTTTCATTGCCAGGAGTAACTTTTTGACTCCAATCTTGTCTCTTGCGCATAGTTTAATATATCTAAACCCATTATGCACCCCTAGTATGTAGGACGGCCAGAAGTGGACCATTATAAGCCCACTTTCTTATTTTAATCCTCCATTATCTCCACTAACAGCACTAAAAATCCACTTACGGGAAAGTTGTTCCCCACTTATCATTACATTATTAACACTACCTCTGTTCAGAACTCCTTAGAACAAAGTTAGTAAATATCTCTCTTTCAATTTCTTCCTCAATACACCTTCAAACAAGAGCAAGGACAGCAAGGGGACCATTTCCAGTCGGCAAACCAAGTAAGAGGGGACAGGGTTGTGAATAATTATGGAATGGGTAGAGTTGTATGCTGTTCTAGGATTCCAGTTTTAATTTCGTAACTTGTTGCCTAATTTTGAAGCTGCAAACGTATGAATTAGATTTTGAATTCTTCATCAAAGTTGTAGATCTTTTTGTTATGTGAAATTTGAGACCTGATTAAACTGATTTGGATATGTATAGCAAAAGTTATAGCCAAAATACTACAGCATGACCGAGTGAACTGTTTAAGCTATGTTCTGTGCATATTTTGACATTCTGGGAATTATACATGCATAATCAGCCTTTGATGTCTTCATGAAAGTTGTATATATTCATATTAGGGATCTATAGAAAGTGGTTTCAAGTTAAAAAGATGCTTGTAACTCTAGATATGCTCAAAATACAGAAGTATGTTCATGATAAAAATCTGTTAACTATGAAATCCGAATCTTATTTTCAAAACTGGAATTTTGTGGTGTGAATTAGTGGTTGGTGTCTTCATTAAAGTTGTATATAATTGTGTTATGAGTAATTAGGGACTGGTATCATGTCAAAATCATTTTTGTAACTCCAGAAACATTGAAAATACTAATATATGTACGTTTTGAAAACTCACCTGGAGGCAGTGTTGTATTTTGTGGATAAATGGTATTTCTGCTTAGAATTTGAATTTATGATCTTCATGAAAGTTGTAGATAATTGTGTTATGAGTAATTTAGGACTGGTCTCATGTCAAAAATATTTTTTTAACTCTAGAAACGTTGAAAATACTAATATATGTACGTTTTGAAAACTCACCTGGAGGCAGTGTTGTATTTTGTGGATAAATGGTATTTCTGCTTAGAATTTGAATTTATGATCTTCATAAAAGTTGTGTATGTTTGTGTTAAGAGTAATTTAGAACTGGTTTCACGCAAAAATCATTTTTGTATCTCCAGAAATGTTCAAATTACTAATATATGTACATTTTAAAACTCACCTTGAGGCAGTGTGGTATTTCGTGGATAAGTGATATTTCTGATTGGAATTTGAAATTGTATTCTTCATGAAAGTTGTAGACAATTATGTTATTGAACTACATAAAGTGGAATCACCTAAAAAGGATTTGATTTGCCCATGTTATGGCTGTTTTACTAACGTATGTTGCTGTTGGGAATGCTGAAACTTACTTATAAAGGCTATTATGAATGAAAATGATATTTTCTCTATGGGTAATAATTTATTATTGAATTCTTGAGTGATTATGAATTATTATGAATGTTGTTGAGTATCATACAGTTTGTATATTGTGGTGGTGAATAATTATGAATAACGAAATTAATTTATATGTACATGAATGCCTTGTGGTTATTGACATATGTGGTTGAAACAGTAAATCCATAATTTTGTGAATTATTATGTGTATTGTGTCCCTTGAGGACTTGTATTTTCCAAGAGGTTTTGGAAATATGGATATCATGGTATGTTAAATGGTAATAAGAATTAAAGGCATTCATGCATCATAAGCATTTGGACGCACCATGGAATTTAGGGGTTCCATGATTGCCTACCCTGGTGGGGGGTTACTCTATGACGAGTTAAGCCCTATTTTGTTGTGAGCCATGAAGTGTAGGGATTCATGATTTATGCAAAGCCCTACTTATGATACTTGTGTACTTCGGTACTTAAGCGCCATGAAGTGTAGGGATTCATGGTATATGCTAAAGCCCTATTTGTGTAAGCGCCATGAAGTATAGGGATTCATGGTATATGCTAAAGCCCTATTTGTGTCTCTATGAGACTTTTACTGCAGTATTCCCACCAAACCAAATGGATCCAGCATGACATCATTTGACTAATTAAAGACTTATTAAATGAACATGTTTGGCATATTCATCATATCATTATGTATTATTGACTGTGTTTGTGTAATTCTACATATTTTATATTTATTCTATATTCTGTCTCACTCTTACATTAATTTTTACAGTGAATGTCACGCAGAATAAAGAGTGATGCCATGATTGATGCCTATATGAATTATTACTTGGACTTTGATTTTATGGGTTGTAATAAGTATAACGTATCATGTACCGTTATTTTCTAAATCGTTTCCGCTACTTAAATATTTTCTTGAATTTAATTATTCACGACTAGTACGTATGATAATATTCCGCAATTATCAACTGTTACGTGAACTCTAAATTTAATTTATGAATTTTAAAATGATCTTTTAAAAACGCGAAAAATTTATTCGGAAAATTATACGGGACGTCACAAAAGGTACATTTTTTACTTGAACTTAGCTTGAGCTCTGAGATTCCCTTTGAATATTCATTAACTTAAGCGTCAGAGTATCCTTGCAGGTGATACCCTCTTTCGCCCCACAACGTGTAAGGTTGGTGATCTAGTACGAGGAATTATTCTAAGACCTTTATTTCCCTACTGTAATATAGGTTATAATACTGAATCCCCACTGGACCAACGTAAAATCTGAGCGACTAGTCTTAAGGCCGGCTCTTGCACCCTGGTCACGTCCAGTTCAAAACTTTACTAGGAAAAAAGATTATGAAAAAAAATCTAGTGGAGGAAAAAAGTACATTATTCTTTAATATATATATATATATATATATATATATATATATATATATTGCCTCATTATAAACCTAACTTGGAAAAACTTAGTGGGACAAAACCATAGCTAAGGGAAATGTGCAAAAATATATTTAATTCTTCTTCACTAGTTGCTCTAAGACTTTGGTTGGTAATGATTTTATTAAAATATTTGCTAGATTTTCATATGAGCAGACTTGCTGGACATATACATCATCATTGTTTATAAAAAATCATGAGTAAAAAAGAACATAAGTGAAATGTGCTTTGTTCTATACCTTTAATGTACCCTTCCTTTGATTGGGAGATGTGTGCAACATTTTCTTCATATAAAGTTGTTGAAGTCATTCTTTCAGATGACAAACCACAAGATTTTTGCACATGTTGGATCATATATCTCAACCCCACACATTCTCAACTTGCCTCATGTAATGCTAAATTTCGTATATGATTTGAAGAAGTGGTTGTTATAATTTGTTTTGTGGACTATCATGGAATCGTTGCACCTCTACATGTAAACAAATATCCTATTTATGATTGACCATTATGAGGGTCAGACAAATAGCCCACATTTGTATAACCAATTAGGCATTTCTTAAATATATTTGGAAAAAATAAACTCATGTTCATTATACGTTAATGTAACAAAGTATATGTTTAATCTCATTCCAATGCCTTCATATGGGTAAGGAACTATATATTGCTAACAAATTAATTACAAATGATATATAAGGTCGTGTACGTATGACTAACAAGATACATTACTGCACTAATTGCACTATGTTATAGAACTTCAGGACCAAGTAGTTCTTCATCTTTATCTTAAGATCTAGAAGGATCTTTGTTCACCTCAAGTGACCTTACAACCATTGGACTGCTCATTGGATGTTATTTGTCCATATAAAACCACTTTAAACATTCTAGTTATAATCCAAGAAAAAACTTTGTTTCTCTTAAATTTTTCATCTCAAATTCTTTCTTTAAACAATTTGCCGCTTTTGGAAGTTCTTCGGGGTTCTAACAATGTTTAAATCATCAACATAAATAGCAATGATAACAAATGTTTACCATATCTTTTCATAAAACTACATGGGCAAAGAAAGTCATTATTCTATATTTCCTTTAACAAATATTCACTAAAGTGATTACACTATATGCGTCTGGATTACTTTAGTCCATAGATAGATTTATTTAATTTCATGGAATAATTTTCTCAAGGACTTGAATTACATGCTTCATGAAAATTCATGAAGGTTTATATAAATCTCATTCTCAAATAATCCATACAAACAAATTGTAACAGTATTCATCAACTATAAATCAAGTTTTTCACAAACTGTCAAGAAACATAAAAGTAGAAAAAGATATACTAGTTGGCGCCTCTCCGCTGATTAAAAGTTGGACATTTCTAGTCCACTACGTAAGATTGCGACATGTGGCCAATATAATTTCTATGACCCAAATTAAAATTGAAAAACAATTTATGATTGTAAGTAAAATTTTACAACAAATAGTATCCGAAAGACGCACGAAGGGACACCGAAACCAAGGCACCAAGACATATAGCTAAAAATAACATAACAAGCATAATTTTACAGCAAATTCGTGGTCCCACTCCAATTCATCCCACACGAAAATCAAATTTTGGTGCAAATGCTAGTTGAAGCCATTCTAATATACCAGTATCCCTAATCAAGAACTAATACATTTTAGACATTCCATTAGAGATATGTCATACAGTTAGAAATGAACTCTCATTGTCACTATGAACAACACTATTAAGGAAAACTTCGCATGCACTTGCAATACAACCCAAACAAAATTACATAATAATTTACTTTCTTTTACTATTAATCATATGGTTTTTTTAAGAGTCAAAGTAATCTACTTGATCACAATTAAGGCTTTTAATTCTATCAAAAAGTGTGTCGATGGAATTTAAATATAAAGTTCTTTGTGTAATGTCAATGTATACTATCAATTGCTACCTCTGTCCCAAACCATAAACTAAAAATAACTACCTCACATTCTTTAAAAAAATAGTTAATTTTATTTAATGTTATTAATTACATCTAAAAAGTATATATTTTTTTAATATAATATACTTTATTGGAACTTGTTAATAGAGTTTAGTTTCTTTCTATTGAAAATTAAAATATATATTAAATAAAGATATTTTAACAATAGTCGTACATTTAATAAATTAAAAGTAGTTAGATTTGTTTATATTCTTAAGCTTGTGGCTTATATTTTGAGACAAAAATAATAAGTTCTTTAATATGTTTCATTCATTTTTATTTGCCCCAAAATTGTTCATTATGACAATTGCACCTTGACCCAGAAGATACATAAAAAAATTATTCATGATCATTGTGTAAAATGGGTATGCTCATTTATAAGTATTTATCCAGGAAATATAATAAAAATAACTTTGATGTTGCAGTTCTATATGTTTGTTAGTAAATACATACTAATAGTTTAATGCTTGTTGGTACAAATAATATTTTATTTTTAGGTAAGTTATTTTTTTGGAAGTGAGATAAGTAGGAATAGGATTCCCAAAAGCCGTTGTTTTTTAACCTTACATGTTGTCTTTTTCTTGGTGAAAAAAAATATGTCTTATTTTTTTGGGAATAACTTTTGGGCCTTTCCATTACATTTCTATATGGTCATCAGTCTTATTCAGTTTATTAGGATTCTTTGGGCCTCGTAGGCCTTTTTTTAATTGTAATAGGCCAATAGCCTTTCGCTTTGTTTGTGCAAATTTTAGAAAATCGAAAAAACAAGGAAGTCTTTGACCAAAAAAAAAACAAGAAAATCTTCTTCCAATAATCAAACACCCTGGAGAAAGGTCATTAATACCATTGTAGGTGATTTATTTATAATATATATATAGTGCCGTATAATATACGGGATCTTTAATTATTAAATTCGACATATATTTCTTAATTTTATTTTAGTTAAATATATAAATATGTTAATTTGAATAGAATAGTTATAATGGTAGTAAATATGTTAAATGAAACAACCGAGAAAAGAAGAAACTAGAAGCTAGTCTTATTAGTTTTTGATTAAAAGTTCCTTATTAAAATTTTCTTTACTAAGAATAAGCTCCTTTTTTTAATAAGTATTTTTATGTCTGGTATAAAGGGACAGACTTAGGCATGTCATGATCCGGTTGATATGGGTAAGATCTAGACCGTATGGGTATAAGATCTGGTAAGTATGAGAATGACTTGGCCGGTATAAGGGTTACTGAGCCTGAGTCTAGTTTGGTGTCTTTCTGAGGTGAGAGGTAAAATACGGTGCCACCTGCAAGCACACTCTGATGCTTAAGTTAATGATCGTATACTAGAGCTTAAGCTTGAGAAGGAGAAGAATGGACATACCTCATGTGTGGTAAATGAGTGGTATTTATTGAGTTGAGAGTGGTGGTCCTTTATCTTGATTCCTATGTAGCACATTTCCATAAAGTTCGGGGAAATTGACACATGTGTAAACATTTTTAACACAGTTACAAATGTTAACCGGTATGCCCCTAACATGACTCCGAACCTCTATCTGATACATGTTTGTTACTAATACTGATTATTAGGGGCTCCATAAGGAATGCTACTGTGGGAGTCATTGTTATATTGGATATAGTCATTTAGCTACCGATATGGATCTTATGATACCGCTACCAGTATCAGGCTTAAATCATTTTCTTTTGTCCTGTTTAAGTGACTTGAGCGTTGTTTCAATGGGTTGGTATATGTAAGCTTTGAAGATTTCAAGAAGTATCTATGTTGCGATTTTTTGTTTTGGAAATTTTCACGGATATGGTGTCTCTCTATTCCGATTTGTACTCTTTTTTAGTGCCGAGTCTTTGAAAATGCCATGTAGGAATTTTTGAATGGGTATCACGCTCCATTTATTATTCGTTTGTAGTTTGATATGCGAATCATTGATCCTGCATGTTGTAATCATTGCATCATATGGTCACACCCATTTGCCCTTGGCCCCTCAACGGCTCAATTTAAAAAGGGGGCTCAATTGCCGCTCGTTGGGGCTTTCAACTACTTTCAGGCTTTCGGCCGCTCTTTGAGGCTTTAGCAGTTCTTGGGGCTTTCGGTAGCTCTCGAGGCTTTCGGCATTCTTGGGGCTCTGGCCATTCTTAGGGCTTTAGCTAATCGCTCTTAGGGATTTCAACCACTCACACGGCTTTAACCATTCTTTGGGTTTTGGCTACTCTGTGGCTTCAGTTGCTCTCGGGGATTTAGCCGCTCTTTAGGGCTTTAGCCGCTCTCAGGGCTTTGGCCCCTCTTGGGGCTGTCAACCCCTCTTGGGGCTTAGGCCATTCTCGGGGCTTCCACCACTCTTGGGGGTGTAACCATTCTCATGTCTTTAGCCGCTCTGAAGGCCTCAACCGCTCTCGGGGCTTCCATCGCTCTTGGGGCTTCAGCCGCTCTCAGGGATTTTGACTGCTTTTAGGGTTTTTCTTGCTTTTGGGGCTTACGTCATTATCTCATTGGACATGCTAATGTTTTGTCCGGTATTAAAAAGACAAACTTTGGTATGTAATGATCTGGCTAGTGTAGGTATGACATAAACGGTAAGGGTATCATTTAGAAGGTATGGGTATAATTTAACCGGTATGAGAATGATCTGGATGGTGTGAGGATTACCAGGCCTAAGTCCAATTTAGGGTCCTTTCGAGGTAAAGGAAAAATATGGTACCACCTACAAGGACACTCTGATGTTTAAGTTAGTGATTGGTATACCGATACTCAAGCTTGAGAGGGAGAAGGATAGACATACCTCATATCTAGTAAATGCGTGGTATTTATATAGTTAAGTGGTAGACCTTTGCCTTGATTCCTATGTCGATACTTTTTCATAAAGTTTGAGGAAAGCTAACACAGGTTTAGACATTTCTGACACAGTTATAAGTGTTAATTAGTATGCCCCTAGCATGACTCTCAACCTTTATCTGATACCAGTTTGTTACCAATATTGATTATTAAGGACACACAGGGAATGATACTATAGGAGTCATTGTGACATCGAATGTAGTCATTTAGATATCAGTATGGGTCTAATGATACTAGTATTGGTATCAAGTCCAAATCCAGTACTTTTCTAAAAAATTGTTTGGTCTAACTTCCCCTTAAAAGGAGAAAAGAAGGTTAAAATGAGTTGGGCTAAATATATACGAAGTAAGAAAATATTAAGGTAAGTGAAATTTTTTAATGTAATAAGCCCTAAACCCTAAGGTAAGTGATGGTTCGGAGAACAGACTTAGAAGGGGGGTTGAATAAGTCTGTTCATTTTTTCAAACCAAAAAGTGATATTTAAGCGTAACAGCGTTTTGCATAGCGAACCAGACTTTTGAGAGTCAGAGAGCGTGATTCTTTGATTGAATGAGCGTTATTTACCAGACTTTTACTATCAAAGATATTAACGAGAATGCACCAGACTTTTGATAGTTAAAGAGTTAGAGAGAAAGATACATTACACAAGCAATTTATACTGGTTCACTTCCAACACAAGCTACATCCAGTACCTTCAAATATGAAGGATTTCCACTATGTAAAAACCATTTACATCAGATGTTAAGTATTATTGACTCTAACCACTCCTGACTTAAGCACAACTCGTGTTTTTGAGTATTCTTGATTCCAGCAACTCCTGGCTTGAGCACAACTCATGCTTTGAGTATTATTGACTCCAGTCACTCCTGGCTTAAGCACAGCCTGTGCTTCAACACCAGACCCCTCTAGATCCTATGAGTATTCTTTAGCAGCACCCACTTTGGGGCAGACCCAGGTATTCTTTCACAAGCCGCTCCTGGCTCAAACCCTAAGTATTCTTTCAAAAGTCCCTTCAGGCCAATAGTGTTTCCCACACTAACAAAATCTAACAATGCACCAGACCTGTACTACCAGAGGATTGAAAAAATTATTACAAATAAATAAGTGCTTTGACTTAGCAGAGCTAAGTGATAAACCACGAAAATGAGTTTATGAAGAAAGGAAGGACTTATTTTCCCATAGGTCCTAGTACATTTGGAAAGTGAAAGATGCTTACAAAATGTATTGGGCTAGAAAGCATGACTTGGGATAGTATGCTATTAAGCACGCAAAGGCATATCCCAAGTTAGTATAGCATCTAAGTAGGAAGATGATTGCACATAGCGAGCTTTCTTTGTCTTTATGGCAGATCTTCTTGGTCTGGTTACTCGTTGTTGAGTATACTGCTATTTCTTCATTTCTCATGAGCTTTATACATGAATGTCTGATGCTCGTTCATGATATTTCTTCTTCTTCCATCACAATGATCTTAGCGTGTTCTAGCTCATGTTTTTCTTTTCATAAGCTCTCTCTCTTTTTCAATCTTCTTTTTGTACTCTTCTTGTGTTTCTTCTTCTGCTTTAGTTATCCACTTTATTTTTGCTTTCTTCTTCTTTTATTCTATTTCTTGAAGCATGTCTGATGAAAGGATTGATTTTGTTTATATAGAATCATCTTGTTGAGCTCAGGGAGGGGCTATCAATTTTATAAACATTGAGAGAGTTGTTATTCAAAGGACAAAAGCCTTTCTTGTTAGAGTTGTACAAAGGGCAAAAGCTTTTGTTGTCAGAGAGAGACATTTTGCACAAGCAATATAAATTTGAGAGCTTTGAGAGGTGTGCAGTCATAGGCGGAGTAGATGTAGCACTAGTTTCACCAAGAAGGAAATCTTTGATTTAGGGAATCTATGAATGCGTATAATAAAGATGAAACTTAGGTGTTTTTTAGATAGTATCAAAGTCCACCCAGTTTGGTCATTCTTCCTTTGAGAATCTTTTCTTTAAGCTTTGATGGAGATGACTTATGACCATTGATGCTTCATGTATCAGACCACTTCTGAAATAATTCTGGATAAGGAGACAGGGTCTAATGCTTTTATATATTCTGAAGCTTGAATGATGTTTTTAGGTTTGGGTCTGGTAAATTATTCTGATGCGAGAGAATTCCGTTTGAAGAGAATTACCAGACTTCATTTCTTTATCTTGATTTGGATTGAAGGATTTACGTTGAGACTAGATTTTATAAAAGTTCTTTCAAACTTTTGACACACATACTCCCATTTTCTTTTGTAACGAAAGCCTTATGTTTTCCTGAAACACTTAAACTCATATATCAAATAATAACATGATATGACTTTATTTAAATTAGAATACGCGATGTTAGTTATCAATAAATCTTAAGATAATAACGAGTCTTCTTGACTCTAACAGTAAGTATAAATTGTAAGCAAACAAAATGAGATTATGGATGTTTTAGCATGGATAAAAGTAGAAGAATTGAGGTCTAACTGTTTGGAGTTCCCTTTATCAAGAGTTAAATCATTTGTTAGTAGTTGAATTTATTTTTTAGTTCTTTAATTATCCTATGTAACTAAAAAAGTACTAAAAATTTATATTTATGACAATTTGTAACTAATTGTCAATTAAAATATTTATCATATATTTCAATTAAACTTGTAATAGAATAATAAACACCTTAAGAAAATTTAATTACTATTATAACTATATGATCCGGTCTATATACCGGTGTCCAGAGTATGACGTCATCTTATCCATTCTGGAAGGTAAACCGATATCACAGGTTAACATCCGGACTGTAAAATACTGTGCTAGGCGTTCTCCCTTCACCGGTTTGTCCGCGATAACACCTAGAACATCGGATAACCCATTCGTTATTTGACCCATCATATACAACGAAACTCCTGGGAATCCCAATGAGCATCTAATTAGCCCCATATTATGCACTGGGGACATGTTCCGACAGGAGCACATCAAGTCCCTCAATGTTCTCCACTCACGCAAATAAATAATCATTTGCCCATTCCTAGGCAGGTCGGTCACC
Organism: Clitoria ternatea; assembly: GCA_037962975.1. Classification (NCBI taxonomy): domain Eukaryota; kingdom Viridiplantae; phylum Streptophyta; class Magnoliopsida; order Fabales; family Fabaceae; genus Clitoria; species Clitoria ternatea. The sequence goes on along the minus strand of CM075671.1, from coordinate 283,074,634 downwards.
GGACTATGTTCAATACAACACTTCACACATCAGTTATGATTCGTTCCGTGGTCATAAGAACATTGGTAAAGACCCCGTTCTTCCCATATCATGTGTCGAAAACATACTCTACGCCACGCACCTCCTGACTCTCGACCCAACATCTATGCTCTCTCTATGTTATTACACATAACCGTTCACCTATATTTTGAGAGGATAAGTGGCTGTTCCGCTTCCCATGATTGATACCCTGCATAGCGGAAAGTATCCACGTCACTCGTCAGAAGGTACAAAGTACAGCTACAGGAGTGATACGCGGAAAAGGCGGATCTTCCTCATTCCTGTGTCAGAATCATACACTGAGCATTGAACTACTCTTGATTGTACATTGAGCACTGCGTCAGAGTCTCCTAGCCCCACTTGTGCCTAACGATTCATTTTCCATGCTCATCTACAAGTAGTTGATTTTCATGCATACATAAGGTGTCGTTGTTCCTACTCTTAATACATTATTGCATTGCTCAAGTTTTCTCTGAGTATTCATTCTCTTCACTGACTTGAGCATCAGAGAATCTTCGCAGGTGACACCACCTTTCGCCCCTATCAACACGAAAGCTTGGTGTGAAGGATCTCTAGGACAATAAGACCGGACTCTCCCATTGAGAGGTCAGATTATAATACCGGATACCCACTGTACCGGTGTACAAACACTTAAACCTCAGACTTTTGTGGCTGGTTCCCAGTCCGGATCCTTGACCCTGGACCAGACCAGTTCACTATATAAATATATGCTTGAATGTCATTCTTCTTCTTTTGGTTGAAAAATGTTATTATTATAGAAAGTATAAAGGTTTAGGATCTAATACACACACTCGTGTTATATAAAAAATTGTCACTCTTTGGTAGGATCCAATCAACTACAATTAATGAGCTATAAAGGAAGAGGAGAAGCAACTAAAACTTGATGCTAAAAAAACTTCATTCAACTTATACCCTAAGAAGAAGGATGACAAATTTACATATGGATGCAAAGAAAAACCCAAAAGTTTTAATAAAATAAAAGAAATAAAGCCAAAAAATAAAAATTAAATTGGGCTACATAATCATTTAACCACTTGGGCATACAAATGACTTTTTTGAGCCTCGGAGACAAGCAGAATTCCTTAAGCAAGTCAGATCTCCATGACAAGTGATTAGGTACAAAGATCTTACCTTTGTAAAACAAGAGCTTATTGGAAATTAAGAATTTTTTTTTGTCTTTGGTTGGTTGAGTGATGAAGAGATCAAGTCCTACAAGGTCATTAATATGATATTGTTGTATAGATGAGATAAATGTTAGGATTAAGGAAATGATGGCAAAAAATAGGAAGTAGGTATCTTCAAATTTATATGATAATACATCTGCTACTCAATTGATGTCCTTAATCTGTAAAAAAATTCAAAGATAAACCCTTAAATCTTGGTAGTCTATTTATGTTGTTCTGCTATTTGAAAATTGTGTTAGCAAATGTTTCAGACTCTGTTGGTCCGTTAGGATATGAAAATGTTGTTCAAGCAAATATTGATGCCACTTTTTTATAGCTTCAGTGACTACATGCATCTCCCTCATATACATCGAAGCCAAGCGTATCCTAAGACCAAGCTTTCTGCTTAAGAAGGCCAACAGATGACCTTATTAAGTGAGGATTTTCCTAATTGTCATAATCAAAGTGTCAATTTTCACCATAAGAGTTTTGAAGAAATCAAACGAAGCAAGAACATAAGTTGTAGTTAGGTGTTGCTTCAGTTATGTAAATGCCTTCTAGGCCTTTGTATTCTAACTAAAATTAGTGAAACATAACTCAATGAGAGTTGCAGAGAGAGAGAGAGACATAATGTTGTACAAAACAACAATAAAATTTGGTAAGGTCGAGAAAACTATATAATGTTGTGAGAAATTGTGGCTCAAGCCAATCTAAAATTGCTTGAATTTTCTCTACATGAGAAACAACTCCTGTAGAACTAATAACATAGCCTAAACAATGAACTATAGGAGTAACAAAAACACATTTTGAAAATTTAGCAAGGAATTGATTAATGCGCAATAGACCTAAAATGATAACATACCAAGGTGTAAGAGAGTCATTTGTAGTCCAAAATAATTAAATGGTTATTTGTAGCCCAATTTAATTTTTATTTTTTTCATCTTTTTTATTTTATTGTATTTAAAATTTAGGGTTTTTCTTTGCAAGAGTATTTAAATGTGTCATCCTCTATATTTTTAGTATTAAATTTTAGTTGTTTCTTCTTTTCTCTTATAGCTCATTAATTCTAGTTGATTGGATCTTGTCGAATTAGTGCTTTCATTGAGAAACATGTCTACGGAAAGGGTTACTTATTGGTATAATGTGTGAGTGAATCTGCCAAAAGAGAAAGGGCTATCATTGGTTAGTGTCGATAAAGTGAAAGCTACTGTGAACATCAACTCTTAAAGGGAGGCGACAATGATAGGAGTCCCACATTCAGTAACTAAGAGAGCTCAATTTGGTACTTAAGTCATGAGGCTTTCCTACCAAATAAGCTAGTCTTTTGGGCTGGGTTCTCCTTATATGCTTGAGTCCTATCACTCTTTAATGCTCTTTACACCACCATTCTTAGAAAATGATGAATTCCAATTTTACCCTTTATCATGTGATTAAATGTTTGCACATCCCGATTTTCTTAGTTTTTCCTTGTCATGCTTTACATCTTGAGTTTTTCAAAAATTTAGATTATCCAGAATATGACCTAGACATCTAATGCAAAAATTAAAAGCAATACTACTAAAATAAACATAACCACAACTAAAGTGTGTAAGTATAATTGAGAGTAGTTAAAAGATTGTTTCATTTCTATTTCCTATTTTCAATTTTAATTATGAAACTCACATCTTATTTATTATTTTTAAAAATTTATACAAGAAAAAATTACTTTCATTATTTCCTCTGCAAGATTCTGTAACAAGTCCACATATAGAAGGGGAAAAAGAGACAATAGCTGAGACGGTTACAGAAGGACACATATTCTTATATCAGGGAAGGAGGCAAAACACAAGGCCCAAAATAACAAATTCTAGGCTCAAGGATTACGTGTGAGGCTAGGAATTCGTATAAGAATTCGGTTAAGGAGAAAGGAGATGAACAGGAAAGGATCCATAATCTCTTTCCATAGATTTTTCTCTAATTCTAGATATTTTTCCTTCTTCATTCATTTCTATTTTTCCTCTATATATACTTGATCTGTCCTGAACCGGGGTCTAGAGATCCGGACTCAAGTCAATCACAAATAGTATGCAAATACTGTGCAGAAGACCGGATGTATGAGTATCCGGTGTAAATATCCGTTGTCCTTGAGTGAGGAGAGCGGATTAGGCGTTCTGGAGATCCTTCACACCGACCTAACGCGTTGAAGTGGGCGAATGGTGGTGTCACCTGCAAAGATTCTCCGACGCTCAAGTCAGTGATGATATTCCAAGTAAGGATGTATTTCAGAGAGTGATCGTTCATAGATTCAGTTGAAGATCCCTCACTTCATTAATGAAATGAGTTCATATACCTGATTGGCTCGTTTTACGAGGACTCGTTAGTGGGGAACCACTAACTCCCACTAGCATTATTTTATTGCGCACTTACCAGCATGATTGGGTCAAGTTGCTATTTTATATTGAGCATGGAGAATATAGACTAGGATTAGGGAATAAGTTGACCATCCCCGTGAGCAGAATTTGGCTCGTAGTGCAGGGAATTATTGATCGATCCCTGTAGCAATAATCCTTGTCTTTAGCGCAGTGACGTGTGTGTTGTCCGGTGTCATGATGTTATCCTGAACAACCGGTATAGGGAGAACGCCTGATATGGAATTACAGTCTGGATGTATACCGATGACACCGGTTACACGTTGATGTCTTGACAAAGACGTTGAAATATGTCTTGCAGATCGGATACCGGTATTGAGACCGGATCATATGTCCCCTAGCTTGTGTGAGGGACTGAATGGTTGTTCACATAAGCTACTCAACCTGCGAGAGGTCTGAATATCGGTAAGCTTACGCGTATAACAGTTCCTTAGCATTTATTATTATTTTGCAAAGAACCGTTCTCAGATTAAAAGATCCGGTGTGTTGATGTTGTCACAACGGATTTAGACAAAGATTCGTTATACGAGAATTTCAAGAGTTTACTGGAATTGAAGGCTCTTGAAGTTTGCGTAACGGCTGTAAAGCGCGAATTGCGTTGCATGATTAGACATTTAATGCTTTTAATCACGTGGGCAAGCAATTATTGCGTCTGAGATGGAAATCTCAATAACCGTCGTTTAGGGCTTAATGGGCCTAAAGTCTTCGAAACTTTTGGGCCTAGTGGATAGGCCCTTCGTCGAATTGCTATTGTTTTGGTGCCCATGAATTTGGAACGGTTGTGTCGTTTCACTTGTGAACCAATGCATTTAATCGAGAACGACACAACTTCAAGAGTGTGTAACCGAACCTTTTCGTTTCTTATAAAAGAAACACTTAGTGGATTCTGGGTTCCACTCGCTTCTGATTTCTTAACAACATTCTGCAAAAATTTTGCAAGGAAGTTCGTCACTTGCTCTACGAGACTTTTTTCATTCTTCATCTTCATCATCATTACCTGAGGTAATTATTTCTTCTTCCCCTGTAAATCTCGTCTTATTTTGGGTCTGTTATTTCCGCTTGAAGAGAATGTGCTTTATTTAGGGGGGAGATTAGTTTCTCGCAACCCTAATAGTCATGGGGAAGAATCCTTGTGATTCTTCCTAGGGCTGAGTTATGTCGCTCAGATTGGGGATCTTACTCACTGTGGAAAGTGACTTTTCCCTTCTCAGAGTCGTCCTCTGATTGTAGTCGCTTTTTAAAAGATGAAGTGAGTAATGATTATCAACTTTCTGACGACATAATTTCTTATCGTAGATTAAGGAGTTCGATCTAGACGATTCAAATGGCTACTAAATAAGGAACTTCCGGAGATAATGCCATTCTGAAGTAACGTTAATGCCATTCTATACGGAGTGCATACCGCCAAGGCATGTTATTCCGCCAAGGAATGTTACTCCGCCAAGGCACATAACTCCGCCAAGGCATATAACTCCGCCAAGGCACATAACTCCGCCAAGGTATGTTACTCCGCCAAGGCTTATTACCTCGCCAAGGAGGAAAATATTGAATACCTTATACAAATGCATAAAATATTCCCAATGCATATTACTCCGCCAAGCCACAGGCTCAATACAGGCGGAATAATCCATACTGCGTAGCGAGCCCATACTTATAACCCCGACACGAGATTGACTCTGTCTTGAGAGGTTGAAAATGGGAATCACGCTGTCACGCATAAGAAGGGAACAATGAATAAAATAATAAAGCATTAGCGCTTTCCAAGAAAGTGGAAATACCCACTACAGTGATGGTGCTCGTGAACGACACAGGGACCCACTACCTTTCTTGCATTATGCCAGAAAACAAGGAATGGGTCCTACCAATAATGGAGCACCAGTAACAGGTATAAAAACCTCAGCAAAAAGGTATAGAGGAATCCCCCCTCAATTCTGAACCTTACACTCTTACTTGCATAATTCTCTCAAATTTGCTTTCTAAGTCTTACAGTATTTCAGAATACTGACTTGAGCGTCGGAGAATAATTGCAGGTACCACCACCAATTGTGTCAAGGCAAGGGAGGTTACTTCAGGCGGACTATCACACCGCCCAGGGTGCATTATACTCCGCCCCAGTATACAAGAACATTCTGTATTTGTATCTGTATAAGCACTCCCTTATACCAGATTTTACGTTTCATGTACATTTTGAATTGTTCAACAATCATACATTTACACCCCCTGTAAAGGACAGTTCAATACTGCTACTTGATGTTAGTAGCTTTCCTTCTATTGTAGTAAACTTCTCTTGTTGATAATACTATACAGAGATATTTCTACTTGTTATTCATTTTGTTGTCATCTTAAATTATCCATCCATTACCTTGTTGCTTTCATTGAGTCATGGCGGAGAATACTCGCATGAAAAAAGCTCTGCTCCGATGTGAAACACTTGTCGTCACACATCAAACACCTTTTGGAAACGATGAAGTCTCGTAATAAAGAGAATACGACGAGGTTTGAGACCATCATATCAACTATGGATGAGTTGATCAAGCATCATTCACGAGTATAATCAAGCCTTAGTCTATCATCCCAACCATTTTAGGTGTGAAATGTTAAGTTGAATTTTCCTAGGTTCAATAGTATTGATATATTTCAGTGGATATTCGAGGTAGAACAAATTTTTACTGACTATAGAACTCCAGATGAGTAGTGCTTGACCATCATTGCGATTCACTTAGAAAAGGAAATAATTCCTTGGTACCAAATGACATGTCGTTCTAATCTGTTTCACTCATGGGTTCCTTTTACTTGAGCTCTAGAAATTGAATTTGGACCCTCACCTTATAAATGTCCTCGTTCTCATCTATTTAAAGTAACTTGGGTTAGTTTAGTTTATGAGTATTATGTGTAACTTACTGCTAATAGGATATTTTAATATCTTCTTTGGCAAGTACACCAATTGTTTAAATGACTATATTTCAGTATCGTTCCTGTAACATCCTGCTTTAATAACAGTTCAATTATGTGGTTTATGAAGTATGGAAGGTCTGTAAGTGTTAATCAATGAATAAAACATTCTATGGATGGCTCTTAATGCTTCAAAAATTTCATTTTGGGTATAATTTTAGAAATTTCATAGATCCTTATAATTAAGACTCAAATTCCGAGTGAAAGGATGAAGGAAGAGGAGTCAGCTGAGTGAGATCGGAAGGAACACTTCTGATCCGTTCTGACCTCCAAAGTTAGGACGACTTCAAGACTTCAAAGAAGAAGATCGGATGTCAACTAATGCCACATCACATCGGAAGACCGATGTAGGGAGGACAGCTTATGTGAAGCAGACCGGATCAACGTTTTATTGAATGAACTATGGGTCGCATGACCATGAGACCGGATTAATGCTTTGTTATTAATGAACACCGGTTAGTTTCAAGGAAGGTTCATCCTTAGAACTGATGTTCACACCGGATAAATTGTACCGGTATTAAAGACCGGACTGAGTCCGTCCAGAGAACAGAAGATTACAGACTAGGAAGGGTACAGTTTTCCTACAAAACTGGGGTCTCATGCCTTGGCGGAGTAGTAAATTTAGGCGGGGTCACACGTTTTGGCGGAGTCATAAGCATTGACGAGGTCAAATGCCTTGGCGGAGTAGTAAATTTAGGCGGGGTCACACGTTTTGGCGGAGTCATAAGCATTGACGGGGTCAAATGCGTTGGCGGAGTAACGTGAACATCTTTTAGAGCATGGACATCTCTTAAGATACACTCAACACCGCCCTTCACACAACACCGCCCTTCACACAACACCGCCCTTCACACAACACCGCCCGTCACTCAACACCGCCTTTCACACTCTATACCACCCTCACGCTATACCGACCTCTACAAATCCTTCAACAGTGAATACCTTTTTATTTCCACTTCAGCTAGTGATCAGCCCACTTAATCACATGAATCCAAAAATGAGTGGCACAACGAACCAATCACAGGGGAAAGTTGCATCCATTATAATACCTTTGTATATTATATTCCAACCAATGCAAAACTGACTGTGAAAGGAGTCAAAAGGCTCCATTATCCCACCTAATCTTCCAACTAATGTTCCCCACTTGTCTGGCATTATTAAATCAGCCCCATTTACTAAGGCAGATTGGAACAAACTTGTGAACGGATTCTCCTTCAATTCGAACAACTTTGGGGACTGTAAGGAGCCATTTCAATCGACAAACCAAGTAAGAGGGGACAGGGTTGTGAATATTTATGAAATGGGTAGAAGTGTATGCTGTTCTAGGATTCCAGAATTAACTTCGTAACTTGTTGCTCATTTTTGAAATTTAAAACGTGTGAATTTGACTCTGACTTCTTCATGAAAGTTGTAGAACTTTTTGATATCTGAATTTTGAGATCTGAATCAAGTAATTTGAATAAGTATAGAAAAAGTTATAGCCAAAGTATTACAGCATGTTTATGTGGAAAGTTTATCCCATGTTTTGTGTATATATTGATTTACTGGGAATTGTACGTGCATAATCAGCCCTTTATGTCTTCATGAAAGTTGTACATATTTATGTTATGGATCTTTAGAAAGTGGTTTCATATTAAAATAATTTTTGTAGCTCAAGTTATGCTCATAATACTGAAGTATGTATAAGCTGTAAATCTGTGAACTTGAAATCCGTATCTTATTTTTAAAACTGGGAATTTTGTGGTAAGAATTAGTGATCAGTGTCTTCATGAAAGTTGTAAATCTTTTTGTTATGTGAATTTTGAGACCTTAACCGATTTATTTGAGTATGTGTAGCAAAAGTTATAGCCAAAATACTACTGTATGTCCAAGTGAAAGATTTGCTTCATGTTTAGTGCATATTTTGATATGCTGGGAATTATACATGCATAATCAGCCTTGGATATCTTCATGAAAGTTGTAGATAATTAAGTTGTGGATTTTTAGAAAGTGGTTTCACATAAAAATAATTTTTGTAACTCAAGTTATGCTCAAATTACTGAAGTATGTGCAAGCTGAAAATTCTGAAATTCTGAAATTTTGAAATCCGAATCTTGTTTTTAAAACTGGGAAGTTTGTGGTGAGAATTAGGGGTTGGTGTCTTCATGAAAATTGTAGATATGTGTGTTAAGAATAATTTAGAATTGGGTTCATGTCAAAATCACGTTTGTAACTCCAGATACGTTTTAAATACTAATCTGTGTACATTTTGGAAAACTTATCTTGAGGCAGTATGGTATTTTGTGAATAAGTAGTATTTCTGATTGGAATCTGAAACTGTGTTCTTCATGAAAGTTGTAGATAATTGTATTATTGAGCTATAGAAAGTGGAATCGTCTAAAAAGGAGTTGATTTGCCCATGTTATGACTGTTTTGCTAATGTATGTTACTGTTGGGGATACTGAAAGTCACTTTAAAAGGCTATTTTGAAAGAAAATGATATTTTCTCTATGGATAAAGATTATTTATTAAATTCTTGAGTGATTATGGATTATTATAAATGCTGTTGAGTATCACACAGTTTGTATATTGTGATGGTGAATAATTATGAATGACATAATTAATATATATGTACATGAATGCCTTGTGTTTATTGACATATATGGTTGAAACAGTAAATCCATGATGTTGTGAATTATTATGTGTATTGTGTCCCTTGAGGACTTGTATTATCCAAGAGGTTTTGGAAATATGGAGATCATGGTATGTTAAAAGAATTAAAGGCATTCATGCATCATAAGCATTCGGACGCACCATGGAATTTAGGGGTTCCATGATTGCCTACCCTGGTGGGGGGTTACTCTATGATGAGTTAAGCCCTATTTTGTTGTGTGCCATGGAGTGTAGGGATTCATGGTTTATGCAAAAGTCCTACTTATGATATTGTGTACTTCGGTACTTAAGCGCCATGAAGTATAGGGATTCATGGTATATGCTAAAGCCCTATTTGTGTCTCTATGAGACTTTTACTGCAGTATTCCCACCAAATCAAATGGATCCAACATGACATCATTTAACTAATTAAAGAATTATTAAATGGACTTGTTTGGCATATTCATCATATCATTATGAGTTGTTGATCGTGTTTGTGCAATTTTATCTATTTTATATTTATTCTATATTCTGTCTCACTCTTACATTAATTTTTTCAGTGAATGACACGCAGAATGCAGAGTGATGCCATGATGGATGTTTATTTGAATTATTACTTGAACTTTGATTTTATGGGTTGTAATAAGTATAACATGTCATGTACCATTATCTTCTCAATCGTTTCCGCTACTTAAATATTTTCTTGAATTTAATTATTCACGACTAGTATGTATGATAATTTTTTTCCGTTGTTATTAATTGTTACATAAACTCTGAATTAAATTTATAAATTTTAAAATGATCTTTCGAAAAAGCGAAAAATTTACTCGAAAATTTTAATTAACGTTTCGGGGCGTTACATGTTGGTATCAGAGCATTTTCAAAAATTCAGGACCAATTGTTATGACATGTACTGTTTCTCGACATAATATGTGAAATGTTTGATTTCTTGCTTGATAACATGCTAAATGTGTACTATGTGACTTGTGCCTGACTGATTAATTACGAAAAGATTTGTTTGATTACCGCTTGATAATATGATAAATGTGTTATATGATTGATTGCTTAACTGATAAACTGTAGCATAATGATAGTTATGTAGTATTTATATATGATATTCCTTAGAATTGGTATAAACCAAACTACGAATATAGGATGGCAAGAAACAACAACAACAACAACAACGATATGGCAGCAGCTTTCAACCGTTTAGCTGAAGCCATAGAACGACAAAATCAACCAAGGAGCACTGGAGGACTCCATGGGTTAGACCACTTCCTGAAGAGAAAGCCTTCACAATTCAAAGGAGGTTATAATCCAGAAGGAGCATATCTTTGGGCCAAGGAAATGGAGCGCATCTTTCGAGCATTGCCCTGCACAGAATACGAAAAGGTGGAGTATGCCACCTATATGTTGGTGGAAGAGGCAGAGAACTGGTGGATTCATGCTAGAATCCGTATGATCGAGATTGACAGACCCTTGATCTGGGCCAACTTCAAAGACTGTTTCCTGGAGAAATATTTTCCAGCAAGTGTGAAAAGTCGCAAGGAGCTGGAATTTATGGAGTTGAAACAAGGCTCGATGTCCGTTGGAGAATACGCTGCAAAGTTTGAAGAACTATCTCTCTTTTACCCTCATTTTCAACAGGCTGGTGCCGAAGAATCGAAATGTGTTAAATTTGAGAACGAACTGAATCTGGAAATCAAAGAAGTGATAGGGTACCAAGAAATTCGGAGTTTTCCTATTCTGATCAACAAATGCAGAATTTTTGAAGAGAATCACCAAGCTAGACTGGCACATGAAAGGGCCAACAGACAACTGAAACCTCAGTCAGTTGATTTCAAAAGAAGAGGATCGTTCTATCCAAATCGCTCCAGAGGAGGATCATCATCATCGTCATCTTTTGATAGACGCAACAATATGAGATGTCTTAAGTGTGGAGGTAATCATCATGTACGTGATTGTAACAGACGTCTTGAAGAGGTCACTTGCTTTCGATGTAATCAAAAAGGACACATCAGTCCAAATTGTCCGCAGAACAATCAAAACAACAACAGGAACACTATGAGTGAACCAAGAGGCTCTAATTATCAGAGAGGCCGAGGAGAAGACACATGTACTGCCCAACCTCCAAGATAGAACAGGGAGTCCACAGATCAGAGGTTGCAACAAACAGCTGGGAGAGTCTATGCCATCAGCGGTTCAGAGGCAGACCAAGCTGATGACCTTGTACAAAGTAAGTGTGAGATTAATGGTACAATCCTATCTGTGTTATTTGATTCTGGTGCTACGTATTCTTTCATTTCTGACGAGTGTGTTAGACGCTTTCAATTACCTGTGAAGCCTATGACATATGATCTGATTGTTTCCACTCCCACCGGTACACAACTTAGGACTACTAAGGTGTGTAACGAATGTTCTATACTCATAGAAGGTAGAAGCTTTCTTGTCGATCTTGTTTGTTTACCCTTGAAGGATCTGGAGGTGATTCTAGGGATGGACTGGTTATCGACAAATCGAGTCTTGGTGGACTGTCACAACAAGACCGTGATATTTCCATCAGAAAATCTAAATTCTGACAACCTCAAGACCTATGTATTACAAGGTAAAAGTCAATTGTTTGCTTTATTCACTCTTTACAAATAAGATGGTGAACCTAAAGCAATCGAGATGCCGGTTGTTTCTGAATTTCCTGAGGTATTTCTTGAAGATGTCTCAAGTTTACCTCCAGAACGTGAGGTAGAATTCTCCATTGATTTAATTCCAGGAGCAGAACCAGTGTCTAAAGCTCCATACCGTATGGCACCAATTGAACTGGCGGAACTGAAGAAACAAATTGAAGAGTTGCTGGAGAAGCATTTCATCAGACCTAGTGTGTCACCATGGGGAGCGCCAGTATTGCTCGTCAAGAAGAAAGATGGAAGCATGAGGTTATGTGTAGATTATCATCAACTGAACAAATTGACGGTGAAGAATAGATATCCTCTGCCCAGAATTGATGATCTGATAGACCAATTAAGAGGTGCTGCAGTGTTTTCCAAGATTGATCTACGATCGGGGTATCATCAGATTCGTGTCAAGTCTGAGGATATTCCAAAGACAGCCTTTAGAACACGATATGGTCATTACGAGTACCTTGTGATGCCCTTCGGAGTGACCAATGCCCCAGCCGTATTCATGGATTACATGAATCGAGTATTTCATCCCTACCTGGATCAATTTGTCATCATTTTCATTGATGATATTCTGATCTATTCAAAAACTGCAGAGGAGCATGAAAAGCATCTTCGAGTGGTATTGCAGATTTTAAAGGAGAAGCAGTTGTATGCAAAGTTATCAAAATGTGAATTCTGGTTGAAAGAGGTAAAATTCCTAGGCCATGTAATCTCAAACGAAGGAGTATCTGTGGATCCTTCTAAAATAGAAGCTGTGGTAAACTGGGAGAGACCTACTTCAGTCACTGAGATACGAAGTTTCATGGGATTAGCTGGTTATTATCGGAGATTCATTGAAGGGTTTTCTCAAATTGCCCTACCAATGACTCGACTAACCTGGAAGAATCAACCTTTTTCTTGGACGCCAGAATGTGAGAAAAGTTTCCAAGAACTGAAGTTGAAGCTTACATCTGCTCCAGTCTTAACCTTACCTAATCCACAAGAAGATTTCGTGGTTTATTATGATGCTTCCAAAATGGGCTTAGGATGTGTTTTGATGCAACAACGAAAGGTGGTTGCCTATGCTTCTAGACAGTTGAGACCACATGAGATGAACTATCCGACGCATGATCTAGAATTGGCAGCAGTGGTATTTGCTCTGAAAATCTGGAGACACCATTTGTATGGAGTCAGGTTTGAAGTGTTCAGTGACCACAAGAGCTTGAAGTATTTGTTCGATCAGAAAGAATTGAACATGAGGCAGCGAAGGTGGATGGAGTTTCTTAAAGATTATGATTTTGATTTGAAGTACCATCCAGGAAAAGCAAATGTGGTGGCAGATGCACTAAGCCGAAAGTCCATTCATATGGCATCTTTGATGATAAAAGAACTGGAGATGATAGAACAGTTCAGAGACATGAACTTGGGTGTAGAGATGAAATCTTCAAGGAGTATGACTTTGGGGACTTTGAAAATAACCAATGATTTCCTGAAACTGTTAGGTGAAAGACAGAAAGAAGATTTGCCATTACAGGAGTTGAGAGAATTACAGGCGAATGGAAAAGATATGGGACTACGAGAAGGATCAGATGGAATTTGGAGAATCAGGAATAGAATTTGTGTACCAGATGATGTTGATCTGAGAAGGACGATTCTAGAAGAAGCGCATAAAAGTATGTTGAGTATTCATCCTGGATCAACTAAGATGTATCAAGATCTGAGGAAAAGCTTTTGGTGGCCAAGGATGAAGAAAGAGATAGTTGAATATGTATCTTCATGTCTGGTGTGTCAAAAAGCCAAGGTAGAACACCAGAAGCCATCTGGTGGACTGCAACCATTAGATATTCCTGTCTGGAAATGGGATGACATCTCAATGGACTTTGTGTCAGGGTTACCAAGAACACGTTCAGGGAATGATGCAATCTGGGTTATTGTAGACAGATTGACAAAGTCTGCTCACTTCCTCCCAATGAATATGAAAAACTCTTTACAAAAATTGGCACAATTATATGTGAAGGAGATCGTAAGACTACATGGTGTACCATCCAGTATTGTGTCAGATAGAGATCCAAGATTCACTTCCCGATTCTGGGGAAGCTTGCATCAGGAATTGGGTTCAAAGCTTCGATTGAGTTCAGCTTATCATCCCCAAACAGATGGGCAGTCAGAGCGTACCATACAAAGTTTGGAAGACTTACTGCGATCTTGTGTGATTGAACATGGTGGTAGTTGGGAGCAGTTTCTTCCATTGATTGAATTCACGTATAATAATAGCTACCACAGCAGTATTGGTATGGCTCCATTCGAAGTATTGTATGGTAGGAAGTGTCGAACGCCACTTTGTTGGTTAGAAACTGGTGAAAGTTTGGCGTTAGGACCTGAAATTGTACAGCAGACTACTGAACAGATAGGAATGATCAGAGAAAAGATGAAGGCATCTCAAGACAGACAGAAGCACTATTACGATAAGAGGAGGAAACCACTTGAATTCCAAGTCGGTGAGCATGTATTTTTGAAGGTTTCACCTCACAAAGGGATTGGCCGAGCCTTGAAGAGTAAGAAGTTGAGTCCGAGGTTCATTGGACCATATGAGATCCTAAAGAGGGTTGGTACAGTGGCATATCAGATTGCACTTCCTCCTCACCTGGCAAATCTGCACAATGTGTTTCATGTGTCACAGCTGAGAAAGTATGTACGAGACCCCACTCATGTGATTACTGCTGATGATGTGGAAGTTAAGGAAAATCTAACTATCGCTATAGAACCTACACAGATCCTAGAAAGATCGAATAAACGCTTGAGGAACAAGAATGTACCACTGGTAAAAGTTGCATGGAAACAAGGAACTGATGTAACTCTGACTTGGGAGCGCGAAGATGCTATGAGGACACAGTATCCAGGATTGTTTCACTGAGGAGCACGTTAAGTTAAATTTCAGGGACGAAATTTTTATTAGGGTGGGAGAAATGTAACATCCTGCTTTAATAACAGTTCAATTATGTGATTTATGAAGTATGGAAGGTCTGTAAGTGTTAATCAATGAATAAAACATTCTATGGATGGCTCTTAATGCTTCAAAAATTTCATTTTGGGTATAATTTTAGAAATTTCATAGATCCTTATAATTAAGACTCAAATTCCGAGTGAAAGGATGAAGGAAGAGGAGTCAGCTGAGTGAGATCGGAAGGAACACTTCTGATCCGTTCTGTCCTCCAAAGTTAGGACGACTTCAAGACTTCAAAGAAGAAGATCGGATGTCAACTAATGCCACATCACATCGGAAGACCGATGTAGGGAGGACAGCTTATGTGAAGCAGACCGGATCAACGTTTTACTGAATGAACTATGGGTCGCATGACCATGAGACCGGATTAATGCTTTGTTATTAATGAACACCGGTTAGTTTCAAGGAAGGTTCATCCTTAGAACTGATGTTCACACCGGATAAATTGTACCGGTATTAAAGACCGGACTGAGTCCGTCCAGAGAACAGAAGATTACAGACTAGGAAGGGTACAGTTTTCCTACAAAACTGGGGTCTCATGCCTTGGCGGAGTAGTAAATTTAGGCGGGGTCACACGTTTTGGCGGAGTCATAAGCATTGACGAGGTCAAATGCCTTGGCGGAGTAGTAAATTTAGGCGGGGTCACACGTTTTGGCGGAGTCATAAGCATTGACGGGGTCAAATGCGTTGGCGGAGTAACGTGAACATCTTTTAGAGCATGGACATCTTTTAAGATACACTCAACACCGCCCTTCACACAACACCGCCCTTCACACAACACCGCCCTTCACACAACACCGCCCGTCACTCAACACCGCCTTTCACACTCTATACCACCCTCACGCTATACCGACCTCTACAAATCCTTCAACAGTGAATACCTTTTTATTTCCACTTCAGCTAGTGATCAGCCCACTTAATCACATGAATCCAAAAATGAGTGGCACAACGAACCAATCACAGGGGAAAGTTGCATCCATTATAATACCTTTGTATATTATATTCCAACCAATGCAAAACTGACTGTGAAAGGAGTCAAAAGGCTCCATTATCCCACCTAATCTTCCAACTAATGTTCCCCACTTGTCTGGCATTATTAAATCAGCCCCATTTACTAAGGCAGATTGGAACAAACTTGTGAACGGATTCTCCTTCAATTCGAACAACTTTGGGGACTGTAAGGAGCCATTTCAATCGACAAACCAAGTAAGAGGGGACAGGGTTGTGAATATTTATGAAATGGGTAGAAGTGTATGTTGTTCTAGGATTCCAGAATTAACTTCGTAACTTGTTGCTCATTTTTGAAATTTAAAACGTGTGAATTTGACTCTGACTTCTTCATGAAAGTTGTAGAACTTTTTGATATCTGAATTTTAAGATCTGAATCAAGTAATTTGAATAAGTATAGAAAAAGTTATAGCCAAAGTATTACAGCATGTTTGTGTGGAAAGTTTATCCCATGTTTTGTGTATATATTGATTTACTGGGAATTGTACGTGCATAATCAGCCCTTTATGTCTTCATGAAAGTTGTACATATTTATGTTGTGGATCTTTAGAAAGTGGTTTCATATTAAAATAATTTTTGTAGCTCAAGTTATGCTCATAATACTGAAGTATGTATAAGCTGTAAATCTGTGAACTTGAAATCCGTATCTTATTTTTAAAACTGGGAATTTTGTGGTAAGAATTAGTGATCAGTGTCTTCATGAAAGTTGTAAATCTTTTTGTTATGTGAATTTTGAGACCTTAACCGATTGATTTGAGTATGTGTAGCAAAAGTTATAGCCAAAATACTACTGTATGTCCGAGTGAAAGATTTGCTTCATGTTTAGTGCATATTTTGATATGCTGGGAATTATACATGCATAATCAGCCTTGGATATCTTCATGAAAGTTGTAGATAATTAAGTTGTGGATTTTTAGAAAGTGGTTTCACATCAAAATAATTTTTGTAACTCAAGTTATGCTCAAATTACTGAAGTATGTGCAAGCTGAAAATTCTGAAATTCTAAAATTTTGAAATCCGAATCTTGTTTTTAAAACTGGGAAGTTTGTGGTGAGAATTAGGGGTTGGTGTCTTCATGAAAATTGTAGATATGTGTGTTAAGAATAATTTAGAATTGGGTTCATGTCAAAATCACGTTTGTAACTCCAGATACGTTTTAAATACTAATCTGTGTACATTTTGGAAAACTTATCTTGAGGCAGTATGGTATTTTGTGAATAAGTAGTATTTCTGATTGGAATCTGAAACTGTGTTCTTCATGAAAGTTGTAGATAATTGTATTATTGAGCTATAGAAAGTGGAATCGTCTAAAAAGGAGTTGATTTGCCCATGTTATGACTGTTTTGCTAATGTATGTTACTGTTGGGGATACTGAAAGTCACTTTAAAAGGCTATTTTGAAAGAAAATGATATTTTCTCTATGGATAAAGATTATTTATTAAATTCTTGAGTGATTATGGATTATTATAAATGCTGTTGAGTATCACACAGTTTGTATATTGTGATGGTGAATAATTATGAATGACATAATTAATATATATGTACATGAATGCCTTGTGTTTATTGACATATATGGTTGAAACAGTAAATCCATGATGTTGTGAATTATTATGTGTATTGTGTCCCTTGAGGACTTGTATTATCCAAGAGGTTTTGGAAATATGGAGATCATGGTATGTTAAAAGAATTAAAGGCATTCATGCATCATAAGCATTCGGACGCACCATGGAATTTAGGGGTTCCATGATTGCCTACCCTGGTGGGGGGTTACTCTATGATGAGTTAAGCCCTATTTTGTTGTGTGCCATGGAGTGTAGGGATTCATGGTTTATGCAAAAGTCCTACTTATGATATTGTGTACTTCGGTACTTAAGCGCCATGAAGTATAGGGATTCATGGTATATGCTAAAGCCCTATTTGTGTCTCTATGAGACTTTTACTGCAGTATTCCCACCAAATCAAATGGATCCAACATGACATCATTTAACTAATTAAAGAATTATTAAATGGACTTGTTTGGCATATTCATCATATCATTATGAGTTGTTGATCGTGTTTGTGCAATTTTATCTATTTTATATTTATTCTATATTCTGTCTCACTCTTACATTAATTTTTTCAGTGAATGACACGCAGAATGCAGAGTGATGCCATGATGGATGTTTATTTGAATTATTACTTGAACTTTGATTTTATGGGTTGTAATAAGTATAACATGTCATGTACCATTATCTTCTCAATCGTTTCCGCTACTTAAATATTTTCTTGAATTTAATTATTCACGACTAGTATGTATGATAATTTTTTTCCGCTGTTATTAATTGTTACATAAACTCTGAATTAAATTTATAAATTTTAAAATGATCTTTCGAAAAAGCGAAAAATTTACTCGAAAATTTTAATTAACGTTTCGGGGCGTTACATGTTGGTATCAGAGCATTTTCAAAAATTCAGGACCAATTGTTATGACATGTACTGTTTCTCGACATAATATGTGAAATGTTTGATTTCTTGCTTGATAACATGCTAAATGTGTACTATGTGACTTGTGCCTGACTGATTAATTACGAAAAGATTTGTTTGATTACCGCTTGATAATATGATAAATGTGTTATATGATTGATTGCTTAACTGATAAACTGTAGCATAATGATAGTTATGTAGTATTTATATATGATATTCCTTAGAATTGGTATAAACCAAACTACGAATATAGGATGGCAAGAAACAACAACAACAACAACAACGATATGGCAGCAGCTTTCAACCGTTTAGCTGAAGCCATAGAACGACAAAATCAACCAAGGAGCACTGGAGGACTCCATGGGTTAGACCACTTCCTGAAGAGAAAGCCTTCACAATTCAAAGGAGGTTATAATCCAGAAGGAGCATATCTTTGGGCCAAGGAAATGGAGCGCATCTTTCGAGCATTGCCCTGCACAGAATACGAAAAGGTGGAGTATGCCACCTATATGTTGGTGGAAGAGGCAGAGAACTGGTGGATTCATGCTAGAATCCGTATGATCGAGATTGACAGACCCTTGATCTGGGCCAACTTCAAAGACTGTTTCCTGGAGAAATATTTTCCAGCAAGTGTGAAAAGTCGCAAGGAGCTGGAATTTATGGAGTTGAAACAAGGCTCGATGTCCGTTGGAGAATACGCTGCAAAGTTTGAAGAACTATCTCTCTTTTACCCTCATTTTCAACAGGCTGGTGCCGAAGAATCGAAATGTGTTAAATTTGAGAACGAACTGAATCTGGAAATCAAAGAAGTGATAGGGTACCAAGAAATTCGGAGTTTTCCTATTCTGATCAACAAATGCAGAATTTTTGAAGAGAATCACCAAGCTAGACTGGCACATGAAAGGGCCAACAGACAACTGAAACCTCAGTCAGTTGATTTCAAAAGAAGAGGATCGTTCTATCCAAATCGCTCCAGAGGAGGATCATCATCACCGTCATCTTTTGATAGACGCAACAATATGAGATGTCTTAAGTGTGGAGGTAATCATCATGTACGTGATTGTAACAGACGTCTTGAAGAGGTCACTTGCTTTCGATGTAATCAAAAAGGACACATCAGTCCAAATTGTCCGCAGAACAATCAAAACAACAACAGGAACACTATGAGTGAACCAAGAGGCTCTAATTATCAGAGAGGCCGAGGAGAAGACACACGTACTGCCCAACCTCCAAGATAGAACAGGGAGTCCACAGATCAGAGGTTGCAACAAACAGCTGGGAGAGTCTATGCCATCAGCGGTTCAGAGGCAGACCAAGCTGATGACCTTGTACAAAGTAAGTGTGAGATTAATGGTACAATCCTATCTGTGTTATTTGATTCTGGTGCTACGTATTCTTTCATTTCTGACGAGTGTGTTAGACGCTTTCAATTACCTGTGAAGCCTATGACATATGATCTGATTGTTTCCACTCCCACCGGTACACAACTTAGGACTACTAAGGTGTGTAACGAATGTTCTATACTCATAGAAGGTAGAAGCTTTCTTGTCGATCTTGTTTGTTTACCCTTGAAGGATCTGGAGGTGATTCTAGGGATGGACTGGTTATCGACAAATCGAGTCTTGGTGGACTGTCACAACAAGACCGTGATATTTCCATCAGAAAATCTAAATTCTGACAACCTCAAGACCTATGTATTACAAGGTAAAAGTCAATTGTTTACTTTATTCACTCTTTACAAATAAGATGGTGAACCTAAAGCAATCGAGATGCCGGTTGTTTCTGAATTTCCTGAGGTATTTCCTGAAGATGTCTCAAGTTTACCTCCAGAACGTGAGGTAGAATTCTCCATTGATTTAATTCCAGGAGCAGAACCAGTGTCTAAAGCTCCATACCGTATGGCACCAATTGAACTGGCGGAACTGAAGAAACAAATTGAAGAGTTGCTGGAGAAGCATTTCATCAGACCTAGTGTGTCACCATGGGGAGCGCCAGTATTGCTCGTCAAGAAGAAAGATGGAAGCATGAGGTTATGTGTAGATTATCATCAACTGAACAAATTGACGGTGAAGAATAGATATCCTCTGCCCAGAATTGATGATCTGATAGACCAATTAAGAGGTGCTGCAGTGTTTTCCAAGATTGATCTACGATCGGGGTATCATCAGATTCGTGTCAAGTCTGAGGATATTCCAAAGACAGCCTTTAGAACACGATATGGTCATTACGAGTACCTTGTGATGCCCTTCGGAGTGACCAATGCCCCAGCCGTATTCATGGATTACATGAATCGAGTATTTCATCCCTACCTGGATCAATTTGTCATCATTTTCATTGATGATATTCTGATCTATTCAAAAACTGCAGAGGAGCATGAAAAGCATCTTCGAGTGGTATTGCAGATTTTAAAGGAGAAGCAGTTGTATGCAAAGTTATCAAAATGTGAATTCTGGTTGAAAGAGGTAAAATTCCTAGGCCATGTAATCTCAAACGAAGGAGTATCTGTGGATCCTTCTAAAATAGAAGCTGTGGTAAACTGGGAGAGACCTACTTCAGTCACTGAGATACGAAGTTTCATGGGATTAGCTGGTTATTATCGGAGATTCATTGAAGGGTTTTCTCAAATTGCCCTACCAATGACTCGACTAACCTGGAAGAATCAACCTTTTTCTTGGACGCCAGAATGTGAGAAAAGTTTCCAAGAACTGAAGTTGAAGCTTACATCTGCTCCAGTCTTAACCTTACCTAATCCACAAGAAGATTTCGTGGTTTATTGTGATGCTTCCAAAATGGGCTTAGGATGTGTTTTGATGCAACAACGAAAGGTGGTTGCCTATGCTTCTAGACAGTTGAGACCACATGAGATGAACTATCCGACGCATGATCTAGAATTGGCAGCAGTGGTATTTGCTCTGAAAATCTGGAGACACCATTTGTATGGAGTCAGGTTTGAAGTGTTCAGTGACCACAAGAGCTTGAAGTATTTGTTCGATCAGAAAGAATTGAACATGAGGCAGCGAAGGTGGATGGAGTTTCTTAAAGATTATGATTTTGATTTGAAGTACCATCCAGGAAAAGCAAATGTGGTGGCAGATGCACTAAGCCGAAAGTCCATTCATATGGCATCTTTGATGATAAAAGAACTGGAGATGATAGAACAGTTCAGAGACATGAACTTGGGTGTAGAGATGAAATCTTCAAGGAGTATGACTTTGGGGACTTTGAAAATAACCAATGATTTCCTGAAACTGTTAGGTGAAAGACAGAAAGAAGATTTGCCATTACAGGAGTTGAGAGAATTACAGGCGAATGGAAAAGATATGGGACTACGAGAAGGATCAGATGGAATTTGGAGAATCAGGAATAGAATTTGTGTACCAGATGATGTTGATCTGAGAAGGACGATTCTAGAAGAAGCGCATAAAAGTATGTTGAGTATTCATCCTGGATCAACTAAGATGTATCAAGATCTGAGGAAAAGCTTTTGGTGGCCAAGGATGAAGAAAGAGATAGTTGAATATGTATCTTCATGTCTGGTGTGTCAAAAAGCCAAGGTAGAACACCAGAAGCCATCTGGTGGACTGCAACCATTAGATATTCCTGTCTGGAAATGGGATGACATCTCAATGGACTTTGTGTCAGGGTTACCAAGAACACGTTCAGGGAATGATGCAATCTGGGTTATTGTAGACAGATTGACAAAGTCTGCTCACTTCCTCCCAATGAATATGAAAAACTCTTTACAAAAATTGGCACAATTATATGTGAAGGAGATCGTAAGACTACATGGTGTACCATCCAGTATTGTGTCAGATAGAGATCCAAGATTCACTTCCCGATTCTGGGGAAGCTTGCATCAGGAATTGGGTTCAAAGCTTCGATTGAGTTCAGCTTATCATCCCCAAACAGATGGGCAGTCAGAGCGTACCATACAAAGTTTGGAAGACTTACTGCGATCTTGTGTGATTGAACATGGTGGTAGTTGGGAGCAGTTTCTTCCATTGATTGAATTCACGTATAATAATAGCTACCACAGCAGTATTGGTATGGCTCCATTCGAAGTATTGTATGGTAGGAAGTGTCGAACGCCACTTTGTTGGTTAGAAACTGGTGAAAGTTTGGCGTTAGGACCTGAAATTGTACAGCAGACTACTGAACAGATAGGAATGATCAGAGAAAAGATGAAGGCATCTCAAGACAGACAGAAGCACTATTACGATAAGAGGAGGAAACCACTTGAATTCCAAGTCGGTGAGCATGTATTTTTGAAGGTTTCACCTCACAAAGGGATTGGCCGAGCCTTGAAGAGTAAGAAGTTGAGTCCGAGGTTCATTGGACCATATGAGATCCTAAAGAGGGTTGGTACAGTGGCATATCAGATTGCACTTCCTCCTCACCTGGCAAATCTGCACAATGTGTTTCATGTGTCACAGCTGAGAAAGTATGTACGAGACCCCACTCATGTGATTACTGCTGATGATGTGGAAGTTAAGGAAAATCTAACTATCGCTATAGAACCTACACAGATCCTAGAAAGATCGAATAAACGCTTGAGGAACAAGAATGTACCACTGGTAAAAGTTGCATGGAAACAAGGAACTGATGTAACTCTGACTTGGGAGCGCGAAGATGCTATGAGGACACAGTATCCAGGATTGTTTCACTGAGGAGCACGTTAAGTTAAATTTCAGGGACGAAATTTTTATTAGGGTGGGAGAAATGTAACATCCTGCTTTAATAACAGTTCAATTATGTGATTTATGAAGTATGGAAGGTCTGTAAGTGTTAATCAATGAATAAAACATTCTATGGATGGCTCTTAATGCTTCAAAAATTTCATTTTGGGTATAATTTTAGAAATTTCATAGATCCTTATAATTAAGACTCAAATTCCGAGTGAAAGGATGAAGGAAGAGGAGTCAGCTGAGTGAGATCGGAAGGAACACTTCTGATCCGTTCTGTCCTCCAAAGTTAGGACGACTTCAAGACTTCAAAGAAGAAGATCGGATGTCAACTAATGCCACATCACATCGGAAGACCGATGTAGGGAGGACAGCTTATGTGAAGCAGACCGGATCAACGTTTTACTGAATGAACTATGGGTCGCATGACCATGAGACCGGATTAATGCTTTGTTATTAATGAACACCGGTTAGTTTCAAGGAAGGTTCATCCTTAGAACTGATGTTCACACCGGATAAATTGTACCGGTATTAAAGACCGGACTGAGTCCGTCCAGAGAACAGAAGATTACAGACTAGGAAGGGTACAGTTTTCCTACAAAACTGGGGTCTCATGCCTTGGCGGAGTAGTAAATTTAGGCGGGGTCACACGTTTTGGCGGAGTCATAAGCATTGACGAGGTCAAATGCCTTGGCGGAGTAGTAAATTTAGGCGGGGTCACACGTTTTGGCGGAGTCATAAGCATTGACGGGGTCAAATGCGTTGGCGGAGTAACGTGAACATCTTTTAGAGCATGGACATCTTTTAAGATACACTCAACACCGCCCTTCACACAACACCGCCCTTCACACAACACCGCCCTTCACACAACACCGCCCGTCACTCAACACCGCCTTTCACACTCTATACCACCCTCACGCTATACCGACCTCTACAAATCCTTCAACAGTGAATACCTTTTTATTTCCACTTCAGCTAGTGATCAGCCCACTTAATCACATGAATCCAAAAATGAGTGGCACAACGAACCAATCACAGGGGAAAGTTGCATCCATTATAATACCTTTGTATATTATATTCCAACCAATGCAAAACTGACTGTGAAAGGAGTCAAAAGGCTCCATTATCCCACCTAATCTTCCAACTAATGTTCCCCACTTGTCTGGCATTATTAAATCAGCCCCATTTACTAAGGCAGATTGGAACAAACTTGTGAACGGATTCTCCTTCAATTCGAACAACTTTGGGGACTGTAAGGAGCCATTTCAATCGACAAACCAAGTAAGAGGGGACAGGGTTGTGAATATTTATGAAATGGGTAGAAGTGTATGTTGTTCTAGGATTCCAGAATTAACTTCGTAACTTGTTGCTCATTTTTGAAATTTAAAACGTGTGAATTTGACTCTGACTTCTTCATGAAAGTTGTAGAACTTTTTGATATCTGAATTTTAAGATCTGAATCAAGTAATTTGAATAAGTATAGAAAAAGTTATAGCCAAAGTATTACAGCATGTTTGTGTGGAAAGTTTATCCCATGTTTTGTGTATATATTGATTTACTGGGAATTGTACGTGCATAATCAGCCCTTTATGTCTTCATGAAAGTTGTACATATTTATGTTGTGGATCTTTAGAAAGTGGTTTCATATTAAAATAATTTTTGTAACTCAAGTTATGCTCATAATACTGAAGTATGTATAAGCTGTAAATCTGTGAACTTGAAATCCGTATCTTATTTTTAAAACTGGGAATTTTGTGGTAAGAATTAGTGATCAGTGTCTTCATGAAAGTTGTAAATCTTTTTGTTATGTGAATTTTGAGACCTTAACCGATTGATTTGAGTATGTGTAGCAAAAGTTATAGCCAAAATACTACTATATGTCCGAGTGAAAGATTTGCTTCATGTTTAGTGCATATTTTGATATGCTGGGAATTATACATGCATAATCAGCCTTGGATATCTTCATGAAAGTTGTAAATAATTAAGTTGTGGATTTTTAGAAAGTGGTTTCACATCAAAATAATTTTTGTAACTCAAGTTATGCTCAAATTACTGAAGTATGTGCAAGCTGAAAATTCTGAAATTCTGAAATTTTGAAATCCGAATCTTGTTTTTAAAACTGGGAAGTTTGTGGTGAGAATTAGGGGTTGGTGTCTTCATGAAAATTGTAGATATGTGTGTTAAGAATAATTTAGAATTGGGTTCATGTCAAAATCACGTTTGTAACTCCAGATACGTTTTAAATACTAATCTGTGTACATTTTGGAAAACTTATCTTGAGGCAGTATGGTATTTTGTGAATAAGTAGTATTTCTGATTGGAATCTGAAACTGTGTTCTTCATGAAAGTTGTAGATAATTGTATTATTGAGCTATAGAAAGTGGAATCATCTAAAAAGGAGTTGATTTGCCCATGTTATGACTGTTTTTCTAATGTATGTTACTGTTGGGGATACTGAAAGTCACTTTAAAAGGCTATTTTGAAAGAAAATGATATTTTCTCTATGGATAAAGATTATTTATTAAATTCTTGAGTGATTATGGATTATTATAAATGCTGTTGAGTATCACACAGTTTGTATATTGTGATGGTGAATAATTATGAATGACATAATTAATATATATGTACATGAATGCCTTGTGTTTATTGACATATATGGTTGAAACAGTAAATCTATGATGTTGTGAATTATTATGTGTATTGTGTCCCTTGAGGACTTGTATTATCCAAGAGGTTTTGGAAATATGGAGATCATGGTATGTTAAAAGAATTAAAGGCATTCATGCATCATAAGCATTCGGACGCACCATGGAATTTAGGGGTTCCATGATTGCCTACCCTGGTGGGGGGTTACTCTATGATGAGTTAAGCCCTATTTTGTTGTGTGCCATGGAGTGTAGGGATTCATGGTTTATGAAAAAGTCCTACTTATGATATTGTGTACTTCGGTACTTAAGCGCCATGAAGTATAGGGATTCATGGTATATGCTAAAGCCCTATTTGTGTCTCTATGAGACTTTTACTGCAGTATTCCCACCAAATCAAATGGATCCAACATGACATCATTTAACTAATTAAAGAATTATTAAATGGACTTGTTTGGCATATTCATCATATCATTATGAGTTGTTGATCGTGTTTGTGCAATTTTATCTATTTTATATTTATTCTATATTCTGTCTCACTCTTACATTAATTTTTTCAGTGAATGACACGCAGAATGCAGAGTGATGCCATGATGGATGTTTATTTGAATTATTACTTGAACTTTGATTTTATGGGTTGTAATAAGTATAACATGTCATGTATCATTATCTTCTCAATCGTTTCCGCTACTTAAATATTTTCTTGAATTTAATTATTCACGACTAGTATGTATGATAATTTTTTTCCGCTGTTATTAATTGTTACATAAACTCTGAATTAAATTTATAAATTTTAAAATGATCTTTCGAAAAAGTAAAAAATTTATTCGAAAATTTTAATTAACGTTTCGGGGCGTTACAGTTCCCACAAGGATTGTGTCTCAAATTACCATAATCCTAGATCAACAATATCTGAACAACAATTATCATGTACCCATATAACAGTAGCAACAATTGTATTTATCAATTTTCAGTAATTTTTGTAAAATGAAAATAAAAGCAAGGATAATGTAACAATAGATTAAGATTAAAGTTATTCCTTAGCTAGCTTGGATTCATGAAATCTAGATTAGATATGATCAAATCCGCAATTAAATATCAAATTCATATAAATAGGTAAAGCCTAATCCCTTAGGTCAGAATCTCTAATTTGTTATACCATGAACTCTAATCCTTTAAGCGAACATGAAATAACAAATTGAATTACTTGAATTAACAAAGACCTCATGATCGAAAGAGCCTAATCTCTTAGGTCACTCCCAAATCAGGTTGAAATCATCAATTCAAAATTGGAGACCATGATTTCTCTCTAGAATCCAATTCTTTAATCAATCCTTGGATGATCACTGCAATAACAACATTAGGAGATGATAATTTCAATCAATCACCGAATCTCTACGCATCGCAATCATAAATCACAATTCCCCGAGCATTGCTTCAGAATTCATCCTTTCCTAACCTTTGAATCTAGCAACACATGGTGAAAGAAATGAAGGAGAATTAGATGGAAGAGTGGATTCATGGTGGGAGATCCCAAAATAGAGAAAATAAAAAAGAGAAAGTTAAGAGAAAAACTAAATAAAATCTAGAAATTTTTTGGGTAATCTAAAAAATATGATTGGTGATGTAGTTTTACAAGCATAGGACCTATATATAGGTAACTAATAAGTAAAAATGAAGGAACTTAATTATAACTGTGCCACTCATTCCATAACTGAAAGTTGCATAATTAAGTATGCAATCGAGTGTGGTTACGCTGGACATTCTGGGCATAGTAATGTTGATTGGAAGAGAAGAAATACATGTATCCGGTGCCACGCGTCGTTAGATTCAAGTTTTTGGATGTAGTTACGTGTAATTTTTTTTATAACAGACATATAAAACAACTAATGCTAGGCATTACCATGGTAATTTTGGGTGTTGTGACACGCATCTGGGTATGGGCATAACAACGCATAAAAAACCGTTGCCTCTGGTTCTCCCTCTGATAAACTTCAGCAACACTCTTTTCTAGTAAAAGTAGCATTTTTCTCAACAAAGACAACACTTTTTAGCTTGCTAAGTTACACTACATAAAATTAACTAAAAATTAATTAATTATTTCATAATTAATTATAATTAAATATAATTTATAAGTAACTTGAGTTTTCACAATATTTCTAATATCTTAATACTTTAGACATAACTAACTCATAATTAAGGGGGAATTGGGTTAATAATTAAGTCTTTTTAAGACTTATCAACTGCTTTAACTAATCATATTTAGGACATTACAACTGAGGCACTTTTGGATTGTTTTATTAGGGGGATTAAAACTAGATATTAGACGTGATGTGATTGCACAAGCTCCAACAACACTAATTAGATTAGTCTCCTTGGAAAAATTATATGAGGAAAAGTATCTCCCTAAGACCATACCATATAGCTCGACTTATGTTCCCAAAACCTAAGTCACAAACACTCAACCAACTGTTTCCCCAACAGTGAAATCCATTAGCCTGCCACCATTATTACCTACACCTAATAGCCTAAAACCTACCAATGTTAAAAGAATTTCACCAGCTAGGATGTAATTACAGAGAGAGAAAGGTCTTTGCTTTGCATGTGATGACAAATTTTCACTTACTCATAGGTGCCCTAATAAGCAATACTTGTGTTTACACTTTGAAGAAGAAGAAAACATTGATTTGCATCCGGATCTTCCAGATGGTACTAGGATTCATGAGTCTGTGGTTGTACAAGAGCATCATTTAACTTATAATGCTCTTAAAGGTTCTTCGAGTTTTGGAAAAATGAAATTTAAAGGGTCTATTGACTGCATGATGGTTCAGATTTTATTGGACAATAAGAGTTTTGACAATTTTCTTCAACTAAGAATAGTACATTGCCACAAATTACCAATTAAACTTATTCATAATTTTTAGGTGTTGGTTGGTAATGGCAATTCTCTGGTAATCGAATGATTGGTTAAAGATTTAGAGGTTAAAATTCAAGGACATTCATTGAAATTAGTTGAGTATCTGTTACCAATAGCTGGAGAAAGTTTGGTACTTGGAGCATCTTGGTTAGCCACTTTAGGACCACACATATCCAATTATAGCAATTTATCACTGTAGTTTTATTTGGGCAACCAGTTTATTACCTTGCATGGTGAATAACCCAACCTTTCTAGTCCTTCTCAGTTCCATCACTTAAGAAGAATGTAGAATACTCATGCTATAGTTGAGATGTTTACACTTAAGTTTTAGTGTCCTAATTGTTCACAAGATTGATGGTTGGACTTGCCTATTAATGTGGAGCCTACATTAGTCGTGTTATTGTATACTTATAGAGCAGTTTTTGTTATTCCTGCTGGATTACCTCTAGATAGGTCTCAAAATCATTCTATTCCTCTGTTACTTGGTGTTGATCTTGTCAAAGTATGGCTAACAGGTATCTTTATAGTAAAAAACAACAATATAGACCATGATTCAAGATATGATACATGAAAGTATTATTATTCCTAACAATAGCCCTTTTTCTTCCCCTATTATACTTGTTAAGAAAAAATATGGAACTTAGAGGTTTTGCATAGATTATAGAGCCTTAAATGTCGTTATGATTAAGGATAGTTTTCTTATCCTGATTATGGATAAATTAATTGATGAATTTTATGGAGTAAGTTATTTTTCTAAGTTGGATTTGAGATTTGGATACCATCATATATTGGTAAAAGAAGAGGATAGGCATAAGACAACCTTTAGAACTCATCAAGGGCATTATGGGTGGTTGGTGATACCTTTTGGACTTACTAATTCCCCTGCTACTTTTCAGAGTTTAATAAATAAGGTTTTGCGATGTCCTAGATCGATTTACAATTATTTTTATTCATTTTAGTAAAATTCGTAATAAATTTTTCGTGATTAAATTAATTTAATTGTCCTGTACTTGAAAATAGTTAATGTAAATAAAAAGTGTTAAGATATAAAATTAATAATAAGTTAAAGGCCCAGAAAAACTGTTAAAAGCCAAGAAATATGAAAACTAGAACAGGGGCCTGACACTACGCGTCAGCCCCACGCTACACGTGAGTGCCCATGCACAGCCCTGACGCTGCGCGTTAGCATACCAGAAACAACACATGATGCTGTTACACATTTTAGGCCAATCAGCCAACTTCCGACCAACCCAAATATTACACATTTAGGTCCGATTGCCACGAAACTTCACGGGCCACATGATTTCCCTATTCCAGAACTGATGGCGCCACCCGTTCGCCAAAATTCCATCATATATGCAAGTTATGCATAAAATGCAGTTTATCTCGCTTAGGTGCAAAACCCTTGCACCAAACTACCCAAATGGACACCAAATGGCCCAAGGTCAATACAAATAGTTTTTAAATGTCCTAGGGAACCTACCGGTCCCCTCCGGGGGTCCCAAATCCTACCGGATCTTAAAATCACCTATTTAGTTCCTATTTCCACATGAAATCCGCTATATGCCTAATTTTCTAAAATCAATCAATTCATCAATATATCACTCCATTATCTCACATATACCACATAGCAATCATGCAACTAAACAGAACCTGCCCATCACCCTAGATCATACTATACTGGCTCCGTGCCAGGATCCATCTATTCATCACATTAACATAGTCAATCATCATCATCAAAGATTCAATATACACTCAATTCACATATCATTCAAGCATGCATATATAGCAAGACCTGCCTATATCATGCAATCATGCAGTGGCTCTGTGCCACATAACATACAACATAATAAAATGCTACAATACCACATCAATACATATTCACACCAACAGATTAACATGATTCAACATCTCTATAATCAACAACAATACACAATTATAAATATATCTTTTTCTCGTTCCTATATTGCTCTGGCCTCATTTAGCTCTTGCCTCCGCGGTGCGCATTCATACCTACCAATAGTCACTAAACCACAGTACAGGGGGTGAGTGACTGGAATTAAGAATTAATATAGAAATAAGTATCAAAATCAAGAAAAGTATGACATAGCTACACTCCTAGGCATAATTATCTAGTATTAG
The DNA here is from genome assembly GCA_037962975.1 of Clitoria ternatea. Classification (NCBI taxonomy): domain Eukaryota; kingdom Viridiplantae; phylum Streptophyta; class Magnoliopsida; order Fabales; family Fabaceae; genus Clitoria; species Clitoria ternatea. The sequence goes on along the minus strand of CM075671.1, from coordinate 283,043,905 downwards.
TTATTACCTTCCACATCCTTTCTTATTTTACCATTCCCATTGATATACTTGCACAATTATGTTAGTTATCTTAAACTAACACCATCATCATCATATCATGATCAATTAAATCCAAACATATGTACATATCCTCTTATCCTCTAATGCATTATTCCATTTCTATCACTATCATGTCAACTCGTCAATATACATCACATACCCAAAACATCATCAATGACATACATATCAGTCAACGAGTGTAAAACACAACTGACTCTCATATATAGCAGACTCCTAGTATTCGGATACTAAAAGGATCAACCTTCAGTTGGGGGTCTGATTTGACACCCCGTGAACCCGACTTGGTTCACCGAGCCCGACTTGGCTCCCCTTCAACCACTGGGTCATAAACCTCTGGGTCATAAACCTCTGGGTAGCTCAACTGCGTCTGACTTGACCACAGAAGCCAAAAATGAGGGTAACATATACCGTCAGTTATCCTCCACCACATAATCATATAATCATCATAATCATGACCATACAATCCCTCTACTAGAAGCCTGTCAAGAGCCGCTCCTTGACCACATTGGCAATCACTCTCCGTCCTCAACAGTATCCAGGGTATCTCATCCGTAATATACAATTTAATATAATTAAAACATCATCAATCGCATACACAAATGTCAAAAACTGACATGTGTTCATAACGCAGGGTGGCCGACTTGCCAACCCACAAATATACTGCCACAAGATGTCTCAAATCCTTATTCATATTCATTTGCAACAATTATTCCTAGTATGATAATTATACACGTGAAATCAAAATCATATCAAATCATCATACATATATTGACATATATATTATCAATGCATCGCTAATCATGAATACAAACCATTAGTATCTTTAACTCACCAATGCATTCCAATAAGGATCAATATTAAGTAACATATACTCGTGATATCCATATTCACGCAATTATACCTACCTATATGTATGTATATATATATATATATATATATATATATATATTCATATACCTCATTCTATCATTATCAACACATTCCTTTTTACCTCACCTTTACTTATTAACTTAAAACCCATCCATATTTTAGATTCAACATTAACCCGCAACATTATTGTAAGTTCTAATTGAATCATATTGTTATAAACTCCACCTATATTAATTCCCTACCAAAGCTATTCATTAGAACTTATAACTTCATGCCTACTCACATAGTCTCACTAATTCCTTTATATCATGTATGTACCATTGATTATGATTCATCCATTTTCTCATTATTGGTTTCTCATCACTCATTATTTAGGGACACATTCCAAACACATGCAAAATGCACCATATGCATCATACGTGGATAAATTGTTTTTAATCTAATTCCTATAATTTACAATATGACTCCTCAATTTTGCAATCATCAGCATGAATAATTATATCCTTACTCTTATTAATTTATTTACTTCTCATTTATTGTTTTCCCTTTTCTTTTAGTTACTTCCATTTTACACAATTCTTAACTCACTAGTTTTTCCATCTCAAATCTATACCTCTTCCTTTCATATTAAATCTTGGTATTCTCCCATTTATGAACTCACCATTCTTCTTCCATATTTCCTTTGCAATAGTTATGTATATATACATTCACATATTTTAAATCTTTACTTTTTCCTTAATTCATTTAACTCTTCGTCGATTATCATGTAATTCATCAAAATTTATTAATTTAACCATAATGACTATGACACATCCTTTTCCTCACTAAAAGTGTAAATAGACTTTCTACATTAATCTTAACCCGACATACCCCCCTTACCTTGAGTCCGAGCTTTCTAAAGCTTCCAATCGGTTGCCGGGTCCTTTCTGAAATCCTTAAAACTCTAAAATAAATTTAAACGAAGCTTTAATAAATATTTTAATTATTAAAACTATAACTCAGCTTTAAAATAACTCCAAACCTCAATCTTAAGTTATCGAAGCTTACTATTTCTGTTTTCGATCCCCGTTTCTAAGACCCATAACGTCGAATGGGTTCCAATCCTTACTTTAAAGTATACTTTAAATATCCATTGCCTCAAGATCCTCATTTAGCTTCCAACATCCGTTTAACTCCTAATCATAAAAACCCCCAACAAGATTAGGGCCACTGCTTGAAAGGAAAAGAAAGGGGAGAAGAAAGGGAAAATGAAATTGGTGGGTTCCATGAACATACCTTGCTCCCCCAAAGGTCACAACGTGATTTTCTTCAAGAATCTACTAACAATTATCTTCAATTGAGCTTCCATGGCTTGAGAGGGAAAGAGAAGGAAGAAGAAAGTATTTGCATGCTCTCGGGTTATGTTTCAGACCTGCGCATTTAACTCTGTTCGTGAAGCTGATGCTACGTGTTAGCTCATTAATTTGCACCTGACGCTACGCGTCCCAGCCACGCTATGTGCCAGGGTCCTGATTCCATTGTCCTTAAAAATTCATTTCAAATCTTATTTTCCTTCCAAAATCCTCATTTATTATTATTCAAAACCCCATTCACATTTTTATCTTATTTCCAAATTATCAAACATCCTGGATGTTACATGTGACATCCTGGTGCTGTTGAGGGTGGGGAGTGATCACCGGTGCATGGGCACGGACAAGGAGTGGCTCCTGGCAGGCTTCCAGCGGGGAATGTGACATCCCGGGCACTGTTGAGGGCGGGGAGTGATCGTCGGTGCATAGGCACGGACAAGGAGTGGCTCCTGGCAGGCTTCCAGTGGAGGGACACATGAACGAACCAAATACATACCAGAATAAGAGGGATCCAAATACTGTATAGGTATGGGACTATACAGTCGAGGATAGCTTAAAGAAATGAATTCGTACTACCTATACCAACAAATGCATTAGCCTTTTCGGTAGCCTATCACTTAAGAACTCTGGGTAACCTCCTGGGAAGTTCTCAGGAAGTGTGTGAGTGAGGACAAAAGCACATTGGAAAGGTCTCGTGTTGGTCTGTGGGGAGAGTCGTTCACTCCTGAAAAGCGGCCGGGGCATTACAGTGGTATCAGAGCCTAGCCTCTCCTAGTACGGTATGGTTCGGGGACGAACCAGGCGGAAGCTGGTGGGCATGTGACATCCTGGTGTTGTTGAGGGCGGGGAGTGATCGCCGGTGCATGGGCACGGACAAGGAGCGGCTCCTGGCAGGCTTCCAGCTAGGAATATGACATCCTGGGCACTGTTGAGGGCGGGGAGTGATCGTCGGTGCATAGGCACGGACAAGTAGCGGCTCCTGGCAGGCTTCCAGTGGAGGGACACATGAACGAACCAAATACATACCAGAATGAGAGGGATCCAAATACTGTATAGGTATGGGACTATACAGTCGAGGATAGCTTAAAGAAATGAATTCGTACTACCTATACCAACAAATGCATTAGCCTTTTCGGTAGCCTATCACTTAAGAACTCCAAAGTTAAGCGTGCTTAACTTGGAGTAATTCTGGGATGGGTGACCTCCTGGGAAGTTCTCAGGAAGTGTGTGAGTGAGGACAAAAGCACATTGGAAAGGTCTCGTGTTGGTCTGTGGGGAGAGTCGTTCACTCCTGAAAAGCGGCCAGGGCGTTACATTACAGGTTTTTCAAGGTCTCTTGAGGAAATTTGTATTGGTGCTCTTTGAAGATATCTTAGTATATAGCCCTTCTTGGTTTTTACATTTGGCTTAATTAGAATAAATACTTCAGTTACTATAAAAGCATAAACTCCTTATCGAACTATCTAAATGTTCATTTGGATTGCAGCAAGTGGATTATTTAGGACTTACTGTCTTGGGTACAAGTGTAGCCATGGATAAAGACAAGGTACAAGCGGTGTTGGCTTGGCTTGTACCTAAGAATCTTAAGCAACTGAGAGGATTCTTGGGTCATACAGGATATTATAGAAGATTTATCAAGGGTTATGCTACCATAGTTTCCCTTTAACAAATCTATTGAAGAAAGAGAACTTTTATTGGTGAACTGGTCAGGACCGGGGTCTAGGATCCGGTGTGGGACCAGCCACAAAAGTATGTATATTTAGTGTTTGTACACCGGTACAGTGGGTATCCGGTATTGTAATCCGGCCTCTTAGTGGGAGAAACCGGTCTCGTTGTCCTGGAGATCCTTCACACCAAAGTTTCTCGTTGGAGTGGGCGAAAAGTGGTGTCACCTGTGAAGATTCTTCGACACTCAAGTTAGAAGAGTGCAAGTGAACTCAATAAAGGCTTAAGCGATGCAATAGTAAGATGTGAGATAGAACAACGTAACCTTGCATGTATATAAGAATCTGCTATTTATAGTTGGTCGTGGAAAATGAATCATTAGATGCAGGTGGGCCTGTAGGCTCTAATAAAGTGTATAGAGTGTCAATCAGAATGGCTTAGTAATCAGAGCGTGGCAGGGGGGTAGGTCAATTATTAGTGTATGATTCTGACACAGGGATGGAGGATAATCTCCTTTTCCATACGCCACGCCTGCAATCGTACCTACTCCTTTCTACGAGTGACAGTGACACATTCCGCTGTGCAGAGTATCCAAGCTGATAAGTTATAACCCCCCTTATCTTATTGTAACACTGTGGCAAACGGTTATACGGGACGGGGGAGTGAGGACGGATGAAGTATCCGGATAGGTGAGAGTGGAATGTGTGAGGTCCGATAACTGGTGTGAGAACACTGCCCTGAGATACTGGTCGTCCCTCTAAATAGTCATGCTGACGTCACCAATTATGGCCGGTATCCAGACCGGATCAATTGGAATGATCAAACCATTATATCCTTTCAAAGTTTGAAGTCAATATCACTCAAGCTTCTACCCTTTCCCTTCTTAATTTTTGAGCTATTTATCTTAAAGACTGATGCATCTGGTTTAGGAACAGATGTTATTTTAAGCCAAAATCATCACCATATTGCTTATTTCTCTAAGAAGCTAACTCCTAGAATGCAGAAGCAATCGACTTATACCCAAGAATTCCATGCTATAATTGAGGTTGTTGCTAAGTTTAGACATTATCTACTTTGTCACATGTTTATGATTTACACAGATCAAAAGAGTTTCAGGAGTTTAACTGACCAAGCAATCCAAACACCCAAGCAACAAAATTGGTTGCACAAGCTCTTAAGATATGATTTTACAATTGAGTACAATCTTGACAAGGATAATATAGTTGTTGATTCCTTATCAAGATCATTTTTTATGGCTTGGTCTCAACCTAGACAACAACTTATTCCTATGTTAAGAGAATCCTTATGTGTTGACCCTAAACTCAAGGTTATCATGGACTTATGCTAGAACAATTAGCCATGACATCCTAATAATGTAATTAAGATTTAATTTCTATTTTGGAAAGATGGACTAGTTATTCCCTCGGATCATGCCTTATTGAAGCAAGTTTTATGAGTTTCATAATTCCTTGATAGTAGGACGTGCTGGTGTTGCAAGAACTTTGGCTTAGATAGTAGCCCAATTTTAATGGCATGGTATGAACAAGGATGTTAAACAATATGTTAAGGATTGTCTGGTATGTCAATAGGAAAAACTGATAATATGTTATCTTCTGGTTTACTACATCCTCTCCCTATTCCTAATCAAATATGGGAAGATTTGACCATGGATTTCATCACGGGTCTACCTTCTTCCAATGGCTACATAGTGATAATAGTGGTAATTGATAGATTATCCAAGTATGCATTTTTTTCTACCCTTAAAGTGGATTATTCCAGCAAGCAGGTGGTTGAGCTCTTCATGAAAAATGTTGTAAATTTTCCCAAAATGATCGTGATAGATAGAGATAAGGCATTCACTAGTTAGTTTTGGCAACATTTGTTTGAGTTAAGTGGCACAACGTTTTTAAACATGAGTATTATATACCATCCACAAACTGATAGGTAGTCTAAAGCATTGAATAAGTTCTTAAAGATGTATTTGAGGTGTTTTACTTATGATACTCCTAAAGATGGGCCAAGTTATTATCTTAGGTGAAGTATTATTACAATATTTCTTACCATCATAGCAGTGGAATGGCACATTTCAAGGTAGTCTATGGTAAAGATCTTCCCTTTTTAGTCAAGTATGTTCCAGATAGCAAGGATCCCATTTCAATTCTAGATCAATTACAATAGAGAGACGTTATTTTAAGCATGCTAAAACTGAATTTGCAAAAGGCCCAGCAACACATGCAAAAATATGCAGATTATAGGAGGAAAACAATGGAGTTTAATGCTGGTGACAAGGTGTTGGTAAAATTACGACCCTATAGACAACATTTAGTAGCTTTGAGAAAGAACCAAAAACTAAGCTTGAGGTAATTTGATCCTTTTCCTATCACTGCCAGGGTGGTTTAGGTTGCTTATCGGTTATTCCTACCTCCTAACACTAAAATACATCTGATGTTCCATGTTTCTCATCTAAAATTATGCAAAGGAGACCATTCTACTCCTTATGTGTCACTCCCTATTACTAATATTGATGTAGCTCCAGTTATGCAATCTGAACGAATTTTGAATTCTAAAGTTATACTACAAGGCCAATAACAAGTTCAACAACACTTAGTACTGTGGGAAGGCTTAGATACGACTCAAGCCTCTCGGGAAGATCATTTTGCATTGCAACAAGCATACCTTGACCTCAACCTTGAGGACAGGGTTGATTTTAATGGGGGAGGAATTGTAAGTGCACATACAGAAGGACAAAAGAGACAATAGCTGAGACGGTTATAAAAGAACATGTGGCTGAAGATTCTTATGATTAAGGAAGGAGGCAAAGTACAAGGCCCAAAATAACCAACTCTAGACTCAAAGATTACACGTTGGGCTAGGCATTCGTATAAGAGAGGAGAGGAGAGGAGAGGAGAGGACAGGAAAGGATTTGTAATCTCTTTGCTTGGGCTTTTCTCTAATTTTGAACATTTTTCCTTCTTCATTCATTTCTAATTTTCTCTATATATTGTTACTTGATGTTAATAACTTTCCGTCCATTATAGTAAACTCCTCTTGTTGATAATACTATATACAGAAACATTTCCGACTCATCTTAAATTTTCTATGAATTACATATTCTATTGATTCTGACTCCAACTCCATAAATTCTTGTAAAGTACTTGAAAGTTAGCTTGAAATAAGGTACACTTGTAAAATTAAAATTGTGGGATTCTACGAGTCTAAGTTTATCAATTATGTTAATGCAGACTAAAACAAAAGTACCTACTTACATATTCAAACTTTTGATATAATTTATAAACTAACATGCAAGACACGATGGGGCCCAATTATAAATTTTAGATGTTTCTTGGGAGTTCAGCTTGGTAGAAAGGAGCCAACTCAAGAACCGTGGAGAATGTTAAGTGAAAGCACGTGTCTTTCAGCCTCGGCAAAAGGGAAGATCCTAAAGCTATGAATGTAACATATTAAAAATGAGTTATAACAACTCATCTTCGTTTCGTGCACATGGATGAAACTCTTTTAGCTGGTCCCTGCTTCCCTTGTATCTCGCAGCATGAGGGTGGAGTAAGTAGCAAGTAATTACAAAGGGATGCATTTGTGTGTGACCACATTTTTCTACTTTCAACTTTGTTCCTTCTGAACTGCGGATCCAAGTTTCAAAGTACATGTATTTTCAGTGGGGTTTCAAGGAGAGAAAAAACATGAAGAAAATTGAGTAGTTTCAAAGACTAAGACTAAGTGGACCACCACGTAGTTGAGTGTATACGTCGTTATAACCTGACATTTTTTTTCCATTTTGCTCAATGTCATGGAATTTGATAATGGTCTTCAGATGAAATTATATAAAGTTTAATATATAATTTGGAGTTTGGCTATAAAAAATATATTACCATTAAATATTGGTAGGGAGAGCTTTGGACATGGATATAATAGAGTTTTGATGTGAGTATTACGTATTCAATTAAATTCGAATGTAAATAAAATATATATAAAAAATATTCTTCATACATCTATTTATTCCACGTTATGTGCTGTGACTTGGGAGCCACTGCACAATTTGTGTATAATCAGAAGGCAAATCATGTTTGTTGACTTCTTGGACTTGACATCAATACCATTTTGATACTTGAAGGAGGCTGTTGGTGGTTGTCAAGAATGTTCGGTATTTTTCACTATCATAGACCATAATGTATATAAATCTAGCTTGTTCAAAGCATAATCTTTTCCTTCCACCAATAAAATGGGTATAATTTTACACCAACATAGTCAGATTTTTAAAACAATGGGGCATGAAATTGTAATTATAGTAAATCAAATTGAAAAGTGTTTCAAATTTTAATTCGACTTAGGTAAAATTGAATCTTCTAGTAAATTAAGATAAGTTTCAGTTGAACGTGGGTCATTGACTTTTGATCCTCTAAAATTATGTATAATAATTAATAAATAGTTTTGTTCACATCAATACCTCCGGTAAATTTTAAGCATTTAAAAGTGATATGATTTTATTGAAAACGAAAATTCTATTACATAAAATAAATGAATAATTTATTATTCTAATAAAAAAATTCTATTTTTAATTACTTGTCATGGGCTTTTTCTTTCTTTCTTTTTTAAATAAAAAAAATTCAACCCAACAAGTGAAATACATTAGGGAACAACCTGCATGATAAATGTTGAAATGTTTTATAAGTTTTGGTGAAGGATAACCTGCATGATAAATGTTGAAATGTGTATTTACAGTAAATAAAATTGTACAAAACATCAAGGAAAATTAATATATACAAAAGAATATCCAATTAAAAAGGGCATTTGGGGGTTAAGCAATTTACTTTAAGCCTTGTATTATGCTGTCTTTAACAAAAATAAATAAAATCTTCCATCTCAGTTTTCAACTTGCCATTGTGAATGAGTTGTCATTAAGCAGTGTCCTTAAATAAGGGACAATGCCTTTGTCAGCTAGATACCGCATCTGGGCACTGAGTTCCACTTATATAAATTAATACTTGGAGAGAGACAAGTTTCTATTAAGAAAAATGTGTATAACATGAGGGGTTGCATATACACCCTACCCAATTGAGTGTTTCTTTGGTTATTAGCCAGGGTTAATTAGAAGGAAAAAAATGTAATCCATAAATTAAACAGAATTTAAATTTTCTAATATTAAATTAATATTAACTATTAAATAATTTAATTGATAAAATTTAATTTTTATAACAACATATCAAACCAACACTTTACATTAAAGAAACATTTTACACCAGTGCATGTGGACACCAAAGATTGTGCACCACTCCACCAGCACTAATAGCACCATATTATGGCCATTGCCCTACACTACAATCCAAGAAAACCATCACTTCCTGCTGGCCATCCAATCTACACTACCCTTAATGAGAGGCTTTTATTTAACCCTCTTTTGGGCCCTCCCTATATATGCAATTAATGTGTGTCTCACTCATCTACCACTTTCTTTCAATTACCATCAATGACCATGCTTTTGTCATCTCTCAGTCCACTTCTTATTCAATTCTTCTTTTCTTTCTTTTTTCTGGTTTATTTTCATATGCACCTACAGAATATATACTTGGTCTTTGGACAGGAATTTAATACATTGATTCCCTTCTCAGAAGCTTTCTTTTTTCTTTAGAGAAAAGAGTTTTGGAAACAGAACGTGCTACCTTCATAATAATTTACGAGCCTGTTTGGTTATTTGGTTTGGTTGGTCAAACCTCGGTTTGACCAACCCTAAAAATAAATCCTACGGTCAAATGGAGTTTTGACTATCTCGAACGGTGTGAAGAATCAATATCAACCCTTAAATTTCTCCATTTCCCCAACTCCGTTTCCCCAACTGGAAACCAAACGGATTCATAAATCGTCTATCAAATGAAATTGGTCAGCCAAGAATCATATCTCAATAATTTATATTCTTGTCGTCAAATTTTGTAATCAAATATATATTAACAAATTTATAATACATATTTAATATTGCAAGTAACATTTACATAGCATCAATTAATTTTAAAACTTGTGATGATGGAGAGAATTTGAACTGAAACTTCATCCCATGTTTATTGTTTACCCAACCGAATCCTTTTAACACTGACCCATGTAAATTTCTCTGTGATGATGAGGACGACGAACATAATAATAATAATAATATTATTATTATTATTGACAAGAAATTAATCCTTGTAGTTAGGCATTAATCAATCTGAAAAGGTCATATTGGATAGTGCTATATGAGCTGCCATAAAACGTTTACTGGGATTATTGCGGTTCTCTGATTTCTTATCGTCTCAGGAATTGATAAAAACTGGTCCTAAAGTTCTGCTTTTTGTCCATTAAATAGCAATTTCATTGGTGCCAATGTTCAATTAATGGAGCAATTTTTTTCAATCCTCTTCAAGTACACTTTTTTCTCCTAATAATAAAGTAACAACACGTCCTTTATTTTGTTTTTCTAAAAGGTTTTGGATTAAAATTGAGAAAGTTACCAAATAACAAATATTTACACAGTAGATGTCATTGTAGAACCACCATCAACTAAGTAGAAATAATTCTAATGGTCTTCAGCCTGAGTCTTACAAATACGATCTTGAAAGTTAAAATTTGGTAAAAAAGAATATGTTACTCGGTAACTATTTTAACCAACTTAAAGCCAATTAGAAGATATCAATTAAAATATAAAAGATGCTACAACAGCATTTCTTTTAAAATAAGAAAACTGGTTGAACGGGATGGGATATGCAGATGACATGATCACTTCCTATAGCTAATCCTTTTTACTGAATTCCTGACCATTTTTTTTCCTGATATACTACTATATATTACATGAATATGCATGAGATTGGATCCTTTACTTTTTCCCTAAACAAACTGCAATTTAAAATTGATCCTAACTAATAACTTTGATGATAATTTATTGTGTGTAGCAAAAGTCAATTAAGCCATTAATTAAAAGAGTTCATGTGGGGGTGATCAAAATAAGATTTTGACACATGGCACACCTTATTACTATTATTATTGTTTATCAATAAATCACTTTCTCAAGATGGCCAACAAGAGCTGCCCAGAGGGAAGAGGAAAAGCAACGGGGCAACCTCCAATGAACTGAAATCAAAGTAAAGTTTGGTAATTATCCTCCATTGACAACAACGCTTAAATCTGACTTTTCCACTGAAAATATATAGTTAAAGATAAATATGCCAACAAAGATGGATATGGATACATTATTCAAGATTAAACTTCTAGTCACAAGAACCTAAGTATTTACCAATTATGAAAATATATGTTGATTTATGTTTTCCGGACTTACCTAAACTTCTGTTGATAAAAAAACACATAAATATTTTCTTAATACACAAAAATAAGAGTGCTCTGTTCTGTTTCTGAGCCTCTCTGTCTCACCCCAACTGCCTCTCTCTATGAGAAGAGGTCTGTTACTTCACTTTTTCCTCTCTTGAGTTTCCTTCAAGTGTGAGTGGATTGTGGGATACACAAAGTTCATAATTTTATTGCACTGCATCAATTTTTAACTTGATCTAGTTACCAATTCAAGTGGAAAGAGTTCAACTTTTCTAGTTCCCATTTTTTCTATCTCTGCCATGGAAGTTTCTCAGCTCTGTCTCTTCCAATTCATGTGCTCACCAAGTTCCCAACACACCCTTGTTCTGCCTCTTGCCCTTTTCACCAAAGACTGTTCTGCCTTGCTTCATAACCTTTCTTCTCATTGTTTTGGTGTTACTATATGTGGGTCTTCTTCAATTTAGCCTGTGTTTGTTCTTGCTTCAAGTTACCAACTTCCAAATCTGTAATTTATTCTCCTGTTTACTGTCCTTTTGTTCTTCTTAACTCAATTCTGAGGAGGTTTTGTCTTTGGAGATTGGTATGGAGATGGGGGTGGTTTTAGCACTCATGAAGCTCTGCATCATTGGCTTTGTTGTGCTATTCCAAGGATCCCAAGGTAGGTACTTAATTCCCCAAACTCTTTGTTGAGGTTATTCTGTCTAGAAATTCTGTTTGTCTCTGATTGTGACAAAATTTATGCATAGGCTAGAAGATCATGATCTGGATCAGCATACACGGTTTTAGGTTGTTGTTATTGCTGCTATTATTATAAAAAAAAAAGGTTATGATAATGATACCATAGAGAACCTAAACATCATAGCTGTATCAAACTATTGGTTTAAATCTTTATATTCAGGGAGTTAGAATAATCATAGGAGGCATCTGATGACTTCTTCTTCATGTTTTCTTCTTGAATTTCTATTACAAAATCTAATTTTGGTTTGAATATATTACATAAGGCAAGCTGCTGGTGGGTTTTGAACACATTGTTACACCCTCCATTTTTGTAGTGAGCTTATGTGCCATCGGAACCAAAGTACATTGGCTGCTTAAAACAGATTCAGCTGATATAATCACTGATCTTTTTAATATGTGGTCATTGCTTAACATGAAGAGTTCTCCTCCAGTATGCATATAAATTGATGCATATGAGTTTCACTTGTTTAAGAAGGTTGTAACTTGTAATTTGTTTCTTCTAGTGAAGGTGCTTTCTGCATGTGGATGAATTTCTTATTTATCTTTAGATACTCGTTATAAGAAGCTAGTCCTGTTCCATAAGGATCTAGTGGTCTTTCATATTTAAAGTAATAGGTGTAGAAAGATGAAAAATTCTTGCGGAACTTTCCTCTCAATTGAACAGCAAACCATTTTTTGTTATAATTTCAAATTTAATTATCTGGATACACTACAAAGTATAAACCCAAAAAGAAGATAAGAAATACCAAGATGCCAAAATGTTAAATTTTGCAGAAAGGAAGTCAATCAGTCCTGCTGATAAAAAAATTGAGTCCAAAGTACTAAATCATCTGATTCAATGATTTTATTGGATGTCTTGAGCAGGATTGTCTCTAGTTGTACAGAAGATAGTGTGGTTAAATAAAATAAAAATCTGATTTGATAATATTGGGCTTGATGATAAAAAATATTGACTACTTTTCAACTGATAATGTTTTCTTTAAGGGTCTGCTATATCCCCATCTCCAGCATTCCTTCCTGACATTGATCCTAGAGGTGAAGCACCTAGTCCTATCCATCATGAACAGTCATGGGGAAGAATTGCACCGAGCTTACCTTCAGATCCAGATGGTATATATATATATTCTAAATCCAAGCATCATACTACATGTATTTGAATTTTGAGCATTTTGAACTTGACTATTCACTGTCGTTAGTGGCTTGTGCTGGTATTTGATTATTCTGTTCCTTCTTTTAGGATTTGTTATTTCTCCATCTCCAGAAACCTTACCAGTGGATTCTCCCCCCAGTGAAGCACCTGGTATTTTACACTCAAGAGAACCATGGAGAACCATTACACCTAGCCCTCCAGAAGTATCCAATGGTAATCTCACTCCCTTAGTCCATTAGGTCTATTGTGTTGTGATTATTAATCTGAAAAAATTTGATTCGCACCTTCCAGGGTCATTCTTTCACCCTCCAGCTACATTACCGCCTATTGCATCAGCTCCAACTCCTCCGAAGATTAAAGGATTTGAACCTTCTATATCTCCTAGTCCTACTACAAGCACCATAACATTATCACCGCCACATAATTCTGCTCCTACACCACCAACTTCTGAAGGGAATGTGCCACCCACATCCATACAACCAAGTCCAAGTCCAAGTCCAAGTCCACCTCAAAGGAAAGCACCTGGTATTAGGCCTCCTGTATCCACACCAATTGCACCTGGTAAATGACTGAGAAGTTTCTTTTGTATTGGAATCTTTCCACTGGTATTAAGTTATTAACCCAAATTCAACTTTTATGTTGCTTCTTGAACAGTTCCTGTTGCAATACCTTCTGACAATCTGCCGAAGGCTTCACCAGTCAGCCAACCAATTGAACATGGTAGTTTACCTCCTAAGGTTGATAAGAGGAATGAAAGTAAGAGTCACAAGCCAGAGCCAATTTCGCCAGGTATGTGAAAAAAAGTCTTGACATGTAGTTGGAATTATTATTAGATGATTTTCCATTTCATAATATCTGGCTTCAAGTTAATATTGAACTATACAATATGCTCCTCTACTGTATATCTGAACAGCTCCAGTTGCAATACCTTCCACCAAATTGCCTAAAATTTCACCGGTAAGCCAACCAACCAAAAACAGAAGTTTGCCTCATAGAGAGGGTGCAAATAAAGGTCACTTCCGAGAGCCAATTTCACCAGGCATGTGATGAAAGTGAAAAAGTTGTCACCTGATTTCTTACTTTTGAAATTCCCTTATTTTCATCTCCTACTTCCAGTTGGTACTAAACCAAAAGTATGATCTTGTAATGCATTTTGAACAGCCGCTGTGGAATTTGATTTGCCTAAACAATCGCCTGTGAGTCAGCCAACTGAACATGGAAGTTTGCCTCCAACTGTTCATAGAAGGAATATCAGCATAGGTCATTCATTGGAACCAGTTTCACAAGGTAATTCTATACCGTGGTTTGTAACTTTTTGTTATGCGCCATATTAGGATATTATTAGGTTAATTATGTTTAGTTGTTGGTTAAAATAAATATTTTGGATTGTTATCTTATTTTGATGTTTAGTAGTTGTTTTAGGATGTTGCCAAGTGTATAGCTATCATAGTTGTATTTCCATGATGTTTTATTTTTAGTATCTAAATCTCCCTCCTCTTATTCTGTATCCCCCCTCCCCACCGAGATATTATCAATTAGCATTTTCATTGAGAGACATGCCTACGGAAAGGGCTACCTATCAGTATTGATAGGTGAGGGGAGTCGTTGCTAGAGAAAAAGCTACCATTGAGTCAGTGTTAATAGAGTGAAAGCTGTAACACCCTAATTATTTGCAACTAATAAATCCCAAAATATGAGAAAATTTTTCACAAAAACAGTTACGTAACATTTGATGTAGAAGGGAGCAGGCAATGGGGAAAACTAAGAACATTCACTCGCATAAAGCAACCTACAGGGAAGCTAAAAGTGAGGCCGGCTCGATGGGCTTATCGTAACGCACCAACACTAGGGCGGATTGCACGATACCGTTTATTCGCTCAGACGGGGTCTGACACCGTCCAGGCGGAGCATAGTAATGCAGCAGCGGATAGAGGAGATTTCGCACTGAGGCTTCCCTTCAAGAAATACTGGTCACTCAACAGGAGGAATAGATAAGGGAAATATGTTAATACATTCACACGTGTAGCATTTGATGAAAAGGCTA
Organism: Clitoria ternatea; assembly: GCA_037962975.1. NCBI lineage: Eukaryota > Viridiplantae > Streptophyta > Magnoliopsida > Fabales > Fabaceae > Clitoria > Clitoria ternatea. The sequence continues at coordinate 283,028,724 of CM075671.1, read as the reverse complement.
AGTTAGAATCATCCTGCTAGGCTAGGCGGGGTATATTTATCTTGGGCGGGCTGTCCTAGCTACATAGGCGAGGTATAACGCCGCCTAAACGAAATCTGCATAACGCCTCTTTAACACAACTACAAGGTAATTTTCCTCCATCGGGTATGGTCAAGGGTTCACCAAGTAAATCCTCACACACTCGCCTTTCACTCAGAAAAATATGAAGTTACAGGGTACAAGTGCGATAATAAGTTATGGAAGAAGGAAGAGTCTGAACCTATTCCGCCCAACTCAACTAATTATGATAACGCCTGGGCGGACTTAGCCATAACGCCCAAATCCGGGGTTCAGCACCGGGGTCCGGATTGCGTTAGTATCACAACGGATAGGAAAGGATAATGGTCGATATTTCGCTCGGGTCATTACTCGCTTCAGCGTGAGTTCTCGCGCTTGGGCGGATTGCTTCCCATACTTCAGGCGGGGTACGACTCCGCCCAACGTATCCGACATGAGTCTTTCCTAAGACAATTCTCGGTTCGTTCGGACTTAACTATAACCTGCTCAATCAAACTGTCCCTGCTTATCTATTAAAGCACAATTATGAGACAAGACAGCACATAACATCACACACACAAAACCATACATCCATATGTACATAAAAGTGTATATTAATATTTACAATGCAAAGTCAGACTTCTTCTTGTTCATAAGGTTCTATTCATCACAAAACATTTACATCCGGCATGAGCCAGTCCGGGCTTCATCTAACAACGCCTCAATTAAACCTTCGAAATGCGTCAGCACTCCGCCCAGCATTCCAGCTCTGATTCTGATCCTCCTCACGAGAGACATTCACTGAAAATTGCCACTGCAGGGGTGAGCTTTTACATGTAAAATGATACTCACAGACTCGGTATCAGCGTCAGTACACGCTCCTGCTATCATTCAACCTTTCTCAAGTAACCAAGCTCATACAATTCAACAATATTCGTAATACACATAATTCACAGAGTTTATTCCACATCAATATATATATATTCATGTATTCAAACCATACACATGCACATATACAAATTTATACATCACCACAATCAGTCTTATTTCTATATGCATGCACGCGGATCCGACTCGGGAAAAGACTCTCAGTTACAGCCCCCTTTTTCTTTTGGCCCCTCGTCCCTCAGCTCTTACCAGGTGGCACCGGCCCCCCACGGCGTCTCGAGACTCACTTCTCTAGCTCCAACGGCTACCACGAGCCCTATTGGGATCTAGCCAGGGTTGGTAACTGGAAGTCATTTCCCTTGGGGTTCTTGACCTTCCATGGGTCACCCCACTCTTACTCATGCAACTAACACATTTATCATAGTGACAACAAAATAGACCCATCATTATCATCCACGAGCAAACTACGCCATCGTCACGAAGATCACCATCAAAATCTCAAATCATGCATCAGTTTTAGTAATTGTGAACACATGCATACATGCACAGCATCAGTTCTAATGAATTATAAAAACATGCACACACACACACTTGGCAGTACGTTCATCCGGTACCGTTCTTAGACCATGCATTTGACATGCAAGCGCCCCCTACCTTTAGAAGAATCCTCAGAAACCTTTTCCGTTCTTGTCGTTGGGTCTGATGTCCTTCTCCTGGTTCGTCCGGTCTTCTTTGGCTTTGTCGTATCCTGCGCCTGATTCTGGAATGAAGTGTGGTCTGTTCTTCAGTACTGGAATCAAGATCTCCAGGAGCGAAGAGTGAGATGGAAGAAGAAGAAGAATGAAGACGAAGAGAGAAAACAGAGGATGAAGTGAAAGAGAAGAGAGTCTGATGAATTGGCAAGAGTGTTCATCACTAAAGGCTCACGACATATATATATACACGCGCACAGCAAAAGTAAGAGTGGGATGGGAGAGTGCGTGCCCGTCAGTCACGCGCACTCCACCTCATCCCCTGTCCGCCACCATTTTAATATTTTAATGGCTTAAACTCACTTAGTTGAATGCACTTAACAGTTATTTCTAGTTGAAATCAAGTCTTAATGGTTCATTCTTTATTCAGCACTTAATTTTAAAACGGGGATGTTACAAAAGCCACATGGACGTCGGCCGTTGAAAAGGGTGACAATGATAGGAGTCTTACATTGAGTAACTAAAGGAGCTTAATGTGATACTTTAAGTCATGATACTCTTTCACCTAATGGACTAGTGTTTTGGGTTGGACTCTCCTCATGTGCTTGAGTCCTGTCACCTTTTTTTTTTCTTCAATTGATAATTTACAATTACAGCTGATATTAACTTCAAATCTCTGTTTATATGGCATTTTTGAACAGCACCAGTAGCAATACCTCCTGCAATTTTGCCCAAAGATTCTCCAGTCAGCCAACCAACTCATCATGGAAATTTTCCACCTAATGTTCATAATAGAACTGCAAGTAATGGTGATATTCACACCAAAGAACCAGAAACATCATGTATGTTATATAGTCTTATCTAATCATCTCTAGAATTCAACTTTACGGTTCTAAACATATTTTCATTTAAGGACAAAATCTATTGCATCGCCCCCAAAATTAACTGCATCTATATGATCTGGTAAATCTTATTTAATGAGAAAGGAGAAAGATAAAATATTTAATCTTAATTCTTTCAGATTATTTCTTTTATTTGTCTTATTGTCTTTTCGTTTGCTGTATTCATGTCATGCAGCTCCCGTTGCATCACAAACAGGTCCATTTCCAGTAGATCCACCATTCGTCCACCCAGTCTTACCAGCAGCATCTCCATCCAAATTAGCAGGTGCAAATTTTCAGAAAGGATATTGTTCTGTTATCCTCCCTCCCCTAGTCGATTATACTGGTTATTTTAAAATAAATTACAGTTTCATTTTCTTATTAAATCATTTAATAATTTTATTTCAACATCTGTAGTCTTTCCACTTTCTGAGATTACAACTTAATCTTATGAATAATTCTATATTTTATTGTTGTTGAATTACTATTGTTGTTGAAGTACTATTGCTGCCAATGTTACAAGATATTATGATGATGGGTTGAGAAGTATGGATTATACATCTGAACAATTGAATTGACATTAGAAACAACAACCATGACTGATATGTAATGTTTCCTTCACCTTCCTGATTTTTGCTGCATGCAAAATGGAATAATAAAAGAATGATCATAAAGCTGTTTAAAAAATAAAATGTTTGATGAGTTGTGCCTGCAAGATATTCAACAGAATCAAAGACGATAATGTTGGGATTTGGCTATCCTAAAGTGAGAAATTAAGGATGCATCCACTCTAGATTTAAAGTGGGTCAAGTTATAGGATACTTAAATTCAAATCAAGAATAGATTCTCTCTTACTTTCTCACTCTACATGCTTTCTTATTTTCAAAGAGCTAAATCCATAAAGTTGCTACAAAACAGGCAAAAATTATCTAGCCACTAACATTTTGTTTAGCTAATACTTATAACTATGAACATATAGTTTAACAATGAAATATTATCTTTCCACAAATGTCTTTTAAAAGTTTTTCTTCCAATATTTACTTCTATAACTATCATCCTGGAGTGTTCAACATTTACACCTGATTGATGTAATGTCTTTTATGTTCGTAATGATATTGTGCCTTAATTGATTTAATTGGCACAAACATGTGTTGCAGCACCTGTTGCTTCTCCTGCAATAACTCCTTCCAGAAGCGTCAGTTGGAAAAAAGGCAGAAAATCAGTTTCTGCACCTGTGTACAGAACACCAAAGCCACTACCAGCTGTTGTACATTCCCCTACTCAAGGTATATGATTATATCACTCATTTCAATGTCACATAATAATATGACAATGAATTGAGAAGTATGGATTATATATCTGAACAATTGAAGTGACAATAGAAATGACGATCATGACTGCTACATAATGTTTCCTTCACACGTCTGATTTTTGCTGCATGCAAAGCAGAAGAATAAAAGAATGATCATGAGGCTGTTTAAAAGATAAATTGCTTTTTGATGAGTTTTGCTTGGAAGATATTCAATAGAATTAAAGACGACAATGTCAGAATTTGGCTTTTCTGACTTTACAGGCTTTAATTCAAATGAAGGATAGATTCTCCCTTACTTTCTGACTTTACATGCTTTCTTATTTTCAAAGAGCTAAATCCATAAAGTTTCCACAAAACATGGAAAAGAATATCTAGCCACTAACATTTTGTTTAGTGATAACTATCAACATGTAGCCTAACAATGAAATATTTTCATTCCACAAATCTCTTTTAATTTTTTTTTATTTTTTATTTTCCAATATGTTAGAGTTGTTAATTGGTTGTTAGTTGGTTATTAGCTTGTTGTATTGTTTAGTTGAGTTTTGTAATTAGTTTTTCATTGGGATCTATAAATACCTATGTAATTAGCCATTGTAATAATATTTTTCAATATGAATTTACACAACTTTTGTGTTTGGATCCTTACCATTTTCTCTCCAACTCAGAATTTTGTTACAAAATGTAAACACCCGTCTATAACTACCTTCCTAAAGTGTTCAACATTCGCATCTGATTGGTGTAATATCTTCTATGTTGTTCATGATATTGTGCATTAATTGATTTAATTGGCACAAAACATGTGTTGCAGCACCTGTTTCTTCTCCTGCATTAACTCCTTCCAAAAGCATCAGTTGGAAAAATGGCGGACCGGTTTCTGCACCTGTGTACAAAGCACCAAAGCCACTTCCAGCTGTTCTACATTCCCCTGCTCAAGGTATATGTTAACATTTGACTACTTTTGACAAGTTGTGAATTCTTAACTAGAGCCTAGAGGAATGCTCTTTGTACTAGCAGCGTGAAATTTAAGATTAACCTAACAATACAGTTCACACTTCAAATTTGATAAGTAATGCTATCAAAGACCTACTCTCCCTAAAACCTAAGCTGGTGGAGGACCAAGAATGATTTTATTGTTAACTGAAAACTTGGAAGGGATTAAACCGAAACTGATTGTCTTTTCTCCTCAAGGAGATTTCTCATTTAAATACAAGTTAATTACAAGCTTTCAATCTGATTTCATCCCAATGAATTAGCTAAAGTAACATCTATACAGTTACAGCTAATTATCCTAATTGAGAAAATAATTGTTACAAATAAATGTATAATCCCATAAAAATTGCTGTCATATTAATTCTGTTGACATTTATACCTGTAATACTTTTTTAATTTTTTCATAAGTGAGTTCATTTGGCTTGAATAGTTTACAATACACATGAACACTTCACCTTGTATTGACATTCTACTTAGTTATGTTGAATAGAGATTAGAGATGGCAAGGATTGAACTCAAGACCACTACTGGTCATAAAAGCTTTAATATCATGTATAAACCCCTCTTTTATAAAGCCATTATTTTTAGTTTTAGTTTTTTGTGTAGGGACACACATGATTATTCATCTCTAACAAAATACTAAGTTTACATCACTCTTGAATTCTTTTGGAAATGTAATTTTGCTACTTAAAAATGACCTTATGTGCTACTATTCTTTTTCATCGTTTTCAACAATTTACTTTGGCTGAAGAAAAACAGTGAATAAGGAGTGTAAATATAAAAACTGTTCAAGTTCATGCTTAACCAATATGTTTCTATATACACACATACTGAGTTAATTTATTTTCTTTAACTTCTTTAGCTCCTTCTGCCCATAAAGCAAGGCAATTTCGCCATTCTCCTGAGCCACTGGTTTCGTCCCCTAAATCTCCTCTGAGCAAAGAAGATCATTCTCCCACATCTTTGCCTTCAACCACATTCTATAAGCATCACCATACAGGGAAGACAATCAGCAGCCCTGCTCCTGCATCATCATATTTGGTTTCTCCCCCCATTTCAAAACAGCAAGGTTTGGTTTGTTAATGGGTCTATTGAATTGTTCCACAAACTAAGCTTTTTCAATGCCATTGAATATATATTTCTTTTTGTTTGGTTATTTTATGTAGATGAACCAATTCCTCCCTCATTAGTCCCAACAAGTAGACGAGGACATCATGCTCCACCACCAATGAACACAGGTATTAAAGAATGGTGAACTTATAAGATATTTCTTCTATCAGACTGATAGTAAGTAAAAGAGAATTTAATTACTTAAGCTTTCCTGAATGGTAGGTTCCTCAGCTTCCCCATTTGCCTTCCCTATTCAGTCACCAGTGAGCCAGGTTTCACCTGCTCCTTCTCCATCAACCAAAATTTTCTCCGATCCAACCAAAAGTAAGACAAGCTAGAATTCCATTCTCATTAAAACTATTTTAGATAATCTCGCCTTTTCATCATCATCTACTTATCCTTTTTCATCCATTCATTATGCTTGTTATTATAAGTTCCACTATCTCCTCGGCCATCTTCTAAGAGCCCAAAGAAGCCAATTCTACATCATTTTCAGGCACTGCCACCCCCACCTCCCAATGAAGGTTAGTAGCACTTTATTTGTATTATCTCTAGTACAAGAGTTACAAGTTAACTGCTAATGTATGTACTTTTGGATTGTGCTAACTGTATCCATTCATCTTCAAATTTTAGATTGTATATCAATGGTTTGCTCAGAACCATATACAAATTCTCCACCTGGAGCACCTTGCAGATGTGTCTGGCCCATGAAAGTTGGTATTCGCCTTAGTGTTTCCCTGTATACCTTCTTCCCTTTGGTTTTAGAGCTTGCTTATGAAATTGCCACTGGAGTTTTCATGAGGCCAAGTCAAGTTCGCATTATGGGAGCCAATGCAGCTAACCAGCAACCGGATAAAACTGTTGTCCTCATTGATTTGGTACCACTTGGGGAAGATTTTGATAACACCACAGCTTTTTTAACTTCTGAGAGATTTTGGCATAAACAGGTTGTTATAAAGACTTCTTACTTTGGTGATTATGAGGTGCTATATGTGAGTTACCCAGGTATGTACAAATTCTGAATGTCTTATATTCTCTTCATGACTTTTCTGGTTGGAAATTTTATGGGATCCTCTATATATAGGTTTGCCTCCATCTCCTCCTTTACCACCTTCAAGCATCAACATGATAGATGGTGGTCCCTACTCAAATGGTGGCAATAATGGTAGGACAATAAAGCCCCTTGGGGTTGACATACCAAAGAGGCAGCATAAAGGAGGTCTTAACAAGGGCATAATTGCTATTATTGCTCTTTCAGCTTTTCTATTAGTTGTCCTACTCTCTGCTGCTGCTTGGGCCTTGTTCAAGTGCAGAGATCATGTGAGTCAACCAATATCAACCCCGCGGGTTTTGCCTTCTTCTCTCACCAAAGCACCAGGTAATAATAATACAAATGGTGGTGTCTTACAAATTACAATCTTGTTCCCGGTTACAAACATTGTCTTGGTTGATCATTTAAAACATTATTTTCTACCCCCTCAAAATAAGAGAGACTTTTTACAAATGACAGGCCATATTTTATTATTTTTAGCGTTTATCTCATCTAACAGAATTAGGAAAACAATGGTAGGCAGAATACTATGCAGAAAACGAAAGGTCCTGTTGGCTGTTGAAATAATTTAAACAAATAAGATAATTTTCATGAATGTGGTGTCTTGAAATTTAATAATTGATGTCCCATAGCTTTGAGTGTGTTTCCTAACTTCCCAATGTTGTGTTTATTTGATTGTGTTACCATTCATTTTGATTAAGCAAACATGTTAACTTCACAGGTGCTGCTGGATCATTAGTTGGAGGTGGCCTTGCTTCAGCTTCATCATCATTTCGATCTAGCATTGCTGCTTATGCAGGATCAGCCAAGACTTTCAGCATGAACGACATTGAGAAAGCCACTGATAATTTCCATGCTTCCAAAGTTCTTGGAGAAGGTGGTTTTGGACGTGTATATAGTGGTATCCTTGAAGATGGAACAAAAGTGGCTGTGAAGGTTCTAAAAAGAGAGGATCATCACGGTGATCGTGAATTCCTATCTGAAGTTGAGATGCTTAGCCGCCTTCACCATAGAAATTTGGTTAAGTTGATTGGCATATGCACAGAAGTCAGCTTCCGCTGCCTGGTTTATGAACTCATTCCAAATGGCAGTGTGGAATCCCATTTACATGGTACTTAAATCTGCTTGCTAGCTTCAGTTACAAGTATCATTCCAATTGTTTGGTTCCTCAAGATAATGGTTTTCATATATTTGGTCTTCTGGTAGGAGTCGACAAGGAAAAGAGCCCACTTGACTGGGCAGCTCGGATAAGGATAGCTCTTGGTGCCGCTCGAGGACTGGCTTATCTGCATGAAGATTCAAGTCCCCATGTCATACACAGGGATTTTAAGTCTAGTAATATTTTGCTAGAAGATGATTTCACACCAAAGGTATCTGATTTTGGATTGGCTCGAACTGCAGCTGATGAAGCCAACAGACACATTTCGACACGTGTGATGGGAACCTTTGGGTACACAGTTCTCTTTCTTTTTGTTTTGGAAAGTTTTTTAGCAAGTTAAATCTCAAAAAATCAGTACCCGAGTTTTGCTTGCCTCTCCAACATAATGAACTGCTACAAGCCTACAACCTAATACCTGTTAATTATTATGATTTTCCTATTTGTATTGGCATAGAATTTTAAATAAGTAAAAAAAAAAAGTAAAACGTGGTTAGAAATAGTCAAAAAAATCTATGAAGTGTTTAACATTGATATGTCTCTGGCATCGATATAACACATGGCTAATATTCACTTCCGTGGTCAAGGTTGATCAGTCAATTTGAGACTAGATGTCTAGGACTCTATCAGTGACAGTAGAATGAACTTATTTCTTCCCCGTTTCTAACAAAATTTGCTTCTGTAGACATTTTTATTAACAATACAAAATTTTTGGACTTTTTACTGTCTGATAATTTTTAACTGAGATTTATTTATGCAAAAATGGAGATGATGCAATAAACAGTGTTCAGTGCCATTTCTGGTATTTTTGTGAAACTAGATAGCCTATACCTTGCATCCAGGTTATTCAAAAGAGCAGCCTGAGTAATGTTTAAGCATTGGTGCCAAAAACTAATCAACTCTGAATTTCATGGAAAAGTAACCACTCCGGCATACAATTTTTTAGAAGAACAAATACTCAAAAAAAAATGATTGAGATGGTAATTATAATTATTAATCCTGATTTGCTTCAGTCATCTACCTTCTACTGTCCTATTTTCTTATACATCAGCTGCTTTCATTATAGCTAGAAGTTTCAATCTATGAAAATATCTGCACCCATTTTCTTTGTAAAGCTATTGTGCATTCCCTGACATATTTTCTTTCACATCTGGAAAACTATTTCAGTTATGTGGCACCAGAGTATGCAATGACTGGACATCTTCTCGTGAAGAGTGATGTTTACAGCTATGGTGTTGTCCTCCTTGAGCTTTTGACTGGAAGAAAACCAGTAGACATGTTGCGACCTCCTGGTCAAGAGAATCTTGTTGCATGGGCTCGTCCACTCCTCTCTAGTAAAGAAGGATTGGAAGCAATAGTAGATCCATCTCTAGGAACTGATGTGCCATTTGAGAGTGTGTCTAAAGTTGCAGCCATTGCTTCAATGTGTGTACAACCGGAGGTTTCTGACCGGCCTTTCATGGGTGAGGTTGTACAGGCTTTAAAACTTGTATGTAATGAATGTGATGAAGCAAGGGAAGCAGGTTCAAGTTGTAGCCATGAAAATTTATCTGTTGATTTGGATAATTCTGGTCAGCTATCAGATCATTTCAGAGGCCAATTCTCAGCCACTAACTATGATTCTGGAGTTGACATTGAACATGGGTTATCAGCATCAGAGTTATTCAGCTCATCAGCGAGATTTGGAAGGCGAGTATCCGTATCATTTAGAAGACATTCTTATTCAGGTCCTCTGAGAACTGGAAGAAGCAAGCGATTGTGGCAGATAATTAGAAAGCTTTCTGGTGGTAGTGTGAGTGAACATGGAACTATGTTCAAGCTATGACCAGGTTCCAATTGAGATATATTTCATTATTTGAACCTTATTTGTGCATATTGCTCTCTTCAATTTGTTAATATGCAAGTTCACAGTATGCTAGAGGCATTGCTCCTCTGCATGAGCCGTTTGAAGTTTGACAAGAGGATACAAGCAAGTTGTAAATAGGATTTGACATGTTTTTTCAGCTAACCTGCAAAGTCATATGTATCTGGTACTAACTCTTTGAAGAGGGAAAGCAATGCAAATCTAGCTTGCAAATAGAAGATCACTGAAGAGTGGCCTTTACTAAGATCTACATTGTCAATATAACATACAAAATGTAGTGTTTGCAGCTGCAGCATCAACAATGTAATGTTCAAATTGTCAATACACGAACTTGTATTTAAGAGGAGTAGATGGAAACTGGTTAATTAGCTGTGCAGAATTTGACATATCATGATACCTTTCTGAATTTACACAGGCCAGTCATTGGTTAAATACATTTATGCTATATAGTCCTGGCATCAGATATTTATGATATACTCATTTTGTCCTATAGTTGAGCCTTATTTAAGGAGAAGTCCTTGTACTTGAAAACATTAAATTTTACTCCCTGAGCCTATTTTAAAATTTAAATTTGGTCATTTTCGATTGTTTCTAGTGTAAATTTTTTGAAGTTGTTTGACATGTAATATGATATACTCATGTGGCATTACAATGATTAGATGTAAACAATCACCAGAGCCGAATAGAATTTTGCAAAATCACATAAAAAGTTAAAACAATAAAAAAAATGACCAAAATTTAAAGATAAAATATATAAATGACTAAAATTTAAAGCTTTAAAGTACAATGACCAATCTTTAAATTAGACCAAATGATTATTTTTAATATATATAAATTTGATCGGTCTAAGAATTAATCTCCCTTCTGCTAAGGAGTAGTTGGACGGTATGACTTGTTTTGCTGCTATCTATATAAATGTTGAATACAGAACCAAAGGTGGGTAGGTCCCGTAAGACACCTCCGATGTCGAAGTCAATAAAAGATCTTAAAGCATTATTGGACGAAATAGGGAATCTAAGAATTATGGCGTAATAAATACATGTCTTTCACTATTAGTAGGGCTGGTGTACGGTGTAATGATATCATTGTCGGATCCTTGGCAGGTTTTGTCAATGACATGACAACTAAGCTGGTTATCCTTGTAGACGGGATACTTTGGTGGGAGTTTCTAGGATTTCTACTGGAAGCGGATGGATCCTTGATGGGTGCTAGGTAGTAGTATGTCGTCCCTATTACGTTGATAACTCGGTCACATGTCTAGATCAAATTTAAATGACATAGTGTAGGAATTAAGAAAAGCATAGATAGGGTAAAAGAACAAATATATGGACTACTTTCATTTCCTATTATTGGTTCGTTTGTTTAAACTTATTTTAAGATATAAGTACTTTTTAAAAAAGTACTTAGTTTAAATTTTGATGTGTTTGTTTAAAGTTTTAAAAATAAGCAGAAGCTGAAAATCAGTTGATTTCTGCTTATTTTAAGAAACAACTCTGATCAGCTTATTAAAAAAGTATTTATAAAAAAGTATTTTTCTAAAAAACACTTAAAAATAAGATTAAACAAACAAGCCTATAAGGCATGTTTTTCTCTTTCATATGGTTGTGGAAAGAAAATACGGGGAAAGGGAGGGGGAAAAGTGAGATTCAAGAAAGTTTTCACTCCTCTAATTAAAGAAAATCCAAATTTTGAGACTACACTTTTGTTTTTTTTTAAAAAATCTACCTATCTTTTTTATAACCTCATAACATTTCATTCTTCTCATTCTACAAACGAATCACGTCACTTTATCATATATAAAAAATCAAATACTAAATTTATAATTTAACCTAATCAATTTAATAAAATTTAAAATTATTACAAGTTTAACAAATTACAAGGACTAATTTATAATTTTTTTCATGTAGACAATAAAAAAATTGACATAAAAAGCTAAAACAAAACAAATGGTGTCATGGAGAGATCATTAAATTCATAGACAGTTGAGATTAAAATATATTGATCATGTGACTTTAAAAAACTTTTTATCATTATTCATGTATGGTTATATAACCAAATTTGTTTCTCTCACTCCCACCTTACAACATTTCTCATAAGATATATCTTGTAGTGCCAAGTGCAACACCCTCTGTTACACCTTAATAAAATATATAAAAATTCATAATTTTTTTTTTACTAAAGATATGATTGTTAAAAAGAAACTATCGGAATAAATTATATACATTATTTCTGAAATACATCAATATTATTAAATCTTTATAAAGTATTTGTACATTCATCCGAAGAAAATAAACATTAAACATTATAAGAAAGAGAGGAAACTCCATGGCCCAGAAGCAGTTACTTATTAACATTATTTATTCATTGGACCACGGTATTCATACCGAGCTCCCTTTCTAGAACGTGCTATATTTACTGCCGATATTCTTCGATCCTTCCCTCTGAACCATCAATTTAAAACATGTGAAACAAAAACACGGAGAAAGGAGTGAGAAACAGAATATAATATTCTCGATTAAGACATAAGCAACAAAGGGTTTTCACAAACCAATACATAATAATATCAATCACAATCACATACACAATCAATTATGAATACATGAATGTTATACAATATCTTCATCATAACTTACCTATATATATGGGCCCTTAAATTTTAATTTGCACTGGGCCAACCAGGAGTTTACACTGTTCCATAAGTCCGGATAATAATAATATGAACAGCTCAACTGGCATGGAAACACTTAGAGACTAGTCAGATTGAGAAAGTTTTTATTGTGAAAGTACCCGACACTAGGGAGCTACCCCAGGTCCCCTGAAGCACCCTTTCACACCTTCTCATCCCAAGGCTCGTAATTAAGCCTCCTCTAATGTATCCTCGGTTTCTATAATCCGTCCCCAGACAATATCATTTTATTTCACTTTAATGATTCATGATGCATGAACTACTCGCGTATTGAGTTGGTTAAGGCTTTTAGAAACTCAATTATTAAATCCCTTAAAGGTTTACAATATCATTTCAATAAACTGTACATTTTCTCAATTCTCTGAATTTCTGTCCCACAGAAATAAATTTGGTACAGTTTTTGAATCTCACTGAAATTTGAGTTTCTAAGCCTTAAATATCTAAAAACTTTCTCATATAAAACTTTACATAATCTTTCTCAAATTAAATCTTAACAAAATCAAATTTAGAAATCTCAATTATTTCTAAATATCTTTAGTTATTAAGTTGGAATAAAATAATTTTTTTTTTTAAAAATTTTATTTTATTAAAAGAGAATAATCTTTAAATCATTAACCGTAAATACTTAAAGTTACAAAAAATTTTCTTTAATTCAAAATTTAATTATCTCAATTAATTTTCATAAAATGTCTACTTTCTAAAATAAATATTAATTTTTTATTCTAAAAATAATTTCTAAGAAGAAATAAAAGATAATAAAAATTTAAAGAGTAAGGTAAGAAATTCTTACTGAATTTTAGCTTTCCGTCATGCTCGTTATATGCTCAAACTCCACATTACAAAATCATCAATCAAAATCAAGCATTATCAATTATAACTAAAAATCATCAATCAATCAATCGATCATAATCAAATCAATTAAATATCATTAATACATATCATAATGCAAAATTTAATGATTATTAATATAGTCAATTTGAGTCCTTTTGGTCAATTCCTCGCATAGGTATATGTAAGTTCATATAATCCAGTCCTTGCATAGGTATAGTTCAGTCCATATAGGTCATAGTAGTCCAAGTCCTTGCATAGGTATAGTCTAGTTTATATAGGTTATAAAAGTCTAAGTCCTTGCATAGGTAGGTTAGAGTTAGTTAAATCAGATATTTAATTTAAAATTTATTAAAAATTTTAAGTTAAAAAGTTAATATTTTAAAATATTAATATTATTAAATTTAAAAGGAGTAGGGGACTCCTCCCATTATTCTTATGTCTTTTCATATTATACTCTTATCTCACTCCCCCTTACCTTGAATTGTTACCCAAAAGAGATTTGCTTTGCGCCTCCAATTTCTAAAAATATTAATACCAATCTATTTCAGTATAAGCTTAAGATAAAAATTAAGATTGCTATCAGAATGATAAATAGTAAATATGCATAGTAATAATAAATAGTAACGGTAAATGGTAAATCATCAATAGTAATGGTAAATAGTAATTTTTTGCATAATAATAGTAAATAGTAAATCGTGAATAGTAATTTTTTGAATAGTAGTGGTAAATGGTAAATCATGAACAATAACAGTAAATAGTAAATTTTGAATAGTAATGGTAAATAGTAAATTTTGAATAATAACAACAACTAATAAATTTTGAATGATAAATTTGAATAATAACAGTAAATGGTAAATTGTGAATAGTGATAATAAATAGTAAATTTTGAATAGTAACTGTAAATAGTAAAAATAATACAGTGGTAATTTATTTTTACTATAGTAACTTATTCATAATAGTACTAGTATATTAATGGTTTAAGAGTGCCAAAAAAATAAACTAAAATTATAAAAAGAATATAGAAGAAAGTTATTACCTTACACCTCCGGCAGAACTTCTTTTTACCAAAAGAATTTACTCTCCACTAATTTCTTACGCACTATCTCTCTAGATTCTCTCTCTAATTTTTGGTGTGAAAATGTTGTAAATGAGTCATCTATTTATAGGAAGAAAATTTTACTATTTAAGATTATTTAATTATTTATTTTACTATTCATGATGTAAGCGATGATGTAAGCGATGATGTAAGCGATGATGTCGGCAGTGGCATTTTGGTTATTAGATGAAAGGTTAAGGGTATTTTTGTCATTCTCAAAAAAAATAAAAATAAATAAATAAATAAATAAAATTCTAAAAAATTCTAAATTATATAACAATCAAAAAGTTCTAAAGAACTATAATCAAATTCTTTTGAAATTTTATTTTAAATAAGAAATAACAAATTAGGGGTGTTACAACTCTACTCCCCTAAAAAAATTTTGTCCTTGAAATTTACACTTTTTTAGTAAAACAATTGGGGATGAGACTCTTTCATCTCATTTTCTAGTTCCCATGTAGCATCTTCCCCTCTCGTTTCACTCCAAATGACCTTCACGAGTGGAATTTCCTTGTCTCTTAGCTTCTTTATTCTTTTGTCAGCTATTCTGATAGGTGGTGCATCATATGTAAGATTATCTTTAACTTGTATGACATCAGGTTCAATAACATGTGTAGGATCAAATATATACTTTCGTAAGTTTGACACATGAAAAACATTATGGATATTAGAAAGAAAAGGTGGTAATGCTATTTGGTAGGCAAGAGGACTAACTTTATGAATTATTTGATATGGACCAATAAATCTAGGAGTTAGTTTTTGAGATTTCATTGCCCGACCGACCCTAGTCATAGGTGTGACTTTCAAGAATACATGATCGCCTTCTTGAAATTCGAGCGGCTTTCTTCTTTTGTCATAGTAACTTTTCTGCCTGCTCTGTGTTGCTTTCATCTTTTCCTGAACTATTTTGATTTTATCTGTGGTTTGTTGTACCAACTCTGATCCTAACATCAAGTTTTCACCAGTCTCAAACCAACATAGCGGGGTGCTACATTTTTTTCCATATAATGCTTCAAAAGGTGCCATGCCAATGCTAGCGTGGAAACTGTTGTTGTAGGTAAACTCCACATATGGTAAGAATTGATTCCAACTTCCTTTATGCTCCAACACACAAGCTCATAACAAGTCCTCTAGAGATTGGATTGTTCTTTCTGATTGTCCATCCGTCTGAGGATGATATGCTGAACTCAGACGCAGTCTTGTTCCCAAAGCCTTGTGCAAGCTCTTCCAGAATTATGATGTAAAACGAGGGTCCCGATCAGAAATGATACTTGAAGGAATTCCATGCAATCTCACAATCTCCTCGATGTATAATTTTGCCAGCTTCTCCATAGAGTAACGAATATTGATGGGAATAAAGTGGGCAGATTTGGTTAATCTATCAACTATTACCCATATTGAATCATGTCCTAATGGAGTTTTAGGTAGAGAAGTCACAAAATCCATGGTAATGCTATCCCATTTCCATTCTGGTATTTCCATTGATTGTAGCATTCCAGGGGGTTTTTGATGTTCCACTTTAACCTTCTGGCAAATTAGACATGCAGCCACGTACTCTGCCACTGCTTTCTTCATTCCAGGCCACCAAAATAACTTCTTCAAATCTTGATACATTTTAGTAGCTCCGGGATGAATGCTCGTATAACTTTTGTGGCCTTCTTCCAAAATTTCTTTCCTCAACTCCTCTTGATCAGGGATACACACTCGATCCTTGTACTTCAATAATTGGTTGTTTCCCACATTGAACTTGACTTTTTTTCCTTGTTTCAGGAGTTCTTTCTTCTCTTGCAAGAATTCATCTTTTCGTTGAGCTTCTAAGACTTGCCTCAGGAATTCACTTGTCACTTGCAACGCTCCTAATCTGTAGCTGTTATCATTAATCTTTACTGCTAGGTTAAGATCTCTAAAGTTCTCTATCAATTCCAACTCTTTAATCATCATTATGGACGCATGTAGAGACTTTTGACTCAAAGCATCAGCTACTACATTCGCTTTTCCAGGATGGTACTGTAACTCAAAGTCATAATCCTTTAAGAACTCCATCCATCTCCGTTGCCTCATGTTTAACTCCTTTTGGTCGAATAAATACTTGAGACTCTTATGATCGCTAAACACATCGAATGTTGCACCGTATAGATAATGCCTCCAAATCTTTAAGGCAAAAACTACAGCGGCTAACTCTAAGTCATGGGTAGGGTAGTTAATCTCATGTTGCCTTAATTGGCGCGACGCATAGGCTACAACCTTCTTGTCTTGCATGAGTACACTTCCTAGTCCTTGTTTAGACGCATCACAGTAAACTTCAAAACTTCGATGTGGATCGGGGAGTACTAACACCGGCGCATAAGTAAGTCGATCTTTCAGCTCTTAAAAACTATTCTCGCATTGTGTCGTCCACACAAAAGGTTGTCCTTTCCGTGTTAGCTTGGTCAGTGGGTATCCTAACTTTGAAAATCCTTCAATGAATCTCCTATAGTATCCAGCCAAGCCCAAGAAACTTCTAATCTCAGTGATTGTGGTTGGTCTCTCCCATTTTAAAACTGCCTCCACCTTGGAAGGGTCTACAGCTATTCCTCCTTGACTAATTACATGTCCTAAAAAGTTCACTTCTTCCAACGAGAATTCACACTTTGACAGCTTTGCATACAGTTGTTTCTTTTTCAGGATTTCCAACACAACCTTCAAGTGTTCAACATGTTCTTCTTTGCTTTTAGAGTACACTAATATATCATCAATGAACACCACTACAAATTTATCTAGATATGGATGAAAAATCCTATTCATGTAATCCATGAATACGGCTGGTGCATTAGTTACACTAAAAGGCATTACTAGATATTCGTAATGGCCATAGCGTGTTCTAAAAGCAGTTTTTGGTACATCTTCTTTCTTCACCCTTATCTGATGGTATCCAGACCTCAAATCAATTTTGGAGAACACCGTGGCACCACGCAGCTGATCCATCAAGTCGTCAATTCTTGGCAGAGGATATTTGTTCTTGATCGTCACCTTGTTCAGTTGCCGATAATCTACACACAACCTCATGCTACCATCCTTTTTCTTAACCAACAACACTGGTGCACCCCAGGGGGATACACTGGGTCGTATAAACTGCTTCTCTATCATCTCTTCAAGTTGTTTCTTTAACTCTGCTAATTCTAGAGGTGACATTCGGTATGGTGCAATTGAAATGGGTCCAACTCCAGGTACTAGATCAATGGAAAATTCCACATCTCTTTCTAGGGGTAAACCAGGGATATCTTCAAGAAAAACGTCAGGAAATTCACACACAACCAGCAGATTTTTGATTTTTGATTCTTGCTCTCCTTTCGTTGAAAGCAATATCATGAATCCTTGAGCTCCTCCTTTTAAAGAGGCACTCACTTGGTTGGCGGTTAGAAATCTCGAATCTTCAGGATTCAAATTCACTGGTTCTTTAAACATTATGGTTTTATTATGACAATCTATTAGAACATGATTGTCAGACAACCAATCTAGCCCAATAATAACTTCTAAGCCAGAAAGGGGTAAACAGAAAAAATTAGCCTTAAAGTCCCTACCATTTATGACAATAGGGCATTTCCAACAGGCTTTAGAAGTGACAATGGGATTGTTTCCAGGAGTATGTACAGATAAGTCAAATGGCAGTTCTATCATAGGTAATTTTAGTTTTTCTACACAGTCATTGGCAATAAAGGAATGTGATGCACCTGAGTCATACATAACAGTTAAAGGAATCTTATTAATGATACACTTACCTTCCACCATGGAATCAGAATGAGATGCTTCTTCTCCAGTGATTGCAAAAACCTTTTCTTTTGCCTTCGGCCTTCCGACTGCACTGTGCGCGCCTCCTTGAGTATTTATGCTTGTACTTGCACCTTCAGGGTTTTCCCTCTTCATCTCTGGGTAATCCTTGATGTGATGACCTGGTTTGTTACACTTAAAACAAACATAAGTGTTTTTAGGACAATCCCTTTTCAAATGGGGTCCTCCACAGATAAAACATTTAAAATTTGGTGCAGATGTTGGGTAATAGCTTCCAGTTGAAGCTTGGGGTCTGTTAGGAACAGATGCTGCTCCAAACTGGCGAAATGGCATTTGGTAAGGTTTATTTCTCCTGAAGTCTCTTCTTTGGTGATGGTGAGGTCCTCCACTTCTCATTTCTCCTGCCTTGTGAATGGGCTCACGACTTTTGGTCATTCTATCCTTATGATCTTCTTCAAAGATCCTGCAGCGATTTACCAATACAGAAAATTCACGGATTTCCTGCATTCGTATAGCTTCCTTAATTTCTGGCCGCAATCCATTTACAAACTTTGCACACCGATCTCTTTCATTAGTAGCATCATTATAATGAGAATGAAAACGAGATAGCTCTTCAAACCTGGATGCATACTCTCCAACGGTCATATTTCCTTGGGTCAGTGACAGGAATTCGAATTGTCTTTTCTCTTTAACATCAGCTGGAAAGTATTTCTCCAAAAACATATCCTTGAAATAATCCTAAGTGATCTCCACCTCGTTGACTTCGAATTGTCTACGCATGCTATCCTACCAATGTTCGACATCCTCAGATAAGGCATAAGTAGCGAAGACTACCTTATCAGCTTCATTACATTGCAATGCTCGAAAGATCTTCTCTATCTCTCGAATCCAGATTTGTGCTCCATCAGGGTTATATCCTCCCTTGAAACGAGGTGGATTGCGCTTTTCGAATAGGTCCAGCCTTCTCAAGGCATCGTTACCTTGACCTTCATGTGCTCCTATTGCATTGATTAAGCGTTCTACAACTCCAGCAAGATCGTTTCCAGCCATTAGTTTCCTGTTTCACAGTAACTGAGATTTGTCACATCAATCACAGTTACTACCAAGTCAGATATTCTATTCTCTATCACCTATACAGAGTTTACAGACAAAGCAAGATAGACCTTTTCCCCAGGCCTATTGGATTAACTGCTCTGATACCACTTTGTAACACCCTCTGTTACACCTTAATAAAATATATAAAAATTCATAATTTTTTTTTACTAAAGATATGATTGTTAAAAAGAAACTATCGGAATAAATTATATATATTATTTCTGAAATACCTCAATATTATTAAATCTTTATAAAGTATTTGTACATTCATCCAAAGAAAATAAACATTAAACATTATAAGAAAGAGAGGAAACTCCATGGCCCAGAAGCAGTTACTTATTAACATTATTTATTCATTGGACCACGGTATTCATACCGAGCTCCCTTTCTAGAACGTGCTATATTTATTACCGATATTCTTCGATCCTTCCCTCTGAACCATCAATTTAAAACATGTGAAACAAAAACACGGAGAAAGGAGTGAGAAACAGAATATAATATTCTCGATTAAGACATAAGCAACAAAGGGTTTTCACAAACCAATACATAATAATATCAATCACAATCACATACACAATCAATTATGAATGTTATGCAATATCTTCATCATAACTTACCTATATATGTGGGCCCTTAAATTTTAATTTGCACTGGGCCAACCAGGAGTTTACACTGTTTCATAAGTCCGGATAATAATAATATGAACAGCTCAACTGGCATGGAAACACTTATAGACTAGTCAGATTGAGAAAGTTTTTATTGTGAAAGTACCCGACACTAGGGAGCTACCCCAGGTCCCCTGAAGCACCCTTTCACACCCTCTCATCTCAAGGCTCGTAATTAAGCCTCCTCTAATGTATCCTCGGTTTCTATAATCCGTCCCCAGACAATATCATTTTATTTCACTTTAATGATTTATGATGCATGAACTACTCGCGTATTGAGTTGGTTAAGACTTTTAGAAACTCAATTATTAAATCCCTTAAAGGTTTACAATATCATTTCAATAAACTGTACATTTTCTCAATTCTCTGAATTTCTGTCCCACAGAAATAAATTTGGTATAGTTTTTGAATCTCACTGAAATTTGAGTTTCTAAGCCTTAAATATCTAAAAACTTTCTCATATAAAACTTTACATAATCTTTCTCAAATTAAATCTTAACAAAATCAAATTTAGAAATCTCAATTATTTCCAAATATCTTTAGTTATTAAGTTGGAATAAAATAATTTTCTTTTTAAAAATTTTATTTTATTAAAAGATGTCGCGACCGGGATCGCGGCGGCACGGCCGACCCTCAAAACGATCTTTTGTTTGGTTCGAAAAGAAAAAACAGGGAGTCGCCACCAATATTTTTTTAGGATAAAATATCGGGAAAACCTTTCGTTAAAGCACTGGTTATAAAAATGAAATTCCATGTTCGGGAGTCTAATTACAGGTGAGGAAGGTATTAGCACCTCACAACTGTCCGTTATAAAAACGGTTACCTCAATATGATAGCGCGCATTATAATTAACCCAATAATTATTTTAACTTATTCATGAAAAGAAAGTATACGAGATGACAAAATGTACAAAAATAAACAAAAATAAACACGGAATATTCACATGAGATTAAGAGGACGTCTCGTCCAAGTTAAACTCGCTCCTCCTCTTTTTTTAAATAAAAAAATTAAAATTGTAATAATAATGAGAATAATAATAATCATTACAACCTTTATGCTAGTCCAAATAAAATGTATAAAGCACTCATTTTTTGTTATATATTTATTACAAACCTAGGAAGGGGTAAAAAAGAAAAGAAAAGAAAAGAACATAAATTTATTTTAGTGGGAAAATGGAGTACCGAGTGAAAAAAATTGGAATTCCGAGTGAAAATGTGAAAAACCGAGTGAAAAATGGAAAAACCGAGTGAAAAAGTGGAATGTCGAGTGAAAGAGTGGAATACCGAGTGAAAGATGAATACCAAGTGAAAACGTGGGCTGACCGAGGGAGAAGAGGGACGGTATTGGAGTTAATAGGAGAGGGACGGTGTTGGTGAGGATTTTTGAGAGTGCTGGACGGTTGGGCTGAAAAGAGGGGCGGTGTTGGAGTTGATAAGAGAGGGACGGTGTTCGAGAGGAGGAGGACGGTTGAGAGAGGAAGAGAGGGGCTGTGTTGTACAGTGTTCTTTTTAGAAGGGGCTATTGGTGTTGAGTGGGGGATGGTATTGAGAGGTTTATTTTAAGGGTGGTGTTGAGTGAGTTTTAGGAGAGAGGAGAGAGGGATGGTTTCGGTGGTGTGGGTGGAAAAGGAAAGAGGGACAGTGGAAGGAGAGGAAGAGAAGAGTGAGGGACAGTGTGGGAATGAAGGAGGTCTCCGACAGTGAGAGGAAGAGGACGGTGGAATGGAAGGAGAGGCACGGCTGGGTGTTAGTTTTTTCTCTAATGAAGGCTCCTTCCTCTTGAAGGCTTCAGGATCCTCTCTATTTATAGAGGTCTTGGACGCCCACCATCAGTGGTAAGTGGGGCTTCCCCTTTTGTCCTGCAGTCAGCCGCCCCACTTGATCAGCGTTGGATACAGCCTGGATGGAGTTGGTGGACACAGCTTGCACCTAGACAGCCATAGGGGACGGCAGCTACTCTTTGTCACTTTGTCAGCCGCCCCCCACAAGTCAAAGATCCACTTGGATAGTGGAAATCCAAGTCAGCAAGGGTACTCGGTGGGAATATGGGTCGGATTTCACCTCTTCTTCACAATCCGAGTGGAAAATATGCCTTTTGTGCACAAGACCGAGTGGAAAAGGTGTTGTTTATACAAAAACCGAGTGAATAATGACTCGGAACCGACTGAAATGGTTGGAGTATGACTCGGAATAATTGAATAATGACTCGGAATCGGGTGAAAGATGACTCAGAATTGGCTAAAAGAATGGCTCGGAAATGGCTAAAAAGGATGACTCGGAAATGGTTTACGTATGGCTCAGAATTGGATGAAAGTATGGCTCGGAATTGGCTAAAAATGGCTCAGAAATTAAGTGAAAGGACTCGGAAATGGTTCTCGGAAATGGCTCGGAATTGGATGATAAGGATAGCTCGGAAGTGAAACAAAGGTGACTCGGAAATTGAGTGAAAAGATTCACTCGGTGCTGACTGAAGAGTGGTTCAATCGGTATTGACTGAAAAGAAAATGACTCGGAAGTGACTGAAGAGGGTTCACTCGGTGCTGACTGAAGAGGGTTCACTTGGTGCTGACTGAAGAGGCATCACTCGGTACTGACTGAGGATTCTTCATTCGGTGCTAACTGAAAAGATCTCACTCGGTACTGACTGAAGATTTTTCATTCGGTGTTGATTGAGAGAGGACTCACTCGGTGCTGACTGGAGATTCTTCACTCGGTGCAGACTGAAGAGATCTCACTTTGTACTGACTGAAGATTCTTCATTCGGTGTTGATTGAGAGAGGACTCACTCGGTGCTGACTGGAGATTCTTCACTCGGTGCAGACTGAAGAGATCTCACTCGGTGCTGACTGAAGAGATCTCACTTGGTGCAGGCTGAAGAGATCTCACTCAGTATTGATTGAGAGAGGACTCACTCAGTGCTGATTGGAGATTCTTCACTCGGTGCAGACTGAAGAGATCTCACTCGGTGCTGACTGAAGAGATCTCACTCGGTGCAGGCTGAAGAGATCTCACTCAGTATTGATTGAGAGAGGACTCATTCAGTGCTGATTGGAGATTCTTCACTCGGTGTAGACTGAAGAGATCTCACTCGATGACTCAGAATTTCTGTTTGAAGCATTCACTTGGAATTACTTCAATCGGAGGTGTTTTGCTCGGATCCTGTCTACTTGAAACATTCACTCGGAATTTCTTCAAAAGTGACACAACTTTACTACTTGAAGGATTTACTCGGAACTGACCTTGGGAGTCGGGCTTATCATCCAATCAGAATGGTTTCACTCATCATCCAATCATTCGGATTCATTCACTCGGAGTTGGTCTTATTCCTTGTAACACCCTCGGTTAGATAAGACAACCCTTCTATAGGATCATCCTATTTAACTAAGAGTGTTAACAGTTTTCACAAAAAGTGAATATTTTTTTGAAAAAAAAATAAAAAGATGGCAGATCAGTGGAAGCAAATAGTGGATATATCACATAGTCATTCACAAACTTACAAATAATTGTACTCATAACAGAATGGGGCACGCAGGCACCCTTAAATATTATACAGTCATCCGGTGTCTTATTATCATTAATAAATATTCAATCTATATAAATTCTATCTTTAACGATCGTTCTCAGTGGGTTCAGCATATTACTGTTCTTCATACTCGGGTTCTTGATTTCCTAATTCCTCTGAAAATTGTCAACAGTAAGGGTGAGTATAACTCAAGACCCTGAAGGTTAACCGGTGCGGACATAATCCAGTTAACAGATAATATCACAAAAATCACACAATTAACATATTCATAATGATAACAATCAAATATACTATCATGGAATGCATAAGATTAGTTTATTATGATTTATCTTTGGTTAAGTCTCATGATGCATGTGGGCCCAATAAATCAATTCATCTTTATCTCATTCTTTGAAATTTCTCCATTCCATTCTAGAGCGATCAGGGTCCGCCCAAGCTCCCATTTTCATAAGGTACAAATGAACTCATTGGTTCTCATCATTGATTTATATATTTTTAGGACTTGGATCCCTGAGATCATAGTTACACTCCGTCATTTAGTCAAAGTACACTAGAATTGCATCGTCTCACCCGGCTATCAGGCGTGACTCTGATGCCATTGGGTTTCCGTTCCAGTTGTACTCCCAAGATTCTTCATGAAGATCGAACGTGAGTGTCCTCCACTGTACCAAGTGTATGCTCTAGATATTTTTCTCCTTCAAAAATATTTTCATGATGCGAAATGCATTTCTTTTATCATTTGATTCCTTGGGTATCTATGTGTTTCCAGTCTCATCATATTATTCTCAAGCTCTTGGATCCCATCATTCAAATGTTGTAAGTCATTCATTCTTATTCTAGAAAATATATCGATTATATCTTGACTAAAATTATACTTTGTATCAAGAGTAAAATAATATTTTCCTTATTTAATTACTCATAATTAAAATAATAATATCAATAACAATAATACTAGTTAATAATAATAATAAGATTCACAATAAGAATAATAATAAGAAGAATATAGTAATAATAATTGTAACATTCCCAAAATAATTTAAAAAGAATTAAAGAAGAGTTTTCAAATGAAAATCCGAGTGAAATATGTTAAAAGCAGGTTTTCCGAGTAAAAAGAGTTTGATTCTAAGTGTAATAAATAGAATTCCGAGTGAAATTATTAAGATTCCGAGTGAAATATGGCTTAGAGGAGTTTCTGAGTAGACTGAATGTGAATCCGAGTGGAATAACCATGATTCCGAGTGATATCAAACTGAATGGAATTTTCTAAGAGGAATTAAGATGTTTTCCGAGTAATCTACATATAATTCTGAGTGAAATCCGACTGGAAAGATGTGTTCCGAGTGAAAAATTGTTCTGTCTTAATAGAATACATTCGAGTAAAGTAAATCCGAGTGAAACGGACACATTTCCGAGTGAAATGATTCCGAATGAGTTGTTTCCGAGAGATCTGGAAGTACCTCTCGGATTGATGTTTCTGGTTAAGTAGATTTCCGAGTGAAGTATATCTAGTGAATGGTTTACCGAGGAAAGGGTCTCGGTGATATTTCCAAATGAAACATTCCGAGTAGGTCTTTTTCCAGGATTGGGTTTCTGACTGAGGAAATCTAAGTCCGATTGGATATGTTTTTGAGTGTATAATTCTGACAAGACTAATTATCCGAGTGATGAAGGGCCCGATCATGATATGTGAAGTTGTTCAGCAGTTCTGATTGTATTTTAGTGGAAGGTTTGGTCAGTTTATGAGAATACTAAGTGAAATTATGTCAGCGTGGATAGTTTACCAAGTTAAATTATGTATTTTTGTGTTTCAAAAGATCCGGTCGGTTATTGTGAATCAGATATTCAATTAAAAATCTGTTTGCAATATTTTTGATGTAAAACAGGTCGGATTAATATAAAATAGGTTGAATTAATGTAAGTTTACCGAGTGAAATAATCCTGATTCCGAGTGGAATCAGGCTGAGGAGGTTTCTGAGTGAAATAACTATATATTCCGAGTGAAATTACTGAAAAGAGTTTTCTGAGTGAAAATAACTATATTTTCCAAATGAAATTACTGAAAAGAGTTTTCTGAGTGAAAATAACTATATTTTCCGAATGAAATCACTGGAAAGAGTTTTCTGAGTGAAAATAACTATGTTTTCCGAGTTAAAGGTTCTGTCTCAATGATCTGGTCGGTTTATTATAAAACATGAGTTAAATTATGTATTTTTCAATGATCCGGTCGGTTTATACAAGACCGAGCTTGTTATTCACTGAATCCGACTTCTGTTCTATATTTCCTCACTGGAATTCACATGGACACCCAGGATTCTTAGTATCTTTACAATTCAACAACAATCATATCCTTCGAAATTCAATATTTATCATATCATTCAATCATCATGATTAACAAAACTCAACACAGTAAATCAATCATACACATAAAATATATGAAACAAATATATAACGATTTAAAGCATGTTAATTCAGACAATTCCCGAACCTGCCCAGGAAAAGTGAGGACCAAAGGTAGCCCAACTCTTCCTAACACTCGGTTTTCCCCAGAATACTCAAGAATATACCCCCTTACCTTAATGGAAGTCCTTTGATTAGTAGAGAGTGTCCTCCTTGTTCCAGCTCATAGCGAATAGGAAGGAAAACAGAAGAGAAAGGCCTTTGAATGTATAGAAGAATAAGAAAGAGTGTGTATTTTGCTAAGTTCTCTTGGGTCTGAAAGTTTCAGACTTAGAATGAGTTCTGCTGTCAATTTAATAATGAAAAAGGATAAGTGGGGGACAGCTTTTTGTGAGTGGGCTGCTAGTGGGCTGTTAGTGGAGATAATGGAGATTTAAATAAGGAGGTAGGCTATCTTAGTGCCCATTTCTGGTCGCCTACAAGCTATAGGGCGCATGATTGGATTAGATAAATTAAAATAGGCACTAAAAGACAAAATTGGAGTCAACACGTCAATTCTGACACTGAATACCGAGTGGAATTCCACTCGGTCAGCCTCTAAGCCGACTGGAATTCTACTTCCGAGTCCAGCTGAGGACAACTCAGTAATTTCTACTATTTCCTTTCTTTGGAGGGACTTAATCCGGTCTGATTTAAACAGATTCAAAGTCTCTCAGATTCCCACTCGGTTAAGTCATCCTAAAACCGTGTCTACTCTTAGCCAGTCTCACTCGGTAAAACTCGTCCACTCACTCGGAACCTCATTTCAGGATTGACATATTACCTGGTTAACTTTCACTCGGCATCTATTCTAAACTCTTTCTCTTCCACTCGAGTGATCTACCCAGCACAAGGTCTTCCACTCGGTGAAGTTGTTCCCAAGTTCTTCTGGACAACCATACGAATCTCCTCAATCGGTATCTACTCACTCGGAGTTACACTTAATTCTGTGTTAATTCTTCTCGGAATCCTCTTGAGCCTTTCATCACTCGGATAAAGGAAACATGCTAAGGTTTGACTCGGAAATGAGTCACTCAAGGTTGTTTGGATTCGGGATTTCTCCCCGAAGTGGTTCTCTTGAACACACTTCACTCCAATTGTCTCTGAGGCCATGATTCTACTCGGTAGTAGCCCTCTCGGTCATGTTTTACTCGGAAAGCATGACACTTACTCGGAATTCCATCCTTCACTCGGAATTTCTAATCATTCACTCGGAATTTCTCTCTGTTACTCGGAACAGAGCCCTTTTTCACTCGGAATTTGCATAATTTCATTAATGGTCTATATAAATTCCATTATTATGCACAAAAATGAAATTTCTGAGATACCACAGACCATCTACAGGGTATTTATTGACTTATTCTTACTTACAAACCTTCCATAATTCAAAATTACAAGGTTAAAACTGTTTCTAAAAACAGGGATGATACATTCTCCTCCCCTTTTAGGAATTTTGTCCCGAAATTCAAAGTTGGAATAATTGAGGGTACAATTCTCTGATCTTTTCCTCAATTTCCCAAGTAGCGTCCCCATCATCTGTCTGACTCCAAACTACTTTGACCAAGGAGATTTCTTTGCCTCTTAGTTGTTTGAGACGTCGGTCAACAATCTTAACCGGTGATGCTTCAAGGGTAAGGTTTTCTTTCAGAATAAATTGATCGGGACTTAGAACATGATCAGGGCTTGGTACATATTTACGGAGTTGGGAAACATGAAAGACATTGTGAAGGTTTATTAGCTCGGGTGGCAGAGCAATACGATACGCATGGGTTCCGATCTTTTGCAGAATCTGATAGGGTCCTACGTATCTGGGACTTAACTTCTTGGCCTTTAGAGCTCTCCCTACACCAGTGGTAGGGGTAACTTTGAGAAATACATGGTTTCCCTCCTCAAATTCCAATGGCTTCTGTCGTTTATCGTAGTAACTCTTTTGTCTATCTTGTGAAGCCTTCATTGTCATTTGGATATTTCGGACTTGTTCTGTAGTTTTCTGAACAATCTCTGGTCCAATTATCGTCTTTTCACCAGTCTCATACCAACATAAAGGTGTACGACATTTTCTTCCATACAAAGCTTCATAGGGGGCCATTCCGATGCTGGCATGGTAGCTGTTGTTGTAAGTGAACTCAACAAGTGGAAGATATTCTTGCCAACTTCCCCCATGTTCTAAGACACAAAGACATAATAGATCTTCAAGTTCTGATTGTCCGTCTGTCTATGGGTGATATGCAGAACTTAACTTTAGACGAGTTCCTAGAGCTTGTTGCAGGCTCTTCCAAAATTATGATGTGAAACGAGGATCTCGGTCAGACACAATTGCAGTGGGTGTTCCATGTAATCGTACGATTTCCTTGATATAGATCTGGGTGAGTTTCTCTAGAGAGTACTTCATATTGACAGGGATAAAATGAGCGGTCTTTGTTAATCGATCCACGATTACCCAAATAACATCATATCTAGCTGATGTTCTGGGGAGTCCAGTCACGAAGTCCATAGCAATCTTATCCCATTTCCATTCTGGAATCTTCAGAGGTCGAAGGGTCCCACTTGGTCGTTGTTGTTCCGCCTTTACCTTCTGACACATCAGGCAAGTTGTTACATACCCAGCGATATCCCTTTTTATTCCTTGCCACCAGAATAATTTCTTCAAGTCCTGATACATCTTGGTCGATCCTGGGTGGATACTGTATTTACTTTTATGGGCTTCATCAAGGATGGACCTTTTAAGATCTGTGTTGACTAGAATGCAGAGTCTCTGTTGATACCTGATCACCCCATGTTCATCCTTGCTAAATTCTGAGACTTCTTCTTTTGTCTTTTCTGCTAAATCTTGTAATTCCTGGTCATTGGCTTGAGCTTCTTTGACTTGTTCCAGGAAATCATTTGAAACTCTTAGCATTCCAACCATAAGGCTTCCCCTTTTTGGTGTTACTGCCAGATTTAAATTGCGAAACTGTTCAATCAATTCCAACTCCTTTGTCATCATATATGATAGGCGTAGGGCATTTCTACTAAGTGCATCAGCTACAACATTTGCCTTTCCAGGGTGATATCGGAGTTCGAAATCATAATCTTTGATGAATTCCATCCACCTACGTTGTCGCATATTCAACTCTTTCTGGTCGAATAGATACTTCAAGCTTTTATGATCACTGAAGACTTCAAAGTATGTGCCATACAAGTAGTGTCTCCAGATTTTTAAGGCAAACACAACTACAGCTAATTCCAAGTCATGTGTAGGATAATTGACTTCATGTGGTCTTAGCTGTCGTGAAGCATAAGCAACAAACTTTCTTTCTTGCATTAGGACACATCCTAGTCCTTGTCTTGACGCATCACAATACACTTCATAGGGCTTGGCAGGATCTGGCAAAATCAAGACAGGTGCACTAGTGAGTCGTTGGCGTAACTCCGTAAAACTGCTTTCACATTTATCAGTCCATTCAAATGGTTGATCTTTACGAGTCAGCCTAGTTAAAGGTGCTACAATTCGAGAGAAATTCTCGATGAATCGACGATAGTATCCAGCAAGTCCAAGGAAACTATGAATTTCTGTCACATTCTTGGGTTGTTCCCAATTTAGTACGGCTTCTACCTTTGTAGGATCCACAGCAATTCCCTCTTTAGAGATGACATGTCCCAAAAATTTCACTTCAGTCAACCAGAATTCACATTTTGAAAACTTGGCGTACAATTGTCTTGCACGCAAGGTATTTAGAACAATTCGGAGATGTTCCTCATGTTCCTCATGGCTCTTGGAGTAGACGAGAATGTCGTCAATGAATACCACTACGAATTTGTCCAAGTACTCATGGAAGATTCGATTCATGTATCCCATAAAGACTGCAGGTGCATTGGTAACTCCAAAGGGCATAACAAGATACTCATAGTGCCCATATCGTGTCCTGAATGCTGTTTTGGGTACATCATCTTTCTTCACTCTGATTTGATGATAGCCTGATCGCAGATCAATCTTTGAGAAGATAGTGGCTCCTCGTAGTTGGTCCATCAAATCATCAATCCTTGGAAGAGGGTATCGGTTCTTGATCGTAGCTTTATTCAACTGACGATAGTCAACACATAACCGCATACTGCCATCCTTCTTTTTGACTAGAAGAACTGGTGCTCCCCAAGGTGAGACATTGGGTCTAATCATTCCTTTCTCTAAAAGTTCTTCTGTTTGCTCTTTAAGTTCATAGAGTTCCTTAGGTAACATTCGGTAAGGAGCAATAGAGATTGGTCTCGCGCCCGGTATAATATCAATACTGAACTCAATTTCTCGTTCTGGAGGTAGCTCACGTATATCATCAGGAAAAACTTCTGGGAATTCCTGAACAACGGGAATCTGATCAATTTGAGGAGTAGCCTTACTTTCAGTTTCAGTAAGGATTATGTATAGTTGGACTTCCTTTGCTGGAATTACCTTTTCTGAGCTAACAGGACAAGAATCAGTGTCTTGATCACAATGAGATGTAGTAGACCCGAGAGAAATGGATCTTTTATGACAGTCAATAAGGATATGGTTGGCAGCAAGCCAATTCATTCCTAGAATAATATCTAGATCAATCAAAGGCAAACATATCAGATCTACTTGATAAGCTTTCCCTTCGATGTTGAGAGGACATTTCAAACACATGTAGGAAGGGCAAATGGGCTTATTGGCAGCAGTTGTGACAATCATCTGATTGGGCAGAGAGGTTGTAGGAAGCTTTAAATGTTTTACACAATTCTCAGATATGAAAGAATGAGTGGCTCCAGAATCATATAATACATTTAACAGAGTACTTCCTATAAAGCATGTACCTTGCACAAGATCGTTCTCTTGTGATATCTCCACACCATTCATGGTGAAAACTCTAGCATTTCCTCCCTGTCTTCCAGCCGAGCCATTTCCGGGCCTTCTAGGATTATTGTTTTGGTTGAAATTGTTGCGGTGAACATTCTACATCCTCGGGGCATTATTTGCAGAGGTATTTGTAGCAGGTCCTCCATTCCCTTGGCCTGTTGGTCGCACTACCTGCCTTTGAGTCACTTGTTGCTGGTTGTTAGTATTTCTATGCCAACATTCCTCCTCACGATGTCTAGCCCGTCCACAAATTGTACAGATTTTACCTCTTTTATTACAATTCATTGCCCTGTGTGGTCCTCCACAGATATAGCATTTCGAGGTCTGACTATTCCCTTGTTCCCTTAAATGAATTCGGTTGGCCGAGTAAGGTGGTCAGGAATATGGTCGATCTGCTTGAAAATCTCTCCTTTGCTGTCGGTCTGGCATACGTCGTTCTGGCCCATGATTAGACGTTCCAGGTCGTCGAAGATTAGAGGTATTCTCAAAAATACAGCATCGGTCAACCAAAGTAGAGAATTGAGTAATTTGTTGACAACATATAGCTTGGCGAATTTCCTATCGCAACCCTGCTTCAAATTTTGCGCATCTTGACGCTTCTCCCATGTGGGTGTAGTAGGGACAACATTTTGCCAACTCATCAAACTTAGCAGCGTACTCCCCAACAGTCATATTACCTTGTTTCAGATTAAAGAATTCCTGCTCTTTCTGCCTCCTTATGTCTTCAGGGAAATATTTAGCGAGAAACTCTGTCTTGAATCGTCCCCAAGTAATGACATGTCCATCAGTTGCTAATCTGATTCTGGTATGAGTCCACCAATGCTCTGCTTCTCCAACCATCATGAAGACAGCAAAAGTTATTCTGTCCTCATTAGGGCATCGCATAGCAGCAAAAATCTTTTCAAGGTGTTCAATCCATAATTGTGCTCCTTCTGGATCAAAGCCTCCCTTGAATTGTGTAGAATTATTCCTTTGAAAGTCAGCTAGTCCTTGGCTTTGCCTAGTAGAATCATGAGGTAACTCTTGTCGTTCTATTACCTCCACAATTCTGGTAGGAAGATCCTCCATTACATGATCGTTATTTCGGTGAACCATTAGGAATTTGCTGAAAGAATATCAAAAAATATTCAGGGTATATGTTATGTGGAGTATTCCACATAGGAAATTTAGTCTTAGGAGTGTTATGGACTGTCCAATATTTCTATCAGAGTACGTGGAAACCTAATGGTCCACTTCCCAAGTTTAATGAATCGACTATGCTCTGATACCACCAATGTAACACCCTCGGTTAGATAAGACAACCCTTCTATAGGATTATCCTATTTAACTAAGAGTGTTAACAGTTTTCATAAAAAGTGAATATTTTTAAAAAAAAAATAAAAAGATGGCAGATCAGTGGAAGCAAATAGTGGATATATCACATAGTCATTCACAAACTTACAAATAATTGTACTCATAACAGAATGGGGCACGCAGGCACCCTTAAATATTATACAGTCATCCGGTGTCTTATTATCATTAATAAATATTCAATCTATATAAATTCTATCTTTAACGATCGTTCTCAGTGGGTTCAGCATATTGTTGTTCTTCATACTCGGGTTCTTGATTTCCTAATTCCTCTGAAAATTGTCAACAGTAAGGGTGAGTATAACCCAAGACCCTGAAGGTTAACCGGTGCGGATATAATCCATTTAACAGATAATATCACAAAAATCACATAATTAACATATTCATAATGATAACAATCAAATATACTATCATGGAATGCATAAGATTAGTTTATTATGATTTATCTTTGGTTAAGTCTCATGATGCATGTGGGCCCAATAAATCAATTCATCTTCATCTCATTCTTTGGAATTTCTCCATTCTATTCTAGAGCGATCAGGGTCCGCCCAAGCTCCCATTTTCATAAGGTACAAATGAACTCATTGGTTCTCATCATTGATTTATATATTTTTAGGACTTGGATCCCTGAGATCATAGTTACACTCCGTCATTTAGTCAAAGTACACTAGAATTGCATCGTCTCACCCGACTATCAGGCGCGACTCTGATGCCATTGGGTTTCCGTTCCAGTTGTACTCCCAAGATTCTTCATGAAGATCGAACGTGAGTGTCCTCCACTGTACCAAGTGTATGCTCTAGATATTTTTCTCCTTCAAAAATATTTTCATGATGCGAAATGCATTTCTTTTATCATTTGATTCCTTGGGTATCTATGTGTTTCCAGTCTCATCATATTATTCTCAAGCTCTTGGATCCCATCATTCAAATGTTGTAAGTCATTCATTCTTATTCTAGAAAATATATCGATTATATCTTGACTAAAATTATACTTTGTATCAAGAGTAAAATAATATTTTCCTTATTTAATTACTCATAATTAAAATAATAATATCAATAACAATAATACTAGTTAATAATAATAATAAGATTCACAATAAGAATAATAATAAGAAGAATATAGTAATAATAATTGTAACATTCCTAAAATAATTTAAAAAGAATTAAAGAAGAGTTTTCAAATGAAAATCCGAGTGAAATATGTTAAAAACAGGTTTTCCGAGTAAAAAGAGTTTGATTTTAAGTGTAATAAATAGAATTCCGAGTGAAATTATTAAGATTCCGAGTGAAATATGGCTTAGAGGAGTTTCTGAGTAGACTGAATGTGAATCCGAGTGGAATAACCATGATTCCGAGTGATATCAAACTGAATGGAATTTTCTAAGAGGAATTAAGATTTTTTCCGAGTAATCTACATATAATTCTGAGTGAAATCCGACTGGAAAGATGTGTTCCGAGTGAAAAATCGTTCTGTCTGAATAGAATACATTCGAGTAAAGTAAATCCGAGTGAAACGGACACATTTCTGAGTGAAATGATTCCGAATGAGTTATTTTCGAGAGATGTGGAAGTACCTCTCGGATTGATGTTTCTGGTTAAGTAGATTTCCGAGTGAAGTATATCTAGTCAATGGTTTACCGAGGAAAGGGTCTCAGTGATATTTCCAAATGAAACATTCCGAGTAGGTCTTTTTCCAGGATTGGGTTTCTGACTGAGGAAATCTAAGTCCGATTGGATATGTTTCTGAGTGTATAATTCTGACAAGACTAATTATCCGAGTGATGAAGGGCCCGATCATGATATGTGAAGTTGTTCAGCAGTTCTGATTGTATTTTAGTGGAAGGTTTGGTCGGTTTATGAGAATACTGAGTGAAATTATGTCAGTGTGGATAGTTTACCGAGTTAAATTATGTATTTTTGTGTTTCAAAAGATCCGGTCGGTTATTGTGAATCAGATATTCAATTAAAAATCTGTTTGCAATATTTTTGATGTAAAACAGGTCGGATTAATATAAAACAGGTTGAATTAATGTAAGTTTACCGAGTGAAATAATCCTGATTCCGAGTGGAATCAGGCTGAGGAGGTTTCTGAGTGAAATAACTATATATTCCGAGTGAAATTACTGAAAAGAGTTTTCTGAGTGAAAATAACTATATTTTCCGAATGAAATTACTGAAAGGAGTTTTCTGAGTGAAAATAACTATATTTTCCGAATGAAATCACTGGAAAGAGTTTTCTGAGTGAAAATAACTATGTTTTCCGAGTTAAAGGTTCTGTCTCAATGATCTGGTCGGTTTATTATAAAACATGAGTGAAATTATGTATTTTTCAATGATCCGGTCGGTTTATACAAGACCGAGCTTGTTATTCACTGAATCCGACTTCTGTTCTATATTTCCTCACTCGAATTCACATGGACACCCAGGATTCTTAGTATCTTTACAATTCAACAACAATCATATCCTTCGAAATTCAATATTTATCATATCATTCAATCATCATGATTAACAAAACTCAACACAGTAAATCAATCATACACATAAAATATATGAAACAAATATATAACGATTTAAAGCATGTTAATTCAGACAATTCCCGAACCTGCCCAGGAAAAGTGAGGACCAAAGGTACCCCAACTCTTCCTAACACTCGGTTTTCCCCAAAATACCCGAGAATATACCCTCTTACCTTAATGGAAGTCCTTTGATTAGTATAGAGTGTCCTCCTTGTTCCAGCTCATAGCGAATAGGAAGGAAAACGGAAGAGAAAGGCATTTGAATGTATAGAAGAATAAGAATGAATGTGTATTTTGCTAAGTTCTCTTGGGTCTGAAAGTTTCAGACTTGGAATGAGTTCTGCTGTCAATTTAATAATGAAAAAGGACAAGTGAGGGACAGCTTTTTGTGAGTGGGCTGCTAGTGGGCTGTTAGTGGAGATAATGGAGATTTAAATAAGGAGGTAGGCTATCTTAGTGCCTATTTCTGGCTGCCTACAAGCTATAGGGCGCATGATTGGATTAGATAAATTAAAATAGGCACTAAAAGACAAAATTGGAGTCAACACGTCAATTCTGACACTGAATACCGAGTGGAATTCCACTCGGTCAGCCTCTAAGCCGACTGGAATTCTACTTCCGAGTCTAGCTGAGGAGAACTCAGTAATTTCTACTGTTTCCTTTCTTTGGAGGGACTTAATCCGGTCTGATTCAAACCGATTCAAAGTCTCTCAGATTCCCACTCGGTTAAGTCATCCTAAAACCGTGACTACTCTTAGCCAGTCTCACTCGGTAAAACTCGTCCACTCACTCGGAACCTCATTTCAGGATTGACATATTACCTGGTTAACTTTCACTCGGCATTTATTCTAAACTCTTTCTCTTCCACTCGAGTGATCTACCCAGCACAAGGTCTTCCACTCGGTGAAGTTGTTCCCAAGTTCTTCTGGACAACCATACGAATCTCCTCAATCGGTATCTACTCACTCGGAGTTACACTCAATTTTGTGTTAATTCTTCTCGGAATCCTCTTGAGCCTTTCATCACTTGGATAAAGGAAACATGCTAAGGTTTGACTCGGAAATGAGTCACTCAAGGTTGTTTGGATTCGGGATTTCTCCCAGAAGTGGTTCTCTTGAACACACTTCACTCCAATTGTCTCCGAGGCCATGATTCTAGTCGGTAGTAGCCCTCTCGGTTTTGTTTTACTCGGAAAGCATGACACTTACTCGGAATTCCATCCTTCACTCGGAATTTCTAATCATTCACTCGGAATTTCTCTTTGTTACTCAGAACAGAGCCCTTTTTCACTCAGAATTTGCATAATTTCATTAATGGTCTATATAAATTCCATTATTATGCACAAAAATGAAATTTCTGAGATATCACAGACCATCTACAGGGTATTTATTGACTTATTCTTACTTACAAACCTTCCATAATTCAAAATTACAAGGTTAAAACTGTTTCTAAAAATAGGGATGTTACATTCCTCACTCAGAATTTGGAACTTGGACATCCACTCGGAAACCGCCTTCTTATCACTCAGAACTTGGAATTTGACATATCCACTCGGAAACTGCCTTCTTTCCACTCAGAACTTGGAATTTGGTAATTTTCACTCGGATCCATCCTTTTTTCCACTCGGAAATTGGAATTTAGAGATTTTCACTCGGATCCAGCCTTCTTTCCACTCGGAAATTGGAATTTTGGCAATTTTCACTCGGCAAAATCCTTCTCCTCACTCAGAACTCGGGATCTTGGGAATTTTTACTCGGATAGTCTCATTTTGCTCGGAATTTCTTTCCCTGGGTCCTTTCTTAAAGCTTTTTCTTCATTTTTTTGAAATTTTCTTGAAGCCCACTCAGAATATCACCTTGCCACGTTTCACTCGGAGCCTCTTTACTCGGAAATGATCATTCTGAGTCATCTTACTCGGAAATGATCATTTCCGAGTCAGAATTTTTTATTTTTTTATTATTTTTTTTAATTCCTTTTTTAAATTCTTTTCTTTTTTTCTTTTTTCTTTTTTTTCACTTGTATTCTTTTCACTCTTGGATATCAATCGGACTGAAATAGGTGTTCACAGATGCCCTTCTTTACTTCTTTTTCATGAGAAAAAGCATGAAGTTTCTTCTTGCTTTTGAAATGGAAAAGGAGTAAAGATGTGAACACCATCGTCGAAGTATCAGATGAGGGAGAAAACCTAGGAGCTGACTGGAAAAGTAGAAGGTGAAGGTGTTACCTCTCGGTTGACAGGAGAAGTAAAAGGTTGAGGGTATTGCCTCTCGATTGGCTGAGGAAGTAAAAGGGTAAGGGTGTTACCTTTCGATTGACAGGAAAACTAAAAGGTGAAGGTGTTGCCTCTCGGTTGGCAGAAAAAGTAAAAGGTGAGGGTGTTGCCTCTCGGTTGGCAGGAAAAGTAAAAGGTGAGGGTGTTGCCTCTCGGTTGACAGGAAAAGTAAAAGGTGAGGGTGTTGCCTCTCGGTTGACAGGAAAAGTAAATGGTGAGGGTGTTGCCTCTCGGTTGACAGGAAAAGTAAAAGGTGAGGGTGTTGCCTCTCGGTTGACAGGAAAAGTAAAAGGTGAGGGTGTTGCCTCTCAGTTGACAGGAAAAGTAAATGGTGAGGGTGTTGCCTCTCAGTTGACAGGAAAAGTAAAAGGTGAGGGTGTTGCCTCTCGGTTGACAGGAAAAGTAAATGGTGAGGGTGTTACCTCTCGGTTGACAGGAAAAGTAAAAGGTGAAGGTGTTGCCTCTCGGTTGACTGGAAAAGTAAAGGGGTGTCATTTGATCGGTAACAGGAAGGTAAAGGGGTGCCATTTGATCGGCGACAGGAAAGTAAAGGGGTGCCATTTGATCGGCGACTTGAAAGTAAAGGGGTGCCATTTGATCGGTGACAGAAAGGTAAAAGGTGAGGGTGTTGCCTCTCGGTTGACTGGAAAGTAAAGGGTGAAAATTAGGGGAGCTAACAGGACGTCTCATCCGAATTAACTCTCTGTACCTAAAAGCTCGGGGTGATGCCCCGGCTTCCCATGACTGAAGCCTTTGACTGAAAGAGAATAAATCTGGGGTGATGCCCCAGTTTGAGATAGTTTGAAAGAATCTTGGGATATTGCCCTTTGTTTGAAAGGAGGAGGCCTGGGGTAATGCCCCAGTTTTGGAAAAAGTGATCTGGGGGTCAACAGGACGTCCCGTCCAAATTAACCAGGATCTAGAGCTTTGGGGTGATGCCCCAATTTTGGAAAAGTGATCTGGTTAACAGGACGTCCCGTCCAAATTAACCGGGATCTAAAGCTTTGGTAAAGGGGTGCCATTTGATCGGTGACAGAAAGGTAAAGGGTGAGGGTGTTGCCTCCCGGTTGACTAGAAAGTAAAGGGTGAAAATTGGGGGAGCTAACAGGACGTCTCGTCCGAATTAACTCTCTGTACCTAAAAGCTCGGGGTGATGCCCCAGCTTGCCATGACTGAAGCCTTTGACTGAAAGAGAATAAATCTGGGGTGATGCCCCAGTTTGAGATAGTTTGAAAGAATCTTGGGATATTGCCCTTTGTTTGAAAGGAGGAGGCCTGGGGTGATGCCCCAGTTTTGGAAAAAGTGATCTGGGGGTCAACAGGACATCCCTTCCAAATTAACCAGGATCTAGAGCTTTGGGGTGATGCCCCAATTTTGGAAAAGTGATCTGGGGGTTAACAAGACGTCCCGTCCAAATTAACCAGGATCTAAAGCTTTGGGGTGATGCCCCAATTTTGGAAAAGTGATCTGGGTGTTAACAGGACGTCCCGTCCAAATTAACCAGGATCTAAAGCTTTAGGGTGATGCCCCATTTTTGGAAAAGTGATCTGGGGGTTAACAGGACGTCCCGTCTAAATTAACCAGGATCTAAAGCTTTGGGGTGATGCCCCAATTTTGGAAAAGTGATCTGGGTGTTAACAGGATGTCCCGTCCAAATTAACCAGGATCTAAAGCTTTGGGGTGATGCCCCAATTTTGGAAAAGAGATCTAGGGAGATGCCCCAGTTTGGAAGAGAGATCTGGGGAGATGCCCCAGTTTGAGCTTTTTAGTGAGAGGAGCATGATGGGTGCTAGTTTGGTAATGGTGAACTCACTGGGAAATGATAAGTCCTCTTAAGCCTGATCAAAGAAATATCCTGGTTGAGGGAGCTGAGTCCATTTTGCGGTTTTCCTCGGGAGAGATCTTCAGTCTATGTTCTACTGAAGTACGAACAATAGGTCTTTCTGAGAGAAAACTTTGGCGAATACCTGCTTTTGGATGATGGATTTGGTGTCCCTTTGACAAAAGAGTGAGTTAGTATAAAAAGACTTACAGGTAAATCTTCCTTGGCGACTGGCTTTTTAAGATAACTCATGGATGAAATAGAAACATCCTCCGTCTTTTGGCGAGCGTATTTAGCAGAGATAGTTATGCTTATACCAAGCGAATTCTGGCGCTAGGATGCATTTCGTTCCCCATAACTTTACGCTTTGTCGTTTCCAATTTCAAAATTTCTTTTAGGCAAAAACTTGTTTATTCATAAAATTTAGTCATGAACACATGTAGGAAGAAGGGAGACTCTTATTTATAAACATCAGGTATGTACAGTAGAGATGAAAATAATATTAAGCACAGAGATGTGATAAGATATAGAGAATGGAAGGCAAGTGGAAAGGGGAAGGCTCATATATCCTCTAGTGATCTTCTGAGAGCAATGAGAAACTTGACCCTTTATCACGACTTTGTGTTCGTCCTCTGATTTTGCTTCTGAGGGCGTAATTTGACAATGACCATATTACCCGTTTTGACCTCCTTTGTCTTTGGCTTGAAGGGTTTATGTTGCAGAGTCGAGTTTGTGGAACCGCCTTTTCAGGTTTTTGGCTCATCTTGCTGCTCTAACTTTTGCCTAGGTCGCCTTTTCAGGTTTTCAACCTAGCGAGCTTTTCTTCTTCCTTTTTTTTTTGTTATGCAAAGTATTTCTTCACTGTATCGGCATTGACAGGCATTGGCAGGTCGTCTCCATCCATGTTGGTGAGTATGAGAGCTCCTCCGGAAAAAGCCTTCTTTATAACATATGGTCCTTCATAATTAGGTGTCCATTTCCCTCGGACGTCTTTTTGAATTGGCAAAATCTTCTCGAGGACCAAATCACCTTCTTGGAACTGTCGGGGGCGCACTTTCTTTTGGTATGCCCTTTTCATGCGTCTTTGATACAATTGTCCCTGGCAAAGGGTGGTTAACCTTTTCCCGTCAATCAGATTCAGTTGGTCATATTTAGCCTGGACCCATTCAGCTTCTTCCAGTTTGGCTTCCATGATCACCCTAAGGGATGGAATTTCCACTTCAAATGGCAGTACAACTTCCATTCCGTAGACTAAAGAAAATGGTGTTGCCCCAGTTGAGGTTCGCACCGAGGTTCGGTATCCGTGCAGCGCGAAAGGGAGCATTTTATGCCAGTCTTTGTAGGTTACTACCATCTTTTACACTATCTTCTTGATATTTTTGTTGGTTGCCTCAACTGCTCCATTCATTTTCAGATGGTATGGAGAGGAGTTGTGGTGGGAGATTTTAAAGCTCTCGCAAAGCTCCTTCATCATTTTGTTGTTTAAATTTGTACCATTGTCCGTGATGATTTGGTTTGGTAGGCCATACCGGCATATCAGCTTACGCTTGACGAATTTGACCATAACATTTTTCGTCACATTGGTGTATGAAGCTGCCTCCACCCACTTGGTGAAATAATCGATGGCAACTAGAATGAAACGAT
The DNA here is from genome assembly GCA_037962975.1 of Clitoria ternatea. Classification (NCBI taxonomy): domain Eukaryota; kingdom Viridiplantae; phylum Streptophyta; class Magnoliopsida; order Fabales; family Fabaceae; genus Clitoria; species Clitoria ternatea. The sequence goes on along the minus strand of CM075671.1, from coordinate 282,988,195 downwards.
GACCGTTTAAGGCTTTTGGCTCAATGGGCCCAATTACATCCATACCCCACATTGAAAAGGGCCATGGTGCTGACAAGACATATAAGGATGAATGCGGTGCATGAATGTGATCGGCATAAATCTGACATTTATGACATCTCCGTACGTAAGCAAAACAATCTGCTTCTATAGTCATCCAATAATACCTGGCTCTCAGGATTTTCCTTGACATAATGTGCCCATTCGTATGAGTTCCGAAAGATCCTTCGTGGATATCTTTCATGATTTGATTTACCTCGACGGTATCAACACACCGGAGGAGAACGGAATCATAATTCCTCTTGTATAGCACGTTACCACTCAATAGGTATCTCGTAGCTAGCCTTCTCAAAGTTCGTTTGTCATTATCCGTGATGCCTTCAGGGTACTCTTGGCACTGGAGGTATCTCTTGATGTCATGATACCAAGCCTTGCCATCCGGTTCTTCTTCTATGACCTGGCAATGGGCAGGTTCTTGCTGCTTCTTTACCTCAATGAGAGGTACTTCGTAATCATCGCTGACTTCGAACATAGCGGCTAGGGTGGCTAAAGCATCTGCCATTTGGTTGTCCTCCCGTGGAACATGATGGAAGGTGACTTCATCGAATCTTTTGATCATCTCCTTGATGTGAGCATGATAAGGAACTAGTTTACTATCTCTAGTTTCCCACTCATCTCTTAGTTGATGGATAACCAAAGCAGAATCTCCATAAACTTCCAGGATCTTTATTCCCACGTTTAGAGCCGCTTGCATACCTAGAGAACATGCTTCATATTCCGCTACATTGTTAGTGCAGTCAAAACACAACCGAGCGCAAATAGGGATGAATTCCTTATCAGGAGAGATCAGGATAACCCCAACTCCATGACCTAGTGCATTGGACGCCCCATCGAATCTCATGATCCATCTGGTTTCCAGACCATCTTCTTCTTTGGAAAGGGCCAAGATATCCTCATCTGGGAAATCGTGCCGCATTGGTTGGTAAGCCTCAATGGGTTGGTGTGCCAAGTAATCTGCTAGCGCACTCCCTTTAATTGCCTTTTGGGTGACATATGTTATGTCATATTCTGTCAGTAACACTTGCCAACAGGCAATCCTCCCAGTCAAAGCAGGTTTTTCAAAGATATACTTGATGGGATCCATCTTAGACACCAGCCAAGTAGTATGATTAAGCATGTATTATGTAACACCCTCGATTAGATAGGACAGACCCTTCACTAGGATCATTATATTTAACTGAGAGGTCACAAGTTTTCAAAAAAAGTGAATATATATTTTTTAATATAATGGCAGATTAGTAGAAGCAAATAATTTGTAATTCACATAGTCATTCATAAATTGTAAGTAATTGTGCTTATAACAGAATAGGGCTCACAGGCACCCTTAATATTTATACAGTCATCCATGGTCTTATTATTCAACTACGGATATCCTACTCTTAATGAGCATTCTCAGTGGGTTCAGCGTATTGCTGTTCTTCATACTCGGATTCTTGATTTCCTAATTCCTCTGAAAATTGTCAACAGTAAGGGTGAGTATAACCCAAGACCCTGAAGGTTAACCGAAGCGGACATAATCCAGTTAACAGATAATATCACAAAAATCACACAATTAACATATTCATAATGATAACAATCAAATATATTGTCATGGAATGCATGAGATTAGTTTATTATGATTTATCTTTGGTTAAGTCTCATGATGCATGTGGGCCCAATAAATCAATTCATCTTCATCTTATTCTTTGGAATTTCTCCATTCCATTCTAGAGCGATCAGGGTCCGCCCAAGCTCCCATTTTCATAAGGTACAAATGAACTCATTGGTTCTCATCATTGATTTATATATTTTTAGGACTTGGATCCCTGCGATCATAATTACACTCCGTCATTTAGTCAAAGTACACTAGAATTGCATCGTTTCACCCGGCTATCAGGCGTGACTCTGATGCTATTGGGTTTCCATTCCAGTTGTACTTCCAAGATTCTTCATGGAGATCGAACGTGAGTGTCCTCCACTGTACCAAGTGTATGCTCTAGATATTTTTCTCCTTCAAAAATATTTTCATGATGCGAAATGCATTTCTTTTATCATTTGATTCCTTGGGTATCTATGTATTTCCAGTCTCATCATATTATTCTCAAGCTCTTGGATCCCATCATTCAAATGTTGTAAGTCATTCATTCTTATTCTAGAAAATATATCGATTATATCTTGACTAAAATTATACTTTGTATCAAGAGTAAAATAATATTTTCCTTATTTAATTACTCATAATTAAAATAATAATATCAATAACAATAATACTAGTTAATAATAATAATAAGATTCACAATAAGAATAATAATAATAAGAAATATAGTAATAATAATTATAACATTCCCAAAATAATTTAAAAAGAATTAAAGAAGAGTTTTTGAATGAAAATCCAAGTGAAATATGTTAAAAACAGGTTTTCCGAGTAAAAAGAGTTTGATTCTAAGTGTAATAAATAGAATTTCGAGTGAAATAACTAAGATTTCGAGTGAAATAACTAAGATTTCGAGTGACATATGGCTTAGAGGAGTTTCTGAGTAGACTGATTGTGAATCCGAGTGGAATAACCATGATTCCGAGTGATATCAAACTGAATGGAATTTTCTAAGAGGAATTAAGATGTTTTTCGAGTAATCTACATATAATTCCAAGTGAAATCCGACTGGAAAGATGTGTTCCGAGTGAAAAATCATTCTGTCTGAATAGAATACATTCGAGTAAAGTAAATCCGAGTGAAACAGACACATTTCCGAGTGAAATGATTTCAAATGAGTTGTTTCCGAGAGATGTGGAAGTACCTCTCGGATTGATGTTTCTGGTTAAGTAGATTTCCGAGTGAAGTATATCTAGTGAATGGTTTACCGAGGAAAGGGTCTCGGTGATATTTCCAAATGAAACATTCCGAGTAGGTCTTTTTCCAGGATTGGGTTTCTGACTGAGGAAATCTAAGTCCGATTGGATATGTTTCTGAGTGTATAATTCTGACAAGACTAATTATCCAAGTGATGAAGGGCCCGATCATGATATGTGAAGTTGTTCAGCAGTTCTGATTGTATTTTAGTGGAAGGTTTGGTCGGTTTATGAGAATACTGAGTGAAATTATATCAACGTGGATAGTTTACCGAGTTAAATTATGTATTTTTGTGTTTCAAAAGATCCGGTCGGTTATTGTGAATCAGATATTCAATTAAAAATCTGTTTGCAATATTTTTGATGTAAAACCGGTCGGATTAATATAAAACGGGTTGAATTAATGTAAGTTTACCGAGTGAAATAATCCTGATTCCGAGTGGAATCAGGCTGAGGAGGTTTCTGAGTGAAAATAACTATGTTTTCTGAATGAAATCACTGAAAAGAGTTTTTTGAGTGAAAATAACTATATTTTCCAAATGAAATCACTGGAAAGAGTTTTCTGAGTGAAAATAACTATGTTTTCCGAATTAAAGGTTCTATCTCAATGATCTAGTCGGTTTATTATAAAACATGAGTGAAATTATGTATTTTTCAATGATCCGGTCGGTTTATACAAGACCGAGCTTGTTATTCACTGAATCCGACTTCTGTTCTATATTTCCTCACTCGAATTCACATGGACACCCAGGATTCTTAGTATCTTTACAATTCAACAACAATCATATCCTTTAAAATTCAATATTTATCATATCATTCAATCATCATGATTAACAAAACTCAACACAGTAAATCAATCATACACATAAAATATATGAAACAAATATATAACGATTTAAAGCATGTTAATTCAGATAATTCCCGAACCTGTCCAGGAAAAGTGAGGACCAAAGGTACCCCAACTCTTCCTAACACTCGGTTTTCCCCAGAATACCCGAGAATATACCCCCTTACCTTAATGGAAGTCCTTTGATTAGTAGAGAGTGTCCTCCTTGTTCCAGCTCACAGCGAATAGGAAGGAAAACAGTAGAGAAAGGCCTTTGAATGTATAGAAGAATAAGAAAGAGTATGTATTTTGCTAAGTTCTCTTGGGTCTGAAAGTTTCAGACTTAGAATGAGTTCTTCTGTCAATTTAATAATGAAAAAGGACAAGTGGGGGACAGCTTTTTGTGAGTGGGCTGTTAGTGGAGATAATGGAGATTTAAATAAGGAGGTAGTCTATCTTAGTGCCCATTTCTGGCCGCCTACAAGCTATAGGGCGCATGATTGGATTAGATAAATTAAAATAGGCACTAAAAGACAAAATTGGAGTCAACACGTCAATTCTGACACTGAATACCGAGTGGAATTCCACTCGGTCAGCCTCTAAGCCGACTGGAATTCTACTTCCGAGTCCAGCTGAGGAGAACTCAGTAATTTCTACTGTTTCCTTTCTTTGGAGGGACTTAATCTGGTCTGATTCAAACCGATTCAAAGTCTCTCAGATTCCCACTCGGTTAAGTCATCCTAAAACCGTGTCTACTCTTAGCCAGTCTCACTCGGTAAAACTCGTCCACTCACTCGAAACCTCATTTCAGGATTGACATATTACCTGGTTAACTTTCACTCGGCATTTATTCTAAACTCTTTCTCTTCCACTCGAGTGATCTACCCAGCACAAGGTCTTCCACTCGGTGAAGTTGTTCCCAAGTTCTTCTGGACAACCATACGAATCTCCTCAATCGGTATCTACTCACTCGGAGTTACACTCAATTTTGTGTTAATTCTTCTCGGAATCCTCTTGAGCCTTTCATCACTTGGATAAAGGAAACATGCTAAGGTTTGACTCGGAAATGAGTCACTCAAGGTTGTTTGGATTCGGGATTTCTCCCAGAAGTGGTTCTCTTGAACACACTTCACTCCAATTGTCTCCGAGGCCATGATTCTACTCGGTAGTAGCCCTCTCGGTCATGTTTTACTCGGACATCATAACTCACACTCGGCATTTCATCCTTCAGTCGGAATTTCTAATCCTTCACTCGGAATTTCTCTCTGTCACTCAGAACAGAGCCCTTTTCACTTGGAATTTGAATAATTTCTTTAATGGTCTATATAAATTCCATAATTACACACAAAAATGAAATTGTTGTGATCTTACAGACCATCTACAGGGTACTTATTCACTTATTACCACTTATAGACCTTCCAAACTTCAAATTTACTAAATAAGACTGCTACTAAAAACAGGGATGTTACATATTGCCGTAAGCGCCGGGCAGCCCAAGCCAATGCACAACATGTTCTTCCAAGAGATGAATACCTCATCTCGCATTCGGTAAATCTCTTGCTCAAATAGTAGATGGCGCATTCCTTCCTCCCAGTCTCATCATGTTGACCTAACACGCACCCCATGGATTCATTCAGCACGGTCAGGTATAGAATTAGCGGTCTCCCATGGAGGGGCGGCACCAAGACTGGTGGCTCCAATAAGTACTGCTTTATTTTTTCAAATGCAATCTGGCAATCATCATTCCACTATCCAGGCTGGTTCTTGCGGAGCAATTTGAAAATCGGGTCATAGGTTGCTGTCATTTGGGAAATAAAACGAGCGATGTAATTCAATCTTCCCAGGAATCCTCGGACTTCTTTTTCAGTACGAGGAGGAGGCATTTCCAGAATTGCCTTGACTTTGTCAGGATCAACTTCTATCCCTCTCTCATTTATGATGAATCCTAATAATTTACCGGATCTCGCGCCAAAAGTGCACTTGGCGGGATTCAATCTAAGCTTGAATTTCCTTAACCTTTCAAAAAGTTTTCTCAGGTCAGCAACATGTCCTTCCTCAGATCTGGACTTGGCAATTATGTCATCCACATAGACTTCTATTTCCTTGTGCATCATGTCGTGGAAGAGAGTCACCATTTCCCTTTGATAGGTGGCTCCTGTATTCTTCAATCCGAAGGACATTACTTTGTAGCAAAAGGTGCCCCACAGAGTGATGAACGTGGTCTTTTCCATATCTTCTGATGCCATCTTGATCTGGTTATATCCCGAAAATCCATCCATGAATGAGAAGATAGAATGCTGAGCTGTGTTATCAACCAGTACATCAATCTGAGGTAAAGGAAAATCATCCTTAGGACTCGCCCGATTCAAGTCTCGATAGTCCACAAACATCCTTACTTTCCCATCTTTCTTTGGAACGAGAACTATGTTGGCTACCCATTGCAGATACTTAGCTACGACTAAAAAACCAGCATTGAATTGTTTCTTGACTTCTTCTTTGATCTTAAGAAGCATTTCTGGTTTCATTCATCGCAGCTTTTGCTTAATCGGTGGACATTCCGGCGTTAAAGGCAACTTGTGTTCCACAATGTTATTATCCAGACCCGGCATATCTTGATACGACCATGCAAAAATGTCTCAAAATTCCCGGAGCAGTTTAATCAATTCACTCTGCCGTTGTTCACTCAAGAGGGTGCCTATCTTGACTTCTTTATTTTCCCCTTCATCTCCCAGGTTAATGGTCTCAATCTTTTCCTGATGAGGCTGGATTTCCTTATCTTCCTGTTCCATTAATCTCGTCAATTCGGGTGAAGGTTCAAAGTCTTCCTCATTCTCCTCATAGGCGTAATCATTTGGATTTTCAGAGTCATGAAATAGAACCGAGTTCTCATTACTCTCAGAAGAATCGCTTTCAGATCTGCATTTGGTGTTATATTATAATGAATGAAAATAAAGAAAGACAAGCAAATGAAAGGTTTAAGAGAAAGAAAATTAAACAAAGGTAAGGTATGAAATTGGACTGCGTTCATTTAATTTAACAAATAAGCAAGTTTTTGCCCTTATTACAAAATGGATCCCAAAGCCTTAGGCATAGCAAAGGGATCGACATATAAAACAACAATTACTTTGACTGAGGATTGATAGTTATGGGGAACTCCATGATTTCCCAGTTGTCTAGTTCTTGACCGGGTAAGCAAGCATGCACCAATTCCACATCATAGCTGGGTCCGTCTCCAACCATAGCCACTTGACCCGGATATATAATCTCGGCGCTCCTGAAGCTTTGATAGAGGTCACAGATAGGGATTCTAGCAGTGTCGAACTCTTGACCGGTAAGACGAGCAATCCTTTTCTCCCTTCTTTCTTCTCCTACCCTTTTTCTATCAGCTGCTGTAGGCTTGTATCCCAGACCATATCTATCCTTGTTCTCTGGGAGGCATATAGGTTGGGTTCTTCCTTCCAATTCTCGTCCTAACCCTTTACCCAGCTTGTATCCTTCTCTCAACATTGTCTTTGCAACCATCATAGGCACGTTTGGTGTAATATCCTGCTTTTAATAATAGCTCTATTTTGTAAATTATGAAGTATGGAAGGTCTATAAGGGATAATCAATGAATAGAACATCCAATGGATGGCTTGTATTACTTCAAAAATTCCATTTTTGAGTAAAATTATGGAATTTATATAGATCCTTGTTGAAAAGATCCATTTTTCCGAGTGAAGAATGAAAATTTCGAGTGACTAAGAGAAATTCCGAGTGAAAAATGGAAATACCAAGTGAAGGTTGTGTTTTCCGAGTGGAACATGGCCGAGAGGGTTTATTCCGAGTGAAATTCTTGCCCCAGAGACACTTTTGTGTGAGGTGGACTGACAGAACCACTTCTGGGTGAAAGAATCCGAGTGACTCACCTTGGAGTGACTCACTGCAGAGTCAAACACCTCAGAAAGACTTATTTCTGAGTCAAGTACTCTCCAAAGACTCGTTTCCGAGTCAAATACTTCTGAATGACTCGTTTCTGAGTCAATCATAGTCAGACATTGCAATTCTGAGTGAAAGCTCACTGAGTGTCTTCATTTTCGAGTGAAGTACAGAGGAAAATGTAATTCCGAATGTCAAAGTTCCGACTGAGTGAACTGGAATAACTTTGTGTGAATGAAGAAGAGAAGTTAGTCTTGGGGATGAGATGCCGAGTGGAAACTGGTCAGGTGATGTGTCAATCCAGAATAAGATTCTAAATGAGTAAACAATTGTGGAGGGATGACATGCTGTCGTTGTCGGGTCAAATAAAAAGTTAAATTAATATAGTATAAGGTGAACAACCTTAGTCGTCTCTCGAGGACCTTAGTTCAATTAGTTACACTCAATTTAGTTATAATAAAGGGGGGTTTATGTTGAGCTTGAAAGGAAAATTAAGTGATTATATGATAGTGCAAAAAGTAAATTTATGAGTAAGAATAATCAAATTTAGAAACAACCAACCCAAGGAATTAATAAATCTTTAGTTAACTAATCATTGATCACAAATATGATTAAATATAATTAATTTTCTCAAACTTGAATCATTTGGAATCCCTAAATGATTATATTCTAAAAAATCTTCTAGAATTGAATTAATGAACTAATAAGAATAACCAATCAATATATTCTTATTAATTACTAAAATAACTTTAAAACCATAATTTGATTGAGTTAAGAAACTAAATAGAAATCTCTTATTTAGTAACTTAACCTTTGTTCTCAAATTGATTATTGATTAACCAACCAACATCAGTTTAGATTATAGATTGTTTAATTATATACCAATCGGTTATACACTTAAATAATCTACCATCATAAGTGCTTGAGAAACAAAGAAAAGTAATTATCTTCAATCAAAATATTAAGAGCAAGAACTCAAAGTTAACATAAAGAAAAATTAAATTCCTTGAGTTGATTTTAAAAGATTAAGCTTCCATGATAATTTTTAACAACGAAAGCTAATATTAAATTTACTAAAACTTTGATTATAAAAGTAAATAACAAATATAAAATTAACTTACTTGATATTGAGGAAGGAAAATGAAAACCATAACTTGAAGGATGGAATATAGAACAAGGAGATAAAGCAAGAGAAAGAACTAAAACTTAAGAAGCTAAAGCAAAAATATAGAATTATAATGAAAACTAAAGCATGTATTTCTTATGTATTTCTTGTGTATCTACCTTACAACTTCAAGCATCTATTTATAGGCAAGATATGATGATACTATACATTCATTTTCTGATTATTATGCATTTTTTCAACATTGGTGGGCTTGAAATTACAATAATTCAAAAGAAGATAATGGTAGGTGTTGAAATTCATTCTCCTCTTTATCTTCTCCACCTTGCGAGTCCAATATGACCTTCTATATGGCCGAATTTTGAAAAACCTTCAACACTAAAGTTGTAGATATCTGTCTTATTAAGAATTTGGCGCAACAATGAGGTCATTTGGACATCTAGAGCTCAAGATATGTGTATTTTGGTGAACTATGTCAATGCTGGTGGGACACATGAGGGCTGATTGATTCAAGCTCCATTTTTTTATTTTTTCCAGATGCAAAATAACCAAATTTGATCATCATTATGTAGCCCTCTGTCTTAGCTTTCCATGGGCTCCAAGATTAGCCCATTTGGATTACAAAAGCCCAACTTATGGCCAAAATAAGGCAAGATACTCAAGATACATACAAAAAACGAAAATTGAAACATATATACATAATACTTCAATTTAACTAAACAACATAAAACTTAATTAAAATACTATTATTAAACATAGTAATTATATAATAAACTCCAAGTGTAAAACTATAAGAAGTGTATTAAAATTGATTTATCAAATTCCCCCACACTTAAGCTTTTGCACTCCAGGGCAAAACCAAACCAAAAACTAAAATGAGAAACAACAGAAAAAGGTTTTTTTTTTTCAAATTGATTTTTTTTTGAAGTCTAAAATAATAAGTAATACACATCATCCCTTATATCAAGAGGTCATGATAAGTGTGAATAAGAAGCATTACATACTAGTTTCACAAATTGAGTGATCAAATCAAAGAGTGGATGAAAATGTGATAGATGTTCTCTTTATGCTCTCTATATCTCAATTGTTTGGGTTTGTGTATACTCTCAGAAATCACCCAAATAAATTAGCACTACCATAGGCTTGACAAATTTCTAATTTCCATATTTGAACACATATGCATGCAGAGATCAAAAGGACTTTATTAAGGTTGTAATGGGGCCAAGGTGATATAAGGTGGATAAAATGAAATAGTATGGCTAAACTTAGGGTTGAAAAAGAGCAATGGAGTAAGTGATTCAGTGATTGTGGAAGTACATTTTGAAACTCAATACTTAGCAAAATGAAACATGATGGAGGATAAAACATGAGAATAAATCCTCCTGATTATTTTCATACATATATTCACCACTTCTTCTTTTTCTTCTTTTTCTCTTTTTTTTTATTATTTTTTTTACTTTCTTTTTGAACAATGAAACAACAACATATATATCTTGGGTACATTTCCACAATTATCAAGAATCTTTATTCATAGTAATTCCAAAACTCCTATTCAACTCCTAAGCAAAGGTGATCATGTTTTTTTTTGGGCTATTGGCAAATTATGTGGCTGAATCAAGAAATGGATATAGGCTCAACGTGGGTAACAATGGAAAGTATGTAAGGTAAGGCATATGGCTAGTGGCTAGTTAAAACAAAAATGGCCTTAATCACATCAAAGCATGCACATGGAACATAATACATCAAAAAGAAACAAGTCAAGTTCTAGAGTACTAATAAATAAGGGTTAATCAAGAAAAAGGAAAGATGACATAATATGATCCATCCAATTAAGCTCAAAATCTCACCGAGGGTGGTCAATCTATCACAATTCATATACAATTTGATCTTCACAAACAACTTATTAAATTAATATGCAAGGAAATTATTCACAACATGTCATGAAATATTGGACAAGGGTGATGCAATTACTCATTACTTAGACAAATTTAAAAAACAAATTTAGTGAAAAGCATGTAGAATTTAAAATAAAAAACTGGAAATGATGATTTTTTTTGTGAACAAGAAACAAAAAAGGAAAAGAAAATCATAACCAAATATTGGTGTCAAGATCCGGTTCCTTATGCTTCTTGCTCTGTACTTTGTTTTTAAGGGCGCTTAGTAATGAAGATACCTACAACAAATTGGTCAGTTCAATTGCATGTGAAATGATTAGTATAACTGAACAATTTGATTGTGTCATACAACCCAGTTTCATAGGCCTTGTGTTAGAACCCATAATAAAAATATCATCAACACAACCATGAGTAGCATCAAGAGCAATAACATACATCTTAATTCATTCGTATGCCTATAGAAAGACTCTGCTATATCATCCATTAAGAGAAAATAAAGAACCTGATGATTGACTAGTGGTGAGGTGTGGCTCCGATCTGAAAGAAAAGGATGAAGGCAAAGTGTGGCGGCTGGAGAATGATGAAGATGATGTTTATGGTTGCAGAATGGTTGATGTCGAATAGAAATGATTCGGGTGAAGGTAAAGGCAAAGGCGCGGCACTAAAGTAAATATAGTGGCTATGTGTGTGTGTGTGTTTTTATTTTTTATTTTTATTTTTTTATTTTTTATGAAAAATGGTTTTGATAGGGAAGGTGAAACGATTGTGGTTATCCGAGTGAGATTTGTTATGAGGATGCGTCTCAAGAGTTTGGACTCTTTACTCAGCCCATCCCAACAAAAGTACTCATGAAAGAAAAGAAAAAAATAAATTATTTTTTATTTTTAAAAAAATTAAACAAAAGTGATACTGACACTATATAGTGAAGGATACGTCTCAAGACTTTGGTTCTCCAAGATTCATCTTTATGACTTTAGATACAACTTTCCCAAATTAATCTTTACTCTGTCTATCCCTCATAAAAAAATAATAAAATATATATATATATATAACTCAGACCCCCCCACACTTATTCAAGACATTGTCCTCAGTGTCTTATATGATTTCCACAGTCTATTTTTTTTCTTTTTTTTTGTATTTTTTTTTTAAATATAGATAAAGGTGAGAAAGAAGTTATAACCGAAGGGTGGTGTCTGGTTCTGGATTCTTTCGCTTATGTGTGTGATCCTTATCTTGCTTCAAGAGGGGTTGAGGTTGGGGTAAAAAGCTCTGCAAAATATCAATCAATTCATCTGCATCTGATGAAGCATGAATGAATGATCGATCATCTTGAGTTATAAGGCCCTGTTCCACAGCTTTATCTAAAAACATTAACAAACTGTCATAAAAACCATTAATATTTAATAATCCTAATGGCTTTTTATGAAAGTTCATGCTACACCATGATAAAATGCAAAATATTTCCTCAAAAGTACCAAAACCTCCAGGAAGTGCGATAAAGGCTTCAACACCTATAACCATACGAGTCATTCGTTGATAGAGGCTTGTAACTTTTACCTCAGTTCCTACAGCAATATCTGGTGTAATACCAACATGATGTAGGATGATACTAGAGACGTTGCTTCCTTCAACTAGTGCAGATAGTGCCATGGAGCCTCTCAAACCCAGTACTCCTCCTCTATACAAGACCTTTATTTCTTTCGCAGCCAATAGTTTTCCCAACTTAGTAGCTGCTATTAGGTACTCCTTACAATTACCATTGTTGGATCCACCAAACACACAAATGGATTTGATTTTTTTCATCTTTTTTTTATGTTTTCCATATAGAGTTATGCGCCCTTATATAGATAAAAACTGAGATGAAATAATTGATGAAAGATAAAAAGTTTGCATAATTATTATTATATAAAAATAAATGACGGTAATGAAGAAATTTGAAAAGACATGATTGAAGAAAATAAAAATAGGTAATTTTAAAAGTCAAAGTGAATTCAGAAAAGTAAAACATTGAAAACAACAGTAAATATGTACAGTAGTTGTGATTATGGCTCATCCAGTTTTCTTATAAACTGGCAAATAGGGTCGTTTAACGCCAGATTCCCAAGGCTATAGTTTTCTTTTTGTTGAATGAATAGATCATATAATTTCAGAAGGACTCCTTGAACCATTCCACATGGATGCGTCTCAAGAGTTTGGATTAAGTTATCCAAGTTTTCTTTACTCAGTCCATCCTTTATAAATTTAATTTTGTCCTCCCGATTTATAGATACCATTCCAGGGTTCCTACAACGTGTATCACAATTCCATCTTGCACACTTATGGCAAACTTCCATCCTTTTAGCTCTTCGTTTTTTAGAATAAGAACTACGTCCCATACCTGGTAAATGTTTTATATAGGACTTATGTAATTCACCAGAGAGACGTACCTTTGCTTCAATAAGCCAACGAACATCCTCTGGAATGCCAAAGTATATGAGTAGTTTTAACCTTTGAACTCGAGCTTTGTAAATTTTTACAATCACATCGCGTGGAAGTGTAGGGAATCTTTCCTTAAGTTTTGCAAGGGTTTGTTCCATTGTCAGATTACTTTGAAGTTGTGGCTGTTTAGAAAAGAGAGAATAGAAAACGAGGTTATAGAGAATAGTAGAGATGAAGAAGGTGAAAAGGTGATAGGTTGCCTTCTATCAAGCGCTTGTTTAACGTCACGAGCCTGACGATGACCTTTTAACTACTCCAAGAAAATGATAATAATGCCAAAACAATAATAGTAATAATGATTAAGATAAGTGTTAGCACCGAAAAGAATAATGATGTAATTAACTGATATCTATTTTTTTATTTTTTATTATTTATTATTATTTTTATTTTTTTATAAATATTGTTATTAGGAAAAATTAGTCAAAATATTTGGCATCACACAAATACACCTCCGTATCTATGTGCTCTTGGAACCCTTGAAAGAAAGGTTTAAGTCGGTGCCCATTTACCTTGAAAACCTTGTTTGTCGCTTTATCTGAAATTTCAATCACACCATAAGGAAAGATATTAGTTATTTCAAATGGGCCTGCCCATTTAGAGCGAAGCTTACCAGATATGAGCGTTAGACGTGAGTTGTACAATAAAACTTTTTGTCCAATGAAAAAGTTTTTTCTCAAGATCTGTTTGTCATGAAAGGATTTGGCTTTTTCTTTATAGGTTTTAGAACTTTCATAAGCTTCCAAACGAATTTCTTCCAGTTCCTGTAGTTGGAGTTTCCTTTCTTTACCGGCTTCATTTAAGTCCGAGTTACATTGTTTTCCTGCCCAATAAGCTTTGTGCTCAATTTCTACCGGTAAGTGGCATGATTTTCCATAAACAATCCTATAGGGTGACATTCCAATAGGTGTTTTATAAGCTGTTCTATAAGCCCAAAGAGCATCTTCTAACCTTTTGCTCCAATCTTTCCTATTTGGTTGTACTATTTTTTGAAGGATCATTTTTAATTCCCGATTGGACACTTCAGCTTGCCCATTTGTTTGGGGGTGATAAGGTGTTGAAACCTTATGCATAACTCCATATTTTTTAAGAAGGGACTCCATTTTACGGTTGCAAAAATATGATCCTTGATCACTAATAATGGCTTTAGGAACACCAAACCTGCAAAATATGTGTGATTTAACAAAATCTGCAACAACTTTAGAATCATAAGTTCGAGTAGCTTTAGCTTCAACCCATTTAGACACATAATCGACCGCAAGTAGTATATAAACAAAACCAAAAGATACAGGAAAAGGTCCCATGAAATCTATGCCCCAAACATCAAAAATTTCACAAAATAACATAGGTTGTTGAGGCATCTCATTTCTACGAGATATGTTTCCCATTCTTTGACATCGTTCGCAAGATTTACAAAATGTATATGCATCACGAAAAATTGTTGGCCAATATAAACCAGATTCTAATACTTTCCTTGCTGTACGTTGAGGTCCAAAATGTCCACCACATGCATATGTATGACAAAATGTAAGAATGGAATGAAATTCATTTTCAGGTACACACCTTCTAATGATTTGATCACTACAAAGTTTCCATAAGTAAGGATCATCCCAAACATAGTATTTAGAATCACTTTTTAGTTTTATTATTTGTTGTTTAGATGCATGTATGGGAGTAACAGAAGCAACTAAGTAGTTTACCAAATCAGCAAACCATGGAGTGGAATCATGTATTCCCATAAGTTGTTCATCAGGAAAATCATCTCTAATGGAAATTGGGTCAAGTTCTTTTTCAATTCTGCTTAAGTGATCAGCCATCAAATTTTCTACTCTAATTTTATCCCTAATTTCAATGTCAAATTCTTGGAGCAACAACATCCACCTGATCAATCTTGGTTTTGCATCTGGTTTCTTTAAAAGGAACTTTAATGCTGCATGATCTGAAAATACAACTACTTTTGAACCGAGCAAATAAGATCTAAATTTGTCAAGTGCAAACACAATAGCAAGTAGTTCTTTTTCTGTGGTAGTATAGTTTATTTGTGCAGTATCCAAAGTTCGTGAGGCATAGTAAATAACATGTTGTACTTTACCTACTCTTTGAGCAAGAACAGCTCCTAATGCATAATTTGATGCATCGCACATAAGTTCAAATAGAAGTGACCAATCTGGTGCCTGAATGATAGGAGTGGTAGTTAAAGCTTTGTTTAAGCAATCAAAAGCCTCTTTACATTTGTCATTAAAGTCAAATGTTATATTTTTTTATAGTAAGTTAGACAATGGAAGGGCTATCTTACTAAAGTTTTTTATAAACCTTCTATAAAAGCTACATGACCAAGAAAAGAACGAATATCTCGCACACAAGAGGGATAAGGTAATTGAGAAATTACAGTAATTTTTACAGGATCTACTTCTATGCCTTTTTTAGATATCACATGGCCTAAAACTATTCCTTCTTCTACCATGAAGTGACATTTCTCATAATTAAGAACAAGGTTAGTTTCAATGCATCTATATAATACTTTATCTAGACTATTTAAGCAAGCATCAAATGATGAACCATATACTGTGAAATCATCCATAAATACTTCCATGCAATTTTCAAGAAAATCAGTAAAGATACTAATCATGCATCGTTGAAAGGTACCAGGGGCATTGCATAAGCCAAAAGGCATCCTCCTATAAGCAAAAGTGCCAAAAGGACATATAAATGTTGTTTTTTCTTGATCTTCTGGTGCAATATAAATTTGGAAGTAACCTGAAAATCCATCTAGAAAACAGTAATGTGACTTACCTGCCAGTCGTTCCAACATTTGATCAATGAAAGGTAAAGGAAAGTGATCCTTTCGAGTTGCTTTGTTAAGTTTCCTGTAATCAATGCATACTCGCCAACTATTTTGGATTCTGGTAGGAATTAGTTCATCATTTTCATTTTTAACCACTGTGATTCCAGACTTCTTGGGAACCACTTGTATAGGGCTGACCCAAGTGCTATCTGATATAGGGTAAATAATGCCAGCTTGTAATAATTTTGTTACCTCTTTTTTAACTACATCAAGGATCTGAGGATTAAGTCTTCTTTGTGGTTGCCTTACTGGTTTAACTTCTTCCTCTAATAGAATTCTATGCATACACATGGAAGGGCTAATACCTGGGATATCTGCCAAATTCCAACCAATTGCTTTCTTATGCTTCTTAATAATCTGCAACAACCTTGTTTCTTGATAATCACTGGAAGATTCTTATCTTCCTCTAAATATGCATACTTTAAATGTTCAGGAAGAGGTTTTAACTCTAACATAGGAGGCTGCATTATTGAAGGAATCAACTTGGTTGAATTTGTCTCGGCAACTTGTACTTCAACATAATCAGATGTATTTGTAACTACTTTAATCAAATTATCACACTCTGATTCTTTTGAAACAACATCTAGAACTGTATTTTCTGTTTTAAGGGAGTTTGGATCATTATTATCATTAAGCAAATATTTCTCAATTTCAGCACACATATTGCATTGATGAGAATCCATGCATGAATCACAAACAAATGAATCATAAAAATCAGACAATACAGGAAAATCAACATCATCAGACAACTTAATAATATTATCCTCAACTAAATCAGTTATTAAGTCGATTTGAAAAACAGAATGATCCTCAGTAGGATGCTTCATAGCATCTAAAATGTTGAATCTAACCACACTATCTCCAAATTCCATAGAAAGTGTTCCTGCATGCACATCTATCTTTGTTCTAGCTGTTTTTAAGAATGGTCTACCTAAAATTATTGGAGCTTTATTGGTGGAATTCTCACTTTCCATATCTAGAACATAAAAATCTGCAGGAAAAATTAAATCATTAACTTTAACAAGGACATCTTCAATAATTCCTGCAGGATGTGCAGAGCTTCGATTTGCTAATTGTATAACCACACCTGTAGTTTGCAAAGGTCCAAGGGAAAGTGAAGTAAATACAGTCATAGGCATAACATTAATAGATGCACCTAAGTCTAGCATGGCATTTTCAAATTTGTTATTGCCTATTATGCATGGAATGGTAAACGTCCCAGGGTCTTTACATTTTTCTGGTATATGTGACAAAGGTTTTTCAATTAATGCAGACACATTTCTACTTATATTAATCCTTTCATTGCCTTTTAGTCTTTTTTTATTAGTGCATAGTTCTTTAAGGAATTTGGCATATCTTGGGATTTGCTTGATGGCTTCTAATAAAGGTATATTTACCTCTACTTTTCTAAATGTTTCCAAGATCTCCTCATCCATTTTCTTATTTTGTATAGATTTTTGTCTTTGTGGAAAAGGAAGAGGGATATGTTGCTTATCAGGACCAGCTGCAGAAGGAGGATTTGTAAGAGATATATCATTACTATTATTACTTGAACTATCTAAAACTTCTTCTACATGTTTTTCTGTGACAATAGTATTTTCAGTTTGTTGTTGTTTTTCTGGTCCTTGAATAGCTTTACCAGATCTTAAAGTAATTGCACTTACATTTTTAGGATTGACAATTGTCTGAGCGGGCAACTTATCTGAACCTTGAGACTGCAAATGGTTTAAAGATGTAGCCAATTGACCAATCTGATTTTCAAGAGTCTGAATTGTAGCCTCAGTTCTTTTTTGGAAGTTCAGATTATCTACTGACATTTGCTTCATCAATTCCTCTAAATTTAATTTCTCAGTGGAAGGTGCAGCTATTTGTGTAGCTTGTTGTTGTACATGAGGAGGTTGATAAGGTCTGTTTGGTCCAGTATTTGCCTGAAAAGGTGCATGAGGTTGTTGTGAAGAATTACCCCATCTTAAATTAGGGTGATTCCTCCAACCAGGATTATATCTGTTAGAAGAAAGATCATAATTATTATGTTGTTGTTGTGGCAGTCTGTTATTATATAAGTTGGCAGTACATACTTGAGGATTTTCATCGGGAATTTTAGCTTCCTGCAGTGAAGGACAACAATCGGTATAATGATCTGATGAAGTACAGATAGAACATACCTTAGCAGGGGTTACAGGTTGTTGTTTTTGAGACACAATAATATTTTTCATAAGTGTTGCTAGTTCAGCAAATTTACTTTCCCATTTTTTTATCTTCATCATTAGTAGTTTCAATTTCATGGACTCCTCTAATTACTACCGAATTATTTCTAGTGGCATGTTGTTGAGCATTAGCAGCCATGTTCTCAATTAAAGTTTTTGCTGCATTTGTAGTTTTATTTTGCAAAGCACCACCACTAGCTGCATCAACTAAAGTTCTATCCATTGGATTAAGACCTTCATAGAAATATTGTATGAGAAGTTGGTCCGTAATTTGGTGATGGGGACAACTAGCACACAATCTTTTAAATCTTTCCCAGTATTCATAAAGATTTTCCCGGTCATGTTGCCGGATGCCACATATTTCTTTTCTAATTGAGGAAGTTCTTGAAGCGGGGAAAAATTTTTCAAGAAACATTTTCTTTAGGTCATCCCAACTTGTAATAGAGCCTGGAGGAAGGTAAAATAACCAATCCTCAGCGATATCTGCTAGGGAGAAAGGAAAAGCTTTAAGTTTTACATGTTCTTCTGAAACCCCTTCAGGTTTCATGGTAGAGCAAAGGATATGAAATGCTTTTAAGTGTTTATGAGGATCTTCACCTGCACGACCATGAAACTTTGGTAACAAATGAACTAAACCAGTTTTAAGCACAAAAGGAACATCTTCCTCAGGATATAAGATGCATGATGTTTGATTAGTGACATCTGGTGTAGCTAGTTCTTTTAATGTCTTTTCAGCCATGTTATGCAAATACTCAGAAGTTGAAGGTTTAGTTTCACTATTTATGCTATTAGCTAGAATATTATTATTATTATTATTATTATTATTATTATTATTATTATTATTATTATTATCATTATTATTATTATTATTATTATTATTATTGTCTAATAGTTTCTTAGATGATCTAACTAATTGATGAAATGTTCTATCTATTTCAGGATCAAAAGAATATAGTGGCTCGGGATTAGATCTAGTCATGCACAATACATCTACATATATTGTAACAAAATACTACAACTATGTAATAAAAGGAAAAAGCTATCATTTTAATTATGAAATGCTTAGAACATATATTTCAAAATTTAAAGATTTTTTTTATATTTATATTTTTTTTCAATGGTTGAAAATGAGATTACTAGAAAATGAATAAGAATATAATAAAGTGGAATTTATATTTTTTTTATTTTTTATATGCTCACATTCAACCAAATCTTAATATCTTCAATACACCTACAAAAAAATATAAAATATATTAGATAATTGAATATAAATAATTAGGACCAAAGGTCCCCGGCAACGGCGCCAAATTTGACACGCTGTCGTTGTCAGGTCAAATAAAAAGTTAAATTAATATAGTATAAGGTGAACAACCTTAGTCGTCACTCGAGGACCTTAGTTCAATTAGTTACACTCAATTTAGTTATAATAAAGGGGGGTTTGTGTTGAGCTTGAAAGGAAAATAAGTGATTATATGATAGTGCAAAAAGTAAATTTATGAGTAAGAATAATCAAATTTAGAAACAACCAACCCAAGGAATTAATAAATCTTTAGTTAACTAATCATTGATCACAAATATGATTAAATATAATTAATTTTCTCAATCTTGAATCATTTGGAATCCCTAAATGATTATATTCTAAAAAATCTTCTAGAATTGAATTAATGAACTAATAAGAATAACCAATCGATATATTCTTATTAATTACTAAAATAACTTTAAAACCATAATTTGATTGAGTTAAGAAACTAAATAGAAATCTCTTATTTAGTAACTTAACCTTTGTTCTCAAATTGATTATTGATTAACCAACCAACATCAGTTTAGATTATAGATTGTTTAATTATATACCAATCGGTTATACACTTAAATAATCTACCATCATAAGTGCTTGAGAAACAAAGAAAAGTAATTATCTTCAATCAAAATATTAAGAGCAAAAACTCAAAGTTAACATAAAGAAAAATTAAATTCCTTGAGTTGATTTTAAAAGATTAAGCTTCCATGATAATTTTTAACAATGAAAGCTAATATTAAATTTACTAAAACTTTGATTATAAAAGTAAATAACAAATAATAAAATTAACTTACTTGATATTGAGGAAGGGAAATGAAAACCATAACTTGAAGGATGGAATATAGAACAAGGAGATAAAGCAAGAGAAAGAACTAAAACTTAAGAAGCTAAAGCAAAGATATAGAATTATAATGAAAACTAAAGCATGTATTTCTTATGTATTTCTTGTGTATCTACCTTACAACTTCAAGCATCTATTTATAGGCAAGATATGATGATACTATACATTCATTTTCTGATTATTAATGTATTTTTTCAACATTGGTGGGCTTGAAATTACAATAATTCAAAAGAAGATAATGGTAGGGGTTGAAATTCATTCTCCTCTTTATCTTCTCCACCTTGCGAGTCCAATATGACCTTTCTAGATGGCCGAATTTTGAAAAACCTTCAACATGAAAGTTGTATATCTCTATCTTATTGAGAATTTGGCGCAAGAATAAGGTCATTTGGACATCTAGAGCTCGAGATATGTGTATTTTGGTGAACTATGTCAATGCTGGTGGGACACATGAGGGCTGATTGATTCAAGCTCCATTTCTTTATTTTTTCCAGATGCAAAATAACCAAATTTGATCATCATGATGTAGCCCTCTGTCTTAGCTTTCCATGGGCTCCAAGATTAGCCCATTTGGATTACAAAAGCCCAAGTTATGGCCAAAATAAGGCAAGATACTCAAGATACATACAAAAAATGAAAATTGAAACATATATACATAATACTTCAATTTAACTAAACAACATAAAACTTAATTAAAATACTATTATTAAACATAGTAATTATATAATAAACCCCAAGTGTAAAACTATAAGAAGTGTATTAAAATTGATTTATCAGGGGAGAATCCGTTTCTAAAAAGTTTTACCGAGTGGAACCATGTGTGTGGAGACTCAGATTTGGAATGAGGAACCGAGTGTTGAAGACTGAGTGAATAGGGGACTCGGTTTAGATTATTTTGCCGAGGGAAGAATGATTGAATGATGATCAATAAAGATTATTTTACTGAGTGACAAACTTGAGTGCATGAGTCGGTTTCAGAAGAGTTCTACCCAGCAGAGACTTAAAGAGTTGGGTATCGGTTTTAATTGATTTACTGAGTGGACAGCTAAGTGGAATAAGTCAGCTTTGAGGGAATTCACTGAGTGAGAACTATTTAGGAATTGAGCCGGTGTTGTAAGGAATTTCCCAGTAAGAACCGATCGGGTATTGACTCGGATTTAAGATAAATAGCCGAGTGATGGATTAGGTGGGTATGAGTCGGCTCTGACTGACTTAATTGAATGAAAATGGATCGGTTTAAACTCTTATGCCAAGAGGGAAGCCGAGTGTGAGATGACCCGGACTTGAGTGATGATGCCAAGTAGACAGATTGAGAGTTGACTCGATTTTGCTGAGTGAAAAACTGAGTGAAGAATGGCTCGTGTCGAGTGAAAACTGAGTGAGAAAGACTCGGATTTCCTTCTTTTCACGTTACTGACAATTTCCAGTCAGCATGGGTAGGATTCCAGTCGGCTTAGAGGCTAACCGAGTGGATTCCAGTCGGTATTCACTGTCAGGAGTAACGTTTAGACTCCAATCTTGTCTCTTGCGCATAGTTTAATATATCTAAACCCATTATGCACCCCTAGTATGTAGGACGGCCAGAAGTGGACCATTATAAGCCTACTTTCTTATTTTAATCCTCCATTATCTCCACTAACAGCACTACGATCCACTCACAAGGAGCTTGTCTCCCACTGCCTTGCATTATTAAACAAAGCACTATCCATTCTGAAACTCTTAGAAACAGAAAAGATAGTGAACCTTCTACCTCTCATTTACTCTCTTTCCTCAAGACCCTTCGAACAGAAGCCAGGAGGACAACTAGGAAGCCATTTTCAGTCGGCAAAACAAGTAAGAGGGGACAGGGTTGTGAATAACTATGAAATGGGTAGAATTGTATGCTGTTCTAGGATTCCAGTTTTAATTTCGTATCTTGTTTCTCAGTTTTGAGATTGAAAACGTGTGAATTCGATTCTGACTTCTTCATGAAAGTTGTAGATCTTTTTGTTATCTGAATTTTGAGACCTGAATCAATTAATTTGGATAAGTATAACAAAAGTTATAGCCAAAATACTACAGCATGTCTGAGTGGGATATTTGTCCTATGTTCTGCGTATATATTGATAGTCTGGGGCTTATACATGCATAATCAGCCTTTAATGTCTTCATGAAAGTTGTAGATATTTGTGTTATGGATCTGTATAAAGTGGTTTCAAGTCAAAATGATTTTTGTAGCTCGAGTTATACCCAAAATACTAAAGTATGTCCAAGCTGTAAATCTGTTAACTTGAGATACGTATTTTATTTTTAAAACTGGGAACTTTGTGGTGAGAATTAGTGATTGGTGTCTTCCTTAAAGTTGTAGATCTTCTTGTTATGTGAATTTTGAGACCTGAACTGACTGAATTGGATATGTATAGCATGAGATATGATCAAAATACTACAGCATGTCCGATTGAAATACTTATCTTGTGTTTTATGTATATATGAATATTCTGGGAATTATACATACATTTTCAGACTTTGATGTCTTCATAAAAGTTGTAGATATTTATGTTAGGGATCTATAGAAAGTGGTTTTGAGTTAAAAAGATGCCTGTAGCTCTAGATATGCTCAAAATACAGAAGTATGTTCATGATGAAAATCTGTTAACTATGAAATCTGAATCTTATTTTTAAAACTGGGAATTTTGTGGTGAGAATTAGTGGTTGGTGCTTTCATGAAAGTTTTAGATATTTGTGTTAAGAATAATTTAGGACTAGTTTCATGCCAAAATCATATTTGTAGCCCCAGAAACGTTCAAATTACTAATATATGTACATTTTGAAAACTCACCTTGGGGCAGTGTGGTATTTCGTGAATAAGTGGTATTTCTGTTTGGAATTGGAAATTGTGTTCTTCATGAAAGTTGTAGATAATTCTATTATTAAACTACAGCAAGTGGAATCACCTAAAAAGGATTTGATTTGTTCAAGTTATGGATGATGTACTAGAGTATGTTGCTGTTGGAAATGCTGAAACTTAATTATAATGGTTATTATGAATGAAAATGATATTTTCTCTATGAGTAACAATTTATTATTAAACTCTTGAGTGATTATGATTTATTATTGATGTTCTTGCATGTTTAATGAGTATCATACGGTTGTATATTTTGGTGGTGAATAATTATAAATGACATAATTAATATATATGTACATGAATGCCTTGTGGTTATTGTTACATGTGGTTGAAACAGTAAATCCATGATTCTGAAAATTATTATATGTGATGTGTCCTTTGAGGACTTGTGATTTTCCAAGTGGTTTTGGAAATATTAATATCATGATATGTTAAATGATAAAGAGAATTAAAGGCATTCATGCATCATAAGTATTTGGACGCACCATGGAATTTTAGGGGTTCCATGATTGCCTACCCTGGTGGGGGGTTACTCTATGATGAGTTAAAGCCCTATTTTTGCGATGTGTTGGTCATGGGGCTGTAGGGATCCATGACTGTATTAATTCCTACCGATGTGTTGGTCATGGGGCTGTAGGGATCCATGACTGTATTAATTCCTACCGGTGTCTTTATGAGACCTTTTACTGCAGTATTCCCACCAAACCAAATGGATCCAGCATGACATCATTTGACTAATTAAAGACTTATTAAATGAACTTGTTTGGCATATTCATCATATCATTATGTATTATTGACTGTGTTTGTGCAATTCTATATATTTTATATTTATTCTATATTAGTGATGCCATGATTGATGCCTATATGAATTATTACTTGGACTTTGATTTTATGGGTTATAATAAGTATAACGTATCATGTACCGTTATTTTTTAAATCGTTTCCACTACTTAAATATTTTCTTGAATTTAATTATTCACGACTAGTACGTATGATAATATTCCGCAATTATCAACTGTTACGTGAACTCTAAATTTAATTTATGAATTTTAAAATGATCTTTTAAAAACGTGAAAAATTTATTCAGAAAGTTATACGGGACGTCACATTGGTGGTATCAGAGCATTTTCAAAAATTCAGGACCAATTACTATGACATGTATTGATTCTTGATATACTATGTGAATTGTTTGATTAATTGTTTGATAATATGTTACGTATGTGCTATATGACTTGTGCCTGACTGATAAATTACAAAATAATTTGTTTGATTACTGTTGGTAATATGATAAATGTGTTATACAATTTATTGCTTAACTGATAAACTGTAGAATACTTATAGTTATGTTATAATACAATATATTTTCCCTTAGAATTAGTATAAACCAAACTACGAATGTAGGATGGCAAGAAACAACAACAACAACAATATGGTAGCAGCTTTCAACCGCTTAGCTGAAGCCATAGAACGACAAAACCAACCAAGGAGCACTGGAGGACTCCATGGGTTAGATCACTTCCTGAAAAGAAAACCTTCACAATTCAAAGGGGGTTATAATCCAGAAGGAGTGTATCTCTGGGCCAAGGAAATGGAGCGCATCTTTCAAGCATTGCCCTACACAGAATGCGAAAAGGTAGAGTATGCCACCTATATGTTGGTGGAAGAGGCAGAAAACTGGTGGATTCATGCTAGAATCCGTATGATCGAGGCTGACAGACCCTTGAACTGGGTCAACTTCAAAGACTGTTTCCTAGAGAAATATTTTCCAGCAAGTGTGAAAAGCCGTAAAGAGCTGGAATTTATGGAGCTGAAACAAGGCTCAATGTCTGTTGGAGAATATGCTACAAAGTTTGAAGAACTATCTCTCTTTTACCCTCATTTTCAATAGGCTGGTGCCAAAGAATCAAAATGTGTTAAATTTGAGAATGGGCTGAATCTGGAAATCAAAGAGGCGATAGGGTACCAAGAAATTTGGAGTTTTCCTATTCTGATCAACAAATGCAGAATTTTTGAAGAAAATCACCAAGCCAGACTGGTACATGAAAAGACCAATAGACAACTGAAACCTCAGTCAGTTGATTTCAAAAGGAGAGGGACGCACTATCCAAATCGTTTCAAGGGAGGATCATCATCTTCTCAAAGACGCAGCAATCATACGAATATCAGGTGTCATAATTGCGGAGGTAATCACCATATACGCGATTGCACCCGACACCTAGGAGATGTTATCTGCTATCGTTGTAATCAGACAGGACACATCAGTCCAAATTGTCTGCAGAACTGTCAAAACAATGACAGTAACACTATGAATAATCAGAGAGGCTCTAACCATCAGGGAGGTCGTGGAGGAAACACGCGTGCTGCTCAACCTCCAAGACAGAATAGGTAGTCAACAGACTAGAGGTTACAACCAACAACTGGAAGAGTCTTTGCCATCAGCGGTTCAGAGGCAGACCAAGTTGATGACCTCGTGCAAAGTAAGTGTGAGATCAATGGTACAATCTTATCTGTGTTATTTGATTTTGGTGCTACACATTCATTTATTTCTGATGAGTGTGTTGGACGTCTTCAATTACCTTGAATCCTATGAGATATGATCTGATTGTTTCCAATCCCACCGGTACACAACTTAGGACTACTAAGGTGTGTAACGATTGTTCTGTGCTCATAGAAGGTAAAAACTTTCTTGTCGATCTTGTTTGTTTACCTTTGAAGGATCTGGAAGTGATCCTAGGGATGGACTGGTTATCGGCAAATCGAGTCTTGGTGGACTGTCATAACAAAACTGTGATATTTCCATCAGAAGAAAATCTTACTTCCGACAATCTCAAACTCTTTGCCTTACAAGGTGAAAGCCAATTATTTGCCTTGTTTTCTCTTCCACAAGGAGATGGAGAATCTAAAGAGATCGAAATGTCAGTTGTTTCTGAATTTCCTGAAGTATTTCCTGAGGATGTCTCAAGTTTACCTCTAGAACGCGAGATAGAATTCTCAATTGATTTAATTCCAGGAGCAGAACTAGTATCTAAGGCTTCATATCGCATGTCACCTATTGAACTGACAGAACTAAAGAGGCAAATTGAAGAGTTATTAGAGAAGCATTTCATCAGGCCTAGTGTGTCGCCATGAGGAGCGCCAATATTACTTGTCAAGAAGAAAGATGGAAGCATGAGATTATGTGTAGATTATCGTCAATTGAATAAATTGACGGTGAAGAATAAATATCCTTTGCCCAGAATTGATGATCTGATAGATCAATTGAGGGGTGCTATAGTATTTTCCAAGATTGATCTGTGATCGGGTTATCATCAGATTCGTGTCAAGTCTGAGGATATTCCAAAGACAGCTTTTAGAACACGCTATGGCCATTACGAGTATCTTGTGATGCCCTTCGGAGTAACCAATGCCCCAGCTGTATTCATGGATTACATGAATCGAGTGTTCTATTCATACTTAGATCAGTTTGTTATTATCTTCATTGATGACATTCTGATTTATTCTAAGACATGGGAGGAACATGAAAAGCATCTTCGAGTGGTATTACAGATTCTGAAAGAGAAGCAGTTGTATGCCAAGTTGTCTAAATGTGAATTCTGGTTGAAGGAGGTAAAGTTTCTAGGCCATGTAATCTCAAGCGAAGGAGTGTCTGTGGACCCTTCTAAAATTGAAGCTATAACGAACTGGGAGAGACCTACTTCAGTCACTGAGATATGAAGCTTCCTGGGATTAGCTGGTTATTATCGAAGATTCATTGAGGGGTTTTCTCAAATTGCCCTACCAATGACTCGTCTAACCTGGAAGAATCAACCTTTTGATTGGACGCCAAAATGTGAGAGAAGTTTCCAGGAACTAAAAATGAAGCTTACATCTGCTCCAGTCTTAACCTTGCCTGACCCACAAGAAGACTTTGTGGTTTATTGTGATGCTTCTAAGATGGGCTTAGGTTGTGTCTTGATGCAGCAACGAAGAGTGGTTGCCTATGCTTCTAGGCAGTTAAGACCACATGAAATGAACTATCCAACGCATGATCTAGAATTGGCAGTAGTGGTATTTGCTCTGAAAATCTGGAGACACCATTTGTATGGAGTCAAGTTTGAAGTGTTCAGTGACCACAAGAGCTTGAAGTATTTGTTCGATCAAAAGGAATTGAACATGAGGCAGCGAAGATGGATGGAGTTTCTTAAAGATTATGATTTTGATTTGAAGTACCATCCAGGAAAAGCAAATGTGGTGGCAGATGCACTTAGCCGAAAGTCCATTCATATGGCATTTTGATGGTAAAAGAGATGGAGATGATAGAACAGTTCAGAGATATGAACTTGGGTGTGGAGTTGAAATCTTCAAGAAGTATGACTTTGGGAACTTTGAAAATAACCAATGATTTTCTGAAGCTGATAGGTGAAATGCAGAAAGAAGACTTGCCATTACAAGAGTTGAGAGAGTTGCAGGCAAAGGGAAAAGATATGGGATTACAAGAAGGATCAGATGGAATTTGGAGAATCAGAAGCAGAATTTGTGTACCAGATGATGTTGGTCTGAGAAGAACAATCCTAGAAGAAGCGCATAAAAGTATGCTGAGCATCCATCCTGGATCAACTAAGATGTATCAAGACCTGAAGAAAAGCTTTTGGTGGCCAAAGATGAAGAAAGAAATAGCTGAATATGTGTCTTCATGTCTGGTATGTCAAAAAGCCAAGGTGGAACACCAGAAGCCATCTGGTGAACTGCAACCATTAGAGATTCCTGTCTGGAAATGGGATGACATTTCAATGGACTTTGTGTCAGGGTTACCAAGAACATGTTCAGGGAATGATGCAATCTGGGTTATTGTAGACAGATTGACAAAGTCTGCTCATTTTCTCCCAATGAATATGAAGAACTCTCTACAAAAATTGGCACAATTATATGTGAAGGAGATTGTAAGACTTTATGGTGTACCATCTAGTATTGTGTCAGATAGAGATCCAAGGTTCACTTCCCGATTCTGGGGAAGCTTGCATCAGGAATTGGGTTCAAAGCTTCGATTAAGTTCGACTTATCATCCCCAAACAGATGGGCAGTCAGAGCATACCATACAAAGTTTGGAAGACTTACTGCGATCTTATGTGCTTGAACATGGTGGTAGTTGGGAGCAGTTTCTTCCACTGATAGAATTCACGTATAACAATAGCTACCATAGCAGTATTGGTATGGCTCCATTTGAGGCATTGTATGATAGAAAGTGTCGAACGCCCCTTTGTTGGTTAGAAACTGGTGAAAGTTTGGCGTTAGGACCCGAAATTGTGCAACAGACTACTGAACAAATAGAAATAATCAGAGAAAAGATGAAGGCATCCCAAGATAGACAGAAGCACTATTACGATAAGAGGAGGAAACCACTTGAATTCCAAGTCGGTGAGCATGTATTTTGAAGGTTTCACCTCACAAGAGGATTGGCCGAGCATTGAAGAGTAAGAAGTTGAGTCCAAGGTTCATTGGACCATATGAAATTCTAAAGAGGATTGGTACAGTAGCGTATCAGATTGCACTTCTTCCTCACCTAGCAAATTTGCACAATGTGTTTCATGTATCACAGCTGAGGAAGTATGTACAAGACCCCACTCATGTCATTGCTACTGATGATGTTGAAGTTAGAGAAAATCTAACCATCTCTACAGAACCCACACAGATCATAGAAAGGTCGATTAAACGCCTGAGAAACAAGAATGTACCATTGGTGAAGGTTGCATGGAAACAAGGAAATGATGTAACTCTGACTTGGGAGCGTGAAGATGCTATGAGGACACAGTATCCAGAATTGTTTCACTGAAAAGTGCATTATGTTAAATTTTGAGGACAAAATTTTTATTAGGGTGGGAGAAATGTAACATCCTGCTTTTAATAATAGCTCTATTTTGTAAATTATGAAGTATGGAAGGTCTGTAAGGGATAATCAATGAATAGAACATCCAATGGATGGCTTGTATTACTTTAAAATTTCCATTTTTGAGTAAAATTATGGAATTTATATAGATCCTTGTTGAAAATATCCATTTTTCCGAGTGAAGAATGAAAATTCCGAGTGACTAAGAGAAATTCCGAGTGAAAAATGGAAATACCGAGTGAAGGTTGTGTTTTCCGAGTGGAACATGGCCGAGAGGGTTTATTCCGAGTGGAATTCTTGCCCCAGAGACACTTTTGTGTGAAGTGGACTGACAGAACCACTTCTGGGTGAAAGAATCCGAGTGACTCATCTTGGAGTGACTCACTGCAGAGTCAAACACCTCAGAAAGACTCATTTCCGAGTCAAGTACTCTCCAAAGACTCGCTTCTGAGTCAAATACTTCTGAATGACTCGTTTCCGAGTCAATCATAGTCAGACGTTGCAATTCTGAGTGAAAGCTCACTGAGTGTCTTCATTTTCGAGTGAAGTATAGAGGAAAATATAATTCCGAATGTCAGAGTTCCGACTGAGTGAACTGGAATAACTTTGTGTGAATGAAGAAGAGAAGTTAGTCTTGGGGATGAGATGCCGAGTGGAAACTGGTCAGGTGATGTGTCAATCCAGAATAAGATTCCGAATGAGTGAACAATTGTGGGGGGAGAATCCGTTTCTAAAAAGTTTTACCGAGTGGAACCATGTGTATGGAGACTCGGATTTGGAATGAGGAACCGAGTATTGAAGACTGAGTGAATAGGGGACTCGGTTTAGATTATTTTGCCGAGGGAAGAATGATTGAATGATGATCAATAAAGATTATTTTACTGAGTGACAAACTTGAGTGCATGAGTCGGTTTCAGAAGAGTTCTACCCAGCAGAGACTTAAAGAGTTGGGTATCGGTTTTAATTGATTTACTGAGTGGACAGCCAAGTGGAATAAGTCAGCTTTGAGGGAATTCACTGAGTGAGAACTATTTAGGAATTGAGCCGGTGTTGTAAGGAATTTCCCAGTAAGAACCGATCGGGTATTGACTCGGATTTAAGATAAATAGCCGAGTGATGGATTAGGTGGGTATGAGTCGGCTCTGACTGACTTAATTGAATGAAAATGGATCGGTTTAAACTCTTATTCCAAGAGGGAAGCCGAGTGTGAGATGACCCGGACTTGAGTGATGATGCCAAGTAGACAGATTGAGAGTTGACTCGATTTTGCTGAGTGAAAAACTGAGTGAAGAATGGCTCGTGTCGAGTGAAAACTGAGTGAGAAGGACTCGGATTTCCTTCTTTTCACGTTACTGACAATTTCCAGTCAGCATGGGTAGGATTCCAGTCGGCTTAGAGGCTAACCGACTGGATTCCAGTCGGTATTCACTGTCAGGAGTAACTTTTTGACTCCAATCTTGTCTCTTGCGCATAGTTTAATATATCTAAACCCATTATGCACCCCTAGTATGTAGGACGGCCAGAAGTGGACCATTATAAGCCTACTTTCTTATTTTAATCCTCCATTATCTCCACTAACAGCACTACGATCCACTCATAAGGAGCTTGTCTCCCACTGCCTTGCATTATTAAACAAAGCACTATCCATTCTGAAACTCTTAGAAACAGAAAAGATAGTGAACCTTCTACCTCTCATTTACTCTCTTTCCTCAAGACCCTTCGAACAGAAGCCAGGAGGACAACTAGGAAGCCATTTTCAGTCGGCAAAACAAGTAAGAGGGGACAGGGTTGTGAATAACTATGAAATGGGTAGAATTGTATGCTGTTCTAGGATTCCAGTTTTAATTTCGTATATTGTTTCTCAGTTTTGAGATTAAAAACGTGTGAATTCGATTCTGACTTCTTCATGAAAGTTGTAGATCTTTTTGTTATCTGAATTTTGAGACCTGAATCAATTAATTTGGATAAGTATAACAAAAGTTATAGCCAAAATACTACAGCATGTCTGAGTGGGATATTTGTCCTATGTTCTGCGTATATATTGATAGTCTGGGGCTTATACATGCATAATCAGCCTTTAATGTCTTCATGAAAGTTGTAGATATTTGTGTTATGGATCTGTATAAAGTGGTTTCAAGTCAAAATGATGTTTGTAGCTCGAGTTATGCCTAAAATACTAAAGTATGTCCAAGCTGTAAATCTGTTAACTTGAGATACGTATTTTATTTTTAAAACTGGGAACTTTGTGGTGAGAATTAGTGATTGGTGTCTTCCTTAAAGTTGTAGATCTTCTTGTTATGTGAATTTTGAGACCTGAACTGACTGAATTGGATATGTATAGCATGAGATATGATCAAAATACTACAGCATGTCCGATTGAAATACTTATCTTGTGTTTTATGTATATATGAATATTCTGGGAATTATACATACATTTTCAGACTTTGATGTCTTCATAAAAGTTGTAGATATTTATGTTAGGGATCTATAGAAAGTGGTTTTGAGTTAAAAAGATGCCTGTAGCTCTAGATATGCTCAAAATACAGAAGTATGTTCATGATGAAAATCTGTTAACTATGAAATCTGAATCTTATTTTTAAAACTGGGAATTTTGTGGTGAGAATTAGTGGTTGGTGCTTTCATGAAAGTTTTAGATATTTGTGTTAAGAATAATTTAGGACTAGTTTCATGCCAAAATCATATTTGTAGCCCCAGAAACGTTCAAATTACTAATATATGTACATTTTGAAAACTCACCTTGGGGCAGTGTGGTATTTCGTGAATAAGTGGTATTTCTGTTTGGAATTTGAAATTGTGTTCTTCATGAAAGTTGTAGATAATTCTATTATTAAACTACAGCAAGTGGAATCACCTAAAAAGGATTTGATTTGTTCAAGTTATGGATGATGTACTAGAGTATGTTGCTGTTGGAAATGCTGAAACTTAATTATAATGGTTATTATGAATGAAAATGATATTTTCTCTATGAGTAACAATTTATTATTAAACTCTTGAGTGATTATGATTTATTATTGATGTTCTTGCATGTTTAATGAGTATCATACGGTTGTATATTTTGGTGGTGAATAATTATAAATGACATAATTAATATATATGTACATGAATGCCTTGTGGTTATTGTTACATGTGGTTGAAACAGTAAATCCATGATTCTGAAAATTATTATATGTGATGTGTCCTTTGAGGACTTGTGATTTTCCAAGTGGTTTTGGAAATATTAATATCATGATATGTTAAATGATAAAGAGAATTAAAGGCATTCATGCATCATAAGTATTTGGACGCACCATGGAATTTTAGGGGTTCCATGATTGCCTACCCTGGTGGGGGGTTACTCTATGATGAGTTAAAGCCCTATTTTTGCGATGTGTTGGTCATGGGGCTGTAGGGATCCATGACTGTATTAATTCCTACCGATGTGTTGGTCATGGGGCTGTAGGGATCCATGACTGTATTAATTCCTACCGGTGTCTTTATGAGACCTTTTACTGCAGTATTCCCACCAAACCAAATGGATCCAGCATGACATCATTTGACTAATTAAAGACTTATTAAATGAACTTGTTTGGCATATTCATCATATCATTATGTATTATTGACTGTGTTTGTGCAATTCTATATATTTTATATTTATTCTATATTAGTGATGCCATGATTGATGCCTATATGAATTATTACTTGGACTTTGATTTTATGGGTTATAATAAGTATAACGTATCATGTACCGTTATTTTTTAAATCGTTTCCACTACTTAAATATTTTCTTGAATTTAATTATTCACGACTAGTACGTATGATAATATTCCGCAATTATCAACTGTTACGTGAACTCTAAATTTAATTTATGAATTTTAAAATGATCTTTTAAAAACGTGAAAAATTTATTCAGAAAGTTATACGGGACGTCACATTGGTGGTATCAGAGCATTTTCAAAAATTCAGGACCAATTACTATGACATGTATTGATTCTTGATATACTATGTGAATTGTTTGATTAATTGTTTGATAATATGTTACGTATGTGCTATATGACTTGTGCCTGACTGATAAATTACAAAATAATTTGTTTGATTACTGTTGGTAATATGATAAATGTGTTATACAATTTATTGCTTAACTGATAAACTGTAGAATACTTATAGTTATGTTATAATACAATATATTTTCCCTTAGAATTAGTATAAACCAAACTACGAATGTAGGATGGCAAGAAACAACAACAACAACAATATGGTAGCAGCTTTCAACCGCTTAGCTGAAGCCATAGAACGACAAAACCAACCAAGGAGCACTGGAGGACTCCATGGGTTAGATCACTTCCTGAAAAGAAAACCTTCACAATTCAAAGGGGGTTATAATCCAGAAGGAGTGTATCTCTGGGCCAAGGAAATGGAGCGCATCTTTCAAGCATTGCCCTACACAGAATGCGAAAAGGTGGAGTATGCCACCTATATGTTGGTGGAAGAGGCAGAAAACTGGTGGATTCATGCTAGAATCCGTATGATCGAGGCTGACAGACCCTTGAACTGGGTCAACTTCAAAGACTGTTTCCTAGAGAAATATTTTCCAGCAAGTGTGAAAAGCCGTAAAGAGCTGGAATTTATGGAGCTGAAACAAGGCTCAATGTCTGTTGGAGAATATGCTACAAAGTTTGAAGAACTATCTCTCTTTTACCCTCATTTTCAATAGGCTGGTGCCGAAGAATCAAAATGTGTTAAATTTGAGAACGGGCTGAATCTGGAAATCAAAGAGGCGATAGGGTACCAAGAAATTTGGAGTTTTCCTATTCTGATCAACAAATGCAGAATTTTTGAAGAAAATCACCAAGCCAGACTGGTACATAAAAAGACCAATAGACAACTGAAACCTCAGTCAGTTGATTTCAAAAGGAGAGGGACGCACTATCCAAATCGTTTCAAGGGAGGATCATCATCTTCTCAAAGACGCAGCAATCATACGAATATCAGGTGTCATAATTGCGGAGGTAATCACCATATACGCGATTGCACCCGACACCTAGGAGATGTTATCTGCTATCGTTGTAATCAGACAGGACACATCAGTCCAAATTGTCCGCAGAACTGTCAAAACAACGACAGTAACACTATGAATAATCAGAGAGGCTCTAACCATCAGGGAGGTCGTGGAGGAAACACGCGTGCTGCTCAACCTCCAAGACAAAACAGGGAGTCAACAGACTAGAGGTTACAACCAACAACTGGAAGAGTCTTTGCCATCAGCGGTTCAGAGGCAGACCAAGTTGATGACCTCGTGCAAAGTAAGTGTGAGATCAATGGTACAATCTTATCTGTGTTATTTGATTTTGGTGCTACACATTCATTTATTTCTGATGAGTGTGTTGGACGTCTTCAATTACCTTGAATCCTATGAGATATGATCTGATTGTTTCCAATCCCACCGGTACACAACTTAGGACTACTAAGGTGTGTAACGATTGTTCTGTGCTCATAGAAGGTAAAAACTTTCTTGTCGATCTTGTTTGTTTACCTTTGAAGGATCTGGAAGTGATCCTAGGGATGGACTGGTTATCGGCAAATCGAGTCTTGGTGGACTGTCATAACAAAACTGTGATATTTCCATCAGAAGAAAATCTTACTTCCGACAATCTCAAACTCTTTGCCTTACAAGGTGAAAGCCAATTATTTGCCTTGTTTTCTCTTCCATAAGGAGATGGAGAATCTAAAGAGATCGAAATGTCAGTTGTTTCTGAATTTCCTGAAGTATTTCCTGAGGATGTCTCAAGTTTACCTCTAGAACGCGAGATAGAATTCTCAATTGATTTAATTCCAGGAGCAGAACTAGTATCTAAGGCTCCATATCGCATGTCACCTATTGAACTGACAGAACTAAAGAGGCAAATTGAAGAGTTATTAGAGAAGCATTTCATCAGGCCTAGTGTGTCGCCATGAGGAGCGCCAATATTACTTGTCAAGAAGAAAGATGGAAGCATGAGATTATGTGTAGATTATCGTCAATTGAATAAATTGACGGTGAAGAATAAATATCCTTTGCCCAGAATTGATGATCTGATAGATCAATTGAGGGGTGCTATAGTATTTTCCAAGATTGATCTGTGATCGGGTTATCATCAGATTCGTGTCAAGTCTGAGGATATTCCAAAGACAGCTTTTAGAACACGCTATGGCCATTACGAGTATCTTGTGATGCCCTTCGGAGTAACCAATGCCCCAGCTGTATTCATGGATTACATGAATCGAGTGTTCTATTCATACTTAGATCAGTTTGTTATTATCTTCATTGATGACATTCTGATTTATTCTAAGACATGGGAGGAACATGAAAAGCATCTTCGAGTGGTATTACAGATTCTGAAAGAGAAGCAGTTGTATGCCAAGTTGTCTAAATGTGAATTCTGGTTGAAGGAGGTAAAGTTTCTAGGCCATGTAATCTCAAGCGAAGGAGTGTCTGTGGACCCTTCTAAAATTGAAGCTATAACGAACTGGGAGAGACCTACTTCAGTCACTGAGATATGAAGCTTCCTGGGATTAGCTGGTTATTATCGAAGATTCATTGAGGGGTTTTCTCAAATTGCCCTACCAATGACTCGTCTAACCTGGAAGAATCAACCTTTTGATTGGACGCCAAAATGTGAGAGAAGTTTCCAGGAACTAAAAATGAAGCTTACATCTGCTCCAGTCTTAACCTTGCCTGACCCACAAGAAGACTTTGTGGTTTATTGTGATGCTTCTAAGATGGGCTTAGGTTGTGTCTTGATGCAGCAACGAAGAGTGGTTGCCTATGCTTCTAGGCAGTTAAGACCACATGAAATGAACTATCCAACGCATGATCTAGAATTGGCAGTAGTGGTATTTGCTCTGAAAATCTGGAGACACCATTTGTATGGAGTCAAGTTTGAAGTGTTCAGTGACCACAAGAGCTTGAAGTATTTGTTCGATCAAAAGGAATTGAACATGAGGCAGCGAAGATGGATGGAGTTTCTTAAAGATTATGATTTTGATTTGAAGTACCATCCAGGAAAAGCAAATGTGGTGGCAGATGCACTTAGCCGAAAGTCCATTCATATGGCATTTTGATGGTAAAAGAGATGGAGATGATAGAACAGTTCAGAGATATGAACTTGGGTGTGGAGTTGAAATCTTCAAGAAGTATGACTTTGGGAACTTTGAAAATAACCAATGATTTTCTGAAGCTGATAGGTGAAATGCAGAAAGAAGACTTGCCATTACAAGAGTTGAGAGAGTTGCAGGCAAAGGGAAAAGATATGGGATTACAAGAAGGATCAGATGGAATTTGGAGAATCAGAAGCAGAATTTGTGTACCAGATGATGTTGGTCTGAGAAGAACAATCCTAGAAGAAGCGCATAAAAGTATGCTGAGCATCCATCCTGGATCAACTAAGATGTATCAAGACCTGAAGAAAAGCTTTTGGTGGCCAAAGATGAAGAAAGAAATAGCTGAATATGTGTCTTCATGTCTGGTATGTCAAAAAGCCAAGGTGGAACACCAGAAGCCATCTGGTGAACTGCAACCATTAGAGATTCCTGTCTGGAAATGGGATGACATTTCAATGGACTTTGTGTCAGGGTTACCAAGAACATGTTCAGGGAATGATGTAATCTGGGTTATTGTAGACAGATTGACAAAGTCTGCTCATTTTCTCCCAATGAATATGAAGAACTCTCTACAAAAATTGGCACAATTATATGTGAAGGAGATTGTAAGACTTTATGGTGTACCATCTAGTATTGTGTCAGATAGAGATCCAAGGTTCACTTCCCGATTCTGGGGAAGCTTGCATCAGGAATTGGGTTCAAAGCTTAGATTAAGTTCGACTTATCATCCCCAAACAGATGGGCAGTCAGAGCATACCATACAAAGTTTGGAAGACTTACTGCGATCTTATGTGCTTGAACATGGTGGTAGTTGGGAGCAGTTTCTTCCACTGATAGAATTCACGTATAACAATAGCTATCATAGCAGTATTGGTATGGCTCCATTTGAGGCATTGTATGATAGAAAATGTCGAACGCCCCTTTGTTGGTTAGAAACTGGTGAAAGTTTGGCGTTAGGACCCGAAATTGTGCAACAGACTACTGAACAAATAGAAATAATCAGAGAAAAGATGAAGGCATCCCAAGATAGACAGAAGCACTATTACGATAAGAGGAGGAAACCACTTGAATTCCAAGTCGGTGAGCATGTATTTTGAAGGTTTCACCTCACAAGGGGATTGGCCGAGCATTGAAGAGTAAGAAGTTGAGTCCAAGGTTCATTGGACCATATGAAATTCTGAAGAGGATTGGTACAGTAGCGTATCAGATTGCACTTCCTCCTCACCTAGCAAATTTGCACAATGTGTTTCATGTATCACAGCTGAGGAAGTATGTACAAGACCCCACTCATGTCATTGCTACTGATGATGTTGAAGTTAGAGAAAATCTAACCATCTCTACAGAACCCACACAGATCATAGAAAGGTCGATTAAACGCCTGAGAAACAAGAATGTACCATTGGTGAAGGTTGCATGGAAACAAGGAAATGATGTAACTCTGACTTGGGAGCGTGAAGATGCTATGAGGACACAGTATCCAGAATTGTTTCACTGAAAAGTGCATTATGTTAAATTTTGAGGACAAAATTTTTATTAGGGTGGGAGAAATGTAACATCCTGCTTTTAATAATAGCTCTATTTTGTAAATTATGAAGTATGGAAGGTCTGTAAGGGATAATCAATGAATAGAACATCCAATGGATGGCTTGTATTACTTTAAAATTTCCATTTTTGAGTAAAATTATGGAATTTATATAGATCCTTGTTGAAAATATCCATTTTTCCGAGTGAAGAATGAAAATTCCGAGTGACTAAGAGAAATTCCGAGTGAAAAATGGAAATACCGAGTGAAGGTTGTGTTTTCCGAGTGGAACATGGCCGAGAGGGTTTATTCCGAGTGGAATTCTTGCCCCAGAGACACTTTTGTGTGAAGTGGACTGACAGAACCACTTCTGGGTGAAAGAATCCGAGTGACTCACCTTGGAGTGACTCACTGCAGAGTCAAACACCTCAGAAAGACTCATTTCCGAGTCAAGTACTCTCCAAAGACTCGCTTCTGAGTCAAATACTTCTGAATGACTTGTTTCCGAGTCAATCATAGTTAGACGTTGCAATTCTGAGTGAAAGCTCACTGAGTGTCTTCATTTTCGAGTGAAGTATAGAGGAAAATATAATTCCGAATGTCAGAGTTCCGACTGAGTGAACTGGAATAACTTTGTGTGAATGAAGAAGAGAAGTTAGTCTTGGGGATGAGATGCCGAGTGGAAACTGGTCAGGTGATGTGTCAATCCAGAATAAGATTCCGAATGAGTGAACAATTGTGGGGGGAGAATCCGTTTCTAAAAAGTTTTACCGAGTGGAACCATGTGTATGGAGACTCGGATTTGGAATGAGGAACCGAGTGTTGAAGACTGAGTGAATAGGGGACTCAATTTAGATTATTTTGCTGAGGGAAGAATGATTGAATGATGATCAATAAAGATTATTTTACTGAGTGACAAACTTGAGTGCATGAGTCGGTTTCAGAAGAGTTCTACCCAGCAGAGACTTAAAGAGTTGGGTATCGGTTTTAATTGATTTACTGAGTGGACAGCCAAGTGGAATAAGTCAGCTTTGAGGGAATTCACTGAGTGAGAACTATTTAGGAATTGAGCCGGTGTTGTAAGGAATTTCCCAGTAAGAACCGATCGGGTATTGACTCGGATTTAAGATAAATAGCCGAGTGATGGATTAGGTGGGTATGAGTCGGCTCTGACTGACTTAATTGAATGAAAATGGATCGGTTTAAACTCTTATGCCAAGAGGGAAGCCGAGTGTGAGATGACCCGGACTTGAGTGATGATGCCAAGTAGACAGATTGAGAGTTGACTCGATTTTGCTGAGTGAAAAACTGAGTGAAGAATGGCTCGTGTCGAGTGAAAACTGAGTGAGAAGGACTCGGATTTCCTTCTTTTCACGTTACTGACAATTTCCAGTCAGCATGGGTAGGATTCCAGTCGGCTTAGAGGCTAACCGAGTGGATTCCAGTCGGTATTCACTGTCAGGAGTAACGTTTTGACTCCAATCTTGTCTCTTACGCATAGTTTAATATATCTAAACCCATTATGCACCCCTAGTATGTAGGACGGCCAGAAGTGGACCATTATAAGCCTACTTTCTTATTTTAATCCTCCATTATCTCCACTAACAGCACTACGATCCACTCATAAGGAGCTTGTCTCCCACTGCCTTGCATTATTAAACAAAGCACTATCCATTCTGAAACTCTTAGAAACAGAAAAGATAGTGAACCTTCTACCTCTCATTTACTCTCTTTCCTCAAGACCCTTCGAACAGAAGCCAGGAGGACAACTAGGAAGCCATTTTCAGTCGGCAAAACAAGTAAGAGGGGACAGGGTTGTGAATAACTATGAAATGGGTAGAATTGTATGCTGTTCTAGGATTCCAGTTTTAATTTCGTATCTTGTTTCTCAATTTTGAGATTAAAAACGTGTGAATTCGATTCTGACTTCTTCATGAAAGTTGTAGATCTTTTTGTTATCTGAATTTTGAGACCTGAATCAATTAATTTGGATAAGTATAACAAAAGTTATAGCCAAAATACTACAGCATGTCTGAGTGGGATATTTGTCCTATGTTCTGCGTATATATTGATAGTCTGGGGCTTATACATGCATAATCAGCCTTTAATGTCTTCATGAAAGTTGTAGATATTTGTGTTATGGATCTGTATAAAGTGGTTTCAAGTCAAAATGATGTTTGTAGCTCGAGTTATGCCTAAAATACTAAAGTATGTCCAAGCTGTAAATCTGTTAACTTGAGATACGTATTTTATTTTTAAAACTGGGAACTTTGTGGTGAGAATTAGTGATTGGTGTCTTCCTTAAAGTTGTAGATCTTCTTGTTATGTGAATTTTGAGACCTGAACTGACTGAATTGGATATGTATAGCATGAGATATGATCAAAATACTACAGCATGTCCGATTGAAATACTTATCTTGTGTTTTATGTATATATGAATATTCTGGGAATTATACATACATTTTAAGACTTTGATGTCTTCATAAAAGTTGTAGATATTTATGTTAGGAATCTATAGAAAGTGGTTTTGAGTTAAAAAGATGCCTGTAGCTCTAGATATGCTCAAAATACAGAAGTATGTTCATGATGAAAATCTGTTAACTATGAAATCTGAATCTTATTTTTAAAACTGGGAATTTTGTGGTGAGAATTAGTGGTTGGTGCTTTCATGAAAGTTTTAGATATTTGTGTTAAGAATAATTTAGAACTAGTTTCATGCCAAAATCATATTTGTAGCCCCAGAAACGTTCAAATTACTAATATATGTACATTTTGAAAACTCACCTTGGGG
Source organism: Clitoria ternatea (assembly GCA_037962975.1). Taxonomy (NCBI): domain Eukaryota; kingdom Viridiplantae; phylum Streptophyta; class Magnoliopsida; order Fabales; family Fabaceae; genus Clitoria; species Clitoria ternatea. The sequence goes on along the minus strand of CM075671.1, from coordinate 282,947,667 downwards.
CAGTGTGGTATTTCATGAATAAGTGGTATTTCTGTTTGGAATTTGAAATCGTGTTCTTCATGAAAGTTGTAGATAATTCTATTATTAAACTACATCAAGTAGAATCACCTAAAAAGGATTTGATTTGTTCAAGTTATGGCTGATGTACTAGAGTATGTTGCTGTTGGAAATGCTGAAACTTAATTATAATGGTTATTATGAATGAAAATGATATTTTCTCTATGAGTAACAATTTATTATTAAACTCTTGAGTGATTATGATTTATTATTGATGTTCTTGCATATTTAATGAGTATCATACGGTTGTATATTTTGGTGGTGAATAATTATAAATGACATAATTAATATATATGTACATGAATGCCTTGTGGTTATTGTTACATGTGGTTGAAACAGTAAATCCATGATTCTGAAAATTATTATATGTGATGTGTCCTTTGAGGACTTGTGATTTTCCAAGTGGTTTTGGAAATATTAATATCATGATATGTTAAATGATAAAGAGAATTAAAGGCATTCATGCATCATAAGTATTTGGACGCACCATGGAATTTTAGGGGTTCCATGATTGCCTACCCTGGTGGGGGGTTACTCTATGATGAGTTAAAGCCCTATTTTTGCGATGTGTTGGTCATGGGGCTGTAGGGATCCATGACTGTATTAATTCCTACCGATGTGTTGGTCATGGGGCTGTAGGGATCCATGACTGTATTAATTCCTACCGGTGTCTTTATGAGACCTTTTACTGCAGTATTCCCACCAAACCAAATGGATCCAGCATGACATCATTTGACTAATTAAAGACTTATTAAATGAACTTGTTTGGCATATTCATCATATCATTATGTATTATTGACTGTGTTTGTGCAATTCTATATATTTTATATTTATTCTATATTAGTGATGCCATGATTGATGCCTATATGAATTATTACTTGGACTTTGATTTTATGGGTTATAATAAGTATAACGTATCATGTACCGTTATTTTTTAAATCGTTTCCACTACTTAAATATTTTCTTGAATTTAATTATTCACGACTAGTACGTATGATAATATTCCGCAATTATCAACTGTTACGTGAACTCTAAATTTAATTTATGAATTTTAAAATGATCTTTTAAAAACGTGAAAAATTTATTCAGAAAGTTATACGGGACGTCACATTGGTGGTATCAGAGCATTTTCAAAAATTCAGGACCAATTACTATGACATGTATTGATTCTTGATATACTATGTGAATTGTTTGATTAATTGTTTGATAATATGTTACGTATGTGCTATATGACTTGTGCCTGACTGATAAATTACAAAATAATTTGTTTGATTACTGTTGGTAATATGATAAATGTGTTATACAATTTATTGCTTAACTGATAAACTGTAGAATACTTATAGTTATGTTATAATACAATATATTTTCCCTTAGAATTAGTATAAACCAAACTACGAATGTAGGATGGCAAGAAACAACAACAACAACAATATGGTAGCAGCTTTCAACCGCTTAGCTGAAGCCATAGAACGACAAAACCAACCAAGGAGCACTGGAGGACTCCATGGGTTAGATCACTTCCTGAAAAGAAAACCTTCACAATTCAAAGGGGGTTATAATCCAGAAGGAGCGTATCTCTGGGCCAAGGAAATGGAGCGCATCTTTCAAGCATTGCCCTACACAGAATGCGAAAAGGTGGAGTATGCCACCTATATGTTAGTGGAAGAGGCAGAAAACTGGTGGATTCATGCTAGAATCCGTATGATCGAGGCTGACAGACCCTTGAACTGGGTCAACTTCAAAGACTGTTTCCTAGAGAAATATTTTCCAGCAAGTGTGAAAAGCCGTAAAGAGCTGGAATTTATGGAGCTGAAACAAGGCTCAATGTCTGTTGGAGAATATGCTGCAAAGTTTGAAGAATTATCTCTCTTTTACCCTCATTTTCAACAGGCTGGTGCCGAAGAATCAAAATGTGTTAAATTTGAGAACGGGCTGAATCTGGAAATCAAAGAGGCGATAGGGTACCAAGAAATTTGGAGTTTTCCTATTCTGATCAACAAATGCAGAATTTTTGAAGAAAATCACCAAGCCAGACTGGTACATGAAAAGACCAATAGACAACTGAAACCTCAGTCAGTTGATTTCAAAAGGAGAGGGACGCACTATCCAAATCGTTTCAAGGGAGGATCATCATCTTCTCAAAGACGCAGCAATCATACGAATATCAGGTGTCATAATTGCGGAGGTAATCACCATATACGCGATTGCACCCGACACCTAGGAGATGTTATCTGCTATCGTTGTAATCAGACAGGACACATCAGTCCAAATTGTCCGCAGAACTGTCAAAACAACGACAGTAACACTATGAATAATCAGAGAGGCTCTAACCATCAGGGAGGTCGTGAAGGAAACACGCGTGCTGCTCAACCTCCAAGACAAAACAGGGAGTCAACAGACTAGAGGTTACAACCAACAACTGGAAGAGTCTTTGCCATCAGCGGTTCAGAGGCAGACCAAGTTGATGACCTCGTGCAAAGTAAGTGTGAGATCAATGGTACAATCTTATCTGTGTTATTTGATTTTGGTGCTACACATTCATTTATTTCTGATGAGTGTGTTGGACGTCTTCAATTACCTTGAATCCTATGAGATATGATCTGATTGTTTCCAATCCCACCGGTACACAACTTAGGACTACTAAGGTGTGTAACGATTGTTCTGTGCTCATAGAAGGTAAAAACTTTCTTGTCGATCTTGTTTGTTTACCTTTGAAGGATCTGGAAGTGATCCTAGGGATGGACTGGTTATCGGCAAATCGAGTCTTGGTGGACTGTCATAACAAAACTGTGATATTTCCATCAGAAGAAAATCTTACTTCCGACAATCTCAAACTCTTTGCCTTACAAGGTGAAAGCCAATTATTTGCCTTGTTTTCTCTTCCACAAGGAGATGGAGAATCTAAAGAGATCGAAATGTCAGTTGTTTCTGAATTTCCTAAAGTATTTCCTGAGGATGTCTCAAGTTTACCTCTAGAACGCGAGATAGAATTCTCAATTGATTTAATTCCAGGAGCAGAACTAGTATCTAAGGCTCCATATCACATGTCACCTATTGAACTGACAGAACTAAAGAGGCAAATTGAAGAGTTATTAGAGAAGCATTTCATCAGGCCTAGTGTGTCGCCATGGGGAGCGCCAATATTACTTGTCAAGAAGAAAGATGGAAGCATGAGATTATGTGTAGATTATCGTCAATTGAATAAATTGACGGTGAAGAATAAATATCCTTTGCCCAGAATTGATGATCTGATAGATCAATTGAGGGGTGCTATAGTATTTTCCAAGATTGATCTGTGATCGGGTTATCATCAGATTCGTGTCAAGTCTGAGGATATTCCAAAGACAACTTTTAGAACACGCTATGGCCATTACGAGTATCTTGTGATGCCCTTCGGAGTAACCAATGCCCCAGCTGTATTCATGGATTACATGAATCGAGTGTTCTATTCATACTTAGATCAGTTTGTTATTATCTTCATTGATGACATTCTGATTTATTCTAAGACATGGGAGGAACATGAAAAGCATCTTCGAGTGGTATTACAGATTCTGAAAGAGAAGCAGTTGTATGCCAAGTTGTCTAAATGTGAATTCTGGTTGAAGGAGGTAAAGTTTCTAGGCCATGTAATCTCAAGCGAAGGAGTGTCTGTGGACCCTTCTAAAATTGAAGCTATAACGAACTGGGAGAGACCTACTTCAGTCACTGAGATATGAAGCTTCCTGGGATTAGCTGGTTATTATCGAAGATTCATTGAGGGGTTTTCTCAAATTGCCCTACCAATGACTTGTCTAACCCGGAAGAATCAACCTTTTAATTGGACGCCAAAATGTGAGAGAAGTTTCCAGGAACTAAAAATGAAGCTTACATCTGCTCCAGTCTTAACCTTGCCTGACCCACAAGAAGACTTTGTGGTTTATTGTGATGCTTCTAAGATGGGCTTAGGTTGTGTCTTGATGCAGCAACGAAGAGTGGTTGCCTATGCTTCTAGGCAGTTAAGACCACATGAAATGAACTATCCAACGCATGATCTAGAATTGGCAGTAGTGGTATTTGCTCTGAAAATCTGGAGACACCATTTGTATGGAGTCAAGTTTGAAGTGTTCAGTGACCACAAGAGCTTGAAGTATTTGTTCGATCAAAAGGAATTGAACATGAGGCAGCGAAGATGGATGGAGTTTCTTAAAGATTATGATTTTGATTTGAAGTACCATCCAGGAAAAGCAAATGTGGTGGCAGATGCACTTAGCCGAAAGTCCATTCATATGGCATTTTGATGGTAAAAGAGATGGAGATGATAGAACAGTTCAGAGATATGAACTTGGGTGTGGAGTTGAAATCTTCAAGAAGTATGACTTTGGGAACTTTGAAAATAACCAATGATTTTCTGAAGCTGATAGGTGAAATGCAGAAAGAAGACTTGCCATTACAAGAGTTGAGAGAGTTGCAGGCAAAGGGAAAAGATATGGGATTACAAGAAGGATCAGATGGAATTTGGAGAATCAGAAGCAGAATTTGTGTACCAGATGATGTTGGTCTGAGAAGAACAATCCTAGAAGAAGCGCATAAAAGTATGCTGAGCATCCATCCTGGATCAACTAAGATGTATCAAGACCTGAAGAAAAGCTTTTGGTGGCCAAAGATGAAGAAAGAAATAGCTGAATATGTGTCTTCATGTCTGGTATATCAAAAAGCCAAGGTGGAACACCAGAAGCCATCTGGTGAACTGCAACCATTAGAGATTCCTGTCTGGAAATGGGATGACATTTCAATGGACTTTGTGTCAGGGTTACCAAGAACATGTTCAGGGAATGATGCAATCTGGGTTATTGTAGACAGATTGACAAAGTCTGCTCATTTTCTCCCAATGAATATGAAGAACTCTCTACAAAAATTGGCACAATTATATGTGAAGGAGATCGTAAGACTTTATGGTGTACCATCTAGTATTGTGTCAGATAGAGATCCAAGGTTCACTTCCCGATTCTGGGGAAGCTTGCATCAGGAATTGGGTTCAAAGCTTCGATTAAGTTCGACTTATCATCCCCAAACAGATGGGCAGTCAGAGCATACCATACAAAGTTTGGAAGACTTACTGCGATCTTATGTGCTTGAACATGGTGGTAGTTGGGAGCAGTTTCTTCCACTGATAGAATTCACGTATAACAATAGCTACCATAGCAGTATTGGTATGGCTCCATTTGAGGCATTGTATGATAGAAAGTGTCGAACGCCCCTTTGTTGGTTAGAAACTGGTGAAAGTTTGGCGTTAGGACCCGAAATTGTGCAACAGACTACTGAACAAATAGAAATAATCAGAGAAAAGATGAAGGCATCCCAAGATAGACAGAAGCACTATTACGATAAGAGGAGGAAACCACTTGAATTCCAAGTCGGTGAGCATGTATTTTGAAGGTTTCACCTCACAAGGGGATTGGCCGAGCATTGAAGAGTAAGAAGTTGAGTCCAAGGTTCATTGGACCATATGAAATTCTAAAGAGGATTGGTACAGTAGCGTATCAGATTGCACTTCCTCCTCACCTAGCAAATTTGCACAATGTGTTTCATGTATCACAGCTGAGGAAGTATGTACAAGACCCCACTCATGTCATTGCTACTGATGATGTTGAAGTTAGAGAAAATCTAACCATCTCTACAGAACCCACACAGATCATAGAAAGGTCGATTAAACGCCTGAGAAACAAGAATGTACCATTGGTGAAGGTTGCATGGAAACAAGGAAATGATGTAACTCTGACTTGGGAGCGTGAAGATGCTATGAGGACACAGTATCCAGAATTGTTTCACTGAAAAGTGCATTATGTTAAATTTTGAGGACAAAATTTTTATTAGGGTGGGAGAAATGTAACATCCTGCTTTTAATAATAGCTCTATTTTGTAAATTATGAAGTATGGAAGGTCTGTAAGGGATAATCAATGAATAGAACATCCAATGGATGGCTTGTATTACTTTAAAATTTCCATTTTTGAGTAAAATTATGGAATTTATATAGATCCTTGTTGAAAATATCCATTTTTCCGAGTGAAGAATGAAAATTCCGAGTGACTAAGAGAAATTCCGAGTGAAAAATGGAAATACCGAGTGAAGGTTGTGTTTTCCGAGTGGAACATGGCCGAGAGGGTTTATTCCGAGTGGAATTCTTGCCCCAGAGACACTTTTGTGTGAAGTGGACTGACAGAACCACTTCTGGGTGAAAGAATCCGAGTGACTCACCTTGGAGTGACTCACTGCAGAGTCAAACACCTCAGAAAGACTCGTTTCCGAGTCAAGTACTCTCCAAAGACTTGCTTCTGAGTTAAATACTTCTGAATGACTCGTTTCCGAGTCAATCATAGTCAGACGTTGCAATTCTGAGTGAAAGCTCACTGAGTGTCTTCATTTTCGAGTGAAGTATAGAGGAAAATATAATTCCGAATGTCAGAGTTCCGACTGAGTGAACTGGAATAACTTTGTGTGAATGAAGAAGAGAAGTTAGTCTTGGGGATGAGATACCGAGTGGAAACTGGTCAGGTGATGTGTCAATCCAGAATAAGATTCCGAATGAGTGAACAATTGTGGGGGGAGAATCCGTTTCTAAAAAGTTTTACCGAGTGGAACCATGTGTGTGGAGACTCGGATTTGGAATGAGGAACCGAGTGTTGAAGACTGAGTGAATAGGGGACTCGGTTTAGATTATTTTGCCGAGGGAAGAATGATTGAATGATGATCAATAAAGATTATTTTACTGAGTGACAAACTTGAGTGCATGAGTCGGTTTCAGAAGAGTTCTACCCAGCAGAGACTTAAAGAGTTGGGTATCGGTTTTAATTGATTTACTGAGTGGACAGCCAAGTGGAATAAGTCAGCTTTGAGGGAATTCACTGAGTGAGAACTATTTAGGAATTGAGCCGGTGTTGTAAGGAATTTCCCAGTAAGAACCGATCGGGTATTGACTCGGATTTAAGATAAATAGCCGAGTGATGGATTAGGTGGGTATGAGTCGGCTCTGACTGACTTAATTGAATGAAAATGGATCGGTTTAAACTCTTATGCCAAGAGGGAAGCCGAGTGTGAGATGACCCGGACTTGAGTGATGATGCCAAGTAGACAGATTGAGAGTTGACTCGATTTTGCTGAGTGAAAAACTGAGTGAAGAATGGCTCGTGTCGAGTGAAAACTGAGTGAGAAGGACTCGAATTTCCTTCTTTTCACGTTACTGACAATTTCTAGTCAGCATGGGTAGGATTCCAGTCGGCTTAGAGGCTAACCGAGTGGATTCCAGTCGGTATTCACTGTCAGGAGTAACGTTTTGACTCCAATCTTGTCTCTTGCGCATAGTTTAATATATCTAAACCCATTATGCACCCCTAGTATGTAGGACGGCCAGAAGTGGACCATTATAAGTCTACTTTCTTATTTTAATCCTCCATTATCTCCACTAACAGCACTACGATCCACTCACAAGGAGCTTGTCTCCCACTGCCTTGCATTATTAAACAAAGCACTATCCATTCTGAAACTCTTAGAAACAGAAAAGATAGTGAACCTTCTACCTCTCATTTACTCTCTTTCCTCAAGACCCTTCGAACAGAAGCCAGGAGGACAACTAGGAAGCCATTTTCAGTCGGCAAAACAAGTAAGAGGGGACAGGGTTGTGAATAACTATGAAATGGGTAGAATTGTATGCTGTTCTAGAATTCTAGTTTTAATTTCGTATCTTGTTTCTCAATTTTGAGATTGAAAACGTGTGAATTCAATTCTGACTTCTTCATGAAAGTTGTAGATCTTTTTGTTATCTGAATTTTGAGACCTGAATCAATTAATTTGGATAAGTATAACAAAAGTTATAGCCAAAATACTACAGCATGTCTGAGTGGGATATTTGTCCTATATTCTGCGTATATATTGATAGTCTGGGGCTTATACATGCATAATCAGCCTTTAATGTCTTCATGAAAGTTGTAGATATTTGTGTTATGGATCTGTATAAAGTGGTTTCAAGTCAAAATGATTTTTGTAGCTCGAGTTATGCCTAAAATACTAAAGTATGTCCAAGCTGTAAATCTGTTAACTTGAGATACGTATTTTATTTTTAAAACTGGGAACTTTGTGGTGAGAATTAGTGATTGGTGTCTTCCTTAAAGTTGTAGATCTTCTTGTTATGTGAATTTTGAGACCTGAACTGACTGAATTGGATATGTATAGCATGAGATATGATCAAAATACTACAGCATGTCCGATTGAAATACTTATCTTGTGTTTTATGTATATATGAATATTCTGGGAATTATACATACATTTTCAGACTTTGATGTCTTCATAAAAGTTGTAGATATTTATGTTAGGGATCTATAGAAAGTGGTTTTGAGTTAAAAAGATGCCTGTAGCTCTAGATATGCTCAAAATACAGAAGTATGTTCATGATGAAAATCTGTTAACTATGAAATCTGAATCTTATTTTTAAAACTGGGAATTTTGTGGTGAGAATTAGTGGTTGGTGCTTTCATGAAAGTTTTAGATATTTGTGTTAAGAATAATTTAGAACTAGTTTCATGCCAAAATCATATTTGTAGCCCCAGAAACGTTCAAATTACTAATATATGTACATTTTGAAAACTCACCTTGGGGCAGTGTGGTATTTCGTGAATAAGTGGTATTTCTGTTTGGAATTTGAAATTGTGTTCTTCATGAAAGTTGTAGATAATTCTATTATTAAACTACAGCAAGTGGAATCACCTAAAAAGGATTTGATTTGTTCAAGTTATGGCTGATGTACTAGAGTATGTTGCTGTTGGAAATGCTGAAACTTAATTATAATGGTTATTATGAATGAAAATGATATTTTCTCTATGAGTAACAATTTATTATTAAACTCTTGAGTGATTATGATTTATTATTGATGTTCTTGCATGTTTAATGAGTATCATACGGTTGTATATTTTGGTGGTGAATAATTATAAATGACATAATTAATATATATGTACATGAATGCCTTGTGGTTATTGTTACATGTGGTTGAAACAGTAAATCCATGATTCTGAAAATTATTATATGTGATGTGTCCTTTGAGGACTTGTGATTTTCCAAGTGGTTTTGGAAATATTAATATCATGATATGTTAAATGATAAAGAGAATTAAAGGCATTCATGCATCATAAGTATTTGGACGCACCATGGAATTTTAGGGGTTCCATGATTGCCTACCCTGGTGGGGGGTTACTCTATGATGAGTTAAAGCCCTATTTTTGCGATGTGTTGGTCATGGGGCTGTAGGGATCCATGACTGTATTAATTCCTACCGATGTGTTGGTCATGGGGCTGTAGGGATCCATGACTGTATTAATTCCTACCGGTGTCTTTATGAGACCTTTTACTGCAGTATTCCCACCAAACCAAATGGATCCAGCATGACATCATTTGACTAATTAAAGACTTATTAAATGAACTTGTTTGGCATATTCATCATATCATTATGTATTATTGACTGTGTTTGTGCAATTCTATATATTTTATATTTATTCTATATTAGTGATGCCATGATTGATGCCTATATGAATTATTACTTGGACTTTGATTTTATGGGTTATAATAAGTATAACGTATCATGTACCGTTATTTTTTAAATCGTTTCTACTACTTAAATATTTTCTTGAATTTAATTATTCACGACTAGTACGTATGATAATATTCTGCAATTATCAACTGTTACGTGAACTCTAAATTTAATTTATGAATTTTAAAATGATCTTTTAAAAACGCGAAAAATTTATTCAGAAAGTTATACGGGACGTCACATTTGGGAAGGATGTCTTTGTAATGCTTGTTGCATTGGCCACCTCTAAAGCCTGAAATGAGGTTTCGAGGGCTTCCTCGGTCGCTTCAATGTATGGGGTGTTGGCAGGTTTGCTGACCAACAAGTCCTCTTCTCCAGAGACAATCACCAACTTGTTGTCAATGATGAATTTCAACTTTTGATGCAGGGTGGAAGGGACTACCCCAGCCGAATGGATCCACGGTCGTCCCAGCAAACAAATGTAAGCGGGCGTAATATCCATGACTTAAAAAAGGATTTGAAAGGTACATGGCCCAACTTGTATATGCAGTTCAATTTCTCCCATAACCTCCCAGCGAGTTCCGTCAAAAGCCCGGACTACCATGGAACTGGGTCTCATATGGGTCCCATCAAAAGGAAACTTTTCCAACGTAGATTTTGGCATTACATTCAGGGACGACCCATTGTCAACAAGCACCTTCACCATGATATGATCTTGGCATTTTACGGAGATATGAAGGGCTTTATTGTGCCCTCTTCCTTCTACTGGTGTCTCATCATCCGTAAAAGTTAGATAGTTGTTGGCCACAATGTGTCCTACTATGCCTTCGAACTTATCTACCGGCAAATCATGTTTCACATGTGCCTCACTCAAAACCTTCATCAGTGTGTTCTGGTGTGGTTCGGAACTCATTAACAAGGACAACAGAGAAATTTTTGCCAGGGTGTGGTTCAGTTGGTCCAACACCTGGTAGTCACTATGACGAATGAATCTTAGAAATTCTTGGGCTTCCTCTTCAGTTACAGCCTTCTTTACTTCACCAGAGGATTCTCCCTTCCCAGGTCTAACATCCCCTGTAGCTTTGTCAAGTTTTGGTTATGGGGGAGCATATACTCTTCCACTCCGGGTGATGCCCCCAATAGTAATAATAAATAGTAACGGTAAATGGTAAGTCATCAATAGTAATGGTAAATAGTAATTTTTTGAATAGTAATAGTAAATAGTAAATCGTGAATAGTAATTTTTTGAATAGTAGTGGTAAATGGTAAATCATGAACAATAACAGTAAATAGTAAATTTTGAATAGTAACGGTAAATAGTAAATTTTGAATAGTAATGGTAAATAGTAAATTTTGAATAATAACGGTAAATAGTAAATTTTGAATAATAACAACAACTAATAAATTTTGAATAATAACGGTAAATGATAAATTTGAATAATAACAGTAAATGGTAAATTGTGAATAGTGATAATAAATAGTAAATTTTGAATAGTAACTGTAAATAGTAAAAATAACACAGTGGTAATTTATTTTTACTATAGTAACTTATTCATAATAGTACTAGTATATTAATGGTTTAAGAGTGCCAAAAAAATAAACTAAACTTATAAAAAAAATATAGAAGAAAGTTATTACCTTACACCTCCGGCAGAACTTCTTTTTACCAAAAGAATTTACTCTCCACTAATTTCTTACGCACTATCTCTCTAGATTCTCTCTAATTTTTGGTGTGAAAATATTGTAAATGAGCCATCTATTTATAGGAAGAAAATTTTATTATTTAAGATTATTTAATTATTTATTTTACTATTCATGATGTAAGCGATGATGTAAGCGATGATGTCGGCAGTGGCATTTTGGTTATTAAATGAAAGGTTAAGGGTATTTTTGTCATTCTAGAAAAAATAAAAAAAAATAAAAAAATAAAAAAATAAAAAAATTCTAAAAAATTATAAATTATATAACAATCAAAAAGTTCTAAAGAACTATAATCAAATTCCTTTGAAATTTTATTTTAAATAAGAAATAACGAAATTAGGGGTGTTACACCAAGCCTAGAAAGAAAACTATGACCAGATAAGACTGTTATCGAATATTAATTTCAAATTTTGTTTTATTTAAAATCTTCTAGCAATTTTTATTTTCCTTTTATTAAAATTATAAACATATTTTTCATTTACATTTTAGTGTCTATTTTTAAAATTGTATGCAAAATATAGTTAAAAAATTGTTTTGACCCATTTCGTGTATGTTTCCCTTTGAAAATAATTAAAGTTAAACAAGAAACACAAAAAAATAAGTTGAATATTTGTTTACTTGGTTAAGTTTTTTATCCCTTAAAATATTACAACTTTTCATTCAATTACTTTCTATTAAACTTCCTTTTTCTTTTCATCATTCCATTAAGTTCCTCAAAATATAACATTTTTTCATATTGTCTCTCACTTTAACAAAGTCGGCCTAATGGTAAAACAAATGATGACACAAAATTAAAACTTCAAATAATTATTAATATACAAAATAAAAATTATTAATTAATTGATAGGTCTCGTGAAGATATATATATATATATATATATATATATCATTTTACTACGACTTCTCTTAATTTTAATTATATAATGTCAACTACTTAAGTTGGTTTAGCATTAACTATAGTTTGAAGTTATAATCTCAATTTTAATAATATTGGAATTGCTTTCAAATTATAATTTTTTAGGATAAATTATCATCTATCTTATTTTTAGTAGGGTGAAATATTTTGCTTGTCTTTGATTTTAGCTCCTATGTAAATGTCATCGGTGAAGTGATCATTCAACCTGATATTAGCATTAGTCACAAGAAGGGTACTTGAATTGTGACCTTCAAAAACTTTCCAAGTTAGTGGCAAGATAATATATAACAGTTTCAGCCCTTGTTGATATTCATCTAAATTTGAGTAAGGTTAAGTTAAATGCTTAAGAAGAAGATAAATATGTTTTTTTTCTCTCTAAGTTAATTGATTTAAGATATTGTTTTAAGAAAACTACTCAAACACTTTCAAGAATGTTATAAAAGGGTCTTAAGTGAAAACTTAGTAGTAGGAGTTCAGTAGGTATGTGAAAGCAATAAAGATAATGGATAAGCAGACACAGTATTTATCTTGGTTCATCCTTAAGACTAGGGCTATATCCAGTCTCTACACAAAGGTCAAATTTTCACTATTATCATAAATAGTACAAGTACTTTCACTCTGCCTCTTTAGGCCACGGTTCATTATTCTTCACTCAAGAACCTCTGCGGACTTTGAACCACAACAAGTAATCTTTATACAGTAGCTTCTTCAAACTTTGTACTCACACAGAACTAGGGCACACTCCTTAGTCCAAACTGCCTTACAGAAGAAGGACTTTTGAGACTTATGTATGAGAAAAGTTTTCTCTCCCAATCTCTTAGACAACAAACTCACACCCTAGATAAATCCACATTTAAGCCTTACTTTGAGACACTCTTTGTTCCTTGGTAATTATAAGCGTTCATAGGGAATATACAATAAATGCAATCAGAAAGAGTATAACAGAAGTTAATAGGATTATAAAAGCTATTAATGTAGTCTATCAAATTCTTCTTCATGAGTAACTCTTCTTATACTTCATTCCTTCTGCCTTGAGCCAAATATAATCGTTGAAAATCCTGATTATAAGATACAATCCTTTTTCTATTGTACCAGAAAAAGGTACATCTTGTTTCTTTTTATTGAAAAGTGCTTATGATGTGTTCTGTTGAAGAAGCTTCTACTCATGCATTTGAGTTACTTTAGAAAAGTCATGTTGATGGGTGTTAATACTTTTATAGTGTATTAAACAAGCATTAGACATGCGTAGGTACTTTAGATTGATGGGACAATTCATTCCTTGACTTCGGATCAAGGTGCATAATATGTTGATGTTGATGTCTTTGAGTCAACTAACTAAGGTGTTAAGCATGCAGTTGCTGATAATTTGATTCAACTGAGATGTTAAACATGCAGTTGGTGACAAGAAGATCTTCTAAACTTCAATTGCTAATGGTGATCTTGAATTTATGATGCAATTGGTTATGGTTTGTTGATAGTTCTTCAGTTGTTGAAGCTACTAAACATAAGTTGTTGATGATGACCTTAAATTTGCTTGTAAAAGGTAATTTTTTTCAAAATTAAAAAATAATATTTCATATCATTATTTGTAAAAGGTATTTTTTTTCTCAAATCAGTTATTGAAACAATCAATGTAAAATTATAAAAATTAATATTTTACATTGATTATTTGAATAATATGTGTAAAAAATATTTTTTACATGATTATTAAAATAATTAATGTAAAATAATACTTTTTATATCTATCATTACAAACAACCGATGTAAAATAATACTTTTTATACTTATCATTAAAAATAACCTATGTAAAAGTTATTACAAAAATATAAATATACGCAAAATATAGCAAGATCTTGTCAAGGGTTTTCAAAATGAAGCATATATTATTATTTTTAATCTCATTCCCATAAAAATACCATAAAGAAAAAAAAGTATTTTAGTGAAAAAAAGAGGAAATATATCATCTTATTGAAGATTAGATCCTCGAGATTATTAATATTATTAATTATTAAATTAACAATTAATTAAGAGTATAAAAATAAATTTCACATAGTAATTATTAAGTTAAAAATTAATTAAGTAATAGTCTAAAAATAATATTCCCATATAAAATGCTACGTAGTTATTATTATTATTTTGAAACCACGTAGTTATTCTTTAGTAACTGATTTTGCATTTGTAGGGGCATTTTATTTTAATTTTTTTAGGTGATTTACCTGAAAATATATGATAATAAAAATTTAATGAAGTGTAAAAAGTGATCCCACAAAAAAGATATATAAATGCATAGAATAGAAATTTTATTAAAGTGTAAAGGCTATAGAGATATCTAACATAAGTTAAATAAACAATGATTTTAAAAGGTGAAATATAATTAGCTTCCGCCGGTTGAATTAAGTGTCACTGGACTTTGATAAAAAGTTCGTGCGGGTTGTTGTTATGAAATTGGAACTTTATGATATTAACAATGACCATGAAATAAATTGGCTATAAGACTGTTTGTTTTTTTTCTCATTAATAGACTAATTGGTTCAGTTTTAAATATACTAAGATTTAAAAAATTAACACTTTTACCTGTCAAAATCATTTTAGCTGTACAATTGAGGTTGTTTAGTTAATAAGTTGGGTTGGTAAAACCTCGATTTGACCAACTCTAAAAATAAATTCTACGGTCAAACGAAGTTTTGACTGTTTCAAACAGCGTGAAGGATGAATATCAACCCTTAAATTTCTCCATTTACCCAACTCCGTTTCCCCAACTGGAAACCAAACGGAATCTTTCGCTACAATTGAGAAATTAATTTTTAATCAATACAATAATAAGAAAATAATATATAAGCATTCCTATTAATTACAAAAAATTATTTTATTTTATGATCATGTGAATATTTAATCTTATAAATTAAATATTAATATATTTTAGCATGTAGTTTTGATATCAATGTTGAAGGTTACGTATGTTCACACTAGAAGAGGGTTGAATAATGTGATTAAAAATTTTGACAAATTCTTTTCGCAAAATAGATATTTAGATACTTGTTTGAGTTTTTGTCAAATACTTAGTTAAAACACAAATAGGAAATTGAGTATTTTGAGTTTTCATAAAACTTACAAATAGAGAAAAGTACAAGAGAAACTTTAGAAGACATGAATGTCTGTTTAACTTCTAGGGTGTATGAGTTCTGCAATCTTGACTTCTCGTTTTTTAGCTCATGGCTTGTATTTATTGCATATAAACCTTAGATAACACATGAAATATTAGTCTAACAAATAATGTAATATTTTTATTATAACTAAAACTTCTCGTTCTTTTGCTCATGACTTGTATTTATTGCATGTAAACCTTAGATAAACATAAAATATTAGTCTAACAAATAATATAATATTCTTATTATAACTAAAACTTTTGAGAGGATTCTAATAATCTCATATGGTATTTAGGACTTAATAATGTTGCATGAAAAAATATCCAAGCCTAAGCCTAGTTCATTTGATAAATTAGCATAGTTTGGATTGGAGCTGATGTAGGTTAAGCCTGGGTCCTTGTCGAGCAATCTAACTTATTCTCACTCCTACTAATGGTATATATATTGGCTTAGAAGTTGTTATGATATGTAGATATAGACCTAGATAAATACAAATATAATCGATAGATGAATAAAACCCAAAAATCATCCGTAATGTATACACGATCCATCGAGTTAGTCTCTAACTTATCAAAATGACATTATAACGCTTAACATATGTAAATCATCCATCAAGTTGGCCTCTGCCATTAATGGTCGTTGAACGACGTCAGTCAAAATGCCATGTAAATTGCCACATGACCATGTTCTAGATCAGTGTGGGTATTTCAAACATCCAATGGTGAAATGTACTAATTTAATCCCTAACATACATAATACCATATCAACTTGGTCCTTAATGTATGTAATATTATATCAAATTGGTCATTGCCATATATTAAACAAAAATTATTATATTAGTTCTTAATCGATTATAATTTGTATCAAAGAAGTTCCTAATGTATTAATAATCACGTTATATTGATCCTTAATGTTAATTTAAATACTTCAATCTATACATTTGATGTATATGTGACTTATTTAATTTATGTTAATGTAATGATATTATTTAAAATTGTTTTAATGCAAAGGAAATGGTATTCAATAAAATCAATATAGAATAGTTTTAAGCATAATTAATATAATGAACTAATATTAAAGTGATATAATATGATGATACAAAAGAGTTTATTAGGGATAGAAAGTTCTCATCAATCCTTAACAAAGTAAATTAGTGTAAATGCCACCATGGACATACTAAGGAAGTAAAAGTCAAACTACATATGTGTTAAATGAGGAATTAGAACATACTATACATTGTTAATTAATATGCCAATGTACGTAACAATAACAATTAAAGGTTATTCATACAGACATATGTCCAAAATAGTTACATGCATCTTGCCTATAATATAAAGAAAAAAAAAAAGACACTATTGTGTTTCTACTTTGGATGGGTAGAAGTAATAGAATTGTAAAACTCATCACCATTATATTAGTAGATTGATGTGATTTCTTTAAGTAAATTAATGAAAGTCGGTTCACAATTTAAACTAACATGACTTCATGTCTATAAGAGTAAGCTTGTTTGGATTCAACTTTTTTTCTTCTTTAATTCAAGTTGAGTCTTAAATTATGTAAAATATATATACCTTTATTTCGGGAGACAGATGTGTAATTTGACACTTACTTTGTTAAAATGGATGAAGAATGTGTCATTAAAGATCGTTTGATTGGTCGTTGAGTCAACCAAACCAAGGTTTGATCAATGAGAAAAGACCTGTTGGTTCAATGAAGTTTTAACTTTTTTGAACGACGTTAGTGATCAATATTAACCATTGATTTTTTCTATTTTTACGACTTTATTTACGAAACAAGTAATAACACATATTTTATATCACCATGATGCATCATTTTAATATTAATTCACTATATTGTTAATGTTTAAATTTGATCTACATTGATTTTATTGAATAATACTTTCTCTGTATTAAAATAATTTATAGTTAATATCATCATATCAACATAAAGTAAGTAACTCATATAATATAGTCTAGTAGTTTAAAGTATTTAAATTAACGTTGGAGCAATGACTAATTTGATGTAATATTGTATATGTTAGAGACTAAATTAATGTGATATTTTATAAGTTAACACAAAATTCATATATTTTATAATTGAAAATTTGAAATGTTGATGTTAACATAAAATGTGATAACTGACCATTTACATGGTACATTAAAGTGATTTTATGTCATAACATTGTCCAACGATAAAGAATGACTTAATAAATGGTTTGTATAAGGTTTATAACATCATTTTGAATGATAGGTTAGAAATTATTTTAAAGTTTTACTTAGATAGATTTATTTGTTATTTATGATTTATTTATTGTTTATTTTCCAGAACAATAACGCCGTGTATATTTTGACCGAGGGTGTTTGGAAGATGAAAAGAGAGTAGAAACTAAACCAGAGAGAGAGCGAGAGCGTAGAGTGAAGAGTGAAGAGTGAAGATGGAGACTCCTCCTCCGCAACAAGGCATGGTGAAGAAGAAGGAGACAAGGGGGAGAAAACCGAAGCCGAAGGACGAGAAGAAGGAAGAACATACGAAGACTCCGAAAGAAGGGAAAAAAACACAACACCAACAACAACCTTCCGTCGACGAGAAATACTCACAATGGAAGTCCCTCGTCCCTGTCCTCTATGACTGGCTCGCCAACCACAACCTCGTCTGGCCCTCTCTCTCTTGCAGGTCCGCTCACTCTAGGGTTTTTCTCTTTTCCCTTTTTCCAATCTGAAAAAAAATTAATTTTTGTTTTTTTGCATGTTAATAGGTGGGGCCCTCAACTCGAACAAGCCACTTACAAGAATCGCCAGCGTCTCTACCTTTCCGAGCAGGTAACGCCACACTCTCTTTTTTGTTTTTATTTTATAAATTTATAAAAACTGCATTTTTTTACTCTGTTAAGTGATGAAAGTTATTATTATTTTTTTGGTCCTTATTGGGTGTTGGTGTAATGTGTTTATGTTGGAGTTGTTAATTGAAGCAGATGAGGCGGAAGTTCATTTTTTTGAAATAAAAAAGTTGATTTGTTTTTTGGTTTTGTTTTCTTTTGGTAGACTGATGGTAGTGTTCCGAATACTCTGGTGATTGCAAATTGTGAGGTTGTGAAGCCCAGGGTTGCAGCGGCGGAGCACATTTCGCAGGTGAGTTATTGTTATGTGAATGTGGATGTAACATGATTTTGTTTTATTTTATGTTTTTTGTTTGAAAATTGAGGAAGCAGTTGGGAATGTTATGCTTTCGCCCCCTTTCAGTTTAATGAAGAGGCGCGGTCTCCATTTGTGAAGAAGTTCAAGACAATCATACACCCCGGTGAGGTATGTATATTTACAGTTTACAATGTGGAAAGGCTAAATGAACTAATGGCTTTGTTTGTTAATCTGCCTTGGTTTTGATTTTTGTTTATTGTGGCTTGAATTTTGTTGTGTTGATGACTGTGGTTTAATCTGATCTTCAAGTTTTGTTTTGTAGGTTAACAGAATCAGAGAATTGCCTCAAAATTCCAAGATAGTAGCTACACATACAGACAGCCCTGATGTAAATGCTTTACAATTTGATTTGCCTGTATCTTTATTGTTTGGAACTGATTTGATTTCTTGGGTATGTGGTTCGTTATTATTAAATCTTGTTATTGTTAAATCTTCAAATATCAGGTTCTTGTTTGGGATGTTGAAAGCCAACCTAATCGTCATGCTGTCCTTGGAGCTACAAACTCCCGTCCAGATTTGGTATGAATGGGCATTAATATTCCATAACATAAGTTTGTCTCTCTAAGTTCAACTAAATGAGGAAGAATGAAGCAAGTGAATACTCCTATTTTATTTATTTACTTATTTATTTTTGTGAGAAATGTGTTTTTATCTTTCTTGTAAGTAGGATGTTCTGAACTTCTGATGTGCAAGTCAGATTATGTTGCTGCTTAGTTTGATTTGATGGAAGAAATTTTTGGTTATATGTGGGTGTGGCCAAGTTGAACAGAAGAGTGAGGTAGAATTTTTGGGGATAGAGCAGGCCTTGGGTACAAAAGCCTATGATAAACAGATATGATCTGTTATGTATCTGATGCAGCTTTTCTTAAAAAATTATGGGAGACTATGTTTATGATGTGCATATATATGCACCAAAGTTTTACAAAGCATACTAAATATAGTCACTGTTACAAAAACGCAAACTAAATTTATGAATATATAATATTCTTAGTTTGCAAAAAAAGAAAAGAAAAATCAATTCCACACTACATCTCATGAAAGAAGTGAAGTGTCATGCTGGTGTTGATTTCTGTCAACATTTACTAGTTTGTCGCATTGTAATAGGTTGGGAAGGAAGAGTCATGCAACTGTCTCATGGATGGAACTGTAGATTTAATCTGGAGAATAAGCTGAAGAGTCTATTTTGAGATGATTGGTTTAAACTGTATTTGAACCTCACAAACCACATCCCAGCATGTCTCAGCTGTATCAGATTAACAGAATTTTCTTCTTTAAAGACAATGCTTTGATACTTCTTACTTACATATTGGTGATGTATTTACATGTATTGGTATTGGTATTGGTATCTGATATGTATATGATGCCAATATGTAAAGACTGAATATAATGCAGCCTGTCCATGCTTCTTAGACAAAAACTTGGAAATTCAAATGATGTGTCAAACTGGCTCCTCCATTTTGAATTATATGTCCTATCTTTAATTCCCCTTGAATTATCTTTTACAAAAGGAATTTCTAACGATTTGTTTTTATCTTTATTATATGGTATGATTGCTACTTGATGCATTCACATACAACTTCACTTGCAGATATTGACTGGACACCAAGATAATGCAGAATTTGCTCTTGCAATGTGCCCAACTGAGCCCTATGTTCTTTCTGGAGGTTGACTTACCAGTTACTAACATTTCTTTTAAACAATTAGGTTATTAAATTCCTGCTCAGCTTTTTATGTGGCCATTCTAAATCTGATAGAAGTAGTATAATTTACAGGAAAGGATCGAACAGTGGTGTTATGGAGCATTGAAGACCATATAACGTCTGCTGCCACAGACTCCAAATCCAGTGGCTCAATTGTCAAGCCAAACTCCAAATCTGGGGAAGGTAGTGATAAAACTGCTGATGGACCTTCTGTTGGACCGCGGGGCATCTACTCTGGGCATGAGGATACTGTTGAAGATGTGACTTTCTGCCCATCTAGGTAATTTGCAAACTAAATACTTAGTAGTTTCATTCTCCTGTGCTTTTCCTAAATAATGTGGAATTTGATGATCTATTTATGATTCATATTTTCAAATAATATGATTGGATACAATTTGACTGGTCAACGATTCATATTAGGTGATGAGTCATAGATGATTTTGAATCTTATGGTACATGGTTATTATTGTTTTTGTACTTGTTTTGTTTTCACCTCTTCTTATTAAAGAAATCGAGAAGTTACATAATTTTAGACTGTTAAATCATAGTTGTCAATCTTAAATAGCGTCGTGGCCACCCCCAAAACTGGGATCGTGGTGTCGTGAAGCAAATCATGGGTCTTATTTTACACCATCGCTGTGTAAAACAAATAAACACACACGCATGTGCAAAAAATAAAAAAGAATAAATAACTAAAAACATTCACAATGCATAATCCTTTAAAAGAAACTGAGTTGGGAGGTGGTGTGAGGTCGTTGGAGGTCTCAGGTGGTTCAAATGAAGTCTCCGGAGTCCCTGCAGCGACTTCTGACTGAGTTGCAGGGGATGGTGGCCACAGGTTGCTGGAGACAGGGCTTCAACTGGTGAGGGTTGCTGGAGAAAAAACAGGGTGGGAGAAGGCAGAGGTTTAACAGAGAGGAGAAGAGAAGGTAGGGAGGAGGGAAACCGAGAAAGAGAGGGAGTGACTAAAGAGTAGTGTTCTATTGAAAACCTAAGAATAAAAGAGGGGGTAAAATGAAAATTACCTGGTTCCCCTTAAAATGGATGAAAACGCGCTGTTTAGGGCTCCAACCTCATTCGTGCCCTCAAGAGGCTGTGAATGACTGTGATTCGTGACTCCGGGGTTGCTCTACGACGGCTGAGATCCTTTTTGTTCTGCAAGAGGAGGCATGATACCTATTTCACAGCGAGGTGGTGTGATGTGAACATGCGGCGCTGCGCTGTGATGGCGTGATTTAACTACCATGTTAAATAAAACCAAGCTGAAAGAGTACTACTAAACACCATATTTAATTATTCAAATGCTTTATTTTGATTCTTCTAAAATGAGTTTTACAGACTCATACATTGTTCTTTTTTAAAATACTCCATCCGGTCCTTTTATAAGACCCTGTTTTTGAGTATTTCTTGGTCCTTTTTATAAGATCCTTTTCAATCCACAATGTACATTTATTATTATTTTCCATCACATACCCTTATTAATTACATCTCTTAATACCAATGTAATTGGAAAATTTCATTTGTCTCCGAGTTGTTAATATGAAAGGTAAGTTTGAATATATAACAAGAATAGTCAACAAATTTATTGCATTTACCTAGCGTTACCAAATTTTTTGATGGGTGTGACATGATGTAGTTGAGTCTTATAAAAAGACCAAAGGGAGTATTTAGAAATAGAAGCTTCACACTGTCAGGTATGAGTTGTGATTTTTTTTTTCTTGAGAGACTTGTAGTCATTTCCAGTTTAAAATTGTTGCACTGAATATATACATCATTTATCATTTATATGGTATATTACATACAATTTTTTACCATGTCTTTGAAATTTGTGAGTCAATACGATTTATGATTCAGAATTCATGGTTTGATTTGCTATTTTCAATAACCTATATGTGATGATTCTCTTTTTATTGTCCACTTTATTTTGAAAATTTAGGTGGTGTTTGGTTTTGAGAAAAAATGGAATGAATGAGTTGGGTTGGGTGGATAAAAATGTGAAGATTATACCAGTTCTTTTAATGTGGCTGTGGAAAAAAATGGCAGGGCCTGCATAATTTGTTCTCTTCTTGAATAGAAATTATGAATTAGACAATTTATTTAAAATGACAGATGTACTCATGTATCTAGTTACTGGCCATTGCCCTTTAGATTTAAATTACATAAATTTCCTTTTTCTCTTTCACTTTTTTATCAAACCCAAGAAGAGTGATAGTGTAGAATGTATTTGAATAGCTATGTGTTAGTTGTGGCTGTTTGCCCTTGTGATTAATTAGTTAGTCTGCCTACTCAGCAGTTAGTTAGATTAACTCGGAAGTTTAATTAGATCAGCTCAGCAATGAGTTAGATCAAGTAGCTTGCTCAGCTAGCCTTTCCTCTTGTATATATAGTTGAGCCCTGTACTCTTCAGTTAATAATAACACTGTCAGATTCAGTTTCAATTCTGTTTTCTCTATTCTCTCTTATGGTTCCATAATCTAATAAAGAGGAAGGAGTATTTTTTTCTTTTTGTCATCTTTTTCTCTTCTTCCAAACTGTAGAGGATAGAAGAGAATCCTTTTCTTCTCCGTTACTTTTTCTTTTCTTTGTTCTCTTTCCTCCGACTTCCCTTTTATCCGTGTTTTTTCCATTGAAACAAAGTATTAGAGGGAAAAGTTGTTCTATATTTCATTATCTATTTCTGTTTGAGGTTTCTATTGTCTGTGCTTTGTAATATAGTAGCAGCATGGACTGAATACTATATTTGATAACCATGTCTTCCTGACATCATTATGATCATGCTGAAGTGCACAGGAGTTCTGTAGCGTTGGAGATGATTCTTGTCTCATCTTATGGGATGCACGTGTAGGATCTAGTCCTGTGGTTAAGGTATATGCATTAAACTCCAATCATATATTTCCTTTATTGTTACGTAAATGTATGAATTTTGAGGCTTATGTATTTTTAGTGAATAAAGCAATTTTGTATTTAGTTTACAAACAAACTACAATTAAGGAGTATGCAATAATGAACCGCTAAATCGATCCAATCAAATGCAAACTGCTAAATCGATCCAATCCAATGCAACCATGCATTATTTTTTTACAATATGTATATGCATAGCCCTTTTCATTTGTGTAGTGTAACCTTGAAATGTATCATTGTGTTTTTTTAACAGAAATTGTTTTCTTCTGCTGTGAATTTGATATCAGGTTGAAAGAGCTCATAATGCTGATCTTCACTGTGTAGACTGGAATCCCCATGATAATAATCTGATTCTTACTGGGTATGTTTTGCTGTTAAATAGTTCTCATTACCATTAATTCATCATTTAAGTTAGTTTGAACTCATTAGGTGCAAGTTAATGAAGCATCACATCCCTATTTGACTTTACACCATATCTCTACAGGTCGGCAGATAATTCTGTTCGCCTGTTTGATCGTCGCAACCTTGCCACTAATGGAATTGGATCTCCTATCCATAAATTTGAGGGCCACAAAGCTGCTGTTCTTTGTGTTCAGGTAATTCTAGTCATGCTTTCCTCCCCTAATATTTCTTTTGTGTCTTTTGGCATTATATTATCACTATTATCCTAACATGATCGTATGATTCAGTGGTCTCCAGATAAATCATCTGTATTTGGAAGTTCAGCAGAAGATGGTTTGTTAAACATTTGGGACTATGAGAAGGTGCTATTACAATCAGAAGTATCTTGCTGCTTCTTTTTCCCTAAAGGTAGTGTTTGATCTCAGCACCTTTTTCTTTTCTTCTGTAATGCAGGTTGGTAAAAAGATGGAGCAATCTGGAAAATCATTGAGTTCTCCTCCTGGGTTGTTTTTCCAACATGCAGGTCATAGGTATGGAACTACTCTTTTTCTGGTACACTTAAATATAATTTAGGTGTTCCAACTAGCTCCAGATCAGCTGGGGGGAATATTTTTACGTTGATTTATTTTGACTTATTTTTTGGCTGGTCATAAATGATATCTTTGAATCTGAACCTAATGTATTTTATTTATTTTCCTATGTGGCTCCGCAGTTTTGTTATCTTATTTCTTCGTGCTTATGCTTCCTGGACAGCCCCTTTACTTACTTTTGTTTTTACTTGTGAACTTTGTATTTATATGCAGAGACAAAGTAGTTGACTTCCACTGGAATGCATATGATCCATGGACAATTGTTAGTGTGTCTGATGACTGTGAAAGTACTGGTGGAGGGGGAACATTGCAGGTAGAGAACTTATTCCATTTATGAAGTATTAGATTATAGAAAATTATGTCTCAATATAATTGAAGAAGACGCTCCATTTATAATCAACTTGTATGTGGCATGATAAGAAAATTTGGCTGAAGTTAAACCTAATGAGGCGCTGTATTGCAATAACTCTTTCACTTGCATGGAAATTTTGCATATTGAAATTATAATTTAGCTGTATCATGTGGTCAATGGATTAACAAACGAGTCATTGGATGAATTGCATTAAATAAAATAGTATATAAATAAGAAATTAGTAAATTACATGCAATTTATTTACTCATGCCAAAATGTGACAATTTTCTTATTTTTGATGTGTTTTTAAACTCATTGTTGCAGATATGGCGTATGAGTGATTTGATTTACAGACCAGAAGAGGAGGTTTTGGCAGAGCTGGAGAAATTCAAATCTCATGTGGTGGCTTGTGCTTCAAAGGCAGAGAAATGAAGGCAACGAGTTATATTCATTTAATCTAAATTTGCTATGGATGTTTCTTAGCCTTTTTGAACCACCATTTTGTATGGGGCTGGAGTAGGGAATCTTAGATTTTAACATACAAAATCGAGGGGTCTGTGGTTAGTGTTCCCTTAAATTGATACAATTCTCTGAACTGTTTAAAGATCATGATTATCTCTTACATGGTTCTGTGGTTGGCAAATTAGCATGTGCACACTGCTCAATTCCTCAATCACTGAATAGAACATTTTTAATTTAGGATCTTAGACAATTTCTACGGGTGTCAATTGAGATTTTTCTCTTCTCTTCTGTTTAAGTCCCTTTATGATCTGATTTAACTTAAGGCCCTTTATGAAGTGTGGAAAGAAAAAGCTTAAGTTTTGTTCGGTATACTGAACGTGTTACAATTAAGGATAGGACTTGGTTTAGAAAGGGATTTAGCTTCTCAAATGAAGTGTGAAGTTAGAAATTGAATATCTATTTTAATTAGGCGTGCTTTTCAAAATGATTGTTATTTAAGGTTTTTTCCAAGGATTAAGAAATCCAACATATAGTAATTTGAGCGACAGTTCTTTTTTGGTAAAACGACAGTCATGAAAAGAGTGTACAAAGACAATTACCAAAAGCTTCCCTCGCCACGCCATCGTGAATTGTCTACATGCATGTATGTCATCAACAAGTATTTATAATCATTATTTAAAAATAAATAAATGAATTTATGATAATCAAAATCAGTAATTTTAAAAGTTAAAGTATATACAAGGACTAAAATATATTTAAGCCTTATATTTATTTTAATTAATAATGTATTATTAGGATTTTTATTTGTTTTGGTAGAAATCACATTCAATTACCTGAGCTACACCTATTGAGTATTGTTAGAAATTTAAGTGTATGCAATGAAATCCCAAATTAATAAAAGATTATTCAAATTACGAACATGTGACATGACTATGGACCTGTTTGTTTAAGCTTATTAAAAAAGTGATTATAAAAAAACGTTTTGTTTATAGGGCTCGTTTGTTTAAATTTATTTTAAGAGATAAGCGTTTTTTTAATTAAAAAAGTACTTATTTTAATGTTGATGTGTTTGTTTAAAGTTTTAAAAATAAGCAGAATCTAAAAATAAGTTGATAAGCAACTCTGACATGCTTATTAAAAAAATGATAATCAAAAAAGTATTTTTTTAAAAAGTACTTAAAAATAAGTTTAAACAAGCGGACCCATAATCACTAGCTTCTGCTTATTTTTGAAACTTTAAATAAACATGTCAAAATTTAAAGTATGTTTTTTTAATTAAAAAAATAATTATCTCTTAAAATAAGTTTAAACAAACGTAATCAAGATGTAATAAGTATAACCAAGATAACTAAGATGTAACGGTCAACATTCATGCACAGTATTATTATTGATGGTTCCCCTCTTTAGGTATCCCATACCGGTTAATTATGATACTAATCTTTCATCTTAAATATTGGCAGTACTAATAGTTGATGGATTAAACTCCTAATTACTTGTCTAAGAAACAAAATGTTGAACTATCAAATTCACTTAACATGATTTATGATGCTTTTATGTTTTTATTTGTCAAAATGTTTTTATGTTTATACTTGAGGGATTGCTCGATATCTTCAAAATTTAGAAACTATACAATCTATTTTTTTTATGTTTTTATGTTTTTTTTTAGTTTAGTACTTTTTTCATGTATTCTGTATTTAGAAACTATACTATCTACATTTTTTTTATATCATAAAGCCATGAATTCATATTTTTACCTTGGGTGTCGACAGAGTGATATTGCCAAGGGAAAACAAGATTGATAAAGCAGCCTATGTATAAATCGAATCTTTGTTGTGGTTGATAGAGTCAATTATTTCAAATTTCTTCTGTAAAATATTTACCATTTTAGAAAATGTATATGGTTTTAGTTTGAGAATATATAATTGTATGGTTTAGTTAGTTTTTCATGTTGATTTAGCTTTGGGAGAGTTTTGAGTGAATATATGTATACAATTTAAGTTAATTTATAGCCTTTTGTGTCACTTTTATACAAGTGTCGACTGCCCTGAGACCTTTGAATGTATTACCATTGACCAAAATAAAATAAAATTTATAGCTCCAAAATTTTTAATACATTTTATCATTTAATATTCGATCTTAAGATATTGATTTTGAATGGTGAAGTTCAATGCTTATCCAACTTCTGACTCTTCTGTCTTATAGCTTTTGAATGATGCGATTTTTTTGGAGAAGGAAATATTTCCATTAATTTTGGAGCTAAAATTACCTTTATAGGTAACTCTTCTGTCCAAAGTCCAAACTTCATTTCTCCTTAGCCAGATTGCCCATGAAACAGCAAACACTGACTGCATTAAATAATCAGCATTGCATTTCAACAAGCCTGTAATTGAATCTGAAAATGAGGCAACAAACCAAGTCAATCCACTAAGCTCACATTCAAGCAAAGCATAGGTTAGAGTTTCCATAGGTAATCCACAAATTGGAAACACCTGAATTCCCCTTCTCAACATATTGAGTTCTACTAGTGATATATTATTGTAGGATCTCCATGTGAACTCCTTGTGCCTTGGAATTGATTTAACTCTTCACAATTTATTCCAAATTTCATAATTAGACTCTTAGGAGATGATGGCTCAATCCTAGACTTCATCATATTAATAAACATATATCTGATTTTAACATCATAAATACCTGAAGGAGAATGACTCCAAATGAGGACACCTTTGCATCGCCCACGGGACAGGGGAATCTTCAAATTTTGGTTTGCAATGCAACGTGGAAGATTATTAGTGATTAAAAGTCTCTCCACCAACCCATATCCTAATCTACGACCTATGACACTAGAAAAATATCATGGCCTTGGTTGACACAATTTAACTTTAAATTGTGGGTATTTTCTTCCATAATAATTATACCTAAATTCATAGATATCGATTTCAAAAGGTTAAATCTGCTACAACTAAAATCTGTTGAAATTTTTAATTTTAATATTTGAATTAATATACTATTATATTAATATTTAGTGGATAAGTATTATTAGTTTATTATATTTATATTATGTTATTAATTATAATATATGATAATCTGAATAGAATTATCTATTTAAATAGATATCGTAATTGGACTTGTTGATATAATAGATAAGTAATGAGTTAACCTATCTTAGTGCTTATTGAGAGGTTCCTACTCAAATCTGATTTGCCTATATATACTGATCCGGTCTGGATACCGGCCCTAAGGTTAAGAGGTCATCTTAGCCGTCCTATAGTTCAACCGGTATCACAGGATAATGATCCAGACAGCTCAATATATATCCGGTCTGGATACCGGCTCTAAGGTTAAGAAGTCATCTTAGCCGTCCTAGAGGTCAACCGGTATCATAGGATAATGATCCGGTCGGCAAATATATGATGCAAGTCTCTCCTACACCGGTCATCCGAAGTAACGTCCGAGACACCGGATACTTTATCCGATCTAATTCATCCGTCACCTAAAACCGTTTGCCTCAGTGTCATAACGAGATAAGAGGAGTCATTACTTAACGAGATAGATATTCTGCACAGCGGAATATGTCTCTTTCATTCACCGAAAGGATTAGGTACAATCACAGGCGTAATTTACGAAAAATGTGATTATCCTCTATCCCTATGTCAGAATCGTACACTGAAAATTGACCTACCCCCTGGCATACTTCGAATACTGAGCCACTCTGATTGACACTTTATACACGGCATCAGAACCTATGGGCCCACTGGCACCCAACGATTCATTTTCCACGCTCAATTATAAATAGCATATTCCAATACACATGCAAGGTTACGTTGTTCTAACTCTCATCTTACTATTGCATCGCTTGAGTATTCATTGAGTTCATATACACTCTTCTAACCTGAGCGTCGGAGAATCTTCGCAGGTGACACCACCTTTCGCCCACTCCAACGCGAAACCCTGGTGTGAAGGATCTCCGGGACAACGAGACCGGTTTCTCCCACTGAGAGACCGGATTGCAACACCAGATACCCACTGTACTGGTGTATAAACACTAAAATATATATACTTTTGTGGCTGGTCCCACACCGGATCGTAGACCCCGGTTAAGACCAGTTCATTGGCATGCCTGGTGGGACTTGGTAGAGTTATTCCCACTTTCTGCAGAAGTTAGTAGTCAACCATGGAAGGAGATGGACGCGATTTTATGGATGGTCATGTGGAAGATATGACCTATCAACAAGCTGGTAGGAGACTCGTTTCCGAATCGCCAACAACCCACTGGAGGAGGATGGTACCTCTGGCAACCCTTGATCCTCGAGATGAAGTTATAAGGCAGCTCAGGGAGGAGTTGATGGAGCTGAGAAGGGAGAAAAGAGGAGTTGGGGATAGAGTGACATCTCAGGCTGAAGATGCTCATCATGCATCCGCGAGGGAAAAGTCCACAACTCTCCAGTACTCTAAGATTCCAACTTATGAGGAGAGAGAACAAACTCAAGATTCTGGGGACAGAACCAGTGCAAGGAGGAAGGAGCAGGTAGTGATGACTTCTGGGGCATACCGACTCAATGTTCCTTTTTCAAGGAGACTTATGAGGGTACATATCCCTAAGCACCTGCAGACTACTCAACCACTCTCTATTGGAAAATACAGTGGTGAAATTGATCCTACTAAGCATCTTGATGCTTATGTATTTGAAGCCATGTACCTGGGGGCAGATAAAGATGTCATGTGCAGGATGTTCCCTCAGACTCTTGTGGATGATGACCTTAGTTGGTTCAGGGGGCTACCATCAGGTTCCATCAACTCATAGGAAGAAATGGCAACAGCGTTTGTGGACCACTTTGCCATTTCCAGAGATATTCCCGGGACATCTCATACTTTGGCCCAGATTAGGCAAGGTGAATGTGAAACTCTCAAGGACTTCTTGAAGAGGTTTTACAAGGAAGTAGCCACTGTTCCAAACTTGGCAGAGGCACTACAGTTGCACATCGTGATTGAGGCCTTGCAACCGAACTTTGCTTTCGCCCTGTCGTTGGCGAAAAGTCCTCCGGCGATTTTAGAAGAATTCAGGAGGAAAGCATCCAAGTATGTGGGCATTGAAATGCACTTGGAAGCAACAACGGCGAAAGGGAAATCCCCAACGCCATATCAACAGCAACGGAGAGATGAGGACAGGCCGAGATCGGAACGCATGGAGAGACCGTTCGGTGGCAACACCTTCGATAGCCCTGCTCCGCAACACCAAGAAAAACGAGTAGATGCGTTTGGCAATTATGCTCCGCTAAACTCTAAGTGTTCACAAATTTTAAGGGAGATCGGATGGCCAACACTCAGTACATACGGGGTCAGGAAGCCGCCCCAGCTTCGCAAACATGGTGACCCTCGAAAATACTACGAATTCCATGAGCAAAAGGGCCACTCAACAAATGAATGTCAGGCCCTGAAGAATACTATCGAGACCCTGATCCGAGAGGGTAAGCTCAAATAGTACCTTTTCAAAGAAGGGACTTTCGATGAACCAGATCGGATTGAGAAAAAGGGAAAGGTATCACGAGTACGGCGATGACGATAGTTCCACTCCGATCAGAAGATTTACTACTTCTGAAAAACAAAAGGGAATTATGGTTGGCGAATCTACACAGCAAAATGTTATGCCCCAACAACAACTCGAGGGCCGTCAAGAGGTCATTGATTAGGAATCAGCCCATCAAGGCCAATAATGCCTTTCACTAATATAGCTAATTGGTAAGACGGTGTACACTCTTTTTCCTTACTTGGGTTTTACCAAGGAGGTCTAACGAGGCATGACCCCGACTCAGCTCTTTTTCTCTCTTTTGTAATTCATAATTAATGAAAAATTCTTTATGTTCACCCATTGTCTCTATGATTTTATTCGATGCACAACGTTGTTGTGAACAAGATATTTTCAGGACGGACGATCCTAACAACGTATCCGTTGTTGGCGATGAACCTTTTCGAAGGTATAAAAGGATGAACCATATGGTGAAGGCTTGGGTGTAGTAAGCTGGTCCCTTTTTCAGGCCACGCTGAACCCCGAGAACGGTGAATGGGTAAAATCCAACACCGATTGAAGAAGAACGGTGAATGGGTAAAATCCAACACCGAGTGAAGAAGAACGATGAATGGGTAAAATCCAACACCGATTGAAGAAGAGCGGCGAATGGGTAAAATCCAACACCGTTTGAAGAAGAACGGTTAGTAGGATTAAACCGAACACCGGTGAAGACCTGGGTTGTAGGATTAAACCAAACCTCAGGAAATGGGTTGTAGGATTGTACCGAACCCCATTTGAAGGATCGGATTATAGGATTAAACCAAACTCCGAGTACGGTTAGTAGGATTAAACCGAACACCGGTGAAGACCTGGGTTATAGGATTAAACCGAACCTCAGGAAATAGGTTGTAGGATTGTACCGAACCCCATTCGAATGCTCGGATTGTAGGATTAAACCAAACTCCAAGTACGACTAGTAGGTTTGGCTGAACGTTGTGGAGGAATCAATCGTCATCCTCATTATTGAATTCGCTTAAAAGTACTTTCCCCGAGAATTCTTCACTCGGAAATATTTCACTTCGAAGTCACATTCAGGAAATATTCAACTCGGAAATATCTCTACCTGAAACGTACTCATTCGAAGTCAAAGCCTTTCTATGTCCAGAAGAGTTTCACCCAGAAATGCTTCACTCAGTGCCATACCACGCGGGAATCAGAGATGTCTCACTTGGTGCTATCCCGTTCAGAAATGTCTCACTCGGTGCCATCCTACGCGGAAGTGTCACACTCGGAGACACTCCACTCGGGAATGTTGCGTTCAGAAACTTCCTACCCGAACGAAGACTCAGATTGTAGGACTAAAACCGAACTCCGAGTATGGTTAAACCGAACGCCGTCGAAGGATCACTCGGAAATCTTCCACCCCGAAAGGATCAATCGGAAATCTTCCACCCCGGAAGGATCAACTCGGAAATCTTCCATCTGGAAGTAGGGATGGCAAAACGGGCTGGTCCGCCGGGCCTTGGCCCACCCCGACAAAGCCCGCCAAAAAGCGGGCCGGGCTGGCCCGCCCCCAAGTTAAACGGGCCAAAATATAGGGCCCGCCCCACCTAAGGCGGGCCCGATGGGTTGGCGGGCCGGCCCACCAAAGTTAAAATTGTAATTTTTTTAAAAAATGTGTCAAATTAAGATTAAAAAATTAGAAAAATAATTTTTTTTAAAAATTAAATAAAATATTATTAAAAGAAATGTATAAATAGTAAAAGATGTTATTTTTTTTTAATTTTAGAAAATCAAAGTATATATTTTAATAAAATAAAGTATAAATTAGTAATATTTATATTTTTCTCTTTTGGCGGGGGCGCGTCGGGCCGGCCCGCCCCGCCAAGGTTTTGGCCCACCAATGCGGGGCGGGCCTTGGCGGGAGACGGGCTAAAAATTCTTGCCCCGCCAAATTTGGCGGGCTTGGCGACATCCCTATCTGGAAGGATCACTCGGTATTTTTAAGACAAGCCCGAGCACGAGCCCTCGGCACCAAAGAAATAGAAGATTCGAATAACACACACATACTTTTACCAAATAGCACGAGGAAGCTCCAGGTAATGGAACTTCCCGGGTGACAAGGCCAAAACCTACCTCACTCGGAATCGCTCACTCAGAGTCAAATGCCTACTCGGAGTCACTCACTCAGAATCGTTCACTCAATAACGCTTGGGGACAATATTCAACGGTTAACAAGTACTGTGAAGAGGCACGTCATTTCCCACGTCGAAGATCAGCGGGATAGTCAGGGCTTAGACCTTCAAAGAATTCCTTTTCACTCACAGGACGACCCAACAAGCATTGTGTCAACATGGAACTTATACGTGTCTCAACAAATATTCTTGCAGGATATGCCGGCATACAGACCTCTCATGAACAGCATAGCTTATATGAGCAACTTACAGTCCCTCACACAAGCTAGGGGATAAATGATCCGGTTTGGATACCGACCCTAAGGTTAAGAGGTCATCTTAGCCGTCCTATAGTTCAACCGGTATCACAGGATAATGATCCGGACAACTCAATATATATCCGGTCTGGATACCAGCTCTAAGGTTAAGAAGTCATCTTAGCCGTCCTAGAGGTCAATCAGTATCATAGGATAATAATCCGGTCGGCAAATATATGATGCAAGTCTCTCCTACACCGGTCATCCGAAGTAACGTCCGAGACACCGGATACTTTATCCGATCTCATTCATCCGTCACGTAAAACCGTTTGCCTCAGTGTCATAACGAGATAAGAGGAGTCATTACTTAACGAGATAGATATCCTGTACAGCGGAATATGTCTTTTTCATTCACCGAAAGGATTAGGTACAATCACAGGTGTAATTTACGGAAAGGTGATTATCCTCCATCCCTATGTCAGAATCGTACACTGAAAATTAACCTACCCCCTGGCATACTTCGAATACTGAGCCACTCTGATTGACACTTTATACACGGCATCAGAACCTATGGGCCCACTGGCACCCAACGATTCATTTTCCACGCTCAATTATAAATAGCATATTCCAATACACATGCAAGGTTACGTTTTTTTAACTCTCATCTTACTATTGCATCGCTTGAGTATTCATTGAGTTCATATACACTCTTCTAACTTGAGCGTCGGAGAATCTTCGCAGGTGACACCACCTTTCGCCCACTCCAACATGAAACCCTGGTGTGAAGGATCTCCGGGACAACGAGACCGGTTTCTCCCACTGAGAGACCGGATTACAACACCGGATACCCATTGTACCGGTGTATAAACACTAAAATATATATACTTTTGTGGCTGGTCCCACACCGGATCGTAGACCCCGGTTAAGACCAGTTCATATACTTTATCCCATTATACAAATATCATAAAGTAAAAATTAGGGTAAATCAGATTGGAAATAGTAAAAGCTCATAATTATCATGAACATCATATCATGCAATTTACCAATATTTATTGAATATTGTATAAGAATTAAGCATTCACCTTTAATTCTTAGACCCTAATTATAGACTAAAACCCTTTTTTAGCCCTCTTAAAGTTTAGGGATTAGGAAAAAACCCTTTAAAAATAACTATAAGGTTTTGACACTTATAAAATTTTAGGATTTATGAATTTAAGGAAGAAGCCCTGAACTGATGAGGTGGCATGAGTTTGGGCCACCTCATCAGTGACGCATGTTAAAACTATTATGAATTAAATGCATTAGTTGCTTACGTATGAATAGTTGATATTAGTTATTTAAATTTTTAATTAAGGTAATTACTTAAGGTAATTAATTTTTTCTCCAAAATGTTGCATTTTGAATGGTTGAGCTTTTTGAAAGTCCCTTGTTCCCTCCCTCCCTCCCTCATATCTTGTCTTCTTATTCACTCTCTGTTATACTTGTGTACTCTGAACCTCGAGTGTCACTATTATGCAAGCTCCACTTTTGTGTGGCTGTGGAAAGGTGTGAGCAGACGTCAAAAACTAAAAGAGGGCCTAATTTATTATGCAGGTACGCTTTTTAAATGTTGTAGTATCGAACCCTATTATTTTAATTTGCTTTGGGATGGGGTTTGGGGTGGAAGGACCACATGTTTCTTGTTGTCTTTTTGTGGGTGTGTTATACTTTTGTGATTAAAAAAGCATAATTTAGTGTGTGTATATTGTATGTAGGTATGAATTTTAGTGTTGTGATACACCATAAGGGGAAGTTTGATGAGGGTCCACAATGTTGTATGTTGATAAAAAAATACATGCCATTCATAATGTAGACTTGGATAAATGGTCATACTTTAAGGCTAGGTCACTGGTGGAAGACCTTGGGTATAGAGGGGAATTTAAAATATGGTGGAAGAAACCAAGAGATTCTAAGTACAAGAGTGTGACATGGGACTCACATGTACTGGAAATGTGTGAGTATGCAGTTAATGAGAATTATGAGGTTGACTTGTATGTTGAACACTGTTTAACAGAGACTAATGAGGTTGTTTACTTGGATGAGGCAGAGAGTGTGGGCTTTAAAGGTGTGGTCTAAGGAGATGTGGGCCATGAAGGTGTGGCTGAGACCCAAGAAACCTAAACCCAAAACCAACAAGCCCAATATGATAACAGAAATAGGAGAGCAAAGTCTAGCCCTTATGTAAGTCCTAATAAAGTAGTGACCAGGAAAAAATTTACAAGAGTCAACTGAAAAGGTTGAGGAGTTTGAGGTCCACTGAGGTGCCCACCTCTGGGTCAACAGAGGAGGCAACTGAGTTACCAACTTGTGGGCCAACTGTGGAGCTAATTTAGTTGCCAAGTTGTGGGCCAATAGAGGAGCCAAGTGAAAGGCCTAGTGAGGCACCAAGTGGAGGGAATTTATCTGCTAAAAGTTTTATTTGTTGTCTCAACAGAGCAGGCTAAAGTTTTAAACATAGGTAAGTTACTTGTTCCTAAGTCAAGACTTGAACCTGAGTCAAGGAATGAACCTAGTGCATGAGTGAATTCTAAATTTTCAAGGGAAAATGTTGGACCCAACAGTACTGAGGAGACTAAGTGCAGGACTTACTTTAGGGATGACTATAACATCCTTAATTTTTTTAAAATTTTTTTTCAATATATCAAATAAATTTTTCGTAATTACTTTAAAATTTCTAAAACAGGAGTCGGTTTCCCCCAACCGGTGCCGTAGTCCGACTGACTTATTTTAGAATACAAATAAATACAATTTAACTTTTCATAAATATTTCCAAAAGCTAAACAAAATCTGAATTAATAATATCATTGTTGCTTTACAAAAGCGGACCGACCACTTTAAAATACAAATAAAATACATCACTCAGTAATCATAAGAGCCGGCCAAGGCTTCTACCCAAATAACTATGTTCACTATGTATTATGCATACTAATACATAATGCTCCAATCGGTCGAGTGACTTCAAGTGCCATCACTGTGTCTTCTATCCACTGTAAAATGATAAGTAGGGGGTGAGCATAAACATATCAAATAATAGTTATTGAATTGGATTAAAAGTCTAATCCATAACTATACAAATAACACAAACCGAGTCATATAATACAATATGAACAACATTTTCTATCAATAACACATAGGTCAGTTTGTACAAACCAAAAATTAGTGCATACACATGCTCAAACAAATGGATCCATTAAGTCTTTTAATTTTGTGTTGCAACACTAGCTCCCCGAGCAATAATTCAGCACTCAGCTGATTCGGCCGTTTTACAGGTACCAAACCGCTCTACGCCCCTAATGTAACACTGAGTACCATTCCCAGAGTGATAGTGGTCCTCTACTCAGTGCTACGGGCCAAACCCCGAGCCCCGCTCAAGAGGTTGCCTTGAGTCCCACCTAAGGTCTTTTGTGAAAATCACAACATATCTCATACTCATGCATCTCAAGCATATACATAAATATCATGAAAATTTCATATACTCATCATCAGTCTCATATCACTGTCGATATCAACATGAGAAATATGAATGGAATATATATATGAGAATATAAAGCGTCATACAAACAGGGTCTCAATAACAATTATGCACATAACACATATACTACATAATAATATCACCCCGCATCCATTCATAAACTATCTATTTGAAATGTAACGCTCCCCCTACCTGGAATAAAGAGTGCTTGCAGCTCTTAAAGCTATATTCCAATTCACAACTTGTAAATTCTGACTGGAATTTCAGTTTCGTGTCAGTTCAGAGATTTCTTCGTAAAGAGAAGAAATGGAGTTTGATTTCTTCTTCGTTAATGGCTTTTAGCAAGAGTTTGAAGAGAAAGATTGTGGATGATGTTTTTCACTTTTCAAAAGTCTTTAATTGATCTAACAGTAGTTGATATTTATATTGTTCATGCAAAAGAGACGTGAACAATAAAAAGATCTCTGCTGTACGTTTTCTTCAGATGATGAATAAGGGATAAGCATTTAATGAAAAGGGACATCACATAAGAAAAGGTCCCATATTTAGAAAATATCTTGAAAAGTGAAGCTGCTAAAAAGTAGAAGAACAGATTGACGTGTAAAGCTTTAGTCACTAAAATAATTATTAATTCCGACTCGGTTTTCAGTATATACCGACTCGGTTTTAGCCTTCTGGGCATATCTTTCCGAGAAGGTTTATCACAGCCTCTATCCGCTCGGAATTCCTTTATTCGGAGGAAAGGTTCCATCCCATAGAACACTCGGCTTTCTTTCCTCGGAAGTATCCCACATGATAATATTGCATTTAAACATACTCGGGTATATTTATGTCCGAGTCAATCTTTTGCTTACATCACTCGGAAATCTTCCCTCTAAAAATCACTCAGAATTTGAAGTCAACTCTCTCTCTCGGAAGTCTTTCCATTCGAACGAATCACTCGGGGTCAAGGACAATTCCGAAGACAAACCCGAGCATAAGCTTTTGGTCATTATTAAATATCAACCCGAGCATAAAATTAATGAAGTTCACCACTCGGATATTTACTTTCCTCGGGAATTGTTCACTCGGAACTATCCATTGGAAACATACTCGCTCCGAACCGTTTCACTCGGATTTTCCTTATTCGAAAGTGTCTCATTCGGACACTATTTTCTTAACTTAGAAATGATTTACTTAATGATGTTTCACTCGGAAACATCTTAACTTCTTTTGGAAATGGCTTCCTCGGTCTTACTTCACCCGGTATCGTACCATATTCACTCGGAATATCATATTTCAAACAGCATTCACTCGGAATTTCATTCAGAATTTCTCCATTAATCCTTAATGAATGAATTTTCTAAAAATTACAAAATTTGGGATGTTACAATGACGACCTACATGGTCTTGGTGGTGAGCATTATAGAGACATAGATTAAGGGTATGATACTAATAAGGTGCACACTGATGTTGAGACAGATGAGGAAGTTGGAGTTGAGAATAAGGCTTTTGATGAAGAAAAGATGAGGGAGAAGTATACTTTGAAGGTTGGAATAGAGTTCCAGACTATGACCCAATTTAGGTAGGCCATCAAAGAGTATAATCTGTACAAGGGTAGAGATGGGAAGTTTGAAAAATATGAGCCTGAGAGGTGTCGTATGAAATGTACAAATAAGGATTGTAGCTGGAAGACATTTGGTAGCAAAGCAGGGAGAACAAATGTGATTATGTTAAAGGCTTTTGGACCTTAACACATCTGTCTTAGAGTATTTGAAAACAAAAACCAAAATTCTAAATAGGTTGCCAAGCTTATTTTAAAGCACTTAAAAGTCAACCCTAAGCTTACAATACCTAAAATCATAGAGATTTTTAGATCTCAACATGTTGTGCTGTTGATTGATTGGTCTGCCTACAAAGGGAAAATACTTGCATGTAATATCTTAGAGGGTGATGGTAGCAAGCAGTACAGCATGTTGTGGAGCTACAGTGTTGAGTTAAAACATATATTAAGTGCTAATAGATGCAAGCTACAGTTGGAGAACCTAGGTGAAGATCTAAATCCTCGATTTAGTGCATTTTATATGTGTTTGAATGCCTGCAAGTAGAGTTTCTTGAGTGGTTGCAGACCCTTTATTGGAGTAGATGGATGCCATCTGAAGAACAAGAATGGAGGTTAGCTTTTAACTGCAGTTGGAAAGGTTACGAATGACCAATACTTTTCACTTGCAGTTGTTGTGGTTGAGGTTAAAAATAAACAAAGCTGGAAAGCCTACTCTTTGAGAATATTAGTGATATGAGGACCAACAAATATGTTTTTATTTCTAACCAACAAAAGGTATTATGTTAAAGCTAATTTAACTTTTGGTATGTAAAGTTTGTTTTCTGAGTTGATATTTACTTGAATGAATTGTACTTGTAGGGTTTGTTACAAGTTTTTAAGGAGTTGCTAGATGGTGTGGAGTACAGGTATTATGTCAGACACTTGTACATAAACCTGAAGAAGAGGTATGGTAGGGTGCCTTACTTAAAAATCTGATGTTGGGTGTAAGTAAAGCAACTTTTGTTCAGGGATGGGAGACCAAAATGCAACAGATCAAAGAGCTTGATAAGATGACATATGATTGGCTAATTGCAATTCCAACCAAGACCTGGTGTTAACATGATTTTTCATATTACCCTAAATGTGATGTAATCATAAATAACACATGTGAGGCTTTCAACTCGGTTATACTACCTTGTAGGGATAAGCCAATTATTACAATGTTGGAGTGGTTAAGACAATATTTGTTAGGTAGGTTTGCTAAACTAAGATCAAAGTTGTGGAGCATTGAAGGGGATATTATGCCAAGACCAAGAAAGAGACTGCACAGAGAAGTTGAGTTCAGTGGGAAATGGGTTCCAGTTTGGGTTGGAGACTTGCTTTTTAAGATAAAACACACTAACTCAAACCACATGTTTGTTGTTGATTTGGCCAAAAAACATTACAACTATAATTGGTGGGAACTGAATGGAATTCTCTACAGGTATGTTGTCTCTGCTATGAAATACAAGGGTGATATACCTGAGCAATTTGTGTCACCATGATACTCTAAAAACACATATGCCAAGTGCTATACTGGGATTATACAACCAGTTAATGGTCAGTCCATGTGGCCACATGTTGATGCACCACATGTCCTCCCTCCCTTATAAAAGAGAGGACCTGACAGACCAAAAAAAACTTAGGAGGAGAGACCTCTATAAAGAAGACAACCCCCCAAAAGGCCATTATTTGCAGGCCAGTACCATTGCATCAACTATGATAATACTGGGCATAACAGAACGACATGTCCAAATGTAAGTCAAAATGGACCTGCACCTACAGTATATAACATGTCCATTTCCCTGCACCTTTTCCTGCAGTATTGCATATTCCATCTTTTGTTTTTTTTTCAGATTGCACCTGCATATGACCCTACAGGTGGTGAAGCTGATGATTCTACACATGATGGAGGTGAACCTGATGCGCCTGATGGCCAGTCTGATGTACATCATAGAGGTGAACCTGATGCACCTGATGGGCAACCTGATGTAACTGATAGGCAACCTGATGGGCAATCTAATGCACCTGATGCCACAACAACATCAATGAGGGGAAGACCCAAAGGAAGGCCAAGGGAACAAAGAGGAGCAGGAGGAAGAGGAAAGGGGAACAAGGAGGGGAACAGGATCTG
Organism: Clitoria ternatea; assembly: GCA_037962975.1. Classification (NCBI taxonomy): domain Eukaryota; kingdom Viridiplantae; phylum Streptophyta; class Magnoliopsida; order Fabales; family Fabaceae; genus Clitoria; species Clitoria ternatea. Next base: position 282,907,550 of record CM075671.1, on the reverse strand, counting down.
AGACTGTGCCAGGGAGTATAACTGAATGTTATGACTTCCCAAAAACCCAACAAAGTGTCAACAATTGAATTTACTTCATTCTCTAAAATTTCTACTTATTGTATTGCCTTGGAACTTGACAAATAGGTTCTTCAATTATATGTATATTTAACACACAATGACCAACAAGTCCTTTAATTTAATAGGTCAACTTCTGTTTTAATTATTGTGTATTGAGTTCTAGTGTTGGATGGGTTATTTTGTGCATGATGTCCCTCAATAACTTCATTAAAACCAAAATAACTTCATTGAAATCAGAATAAACACATAAAGAACAAACCAGATAATTCCATTAGAATACTTGTTCATTACAAACCAAAACAACATAACAAACCTTACATTTAATAAAACCCTAAACCCTAGATATTATATGGACTTTTCCCCTAAACCCTTGATGTTGTAGGGGGTTTTTCTAAACCCTTGATATTGTAATGACTTCTTCCTAACCCCTATTAAACACAAAGTACTTCTTACAACAAAACCAAAACACAACCCTTACTACTTTGTTGCTACATATAACATCATCATCATCAACGTAATGGCCTAGGAAATAATTATAACCGTCACTAACATTGAAGATTTGCTTTTCTCATCCACCATCTTAGATTTCATTTCGCATTCTTGAGCTAAAATTCCTCATGTAGCTTCTCAAGATCCCACTTGCAGGTACAACCCTTACTTTTACTCCCTTCAACCTGAGTAGTAGGAGCAGTACGAGCCCACTTGAAAAACCCACAGTCTTCATTGCTCTGAGACAAAAAAATACAACCCATAAAAAAAACCCAGCTACAACAACCCTTAATGAAAACGATGGCCACTTACCAAGAAAAATGGACACTTCCAAAAGGTGCTTCCATTGTTCTTCTTTGTTTTTGAAACAAGAAAAACAAGGTGCTCCCCACACCCACATTGAATGTGTTCAATCTCCTTGGATAAGGAACACCCGGTTGAGACATTTGATGTTGCCATGTGTTTTTGAGTTCTTCGGTCATGAGGTTGAAGACGCAATGCAATTAATTTTTGTTTCCTACTCTAAAGGTTGAAGAGATTTGTTAATTAGGGTTTCTTAATTTAGGGATTAGGGTAAAACTTCACACATAAGCAACCAATGTATTTACTTAATAATATTTTTGACACGTGTAACTAATGTGATGATGTTAGGGAATCCCATTAGGGTCAGGCAGCGGAAACACAAAGGATTCCCAAAAGAATTACAAACACGTATGTCTTAAAGCATTATGCTAAATTAAAAATTTTAATTAGGGTTTACCTCTTGTAGACGCAGAACAAGTTTCTCGATCGAAGCAATTGTAACTTCGCCCTTAGGAGTCCACACGAGCACTCCCACCAGAAAAACAGAGCTCCGAATGCTAGTACGGAAATTTTGTTTTGGTCTAATTTCTGAGCAGCAGCCTATGAGCATCTCATGCTCTATATATAGGCTTAGGTCTTGACCTGAGCTCTCATTAAACATTGGGCTCCTGACTCATTCTAAATGAGTTAGGCCCAAATAGTTTTATTTTCAGTCCAACTAAAATAAAACTATCCTCTGGTGGGCTTATGACACGCTGTCGTTGTCGGGTCAAATAAAAAGTTAAATTAATATAGTATAAGGTGAACAACCTTAGTCGTCTCTCGAGGACCTTAGTTCAATTAGTTACACTCAATTTAGTTATAATAAAGGGGGGGGGGTTTGTGTTGAGATTGAAAGGAAAATTAAGTGATTATATAATAGTGCAAAAAGTAAATTTATGAGTAAGAATAATCAAATTTAGAAACAACCAACCCAAGGAATTAATAAATCTTTTAGTTAACTAATCATTGATCACAAATATGATTAAATATAATTAATTTCTCAACCTTGAATCATTTGGAATCCCTAAATGATTATATTCTAGAAAATCTTCTAGAATTGAATTAATGAACTAATAAGAATAATCAATCGATATATTCTTATTAATTACTAAAATAACTTTAAAACCATAATTTGATTAAGTTAAGAAACTAAATAGAAATCTCTTATTTAGTAACTTAATCTTTGTTCTCAAATTGATTATTGATTAACCAACCAACATCAGTTTAGATTATAGATTATTTAATTATATACCAATCGGTTATACACTTAAATAATCTACCATCATAAGTGCTTGAGAAACAAAGAAAAGTAATTATCTTCAATCAAAATATTAAGAGCAAGAACTCAAAGTTAACATAAAGAAAAATTAAATTCCTTGAGTTGATTTTAAAAGATTAAGCTTCCATGATAATTTTTAACAATGAAAGCTAATATTAAATTTACTAAAACTTTGATTATAAAAGTAAATAACAAATAATAAAATTAACTTACTTGATATTGAGGAAGGGAAATGAAAACCATAACTTGAAGGATGGAATATAGAACAAGGAGATAAAGAAAAAGAAAGAACTAAAACTTAAGAAGCTAAAGCAAAGATATAGAATTGTAATGAAAACTAAAGCATGTATTTCTTATGTATTTCTTGTGTATCTACCTTACAACTTCAAGCATCTATTTATAGGCAAGATATGATGATACTATACATTCATTTTCTGATTATTAATGCATTTTTTCAACATTGGTGGGCTTGAAATTACAATAATTCAAAAGAAGATAATGGTAGGTGTTGAAATTCATTCTCCTCTTTATCTTCTCCACATTGCGAGTCCAATATGACCTTCTAGATGGCCGAATTTTGAAAAACCTTCAACATGAAAGTTGTCTATCTCTGTCTTATTGAGAATTTGGCGCAAGAATTAGGTCATTTGGATATCTAGAGCTCCAGATATGTGTATTTTGGTGAACTATGTCAATGCTGGTGGGACACATGAGGGCTGGTTGATTCAAGCTCCATTTCTTTATTTTTTTCAGATGCAAAATAACCAAATCTGATCATCATGATGTAGCCCTCTGTCTTAGCTTTCCATGGGCTCCAAGATTAGCCCATTTGGATCACAAAATCCCAAGTTATGGCCAAAATAAGGCAAGATACTCAAGATACATACAAAAAAATGAAAATTGAAACATATATACATAATACTTTAATTTAACTAAACAACATAAAACTTAATTAAAATACTATTATTAAACATAGTAATTATATAATAAACCCTAAGTGTAAAACTATAAAAAGTGTATTAAAATTGATTTATCAAATTCCCCCACACTTAAGCTTTTGCACTCCAGGGCAAAACCAAACCAAAAACTAAAATGAGAAACAACAGAAAAAGTTTTTTTTTCAAATTGATTTTTTTTGAAGTCTAAAATAATAAGTAATACACATCATCCCTTATATCAAGAGGTCATGATAAGTGTGAATAAGAAGCATTACATACTAGTTTCACAAATTGAGTGATCAAATCAAAGAGTGGATGAAAATGTGATAGATGTTCTCTTTATGCTCTCTATATCTTAATTGTTTGGGTTTATGTATACTCTCAGAAATCACCCAAATAAATTAGCACTACCATAGGCTTGACAAATTTCTAATTTCCATATTTGAACACATATGCATGCAAAGATCAAAAGGACTTTATTAAGGTTGTATTGGGGCCAAGGTGATATAGGGTGGATAAAATGAAATAGTATGGCTAAACTTAGGGTTGAAAAAGAGCAATGGAGTAAGTTCAGTGATTGTGGAAGTACATTTTGAAACTAAATACTTAGCAAAATGAAACATGAGGGGGGATAAAACATGAGAATAAATCCTCCTGATTATTTTCATACATATATTCACCACTTCTTCTTTTTCTTCTTTTTATTTTTTTCTTTATTATTTTTTTTCTTACTTTCTTTTTGAACAATAAAACAACAACATATATATCTTGGGTACATTTCCACAATCATCAAGAATCTTTATTCATAGTAATTCCAAAACTCCTAATCAATTCCTAAGCAAAGGTGATCATGTTTTTTTTGGGGCTATTGGCAAATTATGTGGCTGAATTAAGAAATGGATATAGGCTCAACGTGGGTAACAATGGAAAGTATGTAAGGTAAGGCATATGGCTAGTGGCTAGTTAAAATAAAAATGGCCTTAATCACATCAAAGCATGCACATGGAACATAATACGTCAAAAAGAAACAAGTCAAGTTCTAGAGTACTAATAAATAAGGGTTAATCAAGAAAAAGAAAAGATGGCATAATATGATCCATCCAATTAAGCTCAAAATCTCACCGAGGGTGGTCAATCTATCATAATTCATATACAATTTGATCTTCACAAACAACTTATTAAATTAATATGCAAGGAAATTATTCACAACATGTCATGAAATATTGGACAAGGGTGATGCAATTACTCATTACTTAGACAAATTTAAAAAACAAATTTAGTGAAAGGCATGTAGAATTTAAAATAAAAAACTAGAAATGATGATTTTTTTATTTTATTTTATTTTATTGTGAACAAGAAACAAAAAAGGAAAAGAAAATCATAACCAAATATTGGTGTCAAGATCCGGTTCCTTATGCTTCTTGCTCTGTACTTTTTTTTAAGGGCGCTTAGTAACGAAGATACCTACAACAAATTGGTCAGTTCAATTGCATGTGAAATGATTAGTATAACTGAACAATTTGATTGTGTCATACAACCCAGTTTCATAGGCCTTGTGTTAGAACCCATAAGAAAAATATCATCAACACAACTATGAGTAGCATCAAGAGCAATAACATAATCTTAATTCATTCGTATGCCTATAGAAAGACTCTGCTATATCATCCATTAAGAGAAAATAAAGAACCTGATGATTGACTAGTGGTGAGGTGTGGCTCCGATCTGAAAGAAAAGGATGAAGGAAAAGTGTGGCGGCTGAAGAATGATGAAGATGATATTTATGGTTGTAGAATGGTTGATGTCGAATAGAAATGATTCGGGTGAAGGTAAAGGCAAAGGTGCGGCACTAAAGTAAATATAGTGGCTATGTGTATATGTGTGTGTGTGTTTTTATTTTTTATTTTTATTTTTTATGAAAATGGTTTTGATAAGGAAAGTGAAACGATTGTAGTTATCCGAGTTAGATTTGTTATGAGAATGCGTCTCAAGAGTTTGGACTCTTTACTCAGCCCATCCCAACAAAAGTACTCATAAAAGAAAAGAAAAAAAAATTATTATTATTATTTTTTATTTTTTTTTAAAATTAAACAAAAGTGATACTGAAACTATATAGTGAAGGATACGTCTCAAGACTTTGGTTCTCAAAGATGCATCTTTATGACTTTAGATACAACTTTCCCAAATTAATCTTTACTCTGTCTATCCCTCACAAAAAAATAATAAAATATATATATATAACTCAGACCCCCCCACACTTATTCAAGACATTGTCCTCAGTGTCTTATATGATTTCCACAGTCTATTTTTTTTAATGATTTTTTTTTAAAATATAGATAAAGGTGAGAAAGAAGTTATAACTGAAGGGTGGTGTCTGGTTCTGGATTCTTTCGCTTGTGTGTGTGATCCTTATCTTGCTTCAAGAGGGGTTGAGGTTGGGGTAAAAAGCTCTGCAAAATATCAATCAATTCATCTGCATCTGATGAAACATGAATGAATGATCGATCATCTTGAGTTATGAGGCCCTGTTCCACAGCTTTATCTAAAAACATTAATAAACTGTCATAAAAACCATTAATATTTAATAATCCTAATGGCTTTTTATGAAAGTTCATGCTACACCATGATAAAATGCAAAATATTTCCTCAAAAGTACCAAAACCTCCAGGAAGTGCGATAAAGGCTTCAACACCTATAACCATACGAGCCATTCGTTGATAGAGGCTTGTAACTTTTACCTCAGTTCCTATAGCAATAGCTGGTGTAATACCAACATGATGTAGGATGATACTAGAGACGTTGCTTCCTTCAACTAGTGCAGATAGTGCCATGGAGCCTCTCAAACCCTGTACTCCTCCTCTATACAAGACCTTTATTTCTTTCGCAGCCAATAGTTTTCCCAACTTAGTAGCTGCTATTAGGTACTCCTTACAATTACCATTGTTGGATCCACCAAACACACAAATGGATTTGATTTTTTTCATCTTTTTTTTTGTGTTTTCCATATAGAGTTATGCGCCCTTATATAGATAAAAATTGAGATGAAATAATTGATGAAAGATAAAAAGTTTACATAATTATTATTATATAAAAATAAATGACGGTAATGAAGAAATTTGAAAAGACATGATTGAAGAAAATAAAAATAGGTAATTTTAAAAGTCAAAGTGAATTCAGAAAAGTAAAACATTGAAAACAACAGTAAATATGTACAGTAGTTGTGATTATGGCTCATATCTTCCTCTGGTTTTACGTCCAGTAACGGCTTAAACGCCTTCTATGAGTCGAGGTTTTTGCTACCCATCCAGTTTTCTTATAAACTGGCAAACAGGGTCGTTTAACGCCAGATTCCCAAGGCTATAGTTTTCTTTTTGTTGAATGAATAGATCATATAATTTCAGAAGGACTCCTTGAACCGTTCCACATGGATGCGTCTCAAGAGTTTGGATTAAGTTATCCAAGTTTTCTTTACTCAGTCCATCCTTTATAAATTTAATTTTGTCCTCCCGATTTATAGATACCATTCTAGGGTTCCTACAACGTGTATCACAATTCCATCTTGCACACTTATGGCAAACTCCCATCCTTTTAGCTCTTCGTTTTTTAGAATAAGAACTACGTCCCATATCTGGTAAATGTTTTATATAGGACTTATGTAATTCACCAGAGAGACGTACCTTTGCTTCAATAAGCCAACAAACATCCTCTGGAATGCCAAAATATGTGAGTAGTTTTAACCTTTGAACTCGAGCTTTGTAAATTTTTACAATCACATCGTGTGGAAGTGTAGGGAATCTTTCCTTAAGTTTTGCAAGAGTTTGTCCCATTGTCAGATTACTTTGAAGTTGTGGCTGTTTAGAAAAGAGAGAATAGAAAACGAGGTTATAGAGAATAGTAGAGATGAAGAAGGTGAAAAGGTGATAGGTTGCCTTCTATCAAGCGCTTGTTTAACGTCACGAGCCTGGCGATGACCTTTTAACTACTGCAAGAAAATGTTAATAATGCCAAAACAATAATAGTAATAATAATTAAGACAAGTGTTAGCACCGAAAAGAATGATGATGTAATTAATTGATATCTATTTTTTTATACAAATATTGTTATTAGGAAAAATTAGTCAAAATATTTGGCATCACACAAATACACCTCCGTATCTATGTGCTCTTGGAACCCTTGAAAGAAAGGTTTAAGTCGGTGCCCATTTACCTTGAAAACCTTGTTTGTCGCTTTATCTGAAATTTCAATCACACCATAAGGAAAGATATTAGTTATTTCAAATGGGCCTGCCCATTTAGAGCGAAGCTTACCAGATATGAGCTTTAGACGTGAGTTGTACAATAAAACTTTTTGTCCAATGAAAAAGTTTTTTCTCAAGATCTGTTTGTCATGAAAGGATTTGGCTTTTTCTTTATAGGTTTTAGAACTTTCATAAGCTTCCAAACAAATTTCTTCCAGTTCCTGTAGTTGGAGTTTCCTTTCTTTACCGGCCTCATTTAAGTTCAGGTTACATTGTTTTACTGCCCAATAAGCTTTGTGCTCAATTTCTACAGGTAAGTGGCATGATTTTCCAAAAACAATCCTATAGGGTGACATTCCAATAGGTGTTTTATAAGCTGTTCTATAAGCCCAAAGAGCATCTTCTAACCTTTTGCTCCAATCTTTCCTATTTGGTTGTACTGTTTTTTGAAGGATCATTTTTAATTCCCGATTGGACACTTCAGCTTGCCCATTTGTTTGGGGGTGATAAGGTGTTGAAACCTTATGCATAACTCCATATTTTTTAAGAAGGGACTCCATTTTACGGTTGCAAAAATGTGATCCTTGATCACTAATGATGGCTTTAGGAACACCAAACCTGCAAAATATGTGTGATTTAACAAAATCTGCAACAACTTTAGAATCATCAGTTCGAGTAGCTTTAACTTCAACCCATTTAGACACATAATCGACCGCAAGTAGTATATAAACTAAACTAAAAGATACAGGAAAAGGTCCCATGAAATCTATGCCCCAAACATCAAAAATTTCACAAAATAACATGGGTTGTTGAGGCATCTCATTTCTACGAGATATGTTTCCCATTCTTTGACATCGTTCGCAAGATTTACAAAATGTATATGCATCACGAAAAATTGTTGGCCAATATAAACCAGATTCTAATACTTTCCTTGCTGTACGTTGAGGTCCAAAATGTCCACCACATGCATATGTATGACAAAATGTAAGAATGGAATGAAATTCATTTTCAGGTACGCACCTTCTAATGACTTGATCAGTACAAAGTTTTCATAAGTAAGGATCATCACAAACATAGTATTTAGAATCACTTTTTAGTTTTATTATTTGTTGTTTAGATGCATGTATGGGAGTAACAGAAGCAACTAAGTAGTTTACCAAATCAGCAAACCATGGAGTAGAATCATGTATTCCCATAAGTTGTTCATCAGGGAAGTCATCTCTAATGGAAATTGGGTCAAGTTCTTTTTCAATTCTGCTTAAGTGATCAGCCACCAAATTTTCTGCTCCAATTTTATCCCTAATTTCAATGTCAAATTCTGGGAGCAACAACATCCACCTGATCAATCTTGGTTTTGCATCTGGTTTCTTTAAAAGGAACTTTAATACTGCATGATCTGAAAATACAACTACTTTTGAACCGAGCAAATAAGATCTAAATTTGTCAAGTGCAAACACAATAGCAAGTAGTTCTTTTTCTGTGGTAGTATAGTTTATTTGTGCAGTATCCAAAGTTTGTGAGGCATAGTAAATAACATGTTGTACTTTACCTACTCTTTGAGCAAGAACAGCTCCTAATGCATAATTTGATGCATCGCACATAAGTTCAAATGGAAGTGACCAATCTGGTGCCTGGATGATAGGAGTGGTAGTTAAAGCTTTCTTTAAGCAATCAAAAGCCTCTTTACATTTGTCCTTAAAGTCAAATGTTATATTTTTTTGTAGTAAGTTAGACAACGGAAGGGCTATCTTACTGAAGTTTTTTATAAACCTTCTATAAAAACCTGCATGACCAAGAAAAGAACGAATATCTCGCACACAAGAAGGATAAGGTAATTGAGAAATTACATCAATTTTTGCAGGATCTACTTCTATGCCTTTTTTAGATATTACATGGCCTAAAACTATACCTTCTTCTACCATAAAGTGGCATTTCTCATAATTAAGAACAAGGTTAGTTTCAATGCATCTATATAATACTTTATCTAGACTATTTAAGCAAGCATCAAATGATGAACCATATACTGTGAAATCATCCATAAATACTTCCATGCAATTTTCAAGAAAATCAGCAAAGATACTAATCATGCATCGTTGAAAGGTACCAGGGGCATTGCATAAGCCAAAAGGCATCCTCCTATAAGCAAAAGTGCCAAAAGGACATGTAAATGTTGTTTTTTCTTGATCTTCTGGTGCAATATAAATTTGGAAGTAACCTAAAAATCCATCTAAAAGGCAATAATGTGACTTACCTGCCAGTCGTTCTAACATTTGATCAATGAAAGGTAAAGGAAAGTGATCCTTTCGGGTTGCTTTGTTAAGTTTCCTGTAATCAATGCATACTCGCCAACTATTTTGGATTCTGGTAGGAATTAGTTCATCATTTTCATTTTTAACCACTGTAATTCCAAAATTTTTGGGAACCACTTGTACAGGGCTGACCCAAGTGCTATCTGATATAGGGTAAATGATGTCAGCTTGTAATAATTTTGTTACCTCTTTTTTAACTACATCAAGGATCTGAGGATTAAGTCTTCTTTGTGGTTGCCTTACTGGTTTAACTTCTTCCTCTAATAGAATTCTATGCATACACATGGAAGGGCTAATACCTGGGATATCTGCCAAAGTCCAACCAATTGCTTTCTTATGCTTCTTAATAATCTGCAACAACATTGTTTCTTGATCAACATTTAATTTGTTAGAAATAATCACTGGAAGATTCTTATCTTCCTCTAAATATGCATACTTTAAATGTTCAGGAAGAGGTTTTAACTCTAACATAGGAGGCTGCATTATTGAAGGAATCAACTTGGTTGAATTTGTCTCAACAACTTATACTTCAACATAATCAGATGTATTTGTAACTACTTTAATCAAATTATCACACTCTGATTCTTTTGAAACAACATCTAGAACTGTATTTTCTGTTTTAAGGGAGTTTGGATCATTATTATCATTAAGCAAATATTTCTCAATTTTAGCACACACATTGCATTGATGAGAATCCATGCATGAATCACAAACAAATAAATCATAAAAATTAGACAATACAGGAAAATCAACATCATCAGACAACTTAATAATATTATCCTCAACTAAATCAGTTATTAAGTCAATTTGAAAAATAGAATGATCCTCAGTAGGATGCTTCATAGCATCTAAAATGTTGAATCTAACTACACTGTCTCCAAATTCCATAGAAAGTGTTCCTGCATGCACATCTATCTTTGTTCTAGCTGTTTTTAAGAATGGTCTACCTAAAATTATTGGAGCTTTATTGATGGAATTCTCACTTTCCATATGTAGAACATAAAAATCTGCAGGAAAAATTAAATCATTAACTTTAACAAGGACATCTTCAATAATTCCTGCAGGATATGCAGAGCTTCGATTTGCTAATTGTATAACCACACCTGTAGTTTGCAAAGGTCCAAGGGAAAGTGAAGTAAATACAGTCATAGGCATAACATTAATAGATGCACCTAAGTCTAGCATGGCATTTTCAAATTTGTTATTGCCTATTATGCATGGAATGGTAAACGTCCCAGGGTCTTTACATTTTTCTGGTATATGTGACAAAAGTTTTTCAATTAATACAGACACATTTCTACTTATATTAATCCTTTCATTGCCTTTTAGTCTTCTTTTATTAGTGCATAGTTCTTTAAGGAATTTGGCATATCTTGGGATTTGCTTGATGGCTTCTAATGAAGGTATATTTACCTCTACTTTTCTAAATGTTTCCAAGATCTCCTCATCCATTTTTTTATTTTGTATAGATTTTTGTCTTTGTGGAAATGGAAGAGGGATATGTTGCTTATCAGGACCAGCTGCAGAAGGAGGATTTGTAAGAGATATATCATTACTATTATTACTTGAACTATCTAAAACTTCTTTTGCATGTTTTTCTGTGACAATAGTATTTTCAGTTTGTTGTTGTTTTTCTGGTCCTTGGATAGCTTTACCAGATCTTAAAGTAATTGTACTTACATTTTTAGGATTGACAATTGTCTGAGCGGGCAACTTATCTGAACCTTGAGACTGCAAATGGTTTAAAGATGTAGCTAATTGACCAATCTGATTTTCAAGAGTCTGAATTGTAGCCTCAGTTCTTTTTTAGAAGTTCAGATTATCTACTGACATTTGCTTTATCAATTCCTCCAAATTTGATTTCTCAGTGGAAGGTGTAGCTATTTGTGTAGCTTGTTATTGTACATGAGGAGGTTGATATGGTCTGCTTGGTCCAGTATTTACCTAAAAAGGTGCATGAGGTTGTTGTGAGGAATTACCCTATCTTAAATTAGGGTGATTCCTCCAACCAGGATTATATCTGTTAGAAGAAAGATCATAATTATTATGTTGTTGTTGTGGCAGTCTGTTATTGTATAAGTTGGCAGCACATACTTGAGGATTTTCATCAGGAATTTTAGCTTCCTGCAGTGAAGGACAACAATCGGTATAATGATCTAATGAAGTACAAATAGAGCATACCTTAGAAGGGGTTGCAGGTTGTTGTTTTTGAGACACAATAATATTTTTCATAAGTGTTGCTAGTTCAGCAAATTTACTTTCCCATTTTTTTATCTCCATCATTAGTAGTTTTAATTTCATGGACTCCTCTAATTACTACAGAATTATTTCTGGTGGCATGTTGTTGAGCATTAGCAGCCATGTTCTCAATTAAAGTTTTTGCTGTATTTGTAGTTTTATTTTGCAAAGCACCACCACTAGCTGCATCAACTAAAGTTCTATCCATTGGATTAAGACCTTCATTGAAATATTGTATGAGAAGTTGGTCTGTAATTTGGTGATGGGGACAACTAGCACACAATCTTTTAAATCTTTCCCAGTATTCATAAAGATTTTCCCGGTCATGTTACCGGATGCCACATATTTCTTTTCTAATTGAGAAAGTTCTTGAAGCGGGGAAAAATTTTTCAAGAAACATTTTCTTTAAGTCATCCCAACTTGTAATAGAGCCAGGAGGAAGGTAAAATAACCAATCCTCAGCGATATCTGCTAGGGAGAAAGGAAAAGCTTTAAGTTTTACATGTTCTTCTGAAACCCCTTCAGGTTTCATGGTAGAGCAAAGGATATGAAATGCTTTTAAATGTTTATGAGGATCTTCACCTGCACGACGGTGAAACTTTGGTAACAAATGAACTAAACCAGTTTTAAGCACAAAAGGAACATCTTCCTCAGGATATAAGATGCATGATGTTTGATTAGTGACATCTGGTGTAGCTAGTTCTTTTAATGTCTTTTCAGCCATGTTATGCAAATACTCAGAAGTTGAAGGTTTAGTTTTATTATTTATGCTATTAGCTAGAATATTATTATTATTATTATTATTATTATTATTATTATTATTATTATTATTATTATTATTATTGTCTAATAGTTTCTTAGATGATCTAACTAATTGATAAAATGTTCTATCTATTTCAGGATCAAAAGAATATAGTGGCTCGGGATTAGATCTAGTCATGCACAATACATCTACATATATTGTAACAAAATACTACAACTATGTAATAAAAGGAAAAAGTTATCATTTTAATTATGAAAATTTAAAGATTTTTTTTATTTAATTTTTTTTCAATGGTTGAAAATGAGATTACTAGAAAATGAATAAGAATATAATAAAGTGGAATTTTTTTTAATTTTTTATATGCTCACATTCAACCAAACCTTAATATCTTCAATACACCTACAAAAAAATGTAAAATATATTAGATAATTGAATGTAAATAATTAGGACCAAAGGTCCCCGGCAACGGCGCCAAATTTGACACGCTGTTGTTGTCGGGTCAAATAAAAAGTTAAATTAATATAATATAAGGTGAACAACCTTAGTCGTCTCTCGAGGACCTTAGTTCAATTAGTTACACTCAATTTAGTTATAATAAAGGGGGGTTTGTGTTGAGATTGAAAGGAAAATTAAGTGATTATATAATAGTGCAAAAAGTAAATTTATGAGTAAGAATAATCAAATTTAGAAACAACCAACCCAAGGAATTAATAAATCTTTTAGTTAACTAATCATTGATCACAAATATGATTAAATATAATTAATTTCTCAACCTTGAATCATTTGGAATCCCTAAATGATTATATTCTAGAAAATCTTCTAGAATTGAATTAATGAACTAATAAGAATAATCAATCGATATATTCTTATTAATTACTAAAATAACTTTAAAACCATAATTTGATTAAGTTAAGAAACTAAATAGAAATCTCTTATTTAGTAACTTAATCTTTGTTCTCAAATTGATTATTGATTAACCAACCAACATCAGTTTAGATTATAGATTGTTTAATTATATACCAATCGGTTATACACTTAAATAATCTACCATAATAAGTGCTTGAGAAACAAAGAAAAGTAATTATCTTCAATCAAAATATTAAGAGCAAGAACTCAAAGTTAACATAAAGAAAAATTAAATTCCTTGAGTTGATTTTAAAAGATTAAGCTTCCATGATAATTTTTAACAATGAAAGCTAATATTAAATTTACTAAAACTTTGATTATAAAAGTAAATAACAAATAATAAAATTAACTTACTTGATATTGAGGAAGGGAAATGAAAACCATAACTTGAAGGATGGAATATAGAACAAGGAGATAAAGAAAAAGAAAGAACTAAAACTTAAGAAGCTAAAGCAAAGATATAGAATTGTAATGAAAACTAAAGCATGTATTTCTTATGTATTTCTTGTGTATCTACCTTACAACTTCAAGCATCTATTTATAGGCAAGATATGATGATACTATACATTCATTTTCTGATTATTAATGCATTTTTTCAACATTGGTGGGCTTGAAATTACAATAATTCAAAAGAAGATAATGGTAGGTGTTGAAATTCATTCTCCTCTTTATCTTCTCCACCTTGCGAGTCCAATATGACCTTTCTAGATGGCCGAATTTTGAAAAATCTTCAACATGAAAGTTGTCGATCTCTGTCTTATTGAGAATTTGGCGCAAGAATAAGGTCATTTGGACATCTAGAGCTCCAGATATGTGTATTTTGGTGAACAATGTCAATGCTGGTGGGACACATGAGGGCTGATTGATTCAAGCTCCATTTCTTTATTTTTTTCAGATGCAAAATAACCAAATCTGATCATCATGATGTATCCCTCTGTCTTAGCTTTCCATGAGCTCCAAGATTAGCCCATTTGGATCACAAAATCCCAAGTTATGGCCAAAATAGGGCAAGATACTCAAGATACATACAAAAAAATGAAAATTGAAACATATATACATAATACTTCAATTTAACTAAACAACATAAAACTTAATTAAAATACTATTATTAAACATAGTAATTATATAATAAACCCTAAGTGTAAAACTATAATAAGTGTATTAAAATTAATTTATCAGCTTACTCTATGTGTGTGACCCTATAGGTAAAATATTCGGTTATATTAATAATAAACTATTTTATTATTAATATAAAATAAGAGTGGTATCTAGTAATACATCATTATGTCCGAATATTATTTATCATCGACATGACCTATAAGTGATAATTATTTTTTATATATCTATTCCTTTTGTCACGATATCTAATTGGGCCCAAGGCATGGTCGTCATCATCCTTGGCCCAATTCATTTTACTTGATACCAGAGTAGACTTTATAGAATAAATATCTAATATTTATTCGTCCTAGCATGGCCATGCATTTCATTAGTCTCACTCCATCAAGTGGCTCATAGATATCACTCCTGTCACATAGGAGAGACAAATTCCATCTACATCATTCACATCCCTCTACATAATTTATCTATTGCCTAATCATAATCTTTATGGTCATCTTATTACAGATAACGTTTGATTGTATTAAAACAATAAACTCCTTATGTAGGAATCGTAGTGACTTCAGGTCGAAGGACTACATACTATTATCATATTGAGAACCGTTTATGACACTCATGTAACGATCCATACAACGTTCTCATGGTGGGTCTGTCCAGTACAACATTACCCTTAATGTGTACCCGTGTAAAGACTTGATATCATATATTCATGATTTGTGAGATCAAATCATCAGTACATTTACACACTAATCTTAATGTATTTACATGTCCCCATGTAAATACTTGATTAGGGACGTTTTACGAATAATTCTCATATGACCTATTATTCCAGGATAAATAGTATTTGTCTAAAACTGAAAATACTAATTTCATTAATAAGTTAAAATTGATACATTAATAGCTCGTAGTGCATACACCAACAGATGACCCAAACTCATGCCACGTCATCAGTTCAAGGCTTCTTCCTTAAATTCGTAAACCTTAAAATTTTATACAGGCCAAAACCTTAGGTTTTTTAAGGGGTTTTTCCCTAATCCTTAAACTTTAAGATGGCTAAAAAGGGGTTTTAGCCCTAATTATATAATGAAAGAATTTTTTTATTTTCGAAACCAAAAACCTTGTTTTATTTTGATTCAAATTGATACAATTTTATTAGGTTTAGGGTTTAAAGTTTGGGATTTTTTGAAATAAAAGTTTAGGGCATTTGTTATTCATCAAATTAAGATTTTAATGAATCATAAAACGGGTATTTCCATGTTGTATGTAAGGAGAATTTTAACAAATTAAAATTGCGTGCTTATGAACCCTAGATTTATTTTCCCTTAAATTATTCAAAATACAAACACCTTTCATAAAATTGGCATAGGGTTATTATTCCTGTGATCATAATGAAGAAAACAAGTACCCACTTATTCTCTATCGTCATTTATTATGCCAAAAAAATGGGTTCCAAGTTCCTTTCATGCGTATGTCAATGATAAAAAAATTTCCCAAATTCCTTTTATACCTTTTTAGCGTCGTAGTTACGATTTGACAAGATGTTACCAGTTGGGAGCATTTCTTTCAACAATTTAAGCACCTCAGTGAAACTTTTATAAGTCCACCAATTTATCATCTTCAAATTAAATAATCTTAAAACTGTTGATAACCTTGTGAATTGTTGCAGTTCGGATACAAAGGCTTCTTAGAACCTTCACATAGAGTCGTGTATACGTGAACTCTTTTAAAACTTTCTACTCCCACACCACAAATCATATCCTCAAGTCAGTCATCCATGTTGACATCAATGTCATGTGCAGACCTTCGGTTTTCAGTTTGAAAAGTGCTACTTGGCATGATAACATCTTCACCATGTCATATCCAACACATATAACTCGTAAGAAAACCATCACACAGCAGATGTTCCCACAACACTTCCAATTCTAGTCAACGCATGTTCAAGTATTTAACACAAGGACAAAAATATATTCCATTCATCTCCTCAGTATTTTGTACTACTAATTCTATGAATGATTCAACTTCACTTTTATACTCTTCACTTGTGCGTGATGCATTTATCTAACTTTGATCCATACTAACTGTTTACAATACACATAAATATAACGTTGATGTGAATCTCAACCTTTTCACAAAGGTGGTAGTCCTAACCATTCAGGATGAACATTTTTTTATACTTCATCACTACGTGCAAATACGAACTCTTTTAAAATTTGATAAAATTTTAACAGCATTTCGCATTGGTCTCTAAGTACACGAAATGAAAATGGTGACATCAAATTCAACCAAAATCAAATATGCACCCAAAGAATAATACAAAGTGTAAGTAACTGAAACTTACAATGAGATATAAAAAAAGTATCCATCCCAAACTATCTAAAAGGACAATTCAAGATTCAACACAAACGATGAAATTAATTAATTTAATTACCATTTTTATGGAATCTCAAATGGGAAACTACAGTTCACTCATGCAAAACAGAGAAATTTTAAATTACTTACAGTAATTAAATCACGATATGGTTTAGGAAATTTAATTGTTTTCTGTTTGTAGGTTGTGAGGCTTCAAAAGTGATGGTATTCTTAATCGGCTTTTTAGAAATTTAGATTCATTTTTATTAAAGGATGTCAAAATAGTGGTAAAATATTTTTTTTCACATGTATGTCTCTCTTAAGTAACACATATGTCAGTATTAAGTGTTAGGGAAAAGTTAATGGTTCCAACTAAAGTAGATGGCAATTGTTTGACTTAGGGATGTATTTGCCTATTAATTTGTTACCTAGGCAAGAAAGCAACATTATGGCCTCATCTACTTATTAATTTATTAAAAAACTTGAAATGTACCCAGGAAAAAAAGTCAACATGGGAGCCTCATCTCATGATCACTTACTATATTTATGCAACTTTTATCTAGCCAGAATATTTAAATGAGTGAAACTAAGAAGGAGAAAGATTGAGACTTAGGGAATCGAGGAAAATCTTTGGTATTTAAGAAAATAATCTAGCCGATGGTTTTTGTCATGCTTAAAGAAATAAGTTTAAGTGTCCATTTTTGTATATGACAAACAAAATTGCATAACATAAATTAATTTTTTTATTTGAACCCTTCTAGTTCAAGCCCATTATTTCAAATGTTATTTCCTATATTAGAATAGCCAACAACAAAGTGGGACTGGTATAGAACAAAATTGTACCTTGAAGAAGTAGAATAGCCAATACTCACTTTGAACACTCACAATAGGCCTACATAACCTCACATAACACAATAGGCTTACACTTTAAACCCTTCTCATTGTTAGCAACTAATTATGATTTAATTAAAATAACATTACAGACACACACAAACACTCCTCTAGCATACTTACACTCTGAAAATTCACAACACATATAATATGACTTGAAACTAATCCTAATACTAGCATGCACAATCATTCCAGCAAGCCTACACTTTGAAAAATAACGAAGCTTCTGCTAGTTAGAAAAATAGAGAAGTTGTTGCTAACTAAATCAAATCTCTTATACAATTGCAATTCATATTGTTTAATTACCTAGAAAATAATTGTTACAATACACATTGCCATAGAGCATGAAACTACCAAGACAGGAACTAGTAAACACAAAATGGAATACTAGGATAAAGGGTAAAGTACAACACATCCATTATATGAGAGATTGAGAGATTGGGAGAAGCTTTACTTACTTAAATGAGAAAGGAAAAGAAAGGTTAGAGTAACAGTAGCGTGGTGGCACAGTTGTGACAAAAGTCAGATACATCTTAATAAGGGCAGTTTATGTGATGCTTGAGACAGTGACGTACGAGAATGTCAAGACAGAACCCTCAATGGTGCGCAACGGGAACCATAAAAGCAAAGCTGAGAACGTATATACAGAACCACGTTAAGAGAAACTCACAAAGAAGAACAAAAGAACAAAACCACGTTAAGAGAAAGACACAATACTTCAATGGCAACAAAATAAAGATGAGAAAGCTTAGAGAGATAGATAAGAGAAAGCTTAGAGAAAAAGAGTTTGAATAAGGCATGACGTTATGAAAAGTGAAAAGAAAAAGACATCAGTTAAAAGATATAAGTATAGTTACTTCTGAACCCGAGTTTATATAAGACATATATAAACATGGTTAGAATGGTAACCATGTTTAAATATTTATCACGTAAACCATATAACCGCAGTTGCCCCTATAACAATGTTTGTATCTGTACAGGTATAAACACAGTTATATGGGTAACCGTGTTTAAATATTTACCAAAATAGATAAACCCTAAACCTTAAACCATATAAATACAGTTGCTTATATAACCGTGGTTATATCATATTTTAACCACGGTTACCATGTAACCATTTTTATATTGCTTCCCTTAAAATTTCAAAAATGGTACCGCGTGTATATTAACTCTGTTACCTTTTAACCGTGCTTATATCCTGTGATTATATCTATATTTTACACTAGTGTCGGTTTCTTATCATCCTTAGGTGTACTTTTCTCACTTGTAGAGTTTGTTAACTTTGTTAAATTTCCATTTTACTTCCATATTTTGTTGATGCATCTAGTGATAAGGAACAACTCATCTTATGACTCATATTCTTGTCTTGAATCTTTTGACTTTAGGCACCTCCTTAGCTTTGAAGGCTTTGGATAATATGAGTGTCTCTTTTGTTGGCATCTCAACTTTTGAATGTTTTTAACGTAAGAGTCTTCTTATGCTTATTTAGATTTCTACTATTGATATACATTTCATGAATTCTTTAAGAGCTCGATAGTTCATCCAACTTCATCTTTGATAGATCTTTGGTCTCTTAAATAATAGTGATTTTAAGCTCTCATTCAAGAAGCAAACTGTCAAGTATCTTGACATTATTTTCTTCAATATACTCTTTTCCAAGATATCTAAGACCATTGAGGATAGTTTGAAATCTTCTAACCATCTCATCCATAGTTTTATTTTTCTTACATTCCAAATAACTCATAATGTCTAACCAAGATAATGTCCTTTTTTCTTTTGATGTTACTGGTTCCTTTATGCATCATGAGTGTGTCTCACATTTCTTTGGTTGTTTCACAACTATATACTTTGTTGGACTCATCTTTGAAAAGTGTACGCATGATGAGATATTTGACCTTAGCATTTAACCATTGTTGATTGGGTTGCTCAAATGTCCATTCTTCTTTTGGAATGAGAATATTTAAAGGTTAGTCGGCAAAGGATAATCACATTGCAATTATTTTCGAAAGATTCCTTTGATGATGAGATTTTATGAAAATCTCCATCATGTTCTTCAAGTAGGGATAGTCTTCCTCAAAGAAGGTAAAAGGTTTGGAGAATGAATATTTTTTTAACAAAAGTTGATTGTTTGAATTTTCCTTTGTTGGATATTTCCTCTACCCTATTAGCTGTTCAACCTATAAGTTGAGATTTGATGCCAATTGAAAGAAACACAAGAACATTTATTAAAAAGGTTGAATTATGTGTTATTGTAAATTAAATTTTTTCTTGAAAGAATCCAATTCAAACAACTGGTACAGGTTCTTTAAGTTTTCATAAATGGTTCTTTAGAAGAAAGCTTAGCAGATTTAAAACCTTTTTTTGGAAAGCTAAAGCCTAAAAAAGGAAACACAAATACTTATCTGATTCACCTTCCAATTGAATTCAATGTCCAGACCCTTTTTGAAAAGAACATGATTTCACTATATGATAAATAGAGCTTATACACTCAAACTGTCTTAGTGTTTCCCAAGTATTTTTTCACACTTATTCTGTCTAGGCTAAACACTCAAATATTCTTTCTTTTACATTAAGAGACTCATAATCCTAAAGAAAAAAGACAAGAGAATATCTAAGTGTTTCTTAGGAAAAAACTTAGATGTCTAGGTAAGATGACTAGACTCAGTATCCAGAGTATAGACAATTTACAGAGCTGTATAAGATTTTGATACAAATAGAATAAGACAAAAAGAATTGGTGTATTTGGTTTGAATATTTTATACAAGCTTCAAGGAGACAAGAGACATTGTAAGATATATGCAGTTTTGATGTTGTACTGATGGTATTTTATCCTTGTAGCATGTATTATGACAACTTTTGTCTTTGACTTTTCTCTTTTGTGTAAGATACATAGGAAATTCCTTTTGTCTTGCATGAGATTTGTTATGATATGAGGAATTTAGGTCACCACCTCTTCAGTTTTTGCCATAATAGATAGAAAAACATTTTTTGGTTTCTGTATTTAGCTTATGACTTGTATTTACTATTGTCGAGAACTTAGATGATAGATCTTGTCTTTAGGCAATCTAGTACTTTAGATATCAGATGACCTTGCCACTAAGGTTGTCATAATTAAGATTCTAGGTAGAATCGTTGAGCCTTTATAGATTTATAAAATTAAGATTTCAACTAGAATCATATGATTCTGAATCAAAATAATATTATAAATGTTATAGATTATGTATAATAAAAGCACCATGCCATCTGGTCAACATTTTAAGTCAAAAATAAAATAAGTAGCAAAAAATTTTAAGTCTAACACAAGTATACAAGATGAAAGGAAAGTCATAGGTCACACATCAAGAAGACTAAGGTGTAAAGAAAATGCAAAAGACATGTAGGTCGTAATGCAAGTGAGAAGGTTACAAATTGATGTAAAAGACGCAGGTGGCGAATATGGTAATATAGGTTCTTAGAGAAGTGTTGTCCCATCGTGTGTCAAACCTATAGGTAGGAGATACAGAGTATTCTTTATGCAACAGAGGAAAAACTAAAGATAACTCGTGAAATGTATCGTGATATATCTAGTCTAGGTTGTGTTAGAAAAAGTAAAACACAATCATTTTGATAAAAGAAAAAATGGTCAAACAAAAATCCAGTTAGAAACATTAGATCGTCTTTAGAATAAGAAGATTTTAAAGATCCTAACAATTTTAGAGAGATTTTACTAAGTCTAACTAGGTTCAGATTCTAACTAAGAGTTAATTTGTTTCTAGAGTTAGACTCTTAGAATCATAAGATTCTAAGAGTTAACTCTAAATTTTAACAATCATACTTGCCATAACTTAGTTTAGATGGTCATATATCATATAAGTATTTAATCCATAAGTAGTTCAATATGTTTGATCATTATTAAAACTTTTAAGAGGTCTTAAGAAACTCGTATGTTCTTTGGATCTAACACTTACCTCATTCAATGTGTCACCACACCAAAAATAAAGGAGGACTCAGCCAGCCAAAATGAAGCTTTATCCCTCCGAGAGTAACGTGGATTGTATGGTTTCTACACCAATTCAAACAAGCATTAATGCCTATGTTTTCAAATAGAGACTAAACGTTCTTTCTAACAGTACATAACTTCCATTTGCCTACCATTGTTTAATTAATTCATAGTTAGATTTTGAGTTAGAGTGATAAGGTAAGCTGCAATAAATGAACCTTTCCAAGATTCCCTGGAATTTAGGCTACAAAATAGGTTAGGTTGTAATAAGCTTAAATCTTAAGGAAGTTCAATGTTAATTACTGAAATTTAAAATTATTAGTTTTTATTTTACACCACTATTTTTTTATGAATGCACTCTAGTTAGTTGAATCAAAGGTTTGGAAATCCAGATCTAAAACTTGAAATCGAGACCCTAAATTTTAAATAGGTTAATCAAAATGCTGGAACCCGATTTTATCCACAGAAATCAAAATAAAAACCTATTAGTGGCCTAGTAATTTTAACTGATATCTTTCAGGTGGTTAAAAATGGGTTAATATAGGTATTATTATCCCTTGTTTGCTTCCCGGTTGGTCCTTTCAGCCAAAAAGTGAAGGTTTCTTGACCGTGGTGACAGAGCGTCAGTTTGGCTCTGTGGTGCTTCTCCGTCACATTCTGTGTTCTCTGTTAGTGGGTGTTAGAACCTCGTTTATGAGTGGGTTTCTCTAAGCTCCCCTTGGCCACCTCTGTTTCCTTCTCCCTAGTTGCGAAAACCCTCATGACGATTTTTCCCTCACTTTTCCTCTTTCGCTTTGTTGGGTTTTTCTGTTTTGTGGGCTTTTGATTTTATAAAGATGTTGGGTTGTGGTTGGCGGTCATGGTTGTTTATGGGTGGTGGGTGGTTAATTTGATTAAGGGGTTTCGACGGGTGGTGATGGTTGTGGGTGGTTATTGTAATGGAGGGGTTTTGTGGGTGGTGATGGGTGGTTACAGGTTTAAGGTAGGAGGTGATGGTTTGGTTTGCGGTGGTCGTGAGTGGTGAGAGGTTTTGTTGGGTGGTGAGGGTTTGTGGTGAGTTGTGATGGATTGATTGGTGGGTGGTGAAGGGTGAGGGGGTGATGGTTTTTTAGGTGGTTATGGGGTGGTGAAGTTGGTGGTGACGGTGGAGGTGAATGGTGATGGAGGGGTTGGAAACCGGCCACGGGTGGGTGGGGTAGTGGTGGTGATGAGTTGAGTGGTGGCCATGAGGGATAGTGGTATTGTGGGGGGTTATGGGGTGGTGATGGTGGAGGAGAGGGGGTGAGTGGTGATTGTGGGTGGTGAGGGATTTTGGTGGGTGGAGATAAAGGGTTTGATGGTGGCCGTGGGTGGGTTAGTGGGGAAGTGATTGGATGGTGGTGTTGTAAGATTGGCGGTGATGGTAAATTTAAATTTAAATTTAACTAATACATTTTTTGATAATTTTTCACTCAAATTTTGTTCTTCCCAACCAAGTTTAAGAAAATTTTTTCAACCAAACACATATTACTTTCCAACTAATATTTACAAAAAAATAATCCAAACACAAATCACAGTTTTCAGAACCTCTGTTTTTACAACCACGTTTGTAAAACTTTAATTTTCCTAACTAATTACACAAACTTTTAACCAAGCAAACACTTGGGAAGCTTCGAATCTAGGTTTTTAACTTTGTACAGCTGACTTACCTAAACCCATTCGAACTAAAGCTTGGTACTTAGCCTGGTATAGTTCTGTTTGAGATCTAACCTATTATTTATGTTAACTGAAAATGCTAAATCATTCGTAGCTCATCACTCTCTCATATGTGTCTTGCCAATTCTACCATTTCAAATTTCAACTGTACTTATAGTATTATATACTCATATAAAGCTTTCATTTTCCTTGATAACTAGATACTAAATACTCGTACTTAGATTAGATTACTCTAAAAGATATATATAACTTACTAATATACTCGTTATACAAAGTAATTGGTTTTAGTTAAAATAAAAATGTATATTCTTAAGTAAAGAGATTTGAGTAAGATTATCCTGTGTTTATTTAAATTAAAACATTTTATTAATAGATTCAAATCAACAGTGATTGTCTCTTTCACTTTCTAAGTTTCCACTTCTCATTGTCTTAGAAAAATGAAATCCAATTAAATATAACAGATAACATAGTTCCATTGGGTAGTCACTGCCTTAAAAAGAAATGAATGATAAACTAGTGCGCCTGATTGATTCCAGCCAATTTACGGAAGTATAATTGGCAATGTTCGAATGAATCAAATTGAAAACTGTGTATCATGGTGTCGTTGTTCATTTGGTAATATTTGCAAGGAAACACATCACGTAAAGACGCACTATATAGTAATAATCATTAATCGAGGCTAGCAAGTTTAGAAGCATTAGCAAGTTAGAATAGAACAAGAATTCTAAGAGACCACTTTATGCTACCAGATACATAACATTTTAGGAGTAACCTTGGCTCAAATTTTGGTCAAGGGATTGGCCCAAAAGGGTAATCTAGAAAACAGATGGTGTCCACTACACTCCAAAAGCAGCTCCAAGGGGGAAAGTTTGTGGCTCAAGAATCCTATGCCTATTAGGTTTTATCCTCTATACGCCAAAACCTCACATCACTCCTCCATCAGTGTTTTCATCAAGCTGCTTTTCACTTTGATTTTTAGCTCAAATCATTACATTAGTATCTAAATTACTGTATTTATATGAATAAATCAAGTTCATCCTATAAAGCTTGCACAAATATGCACACCTTTAGGCGTATTATTAATTTCATTCCTTGATTATTAGAAACTTTCTCCAATAATTACGTTAGATTAAGAGACTGAAATGAAATTATCATTGAATATTATTAATATTAACAGCTCAAATTCTATTATGTCTATAAAAACAGAAAGAAACAAAAATTTTAATCTTGAAATGATTAGTTTTTAGTGTTAGATTGAGAAAGAGCATCCGATTCATATTATTTATATATATAGAATTTTTATGTAATTATTGCATGTATTTACCATTCTTAGTATCTTCAGTTGTTTGGAGTTAGCAAAATCTTATTTAGAATAATCTTACTTAATCTCAAGTAGGGTATAGAATTTAGTATTAAAAAAAAGAAACTCCCTCCTTAAGCTAATTTGATTACAAAGGAAAGGACTTTGAAATCACCCAGCAAGATAAGGATGGGAATTGAAGTGCTTATGGCATCTGTTTTGGATTTCACGAACATGGTATATGTAAAGTTAATTTGATGATGTAAGGCGCAGGACTGTGAAATCCAGCAACAATTGAGTTATGATTTCAATCCTTTACCACTTTTGTACTATTCCAACACAATCATTCTCAGATGAATCCCTCACTGTCAAATTGAGGTGAGATATGGGATCTCAATCACCTGTCTCACTTACTCAACAAAAGTAAAAACCAGGCAAGCATTGTAAATAGGTTAAAAATAGTTGTAATTACTAATTACATGTAACTATGCCACATGCCATTAATCCTTTCTTTTCCACCTTTATTGTATTTGTAAGGACACTGATTATCACCACATTAATGAAATTGACCAGCAAAGTGAAGTAATCAATTTGCTTTTGTAAACATTAAGTATCAAGTTAGTCATGTGGCCTGCTGAAAAGTCGTGTCCAAATTATAATCAAGTTATGTTTAGACTAATTTGAAAATTGAGGGTAATTATGTTTACCTGTTAAATTTTTTTTTCTGTTACATATGGAAATAAAGTTAAATTCCTCTAATTACTAAAAGCTGAAGGGTATAGTTTACTCAATGAAAGCAGTCTCAATCATTCTCTAGGGAGAAAAAGCTATATTGGTTTTATTGTAATAATATATGCAACCTTCCATTTTTTTAACACCACCTAAATATAACTTAGGATATCCATTATTGATTACAACGAATAAAAAGATTATTGACTTATAAATATATTTATAAGTGATGGAAACAGTATGGGTTTAGGTTTCACCGATCTCAACCCAATAAAAATTGTAGTGGGTTCAAGTGTGAGTTTAAAAGAACCAAAAATTTTAAAACGTACAACTAAAATTCATTTCTCGCGGGTCCTTGTTAGATTCGGAACAACTCATGATTTCATATTTTATTATATTTTTTAATTTTTATTAATTTTGATAACATAAATATATATATTTTTAATAAAAGTTATATATATCAAATAGATTCTAATCAAAGTAATATTTAAAAATAGTACTAAAAATAAAAAATAAAAAACTTAAAAACTATTTCATACTTTTGAGACAAATAAATTAATTTATCATCATTATTAACAATTATTATAATTAAAATTAGTTAACTTTTATAATACGACGGGTTCGAGAACGGCTTTGGGTGGATATTTTATTCTCAAAGTCATTTTTCCTACCAAAGTCATGACAAGTATGAGACGGTAGTAATAGATTCAAGTCCTATTGTCATCCTATAAGATAATTAACCAGAATTACCGTAACATTTTATTTATACCTTACATATGTCTTTCTTTAATTTTTGTATAGTATTTTTAGTAGTTGATTTCTACTTTTTTAATTGAAGGGAAATCATTATTTTTTTCCGGAAATGAGTTTTTAAAAGAACTACCATTCTTTACAATTGTTACCGGAGGAAATTCTTACAATACTATTCTCCTAATTTCATTAATTTTTGAAACATTGACCTAAGCATTTATAAGTGATTCATATGTTCCTAAGCACTTAGTGTTTATGAAAGAGTTATTAACAAAACATTTTGAACCTTCAATACAGTTAAATTAATTAAAACTCTCCGATGCATAGTTTAGTTGTGCTAAATCAACATATAATTGCTGAGCATATAACTAAATATATAATGATTTTACTAATTTGGGTTTTTAACTTAATATTTTTATTTTGTTTTCGTCCTATAACTTTTATAAATTTCATATCAGTATCTTAACTTTCTAATATCCACTAAATAAGTCATTTTGTATTAAGTGTATTAATATCATTAAACACATAGTAATTGAACCCCACCAACCACCCCATCCTCACCTCTCCCCTGCCACCCCAACTACACCTCAAGGTGGATTCTTCACAACTAGAAGGTTAGATTAGAGTGTGACAGAGACATTGTCGAAATTGCAAAGTTCATTCATGCCATTGATGCCTTGGTATATCATGTGCGTGCTCTTGTTGACGAATGTGCTGCCGAGAATTGACAAACATCATGGTGGCATCAAGAACTTTGTCGGTGACTTGGGAACATTCTAGATGGTCATTGAAGCTTTCATTCGGCCTGCATTTAAGCTCCAAGGTTTCCTTATTTGACATATTTGGCTTAGTGATGAGATCCTCCACACGTCTTCTCACTGCATCTCCGAATGAGAGGTTCCACACCATGACTCAAAACTGAAGCTACTCTTTTTGTCTCGTCGTCAAAGGTCTTTGCGTTATCGTATCGACAACATCTATGTTTTGACCCAATGACGCACCTAATGAACTTCCTAGTCATGGAGAACTACACCCTACTCATCACTTGTGGATTTCTTATTTCTTTATTTGAAATGAGGTTAGATTTGTCTTAAGAAACAGGTGAGAGGTGGGTTAGCATTGAAGACTGGTGTGGGTGGCGAGTGAGGTTTTATTATTGTATTTATGAATGTTAATGTACTTAACAGAAAAGTAATGATTTATTTGGTAGATGTTAGAAGGTTTGAAGACAAATGTAAAATTTATAAAAATTAGATGATAAGGGTGAAATAAAAAATAAAAAATAGTTATTTCAAAATTTGAAAAATACAATAAAAATGTGCCACAAAGAAAGGGTTGTAGCTGTTCTGCAATTAATCCCTTGGCTACCGTAGACTTCTTTTTTTACTATAGTTAAAAACCCAGTAGACCCTTTTGATTTTGATCCAAGCTTCAATGCTCAAGAAAATGTTCACGATGTACGATGCGAATTAATTGTATACTATATGGGTAGTACTTGGGGTTTTGACTTGTTAGTAAATAGGCTTTGATCATGGTGCTTAATCCATAAATTAACAAAAGGTTATTTGTAAGATTCTGCATCAATAATTTAGCATTACTGTGTACAATGAACTCTATAGTGAATTGATTTTATAATTATTGCACACTTGGCGTTATATAATAGACTATGATTTTTATATGGTTCACTTGCCCCTAAGTAGGACACTGCGTTATGTAAAGCTACTAGTACAAGGAAAACAAAAAAGAAAAAGGGCATGGGGTAGTCTCCAATCAAGCCATGATAGGTATCTGCACTATCTTTTATGAAGATCGACAGGGAAAGTTCAGGTAAATAATTGGCGGATTGCATATTGTTTCTGACGCTACCAATGTAGCATAAGGAAAAGTGTGGGTTTTTCTTTTTGTTTAGAGGTTGGTTTTTTCATTTAAAAATTAAACTAGTGATTTTCTTTTTGTTTAAATGTTGGTTTATTCCGTTAAAAATTAAATTTGTAATTAGAACTAGGTGTATGGATCTAGATCCGTGTGTCAACCCATTTAACACACCTTTAAGCAAGGCATGAGTTAAAAAAAGAGACTCATTTAAATAATGAACCCCTATATTTTTTTTCATACTAGTTCACTTTCACAATTCATTTTTTAAAAGAAAATATTATTTTTAAAAAAAGAAAATAAACTCAAACTTAAGACAATATGTCATTGTTCCTTATATTGAAATATGAGGAAATTAATATTTAGATTCTATTTAGTTGAAATTTAAGTGTCAAAGTGAAAACTTTTGGATGATTAAATGTTTTAAATTATATATGTATTTTAGGTTTCATAAAACAACTATGTATTTTGGGTAGCCCGCTAGCTTGTGATCCTTACGTGATCCTAAAAAAGGCAACCCATTTAAAATGCAAGTTCGTGTAGGCTGACGAATTCAATTCCAACTAATATGATAACTTTCTTAATAAATAATTTGTAAATAATTTTATAAGTGCTCATTGAGTCTTGAGGTCCTGGCCTTAGTAGGCCTCAAGAGTTAACTCATCCAAACTTTTCGTTTACCTGAAAAAGTATATTATTAAGTATTAATTTAGTAAGTATAAAAAACTATCTTAAAAATCAATAACTGTAATTATAATTATCAAATTTAATTTAAAGGTTAAATATGTTTTTGACTTCATGTGTTAGGCCATTTTTTTATTTTGGTCTCTTAGTTTTGTTTGTTCAATTTAATCTTAATATTATTTTAATTGTTGTTTTAAGTCCCTAAAACATCCCTGCGACACAACAAAGATGAGAGGTTTCATGCGCCATCAAGATAAGACTTACAAAACTATTTATGTCATATCATCTTCAAATAAAATGTAATGTGATCATTGAAAATATGAAGACAAAGTGGTGCTACTTACCTCTAAAAGGTCTAGGTTGGGGAAGCTATGGAGAATTCAACATAATTACAAAGGTAGATGCAATGGAATCCTTGCATTTTGTTGGTCTTTTGGTAAGTATACAAAATTTGTAATAACTTTGATAAATTTTTGAAAGGTTGTTAAATCCACAAGGACTTATGAGATATTAAGTAATAAAATAATAATCACTTGTAAATATAAAGACTATATCGACAATATTTTCAAAAGTTTATTTGTTGAGAAAAAGTTAAGTGTCATAAGCTAAGAGTAACTTGAGAAAAATGATGAGTAAATAGATTAGGATTGAGTTCCTATTATGTATGATTACTAAAGCTGGCAAAATGGGCCAACCCGCATGGGCTGGCCCGAGCCCGCCGTCAAAAACATAGTGCGTGAGTCTTAAAAATAAATTTAAAATTAATAATTGAAAAAAAGCTCGATAGTGAAAAAGCCTAAAAAACAAGTTGAGTGTGGGCCAGCCCACACGGGCTTGGGTTGCCCAAGTCTTTTTTTGAATGTTTTAGGGAACTTGGGACTTTTATGTAATTTATTAGTTAATCTATCATTATGAGAAATATTAGTTGGTGATTTTACAAGCAGGTTTTTTCAAGAAATTTTGTTAATTTTATAGCATTTGTGTATTAATGACTTAGTAGCTAATGTTTCATTCATTTTAATTTTCAATTGTAGTACAAAAACAAACATATTTTTTACAAGAAAAATTATTGAGTTTATAGCATTCTTTGTCTAACAACAATTAATTAATTTCAATAGCATAAATTTTTTTACAAATGTAGTTTTAGAAAAATTCTACAAAATTGGTTCAGTTTTTGTAATTCAATTTTTTATAAATCAATTTTTTAATAATTTCTTTTAAAAAACTAGGTGACTCGATCAAACACAGAACCCGTTGAGGGCCGGGCTAGTGCCTCTAATTTCAAGGCCCAGATTTATGTGAGCCTTTTTGGCCTGACCCTAAGTAGCCTGCAGTCCAATAAAGCTAGATCCATTTAGGGCCGCCCACCCGAACTGTTAGCTCTAATGATTACGTATTTAATCATGTTATGTGGTATAAATTTAATTAAAACCTAATCCTCCAGAGAATAAGTCCTAAATCCCAACATCACATATTAATTCCTTGAGTATTCAATGCTAAGATTTGCACTAAGAAAGTATTTTAACAACCATTATTATCAACATTATTCCCAGGTGGAGAGAATAATGAGCATTCTATCCCTTAACCTCGTTTAGAACCCTAAACACATGCATAAACATTCTTCAGTTCAAAATATACATTAGGCAAATATAGAAGAAATGCTAACATTGATATAAATACATAAACATACACAAAAATTCACTACAACATCATAAAAACAAGTGAGTTATATCTAATCCTAACAAAAGAGAAGTTTAGCCATACATTGGCACTATTTGGTTATTCAACTTGGGTTTTGACCAACCCAAAAATAAATCCTACGGTCAAACGGAGTTTTGACTATCTCAAACGGCGTGAATGATTAATATGAACCCTTAGATTTTTCCATTTCCTCAGTTTCGTTTCCCTAATTGTAAACCAAACATACCCATTGTCATGAAGGCTAACCCAAAGCGCATCCAAGAGCAACAAGAAGAATGATGGATGTCTCTAAAATGTTCCAAGCTCAACTCCTCAAGACCCAATAAGATCCATAAAAATGTGTGTTAAGGCTATTAAGTGAGCCTTGTTATTCAAGGTACGCTCGAGCAACAAGTGTGCCACACAAGCCAAAGGTGTGCCGCTCAAGCGGATAATCTTCAGGGGATAATCATCAATTTCTTTTTTTTGTAGATCCCTTTTGATGTCCTAAACCTATCAAAACAAACTCAAATCATTAGATAGTCGGCGATTTAAGTATTGCTTTAAAATAATTAAAATAAAGACATTAAAATGCATCAATTAAGTGTTTTAATAACAAATTAAAGATGAAAGTAATAAAACTTAGTATTTAGAAAACCAAGCAGAACTGGTTGGTTCAACTAAAAAATCGGCAATGTCTGGTTAAGCATAACTACAAAACTGGTAAAAATCGATTAAATCATAATTTACGAGTCAAATTATTCTAAATTAAATTCCTTAAAAATGTAATTATGAAATATTTGAGATGGAACGTTAACCATAGTCAAAAAAAGTATAAACAGATATCTTAACAACTAGTTTTTTTTTTTCATATCATGGACAATTTTAATAGATGTAATAAAATTGAAGTTAATTTTTAAAAATATTAATTTATTTTTAATATGATATTTATGATTAAAAAATATATATATAATTATAGCATAATGGAAGCATGATGATGATATGGAAACCAAAATGTTGTCCGGTTTTAGCAAGATTTATAAAATTAGGGATGATTGAGGGTGTTTGACCGAAGAAGCAGGAGGTATCATGTTGACGTTGTTTAGTGTTTACCAAGATTCCTATATCCGTTGACTACAAATTTAATCAAAGATGCTTTGCTTCACTATCTCTCTTTCATATTCCGTACTACTTCTCTTTCATATTCTTCGCGTGTCCTAATTAATTGTACAAAACAATTGTTTAATGTTGACATATAATTAATTGTTATTTCCCAATAATACTCTTATGTCAACCTTAAAAGTGGAGAAATTAAGAGTAATACATTAGTGAGAGAGAGAAATAAAATTAGAAAATAAATACTAACTTTTTGTAATAAAAATAATAATATTAATATCACTTAATATATAAACTATTTTCTCTGTATTCACAATGAAAAAGAAATGGAATGAGTATGTTTAATTTTTTTTTACTGGGTTAAAAAGTTAAATAAATTTACATGAACATATATGTTAGAAAAAGTAATCTATTTTTTATAGGCTGTAATGCCACACAACTAAACTAAGTGCAAGTAGGTGATTTTAATTTCTATATTATTTTTTAAAAAATTCTCTGAAAAATTATGAAAAGGAATTTATCTTTTAAATTGAACTAATCAAAATAGCTTTTGTTACAAAAAAGAAAAAAACAAAATAGGTTTACTTAAAGCTGTAATTAAAGTCACGTTAATAAATAGCTTTACTTTTCAAGTATATAAAATAATACTTCATACATTATTTACTTTATGTGGTATTTTTTTTCTCTAAATTTGCCTGATATAACATGTAGATACCGTATAAATACAATATTTGGTTAAATTATAATGGTTAGATACGTACGGTGTCCTTCCCTAAGGACAGCCCATCGGCTGATCAGGACCATTGACTTGCTCTATAGGTGGGCCGTCCCTTACTCAATTTACATGTGAGGTTGGTGAAAGGCACTGTCAACCTTTTATTTTTAATTTTAATTTTCATATTTTTGTTGCCATCTTTGTTTTTGTTTTTTCCCGGTGGTAAACCTGGCTATAGGTCATGCTCATAGACATTGGTCATATAGCTCAGTGACTGTCTCTGAATTATTACTCACTCGTGGGGTATGACCCTACAGGTGGCATTGCATATATTGCCCATTTTTAACTTCAACTCGTAACAATGTTTAGAGATTAATAAACCATAACAATGTCATTAGGAAAAGAAATCACTCGTAAAAGTAAATAGTTTCACCGACGAATTTTTGTAAGCGACTTCATACAATAATTTTTTCTTCATTACAACTTGATCCGGTCCTAACACCGGCCCCCAAGAGCATGGCTTCAATGCCTTGCCAGATCAGCATTTTGAATAAAGAGAAATACTCTTCAAATACACTACAAATACTATACGGAGTGCATACCGCCAGGGAAGTAACGCCGCCAAGGTTCATGACTCCGCCCAGGCACGTTACCCCGCCAAGGAATGTAACTCCGTCCAGGCATGTTACTCCGTCAAGGAATGTAACCTCGCCAAAATTGTTACTCCGCCAAGCCATAGGCTCAACTCAGGCGGAATACTGAATTTCCCACACTGCGTAGCGAGCCCATACTCACAACCCCGGCACGAGATTGACTCTGTCTTGAGAGGTTAATAATGGGAATCACGCTGTCACGCATAAAGGGAAATAACAATAAAATATTAAAGCACTAACGCTTTCCAGACAAGTTGTGATACCTACTACAATAATGGTGCTAGTAAACGGCGCAGGGACCCACTACCTTTTCAGCATTATGCCTGGAGACAAGGAGCGGGTCCTACCAATAATGCAGCACCAGTGACAGGTATATAAACCTCTCTTGAAAAGGTATAAGGGATTCTCTTCCCATTCTCTGAACCTTACACTCTATTACTTGCATAATCTTCTCTGATTGTCTTTCTAAGTCTCTAAGTAT
Source organism: Clitoria ternatea (assembly GCA_037962975.1). NCBI lineage: Eukaryota > Viridiplantae > Streptophyta > Magnoliopsida > Fabales > Fabaceae > Clitoria > Clitoria ternatea. The sequence goes on along the minus strand of CM075671.1, from coordinate 282,873,979 downwards.
TCTGAGATACTGACTTGAGCGTCGGAGAACGATTGCAGGTACCACCCCCAATTGGGTCAAGGCAAGTCAGATCCCGTCAGGCGGACTGTGACACCGCCCCGCAGTACATTACACTCCGCCTCAACATACAAAGACTCTTTGTATTTACATTTATACATACATTGCTTTGTATCAAAACACATTTATATGTATATTTTGAGTTGTTCTACAAGCATACTTCTACACCCCCTGTAAAGAACAGTTCACAACTCTCATATATTATATTTAGGTATGCGACGAATATAACTATTGTCGAAAAAAATACTTAATATTTTTTTAGTGTCTAGTATAATAACCAAAGTATTTTCAAATTTTCAAAAATTTGAGTACCACACATTTTAAAATTTATTTATTTCATTTAATGGTCTGAAATCATTTTTGATTTATTCAAACATAACTTATCAATGTATTATGCATTAGGCCGTATTCACTACCGAATTTGTAATGGGAGGGTCTTTGTCTTCCCCCTTGATTTTTTATCTAATTTTGTATAAATATATTTCCAAGATAATTTTTAGGTGAATTGATTTTTATGCTTGTTTATTAGTTATTACTCCCGATTTTAAATATAAATAATTTTTAATTAAATTTTTTATCTCTTTAATATAAGTAAAATTATATTTTCTTAATATCATTAAATGTTTATTTACTATGTTATTTTTGTATATATTTCTAAGACCATTAATTCTTTAGGTAATAAATGATTATAAGGATATTTTAAGAATTTAAATAAAGTATATGATAATATTAATATAAATAACTACTTTCAACCATTATTCTTTAATATGTCTCAAATTGTGTCTTTTTGTTTATATTTAAAACAAAATGTAGTGTCTTTTTTAGGTAAGTCATTTTTGTTTCTTTTTCCATGCTTCACATAAAAACTTACTTTGAAATATTGTAAATTTAAGGCATCAACTAAGTGTAATATTTTTCCAATTTTTATGATTCTCAGGTTAACTTTTTTATATTTGCTCACCACTTTAGATGCATCCAGAAATTTATCTGGCAACATTATTTTAATATAATTTATACCAAGAGTAAATTTTCTTTTAACTAGTATTTTCGTTAAAGAAAAAAAATATAACTCCTTCCAAAAAAAAAACAATTTACATGTAAAGAAGTGCCAGGAACAATTAACATCCTCCCAATCCCATGATTGTTAGAAAATATAATGGCCAGTATTAAACTATTGATCGGTTAATTTTAAAGTCACGATTTTTAATCATGTTATTAGATATTTAAATCCTATTATGTATATAGAAAAGATTTTACCAAGAAAAATTAAATCTACTTTAATAATTACTATCCCAAAAAAAAATCGTTGACCACCGGTAAAAAAATCCCCTTAGTTTTAATCGTAAAAAGTTAAATTGTAATAATAAACACGTTATATTAGAAAGAAGAATACAAAATATAAAATAGTAAAGTGTAATTTTTAAGTTAATTTTTGAAATTGTCCAAAGTAGTAATTAAAATATGAGTTGTTAAAAATGTAAATTTAGTTTCTGACTGTTTATCCCTAATATTTTAGAATAACGGGAAAGGAGTAAAAGTATAGGAAAGTGACAAAGCCAACGGAAAATAACAGATGAATATACCAATATAAATGACTTTTTGCATTGCAAGAGATTAATATGAGATTTTTTAATCCTCAGTGACTAAAATACATGCATCATATGTAACATGTAGATTTACTCCATTAGTAAATCTTATATAAATAAATAATAGTTGGTCTTTGTTATAATTTTTGTATCCTTGTGTTTCCAATATTACAATTTCATGTTTATTCTTGAATAGATAATCCAAATAGCAAGATAAAAGGGGCGTTGAGTGACGAAGCAGAGAGGCCAGTTATAAATTCATTGTCAGTAACTCAAATCTCACCTTCACAGTTCACACAACTTGTGTTGTGTAGTTCCAACTTCCACCACTCTGTTGTTTTCTCTCCCCGTGTGTGTATAATCTTATTCTCCTTTGCCTCTTGTGAAAGAGTAACAAGCAGAACAAAGCAGAGCAAATCTATTTGATTTGAAGTTGAACAATGGTGGTGAAGAAACCTCGGATTGTAATAATTGGAGCAGGAATGGCAGGTCTAACTGCTGCAAACAAGCTCTACACAGCCACCGGCTCAAAGGACTTGTTTGAGCTGTGTGTTGTGGAGGGTGGAACAAGGATTGGTGGCAGAATCAACACCTCTGAGTTTGGTGGTGACCGTATTGAGATGGGTGCTACTTGGATCCATGGAATTGGTGGCAGCCCAATTCACAAAATTGCCCAAGAAACCAACTCTCTCCACTCTCACCAACCTTGGGAGTGCATGGATGGCAACACCATAACTGATGATTCCACCACCACCATTGCTGAAGGTGGCTTCCCTCTTCCCCCTTCCATTCTCCACCCCATCACAAAACTCTTCAATGCCCTCATGGATTACTCCCAAGCCAAGCTTCCTGAAAAGGGTCAACTTGACACTTTTCATAACCTTGCTGCTAAAGCTGCTTCTACTGCTGCTGCCTCCAACAACAACAAGAACAACCTTGTTAGTGTCGGTTCTTTTCTCAGACAAGGTCTTGACGCTTACTGGTTGTCAAGGAAAGAGGAAGAGCATGGTGAAGTTAAAGGGTATGGGAACTGGAGCAGGAAGTTACTTGAAGAAGCAATCTTTGCAATGCATGAGAACACCCAGAGGACTTATACTTCTGCTGGTGATCTTTTGAGTCTGGATTATGGTGCTGAGAGTGAATATAGGATGTTCCCTGGTGAAGAAATCACAATTGCTAAAGGGTACTTGAGCATAATTGAGCACTTGGCTTCTGTGTTGCCACCTGGTTTAGTTCAGTTAGGTAGAAAGGTTACAAAGATTGAGTGGCAACCAGTGAAGGGTACTACTGTGGAGAATGGTTGTTGTTCTTCCAGGCCTGTGAAGCTGCATTTCTGTGATGGCTCCGTTATGTCTGCTGATCATGTCATTGTCACTGTTTCACTTGGAGTGTTAAAAGCTGCTATAAGGGATCATGATGATGATGATGACGACGACCATAATGATTCAGGTATGTTCTGTCCTCCTCTTCCCCCTTACAAGGCTGAGGCTATTTCAAGGCTTGGTTTTGGTGTTGTTAACAAGTTGTTTATGCAATTGAGTCCAACAACAACACATAATCATGATGAGCACACCAACCAAGAAGGCTTCCCTTTCTTGCAAATGGTTTTCCATTCACCTCAATCTGAACTCAGGCACAAGAAAATACCATGGTGGATGAGGAGAACAGCTACCCTTTTCCCAATCTACAACAATTCCAGTGTCCTCTTGTCTTGGTTTGCTGGTGAGGAAGCACTGGCACTTGAGTCACTCAAAGATGAGGAGATCACAAGTGGAGTTTCATCCACTGTCGCATGCTTCTTACCTCAGTGGCAGAAGGGTTCAGGTTCAAATAAATTGTGCAATGGTAATGTGAATTCTGAGGAGAGGTCTCACAAGAATGAAGTGAAGTTCAGTAAAGTGTTGAAGAGCAAATGGGGTACTGATCCATTGTTTCTAGGCTCATACAGTTATGTTGCAGTAGGATCAAGTGGTGATGATTTAGATACATTGGCAGAACCATTGCCAAAAGATACAGCTTCATGTCCACTTCAAATTTTGTTTGCAGGGGAAGCAACTCACAGAACTCATTATTCTACTACTCATGGAGCTTACTTCAGTGGTCTTAGGGAAGCCAATAGGCTTCTTCAACATTATCATTGTGTTGGGATTTATAACTAGTATTTTTTACCCCCCCCCTTTATTTTAAAATTTTTGAACATTAATCTCCATGATATTATTCCCATTTTCATTTGAAACGTCTTGGTTTCTCTTTAAGAAAAGTAGTGAGTGATTGGGAAAAATTAATATTAGAAGGGGGCAAGATGAATAGTGAGATGGGGACATTTTAGATATGTACTACTTGAAGTAAATTTTCCCCTATATTTCTTTACCTTCATTTATGAGTGTAGTTTCTTTTTCATTGAATCTCCATGTTAATCTTCAAAAGAAAAGTAGAAGAGATTTTTTTATGACATTCAGATTCTGATATAGAACTAGAAAAAGCTTCAGGCTTCAGATATGCTACTACTACTCTCCCATGTGTGTTCTCTGGCTTCTCCCAAACGACAGGATCCGCCAAACCCGGCTCTTTCCAGCTTGGAATCTCCTCATTAGTTTCCTATGAAATGAAATATGGCTTGTCAACTGCTAAGGCCTATGTGTTCTTCTTGTCATGTATCAAATCTACTCAAAACTTTGATGGTACTACCTCTATGAGAATTGGTCCTTGATGTGATATTGAGCTTCTTGTAATTAAGTGGTAAGGATTTCATCCTTGTTCGTACCCACCTATTGTATTATTATCATTCATAATTCACTTTCAGCATCTAATCCAAGGCAAATTCCAAAACGAGCTTTGTAATTAAACGTGTCATATATATATATATATATGTATATATATATATATATGTATATATATATATATATATGTTTACGTACCTATATACGAAAGTATATCTTATGTAATAATAAGTAGTTGTTTCAAATAATATATGGTTGATTCCCTTTAAACAAGATTTAGATTTTAAACTTTATAAATAAAAAAAATCCCCACTTAAAAAGTTAATATTATCATAATATAAATGTTCTTAGTATGAATAAGATTTTATAAGTGTTATATGTCTAATTTCAAGTCACATTTCTTCAAAATTACATCATAAACATATAAATTACTCTATGTAGCATTAAAATAGGCATAGAAAATGTGAAACTAAGCATGCCCTAATTGAACAAGGAGTGTTAAACCAAAATGAGGTACCATGATGGGTATTAAACACATAGACATCAGACTTAGAATTGGAAAGAAAGGGTAACAGGAAAGTTCAAAAGCATTGATTTGTTTTGAGTGTATATATTGGAGGACAATAAATGAGCTGGCTAAAACTGTATATGATTCACATGAAAATGGATAGAGGGTATGGTAGGGTCCGGTATGAGGAGTTGCGGTCGATCAGACCAATAACCAAAATGTCCTTTAACAATGAGACAGAATTGTAGATGATGCTTATAGCCATCTGATTGCAGTGATCTTTTGTGCAGAAGCTCGCTTGGTCAGGATTCATGAAAACGACTGGTCCCATTCCCCTGCCTTAGTAGTACGTAGAAATAGGCAATAGGACAGACATACATAATATGTACACCACTTTGCTCCAAGTAACAACATGCCCCTACCTACCATTTGTTAATACTTAATTCCCACCTTACTTGGGGCTTCCCTTGAGATTTTGCCTGCTTTCACAGGTTAAAAAGACTGTCCACCTCCAGCACCCAATAGAACAACCCCATGTTACAATGATACTTTCTGTCATAAATGTGTCCATTCCATGTTCTCTCTTTGCTTAATCTCATCCCTTTGGTTCATCTTGTCATTCAAAGAATAAAACAATTTCATCATTACCTATTGACCTCATAAGAGATGGCCCCATGTAGGTTAATCATTGGCTTAACCTGTCTATCTCTTTCCGGAGTTCATCAAAACCATGACATATTTCAAAAACTAAAGAATACTTACATAGAACAGACTATTGATACGGTTTTTATGATGGTGTGATTTGAATATGAATCTATATCTATATAGATATCATAGAAATCCAAAAAGAAAACTAACTTCCATCAGATATTAAAGATGTCAGTTGAAAGAGAATAACAATTACAAAACTACAACACATTAGTTTTTGTTTTTTAAAATATCTTCACAGCTGATAGATGATACTAGTCTCGATGGTAGTAGGAAAATAACTACGAAATGTTTTCTATTTAAAGGAGTAGAATTGAACCCCAAAACTTGATAGTCCAACCAATATTGTTATTTAGTGTATTAATTTAAAGGTAGTTAATATTATTCAAACTCTAGAAAGTTAGTTAATATGATTTTTTTTTTTGGATTTGAGGTAACTAATCAACAAAAAAGACTAATGAAGCATGATTTTTTAAGGAATGAAACGTATTAATATTCTTGTGGGATAATGATTAGTAAGATCCTTTTGGTAATAAAACAGCAAACAAAAGTCACATGGAATAACAACCTTTTTTGGGGTCACTAAATTCTGCCAATGGCTTCTTGCATTTGCTTGATAAATGCTAACGGATTATATTTAAGAATATCTGTTTGGTGACCGTGTGGTCAAATCAAGGGCAATGTAAAGTGACTCTATTATTGTAAGATTTCCCAAGGCTCTCCAAATTCCCCAACCCATTTCAAGTTATTTAACACCCCTCCTTCTCCTTTTAAGAGAATAAATCAGGGGAAGAAAAGAAAACACAAATAAGTAAAAATAATAATAGGAACTGAAATGGCCCACTTGCTCTCTCTTTTTGCCTCCTGTGGGCTTCAATCACCCTTTGATGATTGCATATCACAGACCAATCTGTCATCTAGTCCTTGTCTGATACATAAACCAACAAATGAGAATCTACCTTCCTTTACCCTCTCACCTGCTAATCCAACATGTTAATTACTGAAACATTACCCTCTTTACCTCCAATTATCATTATGATTATCTTAATTAGCAATACTGCTAGTCCTTGCTGATCACTATCATACCAAAATATCAGCGGTCTGTTTTGATTAATTAATTATCAAATCAAGTTCATGCGTCAATTATGTATATATCCCACTAAATTAAGTATATTTGTTGAAATTTATATAAAGATGATCTTTCGATTAAAGAATAACACCAATGCCTTACAAATCACAATCCTACTCAAGGTAACTAGTAGTTTTTGGCCTTTGATTTGGTTGAACTTGAGTAGGGTCATTGAATTGACTACACGTGCACATAGGAAAGATTTTATTTCAAGGTGTTACACTTTACTTTTTCTTTTTTTTTTATGCAGCTCGTTTGTTTGCTTCAATCAAATTTGAGTGTATTGTGCTCTCTAGTCCACAAAATTTTCCCAGAACATATATATTGAACTTAAATTTAACACAAGGTTGGGCAATTATTAATTTCTCATTATTTGACTCCTAGGGACCTATCATGCACTCAGTATCAAGGGAACTGATTTATTCTCCAATTGAAATCAAACAATTAATATAAAATTAATTAATGGAGTTAGAATATAAATCACATCGTGAGTGCTACTTTTCTCCTTTAAGCAGTGTATAAGTGTCGATATAATATACGTACCACTCAACTCCATTGCTTCTTGCTTTTCTGTTTATTCAGTTGAATGTACTTTAATCATTCTCTTTCTCAAAAAATTATGATTCCTACTATCATATTCATCTTTGGACAAACATTTCTTTAACTTTACGTGTCCAACTTCTTTATCATAATGATCCTGCTTTTCCTTTTTTGCAAATCTTAGATTAAAAGTTTAATGATAGATGATTAAGAGGTCTCTATCCCTTTATTCTTTCTAAATGAGTGTAACGTTTTCTCAATCCTAGAGAGCCAATGATGACAAAGGGAGAGGACAGATTTAAATTAATTAAGTTATCACATTGGGGATGTGGATTTTTATTTTTTTTGCTTTAGGAAGGCCTAGGTAGTGATAGGGGTAGACCCTTTTGTTAATAGTAGTATATAAAGAAAGATCAAGAAGTAGGCCACTTAAATCTTGAGAATGGAATCTTGAGGGGTAGTCCTAGTCTGAGGCTACCTAATAGGTCTATTTTGAGGTTTCCCAAATTCTTCTTTAAAATTCTAAAACACATTTAAATTACTTAATTGAGTTTATATGTGATAAATAAAAAGAAGAAAATAATCATTGCCAATTCCATTGATATTGTAAAGCATATATTGGACAAATTATAATTATTATTAATGGTCTTATTGGTAAAACAAAACTTAGTTTAAAGACATAAATAGTCTTTTGCCCACATTCTCTTTCATGATGATTGAGGCATAGTTAGCAAAGCATAATATTTTAGCTGGACATGTCCATGACATGAGAAAGACAGTCCTCCTTAAATATGTTCTCTTGACAAGTAATAAGCCAAACAATACTAAACAACTACTTGTTAGTTTTAAATTTGAAATAAAAAAGGGTAATGATTTATGAACTATTAATACTAAAGTTAGTTTCTTTTATTTTTCTCCTGTTTTGTTGAAAAGGGGTAAGCTCTAAGATGACTATCTAATGTTTGAATCTTATTGAATGGTGCAACTATCTAATTGTTAACTTAAATTTAGTTATTCTTAAAAGGGTTTATCTAATTTACATAATTTTACAAAGATAAAAAATAAATATTTTTTTAATTAAAAATATTATTAATACCTTACTTTGATTTTTAAGCATTTCTCAAATAATTTTCAATAAAATATTTTTCCTTTTAATCTCTTATTCTATACAAAATTAACATATATTAAACAAATCCTTCTTAAAATAGAAATAAAAAGATGTAAACTTTTAGGGTACTGGGATTCACTAATCCATAGATTAATTGGTCTAATGTGATATTTTCTAGGGAAAAATTTTGAGAAAAAGAAAATGATCAGTAGGATATTAATTTGTCACCTGATATTCAGATGTGTCCGGAATGCAGTGTCTTACACTGCCTACCATTCTTCTTAATTATTGCATGTCTCTTTGATACTTGGTAACAGCTTCTACTCTACTGTTTTCTTAATCTCTTTTTCTTTTATCTTTTAATCAGCACCTTCTTTTACATTCTTTTGTGATCTTAGCAGCCTGAAGTTTATAATTTTAAACAGCCTACAGCTAGCTGGTGAACCAAGACGTCTACGATGTAATAAAAGCATGTGAAAAGAATAGTATTTGACAATGACTCAACAAGATTAAAGATTTTGTGATTAAGGAAGTGATCGTGGATTTCAAAGTTTGATTAATATTCTTTTTGTCTAAAGTTGATATTTTAAAATAGAAAATGATATACCAATAAAAATATTGGTATAAGATATACTGTTTTAAACTTGAAAATAATACCAATTGAGTGAGTAAAAATAATTATGTTGGAGCTTATACTAAAAAAAAAAGATATTGAATTGACTTGAACTTTTATTTTTTCCGCTCTATTTTATGTCATGTTGATTTGTTGAGGGGTGGGGAAGGTGATATATATGCTAATTATTTATAAAGATATCTGTGCTTAATTGCACTCCATTTCCTTTCTTTCAACTCTTCATCTCACACAAAAAAAATCAAAAGGAAGTGAACTTTGAGGAAAGTGATTTGCTAATCCCTGGATTGATTCGCATGTGATTCGATATTAATGACGAATTTAGATTTTTTGAGAGGGTAATATAAAGACAGTGAAAGTCTCTCTCTCTCTCTCTCTCTCTCTCTCTCTCTCTCTCTCTCTCTATATATATATATATATATATATATATATATATATATATATATATATATATATATATATCACATGAGATTTCGTCAGAAATATATGAATGTCTCGACACTGCCACTAATTCATATTATTCCATGTCTTCTTGCTATCCTTCTGATAAGCACCGATACTATAAGATGCTTCGTCGAATTATTCATGGTGTCGTGTTCACTGAACAATTAGCTACTTTCTTAGGATTCCTGCAATAAAAATAATAATAATCTGTAAAGTGATCTCGACAAGATTATGTCATTTTGTGTTTATGTTTGGTTTTGTTAGGAAAAAGGTTAATGTATTAATACAAAAAGAAAGAAGCTATCATCGGCTTATAAAATTTTGTAAGATTACACTTGCTATACAATTCATTCATCATTTTTCTCCACACTTCCTTCTTCTTAATTCGTTACATTATTGGCTTGCCAAGTTGCCCTCAATCATGAGTTACGTCACTCTTACGTAGTGAGAATAATATTACCTAAAAATTTAAAGAAACCTTTCATTCTCTCAATATTTATATAATAGGATAGATGATTAAATTAATGAATATATTATGATTCAAGTTACATTTAACGGATTATAGTTTCACATACACGAGTTTTTCTAGTTTGTGTAACATTGTATAATCATTTGATGTGTCTTAATCAAATGTAACTAGATACCCTTGAGTTACAATTAGATACCCTAGAGAGTTGGTCAGGTTAAATTTGTTGACGTATTGCATCCAAGGTATATATCCCTTATGATTCGATGTACAATCACCATACTCTAAAACACATGCTCTGTCACCAAATAGGATATTTGAAATTATGGAAAAGTTATTGAAAGCATAATCATCACCTCTATATGCAACATTAGCTATAAATATGACAATCTTTAATGGTAAGAGTTACATTTATTTTTGTATCCTATATTCTTAACACTTGATGCTCCAACATCTACTAACCCAAGCATCTAAGGTGCATGAAGGGACACATTCTTTCTCACATCCTTACAAGTTACACATGAAGTGGTGACGCACATCAGATTTGTTACCTCTAAGCCCACACACCCATCAATCATATCTTACCTCAGGCACAATCATTTGACAGGCCCTGTAGGACTCGTTAAAGCTATTCCCACATTACGATGGATCTCAGGAGAAGATAATTGACATCCTAATGCTAGAAGGCATGTTGAGACAATGGAGACATCAAGCAACTAGCTAGATAAAAGCTCATCAATCACATTCCTAGGTCCCTACAGGAGCTGATGTCATTGACACATTAAACCAAATGACGTTATATTTGAAGATTTCCAAATACAAGTTTTTGTCATAATAAGACAAAGTTACACGCAACAAACATCTTCCAATAGAGTTCTGATCCGGTCCTAACACCGGCCCCCAAGAGCATGGCTTCAATGCCTTGCCAGATCAGCATTTTGAATAAAGAGAAATACTCTTCAAATACACTACAAATACTATACGGAGTGCATACCGCCAGGGAAGTAACGCCGCCAAGGTTCATGACTCCGCCCAGGCACGTTACCCCGCCAAGGAATGTAACTCCGTCCAGGCATGTTACTCCGTCAAGGAATGTAACCTCGCCAAAATTGTTACTCCGCCAAGCCATAGGCTCAACTCAGGCGGAATACTGAATTTCCCACACTGCGTAGCGAGCCCATACTCACAACCCCGGCACGAGATTGACTCTGTCTTGAGAGGTTAATAATGGGAATCACGCTGTCACGCATAAAGGGAAATAACAATAAAATATTAAAGCACTAACGCTTTCCAGACAAGTTGTGATACCTACTACAATAATGGTGCTAGTAAACGGCGCAGGGACCCACTACCTTTTCAGCATTATGCCTGGAGACAAGGAGCGGGTCCTACCAATAATGCAGCACCAGTGACAGGTATATAAACCTCTCTTGAAAAGGTATAAGGGACTCTCTTCCCATTCTCTGAACCTTACACTCTATTACTTGCATAATCTTCTCTGATTGTCTTTCTAAGTCTCTAAGTATTCTGAGATACTGACTTGAGCGTCGGAGAACGATTGCAGGTACCACCCCCAATTGGGTCAAGGCAAGTCAGATCCCGTCAGGCGGACTGTGACACCGCCCCGCAGTACATTACACTCCGCCTCAACATACGAAGACTCTTTGTATTTACATTTATACATACATTGCTTTGTATCAAAACACATTTATATGTATATTTTGAGTTGTTCTACAAGCATACTTCTACACCCCCTGTAAAGAACAGTTCATTGGCACGCCCAGTGGGACCTGTAAACTAGGTAATCCCACAATCTTGATCAATCTTCATCATCAATGGAGAGACAAGGACCAGAGATGCAGAACGAGGATTCTCCTCCACGCAATCCCAGACGTCTTAACTTCGATGATGGTGCTCCGAAAAAAGCAACGCAAGCTGATTCTCTAGATCCGAGAGATGACATGATTCGAATCTTGAGAGAAGAACTTGCAGAACTTCGTCGTGAAAAAGCAAACCCAGCGCATGAGAAAGCTGGTCCCGCAAGACAACCACATCATGAATCACACATGCAGGAGGAATCAAGTACTCCCCACTACTCTCGTATTCCTACGTACATGGAGGAGCAACGAAGCCTCCCACTGGTAAATGCTCAGCATCAAGAAGGAAGGAGAGCAGGCTCAAACGCTTCCCCCTCAGGATATAAGATGAGTATCCCATTTTCCAAAAGGCTTATGAACGTACATGTACCCAAACATCTGCAAACCATGCAGCCCATTTCTATAGGGAAATATACTGGGGAAACAGATCCCTCTAAGCACTTAGATGCTTATACCTACGAGGCCATGTTTCTAGGAGCTGAGGAGGACGTCATGTGCAGAATGTTTCCCAAAACTCTTACAGACGAAGCTCTTAGCTGGTTCAAGAGCTTACCTTCAGGTTCCATTGATTCGTGGGAGGAGCTGGCCTCAGCTTTTGGAAGTCACTTTGTGATTTCCAGGGATGCACCCAGAACCTCTCATACCTTGGCTCAGATCAAACAAGGCGACAAAGAATCTCTGAAGGATTTCCTTAAGAGATTTTATAAAGAGGCAGCCATGGTCCCTGATCTGACTGAGGCAATCCAGTTGCATATTCTCATAGAAGCTATGCAACCAAAGTCACCTTTCGCTTTGTCTTTGGCAAAGGGACCTCCAACTACGATGGAGGAATTTCGCAGGAAGGCGTCTAAGTACGTGGGTATTGAGATGCATCTGGAAGCCACTGCATCTCGCAGCAAACCACTCCCTGCAACTCCACCTCAAGACAAAGGGAAAGATAAATTGTTGAAGAATGACAAATCCCACCAAAGGGACAAAGTAGGGAACCAGCCTTTCAAACAGCAAGACAGACGCGTGTTCAATTTTGCTCACTATGCACCATTGAACACAACTTGCGAGCAAATCTTGCGTGAGATAGGATGGACCACCCTCAATGTTTATGGAATTCAACGTCCACCCCCAATCAGGCGTGGTGGAAACCCAAAGAAATATTGTGAATTCCATGAGTCAGTTGGCCACACCACAGAAGAATGCAAGCAACTCAAAAATACCATTGAGGTGCTCATTCGAGAAGGTAAACTGAAACATTACCTGTTCAAAGGCAAATCTCATGATGAGCCCGAGAAGTTTGAAAAGCGACATCGTGATCGTTCTCCGGATCCTGATAGTACTCGGGAACCAAAACGTACGACGGTGTCAGAGAAACAAAGAGGCATTGTTCTGGAGTCCGCCCAACGAGAGCCGAGCCCTGAACCTAGATCACGAGGTAAAAGACAGGTGGTAGACATGATTGCTGGAGGCTTCGCAGGAGGCGGACCCTCAAACAACGCCCGGAAAAATCATCATCGTATGATCTTATCTGTGCAGGGCAAGAACAAAGAATATCGCCCATTCAGGGACGGAGTTCAGACTCCGCCTATAACTTTCACAGATGATGATTTTGGCCCAACCATCCCTGAGGGAGATGATGCGGTAGTGATCATTGCGGTGATCGCTAATATAGATGTAAAACGCATCCTAGTTGATCAGGGAAGTTCCTGCGACGTTATTTTTTATGACTGTTTTAAACGCATGGGACTGTCTGACACAGATTTGCAGCCTTACACACAGGACCTTACAGCTTTCAATGGCGCCAAACAGCCTACTAAAGGCTACTTGGACACAAGGATCACCTTCGATGGTGAACCTGGAGCAAGGACTGTGAAATCCAGGGTTCTTGTCATTGATGTTAAATCCCCATACAATGGCATCATTGGGCGGCCTACTCTGAATGCCATGGAAGCCATCGTTTCAACCCCCCACTTGTTAATCAAGTTCATTGATAAAGATAATCAAGTCTCATCCATCAGGGGTGACCAGGAGATGGCTCGTTACTGTTACAATTTAAGTCTTAACATGGTGAAGCTTGAAACCATGTCTAAGAAAAGAAAATTGAACGAAGGAAACAGTGCGGCGGCATCCGTCAATTTGGTGGATCTTGATCCCAGGGCGGAATCTTCTATAGACCCACTGAACCCTTTGAAACCAACTCCTGATGGTGGTTCCAAGTCTATTGTTTTGGGCAGCACCCCGGAGCAAATAACTAACATCAATGACAAGCTGGAGCCTAACATGGAAGCAAGACTGATTGCACTCCTCCATGAGTACAAGGAGATTTTCGCCTGGACAGCCGCAGATATGCCTGGTATGGATCCTAACTTCTGTTGCCACCGCCTGGCGGTGTATCCTGAAACTAAGCCAGTGGCACAAAAGAAACGGCGTATGGGTCCTGCTAAGCAAAATGCTGCTTGCGAACAAACCGAAGAACTCCTTAAGGCGGGGTTCATCAGGGAACTCCGTTACTCTTCTTGGCTGTCCAACGTGGTTATGGTGCAGAAAGCCAATGGCAAATGGCGCATGTGCATAGACTACGTTGATTTGAATAAATGTTGTCCCAAAGATCCTTATCCTCTCCCCAACATTGACAGACTGGTTGACGATTCATCAGGATACAAGTATCTATCCTTCATGGATGCTTACTCCGGATACAACCAAATTCCAATGTGTGAGGATGATCAGGAGAAAACAGCATTTATCAATGACAGAGGAGTCTTTTGCTACAATGTCATGCCATTTGGGCTGAAGAACGCCGGGGCCACCTACCAGCGCATGATCAACAAGGTCTTTGAGGGCATGCACACAAAGCTGGTGGAGGTTTATATTGATGATATCATCGCCAAGACTCCAGAGGGAGGAGACCATGTTGAAGACCTACGCCTCATTTTTCAACGCTTGCAGCAATACAACATGAGACTCAACCCACTAAAGTGTACATTTGCTGTACCTGGAGGAAGATTTTTGGGTTTCATGTTAACGCAAAGAGGCATAGAAGCTAATCCTGACAAGTGTCGTGTGATACAAGAGTTGCAGAGCCCCAAAACATTGAAAGAGGTACAATCCCTCAATGGCAAAATCGCTGCTCTAGCACGATTCATGCCAAAAATGGCTCATCGCTCTCTCCCCTTGTACAAGATGCTTAAGAAGGATAAAAAATTCAATTGGGGCCCAGAGCAAGAGGCGGCCTTCCAGAGCTTGAAAAATGTCTTAGCCAGCCCTCCAATCCTGGTAAAACCAAGCCCAGGTGAGCAACTCATCGTTTATTTGTCTGTTTCAGATGAAGCGCTGGCAGTGGCCCTGGTCAAAGAAACAGTCGAAGGCCAACGACCGGTATACTTCACTGGTAAAACATTGCATGGTGCGGAGTGCCGTTATTAGAAGATTGAAAAGGCAGCACTTGCAGTTGTTTGGGCCTCACGACGTCTAAGACCATATTTCCATGCACACCCCATCCTGATTCGCACAGACTTGCCACTCCGTACTATATTGTTCAAGCCAGACTTGGCTGGAAGGATGATCAAATGGGCCATAGAGCTCTCTGAATTCGACATATCCTACGAACCAAGAACTGCTATTAAGGCACAAGTCCTAGCAGATTTCGTAGTTGAATTAACAGGCTCTAGCCCAGATGCAGATCATTCACACTGGACAGTATACGTCGATGGGTCTTCAAACAGCAAAGGATGTGGAGCAGGAATCGTTATAGAAAGTGATGACGGGGTACATCTTGAA
The DNA here is from genome assembly GCA_037962975.1 of Clitoria ternatea. Lineage (NCBI taxonomy): Eukaryota > Viridiplantae > Streptophyta > Magnoliopsida > Fabales > Fabaceae > Clitoria > Clitoria ternatea. Next base: position 282,858,437 of record CM075671.1, on the reverse strand, counting down.
ATTTCATTGCACTTTACCTTCACTACGTCTAACAATCAGGCGGAATATGAAGCCTGCTTAGCCGGACTCAGAGCAGCACAAGATATTGGGGCCAAAACTGTCACCCTATGCAGTGATTCTCAACTAGTCATCTCACAAATTCTTGGTGAGTATCAGGCTAAAGAACCTCTACTGCAACAATATCTGGACTGCGTCAATGAGTTGAAACAGCGCTTCGATGAAGTAACTTTCAAGCATGTACCTCGCGAAGAAAATACGCGTGCTGATATCCTGTCCAGGTTAGCCAGCACAAAGAAGGCGGGGTGTACAACCACGGTTGTACAGAGTACTCTGGCCGAGCCAAGTATATCCCTTCCCTCTTCAATTCATATGATTAAAAGCCGCCCCGTTGATGATAACTCCTGGGTAACACCAATAGTTCGTTATCTTGTTAATGGACAATTACCCACGGATGATCTTGAGCGAAAGAAGCTAAGGAGGGAGGCACCCTATTATACGCTCCTAGATGGGCAGCTATACCGCCGAGGAATTTCTGTCCCATACTTAATTTGCATAAATGAAAACGAGGTGCAAGCTGTTTTGGAAGAAGTCCATGAAGGGCAGTGTGGACATCATCCAGGGGCACGAAGTCTAGTGAGAAAGATCCTCAGGGCGGGGTATTGGTGGCCCACTATGAAGCAAGACACCGCCTCATATGTTCAAAAATGCGATCAATGTCAACGATTCGCGAATTTTCACCATACTCCAGCTGAGGAAATGTCATCATCAATAACGCCCTGGCCTTTCTATCAATGGGGTATGGATATTCTAGGTCCATTCCCAACTGCTCCCGGCGGTATCAAATACTTGATAGTTGGTGTTGATTATTTCACCAAATGGATTGAGGCAGAGGCAGTGGTGCACATAACGTCAGCCAGGACTCGAAGATTCGTCTATGAGAATATCATTGCACGTTTCGGAGTCCCCGAACGCATAGTCACTGATAATGGCACCCAGTTCACAGATCGCAAGTTCACTGAACTCTTAGAAAATCTCAGCATCACACAGATTTTCTCTTCTGTGGAACACCCTCAAACCAATGGACAAGCAGAGGTCGCCAACAGAGAAATCTTGAAGGGCCTCAAAAAACGCCTTGGTGAGGCAAAGGGAGACTGGGCAAATCAGTTATGCCACGTTTTATGGGCATATAGAACCACCCCACACTCCACTACAAATGAATCTCCATATCGGCTGACATATGGAGTCGAGGCGGTCATTCCAATTGAATTAACAGCCCCTTCAGCTCGAGTCCTCTATTTCAATGAGGAAGCCAATCAACAGAACCTCGCACACGAATTGGAGGTTTTGGCGGAGTTGAGAGAGGAAGCCTTTATGAGAGATCAAGCTGTCAAAGCAAAGGCCGCCAAACGGTATAATGCACGCATGTACGAACGCCGTTTCAAAGAGGGAGATTTGGTCCTGAGAAGGGCCAACATTGGCAACAAATTTGCACACCAAGGCAAATTGGCACCAAATTGGGAAGGTCCATACCGAGTCGTCGAAGTTTTGGGCAAGGGTACATACCGCCTAGAAAACTTAGATGGTACTCCGGTCAGAAATAAATGGAACATTTTGAATTTACGCATATATTACAGTTAGTTGGGAGATACGGTATGATCTTTTCTTCCTAACTCAAGGATCTTCCTCTGTATGCTTTCCTTAAAAAGGTTTCGAAAAGATATATCCCAACTCAATCTTTTATGTAGTTCCATTCTCAATGAAATGCCTTCCTACATTTAATCTTCGCTCTAACTTTGAATTGATTATCCATGGCAGAATTTGTTCCCATGCAGATAAAACAACGACTCTAAAATTGAAGCACAAACGCATAACTCTTTAATCCATAAAGATCAACCAACATGCAACGCCGCTTCACAAACGGAGTCAACAAAAACTCCTTGGGGAATTGGTGTCTCAGCTATATGCTGCACCATACTGACCCTAAGGTACAGAAAACTCCTTGGGGGGAAAGGATTGGTGTCTCAGCTATATGCTGCACCATACCGACCCTAAGGTACAGAAAACTCCTTGGGGGGAAAGGATTGGTGTCTCAGCTATACGCTGCACCATACCGACCCTAAGGTACAGAAAACTCCTTGGGGGGAAAGGATTGGTGTCTCAGCTATATGCTGCACCATACCGACCCTAAGGTACAGAAAACTCCTTGGGGGGAAAGGATTGGTGTCTCAGCTATATGCTGCACCATACCGACCCCAAGGTCCTGCAGGCCGCCTATGGAAAGAACTAGTGTCACAGCTATATGCTGCACTAATTCGCCCCCAAGGTCCTGCAGGCTTCTTGTGGGAAGAGCTGGTGTCTCAGCTATATGCTGCACCACGCTAACCCCAACCAATTTCTTGCAGGATGAATTGGTGTCACAGCTATATGCCACACCATACCGCCTCGAAGGTTTAACCAAATTCTTGCAGGATGGATCGGTGTCACAGCTGTATGCTGCACCATACCGCCTCGAAGGTTTAACCAAATTCTTACAGGATGGATCGGTGTCACAGCTGTATGCTGCACCATACCGCCTCGAAGGAGTCGCACTCCAATCAAAATGCAAAAGGATGAACATTCCATCCAAAACTTGACTCTGCTTAACTCCCAACGTTTTATGGAGTACATGAGAAACAAACTCAAGCACTACCCAACAAGTTCAAGTAAGTTCAATACTTGTAAAATTGTGCTTCATTGAAATTCCTAAGAGGCTACTCCGCCTCCTTACGGAATACAACTTCATTGAAATTCCTAAGGGGCTACTCCGCCTCCTTACGGAATACAACTTCATTGAAATTCCTAAGGGGCTACTCCGCCTCCTTACGGAATACAACTTCATTGAAATTCCTAAGGGGCTACTCCGCCTCCTTACGGAATACAACTTCATTGAAATTCCTAAGGGGCTACTCCGCCTCCTTACGGAATACAACTTCATTGAAATTCCTAAGGGGCTACTCCGCCTCCTTACGGAATACAACTTCATTGAAATTCCTAAGGGGCTACTCCGCCTCCTTACGGAATACAACTTCATTGAAATTCCTAAGGGGCTACTCCGCCTCCTTACGGAATACAACTTCATTGAAATTCCTAAGGGGCCACTCCGCCTCCTTACGGAATACAACTTCATTGAAATTCCTAAGAGGCCACTCCACCTTCTTACGGAATCAACTTCATTGAAATTCCTAAGAGGCCACTCCGCCTTCTTACGGAATCAACTTCATTGAAATTCCTAAGAGGCCACGCCGCCTCCTTACGGAATCCAATTCCCTTTAAATTCCTAAGAGGCCACTCCGCCTTCTTACGGAATCTATTTCATTGAAATTCCTAAGAGGCCACTCCGCCTTCTTACGGAATCTATTCATGGAAATTCCTAAGAAGCCACGCCGCCTTCTTACGGAATCCATTTCATTGAAATTCCTAAGAGGCCACTCCGCCTTCTTACGGAATCTATTCCTTGGAAATTCCTAAGAGGCTACTACGCCTCACTATTAAAATCATTTCAACGAAATTCCCAAGAGGTTACTACGCCTCATTATTGAAGCTACTTCAGTTAAATTCTCAAAAAGGCTACTCCGCCCCATTACTGAATTTATTTCACTGAAATTCCTAAGAGGCTACTTCGCCTCTTCACTGAATTTTACTTCACCAGAATTATAAAGGGGGCTACCCCGCCTCATTATACTTAGTCATATTTCATTAAGTCCTCAGATAAATATTCCGCCTTCTCAATATCATTATACAAGGCATAAATACGACGGACTTAAACACTACATCTATGAACAAGTATACATTTGCAGGAAATATGCTTCATTAATATTGTCAAGGATTGATAAAAGTCCAGAGCCTATCCTGGAACAAGGCAATATTAACAAAATTCAAAAAATAAAAGCTGGCGAAAGGTTTCAGGAGCTGGTCTTTAAGGGTTGGACGGCGTCCCTTCTTGTTGGACAGAGGTGGCTTGACCTTCACCAGGTTTGCTTAAACTTTGAGAGGGAGGCAAGTCCGCCAGAACATATTCGTCATTGGGCGCAGGAGCATGACCCCCTTGAACAGGCACCATCAATTCTCCATTGATGAATTCATAATAAGGATGAATGCCTGTGGTGGATAGAGCAACGCCTGGATTGCGATAACGGAGTTGACGAACAGCCATGCTGAAAGCATCATCAATCGCTGCCTCAGCCGCATCCAGCGTGGATTGTAAATCCTTGTCGAGCTTTTCATTGACGGCCTCAGAGGTAGCTTTTTCAGCTTGCAACACTTCAACCTGTTTTTCAAGGTTAGTGTACGCAGTAGCTGCTTGTTCTAACTCCGCCACCCAGGTATCTTCAGCAGTGGCCTTATCAAGCTCAAGAAAAATCAACCTCTGCTGGAGCTCACTTGCATCCTCGCCCAATTTTTGTTTCTGTTGAATTAAATCTGAAATCTGTTGTTTTAGCAGATTATTGTCAGCCCTCACCTGGGTCAGGCCACCCACCTCCTCGCCCAGTTTTTTGTTTTGCTCTTTTAAGCCGGAGACCTGCTTCTCCAGCAAAGCTTTATCAGCTCTCGCCCGAGCCAGCTCCTCCTCTAGCTTTTTGGTGTTGGCATCGGCGGTGTCCAGATGCTTGTCCTTGGCCTTGATCACCTCGGACAACTGCTCATTGTCATGCTCCAAGCTACGAATCTTTTCCACTGACTCGTGGTAAGACGCTTGGAACATGTTCGCCTCAGCAGCAACGTCAGCTATCCGGGGAACAGAAGCCAAGAAACCATCTAACTCAGAAAGGTGCCACCTCGCAGCTGCAGCGGCTTCCGGTACCTCCTCGAAGTCGATGTCAGGGCGGAGAATGAATTCCGGGTCACGCCTCTCTGACTGGCGGAATCCCGTATTTGTAAAGTATAAAAAGGGATTCAAGCGAGACCCCGCCTCAGGCAAAGAAACAAGCCGCCTGGATGTTTCCCCTGGTACATCAATTGGAAAAACGGCTGTCCCTCGGGCGGTCAAGCTCAGGGCGGGATCCTCAGACTGGCGGACTGGGGAAGCTTGGACTCTTCCTGCCTCGTCCCCATTCTCATGGTCAGAAGAAGCTTGGAATCCCTCTATTTCTCCCCTTGCAACATCTTCTTCAGGGATGCCTTCAACACCGCCCATACCAGCAGAAGTACCCGTAACAGGTACCTCCTGAGTCTCCTCCAAATCAATGGCGGCATCAATTGACGTCCCCGCCTCAGCCTTCTTCTTGCCCTTGGTCCTCCTTCTTTGCAAAGGCTGGAGGTCTATTTCCTCTTCTTCTTCTTCAGCAGCTTCTGGTTCTTGGCGTTTTTTAGAACGCCTTTCAACAGTAGCTGCTGAAGATCCTGCACCACCTTCAAAATTTGCTATGTTGGTGGAGGCAGGGAAGGGAAGGGTCTTTGTGAGAGCAGCAGTCAAACTCCTCCTGGGCTGCACATTATTCTCCGCGTTTATTTCCCTGCGGCTCATTTGGATCTGCTTGATACGATCCATCCCAGGGAATTCAGCGATTTCTCCTGCGAAATAACAAGATGAGACTTCAGTTAGAAAATGCAAGATAGAGGAAATACTCAATCACATTGCAATTGTTCATAATATTACTCAAGTATCCTTGAGCATCCCGCCCAAGCAGCCTTCGACATAAAATCAGCTTGTGGACGGAGTTGTACTCCTTCAATATTCGGAGTACTTCTACGGACGCCGCCGATAGAGCACCCTCCTCAACTTCATATGCTCGTTTAGTTAAGAGAAAGTGCTCATGTGTCCATGCTACGGGAAATCTATCAACACCCTCCTTATTCCGCCAAAAGACAGGTTTGCCCTTCCTGACGGATACCTTCACGGAACTCATCCTGAAATGAAGTCCGCCTTCTTTGGCGGAGTCAGCAAACGCCTTAAAATTCAAAATCTTTGGCTCCGCCCGAAGAGTCACAAAACCCATGCCGCCGGTTTTCGTATTTACTCTCCTCATAATGCGACAGAAGGCGAAAAACAACGCCACTGTAGGCGTAAACCCCAAATGTTCAGCCATCACCTCAAAGCTGCGCACTCTTCCCCAACCATTAGGATGCAACTGGGAAGGGGCACAATCCAAGAACCTAAGCACACCCATCTGGAATTTATTCAATGGGAAGCGCACCCCTAACTGGGTAAATAGAATATCGTACATATATATGGTACGATTATCCTGAGGACGATGGCAGACCCGTTCATACGTCTTGGGTGAACGGACGATGAACCTATCCTCATACTTCTCGTCCTTCCAAACCGGGACAGGCAACTCCACTACCCCTCCGCTTGTCGTCGCATGTCGAGAGGAAGCATCCTTGACATCTTCCTCAACCCAACAGTAAGGGTCATTTTCGAGTGTTTTCTCCCAATCCAACCCATGCAATACAACATTTCTGCACTCTGCCATAGTCAGCACTTGTGTATGGGAAACACCTCCTGACACAAATGAATGTACAGCATTACTAAAGTACTCCACGCTGCTATAAAACGTCGAGTCCCTCCCAGTATAAAAAGCATCATCTCCACTCTCAATGTCAGAGAACATGGGACGAACAGAAACCCTAGAACGTGACCCTGCCCTCTTTCCTCTCATCTTCCTTTTTACAAACACACAATAAGGGGAAACAAAGCTAACCCAAAGGAAATGAAGAAGCAAAGAAGAAGAAGAAGCAAGTACCTTAAGCTTCTGGAAAAATAGAAGAACTCCAAACACCAATAAACTCGCAAGAGAGTAGCAAAAACTCTTTCAGCAAACAAATACGAAGAGAGAGATGAAACAAAACATTCCCCTTCTGAAAGTTTACCTATTTATAGGCATGGCTTGGGGGGAAAATAAGCGAATCATCAGGAATCTCGAAGATGTGTTTGCAGCCGTCAGATAAATCTTATCAACGGTTCTAAAAAACTGAAATATGCGTTTACAACCGTTGGATTTACCCCACTGACGGTTCCTTTTTTACTGAAACCAATAGATATATCTAAGGGCAGATATTTCATGGGCCACGTTTTCAAAATCCAAGGCCCACGGTAATAACCTCGAAAACGGTTCTCAATTGCCATCACGCGCATTTATGTCCCATCATTAGAATGGCAACCGTTACGAGGGCATACGTGGCAATAGGAGACTGAAGAACAAAAAACGTGGTTTCGAGGCGCATTAATGACAGGCGTGACAAGTGATGACAGCTAATAAATGCACGAAAGCACTTGTCCACAAAACCCGGACTAGCAAATACCGCCTAAACCCATGCCTACAAAAGCTAAACTTAAGTGTTATAGCTTATTAAAGTGACCCCGCCAGTCACTATAACAAGCTAGGGGGCATATGATCCGGTCCTAACACCGGCCCCCAAGAGCATGGCTTCAATGCCTTGCCAGATCAGCATTTTGAATAAAGAGAAATACTCTTCAAATACACTACAAATACTATACGGAGTGCATACCGCCAGGGAAGTAACGCCGCCAAGGTTCATGACTCCGCCCAGGCACGTTACCCCGCCAAGGAATGTAACTCCGTCCAGGCATGTTACTCCGTCAAGGAATGTAACCTCGCCAAAATTGTTACTCCGCCAAGCCATAGGCTCAACTCAGGCGGAATACTGAATTTCCCACACTGCGTAGCGAGCCCATACTCACAACCCCGGCACGAGATTGACTCTGTCTTGAGAGGTTAATAATGGGAATCACGCTGTCACGCATAAAGGGAAATAACAATAAAATATTAAAGCACTAACGCTTTCCAGACAAGTTGTGATACCTACTACAATAATGGTGCTAGTAAACGGCGCAGGGACCCACTACCTTTTCAGCATTATGCCTGGAGACAAGGAGCGGGTCCTACCAATAATGCAGCACCAGTGACAGGTATATAAACCTCTCTTGAAAAGGTATAAGGGACTCTCTTCCCATTCTCTGAACCTTACACTCTATTACTTGCATAATCTTCTCTGATTGTCTTTCTAAGTCTCTAAGTATTCTGAGATACTGACTTGAGCGTCGGAGAACGATTGCAGGTACCACCCCCAATTGGGTCAAGGCAAGTCAGATCCCGTCAGGCGGACTGTGACACCGCCCCGCAGTACATTACACTCCGCCTCAACATACGAAGACTCTTTGTATTTACATTTATACATACATTGCTTTGTATCAAAACACATTTATATGTATATTTTGAGTTGTTCTACAAGCATACTTCTACACCCCCTGTAAAGAACAGTTCAAGTTCTTTATTCTCTCCTTTCAAACTACTAGGATGATGATACCTGAGGAAACCTCATATTACATTAAGGTCCCTCAACCTCATCTATATCCTTGACTTATTCCTCCACCTCAGCTTGATCCAAATCCTTTTTTTAGGAACAATAGCAGATACTACCCCTATCATTACAACCCCGTAAACCACCACCTTTATGTTAGGGAATCCCATCAGGGTCAGGCAGCGGAAACACAAAGGATTCCCAAAAATAAGGATTGCAAATGCAAATGTCTCAAAGCATTATGTAATTAAAGTTTTGATTTAGGGATTACCTCTTGTAGACGCACAACGAGTTCCTCAATCGAAGCAATTGTAGCTTCGCCCTTAGGAGTCCACACGAGCACTTCCACCAGAAAACCAAAGATCCGAATGCTAGTACGAAATTTTAGTGTAATCTAATTTCTAAGCAACAGCCTATGAGCATCTCATGCTCTATATATAGGCTTAGGTCTTGACTTGAGCTCTCATTAAACATTGGGCTCCTGACTTATTCTAAATGAGTTAGGCCCAAATAGTTTTATTTTTAGTCCAACTAAAATAAAACTATCCTCTTGTGGACTTACTCTATGTGTGTGACCCTATAGGTAAAATATTCAGTTATATTAATAATAAACTATTTTATTATTAATATAAAATAAGAGCGGTATCTAGCAATACATCATTATGTCTAAATATTAATTATCATCGACATGACTTATAAGTTATAATTATTTTATATATTTATTTCTTTTGTCACGATATCTAATTGGGCCCAAGGCATGGTCATCGTCATCCTTGTATGGCCCAATTCATTTTACTTGATACCAGAGTAGACTTTACATAATAAATATCTAATATTTATTCGTCCTAGCATGGCCATGCATTTCGTTAGTCTCACTCCATCAAGTGGCCCATAGATATCACTCCTATCACATAGAAGAGACAAATTCTATCTACATCACTCACATCCCTCTGCATAATTTGTCTATTGCCTAATCACAATCTTTATGGTCATCTTATTACAGATAACATTTGATTGTATTAAAATAATAAACTCCTTATGTAGGAATCGTAGTGACTTCAGGTTGAAGGACTATATACCATTATCACATTGAGAACCGTTTAAGACACTCATGTAACGATCTATGCAACGTTCTCATGGTGGGTCTGTCCAGTACAACATTACTCTTAATGTGTACCCGTGTAAAGACTTGATATCATATATCCATGATTTGTGAGATCAAATCACTAGTACATTCACACACTAATCTTAATGTATTTACATGTCCCCATGTAAATACTTGATTAGGGACGTTTTAGGAATAATTCTCATATGACCTATTATTCTAGGATAAATAGCATTAAAATTAGTCTAAAACTGAAAATACTAATTTTATTGATAAGTTAAAATTGATACATTAATAGCTCGTAGTGCATACACCAACACTTTATACCCATATCAACCATAGATCCCGCTATCCCTAACACTAACCATCCTTTATTACCCAACATTCCAACCTATGGCTTACAACCTTAACCTTTACTTGCCATATATTCCTTAGTCAATTTATCCTATATATTCGTAAACATTATTTGCTCAATCCACTATGACCTCTCCTTAAAAGACCACCCCGCAACTAGCAACGGCCGTGACCATCACTCATCCATAAACTCCAAACACAACAATCCCTCAAGCGTATTAATACATGTGTTCTTGGCCATTTTTCTTACTCTTTCACAACGAGATTGGTAGTAATTCCTATCCCAGTACCTTTCAAACCCCGGTGCCATCACTGATTCATATATAATGGCACCACCAACCTTGAGAAAGACTTAGATGCCTATTTGAATGAACCGCCTTACATCGGTGAATATGACAATGTTGCTTGCAAAATATTCTCTTGAACCTTGAAGGGATAGGCATTGAGGTGGTTCAAGTCTTTACCTCAACTTTTATTAAGGCACTTAAGGTATGAGACAGAAAAGCCTCGTCGAAATAAGACTCCATCGAGCATGGTGTAATAAGGCAATTCCCTACTTAATTTCATTTTTTCTACTGGGTGTGTTGGGAGCTAGCTGTTGACCAAGTACCAAACTATGAGAGCGACCTGGGAGTCTTTGTCAAAAGCAAGAGTGTGTATAACATGAACTGGAATTACAAGTGAAATGCTTAGTGTGGTGATGGTGCTCTGGATAATCGTGGTGGTAGAACCAACATTTTTTGTACTTGCAACTCGTTCATCTTTGCCAAGTATTGTTGTAGCAATGGTTCCTTAGCCTGATATTCCCCGGAGATTTGAGATATCACAAGTTGTGAATCACTGCAAAATGTGACTGCTTTTGCTCTGATGTCTAGCGCTGCACGTAATTCGGTTAAGCAAGCCTCGTATTCTACTTGGTTGTTGAAAGTTTTGAAATCAAACCTCAAAGATATCTCAAAGAAAACCCCATCATCACTTTCTACTACCACACTGGTGCCGCACCCCTTGGCATTAAACAATCTATCCATGAATATTATCTAATACGAACGTGTATCCTCAGGATTTTCACCAATTAATTCTGCCACAAAGTCCACTAGAGCCTGTGCTTTGATGGCACTCCAAGGTTCATAGACGATGTTAAATTCTGATAATTCAACGGTCTATTTAATTATCCTTTTGATCAAATTGGGCTTACATAACATCGTTCGTAATGGTAGATCGGTTTGTATGACTATGGGTGGGCATGGAAATATAGTCTTAGCCGACAAGATGCCCAAACGATAGCTAGTATCGCTTTCTCGATCTTCTGGTATCGGAGCTACGCACCTTGGTGGGTCTTTCTAGTGAAGTACACAAGTTGTTGTCCCTCCAACGTTTCTTTTATTAGGATGACTCCTAGGGCCTCATTTGAAACTGAGAAGTAAACAAACAATCGTTCGCCTGGGTATAGCTTTACTAGAATTAAGGGGTTAGCCAGGACGTCTTTGAGACTCTGGAAAATAATCTCTTGCTCTACTTCCCATTCATACTTCTTGTTTTATTTTGTATAGGGGAAGAGATCGATGTGTCATTGTTGACATGAATCGGGATAGGGCAACGATCTTACTACTTAGAGATTGCACATTTCTGAGGTTTTGGGACTTTATAACTTTTGAATTACTTTACATTTATCCAAGTTTACCTCTATTCCTTGTTTTAAATGGTTATTTAAAGCTTTTCTTAGCAAGTTTTGACCGCTAAGATAACCTTGCTTTACAATTTTATACACAGAACCACTAAGAAATCCTATATTCCTTAGCGGTTTTATAAGAACTACTTAGAAATCCTATCTTTCTAGAAATTTTATATAGAGAACCACCAAGAAAAAAGTTGTATTTGTTAGCGATTATTATATTGAAATTGCTAATAAATATATCATTGTTGCGAACAGGGCCGTGGCGGGAGGCCAGTCAAACCAAATAAAAGAATTGGTTTGGAAAGATGAGTCTCTACTAATATTCATTTGAAGGAAAATATCGAAATTTTTTTCGTTAACGCACTAGTTATTTAAATGAGATTTTGAGTTCGGGAGTCGAATTACAAATGAAGAAGGTATTAATACCCCATGTTGTCCGTCGTAAGATAGTTACCTTAAATTGATTGCACATATTTAAATAGCCGAAAAATTATTCTAACCTCTTAAAAAAGAAAACAATAGAACGATATGAATGAGTGTAAAATGATGAAGGAAACATGGGGTTGAAAATGAGGTTAACATGACGTCTTGTCTAAATTAAACCCATTTTCAATTCGAAAGCCTTTGGATTGCGGCGTTTTTTGAAAAGAAAATGAGATTAACAAGACGTCTCGTTTGAATGAACCCCATTTACGATAAGAACGTGAATAAGTTAAAAACATTTTTAGAAAAGGTCAAGTTTTGAGAAGGTAAACGAGGTTAACAAGATGTCTTGTCTAAATTAACTTTATTGCCCAAAAAACCTTTATTTTCACGTGTTTTTGAAACGATGTTTTCTTTGGAAAAGTAGAATAAGATTAACAAAATGTTGCATCCAAATTAACCCCATTGTCACAAGTCCTCAACATTTTCTTAAAAGGAACGGAACAAATAAATGAGCAAATAGAAAAACATAAATAAAACATATAAAAAAAGGGGTGGGGGAACAGATGGGCTTGCCTAGGTGAGTTGCTGATAGAGGCAATTAGGGGCTTATTCGCCTTGGTAAGTTTATCAGTTGCATGTATTTTCCAACATTTCAAAACATAAAAGATTAGACCCCCAACATATTTTCTTCAACTCATATATACATGGAAAAACTTAAGTATAACATGAACACGAATAAATTCAGCCCATCATTGCTTCCGAAATCATATTTCAACAATCAATTTAAAGCATTTTCTTGAATTATAGCATGATGGAGAAAGAGGGAAATGACATGATCTTAACATGACCCAAGTTAATATTACAAGCAAGAATTAAATAGGACTTAATCGACGACATCAATGTTCAAGCACAAATTCATGTAAAGTGACCCAAACGTAAGAGCATACTCAGAACATAATATGAATAAGTCATAGCATTTCAAGTATGGTTAACCTAGATTCATGAATGTACAAAGTGTAAAGGAGATTAGAGACACAAATGTTCTCCTAAAGAGGAGTCTATACCTTTCTTCCTCCTAAAGAAGGTGACAACAAATATCCTCCTTACCTATTATCTATTTTTATGTATGAAATACAAGATTCCTCCTTAACAATAATGTTCACTCACTGAAACCCCAAAGAAAAAAGTAATTTCACTCATGAACAACAGAAAAAAATGGTGAACTAAGAACCCAAAAAAATATGAACTTTTTCTTCTTCTTCAAGAGCTCGTTTTATAGAGGGAGAGGGAGACCCTCAAGCTCCTCAAAAACCCTAGCTATGATCCCAAGGGGTGGTTGGGGGTTTGAGCTTTGTCTCCCTCCTTTCCTCTTCTTCAACAACCCTCTTTAACCTTTTTCTTTGCTTTCCAAAATCTTGCCCCAATTGTCATGGTTGACTTGTGAAAGAGTGATCTCTTGTGGTTTCCTTTTGCTTTTTTATGTGTGTGGGGGGGGGGGGGGGGGGGGGGGGGGATGTTTTTCAGGACTAAGACCCCTTGGTAAAAAAAAGATAGTCATTACTCACCTACTCCTTTCTTTTCTTTTTCTGAAATTCACAAGGCTCGCTTAAATTTCACAATTTTACCTAGGCGAGCTGTTTAATTCATTTATTTATATTTATATTTATATTTATATTTATTTTTATTTTTATTTTTCTTGGTGTATTTTTCCTCTCATCTCCTCTTCTTTTCTTTTTCTTCTCCTTTTTTTTAAAGTATCTTCGGGTAGAATGAAAATTGGTGTTTTGCCGAGGAAAAACATTTTGCCACGTTACAGAAGGACCATCCCTTATATTATGTTCTTTTCAACTCACATTGCAACAAAGCCAATGAACAAAATGCCTAACTTAATATTACCCCCTTAATTCCCGTTAAAAACAAACCAAAATATGAGACTGCAAGTTACTTTAGATCCTACAGACATTGCCAATGCCTCTTTCCATGCTAACAATCACAGCCAACACCAAAATTAAAATAGATGCAAAAGAGGAAGAATATTTAAAATCGCAATAATACATATCACACCAAAAACCAATCACAAAATCACAATAATACAGCTAAAAGCAGGCTCCCTTAATTTTCAAAACGGAAGCCAACTTCAATAAAATCCTTTTGAGGACACTATTTATTGTGGTGAGTGGTAACTTCCTGTGGTTCGTTTTCAATCTTCTTATTCGCATCGTAAGTCTTTGGTAGAAAAACCATCTTAACATCCTTACTAAATAAACTAACCAACTCTAACACCCCAGAAGATCAAGTTTCAAGCGCTATAATAACCCACAAAAGATCAAGTTTCAATAGTGTTATAATAGATATTTATTTTGGACCTTAATTATCATGCTGATATGCACAAACAATAATAAAAGTGAAAATTATCACTCAATCCATTGACATCATCGATAACACAACAACGACAAATTGTTATTATCCCATTACATGGAAGCCCAATGCTAGAGGTATAGTGAATTCAACACCTCCTTTTGTCGAGTAAAACTAATTTGTAAGTTCCATCTGATATCAACATGAAAAACTGAGTGCACACACGTGAATACACAAGGAAAATAGGAAATACAAATAAAAAATATGAGAAAACTAGAACAACTATAAATGATTGTACGAAATTCAAAACATAAGCTTTTGTATTAAATAACCATTTATATACCTACAACCCCTCATTTCTGTGTAGTGAATCGCAACATAAATCAAGGCCAATAAGCACACAAAAATAAGCAAATATTACCACTAATAAAAGCCAAATGTTATCCTAAATTTTAGTATATAATTTGTAGCAAAAAGCTTCAAATCACTCAAGACTTAGCTTGAAATCTAATTAAATAATAAAGAGAAAGAGTTAGGCATAGAAGCTGCCTAATATTTTATCCCTAGTGTCAATTGAAATTTAACCTGGTTTATCTAAAAAACAAAATCAGGAAAATAACTCAATTAAAATTACATACACTAAAGCCAGAAACCCAGAAACAAGTCCTAAAAATGGCTTTGAAACTCTGGACCTTACAATAAACAACAACAATTTAATATATAAAGAAGCCTTATCTCATTAGGTAGGTTTGGTTATCGTAAAATTGTAAGCTAGAGAGAATTGATAGAGGTAGTCGTGTATTGAATCTGAATGATTTTCACATTAATTGAATTTGAACTCTTACAAAACTCTTTATATAGTTCCTAGCCTAGCCTCTGAATGAGGTGACAAAAGCATGGCTGTAGTTAGTTAGGTACAACGCACAACAGAACATACTCGCTGATATTAACTGAATCATAACATGCTGAACTTAATCAACTATGTACAAATGTACTATATACTTCTTACAGGTTACATTGACCAAATCATCTTAACGGCTTTATTAGAACCATTGTTATATATAGTATAAGGGGGAAATTGGGAAGAAAATTATAAGATCTGATTGACTATAACTTAATCATTCAGAAATTAGTCGGATGCACGAATACAGAAAAATAATGGCCTATTATTTTATTTCCATTTTTCAAAACATTTTTGAACTCTTAACAGCCAAAAGGAAACATTTTCTGTTCTCAATTATTAGAATCCAGATTTTAAAAATGTAAAAATAAGAACAGTTTAAAAAATGCAAAAGCAATCCTAGAAACATAAAGCTACAAAACTTTGTAAAACAATTATATTTTATTATATAAGCATCTTGTGGCAATACGTGCAAACTCAAGAAAGTATAATGTGGAAATTATTTCGTATTTTCACCAATGAGAGTTGACAAGGAAGGTTTGAACATTCGCTCCCTCAATGTTTCGATCAAAGCATTAACTGATAAGGATGGTACCAATTGAAACAAAAAATTAGCATCAACACAAATGGAAAAAAAAATACGGAAAAAGACAAATACTGATAAAGCTACGTGAAAAACTAACAATTTACATAAGCTCAACTGACAAGAAAAAAAAAGTTCAAATACATGCCACCTTCTTTGGAGATAAGAATCGAAGTATAACTATAATGCTTTATATTTTAAAAACCAATTTAATGTCTAAACTTGTAGAATTTCCCATGCAATTCTATTATTAACCGTATCTGGTTCTCCATTCATCTTAATATTTGTAGAGAAAACCATACAAGTTAACCCCAAAATATGTCATCCAAGTGCATTTGACAAACATGGTATCAGAGCCTTTATCCATTGTAAAAAAACAAGTACATCTGGACTGGGCACACCGGTACTCCAGTGTTGAGCCTAACAGAATATGCTAGTTAGGATAAGTTTGTTAGAGTACTAGTTATAAGCAATGTTAGATTGCTTAGCTTTTCCTACTCCTTCATTCATATATAATGTCTTGTAACTATTTTTGATAAATGAGAATGAGAGTTTTCTTCAATTCTTCCCTAGTTCCATAATCTTGTTATGGTATCAAAGCTTTGAATTGTAGAGTTCTTCTTCTTTTTTTTCTTCTCCATGGCACGAAGTCCTGGGATTCCAATTGAGAGCTTCAGCTTTGTAAATAATGGCGATCCTTCTCAAAATCCTACAAGTTCCTATCACATTCACCCAAACGAAAATCCTTCGATCGTTTTAGTTTCTCCATTGCTCAATTGCACCTGTTATCAAGCATGGTAACCATTGATGAAGAGAAAACTTGTTTCGAAGAATAAATTCAAGTTCGCTAATGGATTGATCTTTATGCCAACGAGATTCAATCCTTTGTTTGATTTCTGGGAGATGTGTAACAACTTTGTCCATTCCTAGTTGATAAATTCTATATCAAGCTTTATCGCACAGAGCATTGTTTACATTAATCTAGCTTCGAAGGTTTTGAACAATCCTCACGATTGCTTTGCTCAAGGTGATTTGATTTGCGTTTCAGAATTGCAACAAGAGCTTTATGCGTTGAAGTTAAGAGGTTCAAATATCACTGATTGCTTCATTGAACTTAAGATCTTTTGGGAGAAATTAGAAAATTATAGGTGTTGGGAAAAAATCGGTACAGATTAACTGATATTTTCCTCGGCACAGTGGAATGGCGGACTGATAAAATAGGTGGTTGCAGAATAAATTAAGTACGAGCAAAATAAATAAATAATTAAAATGACACCAGCAATTTAACGTGGTTCACCCTTTTGATTTGGGCTACGTCCACGGGACAAACTCTAAAATTTCTTCCACTAATAAAATTAGTAGGCGTATAAGAAGGACTTCTCTAATAAAATATTAGAAGCACAAAACCCGAGATTAACCCAAAATAGTGGCACTCAAGTGTTTCCTAAACATCCCAATTAACCTCACTATTTTGTCACTCACTAATTATTTTTCCCTCACTCAACAACTCATCAAAGCAATTAATTGCTTTGGCCTAAACACTTTCACTAGTGTTTCTATGCAATTGCTCTCAATTGCTTAGTTTTCTTCCTGATGCCTCTTATGCTAGTTTTGGATCCTATTTATAGGCAATGCAAGTAAATTTCAGCCACTTGAATTCTGTGCTTCTCCATGCTCCACGTTCCTTGCAATTTGTGACCACATGTTGCATATTAATTTATGGTTTCTTTGGCCCTCCTTCTAGAGGGATCCAACAACAATCTCCCCCTCCCGATTAGATGGAGGGCTCTACCAGTCCTGCTGTTTGTTGACAGTACTCCAACTTCTCCTTTGGAAGAGTCTTTGTCATCATGTCCGATCCATTTTCATTTGTATGGATCTTCTCAAGTTGTAACAACTTTTTCTCCAATACATCTCTAATCCAGTGATATCTCACATCAATGTGTTTTGATCTAGATGAAAGGAGGAATTCTTCCCAAGGTGAATTGCGCTCTGACTATCACAAAACAGCTCATACTTTTCCTGGTACATGCTAAGTTCTTCCAAGAACTTCTTCATCCATATCAGCTCTTTGCAAGCTTCAGTAACTGTAATAAATTTTGCTTCAGTTATTGAGAGAGCAACACACTTTTGTAGTCTTGATTGCCATGACACAGCTCCCCCTGCAAAAGTGATTAGGTATCCTGATGTAGACTTTCTTGAGTCAATATCGCCAACCATATCATCATCTGTATAGCCTACTAACATAGGTTTTTCATCTCCAAAACATAAACACATTTTGGAGGTACCATGGAGATACCTTAAAATCCACTTTACTGCAGCCCAATGTTCCTTTCCAGGATTTGAAAGGAAACGACTCACTATTCCCATGGAGTGAGCGATATCTGGCCGTGTACATACCATGGCATACATCAAACTCCCAACTGCTAAAGCATATGGAACTCTATCCATCTCATCCTCTGAGGAAGGGCACTACTTGGTACTTAGTCTAAAGTGATTAACAAGAGGACAACTAACCGCTTTAGCCTTGTCCATATTAAATCGTTGAAGTACCTTCTCGATATACTTCTCTTGTGACAACGACAATTTCTTGGCGTTCCTGTCTCTGGATATTTTCATGCCAAGAATTTGTATTGCTGGCCCCAAGTCTTTAGCAAAAGACTTACTCAATTGCTTTTTTAACTTGCTAATTCTGGAAATATTTTGGCCAACGATCAACATGTCATCTACATAGAGGAGAAGAATAATAAAATCATCATTAGAGAATTTCTATACAAAAACACAATGGTCTGAAGTAGTCTTCTTGTAGCCTTGCTCCCCATCACAGACTCAAACTTCTTGTACCACTGTCTCGGTGCCTGCTTTAAGCCATACAAGCTTTTGTTAAGCTTACAAATATAATCCTCTTTCCCTTTTACTTTGAAACCCTCTGGCTGCTCCATGTATATCTCTTCCTCCAAGTCACCGTGAAGGAAGGTTGTCTTCACATCCATCTGCTCGATTTCAAGGTCGAGACTTGCTGCTAATCCTAACACTACTCTGATGGATGTCATCTTCACCACTGGTGAGAAAATCTCATCAAAGTCAATCCTCTTTCTTTGACTAAATCCTTTGACGACCAATCTAGCTTTGAATCGTGGCTGGGGACTGTGTTCTTCATGCTTGATCCTGAACACCCACTTGTTCTTCAAAGCCTTCTTGCCTTTTGGAAGCTTCACTAGCTCAAATGTCTTGTTCTTATGCAAGGAATTCATCTCATCTTGCATGGCTTCAATCCACCTTTTATAGTGTTCATCATTCATAGCTTATTGGAAACTTTTCGGTTCTCCCCCGTCAGTTAGTAACACATACTATTCTTAGGATATCTTGTAGAGCGTTGTCTGACTCTATCAGATCTCCTTAGATTTGGAGAACCCGCTGGAGCTAGTGGTTGATCATGAACACTTTCATCATCAAAATTATCTAATGGTATCTCAAAAAGAGCAATCAGATCACCTGCCTCAGGTTGATTATTCGGAGCTTCATCTTCAACTTCTTTTGGCACCATTGTTGAAGGAACTAACTCTATGTTTGTTGAAGCATCATTGGATTTGGAAGCATTTTCCTTGGATTTTTCTATATCTTTAATGGTCTCATCTTCAACAAACACTGCATCACGACTTCTGACAAGCTACTTATGGATTGGATCGTAAAATCTATAGCCAAGCTGATCTTGACCATAGCCGATAAACACACATTGTCGTGTCTTGACATCAAGTTTAGATCTTTCATCCTTTGATATATGCATGAAGGCCTTGCAGCCAAACACCCATAAATGATCATAGGAAACATCCTTTCCTGACCATACCTTCTCTGGAGTGTCATACTGGAGAGGAACACAAGGTGAATTATATAGCCTCACCCCAAAACATCTTTGGTAACTTTGCATGTGAGAGTATACATCTAACTCTCTCCATCAAAGTCATGTTCATCCTCTCAGCTAAACCATTCAACTGCGACGTCTTTGGCGGTGTCGTTTGATATCGAATCCCATGCTCTTCATAGTAAGCATGAAATGGTCCTGTGTACTCTCCACCATTGTTTGTACGAATACACTTAAGCTTCTTGCCAGTTTCCCTCTCCACCATAGATAAGAACTGTTTAAAGACACCCAAAACTTGGTCTTTAGTCTTTAAAAGATACACCCAAGTCTTTCGGGAATGATCATCAATGAAAGTCATAAAGTACTGAGCACCACCGAGTGACTTTGGCATTGGCCCACACAAATTTGAATGTATTAGGTCCAATACATTCTTCATTCTAGAAGGAGGGGAAATTTTGAAAGCAACTCTATTTTGCTTTCCAGCCAGACAATCAGCACACTTCTTTAAATGGACCTGATCCAATTTAGGCAACATATTCTTTTTGGTTAGAACGGTCATACTTTTCTCACTCATATGACCGAGCCGCTTGTGCCATAATTCAACTGACCATCATTCTCCACTGTATTCACAGTATCCTGCAAAGCCTTTGCCTGCATCATGTATAGTCTTGAGCACTTGTCTCCTTTGGCCACCACCAACGATCCTTTGGTGAGCTTCCACTGGCCGTTGTTGAAGGTGTTGCAGTAACCTTCATCATCCAACCTTCCGGTTAAGATCAAGTTCAGGCGCATATTTGGAATATGCCTGACGTCCTTTAGGACTAAGCACGTACCATTCTGTGTCTCTAAACAAACATCTCATTTTCCTATAACTTTTGAATAATTTTCATTCCCTACTCTAACAACACCAAAATCACCTGGTGTGTAAGAGGAGAATAATTCCTTCTGAGATGTCACATGAATAGTAGCTCCACTGTCAACTACCCAACTAGTCTCATGGGTTGCAAGGTTGACAATGTCTTCTTCATAGATGATGTGGAACTCCTCGATAGCATTGGTTTATTCATCATCACTGCTGTCATCTTGGACCTTCTCCTTCCCTTTCTTCTTCTTTTGAGATCTCTTAAACATCCGGCAGAACCTCTTTATGTGGCCCTTCTACTTGCAGTGATGGCGCTCCACATTTGCATATCTATTTGACTTTCCTCTGCTTTTGCTTCTGGACTTTGAACCTTTAGTCTGATTCCTCCCCCTTGTCTCTGCAACAAGAACATCCTGCTGTGATGATATGGATCCCTGTGCTTTTCTTCTTATTTCTTTATTTAGGACACCACTTTTGACATTTTCCATGTTTACTACACCATTTGGTCTAGAATTTGTGATTGAAATCTTCAAAGTCTCCCAAGACTCTGGTAGGGAAGCCAGCACCAAAAGAGCAAGTACTTCATTATCAAATTTAATGCCCATCCTTGACAGCTGCTCCACGATCCCCTGTATCTCATTCAAATGATCTTCCATCAATGTACCCTTTTGGTACTTCATCTAGAGTAGCCTTGTCAAATAAAATAATTTATTATTGTCGGTTTTGGAAGTGTACAACTCCTCTAGTTTGTTCCACAATGTTCGAGCATGAGTCTCACTACAAATGTGATTGTACACATTGTCTTCGACGAATTGTCGGATAAAGCCACAGACTCGTTCATGCTCAAATTCCCATTCTTCATCTGTCTTGTCCTCAGGTTTAGTTGTACTAAACACTGGTATATGCATCTTCGTCACAAACAGGAGATTCTTCATCTTGTTTCTCCATATGTGGTAATTCATGCCATTTAAATTAATCATTTTGCTCGTCTTCACCTCCATGGCCCCAACTAGACTTTGAATGGTAAATAATAATCTGACTTATTTTCTGATGTGGGGGGTCCACTTTAGTGGCAACCACAGAGCATACGATAAGTAGATATTAATTCCCCCTGGTACCACTCTGACACCAGTTGTTGGGAAAAAAGGGTACAGATTAACTGATATTTTCCCCAGCACAGCGGAATGGTGGACCGATAAAATAGGTGGTTACAGAATAAATTAAGTACGAGCAAAATAAATAAATAATTAAAATGGCACCAGAAATTTAACGTGGTTCACCCTTTTGATTTGGGCTACGTCCACAGGACAAACTCCAAAATTTTTTCCACTAATAAAATTAGTAGGCATACAAGAGGGACTTCTCTAATAAAATATTAGAGGCACAAAACCCGAGATTAACCCAAAATAATGGCACTCAAGTGTTTCCCAAACACCCCAATTAACCTCACTATTTTGCCACTCACTAATTATTTTTCCCTCACTCAACAACTCATCAAAGCAATTAATTGCTTTGGCCTAAACACTTTCACTAGTGTTTCTATGCAATTGCTCTCAATTGCTTAGTTTTCTTCTTGATGCCTCTTATGCTAGTTTTTGGATCCTATTTATAGGCAATGCAAGTAAATTTCAGCCACTTGAATTTTGTGCTTCTCGATGCTCCACGTTCCTTGCAATTTATGACCACATGTTGCATATTAATTTATGGTTTCTTTGGCCCTCCTTCTAGAGGGATCCAGCAATAATAGGCCCATGCCTTTCTACACTTGTCCATCACTATGCACTTGTTTGACTATGTGAAATGCTCAACTTTGCAAAGAACAAGATAAAGTGATTTGGTTCCTTACTAGCCTGAATGATGAATATGCACCAATTAGGTCTTAGATCTTGATTCTTGAATCATTGCCTTCACTAAACAAAGTTTTTTCAATGGTGATTCAACATGAGAGGCAAAATTGTCTTTGATTCGTTGAAGAAATGAAATTTACAGTGAATGCTCTTGATACTCATAGGAGTTTTGGTAATTTTGATAGAGGAAGAGGAAAATTGAAGATGTGTACTTATTGTGGTAAGAAATGTCATATAATGGACATATATTATAAGAAGCATGGTTACCCTACAACCATGAAACAAAAGGGAAACTCCTCTATGAATAGTGTTGACATCAGGAATGAAGATGAGAATGTTGATTTCGAAGAGAATAGAATATTGGTCTTGTAGCTAGGAATATGTTCACTGAAGAGTGGTTCAAAGGCTTATTGAATATTCTTAAGCAAGCAAAATTTGGAGGTAATACACACCATAAATCAAGTCTCAGTGACAAGGATGCAACTACCCAGATCAACAAATTAGTTAATGTAGGTATTGCTATCATTCATTGTAACTGTATCTTAGATTTTGGAGCATTAAATCATATTTGTTGCTCTTTCTCACTGTTCACCATACATAAGGCAACTGATCCTGTCACAATCAATTTACCTAATGGAACCACTACCACAACTACATTGATTGGCGTAGTTTAATTCTCACACCACCTAGTTCAGAAGGACACTCTATATTTACCAGATTTTGCTTTCAATATGGTATCAGTGTCTAAACTTTTAACAGATCTAAATTGTCAGTTAATTTTTAGTGGTGATGTATGTAATATTCAGGAGAGAATAAATATGAAGATGATTAGTTCAGGTAGGTTGCTCAACAACCTATATTACCTCAGTTGACCACAGGTGTTGATAAATTCAAGTTTGTTATCATAAATTCTATTGATGTTGATGATATAAGTTATGCAGGAGTTTGCTTTATTCCGAACTCTAGTTTTTGACACTATAGGCTAGGCCATCTATTCAATGTTAGGATAAGATTAATAAAGGAAAAGCATGAATACATTGCATGTAATGAGTGTGATGTGTGCGATGTATGTCATCTTGCTAAGCAAAAAAAAAGCTTACATTCCCTGTTAGTGATTCAGTTGCTCAACCTAAATTTAATTTGCTTCATTTGGATATCTAAGGGCTTTTCTGTATTGAATTTGTGAATTCCCATAAATATTTCCTTACAATAGTTAATGACTACTCAAGGTTTGTTTGACTTATTCTCCTTAAAGCTAAATAAAAAATTAGGAGGCATATATATAATTTTGTACAGTTTGTGGAAGTTTAATTTCATACCAAATTTAGAAGAATTCGAAGTGACAATGGTCTTAAGTTCAACATGGATTGTTTTTGCAGGGCTAAAGGAATAATGCATGAGACTAGCTTTCTTGAAATTCCTTAATTGAATGCTAGAGTGGAGAGGAAGCATCAACATATTCTTATTGTTGCAAGAGTTGCAATCTCAATTGCCAAAAAGATTTTGGAACTATACAGTCATGCATGTTGCTTATATCATCAACATAATTCCTACTCTCATCCTTAAAGGGAACTCTCCATATGAATTGTTACATGATGCCTTACCCGATTTTTAGAATCTGAGAGTATTTGGCTCCTTATGTTATATAACTACACTTATAACAAGTAGACACAAGTTTCACAACAGAGCTAAAATTTTAGTTTTCCTTGGACATAAAGCAAGAACTAAGGGGTTCATAGTTCTTAAAGTTAAAAACCAGGACATCACAGTCTCAAGGGTATGTGAACACATATTACCCTTCAACAAAAAAATCCGATATCATTTCTTGGTATTATACTAACCTAACTGCACCACATTCTTCCATCTTGACCATGGATTCTGAACCATCATAATTTCTTTCACCTGCATAAACACCACATCAAACTCTTACACCTATCATCCTGATCAAATCCACCCCTCATTTATCTAATTCCTTACTATTGTTAATGGCTTATCTCTTAGATTGTTCTCCCTAGGGATTTAGCCTCAATCTATGCCTTGTTTTATCGATTTCCTTGCATTTAATCCTTAATTTTACTAATTTCAAACATTACATCCTATCACTTTTATCTTTTGCTTTTGTATGACTTTGTTGGTAAAATGGTCCAAAAATGAAGGATGAGAGCTGAAAGGAGCAGTGCGCACCTACAAGCATTTTTTTGTTGGTCACACTTGCGAGAGTAGCTCGCAAGTAGAGCCTCACAATTTCTATTTTTCGATTAAGGGCTTTAGGTTTTGTTTGGGGGTTTTTTCATGAGATATAGTTGGAGAAAAAGGTAAGGAGTCTACTAGGGTTTTAGCTTTTTTTGGCCTATTGTTTGTCATTCCTACTTTTCCCTTTCTTTAATTCAATGTATTTGATTTTGTTCATCTCTACTATGTGTGTGATACGAATTCATTGGATGAATAATTTGACAAGTGCATCAATAATTTAAAAGTAGTAAATTTTGTATCGTCCCACAGGGATTATGTTAAGTATCACAAAGTAGGAGATACACTAGTCGAACCTTCAGATGCAAACAAGACATTTGTTTACAGTTTTTCTGAATAATATTTGTATTTTTGTATTTTCTAACAATAATATAACAATCTAAGTAATAAAAAGGGATAAGAAGTATATTAACAACAGATTGAAATTGATTTCATTTGTAATTTTCCCTAAATTTGCATAATTGTGGTATTGGACTTAATTAATGAAATGTTTAACTCTCACAGATAGATAGTTCCTAATTCCTTAGGAAATTATCACTAATTTAACACAAATCAATCCTAATCCCTTAACTATCAATTTCTATTGAATTTAATTGCTAAGATTAAAGGAACCCAACTATTTACCCTAATTCTTTAGGCCTAAAGTAACTAGGTTAGTAAATTCAAACCTGAGGCATTCACCATGATTCCTTTCTAATGAACACCTTTGAATTAGGTCTTGGATTTCCTAGTCCAAGAAGTTGAAACTCAATTTGTCATGTTTATAACTTTTCTTAACTGATTCCAATACTCCAATTAATTAAAAGATAGTTCCATTGTAGACTTCATCAATCCTAATCTTAAGGATTTAGCCACTCATGGAAGAATAGAGATGAATCACAATGGTTTTGCATTTTCTGAGAATGAGAGAATTTAGAGAGAGAGAAATATTAGAGAGAGTGAAATCTGAAAAATGAAATCTGAAGTAGAACCTATGTCATGAGTTAAAGTCATCTTACATATATATACTAAGTGAACTAACTAAATAACCAAAACTAATATTACATAATTACCCTTAATTAAAGAATAAATAAGTCACTTAAATTAACTAAGCTACAAGTGTACAATGTCCAACACCAACACATGGCCTCGTACACATGTGCATACCCATGCTGGTCTGGTGTATGGGTACACTGGCCTTGGCACCAAAACTCAGTAGCATAGCATGGGCACGCAGGGTACCAGTGTAGGAACGCTAGACTATTGCTAGGTGAAGTATGGTGCTTGGTTCCTTGGGTGTAATGGCACGTTATCCTGAGCGTAAGCACGCTGAGGGTCTGATGGTCTTTAGGAGCCAGCATATGAGACGCGTAACGTAAGCATAGGTACGCCAGAGCTCTAGTAAGACCTAATGGTTGAATTCGTGTCTAACGTAGGTGTACCCTGGTGGGCGTACCTACACACAACTGGATCCTGGCTCTAGGAGTGTCTTGCCTTGTCCTCTGCTGGGTTGAGTGTAGGCTGACTCAACCCTTAATGCTTCCTTGGTAGCCCTGCGCTTGCGAGCATGGGTCTACATTGTGTGCGTGTAGCATACTAGGTATCTGGATCCTACATGTCTGATGGCCTATTCTTGTGCGTACCCACGCTAGCTTAGGCGTAGTTACACTGGGTTTCTGGTTCTCTTCATGGTACATCTGCTTTCCCAACGTAGGGCCACACTCTTGGACAAGCTGAACTTGCACGCATACAAGGGAAACATGCCCAGCATACTTACGCCAGCTTTGGGCATGACTACGTTGGGGTTACACTTGCACCAAAAATGCATAATTTTAAATGTTATTAATGTTAAATGAAAAATACGTATAATTTATACTAAATTTGATATAATTCAAACAATTATTAATTTATTTAACTTACTGAATAAAAGGTATTTAAAAGCCTAATTAATAATTATTGGTCATGAAATAAGAAAATAATTTATAAAAATAGCCAATTAAATAAGTCTGTTCAAGACTTATCATATCTGCAAACTTAAAACTTGCTTCTCCTCAAGCAATAATTAAATATTTTAATAATTCACATACTGAATATACCTCAACAACCAAGTCACATGTGTATACGCCAAAATTATAGCATACACATGTTTATCCCTTTTTATGATCCTTAATAATATGAAAGCAATACCTTCAGAATGAAGGATGGGATGATGATGCCAAAATCTCATAAGGTTAAGTGTTTCACTCAGCACTAGAGCTAGGTATACAGGTCTGCCCGCATATATTTTTACTTTTTTGTTTTAAAATTATTAGGATTTGGTCTAAAATACATATTCTTTTTATGAAACTCAAGCCACATATAATTTAAAACATTTAATCATCTAAAATTGGGAACCTTCATAATTAATTTTCAATAAATTAGCAACCAAGATATTAAAGTAAATGAGTAGGGATAAGAAAGAGCACACCAAGATATATCCTGGTTTGACTACCACCACTATGATCTAGTCCAACCTTCCAACCGAAAGGCTTAGAATTTCACACTATAGTATGAAACGCTTACATGGGTATTTGTTTATAACTCTTAGACTACCTAGCCCAAATGTAAAGCTTTCTCACAACCCATTTCTAAAAACCAACAGGATTAAAGTAGCCTTAAAGTATCCTAGAGATCAATATCTCTTACCTTAGACCCAAACACTCTAATTTAAGAGCACAAAATAAAAATAGATCACATTTGAATCTTATGACAAAGAAGAGACATAGAAGAGAGCAAGAAGAACAACTGGTGTGTTTTTTCTAAGGACTAAACAATTAATTTATAACAAAATGAATTTTGAAAAGTGGAAATAAAATATGTCCAGTTACTCAAAATATGACACCTTCCACAAATAAGTCAGAAGGCTAAAAAATAAGCCAGATATGGAGTTGTTGGTTCAAACTATGTCCATAATGGTTCAAACTAAGCAACCCACTTTTGGCCTAAATTACACTTTTCAGCCTAGTGTGTACGTGTTTTTGTCTTTGACTCATTTTTGGTTTCTTTTAAAAAAGATTTTAATTCTTGGTTATTTTCCCTTTGCTCAATTCATGGTCCTTTAACCATTTTAACAAATTAAACACTCTCCAAGGCCCAGACACAAAGAAACAATTGCATTGAAGCACTTCTGGTCCTTAAAGTTTGAAGTTCCGCATGGACTTCATATCAGAGGGTGCGTCCCAAAATTATTTCCTTTTGCGTTCAGCTCAACCATGCCTTAGTTCCACTTAGTCTTAAGTTCCGTTTGGTTTGTCATTATTAAATACTTACTTACACACATAAGAATTATACACAGTTCTAGTTCACCTCATGTAATCCCACCTACTTTGGCCTGCTCTTTATTCTTTCTCATGGTTCACAACTTGCTCCTGAACACCCACTTGACTACCATCCTGGTGGAGCAAAGTTGTTTTCTTTGGTCCATCATCACTCACAAAAGCCTTGACCTGGCCAATATCATATTTGTTGAGATTCATGCATTTATCATCTCCATTAAGGCGAAGAGGCCTATTCCCTACCTCTTTTTCATTACCAACTTCTTAGGACCAACATGGTTAGACTTCCTTGCCCAGAATTTGATGTCAACTTGGTGAAGCCCCTTTTACTTCCATTGGTCACCCACTTCTATGTCGAGAGGAATTGTGGCCTTGCTCCCCTGCCTGCTAATAAGTGTCCTACTTTACCTCCTCATCGCCACGCTCCACCACCAACATATGGGGATGGTCCATCTAACTACGAGCTCATTTTACAAATTCCTTATGATCAGTAACTCCACCATCAATTTGAGTAGTACCAATATCACTTCAACTTTAACTTCTATGCAACCACTCAGTGGGCTGTGACCGCCTTGCATGATGCTCTCTTCTCAGTCTTCCTTCGTGATGGCCACTCTAATGTTGTTCCGACAACGACGGCGTTTGCTTTGCATTGTACTTGGCTTGAGGTCAAGCCATTTTTTTTAGAAAGGTGGAGTCTCATAGAGGTAAGATGAGGACCCACTTGATGGCTGATGAGCAGGACGATGATGGGTATTGAGCCATTATGGTTCTTGGGGCCACTTTCTTTTCCTTTTATCGCTTTAAATAAACCAGTAGTTTAGTTTCTTAGCTAATGTTGATAGTTGGTTGACTTTGGTTGCTTTTACTTTAGTGTTGGGATTTTTGTTCCTTTCTTTTTTTTAGACTTTCTTAAGTTGGATTTAGTTTTGGAGGCCTTTGTACCATTACTTTGTTGTTTAAGCCCCATTTTGGTGCTAACATTTAGTTCGCTTTTGCATGGTAGTTTGCATAATTTTGTTAATCAATGTTCTCTTGCACAATTGACTTATACCATTGCATTTGTTATTGAGTGAAATTGTCATCCATAAATATGCTTCTCTTTTTGTTTGATGCATGATATAAGTTTTATGAAATTGCTCCGTACATATAGGTTTTGTTTGAACATAAATGATACAAACCAGGAGCATTCTTTTCTTAAAGCAACGGTGAGGTTTTTGGGATCATAAGCTCGTTTTTCCCCCTTTTGAAAAACTTAAGTTGAAAGTGTAGTAAATGAGAAGTTTGAAAGAATAAGTTCGTGAATGTCGATTCTTTTGCATGATTCAGAATAATTTTTCTAGGACCCTGGGCCTTTCATAGCGGTCGCATGAGTCTTTCTTAAAGGTTTAGTTTTTCAACCGTTAAGAAATGAGCGCTAAGAAAAATCGTGATTCTTATCTACGACACCTTCAAAGCGATGGGTTTGCATGATGATGCATTGTGGAGGCATTGATCACTTCTGAGAACAGCGAGGAGAAAAATCTCTTTAACTTGCAGAGCTCACGATCGGCAACATCATTCCTTGGACCAATTCCGTGGTAACGAAACAACTTGGGGACATAGAAAAGCTCCACCAGCCACGATGGATTAAGAATTTGTAAAAGGATGAGACTTGGGTCGAAGGGATCCACAGATTCACTATCGTTGTAAGAGAAGACAGACAAGGCTCCAGATGTTGATCAGATACAAATTAACATTCACGAATCCTTTTTTCCATTTGCAAGCTTGGGAATTGATCTATCACACGCCCATCGCCTTGTTAATGACTTTCAGAATCACCTGGAAACTGATTCCACTTCTTTTACATGTGTTAAATACATGTCTCAAATTTGGTTAATGTGGTACTTCATTTATCTTGAGTAATTCAAATTGAATTTTGTTTCTTGTCAATACAAATTCAATTTGATTTTTACTTCTTTAGAATAGCAATTCAAATTTGAATTCTACTTCTTCAGAATACAAATTCAAATTGAATTCTACTTCTTCAGAATACAAATTCAATTTGAATTCCACTTCTTCACAATACAAATTCAATTTGAATTCTACTTCTTCAAATACAAATTCAAATTGAATTTTACTTCTTCACAAAACCAATTCAATTTGGTTTTGTCTTCTGTTTAAAGAAATATTATTATATTCCTTAGAATTGCCTATAAAAGGATTCAAGGTACCACATTTGTAATCATAGTCAAGTTCTCTCCTAGTGTAATCCTGAGAGAATTTTTAGTAGCGAGTATATTTTTTAGTTTCACCTGAGAGAGTACTCTAGTCAGAAAATTTGAGAGATAACTTTATTTTTGTCCTTGTGACTTATAGGGCTATTGTCTCTTTGTTCTCTTTTCTTTTTGAGAACTTCTTGTACTCTCCTTCTTACATAGTGGAACTATTTTGCTCGTGATCATCAGTGTTCTTTTTCTCCAGTTTTGGAGGTTTTCTACAGAAATATTGTGTGTTTATTGTCTTGCCCTTATACTTGCTTCTCTTTATCTCCAATTGATTTGATCCAGTGCTTCCGCAATACGCTGATTCTCTTAATAAGTGGTATCAGAGCTGCTTGTTCGATTGAAGGTTCAATATATCTACAGTCACTAAATTTGACATTGAGAAGTTTGATGGCAAGATTAGTTTTTCTATTTGGCGTGTCCAAATGAAAGCTGTTCTCACTCAAAATGGATTAAAGAAAACTTTAGATGGCAAATCAAAAAGGTCGTCTACTATGACTGATGAACAATGGGACGCGTTGGATGAAAAGGCACTTTCAGCAATCCAACTTTGCTTGTCCAAGGAGGTTCTTCGTGAAGTAGCCAACAAAACCACTGCTGCAGCTTTGTGGTTGAAGTTGGAGACCCTATACATGACCAAAAGCCTCGCAAATAAGCTTCGTCTCAAAGAACGGTTATATACCATTCGTATGGTTGAAGGTACTTCTATTCAATCTCATCTTAATGAGTTTAATTCTATTATTATGGATCTCGAAAATATTGATGTAAAAATTGATGATGAAGATAAAGCTGTTCTATTGGTTGTCTCTCTACCTTCTACCTATAAACACTTTAAAGAAATTATGTTGTATGGTAACAACGATACCTTATCCTTTGAAGACGTTAAATCTAATTTATTGTCTAAAGAAAAGTTTGATCTTGAAATTCATTCTGAGGACAAGGGTGAGGGTTTAAGTGTCAGGGGTAGAACTCAAGAAAAAAGGAGTACCAGTAATAAGAATAGAAGCTCCAGATCCAGATCCAGAGGGCGTAAATCCAACAAAACCTGTCGCTATTGCAAGAAATATGGGCATGATATCTCTGATTGCTTTATCTTGAAAAAGAAACAAGAAAAGCATGAAAAAGATAAACAACCAGCTGAAGCTGCTAATGTTGAGAATAATTCTGATGGTGATGTTATGCTATTTGTTGTTTCTTCTGATAAGAGGAGCAAACATGAATGGATTCTTGATTCTGGATGTACTTTCCATATGTGTCCTTATAGGGACTTATTTACCACTCTTGAACCTATTGATAGTGGTGTTGTCTTAATGGGTAATGATACCCAATGCAAGGTTGCAGGAATAGGTACCATTCAGATTAAGTCTCATGATGGTATTGTCAGGACTCTTTTCAAAGTTCGCTTTGTTCCTGACTTGAAGCGGAATCTAATTTCTCTTGGCATCCTAGAATCTCTTGGGTGCAAATATTCAGCCAAAGGTGGAGTTCTAAAGGTATCAAAAGGTGCCCTTGTTCTATTAAAAGCTACCCGTGTTGGTAGTTTGTATATCTTGCAAGGATCTGTGGTGATAGGCTTAGCAGCTGTTTCATCTTCCATGCCTGATATTGATGTCACCAAATTATGGCACATGCGCCTGGGCCATATGAGTGAAAAAGGCATGCACCTTCTGAGCAAGCAAGGTCTTCTTGGTAATCAAGGCATCGGTAAGTTGGAGTTTTGTGAACATTGTGTTTTTTGGAAGCAGAAAAGAGTTAGCTTCTCTACTGCAACTCACCGAACAAAAGGTATTCTTGATTACATTCATTCAGATCTTTGGGGACCTTCTATGGTTCCTTCTTATGGAGGAAAACGTTATATGATGACTATTATTGATGATTATTCTCGTAAAGTCTGGGTCTACTTTCTAAGACATAAAAATGAAACTTTTTCCCACTTTTAAGAAGTGGAAAACTCTTGTGGAAACTCAGACAGGGAAGAAAGTCAAGAAGCTCAGGACAGATAATGGATTGGAGTTCTGTGAAGGTGACTTTAATGAGTTCTGAACAAATCATGGTATTGCTAGACATAAAACCATTCCAGGAAAACCCCAACAGAATGGTGTTGCAGAACGTTTAAACAGAACTATCCTTGAGAGAGCTCGTTGTATGATCTCAAATGCTGGGTTATGGCATCGATATGAATTATGGGCAGAGGCAACATCTACTGCTTGCTACTTGATTAATCGCTCTCCACACTCTTCACTTGATTTTAAAATTTCAGAAGAAATTTGGTCAGGTAATCCTGTTAATTATTCTAATTTAAGAATCTTTGGATGTCCTGCATATGTACATGTTAATGATGGCAAATTAGCTCCAAGAGCTATTAAGTGCATATTTCTTGGTTATGCATCTGAGTCTAAAGGATATCGTCTATGGTGTTCTGATCCTAAGTCACGAAAGTTAATTCTCAGTAGAGATGTGACTTTTAATGAGGATGCATTATTATCTTCTGGAAAACAATCTTTTATTTCTTCTTCTAGTACTAATAATCTGCAAGGTACTAGCGAGAAGGTGGAGTTAGAATTAAAATCTGCTAATGTTGATGCCCCATCTTCCTCTACCAATGAGTCTAGCATTGATGATTATGGTGATGATCGTACCACTTCTCCTATTCAGCCACAAGAAGAAGATTATTCTATTGCTCGAGACAGACCAAGGAGACAAATTAAAAGGCCAGTCAGATACACTATTGATGATAATCTGACTGCTTATGCATTGTCTATTGCACAAGAGATAAATGATGTTGTAGAGCCTACCAGCTATTCTGAAGCTGTTTCTTGTGCGGATTCTTCAAAATGGCTTCTAGCTATGAATGAAGAAATTGAAAGTCTTCATAAGAATAATACATGGAGTTTGACAAAACTCCCTAAAGGCAAACGACCGCTTCGATGTAAATGGATTTACAAGAAGAAAGATGGTATTCCCGGGGTTGAAGATCCTAGATGCAAGGCAAGATTAGTCGTCAAAGGCTTTTATCAAAAGGAAGGTATTGACTTTAATGAGATTTTCTCACCAGTTGTTCGTCATACCTCCATCCTATCTTGCTTGCTTTTGTTGCTTTATTTGATCTGGAATTGGAGCAACTTGATGTTAAAACAGCTTTTCTACACAGAGAGCTGGAAGAAGAAATCTATATGGATCAACCTGAGGGATTTATTGTTCCTGGTAAAGAGCATCTTGTTTGTCGTTTGACAAAATCTTTATATGGTCTCAAGCAAGCTCCTAGACAGTGGTACAAAAGGTTTGACTCCTTTATGATTGGGCAAGGATATTCAAGGAGTCAATATGATGACTGTATTTATTTCCAACAATTTCCTGATGGAACTTTCATTTACTTGTTACTTTATGTTGATGATATGTTGATTGCATCATGTAACAAGTCTCTGATCAGGAAATTAAAAGCTCAACTTAATAATGAGTTTGAGATGAAGGAATTAGGTGCAGCCAAGAAAATTCTTGGCATGGAGATTCACAGGGATCGTCAAGCTGGTAAATTGTTCTTATCTCAACAGAAATATATTGAGAGATTGCTTGACAGATTTAATATGAAAACCTGTAAACCTGTTTCTACTCCACTCGCTGCACATTTTAAGTTATCTTCAGACCTATGCCCACAAACTAAAGAAGAAATAGAGCGTATGTCACACGTTCCTTATGCTAGTACAGTTGGCAGTTTAATGTATGCTATGGTATGCACTAGACCAGATTTAGCATATGCTGTCAGCATGGTGAGTCGATACATGCATAATCCTGGAAAGGATCATTGGAATGCTGTGAAATGGATTTTTCGGTATCTAAAAGGTACTTCTGATATTGGCCTGGTATTTGACAGAAGCAAAGCTACAACTAATGATGTTGCAGGTTTTGTTGACTCGGATTATGGTGGTGATCTTGATAGAAGAAGATCTCTTTCTGGTTACATCTTCACTCTTTGTAACTCTGCTATCAGTTGGAAAGCTTCACTTCAATCTATTGCTGCATTATCTACAACTGAAGCAAAATATATTTCAGCCACAGAGGGTGTGAAAGAGGCTCTTTGGATTCGTGGTTTGGTAAATGAACTTGGTCTTACACAAGATATTCTTACTGTGTTTTGTGATAGTCAAAGTGCTATTCATTTGACTAAGAATAGTCGTTATCACGATAAGACCAAACACATTGATGTAAAGCATCACTTTATCCGAGACATTGTTACAATTAGTGAAATTATGGTGCAGAAGATTCATACTTCTGATAATCCAGCGGATATGCTTACTAAGCCACTTTCTAATACTAAGTTCCAACATTGCTTAGACTTGGTTGGTCTACACAGCACTTGAATGCCCTTTTGGGCTTTATTCTACAATCAGCAATTTAGCAAATTTGATCCAAGGTGGAGATTGTTAAATACATGTCTCAAATTTGGTTAATGTGGTACTTCATTTATCTTGAGTAATTCAAATTGAATTTTGTTTCTTCTCAATACAAATTCAATTTGATTTTTACTTCTTTAGAATAGCAATTCAAATTTGAATTATACTTCTTCAGAATACAAATTCAAATTGAATTCTACTTCTTCAGAATACAAATTCAATTTGAATTCCACTTCTTCATAATACAAATTCAATTTGAATTCTACTTCTTCAAATACAAATTCAAATTGAATTTTACTTCTTCACAAAACCAATTCAATTTGGTTATGTCTTCTGTTTAAAGAAATATTATTATATTTCTTAGAATTGCCTATAAAAGGATTCAAGGTACCACATTTGCAATCATAGTCAAGTTCTCTCCTAGTGTAATCCTGAGAGAATTTTTAGTAGCGAGTATATTTTTTAGTTTCACCTGAGAGAGTATTCTAGTCAGAAAATTTGAGAGATAACTTTATTTTTGTCCTTGTGACTTATAGGGCTATTGTCTCTTTGTTCTCTTTTCTTTTTGAGAACTTCTTGTACTCTCCTTCTTACATAGTGGAACTATTTTGCTCGTGATCATCAGTGTTCTTTTTCTCCAGTTTTAGAGGTTTTCTACAGAAATATTGTGTGTTTATTTTCTTGCCCTTATACTTGCTTCTCTTTATCTCCAATTGATTTGATCCAGTGCTTCCGCAATACGTTGATTTTCTTAACAACATGGTTAAGGAAAATACTTTTCTTGCTAATGGATTAAGAGTTTAAATTTTTTATTTTTCAATACTCGTTACCAACTAAAAGTTTAGTGAATTCATGGTGTGAAGCAAACGTTTTAGCCACGTTCCCTCCCCTTGATGTATTTACAACTTTTTATGTTAGTTGGGTGTAAAAGCCCATTCCCACCAGAAAATATATTAAAACAAATTAACTCATTAATATTTTCAAATTTTTTTATTTTAATAATAAAAGTATTAATATATTTTTCTAAAAAATATGTCTACAAATATTATTTTATGATTCATATTTATTTTTATAATATTTTTGTAGTTTTAATATATTTTAATTAAAATGATTTATTGTTCTTATGTTTATATTTATTAATATATTTTAAATAAGATGAGAAATCTAGTTGCTCCAATGAACCACTCTCTATCCCAATCCTCCGTCTTGATTAATTAATTATTAATTAAAATTATTTGATTATATTGATTTTTAACTAAAATCTAATTTATTATCTTTTATCTAAGTCATTAATTAAAATTATGCGATTAAAATTTAATTTAATATTCCGTATCTAATTTCATATCCGTCTGGGTTTTGACTTGCAATCATTCTTTGTAGGAGTTAGAAATATGTATGTTTTCACTAGTGTTAGAAATATGGGATTAAATTATTTTATTACGTTACAAGTCTTGAACACTAGAGTTAGAAATGTCATAAATCTTTTGTTTAGAAAGTTATGCATAATATAATTTAATTACAATATCCAATGGCATCTTGAGAGCATTTAGGAGTCTTGTAGAGCATAATTGAGTATGGTATGGTGAGCCAGTAGCTATGAGTCCATGATATCATATCAACATAGTGATTAAAAGCTAAACCCAATTAGCAACAATAAAAAAGTACAAATGGAGGTTATTGCATAGTGCTCATAGAAAACTCAGGCCAGTTTACTTTTTAGGAAACATTTTCAGTTTTATTTTTTATTTTTACGTTGAATTACAAAATTATTACTATCTTAATATTAATTAGAAAAATAAAAACAAAATGTTTTTTTGAAATAAAAGAGCCCTTAAGTGTTTTGGGAATTGAGAATAAGCCGGTTCTATGATACTGATTGAGCATCAGAACCAATCCATTGCATAACATGTCCATATTAAACTCAATTAACTAGTTAATTATTTGAGTATTAACACTAACTGATCATTAAATTTGGGAACCGAAAGCTTTCCAAGAAATCAAAGCGAAGTTATGTGCATAACATGAATTGATTGATTGATTCTTAGAAAGGCACCCCAGGCAAAAAAGACTAAGTTGAGACACTAATATTGAAAATTGAATTCAGTAAGGCGAGTCATTACCATAAGTCATGCTTCAGAATTTTGTATTATATTATAAATTACAAATAGATAATCTTTTGTAAGAGTATGCAGCAAATCAAAGCAGCACAAAACATACAGTTCTGGTGTATTATGATAAATATTTCAGATGACACTTTAGAAGCAACTTTTATTACTTTCACTCTGTTCTTACACAATAATTTAAATGGAAAAGAAATAGAGAACTATTTTTAGCAGAATAGAGCAGTATTCCGATTTTGTGTCCAA
Organism: Clitoria ternatea; assembly: GCA_037962975.1. Taxonomy (NCBI): domain Eukaryota; kingdom Viridiplantae; phylum Streptophyta; class Magnoliopsida; order Fabales; family Fabaceae; genus Clitoria; species Clitoria ternatea. Next base: position 282,821,599 of record CM075671.1, on the reverse strand, counting down.
TTCTTTCCTTTATATAACAATACTCAAGGGCTCAATCTTCACTGATACAAGCCCAGTAATAATAAATGGAAATATTCCGCACAATAGCGTGCTTGACTATGTATAAACAGCATCTTTGCGTCCATTTTCTCAAATAAACAATTTAGCTTTAGGCCTTGGCAATCTCTTGGAGTAAACTTGAACAACCACTAGACATGGAGCATCAATCTTGAACTTCAAACACTTTCAATACTGAACCTACTAATATCTTAAGATCTGAATGACATTTATTTGGTAAATTGCTGCACCAGAGTCCTAATGGCATAAGGAATCAATGGAGAGCTTCTCTGCCTTTCCTAGACATTTAGTTGTAAGACACATATTGCTTGCCAATACTGTTCTGCACAAAAGACCACAATGATAACAATAAGCAGCAGAAGAAAATGAAACTGAATGGAAATTTTCAAATACAAAATGATCTATATTTAGTCAGTTTAGTATTTAAGCATGAGCTTAAAAAGTGCAGTAAAATTTGTGCTCTTGAAACTTCCAATATCCAAGCAAAGGGTTCTAGATGATGATTCTAATAGGAATAATAACTTGAAAAGGAGCTATTAAACAAAGGAAGCACTAAAGGAAGTGGAAAGGTTTGAATACCTTTTTCGGAGAGCATAGTAAGAGCACACTCAAGTTCTTTCCACCAAACTAATTCCATAAGGATCACCTCCCCATTCTTCCAACACAACCAAGAAGTTACCACTTGGGTTCAGCCATGTGCGAGGAACATGATACCTGTCCAATGGCAAAAGTAGGTTCTCATGATACTCAAGTGTTTATACATCACTCACTATTGGAAAATAAGTTGTAGGAATTCTCACCATCTTTGGGAGGGTTGTCCACAATTTACCCGGCATTTGTTGTCACTATAAAATCCAGCATAATTACAATTTCCACAATTACCATGTGCTATATATGCAGGCCAATGGCGACCAATGCTCTGACCATTTATCCACACTTCACCCTTTCCCATGCTACTCATATCTAGAGCCAATGGCTCATTGCCATCTGGCACACTAAAAGTGGTCTAACAACATCAAACCATGAAATGACTCAGAATTCATGCAGATACAGGTGATGATAACACACAAAACTACAATATTTGCAGAAGAATTATTCTTACCTTGTACCATGTCAAAGGTTGCTTCTTAGCAACCGATGATCCTTTTGCCCATTCAACAGAGCTACTACCACTTAAAGTATAAAGGCTCAATGCTTCACCTTTCAGTCCAACCTGCCCATTAACATTCAAATGCGTTAATCTTTCTGTCTGAGAGCAAAATTAAATATACTTTTGCATGTTGCACTAAGAATATGCTCAACAATGTACATAACAATTAATATTCAATGATATTATTATTATGCATTCCTATCAATCCTAGAATGGAACCGCTGTTAATTTTTCCGTGAATTTTCTCCTCATTAGTGATTAAGTTTAACAAATATTAACAAACAGTATTTCGTTAGTATTTATGAATATGTTTATTAATTATTTACATTTTTTTTGGGCAATAAACACCTCACATTATAACTAAACCATTCAAAGTCGCTAGTGAGCAATGAAATGTAGTAATGTACTAGATAACAAACCTTGTAAGACCATTTCTGGTTAGACAAGTCTCGTGTACCCTCATCAAGACCCTTCAGTGTGACTGGGCCTAACACCCCAGCATTCCATGTTTCAAAGTGGAGACCAACATTCTGGTACCAAATGAATGCAAAACATCATTAAAATTTAAATATTTATCAGCAGCTTAAAAATGTTACAAAAACTGAAGATATCAGAAAAGAGAGAACTAACCGGAAGACCAACGGTAACACTAAGTAAAGAGATCTTGTTATTGCCAACCCTCAGATTCACATTGTCACTAAATGTTAATTTAGGATTCCCCAATCCCCCATACACAGTTCCTGAATTCACACAGCAATGGATACGTAAAACTGGAGTTTATTTTGAAACAATGGCATAGCAAATGAGGCATAATAATATCTTATTCACCTGAAAGTTGACCATTGATGAAAACATGGAGAACATGACCTGCTGACATTACAGTAAGAACAGGAGATTCCCCACTCTTTATAAAACCTTCATTAGGATTAATGTTGACACTGAACAAGAGAGTATAGAATTAGTAAGTATCAAGAGATTAACATTCGTTGCCTTTAGGAAGTTTGATGAGCTGAAAGATACTTACTCTGTCAAATACCATAAATAATCTGAAGAATCCCTGGTCACATTGACCTGCTCCCATAGTGCTTCTGCTGTGATGGAATCATCTTGACTAGATGAAGCAGGCTCTTCATTGTATGACTGCCAATCAAAATCACTGTTTACCGGAGTCATTTTTTTCAGCCAGCCATCGACACCAACCTGCATAAAATTGATCATTTCTTGTGAATATTCAAACTTCAAAAACATTAACATAGTAACCACAAATCTCTTCTGCTCAAAAGCTATATAATATACACACAATAGCTTTATTAAAAAACAATGCCGAACTTATTTAACAGAAGTGTTGTGTAGCATTGTGTTACCTTGGCAGTGTTGAAAATAGCAGTTTCGCAGTCAGGAAGAATACTGATAGACCAAGGTGGTAGATCATATTCTCCATTCCCAAATGTAGCTTTTGCAGCAGATTTGGTGTCATAATTTGCAAGGAATGCAGCACAGGCATCAGAGGTGTTGTACACATGTGCCTGAGATTATATTAACAAAAAGAATCAAATGAATATTCAATATACAGGCAATTCTCTTGGTTTTCATCATAAATTAGCTAGGGACTTTACCTCAAGGTTATATCCAAGTGATGTTACTCTGGGATCTGTAGACACTAAAGCTGGCTCACATTGTTTTATTGCTTTGTGCAAATCCCTCAAATGCCCCCATTTTGGTTCATTTTGAAGTCCTGATACAATGATATAGTTGAACAAGCTTCAGCCTGATGTGAAAATGATTTTCAGCTTCACCCATGTGGTACCTAAAAGTAAACTTGCGCACATTGCTCGGACAACAAAATTTTCACTTTTCCCTCTCTAAAATGTTACTTTAGCCAAAAGCTGCCTAATTTTTCAAGAACTTTAAATGTGTGTTATTATTATAAACTAAAGAATTTAAACAATTTTCACATTACTGCATACCGTATTCATCAAGGGGAGCATCATAGTCATAGCTAGTGGTAACGAAGAGGCCACTTGAAGTCCGGCCAAAGTTAGTTCCTCCATGGTACTGGATTTGAAAAATGAGATATTAGACTCGGACCAAAGTTTCTATAACATGAATTGACTATAGTAGACAAGTCAAGTCACAATAATGGATAAATCTTCAATATAGAGAGCAACATACCATATAGTAGTTAACAAATGAGCCACCATTTTGTATGAACCTTGCAACTGCGAATGCCAAGTCTTCTGCTGGTCTACGAGGGTTTGCACTACCAAAATCAGTGTACCTACAGAACAGAAAACATGAAGCTAAAAAAGGACCAGAATGAAAAACATTTTCATTTTTACAAACAAGGTTGCATTTGAAAGACTTACCAGCCACTCCAACTCTCAGTCCAAAGTTTGGGTTTGTAATTCTTGTTGGGCTTGTAGTTTTCACAGTAGAACCCATTGCAGGTGTCAATCTATAGCACAGTCAGTAAATTAACAGAGATCAGGGAGATAGAGAGAGACAAGGAGAAGAATCAATTTTCCCTTGGATACAAAAGCATCCCATAAAATGTATCATTGAAAGCAAATTTTCTTGTGGAAAAAGAAAGAGAGTTACTTACAACAGGATCAGGTGCATCTTCTTGCTTGCACATAACCCAGGGAGCACCTGTATCTAAACCAACAGCCATTTGGGCAGCCCATTTGGTATAAGCTTTTCCAGAAGCACCATTTTGAGATTCCACAGGTCCATACTCATTTTCTATCTGTCAATTCAATTCAATTTTATTTAATTTTCAGTCTAGCATCATCATTATTTTGACGGTTTTCCATGTCTAGAGATTCGAAAGTAAGAAATTTATATAAGAAATTAGGTTGGATCTCTCTAATAAAAATTATTTATGATCCCTTAGTATAATATTAGTGAGTAATTGAGTATATACTAGAAAAGCTTTTATTTTAATTGGCCTAAAAAACACTATAGTACAGAAAAAAGATAACAACACTGGAAAAATCAATACGGTTAAATTTTTTGTCCTAACAAAGTGAATTTTGCTTTTAATTTTTTTCTTGTTAATATAAAACATTCATAACCAGAAGTAGAAACATGTTTAATCCAAATCAATAAGACAACAAAAAACTCAGCAATTGAACTAGTTGATTCAGAAAGATCCATAATTTTCTCTTATTTGACATAGTATGTGTTTATGGGGATGTTGCTACTCCTCGTCAGACCTATTTGGACAGGTGGGCAGGATCACGAATGTTGACGTGTCTGTGGATTCGGAAAGTGTTAAAGGAAAAGCAATAAAAGATTAATCTTCATGCAAAATTAATATGTTTATTTAAATACCAATACCATGTAATTCACTATGGTCGAATACCATGTTAAATGTAACCTACTTGAATTGGCTTAATAGTAAGAGCTTCTGGTATTTTAAATTCAAATTGCATTACTTTTGTTGTAAATAAAAGAAAATACCATATAGTTACCTGTGACATGATAATTGGACCACCTTGGCTTTGAAACAGCTCTTCTTCTTTCATCAGGCTGACAATCTTTGCAGTGAATTTTTGCATTGCCGCCTACACACATCATGACAAAAAAAAATGTTAGCTAGAAATTTCATTAAACTAATTTTTTAATCAGCCAATAATTGTAATTAGTAATCATAAAGAATTGTTGAACTCATTAGTGAAGTTCCAAAATGAGAAATCCAAGTCTCCAACCTTGAATGGTTCATTATCTGTTCTGAATGAAATGCCAGGAACATACTTGAGCCAAACAGGAAATCCCCTGCATACGAAAGCAGAACATGTGTGACCTTTGAGTGATTTCTAAGATTTATTAAAATTTCCATCTTTTCCTTTAACCTTAAAATTGTGCTCTTTCCATGATAAAAGTACAAGTAGTTGTACATTGACATCATTTAAATCATTACCCGAAGTTCCATTCAGCACAAATGTAGGGACCAATTCTGAGATGAACAAAAAGGCCCGCTTGCTGTACCAGCTTCACAAACTTAACCAAGTCATACCTATCTTCAAAATAATACTGGAAAAATTTTCAAACATTAGATTAAAATTTCAATGAGTAATTTTGGAGACACCCCTAACCACAAAACAAAAAATGGAATAATAAATAAATAAATATTAATGAATGTATCTGCATATTGCATTACTTTTCCAGGAGAAGGTTCATGTCCATTCCAAAAGACATAGGTTTGAATAACATCAAGACCTCCATCTTTGGCCTTTTGAATAAGGTCTGGCCACATCTGCAATAAGAAACATGATTTTTTTTAGTACATGAATGAATAATAATAAAGGCAAGAGATAATTTAGAAAATAAAAACAAAAATTTTGATTCAGCATGTTGCATGGATAGTGAGTACTTGAGGTGTGCTTCTTGGATAGTGGATGGAGCCAGAGATTAAAATTTTTCTATTGCCATCAACCAGAATGGCTCTGTGATCATAAGTCACAGAGGCTGTGACACAACAAACCCACAAAGGAAACAACAACGTTAAAACGGCCACATTAAACTTTGTCTTCCCCATCATCAAAATGGTGTCTTTATTTCTCTCTTTCTTTACTCGTTTGGGAAGAGAGAAATGGGGAATGAATGAGGAAACAGGTGTGTTGAGCAGCATGTTTATAGTGAAGAGAGGAAGGGAAAATGTTGTGTTAGAAGGTGAGGTGTGTGAGTTTGATGGGTGAGTTGATGGAAATGTTGGTCCTTTATGTAAATTTTGAGTGCGAAAGAAAATGGAAGGCAAGTATGGGACCCTTTTCTCTTCTTTTTCATATCCCTCTCATCCTTCACACGTAGCTACTGCAAAACGTTGCTCGTTAAGATATCTGTGCCTTTTGCTTCGGAAATGTAACTTGATTTTGGGTGTGTGTAGCAATGTATTCACTTCATTTGGAAAGATTAACTTTCTCAGTTTGATCGTAAGATGAATTTGATATCTGAATTTTTAGATTTTATTTGATCTTGTGAAGTGAAAAATTATAATCAAGGATGAATTTGCATCTCAACTTTCATGATAACAAAACATGAATTTACTTACGTAATGTTACTTTATTATTATGCTTATTGGAAAAAACTAATGAGTGAATTGTTATTGATAAATTAGCCAACAAAATCCAATATATATTTTTACAATGCATGAAGTATTTAAATAAACTAATAATTATTTCCTAACTCTTTTAATGAATATATATTTTGTAAAAAATATATTTTATTATAATAATTGTATAATTAATAAATCTCTTTAAAAATATGTATTATATTTGTTCCTGGCATGCTTCATGCAGTATTAATTTCTCTACGCCATAAACCTTATAGCTATCAGATGATATATAAAATCTTTTTTGTAATTAACATCATATGATAAAATCTAGATACTATATTTACACTTTCAGATAATAAAATCGAAAAACATCCTCGTTTTAATTTTAGAGATGAGTGGTGTAGGGACACTTGCATGAAAAAGTGCATCGACATGTTGTTTTGTTTTGTTTTGGGTCATTAATTATTGGATCATATTGTACCCAAATAATTGGGAAATTACTTTCACAACACCTTCATTATTCATAACAGGTAATTGCTTGTAACACCACTTATTTTTTAAAGAGAAAAAGTAGAAAGCAACTCTGTTTTACATTAATTGAACCTGATTATAGTGAAAAGGGAAAGAAACAAATTTATACATAGAGAGAACAACAGGATTGCATATGGTGTACTAGAGTGTATGCAAATTGTCTAACTAACTAATTGGCTAAGCTGTTAGTGTATTCTATTATCCTCCCACAAACTGAAGGATGGCAAGGATCCATCATACCAAGCTTGGACAAAGCAAAAGTAAAGGTGATATGAAGTAAAGGCTTTGTAAAGATACCAGTAACTTGATTGTTAGATGACACTGGAAGCAACTTGTACATACCACTGATAGTCTTTTCTCTTACAAAATGACAATCAATTTCAAGGTGTTTGTTCTTTCAAGAAAAACAGGATTTATAGTCAAGCGACATGCACTTTGTCAACACCAAGATCATGAAGCACATGTGAGCCATAGTAGTTCTGAAGTAGCATCACCTAAGGCTTTATATTCAGTTTTGATAGAAGACCTGGAAACAATGGCTTGCTTCTTTGATTTCTAGCTAATCAATGAACTTCCAAGTTGAAAACAAAAATCAAAAGAGGGTGCGGTAAAGAAGGTGTTGATTGTCAATAAGCCACTTTACTTATTACATTACAAAAATCATGTCTTGATTGCTAATAACTCTAATGAACTTATTGTCCCTACTAGTGTTAATTTTCTTTTGCAAGAATATAAGGATGTGTTTCTAAAAGAAGTTCCAAAAGGATTTCCACCTTTAAGGGGGATTGAGCATCACACTGATCTTATTTCGAGAGCTTCTCTACCTAATCGGCCAACTAATAACCCATGGCAAGTGTACAACCACCCATTGCAGTATAAGAATTTAATTCAGATGTCATTCCACTGGGGTTTGTTGTAATCCAGAATTATCAGTTATCGATTGTTTTGAGCGTAATTGTAAAATAAAAAAGCATGTTCATGGTGTATGCGTTTAAAATAACTAATATTGACTTGTAAATATAATGACAATGCACTATGTATTAAGAAATTCAATAAAGAGAGAGTTGGGATTGGATTTCATTTATCTCACTCGACCATACCCAGCGTATACATACATACATACATAACATTTGACACTATTGGACTTGATGCAATATTTACCAATCATTCACATCAATTCCTCGACTATGAAATCCATAAGAAAACCACCAAAACATTGATTCCTCAAGCATTTAAAGAAGCTTTCCAGATGTTAAAAACGTTCAATACGTTGAAAGTTATTCCTAACAACATAATGCAACAAGTATTACATTCATATCAGTTTTCAAGAATCATTTTCCAATAACTTAAGAAAAACTAAATCAAGAAACTATTGATCAGATAGAATCAAACATTAAGAGTAGGATGAAATACCAAATCTCAATAGAACGTAGATACCATATATATATATCCAAGGTATGATAAGTTCGAATCGATTACATCCAAATCCCAAAAGGAGTTTAGCTATACATGGTAGCCATTATAAACCAATAGAAATGAGAAAAAGATGAAGAAAACAGTTCCCATAGTTTTCTCCGTCGATTCCTTAAAGCTTGGAAGGTATTTTCTCTCTCTAAAAACAACGACCTTCATTTTTTTATTTTTTAACTTTTATATACAGAGTCTCGCTTGAGTGAGCCAAGCTCTCGCTCAAGCGAGAAAGCTTTCTTCAATCTGAAGTATTCTTCTCAACTGCTTCAATCTTTGTGGTCTCACTCAAGCAAGATTATCATTTTACTCTCTGACAGATTTTTGCTTTAGCGAGGAAAATCTCGCTCAAGTGAAAAGTCTTCTACATGAAATCCTCCCTTGTTTCACTCTTGCTTAAGCGAGAGACTTCAAGACATGAGATTCACTATCTTTCAGGGCTTTTTCTTCCAATTTCTTACTCTTCTTTAGTCCTTTCTTCATTCCTTCTTCATTTACCTACGATTTACATAAAAAATAGGGATCAATTGCATTCAAATTCATAAGACCTAGGCATGTTCATTTAGATGCAAAATATTTTACATTTTTATAGCATAATTTAAATCTAAATGAACATAATCAAATAAAAATTATCCACATATCATATTAACTTTTATGCATAATGGATATTTATCACTAACATATAGAAGCAATCCCTAATTGACTAAGTAGGGTTTTTATGAATGGTTGGTGATGCCCTTTGAGCTAACTAATGCCCTTAGCACTTTTATGAGATTAATAAACTATGTCTGAAGGGAATTTTAGATAAGTTTGTTTTTGTGTACTTTGATGATATTCTGATTTATAGTTGTAATATTGAATTGCATGTTGGACATTTGAGTGTTTTGATGAATGTGTTTAAAAAGGAGTAATTATTTGCTAATCTTGAAAAATGTACCTTTTGCACTGACATTTTGTATTTCTAGGTCTTGTTTAAGTACTAAAGGGATACCAGTGGATGAGGAAAAGGTTAAGGCCATTCAAGAGTGGCCTACACCCAAAATCATGACTAAGGTTAGAAGTTTTCATGGTTTAGCTAGTTTTTATAGGAGGTTTGTGAAAGATTTTAGCACATTGGTTACACCTCTTAATGAAATAGTTAAAAAGCATGTTGTGTTAACAAGAAAAAGTCTTTGCTGCACTTAAGCATGAGTTAACGAATATCCCCATTCTTGCATTACCAAATTTTGTAAAATCTTTTAAAATAGAATGTGTTGCATCTAATGTGGGTATTGAGGCTGTTTTGATGCAAGAAGGACATCCAATTACTTATTTTAGTGAGAAATTGAATGCGGCTTCCCCAAACTATCCTTCTTATGTTAAGGAAATGTTTGTCTTAGTGTGGGCTTTGAAAACTTGGTAACATTATCTTTTGCCTAAAGAGTTTGTAATTCATATGGTATCCTTTAAATATTTGAAAAGGCAGGCCAAGCTAAATAAGAGATATGTCAAATGGGTTGAGTTCTTTGAACAATTCCCATATGTCATAAAACATTATAAAAAAAAGGAAAGGGAACATTATTGTTGATGATTTGTCTAGAAGGTATGTATTACTTTCTACTCTTGAAACTAAAATTTTTAGAGTTGAAACTTTGAGAAAAATGTATTTACATGATGTTGAATTTTCTAAAATATGTGCTACATGTGAAAAAGCGTCACAAAATGGATACTATAGACAGGATGACTATTTATTCAAAGAAAAAAGATCGTGTGTGCTTAAGTATTCCATAAGGGATTTATTTGGTAAGAGAGACTATGAAGGTGGCCTAATGGGACATTTTGGGGTTTTTGAAGCATTGCATGAGCATTTCTGTTGGCCTCATATGAAATGTGATGTGTGTAGGTATTGTAAGCATTGCATTGTTCATAAAAAGGCAACATCAAAAGTGATGTTGTATGGTTTATATACTCCTTTACTTGTGCTTGATTTTCCTTGGATTGATTTATTTATGGACTTTGTTTTGGAGTTGCCTAGAACAAAGAATGGCAAGGATTCTGTTTTTGTGGTTATTGATAGGTTATAAAAAATAGCACATTGTATACCTTGTAAAAGCGTTAATGATGCTTATCATGTAGCTAACTTATTCTTCATAGAAGTGGTAAGACTCCATAGACTGCCTAAGAGTGTTGTAAGTGATAGGGACACCAAGTTCCTAATTATTTTTGGAGGACATTGTCAGATAAGTTTGGTATTAAATTACTGTTCTCTACTACTTGTCACCCATAAACTAATAGCCAAACTAAAGTAGTGAATAGGACTCTACTTACTCTCCTTTAGATTGTTTCAAAGAAAAATCTTAAGTCTTAGAAAGAATGTTTGTCTCATGTAGAGTTTGTTTATAATAGGGTTGTCCATAGCACAATTAAAAGTTCACCATTTGAAATTGTGTCTTGTTATATTAAAATACTAGTTAATATATTTGTACTTTTGGCGATATATTTATAAATAAAAGTATTATGTAATATATTATTTTATGTGCTATGTATTATAAAAAAATATCAATATTAAATATTTTTATAAGATCAACATTTTTATTTAATCCAATAGAATATCAAAAAGAGAAAAATTTATGAATAAAAAATATATTTTATTTTATTCTCATTTCAATTTTTAATTTTTATTTTCAAGAAAAACAACAAATCAAATAAAACACTCAATGAAATTAAAATAAATAAATTTATTGACCAATATTGAGTTTAATAATTAGATATATAAAATAAATATTAATATGTAAATAATGTAAAACATATACATTGTAAAATAATAGAAAAAAAATGAACAAATGATTTTTATCATAATATTAAATAAATACAACTATAATTAAAAGGATTGTAAGATTAACCTAGTAGTTATATAAGAAGTTAAAAAAGAAAGGAAAGATGATAATTGTAAGTTTGAATGAATCCTCATCTTATATTTTTAACAACACATATTGATGATTTTGAGCAGAAATTTTATCAAACTAGAACGTAGAGTTTTAAGGAGTTTGTCCTGTAATTTTTTTCCAATTTTAAAATTTTTTATATTTCTGTGCTCTAAAGAAAATTCTGCAAAGCATCTTTTCTCGCTTGGTACGACTGAAGACAAATGCTTCATGATTTTTTCTAGAAAAACACAAAAGCCTTATGATTTAGCACCTAATAATCTTTTTGCAAGAGGGTGCAGTAAATCAAAGCAAAACCACTCATTTATTTGGTATAATGCGGGAACATGAAATTTTCAGAAAACACTGGAAGCAACTTTTATTACCTTCACCCTGTTCTTTTCTTGCACAATAATTTTACTAAAAACAATAGAATATTATTTTTAGCAGAATAGAGCAGTATTATTTTGTGTATTCAATTCTTTCCTTTACATTGCAATATGTAAGGCCTCAATTTTCATTGATACAAGCCCTGTAATAACAAATGGAGAATATTCAACACAATAGCGTGCTTGACTATGTATACACAGCATCCTTGCATCCAATTTCTCTATAAACAATTTTTTACTTTTGGCCTTGGCCATCTTCCGGTGTATGCTAGAATTTCAAACACTTTCAATACTGAACCTAATAATAGATTAAGATTTGAATCACATTTATTTGGTAAATAAGCTGCATCACAGGGTCCTACATAATTGCATAAGGACTCAATGGAGAGCTTCTCGTCATTTCCTAGACACTTAATTGTAAGAAACACATTGCTTGCAAATACTGTTCTGCACAAAAGACCACAATGAAAATAATAAGCAGCAAGAAAATTGTACTGAAGGAAGGGAAATTTTCAAATACAAAATTATCTATCTAGTGACTATAGCAGTTAAGGAGACAGAAAACAAGACCAATGATGATGGAAAGAAAGGGTGCAGATAACGTGAGAAAATCTAAGAACTAGTAAATTACATAGGCCTTAAAAAGCTCAGTAGAAGTTGTCTAGTTGAAACAGCAACATAGAATTAGCCAACATCCAAAGGGTTCTAGTTGATGATTTAAGAGGAATGATGTTTTGAAAAAGGAAGTAGAATAGTTTGAATACCCTTTCAGCAGAGCATAATACGAGGTCACTTCAAGTTCTTTTCACCAAAGTAATTCCATAAGGGTCACCCCCCCATTCTTCCAATACAACCAAATAGTTACCACTTGGGTTCAGCCATGCGCGAGGAACATGATACCTGTCCAAAGGCAAAAGTAGGTTCTCATGATACTCAAGTGTCTATACATCACTCACTATTGGAAAATAAGTTGTATGAATTCTCACCATCTTTGTGAGGGTTGTCCACAATTTACCCGGCATTTGTTTTCAGTATAAAATCCAGCATAATTACAATTTCCACAATTACCATGTGCTATATATGCAGGCCAATGGCGACCAATGCTCTGACCATTTATCCATACTTCACCCTTTCCCATGCTACTCATATCTAGAGCCAATGGATCATTGCCAGCCGGTGCGCTAAAAGTTGTCTATTAAACAATGAAATGAGTCAGAATTCATGCAGATGCAGGTGATGATCATCTATGTAACAGTGACAGAAATGCAACAATTATAGAAATTATGTTCTTACCTTGTACCATGTCAAAGATTGCTTTTTAGCCACTAATGATCCTCTTGCCCATTCAACAGAGCTACTACCACTTAAAGTATGAAGGCTCAATGCTTCACCTTTCAGTCCAACCTGCCAAATAACATTCAAATGTGTTAATCTTCACAGCTGCTCCTATCTGAGAGAAAAATTACATAAACTTCTGCATATTGCACACTAAGAATCTGCTTCACAATGTACATAACTAGCAATGTTCAGCGACATGCATGTTTGTCCGTTGTAGAATGGCATAGCTGATAAAAGATTTTCCATGAATTTTTGCTCCATTAGTGATCAACGTTAACACACATTAACAATCAGTGCCTCATTATTTAGTCCTCCCCTCAGTATTTATGAATCTGTCTCTTACATATTTTCATATTGGGCAATATACACACACCACTGTAACAAAGCCTTTCAAAGTAGTTAATGAGCAATGAAATGTAATAGATAACAAACCTTGTAAGACCATTTCTGCTTAGACAAGTCTCGTGTCCCCTCATTGAGACCCTTCAGTGTGACTGGGCCTAACACCCCAGCATTCCATGTTTCAAAGTGGAAACCAACATTCTGGTATCAAATGGATGCAAAACATCATTAAAATTTTAAAATACTACTTATCAGCAGATTGAAAATGGTACAGAAAATGTACATATCAGAAAAGAGAGAACTAACCGCAAGACCAACGGCAACACTAAGTAAAGAGAGTTTATTATTGCCAACCCTCAGCTTCACATTGTCACTAAATGTTAATTTAGGATTCCCCAATCCCCCATAAACAGTTCCTGAATTTATACAGCAATGGGCATGTAAAACTGGAATTTAATGTAGAAAAAATGCATGGCAAACGAGGCATAATAATGTTATATACCTGAAAGTTGACCATTAATGTAAACATGGAGAACATGACCGGCTGACATTACAGTAAGAACAGGAGATTGCCCATTCTTTAGAAAGCCTTCATTAGGGCTAATGTTGACACTGAACAAAAGGTATCAAAGAGAATAAAATTAGTAACTATAAAGTGATTAACATTCCAATAATTTGTCTTTAAGAAATTTGATGAGTTGAAAGATGCTTACTCTGTCATGTACCATAAATAATCTGAAGAATCTTTAGTCACATTGACCTGCTCCCAAAGTGCTTTTGCAGCAAAGGAATCAACTTGACTAGATGAGGCAGGTTCTTCATTGTATGACTGCCAAGCAAAATTACTGTTTACTGGAGTCATCTTTTTCTGCCAGCCACTGACACCAATCTGCATAAAATTGGTAATTTATTGTATGCACACTTCAAAAATATTTAACATAGTAAATACAAAACTGTTCTGCTCAAAACACTATATAATCTCTGTCTTTGCCTCAAGAACAACTTCAGTGGAACTCACCAGTTTTTAGAAGTAAATATCTTGTCCATAAATAATTTCACAATACAGTAACTTTATTAAACAAAAAGAAAAAATGTGAAAATTATTAAACATTGTCAGAAGCCTTGTTGTTACCTTTGCAGTGTTGAAAACAGCAGTTTTGCAGTCAGGAAGAATACTGATAGACCACGGTGGTAGATTATATTTCCCATTTCCAAATGAAGCTGTCGCAGCAGATTTGGTGTCATAATTTGCAAGGAATGCAGCACAGGCACCAGAGGTCTTGTACACATGTGCCTAAGATTATATTAACAAATGGAATCAAATCAAATGGAATATAATATTCTAATCCAATGAATGAATTTCAACATACAGGAAATTATGTTTGTTTTCATCATACATTAGCTTAGGGGTTTTACCTCAAGATTATATCCAAGTGATGTAACTGTGGGATCTGTAGACACCAAAGCCGGCTCACATTGTTTTACTGCTTTGTGCAAATCCCTCAAATGCCCCCATTTTGGTTGATTTTGAAGTCCTGGTACAGTGATATAGTTGAAAAAGCTCAGGCTAATGTGGAGAAAAAAGTGAAATTGATTTTTCAGGTCTTCCCATGTGGTGCCTAAAAGTAAATTTGTGCACTTTGCTGCCCCCCCAATGCTACTAAATGTGCGTTATTATTATAAACTAAAGAATTTAAACAATTTTCACATTACTGCATACCGTATTCATCAAGGGGAGCATCGTAGTCATAGCTAGTGGTAACGAAGCGGCCACTTGAAGTCCGGCCAAAGTTAGTTCCTCCATGGTACTGGATTTGACAAATTGAGAAATTAGACTCAAACCAAATTTTCTAGAACATAAATTGAATATAGCATACAAATCGCAATATAGGAACTCTTCACAATATAGAGGGCAACATACCATATAGTAGTTAACATATGAACCACCATTCTGTATGAACCTTGCAACTGAGAATGCCAAGTCTTCTGCTGGTCTAACAGGGTTTGCACTGCCACAATCAGTGTACCTACAGAACAGAAGACATGAAGCTAAATAAAGGACCAAAATGAATTACATTTTCAATTTTACAAACAAGGTTGCATTTGTAAAACTTACCAGCCAGTCCAATTCTCAGTCCAAATTTTGGGTTTGTAGTTCTTGTTGGGCTTGAAGTTTTCACAGTAGAACCCATTGCAGGTGTCAATCTATAGCACAGTCAGCAAATTAATACAGATCAGAGAGAGAATGAAGCAAGGAAAAGGAATCAATTTTTCCTTTGAAAAACCAAGCTTCTCATAAAAGCATTGAAACCAAATCTTAGCACTTTATCAAATTTTCTTTCTTTTTGTCTTTCTCTTACAAAAAGAGGAAAGGAGACATAATAAATAAGCAGGTCGATTACTGCACTTATAGAACAACCCAGAAACAGGAGAAAAGGGAAAAAGACAATTGAAGTGTTGATATAAGCCATAGTACCTCCCAGCAAATAAAGGAAGAATAAAACATAGAAAAGGGTCAAAATAGGCTTATAAGAGAGTAGCAAAAATATCATCCTATAGTAAAAGCAAAGCAACAACCTTGACCCAACCAAAGTAACCATAGCACTGTTATAAACCCCACCACCGCCACATATACATGTATCAAATAAAATTATCGTAACAGATAAGAATCTTAAGAAGGAAAAGACAACTCCAAATCCGCACCAACACATACCCAAAAAAAAAAAGTACTTTTTATCAGGTGTGTGAGAAAGAAAGAGAAAGAGAGTAACTTACAATAGGATCAGGTGCATCTTCTTGCTTGCACATAACCCATGGAACACCAGTATCTAAACCAACAGCCATTTGAGCAGCCCATTTGGTATAAGATTTTCCAGGAGCACCAGTTTGCCATTCCTCTGGTCCATACTCATTCTCTATCTGTCAATTCAATTGAATTACAATTTATTTTCAATCAAGCATCATTATCATTATTCTGATTGGCTCAACAAACTTTACAGAAAAAATAACAAAACTGAAAAAATCAGCAATACAAATAAATACTATTTTTGTTTAAATTTAAATACCAATAGCATGTATTTACCTGTGACATGATAATTGGACCACCTTGGCTTTGAAACAACTTCTCTTCTTTCATCAGGCTCACAATCTTTGCAGTGAATTTTTGCATTGCCGCCTAACACATCATGACAAAATTTGGACGGTTAGTTAGAAAATTCATTCAGCTAAGTTTTTTAATCAACCAATAATAAGTAAATTATTTGATAACTTTGATTTAGTGAAGTTCAAATTTGAAAACTCCAACCTTGAACGGTCCATTGTCTGTTCTGAAAGAAATACCAGGAACATACTTTAGCCAAACAGGAAATCCCCTGCACAGGGAAACAGAACGTGTGTTACCTTTGAGTGATTTCTAAGATTTATTAAATTTTCAATTTTTCCCTTTAACCTTAAAATTTTTCTCTTTACATATAAAAGTAGAAGTAGTTGTACATTGACATCATCGAAATCATTACCCTAGGTTCCATTCAGCACAAATGTAGGGACCAATTCGGAGATGAACATAAAGGCCAGCTTGTTGTGCCAGCTTCACGAACTTGACCAAGTCATACCTATCTTCAAAATAATACTGAAAAAAGTTTCAACATAATAACAAAACCTGAATGAGTAATTCTGGAAACACCTCATAAACATAACACAACGAAATAATAAAAAAATAAAAATTCATGAAATGTATTTGCATATTGTATTACTTTTCCAGGAGAAGGTTCATGTCCATTCCAAAACACATAGGTCTGAATAACATCAACACCCCCATCTTTGGCCTTTTGAATAAGGTCTGGCCACATCTGCAATGACAAACATGTTTTTGTGTCACATGAATGAATAATAATTTAAAAAATTCAAGAGATAAGTAAGAAAATTAAAAACAAGAAAAAAAATGATTCAGCATGTTGCATGAATGATAGTGGATGTGAATAGTGAATACTTGAGGAGTGCTTCTTGGATAGTGGATGGAGCCAGAGATCAAAATTCTTCTCTTGCCATCAACCAGAATGGCTCTGTGGTCATAAGTCACAGAGGCTGTGACACAACAAACCCACAAAGAAAACAACAACGTTACCACGACCACATTAAACTTTGTCTCCCCCATCATCAAAATGGTGTCTTTGTTTCTCTCTTTCTTTGTTTACTCCACAATTGTTTACTTGTTTAGAAAGAGAGAAATGGGGAATGAGGAATGAGGAAAAGGGTGGGTTGTTTATAGTTTAGACAGGGAGGGAAAGTGTTGCATTAGAAGGTGAGGTGTGTGGGTTTGATGGATGAATTGAGGTAAATGTTGATAGAAATGTTGGTGCTTTATATAGATTTGGAGTGGGAAAGAAAAGGGTGGGCAAGTATGGGACCCTTTTCTCCTCTTTTTCATATCCTTTCTCCTCATGCTTCACACGTAACTACTGCAAAATGTTACTCATTAAGAAATCTTTGGCTTTATCTTTAGGAAATGTACTTGATTTTGAGTGGGAAGATTACATTCTTGCATGGATTTACTTTTATACTCGTGGAAATGCTAAATAATATCATCAGAACAATCGTTATCCAACAAAAAATTGAAAAATTTTCAATTAATTTAATTTTCCTAATTTACAAGTGGTAAAAAAATTTCTTTATATTTCTTTTTTATATTTTATTCCTTAAAAAATCATTATGACTTAAAAGACAACCTAAGATATTTACAAGTTACAACAACTCATATCTGCTGGTAAATCAACCAAACCTCTCCTTTTGATTCCTTACAAAGTATTTTGGAGTAACATATTCTTGTAGTTATATTTTTGCAATTAAATATATCTTATTTTAAAATTTTATTTTAGTTAAATTCATTCATCAAATATGAAATAACATAGGTCTCGTCGGGATAAACATATCAATTTCTGAGATAAATCATAGTAGATTTTAGAAGAATATTAAAGACCATGAAGGAAAGAAAACCAGCGTCAATATTTGCTGATCTTTTAATAAGACTAATTGATATATTATCATAATCCCATGAAAATGAGAACTTTTAAGATTCCGGGATTCCTAAACTTAAAATACTAGCGTAGAATCTGTGAAGAGCACAACATTTTTGAAATTCATCTCCTTTGTTAGTTAAATCCTCATTTTTTAAGCTATTTTGAAATTTTACTTTGTTGACATGCTTATTGGGAAAAATAATTAATACAATTAAATGAGTAAACTTCCATGGTGTATCTCTTGCTGGTATGCATGTAACATTTTTTCTTTAAAATTTTAAAAACTTTCAGGCTGTTTGGTTTCTATTTTCATTTATTATTCTTATTTTCTATCTTTAGTTTTGTATAGGAAACATTGAAAACAACATTTTTCAATTTCCTATTTTCATTTTTTATATAAGTTTTTTAAAACAAAATAAAATGATAGTTTTGTAACTACAACTGAGAAGAGAAACCAAACTGATAGTTCAGAGTCAGACTTAGAATCACATACTTTTTTTGCGGAAAATGAGAACTAAATAAAATACGTAATCAAATGATGCAAAAGAGTAAAGGAAAGAGATCAACACAAAGAATTTATATTGGTTCACTTCCAACACGGAAACTACGTCTAGTTCCTTCTAACTTGAAGGATTTCTACTATTATAAAATCTCCTTTACAATAATAGCATCAGACCTGTGTCACAAGTATTCTTAACTTCAACCACTTCTAACTTAAACCCAAGTATTCTTTCAACAAGCCACTCCTGACTCAACTCAAGTATTCTTTTAAAAGCCTCTTCAGGCCAACCATGTTTCCCACACTCACGAATTCTGGCAACACACTAAACTTTCACAAAGTGTTTGAATTAATGAAAGTAACTCACAGAACTTAGTATATGAGTAATATACAAAAAAAATTATACACTAAGTTATGATACAAGGCCAAGGTCTGCTAGAGACAGAACAAACAGGGAAGGTCTTTGTCTTACAAGAGAAGAATAACTAGTGAGAATTGGACTTAAGAGAATTTGAATAAGAGCTTTGTAAGTTCTCTGTTTGTCTTGAAGTTCAATCTTCCTTGGTATTTATAGAAGTTGGAGGATATGACCGTTGCTGCTTCTTGAAATGAGATATAGTCGTTGGAAATCCTTTGAAGGTGTTTGCCTTAGGCTTTGTGTTACCAGACCTTGATGTTGTTACAAACTTAAGTGGCTGGTAGTAGACTTCTTTAGTTCTTTCATGGAAATGCTTTCTCATGCATCTCCTATACATAAAGTCATTCATATTTTATTTCTTGATTGAGTGAAAGGTTAGAAGTCAATGCTTAAGGGGCTTTCTGAGATAACCTGACATAAGTTCTGAATATGCTCAGTATACTCTAAAAAAGCGTAAAGGTAGGTACGCTGGCATTTACTGTTGATCTTGATCTTGTTCCTTATGCTTTTTTATGATAAACATGCATATATGATATGTGTATGAATCCCATTGCATCACTTAAATAGAATTAGGAACGTTGAGAATGGATCTTCGATCTTTTGGGTGAGAACGTTCTAATTTCAGCAGTATGCTTCTAACAGACTTTTGATTATCTACCAGACTTCTGGAATGCTGATACTTCACCTTTGTTTCATAGCCTAAGACTTCTATCCTAAAATACTTAGGCATACAAATTAGTTAAACATAGTACAGACTTCACTTTCTAAAGAAAATTCTTAATGTATGATATTAATAAATTTGAGGATATAGAAATTGAGATCTGGTCCAAGATAACTTAGAAAAATTTTTTTTATCCAAACTTTTTCTTAACACAAACAAACAAACCCTAACTTTTTATTAAAGAATACTAAAATAACCTTTTAAAAATTTTAGTAATTAAATTATTTGACTCAAAACTTTAAAGATTGATACATAAATATATTTGAGATGTAGATGGATATCCATGAATGTGGTAGTGATTATCCACCATCGGTATTTGTGAATGACGATACTATCCATATTTATGATAATATCCATTTAATTTATGGATATTCATGACTAATAACAAATATCCATCACATAGGCAAAACAACAAAATTTTAAAATAATAAAAATAAATAAAAAACTTTCTAATAATTTATCCTTTCAAAATTTATCATAATTCATCTATCCAAAATTTGCTAAGAATTCATCCATTTCAAAATTTTCTAATATTCCATTCAAAGTTTTCTGAAAACATATTAAATATAAAGTCGATTACATTACAATCAACTTAATTCTAAAAGAAGTCATGGAAACAAATAAATCACTAAAAATTTTACTAAAGGGTGAAAGGGTGATTTAATGAAAAAAGAGGATTGACTTAGGATATTTATTGGCGGGGCTTACAGTCTTGTTTAGAAATACGTTAAAAACTATGATTTTTAGTGGCGGGGCTTACAGTATTGAGTGAATAGGAATACATTAAAAACTATGATTTTTTAAGGTGTTTTGTTTAGGAGTAAATATCCACGCGAATGGATATTTCGATACCCGTATCCTATTCATTTAGTTATCAAATTGAAAAACTATTCACATGTATATAATCCATGAATGTGTCTATTTATACTTTTCTCTACCGATATCTAAGCCTAAAATAGGAACCTAGGGGGTCATATTTTGATCCGTGAGGTTTTGGTATTCCCGGACAAGTTAGATAACCTTTATAGCATATTTAAAATGTGTTAAGATCATAATAAATCCCTTTGGACAAGTTTGAAATGGTTTGGTAGGTATTAATGTATTACAATTGACCAAATTACATTTTCTTACATATCTCTCTCATTTTTAAGAATTTTTAGGTGTGGTTAAAGACAATAGATCACATTTAGCACATATGAGTTGCCTACAGAATTTAAGGATGGTTGGATAAGTGTAGGATAGGTTTTGGTATGGTAGAAATTGCCAAATTCTAGTTTTTAGGCATTCTTCTATATTCTGGTAGTAGAACCTGACACGTAACGCCCATGCCACATGTAGCATAAGGCAAAAGTTTTAGTCCTCGCGCGTAGCTTGACATGTAGCATCAGATAGGACTTTTCACTCCCACGCGTAGCGTCAAAGGGACACATGGCGTCAACCCCCTGACTCAAATATGTATTATTTTTTTTCTCATATTTCCCCCTAATTTCTCCCACCTTTTTAGGTACCATATTATTTACAAAAATTCTTAATTAAAGTGTGACTGAACCTATAATGAGATTAAATAATTAGGTTAATTCTAGGGTATATTATTAGGAACCTATAACTTCGGGTAGGTCCACTCTTAAGCCTTTGTGTGGTTGTAACTTTTATTTCCATTGTAACTTTTTAAAAACTCACACAGTCTATATGTTTTAACCTCAATTATTCTAATCTAATGAATGATATTTAATTCTCCCATTTTTTTAAAAAAAGACTTTCTTACATGAGTCTTCGCCTATGTGTAAATATATGTTGGGTGAAACACTAAGAAAATATCTTCTAACAACAAATATAACAGAACAAACATCCAAGAAAAAACCCAAAAAATATGCAAGTAAAAAAGGAGATTACGTGATTCACCTCAAGACTCCAAAGACTATGTCTATAGGTAATGGCAAATTCCATTATGATAATGAATACAAATTCAAATGAATTACAATTTGTGTTTTTGAATAACATATCCTATATATCACTTGGACACTTTAGACATCTTAAAGGTTGAGGTCTCAGATAACTTTCTCTCAAAACTCCAACAGATCACTCAATTATAAGAGGAAATATATTGTATGTAACTATTTATCATAAAGAATTATATGAGAACCCCTAATTTATAGAGTTTCAAAAAATGAAAAACATTTACAACTTCATAAAAAAAACCTGTTATAACTAAACTATCTTAAAACAATAGAGGTTCAAGCCAATTTTTTTTTCAAATCTCAACCTTAGATTGACACCTCTAAACTTCTGAAAGCTAACATAACATTTACGACTACCTACCACAAAAGACTATTATGAATACTCATTTTTATACTACTTAAAGATATTTTAGAAAATATAAAAAATAAAAAGGAATCAAAAAGAGAGAAAAACACTCTAAAAAAGGAGAGTAGAACAACTCATTTAGGCAAGATGATGAAATTTTTTTTTGCACACTCGCCTAAGCAAGCCGTTTTTGCCCAAGAAAGCCCTACAAGTTTTAGAAAAATAAAAGAAGGGAGCAAGTGAACCACAACTGTCCTTTTCTTATAGGACTTGACCTCCTTCTCTACACGTAAAAGCAAAAGGAAGACATAAGAGGACACCCATTCACAAGTCAAACATGGCATTTAGGGGAAATTGTTAGAAGGTAAGAAGAATGACAAAGGAGAGTTTCTAAAGAAAAGGAAATGAAGAAGACAAAGCTTAGACCCCTAACCATCCCCTTAGGACCACTCTACTAGGGTTTTGAGAGCTTAAGGGTCTCATCCTCTCCCTCTATAAAAGAGGGAGATGAAGAAAAGGAAAAGGCTTTTAGTTCTGGGTTCTATGGCAAAGGTTTTACTCTTGTCTCTCTTGGTCTAAAGTTAAGGGTTGATTCCCTTTTTTCTTTCTTTTTTTAGTGAGATTTGGTTAAGGTCTTGCTTTTATCTCTAAGAGCACCTCTCTTTGTTGGGGTTTGAGTGAATGAAAACACCATTATTGGAGAGAAACTTTGTATTCAAACACAAAAATAAAGAGTGGGTAAAGGGTGTGCTTTGTTGGTTCTCTTTATCGAAAAAGTGGGCAAGGTATAAACCCTACTTTAAGGGGACATTTGTATTCTCATTTTTTTTACACTTTGTACATTCATGAATTTTGGTTAAATACACTTAATATGTCTTTTTTTACCTTTTCTTCATCATGCTAAAAATTCAAGAAAATGCTTCAATTTGATTGTTCAAAATGTCATTCTAGGAGCGATGATGTGTTAAACATGTTCATGTTCATGCCATATTCGAATTTTTCCATGTATAAAGTAAGGAAAATGTGTTTGAGATTCTAGTTTCGTGTTCTGGAAATTTAAAAATGTGTAGTATGTTGATAAATTCGCCTAGGTGAGTCATTTTTGCCTAGGTGAGTGACCCCCTGATTACCACTACCTTTGGCTCACCCAAGTGAGCAATTTTTTTCACTCGCCTAGGCGAGTTATATCTATAACATCCCATTTTTAGAATTTAATTATATTTGTATATTTTTTCCAATTTTGAATAAGTTATGAGTATAATTTATTTTTTAAAATATTTTGAAATTAATATGAAAAATTGAGTGTAAAGTTTTGGTTAGAATGATATAATCAAATTTTTGTTTTGACTTGTTTATAGAGTCAACCATAACCAACAAGTACCAGTTACCTAACCTAGTTTAATTAAAAAGTCTAATTCACTATTTTCTCCCTCTTATTCATGTCACTCTCTCCTTACTCCACACCGCTCATTTTCTCTCATTCACTCTCCACCGCATATTTATCACTTTCACTCTCCTTTTCTCTTATTTCTTCTTCTCCATTACCACAACAAAATTCTTCTTCTTCTTCTTCACCCATTATTACCCATACAATTCCTTTTCTCACTTCTCTCTTAATTTCATTTTCTCTCTCTAACTAAACCTAAACTCATTCATCTTTTCTTTCCCCCATCCATAACAAAAGCCATTTCTTTTCTCCCTCACAATTTCAAATTCATCATCCCATATAATCATCTACTTCATTCTTTCAAGAAAAAGAAAAGAGCTTCTCCATTCTTCTTACTCTTTTTTTCACACACAAGGGTAATCATCAAAAATCCTTTTTCTCTTCATTTTGTTTAACCTAGGTTTTGATTTTTGAACCGATGAGATGTTTTTCAGAACAAAACCCATTCCCCCTAAATCCATGCTTATAAGAGTTAATGGTTGTGTTTAAGTTACTAATTTTTTTGAGATATTTTAGGTATATTGTGTGTAGGTTAGAGCTAGATCTAGGAAGAGCCTCACCATACCTTGTGGTTATCTTCCCTAAGGTGAGGAAGATGAGATAATGTAGTGAATAGATAGGAAATGGGTAGATTTGTGAATTTGTTTGTGGTATAGTGTTAGACTTTACTTATTCAAGGAATTGCATATTAGGTGTTTGTAAAAATGTGTGAATGAAGTGAGAATATGTTGAAGTGAAATAATTAGAGACTAAAGTGCTTGTGTGTGGATCTATTGTATGAATTGTTATTTGAACCTTCAAAATTGATGACTAAAAGTGATGATGTATTGTGGATTGTATGTTAAACTATAGATATGTGTATATTGAATGGTTTGTTGAGTTGATTTCATGAGGAAATTATAACATATGGTGGATTGTCAAGTTGTGTTTAGATTTGAGAAATTGATATATTGGATTGAAATTGTTGAATTAATAAAGTAAATTGAAAGCTTGAATTGAACTTAGGAAATGAGTGGTACAAGACTCTTTACATATATGATAGTAATGTGTGTGTATATATATTTGATATGAATCTAGTAGCCAAACCATGTACGAATTAACTTAAAATGATTCCATATGGCATTGTTTGAAGATTGCTACAAGTATACCCCATGTTTGCATGAAAAAAAGGGATGAAATAGGTATCAGGGGTTGATCCATGGCTATAGATCATGTTGGAAATTGTGGTGAATTTTAGGGGCTTAGTAGAGGAGACCATAACCATGGTTTCCCCCAGGATGGTAATGAATTCCTTTTTATGTGAATGTAAGTATGAATGCTTTATAATCCTAGTTTTTTCCTCTTATAATTATGTTGTGACCATTTTCTAGTTGGTATAAAATATGAATGTGTTACTAAGATTCTATTGGACTATGGAATGATGAAGAGTATGACAATTAGATTGGGCCAAAAAATAATTATATGGCTAAGGAAATGAGTGATGATTGATAGTGCATGTGAAAGATTTGTGTAGAACTTGATTTAGAGTTATGTTGAATGGATATGGTTTCATCCTAACAAATTGTTGATTTTATGTGATCATGTTACAAATAGTTAAAATATCGTTGTTGTGGTGATTGTATTGAGATTATTAAGTTGATGAGGATGTTGTGAAGATTATGTTTGGAATAT
This sequence comes from Clitoria ternatea, assembly GCA_037962975.1. NCBI lineage: Eukaryota > Viridiplantae > Streptophyta > Magnoliopsida > Fabales > Fabaceae > Clitoria > Clitoria ternatea. The sequence continues at coordinate 282,796,291 of CM075671.1, read as the reverse complement.
GAAATTGGTGATGGAAAGAGTTATGTATACTATGATAATTATAATGAATTGTCACATTAAAAATTGAATACATTGTAATGTTCTATAACTTGAACTAAAGCAACATGCATCATATGCATTAAAGCTGCTCAAAGGATGCATGAGTTTTTTGAATGGGCCCGATGGGGGACAACTCTAGATGAGCAACAAACCCGTATATGGTTCTTATAGAACCTGGTTCCTCTTAAAGTTTTACGATGTGTTTTAAGAGGGGGTCTGTAACACATAGCTATATATATATATATATATACATATGTGAGTCATCGGTGGTGACAATGTTGTAAATAGGCACTTCAATTTGGTACCGGTAAAACATTATTATTGATTATATATCACTGTATGATTACCTACCAATGATGGATCTATCATAACATTATTTGACTAAAAGCAAAATAATATATAATCGAAACAACCTTGTTTGTCATGTGTATTTCATTACATTCTCCTTATGTATATGTATGATTTTATTGTATTTTGTACTTATTCTATACCTTATTTCACTCTTCCGATTACTTGTGGTTTAGTGTTTAATCAGAGATATGTTTGGCGATGACTTGAAGTACTCATTGTAAACAAAAGGACATATAGAAGATGGTTTGATGATGTATATGTACATGTGTATTAATAGCTGATATGTGTAAATATTTATATGTTCATAGTTTTGAATAGTCTATTTACTCTTAGGTTGTAAATATACTGGTATTGTTTTGATATGATGACTGGTAGGCATATAATGATGAGTAGGCATTGTTATCTTGTGAAATGTCATAAGGTGATGCCTAAGTCTGATATTAGTGTTTACAATAGTTATACTAGGACCAATTGGATATATCATTAAGTGATCTTGGAACTTGGATTATGAATCTCAGGGTAATTGTTTTGAAAACAAAAATTTATTTTTGTAAATCTTATAGCATGTCAGAAATCATCTCTAGATTCATGATTTGAGTTTAGGGTGTCACAATATCCGCCTAGGCGGGCCTACAGCTGGGTATACAGGTCAATTAACCCTGCAACGGGTTAACCTGTACAGGCCCACCCTATAATAGGCCAGCCCGTATAACCCACTTTCTAAATGGGCAAATTTTTTTAGACCCGTGTGAGGACCGCAAGCCCATAAGCTAACCCGTATATGACTATTTTTTGCTTTTTTTTCTCCTTTGAAATTTTTGGGCCTAAAACATTATGAAACCAAAAATATATATAATTCAACACATTTAATTATCTAAAAGCTTAAAAATCTAATCATGATTCATGAAATCAACTCTTGAAATTTTAAATTTGAAAGTTTTATCATCCAAATATTTATAGACACAACACTAGTAGGTTTTAATTACATGATAATAACTAATAATATCACTGGTATCTTAAAAACTCTAAATGCAATTGCAAAACAAATTAAAATAACAAAAGATGCAAATAAGTCCATGAGTCAAAAGTTATTGTGTTTGAATAAATATGCTTATTCTTCTTCAACAACAGTGGCCAAGGCATCATTTGAAGAAACATTGGATTTGTCATCATCCATTGTCTCAATCAAAATGCTAGATTCATCATTATTTCCTACAACTCAAAACAATGAATTTAATTAAAAAAATTGATATCTTAAATATCTCAAAAACAATTAATAAATTTTGAGATATACATTTAGTTATTTACCTTGTGAAACAAAACCTATCAACCAATTTCTTGCACATATTAAAGCTTGAACATTTCAAGGAAGAAGACAATTATATTTGTTCAAAACACGTGAGCCAATACTAAATGCTAATTCCGAAGCCACAGTTGTAATAAGAATACTAAGGATATCACACGCCATCAATGAAAATTTTAGGAATCAAATCTGACTTCCTTCTAATATTGTAAAACAACAAGATTTGGATGATACTTTGAATGAAGTTTTGGATCATCCAAAATAGATATCCAATTGTGACTTACTAACCACTTTCATCATTTGACTTTCATATTTAATGAATTTTTATTAAAATACAAAACCATAATTACAATGTTGAAAATTAATATCAAATAAATTATAAAGATGAAAAAACAAAGTCATAGAAATTAAAAACACATAAACGTACATCCATAACACCACTACCATGAATTGGAGAATGAGAAACTCCTTCACCAAAATTCCCTTCAACAAAAGCTTGAGATTGAGAGGTAGTAAATGATGACCCCTTGTTTGACTTTTTAGAATACTCACTGAATAAAATATACAACTCATGCCTTACAACATTTATCTTTGCTTGACAAGTTAATGGGATCAAGGCCAAGCTTTTTCTTGCAAAACTTCAAGAAAGCAAACTTTATGCATGGATCAAGTACATTGGCAAGAGCAAGGAAAACACTATAATCACTCCAATACTTATAAAATTTAACTTTTCATTCTACTTGCCATCTCCCAATAACACCAACACCATTGTTTGTATTTTCAAATAAAAGACACTTAATCTTCCATACTTGCATGAAATATAAATTGAAAGTTGGGCAACATGATCTACCTATCAAACAATTGATCTCTTAAATGGGTCGTAAAAATTCACATATTTTTTTGCCTCTTTTCTAATCCTCATTTGTTGGATAAATTTATAGTTCCTATCATGCAAGCAAAATGAAGTAAAGACACACCGATATGGCAAAACACTCTCAAGCATCATAAAAGCAGAGTTCCATCTAGTCAAAACATCCAAACGTAAGCTAACACTAGTGTCAACACCACCAATTTGGTGAATACAACTTTTAAAAGCCTTCATTATCCCCTTAGAACCTTTCATATATTTTATACTCTTCCTAATTTGGTTCACAACTCTACTAGCTACTTTTAACCTCTCTTGCACTATGAGATTCGAGATATGAGCACAACAATGAATATGAAAAATTCACCACCACACAACAAACCATCTTTGTGTTAAAGAAGTCTTTCTTTCAACATTTCTTGCGTGTTTCATTAGCACTTGCATTGTCTAATGTTAAAGAAAAAACCCTTTCAATAAGTCCCCAATCTTGTAAAAATTCAAAGACTTTCTTAGCTAACTCAATCCCTAAATATGGAGGGGGGAAAGAAGAAAAGTTTAAAATTTTATTATTGAGTTTCTAATTTTCATCCATAAAATGAACAGTCGAAGAAATATATCCCTCAGTAGTACAAGAAGTCCATATATTAGATGTTAAACAAATTATAATTGGGCTTCGAGACATTATAGTAATCAATTTTGCCTTTATAGTACTATACTTATCAATCACATCCATTGTAGCGATACACCTAGAATAAATCTTGGCATCAGCATTTAAGTTCTTCAACAACTCTCTTACTCTTCTATATTCAACAAAGGAAAAAGGAAGGCCATGCTCAATTACAGTCATCGCAATTAAATCATGGATTACTCTTTGATCCATTTTCCTAGCTATCAATTTAGCTTGATGATTAAGCAAGAGCTTACCACATGGAGACTTTTTAAATTTAGTTAATTTAGTACACTTTACAATATGTGATTCAAAGTTGATGTTCCATATATACTACCACCAACAGTAAATGCAAAACCACAACCTTTACATTGCGCTTTTTCTTTCCAATACAACTTTATCAAAGTAATTCCAGATAGTTGATGACAAATTTCTATTTCTTTTACCTTTTATTTTTGTTTCTTTATCATCTACATCAATAGTTTCAGCAAGATCACTACCAAGAGCCTCTTAAAGTTGGACATCAACATCACAATTTTCTTGTTCAACAATAGTACAAGTGTCAAAATTAACACTCTCATTTAAAGTTAAACCACATTTTTCCATACTCATCAAATCAAACTAAAACATAAATTTTATAAATTGTTATAGGTTAATAAATGAATTTTTTAATGACAATAATAAAGAGCCTATATGAGAAGTTAGGAAATGAGACAATTTAATTTAAACTAAAATTGATAAAGAAGTCTTGAAAATGATTTTGTAAATTTTTTAATAGCATGTTTCAAATCAAACCCCTTTTAAGGACCAAAAATCTTTTATCTCATCATCATTATCAATCAATAATCATGTCAAAACTAGGTTTGGTTCAATTTAATTATTTCATAAAAATTGAAATATAAACCCTAAAGCAAAACCTAAATGCAACAAGCTAAAATTGATGAATAACTAAAATAAAAAAGGAACTAGTTTCACTTTCAGGAATTAATTGTTAAACTTAAAGCTGTGAAACATACTCGAGGTTAAAGGGTACAAGTTAAATGGTCGTCATCCAATAGTAGGTGTCATCATTGTCACTCATCTTGTCAAGTAGAATCGTGTGGTTGTCAGATCTCGTCAAGTAGAACTGCAAAATTAGGTGTTCATCAGAGCTCGTCAAGTTGAACTAGGTGTCCTCTCATTGTTCATGTTAAAGCTTATAGTTGTCACCTGTGTAGAAGTGTGGTCGTCATCTGGGCAATCACGGCCCGCAGGTGATCATCAGAATTTCCCTTTGTGACTGACGATTGTGCTAGTGACTGGTGTCGTGGTTCTTTCTCTCTTGGTAGTTAGCTCACGAAGAAGAAATGACACACGTGTATGAGCAACAAAGTGAGTGAGGAATGAGAGCAACCTTAGAGAGATGAGACTCACGAGAGCAACTATAGAGACACGAGACGAGACAAGAGCAACACTGAGTCAGAAACAGCCGAACAGGAACGACGCACGACACGTTATGAGTTAGTGACAGAGTGAGTGAGGCTACCGAGAGTGAGTTAGTTTATTTAGGGGTAGGGTTTTCTAACTTTATTTTTATTAATATAATTTTTTTAAAATTTTATAGTTGGTCCACAGGTTGGCCCGTGAACCCGTGGGCCAGGATTATTTAAACCACGTGTTAAATGGTTCCAACCTGTGAGCCCACTTTTTAAATGGTCCAATTTTTTGACCCGCAACCTACATAAAAAGTAATTAAATGGGTTGGTCCACGGGCCCGGACCTGTACACCTAACTCTAGGCAAGCCCCTTTGTTTTCCCCATTTTTTATATTTTGTTTATGTTTTTATTATTTGCTCGCTTATTTGTTCCATTCCTTTCAAGAAAAAGTTGAGGACTTATAGCAATGAGGTTAATTTGGACGAAAAGTCCTGTTAGTCTTATTTCGCTTTTCCAAAGAAAACAACATTTCCAAAACACACAAAAATAAAGGTTTTTTGGACGATAAAATTAATTTAGATGAGATATCTTGTTAACCTCGTTTCCCTTCTTAAAACTTGACCTTTTCAAAAAATGTTTTTTACTTATTTGCGTTCTTATTGTAAATGGGGTTAATTTAGACAAAACATCCTTTTAGTCCTACTTTTTTTTAAAATATGCCCCTAATTAAAGGCTTTTCATCTTAAAAACTGAGTTTAATTTAAATGAGATGTCATGTTAACCTCGCTTTGATCTCCACATATTTTTCATTGTTTTACGCCCATCCATGTCGCTCTATTGTTTTTTAAGAGGTTAAATCAACCTTTGGTTATTTAAAATACACGTGATCAATTTTAGGTAATCATCTTACGATAGACAGTGTGGAGCTAATACCTTCCTCACCCATAATTTGACTCCTGAACTCAAAATCTTTTCTTTTTAAAATGACTAATGTCTTAATAAAAAGGTTTTCCTGATATTTGCTTTTAAATAAATATTGGTGGCGACTTCTCTTTTTGAACTGATTTTCTTTTTTAAGATTGACCTTCCATCGTCGTTGCCCCGACCGCGACAACTATTTTTAATAATCAAAATTAAGCAAGTCCAAACAATGCATGAACTCACTTCTAGGAATAGACTTAGTGAACATATCACTTGGGTTTTCCGTTGTATTTTTTTTTTTGAAATTTGATTCACTTCTTAGTACGAAGGAAATGACACCTGACATTAATATGTTTGGCTCTTTCATGATGTATTTGACCATTTTCCAAGAAAATAATACTCAAGTTGTCAAAATAGATTAAAAGATGATATTAAGGAAGTCCAAGATAAAAAAAATTAAGGATTTTTATTTTATCTTTCTACCGCTTTAGTCAAGGCCATGTAATCCAATTTTGTTGTATGTTGAGAACAAGTCTGGTTGAAAAAGAAGTCAATGCTATTACTAGACCAGACCCCAGACTACGTTATTTTTTTCAAACCCTAGGATTTGTTAATAACATACATCAAGATACGTAAATGAAATGAAGTCTGCGTATGTATGATCTAATCAATGTATTTAAGTGTTTCAAGATTTATATATTAAGTGCACAAGGTACAAATGATAAGGGTAGTTCATAAAATCAAAGTTTGATCCTTTAACAAACAATATTTAGTCTTTAACCAAAAAGTCTGTTTCAAGGACTCTTAGTCTTATGATTCAACAATATCAGACTTCAAACTTTTGGGCATCTAGAATCGCCAATAAGAACGTTACTTCAAAAGAATAAATCACAACTTTCTAAAAACAAATTAATGATGCATTGGAAGTCAAGCTCTTATAAAGAAGAATGTGCTTATCATCATAGAGGATAAAAGACAAATGAGCAGAGCAGCCAAATACAAATTTTCAAAAACCTCAACTTTACGCAAGTCAAAAAAGCTAAACCAAGTCAGCTTATGTGTCAGTTACAACTAGAAAGATTACAACATTGATCGCTGCGTGATTACTAGAAGAAATAAAGCCAACAATTAGCTTTATTTTTTGAAGGTATTAAGGGATACCTAATTTATGCAAGTGTTAAAGTCCCTAGCTACCAAACTCTTGGACGTTCCTTCAGATTATCAAAAGTCTAGTACATGCACTCAAAGCAAACTCCTTCAAAAGATTTCCAACGTCCATATCTCCTTTCAAGATCAGCAACGGTCATTTCTTGGCACTTATTCATGGAGAAGATCATTTCAACGAGAGGATATAAAAGAGAAAGCCTTGCTAGAATGCTTAGTCTTTGTGATTAAATTTTCTTAAATCTCTTTTTAGTCTTTTTAAAAACAAAGACCTTCTTTGTTGTTATACCTCTAGCAGACCTTAGTCTTTTGTCTTTCTTAACTTAGTGTATTCATTCGTTATTGTATATCCTTATACACTAGGTTTTGTGAGATACCTTACATATTTTCATTAAAATCAGTTATTATGTAAAAGTCTGGTGAGTTACCAGCCTTAGTTTCAATGGGAAACAGTGTTGGTCTGAAGAGACTTTTGAAAGAATACTTGGGTTATTGAGCTAGGAGTGACTTGTTAAAAAATACTTAGGGTTTAAGCTAGGAATGGCTAGAGCCAAGAATAGTTGTGGCACTGGTTTGGTACTGTTATTATAAAAGAGATTTTATAATAGTGGAAATCCTTCAAGTTAGAAGGGACTGGACATAATTTTTGTGTTGGAAGTGAACCAGTATAAATTCTTGGTATTCACTTTTCTCTTTTTCCTGCTTTATTTAAGTTTGTTTTTATAAGTTTGATTACCTGCGCTTTAAAGGTTTATATTTCCGTGAAAAGAGTCTGAGACTTATTCAACCCCCTTTCTAAGTTTGAATTTGAACCATCATTGTAAATAATACAACTATAGGCTAAAGTAGCTTTCTAACTCACCAAAGAATTTCCAAGAGTGAAAGCGTGACACATCACTAATCTTCCAAGCATCCAAATTAGTTGTATAATCTGAATTTGAATACCCATCAAGATAAACCTTTGTATCAACTTCATAAATGACCCAAAATCATATTTACCTCTTGAATTACAAAAGATACACTTTGTAGCCTGTTGATATTCTTTCTCGAATGACTTTGAAATTTGCTTACTATACTGATATCGTATGCTAGCTTCAATCTCTTGCACATTGTTAGTTGTATATTTTAGGCTATTTTGCACGTATTGTTTTTGGGATAAACACACCCGTTAACTAGAAATTTTCCTATTATTGTGTAATTATCAAGCAAGTATATATAAACTAGCCTCATTTTTCATTTTGTGTTGATTTTGTAGGTACTGGAAGCCTAAATAGCAATAAAAAGTTTGAGTTAGGATGATGTTGACCTAGGGGCCATTCGCCCAGGTGAATCATGAAAATTTTGGGTAGCTTTCTTAGGCGATCTATGCAGGACAACATATTTCTCATTGAATTACTAGGCCATATAAAAGGCCCAAACTCAAAATTCAACATATGCAACATAGGAAAACAGAGCCAAACTTACGGGAAGCCATTGAAAAAGCATTGAAGCTTGGATTTCAAGTATTTTGTGTATTCTTCCTTAGATTCCACCATTTGTAAGTGTTTTATCTTAGCCATGTGTAACTAGTTTTTCTTTTAGTTGGGATTGAACAACCTAAGTAGGATTATGGGCTTATAAGTACTTTTTGATTCAATTTATGAAATTAATCTAAGTTAGTAATTTAATTTTTTTAATATAATTTTTTAAAAGAATGATTTGTATGTATACTTATAGATTTTCGAGCGAACCTTAAGTTGAATTACCTATTGTATCTGATCTATAGGGATGGAATTACATACAATAGTCGTACACCTATACCTAATGCAAATTTTACTTTTAATCGTTAGAGAAATCTTCATATGAGGATACAATTTAGGATCTGTGCTCTAAGAGATTAGATTCGGTGAATTAAGAGTTTTAATAGCTTTGTTAATTACATAATTGAACCTAGTAATTATAGTAACAATTTGAAAATGTGTAGTTAGATTCAGTGTTTTTCTTTATTTTAATTCCTTTTAATCAATTTCTGTCTTCTTTTCTTTAAATTACAAAAATCCAAATCAAACCATTTATGATCTTTGTGACAATTCCTATAAATATTTTTAGTGATAAATTAGCAACAATCATATACTTGTTGCCTAATAATCTGACAAGTCTTTATTTATGACAACTCTTATAAATTTTGAAACGACAACGAATCTGGTACGCTTGCTAGAGGGCTAACACACTCGTCGTGTACATAAGACCTTTAATGACATTAGAATATAAGATAACATGTACTTCAAATTTGATGATAGAGAGGAAATGGTCCTATCTCTCAAAGAATTCATGCCTTGTTTGATAGTGGTGACCATGTCCTTTTGACATTAAAGACCTCTTCTCTTAGCTCAACTTGTTATGCTAAATGGCAGCTTGATTTCTCTAGAGCTCAACAAGATTAGGAACAAGGAGGTAAGTAGAAGGATAAGGAGGAATAGGTTACCTAACATCAAAATGGGGTAAGGACAGAGCTATATGATATGATGAAGGGCAAGTAAGGAAAATCGGATGAAGAGTTTCACAAAGAGAAAAGTTAAGGAAATAGAAAGGTTTTTTCTCCTTTATAGTAGTTCCTTCTAAGGGAAGACAAAAAAGGTTTTAGGTTTGGGTAAAAGGGTCTGAGAGGGATAGCAATGGAGTTTTTCAAAAAGTGTGTGCCTTTATGTGGACTACACATAAAGCATTAGGTTAAAGCCATGTGTCGAGTAATTGCTTTTTCGCCAAGAAGTAGGAGATGTAACTATCTTTCCGCCCCATCAGTACATATTCAAATTTAGACACTTGACCATGTTCATACGACTGAGGTACTTAAGAAATGCAAATAATTCATATAAACATTGATTTCATAAAACATATAGGAATATCACACATATTCAATTATTCTCTAATGAAATTAAATATATCATCAAGTAAAGGTTTTGTTAATATATTTATTCATTGATGATTGGTATCAATAAACTTGATATCAACAATTCCTTTTTGCATGTAGTCTCTTATGAAGTGATGTTTTATTTCAATATGCTTAGCACATGAATGCCATATTAGGTTGTTAGACAGATTAATAACAAATGTATTATCACATAGCTCAGGAATGAAATTTTCATAAATGTTATAATCTTTTAATCTACCCATAACAACTGTTGACAACATCCTATTGTTGATATGTATGTTTCTTCTACAGTTGAAAGAGTTATAATGTTTTGCCTTTTACTTGACTGATACATGGTTTGCTTCAATGAAAGAACACCTTCAACTAGTGTTTTTTCTTTCAATTTTATCCACAGTAAAGTTAGCATCAAAATAGCCAAATAACCTGAAATCTTTGTTATGCTTATAGAATAAGCTAGGAATAATGGCACCAACAAGATATCTAAAGATTATTTTAACAACCTTTAATGTGATTCCTTGGGATCACTTTGGAATCTTACACATAGACAAACACTAAACATTATATCAAGTTTACTAACAACTAAGTATAACATAGATCTAATTATACCTTTGTAAAATATCTAATATACTTTATTACCTTCTTCATCCCTTGATATAATTAATGATAGGTGCATAAGTATTGCCATTGGTTTAGCATTTTTCATGTTGAATTCTTAAGTTCTTTGGTATATCTTTGTTGATGAATGGAAATTTATTTCTCTTTTTGTTCCAAGAAAAAAATTTAAGTTTTCTCATCATGCTTATTTCAAACTCATTCTGTATTAACTTTAAAAAATCCATATGTGCTTATTTGTAGCAATAAAGATAATATTATCAACATAAATTTGAACAATAATAAAGTTATCCTTTGTTTTAAGTCTAATAAGGATTGTATCTACCTTTTCTTTTGAAAAGATAAGAAAAGAACTTAGCCTATCATGTCAAGCTCTTAAAGCTTGTTTAAGACTATATAAAGCCTTTTTAGGTTTAAAAATATATTTAGGATACTTTAGATAATTAAACCCGGGATTGTTTGACATATACCCCTTCCCTAGCGATTTTATTTAGAAAATTGTTATTTACATCCATTTAATGCACTTTGATGTGATTTTGAACAACATAGGCAAGAAGGATACATGCTACTTCAAGTCTTTCAACAAGAGCAAATGTTTCGATAAAATTTATATCTTCTTGTTGATCGTATCATTTAACTACTAATCATGTTTTAGTCCTTACAATAGTTCCATCTTCATTCAACTTGGTCCTAATTCATCTTGTTCTAATAATTAATTTTCTAGGGTGGTTTTGCAACTAATTCCCAAACATTGTTTTTTGTGAATTAATTTAGTTTTTGTTGCATTGTAATTGCAAGAATCTATTCTTCACCATTTAAAGGGAGAAGTAAGATTCCCCTGTTCATAAGTTTGGTAAAAATGTAATTCAAATTCAAACATATGACTAGGTTTTTATTTAAAGTTTCCTAGTAAGCATCCCTTATCTTATGTTTTTTTCCCACCAAATGGCAAAATTTCGCCAAATTAACTTGCTAGTTTCAATAGAGAAAGACGAAGAGCAGAAAAAGCAATTGCCAACTTGCCATGAAAGAGAGGAAGAGGATAATGGATAAGACGAGGTTGCCACGTCTGTGAGACGACACAAAGCCACTTGACCAGGGATGCACAATCAATGCATAGCCATGGTTGGTTAGTGTTAATAACAGGGGATTCATTTATTCCCTCTTTCTTGGGCCCTCACTTTATCACATATTGCATTTTTCTTGGTTGCTGCTCACCCCTTCATTATCCAAGGAAAGTGCTAAGAAGCGCTTAACCCAACCATCTTTATTAGCCAACGAATCCCACTCACCATAAACCTAAAATTATTCTGTCGGAAACTCATTTGCTGAAATTCTGTCTATTCTAATAACAACACTTCTGAATCACTTAACTAATTCATAGTTGTTTAACCAGTTAAACTTATATCTACTCTTAACCTATCATTCTGAATTAAATTAGAAACGCTATACAATTATATATGTCTATTAAATTGTTTGAAAGAAATTTGTTACATCCGAGCTGCACTCCTTTTGGTCCCATCAACTTGGATTCTCATGGATATGTTCATACGTTTTTTAAGAAAATATGTTTTATAGTCCATTTTTCTCATATTATCTGTAAATTAAGATATCCTCACAACATATAGTCACAGGACACCTAAAAACCCTTGACAAATCCTATCCATTATTGTTTTAAAATGCATCTCATGTGCTAACATTCAACTAATCTATAGATTTTCAAAATAAACATTTTTCTCCTATGTATAATGCTAATAACATTATATATAACTCAAATATTCTTACATATTACCAACAAGTGTTTTCTTAATTTGTGGAAGATATCAATTAGGAGAATAAGCTTGATAAGGCTCGAAGTAGAGTAGTTAAACCAAAAAATATTCTTACAGGTTCAAGTTATAGGATTTAAGCTTCGTTTGGTTACTAATAGAGGTCTTGAAAAATCCATTTTTAAGAAGAAAAAAATTATTTACGATTAAACGGAGTTTTAACTGTTTTTAATGACGTAAAAAATCAATATTAATATTTCGATTTGTCCCTTTCTTAAATTTCATTTCCCCAACTGGTAATTAAACAGACAGTTGTTCAAATTCTTGAGCATGGAAGTTGTTTATTCAAAACATGTTAAGTCCTAGAAAATAGAGGATGGTGTGTGGATAAATATATTAGATATATACAACGGGTACCACAAGCGTCACATGTCAACGAAATGAAAACGATTTGCGCATTTGCAGGTCGTAAGTAGATATCATTATATATAAAATAATATGAAACGTTTGGGCAATAATTGTTTTCGTAATAATTTACGAAATATAAAGTGACTATATCTGTTTATCCTAATCATGAAGCGAAAATGATATATAATGTTCTCTTCTTCGTAATAACCATAACAAACAATTGGCATTCTTTATACCCTAATAATTCAAAATATATATCATAACCTATCCATTGAAAACGATGTTTGACATTGTAGTTACGTGTTGTTATCCAAGGAATACTTGCATATACAATCAAGTCTTGGTTTTACATTCAAAATATAATATATATATATATATATATATATATATATATATATATATATATATATATATATATTTCACTGTCAACATATAAAGTTCCACAAAGCTTAAAATTAAATTTTATAGTCTATCATAATTCAATGCATCGTAACATATCCTGTTTGATATATATGTTGTGTTTCGTGATTTAGATACTCTTTAATTTTTTCATTTACATGATGGGAAAAGTTGAAATCAGAGGGGCAATTTAAACTTGACGTTACATAAAAGCGAAACAAATTAAGTATATATTTAATTTACAGTTAAATTAATAATTTTTGTTATTTTACTAGAAACTAAACATGTGTTTTGAGAATTCATACACACGATTTAATCAACTGAATTAATTCCCATTAATAGTTAAAAGGAGTGACCTAAGTCTATACTTAACTAAGAAATCTAAGTTAGACTGTTACAAAACATACATCATATTTTTAACTCACACCAATTCTATTTAGAAGTTTAGTTCAATCAGATAGTCTGTATAAAAACTTAATTTACATTAAAGCTGAGATTTACAAATATATATTAAATAAATCAACTAGTCTATTTTAAACAAATGTCAATAAACTTTTAAAAAGTTAACAATTTATGTAAAATATATATCTAATTATTAATTTTATATAATAAAAGTATTTTTAACAAATTTTAATTTTATTTTTTAAAAATTATAATTCATAGAAAATATCATATGTATTATAAATTATAACATATTTTATAAAATTATATATAAGATCTTAAAAAGTGAACCTTATGGATTAATGTTTTTTCAAAAGTCATAACCTAGTATTTTTAATCAAATAAGTTTTTTGAAAAGTCATAACCTGATCTTTTTATTAAATACATCCGATCAAACTAACCTTAAATAAATCAAGTCATAGTCTGAATAAACGACTAGAATTATTCTCAACTCTATCAACATTTAAATTAATATGACACACTCACAAAATAAATAAATAGTTGTGATTTATTATAAAATGAATCTTAATGTCTAAAATTCATGCCCTTTGTCTTAACCATATTTGATAACACCCAACCAAATATGCTATAAACAAGTCCCTATGTATATTATGATGGCCTTCAGATAAAGGAACACAATCAGAGGTTCAAGTTCAACAAACTATGGTTTTCTCAGGTAAATAAAACTATGGTTTTCTCAGGTAAATGGGTCGGTGCCCTGCACCTACCACCAACTTTAGCTTTTCATCCAATAGCCATCATACAACCATGAATTTGGGTTGCTTATAAATAGTATGATGAAAAAAATAACAAAATCACCAGCATATTATTGGAGATAATTAATGGAGTAGGGGATTATGTTTTTTCAAATTGAAATAATTAGCTATCCTAAGTTAGGTACAAAATTAAAACAAATTTGACAGTGACAACATGCATTATTAGACAAACTACATGCCCTTTGGCAAATGACATAACCATTGACTTACTAGCTATACTTTATTAGGTATTAGTTAAAGAAATTGAACTTTGAACCAACATTAAAATTGTCTCCTTTCTAGTAGCTATGCCTGTACCAAGTCCTAATAATTATATTTATCAATATTGGGGGATTAGTTAAGAACCGCCCAGTGTTTTATTTTTGGGTGAGTTCTATTCAGCACAGCTTTACTTGACTCTGAAACTACAAATAGCATTAGCCCACTCACATACAAACAAAAACTAAGTCATCAATCAATTTTGACTCATCAAGTTTTCCCTCAAATTTTCTGTACCACATTTTTACATATGTTACCCGCACCTACCATAACAAATCTTACCAAAATTTTAATAATTTTCCTTGGGAGAGAAGTTGCACGGTCCAAAGCTGAAAAATATGCTCAGAAATTGGCTGAATTGGGACCATGCACTGCCTTGTAACCTAATCAATAACCTGCAGGAAACGCCAACAACATTCTAGGGGTTTTCAATTCTATGCTTCTGAACTGAATCTGAAGGATTATTCACCAATCATGTATAGCCAGTTTACTACATCACTTGAGCTTCTTTCTTCTAGGTGTTGTTGTTGCGTAAGGAACTCAACCTAGTTGGTAATTGTGGCTCAAGTGCTGAATCCATGTGATGATGCCTATAACAGAAACAAGTCACTACTTGGGATCATCAAGTTAGCATTATTAATTGGTAATAGATTCAAAGCAATAAACTAGGATTAGGACTAATATTCAACTCGTCCAAATTCAAAATTGTAATTCAGACTTTAATACAAATTAGTATATGAAGACAAATTAGTGAAAGATATACAAGGATCAACTTTCAATTAAGTAATATTTATAAGCATGCCGGTCCTTCTATAGTGTCTGTAATGCACAATCAATAGCGCTGAAGTCATACCCATCAATTAAGTGAAATTCCCAATTTATATTCTGATCAATATAATTGGTGTTTGAGATAAATATAAAATATCAGGTCTAGAATTTAAATTTTAGTTTTGATATTTATTTCTCTTTTCTTATCGCTAATTTAATAGATAAGAAGTAATTGGATTTATTTTATGGTTGGGAAGTTAGTTTCTACCTATGTATTTTTTTATTCATTTTTGTCTAGAAGCATAGCATGATTCACATAAAATAATCTTATTTGAGTTTAAAATATTGATAATTAACATAAAAAGATTAATTCTCTAATCATCCATGACACACTTCTAAGTTTTATGATTTGAATATTTAAAAAGTTTAATTCAATATGTGACCCATGTACACATACATCTTTGAAATTAACATACCACAAAAGAAGAACAAAATTCTATTGTCCATTTTAGAGGTACAGAAATTATTTTGCTGGAGTTAATATTTGAACTAATGAGTTGCCTACATTTTCATGGATGAAAAAGGGTAAAGATGCAGAAAGTAGAAGCAGACAAGGTGGGTTTTCCTTGATGTAATTGTCGGAGGATGACGTGCAATGGTTAGTTATGAGTTATGAGTTATCTAGAATGACTCAGATTGAATTCATAAATCATGCATAATCCGAACCATAAAACATGAGCATTTCATTGTCACTATAAAATTATTAATATTCTAAACTAACTTTTCTGGCTTTACTGTGGCCATCTGTTTGAACGGCTCCACACTTTTTGTCATAATGGGCTTTCATATGTTCCTAAGTAACCTTCATCATAATCCATTACAAAGATCAATTCACACTTCTTTTATTCATTTTCAAAATATACATACATATTTCCATTTTAATTTATTTTTATATGCACAATCAGTGCTGTTATTAAATTATTGATTAGCATATGAGACAATATTGTTGATTTCTATACTAACAACTTTGAATTTTCAATTATTTTATAGCATATAATACTATCAAAGCTTCACAATTAATATATTTTATTACTCCATTTTATATATGCGAGTATTTTAGTTGTATTGTTTTTCTTTTGGTTTGGCGCGCGGGTACAGAGAAATAAGTGATTTAAATTATCGGATATTATTGAAGTAGCTAGGATAACACAGTATCACACTTACAAACCATTCATGTTTTTTTTTATATAATTTTATCCTCAACTCAACAACAATTCATCATATATGTTCATACTTGATACGCAATTAATTTATACCTGATTTGATCAGGACGAGGGTTATCAAGTCCATATGTGTTTGTATATATAATCTAATGGAATCCGGTAGTGCGTCCTACAGGAGATTAAGAAGATTTTTTTTATGTTCTCTCCAATTTGGTGTGTTTCATGTTACGTGAATTTATGTGTAATTTGTAAGGATATTTTAACGCTTAAGTCATTACAAGATGAGATAAGTTAAATTAAATATACATTTGTATGTAATGAATACTGAGTATATTTATAGAGTTATGGGTAGATCCTTGTAATAATGATTGTGTCAGTATCTTTCTATAAAGTATGAAAAAAGCTAACATTAATATAATAAATCCTAATACATGTGTAGACAACTTTTAATATGTATCCAATGTTTGTCTTTACCTCTTACCGGTATAACCATTATAACGTTCATCACTAGTTATATAAATATTAATTTACATTAATGATTATTACATATATCAAAAGTGATTTTCTCAAAGTTAATATGAGTCTTATGTTAACTCACATCAATACCTATCTTAAAGTTAATATAAGTCTGATGGTAATTCAAATTAATTCCTGTTGTTACTTTATTTTGTCATCACTGGTGTATAACCATAGTTCCTTCTTAAAAAAAAAAATCATATTTCCTTTCGATGCCTGCACCAAAGCATGTTTAACTTTTTTTTGTTACTTTTGTCATCATGGAAGGCAAAAATTAAAGAGGATCAACACATTTACAAAAGAAAATATGACTATATATGTTACTTAATGACTTTAGATAAGTTTTGCATATAAAAAAGTTGCTTAGGTTTTACCAACTTTATCATTTTTAAAAGCTTCATTTCTATTAATTCATGGGAAAAACAGCTCCGTTTGGTTCCGTCTAAAACTTTTTCTCTTGAAAATTGGATGTTTGACTAAGCAGTGGTATTTATCGTTTTGGGAGTGGAAGGGCAATGAATAAATTTTTGTGTTAGGTTATCAACACCGGTCAAGGGTAGTGCTATCAATCATAAATTAGTAGTTGCCAACAACAGTCAACAATAATGAACCATATCAATCTTGAACCTTAAGGTATACTCAATTCAAAAGTGGTTATGAAGTGATCACATTATAATATAAACCTTTTTCTTTGTTTATTTCCATATATTATTTGATATAAGTAATTTTTGTTATACTTATTAGGATTGACTTAATTATTAGTGGAGGGTTGAGTATTTTATATAAAGTTCTAATTCAAATATCAACATAAGTGTTTTTATTATAAAAAAAAATTAATACTACTAAGTTTCATGGTTGAATGTATAACGTAAGTTTTCATGTAAACAAAATTTGTTAAATAGATATTTCATTAAATTGTGTGTGTGTATATATATATATATATCAACATAAACGCTCTTTTATTGAGAAAGCATTATAATTCTTGTTGAAGATTTTTTTTTTTTAGCAAAATTCTTGTTGAAGATTGAGAAACACTAGTATAGGTTAGGTACCCAAAGGCCCTTTCCATTGTTTTTTTGTCAAAAGAAATTCATTTCAGGAACAGGCCGAAAGCCCACAGGGCAGAATTGGGCCTTTATGGTTTTTTTTATTTATCCCGGTGTATTACTTCCTCCCATTGAAAATGCCTTTTCATTTTGTAGGTGATTTTATAGGTTTAGTATGTGTTTAAATTAGTAACTTAATTAAAAGTTTAGGGTGTAGTGTCTACAAAAAACTATACATTATTTTTATAAGTCGTCTATAAACCACTTTGAACCGAACTTTCCCATGTTCAGTATGGAATTCCTTGGAGCAATAGGTTACCATTAGTTGGCTATCTACTCCTTTGATTTGGGAGAAAAAGTGTGTTTCAACTGCTTTAATGATGTCCTCCCATTGTATTCTTTACTTCACCCCTTTCTCTCTTTCCCTTCTCTCTTTATACCTTAGTCAATCTTCTTTTGGAAGTTTTCTCTTGTTACTTTCCTTCTACTTGTATTTTGCTTTCCTTCCTTCCTCTTTTGTTGTCTGTTTTCTTTGCTTAGTGTTTCCCTTTTCTATCCCTCTGTCTTTGTCCTAGTTTCTGTTCTTGTGTTGGTCTTGTAACATCCCGGTTAATTAATTTAAAATTTTATGATTGGCAAAAAATATTAATAATTGTCATCAAATTAGTTTTGATTTTTAGAAATCATTATTAATTAATATAAATATAATTTTAAATAATTAGATGTTATGAAATTAAATAAAATTATTTGGTTGGTTGATATAAAATTATAAATAAGAATTTATTAAGCAATGGTAAGTTTAAAAGTTACTGGAGGGTTAAAAGTAAAAGTTTAATTTGAGTTTTAAAAGAAAAGAGTAAAGTTAAAAGTAAAAGTTTAATTTGAGTTTTAAAAGAAAAGAGTAAATGACCGTTGTGCCCCTGGAACATTAAAACATCAAATTTCCTTATCTCCTTCGACAATTCACACTACTTCTTTTCTTTCCCCTTTTTCATTGTCGCGCATTCAAAGCTCCAATTGGAGGGTGATTTCACGTCGAAACCTCAAATTGATAGCATTTTTGGGACCGTGACTTCAAGGTGAGTCTTATGATGCCACCAATTTCAAGCTTTCTCACTCTTCCTCACTTTCTCTTTCTAGCCAAAATTGGCCATGTGTAACACCCCTCATTTCATTATTTCTTATTTAGAATAAAATTTCAAAGGAATTTGATTATAGTTCTTTAGAACATTTTGATTGTTATATAATTTATAATTTTTTGGAATTTTTATATTTTTTTCATTTTTTTGAAAATGACAAAAATACCCTTAACCTTTCATCTAATAACCAAAATGCCACTGCCGACATCATCGCTTACATCATCGGTGGGTAAATACTTACATCATGAATAGTGACCGGTGGGTGAATGTTTATATCATGAATAGTGACCGGTGGGTGAATGCTTATATCATGAATAGTAAAAAAAATAATTAAGTAATCTTAAATAGTAAAATTCTCTTCCTATAAATAGATGGCTCATTTACAATATTTTCACACCAAAAATTAGAGAGAATCTAGAGAGATAGTGCGTAAGAAATTAGTGGGGAGTAAATTCTTTTGGTAAAAAGAAGTTCTGCCGGAGGTGTAAGAACTTGGAGGCGCAGAACGAATTCACTTTTGGTAGCAAATCAAGGTAAAGGGGGTGAGATAAGGATATAATATAAAAATACATAAGAATATTGGGAGGAGTCTCCTACTCCTTTTAAACATAACAGTATTATTATTTTAAAATAATAACTTTTAACTTAAAATTTATAATAATAATTATTAATAAATTAAGCATCTTGTGTAACTTAATATCTGAAATATTTACTTAAGAACTTGAACTATTATGACCTAGGCGGACTAGATTGAATCTATGCAAGGACTTGAACTATAATGAACTTGACTGAACCTATGCAAGGACTTGGACTATTATGACATATATGGACTGAACTAGACCTATGCAAGGACTGGACTATCTTGGATTTACATAGACCTGTGCGAGGAATTGACCATAAAACTTAAAACAAACTTTATTAATTTAAATAATCATTGAATTTTAAATTATCATATTTATAACTGATGCTTAATTATTTGATTTGATTTATGATTGTTAATATTTATTTATGTTTTATGATGTTTGATTGTGATTGACAATGTTTGATGATGATTGATAATCTTGTACTATGGGGTTTGAGCATATAGCAAGCATGACGGAAAGCTAAAATTCAGTAAGAATTTACTTATCTCCTACTTCTTTATTTACTTATTCATCTTTATTTAAATTACTTTTAAGAAATTCCTTAGATTTCAATAAAACTACATAAGTTTTTAGAAATCTCTTTTTATCTTTTAATATATATGTATATATCTTTACTAAAATTTAGATTTGTTAGTTAGTTTATCAAAAAGAAAAAGAAAGAGAAATTATTTTATAAAAATAAATTTTTACTAATATTTTAATATATATATATATACATATTATTTAAATGTATAAAAATATTATACAAAATTTTCAAGTACTAAGGTTTTAAAGATTGATAATTCTGAATTCAAGTTTTTAGAAATTGATTTTGAATTGACCTATAAACTTTCTAAAGAAGGTTGTGAAATATATTTAAGGCTTTGAAACTCAAATTTATAAGGAGATTTGATTTGTGATTTGAAAAGGAACTGTACCAAAATTCTATGTGCGTATTTGAGAAGTTGAAAAAGTACAGTTTACTGGGGTAGCTATGTCGTGATTCGTAGGCCCTGATAATATAATTGAGTTTCTAAAATCCTTAACCAACTAAATACACGAGTAGTTCATGCATCATGAATCATCAAAGAGAAACAAAATGATGTTGTCTGGGGACGGATTATAGAAACCGAGGATACATTAGAGGAGGCTTAATTGTGAGCCTTGGGATGAGAGGGTGTGCAAGGGTGCTTCAGGGGACCTGGGGTAGCTCCCTAGTGTCGGGTACTTTCACAATAAAAACCTTTTCAATATGACTAGTCTCTAAGTGTTTCCATGCCAGTTGAGCTGTTCATGATATTATTATCCAGAATTATAGAACAGTGTAAACTCCTGATTGGCCTAGTACAAATTAAAATTTAAGGGGCCTACATATATAGGTAAGTTATGATGAAAATATGACATATCATTCATACATTCTGATCCGGTCTCAATACCGGTATCCGATCTGCAAGACATATTTCAACGTCTTTGTCAAGACATCTACGTATAACCGGTGTCATCGGTATACATCCGGACTGTAATTCCGTATCAGGCGTTCTCCCTATACCGGTTGTTCAGGATAACACCATGACACCGGACAACACACACGTCACTGTGCTAAAGACAAGGATTATTGCTACAGGGATCGATCAATAATTCCCTGCACTACGAGCCAAATTCTGCTCACGGGGATGGTCAACTTGTTCCCTAATCCTAGTCTATATTCTCCATGCTCAATATAAAATAGCCACTTGACCCAATCATGCTGGTAAGTGCGCAATAAAATAATGCTAATGCTAGTTAGTGGTTCCCCACTAACGAGTCCTCGTAAAACGAGCCAATCAGGTATATGAACTCATTTCATTAATGAAGTGTGGGATCTTGAACTGATTTTATGAACAATTACTCTCTGAAATACATTCCTTACTTGGAATATCATCACTGACTTGAGCGTCGGAGAATCTTTGCAGGTGACACCACCATTCGCCCACTTCAACGCGTTAGGTCGGTGTGAAGGATCTCCAGGACGCCCAATCCGCCCTCTTCACTCAGGGACAACGGATATTTACACCGGATACTCATACATCCGGTCTTCTGCACAGTATTTGCATACTATTTGTGATTGACTTGAGTCCGGATCTCTAGACCCCGGTTCAGGGCCGATCACATTCATAATTGATTGTGTATGTGATTGATATTATTATACTAGTTTGTGAAAACCCTTTATTGCTTATGTCCCATTTGGGAATATTATATTCTGTTTCTCACTCCTTTCTCTATGTTTTTGTTTCATATGCTTTAAATTAATGGTTCGTACAGAGGGAAGGATCGAAGAACATTGACAGTATATATAGCACGTTCTAGAAAGGGAGCTCGGTATGAATACCGTGGTCCAATGAATAAATAATGTCACTAGGCAACTGCTCTTGGGCCATGGAGTTTCCTCTCTTTCTAATAATGTTTAATATATATTTTATTTGGATGAATGTAAAATTACTTTATAAATTTTAATGATAATACATGAGGTATTTCAGAAATATTGTATGTAATTTTACTCTGATAGTTTCTTTTAGCGATTATATTTTAAAAAAAAAATTTCATGAATTTTTTTAGAAATTATTGAGATGTAACAGAGGGTGTTACACCATGCATGTGGGAGGTTTCATTTTTTCATTTTTCTTACACATTGAAGCTTAGAAATGGTATCTATAGCAATGGGTGTAGCAAAATGTTGATGGTTTGAGTTTCAACCCTTATAGATGACGAAATGGGCGCTGAAAGGTCGTTGTGTGAAACAGGTGACAGAATCGAAAATGGATGGGCGAACAATTTAATTGTGGAACGTGATCGACGCGAAGAACAACTAATGAAAGCTTGGAATCAAGGTAAATGAGTGTTTAATGTTGTAATTACTTAGAATTGGGTACCGACCCTAGTTAGGATTCAAATGAAATTAGTGTAATTGAAGAGGATTATAAATTTTATTATGATTAAATGATACAAAGAATTATGTGAGTTGATAAATGAGTAGCATGATTATGCCCATTGCGATGTGTGATATAATGGTGATGATAAGTGTGTACGAGGAGGAAATAACGTAGTTTACAAGAATGAGAAACAAATTATGTTAGCATAAAATATAATGATATAATTAATTATGTGCAATAACAAATGAAAATGTAATGTGAATTGAGAATGAGGGACAATGGAGTAAAAATGGATTGATGATAAAATGAGAAAGCTATGTGAGAAAATGATGGTATCATGAGAATTATAACTAGAGAACTGGTGGTTGTTGGAATAAATGAATTATGTTAATTGATTTATAGTATTTGATAAATTTGAGTTGTATAACATGGGACTTGGATGATGTGTCATGACTGAGATGAAGTTGTGTGGTAATTTAAAAAGTTTGGATGGTCATTAATAAATGAAATATGGTAGTTAGTAACTTGGTGTGTTATATATTGTAATTGAAAGTATGAGTAATGCATTAATTGATGATGATCTTTGTTAAGATGTATTGTTAAGTTAAAAATGATGATAGTTTTGTGTTGTTGGCCAATGATGAATTAATGATGTAATACATTGAAAAGAGTGGACATGTGTATATATGATGTTATATTATGGGGCCTGGTCTATGTGGCCGCCCTGGTGGAGATTCATGGGTCGGGTCTGTGTGGCTGCCCTGAATGATTTGAAAGGTGAGGCTTTTATGCCATTTGAGTACGAAATGCTTGTGCTTGATTTATGTGGTTAAGGATGACCGACGGTATATGTTACCCTCGCTTTTGGCTTCCGTGGTCAAGTCGGACCCAGTTGAGCTACCCAGTTGTCAAGTAGGACCCAGTGGTTGAGGGGGCGCCAAGTCGGGCTCGGTGAACCAAGTCAGGTTCACGTACGGATGGCAAAACAGGCCAGGCTCGACAGGCTGGCCTGCCAAATTTGGCGATGCAAACAAGAATTTTTAGCCCACCTCCTGCCACAGCCCGCCCTGCCTGGCCTGCTAATTTGGCGGGCCGGCTCAACGGGCCCCTCCAAAAGAAAAAAATATAAATATTACTAACTTATAATTTATTTTATTTAAATATATACTTTCATTTTCTAAAATTAAAAAAAGTAACATCTCTTACTATTTATACATTTCTTTCAATAATATCTTCTTTAATTTTTTAAAAAATTATTTTTCTAAATTTTTAATCTTAATTTGACACATTATTTTTAAAAAATTATAATTTTAACTTTGGCGGGCTGGCGAAGAGGGCCCTAAATTTTGGTCTGTTTAGTTTAGCGAGACGAGCCAACCCGGCCCATTTTTTGACAGGCTTTGATGGGGCGGGCCAGCCTGTTTTGCCATCCTTAGGTTCAGGGGGTGTCAAGTCAGACCCCCAGCTGAAGTTTGATCTTTTTAGTATCTAGATACTAGGGCGTTATATTATCTATATGAGAGTCAATTATGTTTTACATGCCTTGACTTGTGATGATATTTATATCGATGATATGTGATGATTTGCATTCTTGAAGTGAACTGGAGCCTGTGTTGTAAATGATTTCATGTATGACAAGGTATGTTTATATATATATTTATATATATGGTGTGTTATATAAAATGAATTAAAATTTATATTCATGTATAATATAACTGATTTTATAGTTTGTGAGACATGTATATAGATACTGTTATGCATGATGAAGTAGATAAATTATAATAGTGTACATTGGATTTTTTTGGAGCTTGGTAAGTTGGTTTGGTGTTAGAAAATGAGTAAGTGATAACCATTAGTTTACATTACCTTTCTATATTGATTACGATTTCCAAACACTCACTCTTGCTTTCTTTTTAGTAACCAATGACAAGGAAGTGGCGGATGCACCAAAGGGAAGTGCCAAGTGAAGTGGGATGCCAAGGAATGTAGTTGCGAGTTGTGGAGTGATAAGCTACTAATTGTGGTTGTCTCGATTATATTTAAAATTATTATACGTATTTGCTATATGAATAATTACTATAAAATTGATTAATTATGAAGTAGATGAAAAATATGTGTGGCTATTTATATGGTATGTGTGGTGTGTTTACACTAAGTGGCATAGAGCCACTTGGATAGTTACTTAATTATGAAACATATTGATGTATATGTGTGGTTATGATGCATCTCTGAGTGTTATGATGAAGTAGTATATGGCACCGAGCTGTTAGTTGAACAAGATGAGAAAAATGTCCAGGTTTTGTGATTATGTGAATGATATCATTGAGCCATTTTGATGATAATGGTAGGAAATGTATAATTGCTTTATCAATGTAAATTGTATACAATTTGATACTTGACAATGATGTATGTTGTTAATGTATATCAATGGTGATATGATTTGAAGTGATTGATGAG
Organism: Clitoria ternatea; assembly: GCA_037962975.1. Taxonomy (NCBI): domain Eukaryota; kingdom Viridiplantae; phylum Streptophyta; class Magnoliopsida; order Fabales; family Fabaceae; genus Clitoria; species Clitoria ternatea. The sequence continues at coordinate 282,771,310 of CM075671.1, read as the reverse complement.
TGGAAGTGAGGTTATGAGTATGATTGATAGGAAACTAGTATTTATAAATATTACGGAATCAAGTTTTGAGGACTTATGACATTAGACAGTAAATTAGAAGTACCTTTATGGTTGTAATGTGAGTTTGAAGAGTAGGATCATATAAGATGAGGTTGTATAATGTGTAGAAATAGTTAAGTGGATTCAATTGGGTAAAAAATTAAGATTTGGTATGTTGGTTAGTTGAAGTTAGTGAAATTCAAGTGGAATTCAAGGAATTGGATTAGTGATTTCGCTATCTGATGGGTTTTAGGACCCCGGAGGAGACCAATAGCTCCCTCACATCATTTGTGACTTGTGCATATAGTCCTTAGCAAGTTTGAAACCCATTTGATAGGTTTGGCGTAGGTTATTGCATTACTTTTGACTTAGATGAAATTTTACGCATATCTTAGTCATATGTTAGAATTTTTTCAAACGGACTACGCCAATAGCTCCGGAATAGGGAAAACATAATACCCATGAAGTCTCGTAGCAATCAAAATTGAAATAGGCAAAATAGGTAGGTGGGAAGTTGATTTATAAGTTTAAAACTGTCAAATTCGCTCAAGCAAGGCAAATCTCGCTTGAGCGAGTATTTTATGGGTTTAGGGTGCATTCTGGGCAAATCTCACTCAAGCGAGCATAATTTCGCTCAAGTGAGTGCCAAAAAAGTGGTTTCTGCCAAAATTTCGCTCAAGCGAAAGCATTTTCGCTCAAGCGAGTTGATCAGGGTCTGATATTATCAAATTTTCCAAATTTCAAATAAGCGAGCTGATTTAACCTTTTTTTTTCTTCATAAAAGTTGTATATAATTTTGTCACCATCGTTTTGATACCTAATTTGCGGCAATCGGAGGTTGATAGTCCGAGTTATGTCCAAAATAGTAAAGGGTGTTCAGATTGAAAATTTCAGCAGTGCTGATTTTAAAAATTCAGGAATTAAGTAGTCTTAAGGGCATAATTGACCTTCAACTTCTTGATAACAATTGTAGGTATTTGAGTTATGGAGGTGTACCAACTAGGTTTATCTCGATTGGAGTTGTGTAACTCTGATTTGACTCAAGTTACCGAGCGGTGTGCAAGGAGTTAGCATGCTGAAAAAAATTTCTTTGAGAAGTTTTGGGCCTCCTAAGCCTAAGATACATTATTATGGACTTGAAGAGCCATATGGGGATATCCTAGGACAGATGTAAATAATTTTGAAAAATTTCCTCTGTACGTTTATTAATCGGTGTAGCATTTTATGTTTAATTAATTTTAATTGCATGTTTAGGGTCTAATAATTAGGCAAGATGTTACAGGTAGTATCAAAGCGGTTCCTTTCAGGACGGAATAGGACGTGGAAAATGTTGCAATGTGAAGATGAAATTCGTTTAAATATGATAATTATGCAATAAATGAATAGTGATTTGTGTGAGTCCTGTGTGGATATATTGTAGTGTTTTGCTTGTATATTGGTAGGATCCCTTGGCATCGCTCTCTTGGCACTCCAGTGGTGTAATATTTTTATGAATGAGGTACTTTTTTTATTTTCTGGGTGGCTCGTTGGTTACTAATGGTGATGTGTTTGGTTATGTGGACTTAGTACGATGAATTATTATGCAGTATGTTATGTGATAATAGATTATAATAATGAGTTAATAAATTTTGAAATGGATTAAAAATTTCTCCCACCTAATATAAGTAAAGTAGTCTGGTGTGATAATGTTGTGAAGGATGAATTAATGATTTAAATTGAGGCCGTTAAGGATAAAATTGATCGAGTCCTTATGGCTAATCTTGTACAGTGCACTTAAGACTCACTTAATTATATAACAATTTGTTAGATGCAACATACACATGTGTGTGTATTCAAGTTATTAAATCTTATAAATATTAAATTTATTTTTAACATATTCGGAAACTTATTTTAATGCATAATGTACAACACATTTATATTTTTAGTACAAATAAAATCTACAAATTTTAACCACCCCTTAGATGCAAGTGTACATATATACTTAAATAGAATTTCAATTATAAATTCTCATGTGCATTAATTCCATCATTCCATCACTATACATAATTTAGGCATAATAATTCATAATTTTTATTCTCAATACTACTCAATTCATGTTAAGTCATAATTTATACCAAAAAAATTTATCAATCGTACATTATAATTCAATTAACTATTTAACGCAAATTATATCCCTTTTTCGAACGTCAATCGACGTCGAATAATATTTCTAAATTAATTAGTACTTTGAAGACCCCATTACCTCGATTCCACGCTTCTACTATTTGTTTTTAATATGGAGTATGCTCAATATCTAAAATTTAAAGGATTTACGAAAGGGGTTAGTACCTCAACCTCTGAAATCAAAACGCACTTTGCCGAAATAACACCAAATATACTTTTAACGCTTCTGAAGCTTACCTCGATTTATTATGCTCTTGGTTCTGAACTCCACTTCGACTAATGTCTCACTGATACTTGGTTCACAACCTACGACATTGAAACGAAAACTCTTTAATTAAACATCAATACCTACCTTGCAAGACTACCATTAACAAACTCAAATTGCAAAAATTTAAGAAAACCCAAAACCCCTATTCATGTATATAGCTACAGTAACAAAAGAGATACAAGGAAAAATGTAATTAACTTCACAATGTTCCAATCGCTACCTCAACCGACGATTTGATGACAAAATTGAAGGAAAACTGAGCTAGGAAACGTCACGGAGCAAGAAGGCCATGAAGGGGGGAAGAGAGATAGAGAGAAAGCTCACAGATAAGAAAAAAGGATGAGTGAAGGAGGAAGGGAGCTCGCAAAGGAGAGAGAGGAATCGTAGATGAGAGAGAAAGGACGCATGAAGGAGAAAGGGAGCTCGCGTGGAAAAGGATGGCACCGTGATGGGGTGGGAGATGATGGTACTATGGTGGAAAAGAATAGAGAAGAAGAAAGATGGTGGAGAGAGATGATAAGGTGGTTTGATGGAGAAGAGTGTTTAAAATTTTATTTTAATTTTAATTAAAATTTAACCTTTTACCTTTAACTCATGGTAATTTATATTTTACCATCATCATTTGATTAAATTAGGATTATTCCAAATTAACCTCAAACTAATTTAATTTAATACTCCAAAATGCTTAATAAATTCTTATGCGACATAATTAATTTTAATTTAACATCATAGATGTTACAACAAGCACCCCAAAACAATTAACAAAGAGCAAAGGACCAAGGTCCCTTGGCATTACCGATAAATTAAAAAAAACTATGCTAACTAGACCTTGATTTGGCTAAGCAATCTGCACATGCATTCCTTTCTCTGATAATGCTTTAACTCTTAAAGCCCCTCCAAGTGGATCAACCTATTAATATGACCAAGCAAAACCATATACATGTATAAGAAGAACCTTCTTCTAGTACCAGGTGCACACCGCAAAGTCACTCTAAATAGATCACCAACATTTTACACCTTCTCTCTTTAGCAACACATAACCCATTGTAAATAGCCATGAGCTTTTCGAAAAGGATGTCTTAAGCAACCAACCTCCCTATAAACCCATGAAGCCACACCCTACTTATTTTGAAAACACTTCTTATTCCAAAACCTTGTGACCATCATGAAAACTTGCATCAACATTAAGTGCTATCAAACTAAAGGGTGGAAATTTCCACTTAACCACTATCTAAGGCTTCAGATTAACAGACAGAAGGCCTAACAGAAGTAACTCATGAGTTGCTAGGTAAATTTCAAATCCTAGAGAAAGTAATGTGTTCCACTTCCTATCCAACACCATGCTATGGTCCACCCAAACTTTCCAATGGGTCACCAAGAATTTCAAATTCCCTTCGCCTATATACACATCGCCTCCCAACAATTAAACATCAGAGAAGTAAGAGTAACTCTTACTAGGATACCCATAGATAACCCAAATATGCTATGAATAATAACAATCCCTAAGACAATGCATTAAAGTTTCATTCTCATTATTGTAATGAGAACACATAGGGAAAAATGTCATCATGTACCTATCAAACCTTATATGATTGTAGGGAACTGCACCATGAATGACTAACTAAATGAAGAACTTAAGCTTGCAGGTAATTTTTAAACGCCAAATCCACAACCAATAGGATGTTGAAAAGACTCCAAGAAATTCTGGGCAAGCCACTGAAAGCCTCCTTAATCGAGTACACCCCATTAAATCTAGCTCAAGATAAAAAAGTGTACCTAACACGTTGTGTATCACGATAAGTCGACTATAGGGCAACTATTACGTTCTTAAATCTTGAATATTAGGCTAGATAGGTCCAAATCCATTCACAGGCTAATGATCTTGATTGATATAATTAATATTAAATTACTAATAACATCTAATTTTCCATATCCCCTTTTATAGGTAAGTGTATCTAGGACTTTATAAACAAATGTTCACCCCCTCTAGGTAAACAAATCATTTTGAATACAATAATTTTCCTAAGGATAGTTAAAGTCTTTTTAGATACACATTATTTTTATGGGTCTTAACACAAATATAAACCATGTAACTCAAGTAGTTAAGGAGAGTACTAGATTGAAGGCAACTCCTTGCGTTGCTAGGTTGAATCCCTAATTTCCAAGTAACTACAAAAATAACAACAGGTTCGTTGATCGGATTGTGTAATTAGATAGTCGGTCTACAAACCATATACTTGATATTTAAATCAATTTAAAGATGAGTTTTGGTTGGATTGAGTGACACATGACCCACACAAACAAAAATTAGATAAAGAAATATTAATTCGATGAAGTTAGTTTGAATTAGATGAATAAGTAAGAGAGAAACATAATTAAATTAATAGATTGAACAAGTATATTCCGACCAAGGATCTCACGTTACATGCTCCTATATTATGCAATCTTTAATTTCACCGTCTCACTGCTTGGCTTGCCCATGAAAATTTCTGCACCCATCCTAACACACTTTGATGCTCATATTGGAGAGGGAAATGAAGAAATTTCTGGCAGCAATTTAAAAATTAATGTTGATATCAATGGAATTCTATTTAATCAATAAATTAAAAAATTATTAAAAACTAAAGAACCTAGAAATAAATTGTCACATAGCTCAAAATATGGCCCTCTCAATGGACCATCACTTTGGGCTTACCTGATTTCTCATCATGTCCCTGTCAGCGACAGCGCCCACACTGAATAGTGATTTACAATTTGCATACGTAGCCTATTTCGTTATCGTAAAAAATACTAAAATACTTATCCATTGCTTAGACACCCTCAAAAATATGTTGTTTCAAAAAGCTCTCTCATGTTTCATATTCAAACGCCATTTCCCTTCAATTTTATTTTATATAAAAAAGCTAATATATATTTGTCCATTATATTTTTTTTATCTCGATCTACTTCTTTATCCTTTTATGTTGTTCTCAACTTGATTATTTATGTTCCAATTTAGTTTTAATAATCAATTTCTTCACATCTACTCCATTATCATTACAATAATTAAAATAACATCAATTTCAACCATGTTTTTCCTTTTTCTTTAGGTTGATAGGAATACTAACAACATAAAAGAGGAAGAAGGTGATAATAGATACATGTGTTATAGTAGTTACGATAAAAAAAATATTAAAATGAAATCAACATTATGACATCTAAATTGATTGAAACTAAAATGAACATAAAAGAGAGATTAAAACACAACATAAGGACTCGAAACAATTCTATTAATTAATGAGAGGTGTTGGTTTTAAGTTAATAAAAGGATAACTTGAAATTGAGATCAAAACAAAATATAAATGATGAAATTGACGAAGATAAGAAAAACTAAATCATGAAAAACAAAACATAAAGGATTAAAATTTTCAGAGATAAATTTCCACCAATAAAGATAGCTAAAATATCTTTAATCATCCTATTATAGATTTGTAGCAAGCCTCAAGGTTATACAAGTGTGAATGAAGAATTGTTTTCTATCAATTTTTTAAAATAACTACATTCTTAAACTCGACATTACTACACTTCATGTTATAATAACTCAACTAATTATTACAATAAAAAACTTTTAACTAATTTATCTATATTCTCAATATATATGGTGTAATATATGTTACTATACCAGAACTACTTTTGGTTAACCGTTGTAACCATGTTGAAGTTCCATATCAGAAATTGAGTTCCAAATTTCTTCTGCTGAATCACGTCGTGCGAGCCAATGATACAACATTCAGGCACTAAATCTTGCTCCTCTTTGACATGTGTTGGGGAGTTCGTTGTCTTAATTTTTGCCCCTTCATTCATTTATGTACAAGCTGGAATCGATGATTCTATACACATGAAAAATAATTGAAGAGACATAACATGCAGAGACTGGATGCTAAGATTTCAGAAATCTTGTGCAGCGGGACCATATATATATATATATGATTCAATACTTTTTGGCAACCGTAAGATCACAAGGAGATGTTCTCATGCAGTCTCTATATAGGACAAAAAATACACAGAAAAGACAATAAAATACAATTTGACTCTTCAAATATCCAAGAGTTCACACTAGGTTAGTGGTAGAGAATAGTAGAATTCAGATAATTTGTAGCACTATATTAGCAATTTAGCACACTTCCTTTTGGCAGATACTAATTGATTGAATTAGAAAGAATATAATATGATGTGATCTCTTTTATGGCTCATACATGAAAATAAGAATATCTTGAACTTGGAAATGAGAACAAATGGTATTGAATTATGAGTCACCTGTATCATAAACACGGCCCCAAGACTCCCTGCTAATTGGTGGCCTAGTCCACCTCACCATCTGGTCTAACATATAAAGGAATTGAAGTTATGACCGATAATATACTTACCAATTTGTCACAACTATAGACTAATGTCATTGGTGGGTTTGCAGGAAAAGCTGATCGAGACTAATGTCTCTACTAGCCAGTTGAGACTGCAAATAAAAGAAAACCAAACAACTTGATTTAAATCTAAATTATCTTAAATAACTATTATAACTAGAAGATCATAATGAATTACTTACCGCCTCCAACTCGATGTCAGAGTGTGCCCTCTTTCTAGAGGAGTGCATAACACTGCCACTATTGGCCCTATTGTAGTGTGTAGTGGCCAAAGACTTGCCAAACATCCATTTATATCTTTAAATTCTATATTCCAAACTTCTTTTTAAATTGTAAATTTTTAATTTTTAAATGATCAAATCAAATTTATGTTCCAAATACTAAAAAAATTAGTTAAATAGAGTCCTCTCTATTATATAAACAAACCAAATTCAAACACCACAAAATATCACTAATTTAATATGTCCTACGTTAAAACCAAAAAATCTCATACTAAAGCCCTTTCGCGTGAGGCACAAACTCCTATGCCAAAATTGCCCATCCAAAGTTAGCATGGGAGCGTGATTTTTCTTTTAGGTGGGACTATGTCCTATACTACAACCACTCTTTTTTTACACGAGACATCAAGTCTTGCACAACTGGTTAGTGCAGAATCATGGCCTTTTTAAAATATAAAAAAAAATTAGTGTACAATCATGACCTTTTTCAAGTAGAACATACAAACACATTATTATAAAGGTAAAATCAAAATGGAAATGCAATATAGAAAAGTCTAATCCATGTTTCATGATCATATGTCAACAGATAATAAATGTTAGTTGACATTTAAAGGTATTTTCTATATGAATTTCACCTTTGATTTGGGGCTAAAATGTCTAATTAATATGATTTGAAATTTTTATTATGATTATTAATTCACTATTGTTGTTTCATTCACCGTTAAATTAGACTAAAATTTTGATATCATGTTTAGGACATTCAACTCTTTATTTTGAATTATTAACCTAGTTGTAAAAATAAAGTTTTATGAGATGCATCTTCTAATATAGTTAATGTTAATCATGTATGACATTCATAGTACTATCCAACTTATTTTGTTCAACAAATTAAAAACTTCAGTTAATCACAATAATTTCAACTAGAAATCAATAGAGACTAAGTGTATGTTTGAGAGTACTTGGTTGTTTAGTTGGTCGTCAGGCTAACCAAACCTTGGTTTGATCAAAAAAAAGATTCGTTGTTAATAAAATTTTGACTGTTTCAAATGATATGAAAGATTAATATTAAACATTAATTTTTTTTCTTACAACTATGTTTCCCTAATTGATTGCCAAATAGATATTTCATCTTGTAGTTTAATGCACACTTAATAAGCTTTTTTTAAGGTCTGACATGTTTAGAAGTCTATTTAAAAGTACTGTTTATAATGAGACTTTTAAAAGATCAAAAACAACCTAAAAAAATTTGTGTTTCTTTCCCTCCTAATATTTTTTAATTGTAAATTTATAATATTAATTTATATTATGTAAATGTAATATATATAACTAATTAATAATTAATCTAATTAAACAAGCCGACATATTGGATTTCAAAGGTTTTTTAGAAAGTCAATAGCCTGGTCTGTTTAATTAAAAAAACCTTTTTAAAAGTCTAAGTCTAACCTAACAAATCTAGTCTATATAAGCTTTAAACGGGTTAAGCCACAAACCCCGACGACATCCTGTTTGAAAATAGGCTGGCTACATTAAGAAAAAATAATTTCAGCCACAAATTATTCATGAGACTAATTAAATTATTGGTCAGAGATGTGTGACTATATTATCCCTATCACTCAGCAGGGGTTAAAAATAACAGACAACAAATTCTGCAAATAAGATTTTTGTCATACGTATGGGGTCAGTGTAGTAGCCTTCCACACCCTCCCCCACTTTGTCTTTTCGATTTGTCTGTCTCTAAGTCACGTGAATGTCTTACCGTGATAGCTCTTGTTGAGGCACTCTTATTAGGCTAGCTGTAACTTCTCTCTTCCCTTTAAATCAGTTTTACCATGGCTTCTGTAGTTGTGCTAATTAATTATTTAATGTTCAGAATCTATCAGAACTTTTTTGCCTTTCATTTCTTTTCTCCTTCTCTTGATCCATTCCATTCCATTCTTGATTCTCCTCCCTTCTCTCTCTTGACTTGGTTTGTGAGTTTTTTGTTTGTATGAGTCCATGATTATCGTTATTCAGTGTCGTCTTCTCCTATGACTCTATATCTTAATGAAGATCACACTCACCATCTCTTCACTACACACCATCACCAACCCTCTTCTTCTTCGTCATCTTCTTCTCTACTCTTCAATCCGGATCATCAAGATCAAAGAGGATCTTCCTACTGGGAATCAAAGAACTTACAACAAAGTGATCATGAAGAGGTACACACATATATGAATATAGTATGGTTAATATTTAGCACATGATGTATTATTAGTTTATTTTATTTTATTTATCAAAAAATGGTAATTAATTCTTAAAAATGTTATTAGGGATTCAAACCTACCAGCTCTCCCCTCATTTCTCCTATCTCTCTTCTTCTAATCACTATATCACCTTAATTATACCCCTAATCATATATTCTTAGTTATTATTTAAAAATCAAAATTTCATAATTATCTTTATTTTGATGAATTTAATCATGTGATGATTTATTATATAGGCTGAGAAGATTGTCCATTCTGGAGGATCATGGGATGCTCCAACAAGTGAAAAGGAAGAAAACAGAAGTGATGTAAAGCTGATGAGAGTTTGGAAGAAAGAAGAAGGGTGCGAAGATCTTGAAGGTGAAGATAGTTCAGTGAAATGGTTCCCAAAGTTGAGAATGAAGATGAGGAGGAGGATAGTATCAGATCAAAGGGGGGGTTCTGAAATAGGTAGTTTCTCCAACTCTAAGCAGATGAAGTGCGAAAAGAAATATCCACTCTCACCTCTAGGAACAGATGATAGTAACAACAGTTCTTCTTCAAATCACAGCAACATCACTGTTAGGGTTTGTGCTGATTGCCACACCACTAAGACTCCACTATGGAGAGGTGGACCAAAAGGTCCAAAGGTACATCTTCTTCTATCCGTTTTTCAATTTGCTCTCTCCCATGTATATTTTTTATTTTAGTAAAAATCAAACACATATCAAATGATTTATAAGAATCCACGCTCCTCTTACTTAACTAATTGAACTTAATTCTCTTGAGGCTCCTCAATCTAGTTTAATTTAACCTAGTAATAAATTTATTTTCATGAATAACAACTAGCTCCATATGTTTTAATTTCATACTTATTTGTTCTTATGACTAAATAGCACAGCAGTACTATTTGAATTGAACAATTGAATTAATTATTTTATTTAGTTAAACACTCCAAAAATTGACAGTGATATACTACTAACAATTTGAGTGGAATATTTTGAGTTGATTAAAAAAATTGAGTTCTTTCCATTTAAACAAAATTAAACTAAATGATGTTTCTTTGTTGTAACAGTCACTTTGCAACGCTTGTGGGATTCGACAAAGGAAGGCAAGACGTGCCCTTGAAGCTGCTGCATCAGCAAATGTAACTCTTCTGGTGGAGTCTGAGAAATCTCATGTGAAGAAGGGATACAAGTTGCCTAGCAAAGGAAGGAAAATGTCCAAAACTGAGCGTGCACCAAGGTTGATAAAGAAGCATAAACTTGAAGCTAGCAAGTATAGAAAGGGGTTTGGTAACATTGAGAATTTCATAATAAGCATAAGCGAGAACTTGGCTCGACAACAAGTTTTCCCTCAGGATGAGAAAGAGGCTGCAATCTTGCTCATGGCTTTATCTTATGGCCTGCTTCATGGCTTTCCCTCGGATCGTTACTTAGATTAATTTATGAGATTATTGGTACGTAGTCAAAACATAATTGTATTTGTATGAGATCAATATATGCTTAGTGTTATGTGAGAAGAGGATGCAATTAATGGAGTTTAGTTAGGAAAATTGATAATAGAGGGTTGAAGTTATGCGGTGGGTGACAACAAAATAAGGTTGTCTTGTCTTACATTTGTCTTCACCATGATTATCTTAATTTCAGTAATTAAATTCAATAAATTACAACGGATTTTATGGTATCCCGGTAGTTTATGACTTTTCACATAAATTATAATTTAGAATGTTTCTACTGTACCCTTAATAAATTGAGGGTTTTAGAACCCTCAACATGCTGTCCACTTTATTAAAAGACATGTGTAATATTTATCTACATAATATTTTATATTTTAATAATTTTAAACTTTTAAAATTACAGATTAACCCTATCTTTTTTCTAAAATTTCCTTCTTCTTCAACCTGTTGGCATTCCCACACTTGCAAATCGAGCTCTTCCTTTGCGCGTTTCGCATTGTCGTAGAGGACGCCACGACCGGCGACCCAACCAGCTTCGTTAAGAGTTAAGAAAATCAAAGGTTGAGTTTAGTATGTTTTAAATTAAGCTACGAACGTTAATCTTGCATCAAGCTCAACACATTCAGTAGAAATTGTTCATGCCTCAATGCATTAATCAAATCAAACTAGTCAACATTAGCTGGCATTTGATGGCAATGACGAGTTGCAAAGAAAGAAAGAAAGTCATCAACTTTTTTTTGACATTCATTTGGAAGTATCCAGCGTGAGAAGGCCTTTTATCTGCATTTGTTTGTGCATCCAATGGCGATTATCTAATGTCACTTCTCCGCCAAGAGAACGAATAACAGACCCACCACTGCATGCGCCCACTTTGAAGCACTCTTCAAGTGACAAACCTTTCATCACTCCATACAAAAACCCACTTTCAAAAAGATCCCCTGCCCCTGTTGCATCAATTGCTTTTGAGTTTACCCCGGTCGTGGCGTCCTCTGCGGAAACCTGAAACGCACAGGAAGAACTGGATTTGCACCAGGTGTGGGAATGCGAACAGGTTGAAGGAGAAGAAAATTTTAGAAAAAAGAAAGGGTTGATATGTAATTTTAAAAGTTTAAATTTATTAAAATATATAAAATATTATGTAGATAAATATTCCACATGTCTTTTAATAAAGTGGACAGTATGTTGAAGGTTCCAAAATCCCTAATTTCTTAAGGGTACAATAGAAACACTCTATAATTTATAGTTGTTTACAGAATTTATAGAAATAAAACTATACGGTAATTGTATTAAATAATTTTTAAAAGATATATAATATTATAATTATACGAAAGAAACTACTTGAAATGAAGTGTTTTTTATGAGACAAAAGTCCGTGCAACAACTAAAATGACCCATACAATAGCCACAGTTGTGTGGGAGTCATTTGTCATGTAAAAAACTTTCATGTAACTACTGTGCTGGACACTGACTCTTAATTGTATGAAACATTAAAGTCTTCATGTTTCTCATTATTTATTATTATTATTATTAACACATTCAAATTAAATTAAAATAGAACATAATAAACTAAAGTACATATCGGTCAACTGGACCCTCACCTCATCCATTTGCGTTATCAGTACCCTCATTTGCTCAAACTAATAGTTGTGTCCTCATATGCTCATCCAGTTCATTGGTTTAAATGGACTAGATCGGTGAACAGTTCACTGATTTTTTGGTTGATCATTCAACCGGTCGAGTTCGGTTTTTAAAACATTGAGTACATACTCTATTGTGGTTGAGTAGAATAGATTCATTTCCCTTAATCAAATATTAGGTTCAATTCTCGCCTTAGGTATATAAAATAGCTTTGAAACCCTAAACCAGTTGTTCCATACAACGAGATGTCTACAAGTCAACGAGGAGATTAATCTTGTGATCAACAATGTATATGTTAGGTTATAGCTACACACAAAAAAAATTACACACTTAATAATCTTAATTAAACACTCTTGATTTTTTTTTAACAATAAAAATTGAGTTTTGAATTGATGGAACATTGGATTAAAATATTTGAACACTTTTGATAACTTATTTTTAATAATATTAAGCATTTAATAATCTTAAATTGAATTTAGTTTTTTCTTTTATTTACAATACAAGCTGGAATTTCAATTTAGGATCTCGGACAAAATTGTTACCTTTTTTAATCAGGCAATTTAATACAGGAATTCATTTTAACAAAGGATTTTAAGTATTAATAATTACAATATATTATTTGGATAGCAAAATTCTAATAATTTTAAAATCTAAAGAATTTTTAAGAGAATCCTAATATAACTAAAAATGAAGAATTTAAAATTCTACCAAAAAGTAAAGAAATCTAAATTCTGCCCACCACTACAATTGTTGTTGCTACCACTAACACCCTTTGTTGCCAGAATTGCCACTGTCATAGCCATTACCACTACAATGGCCACCATGGTCGCCACACCACACTTCCGTTACCACCACCACCACTACCAGCCTCACCACCAGCACCTCCTTGTTGTCATTACACTAGTGGAAAAAGTGGATATAATCACGGTTAAAATTAGCCTTTAATCACGGTTAATCAACCGTGGTTGTTACAACCGTGGTAGTAGATGAGGTCCTTTAACCACGGTTCACAACCGTGGTTATAAATCACATCTAATCAAGGTTGCTACTAACCGTGATTAAATAAGAACCTATTTAATCATGGTTGTCAACCATAACCGTGAACATTGCTACCACCATCACCCCTCATTGTTGCCACCATTACCACCACTACACCTTCTTGTGCCATCACCATTGTCACCCATCATGCCCACCACCATGGTCGTCACCCTAGCAACAAGCACCCCTTCTTCACCGCCACCATCATCACCATTGTCACCATCCACACCACTATCACACCACCACCTTATGTTGTCACCATCGTTACCTTACCACCACCACCTCTTTCTCGTCCCCATTGGCATCACCATTGTTGTCATTACCATCACTATCATCAAAGTTTCCACTACCATTATTGTCATTACCGTCACTATCCCTACCAACACTACCGCCACCATGATTGCTGCTACCACCCTTTTCTCGTTGCCATTGCTACCACCACCATCATTAGTACTGTTGTCACTGCCGCTACCATTCCTTTACCATTGCCACCACCATCACTCTTATTACTGTCATTATCTCGACGACCACCACATCCATTGTCGCAATGACATTAACCATCTTTCTACCGACACCACCACCCCTGCCACCATGGCCACCACCTTTACCACCATCACTACTTCTACCACCACCTTCACCATCACCTCCATCAACATCACCATTAACAAAAAATTTAAAATTATAGAACTTTAAATACTTAATCCAATCAATTTTTTTTTTCAAAATGAAAGTATTTAAATTACTTCATCCAAATAAATAATTTTAACAATGTTAGAAATAGAATTAATAGGAATTGGATTTCCTAGAATTTTAAATTTCATGGAACTTTCAAATACCACATCCAAACATAACCTTTAAGTATTCTTTGTCACATAATTTTTCATGAATTCTGTATAAACAAACAAGCCCATACCTTCCTCACTGAAATAAATCTTTATGTTAATCCAAGGACAAAGGAAAAAAAACCATTTATAAAAGGAAAAAAGAAAATCCTTGATATCGGTGTACCCAATTGTCATTCTTTTGGGTAATATAGCCAATTGCCAATTTACTAAGATTAAATACATTACTTAGTCCCTCACTTTTTCACGACCGAGTTAATATGTCTCTCACTTGTTAAAAATTTATGTGTGGTCTCTCATATACAACTCTGTTTAGTTAACGGGTCCCTGATCGTTAACTATCTCACAAAACCGTTAACTTTAGCCCACTTGTCATATGCATTGGCACATGTTACATCATGTAAATTGCCACATCGACATCACTTAATATGTGAGGGACCCATAACCAAATCCCTAATTTAACTTCATCCGTCTCACTATCACCCTTACCCATTTTTCTTATCCACTCACAATCACCGTCACCCTAATCTTTTCCCTTCTTTACCTACAATCACCACCACTTTCATCCTCAACTTTAGAAAACTCTAAACAACATATAATAACCAACAAAATGAAAAAGATAAAAGGATCAACCTCAAGTTTGAGAATAAAGAACAACCAAAACTCATAACCAAAGCAACAAAAAAAAAACTACCAAATACACAGGTATATACAGAAATCATACTACCATCAAATTAATTCATCAAACAAATCTAAAGGATTCGTAGCTAGCCTTAAGACTCCATAATTTTTTTTGAAAGATTTTAATTCATTCTTTAAGATAACCACCACAAAAAAGATATTATTAATCAGTATAAAATTCTAAAGTTGAGTAGATTTATCTTTAACATATATAAATGAGGAAATATATTAGGAAATATTTCCAAGGATAAAAGCTAAAAAGACACGAGAAATAGGGGGAACCAATTATTTAGAGTGAAATCAAAACAAATATGAAGAAATAAGGGGAAACTCAAAACAATAGCAAAAAAAAAAAGATTCACACCTATTAGAGAAGAAAGTGATATTGCAAACAGGGATGAGGTACAAAAGATTGAATGCTCATGATTCATATGAGGTTGAATGAAACATTAATTTGGGAGAGTGCATGGAAGAGATAAAATAAATCTGATCTAGGGAAAGCTTGTGAAAGAGAAAGACGACAACATTGGAATTATTCTAAATTCTAAATTTTGTTGTTATATAGAGCACATACATAAATCAAAATCTTACAAAAAAAACTCGAACGAGTCTCCTTCAATCTGCCTCACACATCGTCGTTGTGTGTTGTCGCCCTAGTCCTAATGAAAAACCTAAACACCACCATGCCCCCATTGTGACTATGCTACCTTCATCATCAACTACGTGACCACTATGTGCACACCCCAAATACGTAATCGCACTGGTGCGTAACCCCATAGAACCTACGCAAACTCAAAACACCTTTGTAACGTGACCACCATTGCCATCACTGTGCTCCCTCTGTTGTCTCCACGTCAATCGTCTGTCACAAGTTGAGTTTTTGTTTTGTCTACCCAATGGACCCTGAGAAAAGTTAAAAAGTAAACGAGAGAGAATCCTCATCGAGTAAACACCTTACTTGGTTGTAAACTTTTTAAAAATTCACATGTAGTCCCTCACATATAACTTTTGTCTGATTAATAGACCTTTAACGTTAACTTTCTCACAGAACTGTTAACTTTTGCTTATGTGTCATATAAATTTGACACGTGTTACTCCACATCACTTAATATGTGAGAGACATATTAAATAAATCCATAATTTGACTTATCCCTCTTATCACCACTACCATCACCTTTATCCATTTCCCATATCCAACCACAGCCACCACCATCACCATCCTTCCACCAAACCATCACAACCATTTTTTTCCTTACCCACATATAACCATCATCACCATCACCATCACTACCCCCATATATTTCCCCAACCCACCCATTCACCCACTCACCACCACCACCACTGCTACACAGAGCAGCAAGGAGGAGGTTGCTCATGCTAAAGAATGACTATTCAATATTCACAAAAGAGCCAATATAAATATGTTCATTGAGCATAATTATAAGATTGGCTACTAAAATGGAAAGATGTAGCTGAGGTAAACATGCTTTTATACAAATGCTCATCAATTTAGAAAGAAACAAGTTTGCATAAACGTTTTTAGATATAATATAAAAAATGATTGTAATTTTTGCATAAACATTTTTGTTTCATTATATTTATTTTATAATTAGACCATTTGTGTATGAAGATTTATATATATATATATATATATATATATATATATATATATAAATGATAGCAATTTTAGTAGTTGTATGCTTCAAGAAATAAGTTTAAAATCTTTTACAAAAGTAAAATAAAGGGTGATGATTATAGGTGGGTAAGAAAAAGGGATGAGGGTGATGACAGTGGTGGCTGTGGGTTAGGTAAGGGAAAGGAAAGATGGTGGTGGTGATGAGAGAAATGAGTCAAATTAGGGATTTGATTAATTGGTTTCTCACACATTAAGTGATGTGGTGTAACACATGTCAAATTTATGTAATACGTAAGCAACAGTTTTATGAAGAAGCTAACGTGAAAAACTTATTAAACATACGAAAGTCATATATGAAAGACCACAATGAATTTTTAAAAAGTAAGGACCTAATTCGATCGTATCAAAGTGATTACTTAATCTCCATCATAATTATGTTATGGCCAACACTTCTTTTGATTCATGGAATTTCATGGTTTTATTAGTTATAATATAGTAATATACTTTTGATTAATGGAATTTTAGTTTTTTATTAGTTAAAATATAATACTATTTTTAGTTTTAAATATAAAGAAAAGTAACTATTTTCACACATTATGAATAATGATTGGAAATAGTTATTTACTATAATGTTATCAAATATTTGATATAATATCCTAAAATACCTCTAATATCATTTATTAATTTGATCGTTTCAAAGTGGTTACTTAATCTTCGTTGTAATTATGCTATGGTTAACACTTCTTTTGATTCATGGAATTTCTATGTTTTATTAGTTAAAATATAGTAATATATTATTGATTAATGGAATATTAGTTTTAAATATAAAAAGTAATTATTTTCATAGATATTATGAATAATGGTCGAAAGTAGTTTATTTTAGTATCATCAAATATTTGATGTAATATCTTAAAATATCTTAAAATACCTTTAATATTATTTATTACACAAAACATTAATTGTCTCGGGAAGGAGGACATATTTAGTAGAAAAATATTTAATGACATTGGAAAAATATAATTTTGTTTATATAATAGAACCAAAAAATTTCACTAAAATTTACTTATATTTTGAACTGAAAGTGGTATTATTATGTCAAATTCACAAGAACCGAAGAAAAATCTTTTGATTTGGTTTTTTTTTTCATTTTGGTAGAAATCAAACATATCAATTAATTTAGTCTTTTGGCGAGAATTTTTTCATTCAAGATTTCAAACCTTGGAATTGTTTAATGAAAATGGAGCATGTATCACTTAATTTAGGTTTTTTTATGGAAATCAAATATGGTTACCACAACTCACACACCTTACTTAATTTAAGCGTTATACACTAAAATTAATTTATATTTTGAACTAGAGGTAGTATTATTATGTCAAGATTCACAAGAACCATTTCAAAATAATTTTTAAAAGGAAAAAATCTTTTAATTTGGGTTTTTTTTCCATTTTGGTAGAAATCAAACATATATCACTTAATTTAGTCTTTTGGTGAGAATTTTTTTTTGTAACATCCCTGATATTTAGTAAAATTATGATGAGTGGAAAATATTAATGAATGTTTTAGAGATTTATTTGATATTTTCATGAATTATTAGGCAATTATAAATAATTAACTATTGAGGAAATAAATAAATTTAATTGATTGATTAATTACAAAAAGGGTTAAATGAGGTGAAATAAGAAGGAGGTGAAAGTTTAATTAAAACTTTAAAAGAAAATATAAAAGGAATGGAGAAAGGACAGTTTTGCCCCTGGGCTTTAAATAATAAAACCCATCTTATTCCTCATTCATTCACTTTCACGCGAGCCCACGTCTGCTTTTTCTTTCTCCTTCTGATTCTTCTTCTTCTTCTTCTCCTCACCGCTGCTGAGCTGCATGCCCCAAAGGAAGGTCCATTTCGCATCAAAACTTTGAGATAACTACATTTCTGTGACCGTGGTTTCAAGGTGAGTACGATGGACTCTTTAGTTTGAGTTATCTCGTCTCTTTTCATTTTTACTCCCTGGCCGAATGGTCATGCATGGCGGGTAAGGCTGTGTTTTCCATTCCTCTGGTGAGTGTGAGCTCGAAAATGGTCTTTAGACTGAGAGGGTGGTATGATGTTAACGGGTTTTGCATTCCGACCCCTGTAGGTAGCAGAACGAACACCGGAGGACTGATTGACGAAGCTGGTGCTGGATTCAGAGGTGAAACCATGAACCCAACGCTTAGAGGACGTAATTGGCACCAAGAGCAGATCGTTGAAGCTTGGAATCGAGGTAAGGGGGTGTTCGGGTTGTAATTAATTAGAATAGGTACATATTCTGGGTCCGAGTCGCTGAACCGATTATGGACACGGTAAGAAATATTGGATGATAGTTGCATGTGTATGTATGTATGAATGTGAATTGTGTATGGTTTATGATGAGATTTAGTTGTGTTAATAAAAGTTGTGACAGTATGTTGATGAGTTAGCAAGTCGGCTATTCTGGGTGGTAAACACATGTCAACTTCTGATAATTGTGAGTTTGATTAATAATGCTTTAATTATATTAAGTTGTATATTATGAATGAGATACCGTGTATACTGTTGAGGGCGGAGAGTGGTCGCCGGTGCGTTGCACGGTCAAGGAGCGGCTCCTGGCAGGCTTCCAGTAAAGGGATTGAATGTTTATGCTATATAATTGATTATGTGTGATGGCATTATATTGACAGGCTTGACAAGTAGGTCGCCCAGTGGCAATGTGATGGATGGGCTTGACAAGTCGGTCGCCCTGTATTGTGAGCACATGCCAGTTTCTGGTAGTTGCATCTGCTGTTTGTTGATGATATGTAATAATTATGAGATATGATATGTGATTATGTGGTATGGGACGGCCGACGGTATATATAGCCCCTCATTTCCGGCTCTTGTGGTTTTTGTGCCCAGTTGAGCTACCCAATGGTCAAGCAGGACCCAGTGGTCGAGGTGGAGAGTCAAGCAGGACTCGGTGAACTAAGCAGGGTTCACGGGGTGTCAAGTAGGACCCCTAGCTAAAGGCCGATCCTTTAGTATCCGGATACTAGGCGTCAATTTTGTCTGAGAGTCAGTGGTGACAATTGATGAATTATTAGTTGTGATGTGTGTGATTAATTATAATTGCCGAGTGTGAATTGATATATTTGCCGAGTATGATTTGATATATTTGCCGAGTGCATTTTGATATATTTGCTGAGTATGATTTGATATATTTGCCGAGTTCATTTTGATATATTTGCTGAGTATGATTTGATATATTTGCCGAGTGCAACTTGTTAGATTTGCCGAGTGAGAATTGCTATATTGCTGAGTGAGATTTGTTATATTTGCTGAGTAAGATTTGCTATATTTGCTGAGTGAGATTTGCTATACTTGCCGAGTAATATTTGCTATATTTGCTGAGTGAGATTTGCTATACTTGCCGGGTAAGATTTGCTATATCTGCCGAGTGAGAATTGCTATATTGCTGAGTGAGATTTGCTATATTTGCTGAGTAAGATTTGCTATATTTGCTGAGTGAGATTTGCTATATTTGCTGAGTAAGATTTGCTATATTTGCTGAGTGAGATTTGCTATACTTGCCGAGTAATATTTGCTATATTTGCTGAGTGAGATTTGCTATACTTGCCGGGTAAGATTTGCTATATCTGTCGAGTGAGAATTGCTATATTGCTGAGTGAGATTTGCTATATTTGTTGAGTAAGATTTGCTATATTTGCTGAGTGAGATTTGCTATACTTGCCGAATAAGATTTGCTATATTTGCTGAGTGAGATTTGCTATACTTGCCGAGTAAGATTTGTTATATCTGCCGAGTGAGAATTGCTATATTGCTGAGTGAGATTTGCTATATTTGCTGAGTAAGATTTGCTATATTTGCTGAGTGAGATTTGCTATACTTGCCGAGTAAGATTTGTTATATTTGCCGAGTGAGAATTGCTATATTGCTGAGTGAGATTTGCTATATTTGCTGGATAAGATTTGCTATATTTGTTGAGTGAGAATTGCTATATTTATCGAGTGAGAACTGCTATATTGTCGAGTGTGATTTGCAATTTATGGATAAAGCAGTCGGACGGAGTTTATATACAAGCATTCTGTTAATTTCCGTTCTAGATTAATTATGATGCCAAACACTCACCCTTGCTGTGGTTTTCAATTTAGTAACCAGTGACAGGGAAGAGGTCGGAGCCCTGGAGGTGCGCCAAGCGGAGGATTGATGCCAAAGAACCGAGTGATTGTGAAATGAATTGTGTGTAATGTATAATGAATTCTCCGAGTATGTGATGTTTTACTATGTTGCCTTTGTATGTTGACTAATGAACATATGAATTATGTTGCTATGTGATCGGTATTGATTTTCATGAGTGAATTTGTGTTTGCTGTAGTAAAGTCGATTACTGGACGAATCTCGCCGAGCAGATTCAGTCTTGTCCGAGCGAAGGCCGGGGGAATTGATCCTGTGCCTATTTCGCTCAAGTGTGTATCCCTCGTCCCTATCCGAGTGAAGATTAGAGTGCATCCGAGTGAAGATTAGGATGTTTCCGAGTGAGGTATGGCCGAGAGAACCTCTTCCGAGTGAAGTAAGGTTAGGGTGTTTTCCGAGTGATACATGACCGAGAGAACCCTTTTCTGAGTGAAGGTTAAGGGGTTCCCGAGTGAGATATGACCGAGTGGACTCATTTCCGAGTAAAACACGATTTGTTAATTTTCCTTGCATGTCTCGTGTTTCACTCAGGTTTGAAATGTAGGATTCGCTCAAGCGAGTCGGAACTCGCCTAAGCAACCTTCTCGGGTTTCGCCTAAGCGAATCAGGGTCTCGCTCAAGCGAGTGACCCCTGTCTTCATCTTTCTCCTTCCACTGATTCTAATCAATCCCATTTTATTAATGGATCTATTTCCGATCGGTTATTATTTTGAGCATGCTTAAGAAAAGTAAATATTATTTTATATTAAGACCTAATTAATTTTCATTAAACGTGATAAATTTATTACGAAAAATGATTAACCGGGTGTAATTAAATGGTAAATTGACGCGGGTCATCACATTTTTCATTCACGAGTTCAAACCTTGGAGTTGTTTAATAAAAAACAAGCATATATTACTTAATTTAGTTTTTTTTTATAGAAATCGAATATGTTTACCACAACTCACGCACCTTACTTAATTTAGGGGTTACACACACATTATTTTTAAAAAAAAAATTATGTTATCTATCAATTATTTGTCTTATAACATGCATTGAGATTGCTATCGAATTCTATTGAAGTGGAGAAACCAAATTAAATCAAATAGTACTTTTGAATTGGCACTTATGTATAATTTAATCCTTATAGTTAACCGTAAAAATTCAAGCATCATAGGACTAAATTGAATCATAACTACTTTGTCGCCAATGTTAATCTTAACTTGAATGTGTCAATATCTCGGATGATATTAAAAGTTCTCGTCCTACGACAAATTTTCATTCTGGGATATGACTATAATAGACATAAATGTTTATGATTATTGGTGATTATTGTGTTTGAGATTTAATTCATTTATTTTAAAATTAAAATGGTTTGTTAATTTAAAAAAAATAAAAATTTACTTTTCAATTAAGGAATACTATAAAATTCAAATATCATATTTTAATTTTAAAATAAACAAATAAAATCTCAAATAAGATATAATAACCAATTGTTACAAACATTTGAGAGCATTATAATCAAATCCTTTATTTTGTGTGCTAAACATTAGAGTGTCAGGTTAGTGCGAATGCTTTCTGTTTTTCGACCTTGAGTATATCCTAAAAAAAGAATAATAACTACTAAGAAATGAAACCTATTCCGATAGTGTAATTGATTGATGATTAATATCATTTGTATAAAAACTTGCTTTATCATCATTATTAGATTTTGATTTTTTTTTGCTTTATTACTATTATCATATTAACTTTCTTTAAGATTGAGATAATTAAATTGGGACACAGAAACTCATTCATTATACTAAAATTTGATGTGTATTAACAAATTTAAACTTATTTTATGTCTACATTTACGAGTTAAAAATGAATCAAGATAAAGTGTCCCTTCTCTGACACTCTTCAGTTATTTATATAACTATTTGTTAATAATATAGTGCTTATAAATTATAATTCAACAATTTACAACGAATCACATAATCACATCTAATTTTGAATAGCCATAGGAAGCTTAGCTATGATAAGGGCATACAAGTCACAAATGATGCAAAACAGAAATTTTGCTATCAAGCTTTTATGGCTAATAAATATTTTGAAGGTTGCAAGGACCACAAAAGCTGGTTTCACTGGATTCTAACCATATCCAATATCCACTCTTCACAATCCCATCCAAGTTTCCATCTTTCCATCACTTAACCAACAGAGAGTCAAAGAACTCAATGCTTTGCTTGAATTCAGGATAGTAACTTGTTAAATTCTTGTCTTTATTGAATTCTTCTCACTGCAATGCCAGGAACCATCATGGTTTCAGGTACTGACTGTCATGTAGCACTAGCAATATTCAACTCCTAGGTGGGTCTTTTCTTACTTCTCAATTCATTTTACAGTACTGGAATTCATGGATCTTCCAATATCTTCATCAGCATCCATAAGGGGTATGTAATTGGTCTAACTTTTAAATTCATTAGCATCCATAAAAGATTATAACAAAGTTTATTGGTGAATGAATGCAGCTTCCTTGGGAAAAATAGAGTACCAAATCAGTGACAAAGGAAGCTTTTCATTGTAAGGTTAACTTAGAAGTGTACATGTTTATGTGACGTGGTTATAATGATTTCCGGGTTATAAACTGTTTGCTCTGTTGAAATGTTCAGCCCCTTGACTACCCTCCGTGATGATTTGATTTTTAAAATTCAGGATGCTGAGGGGAATGAAATATCACGTGCGGGTTGGTATTTTTCAATACACATCACATTTTAATTGGCATTTTCCAATGTCAATCATAGAGTAAGTTTGTCTAACAAGTAGTGAATGATTGGCAGGCGTTCAAATCAGGTTGATATTAGAGAAAGGTGTTTGGGAAGACAACTTTCCACTTGGTGGTGGCCATATGCATTTGAAGTTGGAATTCATCCTCAGCGATGAAGAGCGTGACAGAATTCGTTCATTGGTACGTATCCCTTTTCCTTACACAATTTGTGTTGCACTTATGCTTATGAACTTCCTTAATCTTTTGGAATTAAATGCCAAAGTCAATTATTGTCTTGATTGTGAGCTAATAGTATAGGAATGGTAGTATACGATTAGACCAACCATATGTTTTAAATTGTAGAGACAATGGTTTAAATTGTGGTTATTATTGTCCATTAAATTCTCATCCTCAATGATGCAGAGACAATCTGTTTTAAAGAAAAAACATGATGAGCTTGTTACTAGCAGAAGAAGTGAAGAAACAAGTGACAGTGTTATTGGCATTGCTGCATTACCCTTCCGCACAAATGATGAGGTCTCAGGTTTGATCTTACTTAGCTGATTAAAGAAGCCATGAAAACTTAAAGCAGAAACACAATAATAAGTATTGATGTGTAAAATATATAAACTTGATATTTTGAATGTTGTCCTACATTCCCTCAAAGGCTTTTTCCTGATGTTGTAAGTGCTCCATCTTCTCAAGAATCACCAAAGAAACACCTTCAACATGAAGCAGTTTCCAAATTGCAAGGTCCTGTTGGTTTCTGCAATGAGAAAGAATCTGGTACTAGGGATGTAGTTGGGGCTAAGCTTGACCAGAAACAGCTAAACCAAGTTAAGGATCAATTATTTTGAAGCATACTCACTTTTTGTCCCAACAAGGAGACAATGGAAAATGTACTACTATTGTTTGTTTAATGGTCGTTTTACATGTTTTAGAACATTGCAGATCAATATAAGAAGACCTCATCCACAAAACCTGTGTCACAATCACTTGCTCTCACTCAATTACAGTCACCATCTGAGAAACATCCTCGTAGAATTATTGGTTCTGAAGAAATTGCAATTTTGTTAGGCTCAGAAAAAAGTGTTGTCCTCACAAATAATCCAATACACCCTAATCTAGAGGATGGTGATCTTCAATGTTCTGAGAAGAAGACCCTAAAAGGGAGAACTCCAAGTAATGTCAGGAAAATGATTAGTGCTTTTGAAAGTGGATTGGCTCAGGTATAGTAAGTGTTGTGCTTTTGTAGTATCATCTACATATTATTGCAAACTCTTCAACAAATGGAGCTCACATGGAATTTGTCTTAAAACAGGACAAGAGATCTCATATTAAACCACCTCCAACTAAATATCAAGCAAGTACAATTGGAAGCAAAGATTCTTCCATGACTCAACATTTGGATGAAGATATGTCAAGGACCACAAAGGCTGAAGACTTCTCACAGGAAAGGGAGAAAAGAGCATCCCTGGTAAGAGACTTGCAACACGCCACAGTATATTTTGTAGAAAGTAAAGAGTAAATTAAAATGCTTAATCATGCATTGCCTAAGGACACCATGCAGCTGAAGGAGTTGAGCACTGTAAATATACTGATACTGAACAGACAGATTCAAGTGACAGGAAATGAGTTCAAAGTAGCACATAAAACAGATCTAGAGGAAGAGAAACAAGTAACAAATATTTGATGAGAATATCCACATTTGAAAAATTTAAATTTTTGGTAAAGATGCATGAGAAGCATTCAGATAACAAACTGTTTGGTTCCAAGCAACATTCTAGCAGCAACCAATTAAAAGGGGAGAAAATTAGGGGAAACGTCTGTATTCAGAAGGATTCACTACAAAAGCTAAATTCAGTGTTGCACTTTGAAACATGTATTACACTTTTGAAACTTCAGCAGTCTGGACACCCTCAAATAACCAAGAAAGATTTGTATAAAAACTAGTAGAAAAGGTGGATAGAAAGTTGGGGGAAGTTTGGATTTCACAAAAATAGAAAATGTGGAAAAGATACAAAAGTATTAGAGAGATCATTTTTGCTTAATTATTGTATTTTGATAAAAGCTTTGAGCATCACTTATCATTGGTGAAGATGAAATCTCTCACTCATTGAGAAAACTTGAAAAAAGATAGAAAATAGCATGGAAGACTTGAAGATGCTAATTCTGTTTGTATGTTGCCAAGGACTCGGGACTAAGTATTCTTCCTTTGGTGAACAAAACTAAGGTTTCTTTTTGGAATTATGTTAGATGTGATTGAAGCTTCCTTATGGACTAGCATACTAGAAGTATCACAGTTTGTATCAATTATCCATGTAAAGCTATTTATGAGTAATGTGTTCATTGCCATTATATTTGTTTTATGCCACATTCTGTTCCCTGCTGACAAACATTTAAGTGATTAATAGAATCAAATTCCTTATTTTCTTATTCTCTGTTGTATTTTATTTTATTTTTGTGTAACAGAATCCATCGTGTATTGGAACTGAGGAGAAGCATGAAAAAATACAGGAAATTGAAGGATCAAAGATCAAGATTTCTGATAATAACAATGGAGATGAAAATTCGAGAGGACCATTTAATCAGGTTATAATCAACTTTCAGTTAGGAAAATCTTGCGCGCTTAATTTTAAAAATTAATTTAGATCTTGGAATTGGTACAAGTCTGATTAAAAAAATCATTGTTTTGTGTGTTTTCTTATTTATATATCTGTCCCCAAGTTAAACAATGTGTAACCAAAAAAAAAAAAGTTAAACAATGTTGCATTAATAGAACAGGTTGCTATTTCTCCTTTTTTTAATACATTCTCTCAGCTGCTGTTGAAGAATGCTTATATGCCCTTTTCCTCATCTTCACCTCTCAGGTAGTAAAAGTTGCAATCATCATAGGGTTTGGATTACTTGTTCTCCTAACCAGACAAAGAAAAAGAAGGTATGCAAATTAGCCAATTTCCAGGTTATATTCTTTACTTTGATCCCATTAATTACAACTACGTGCATTGACCTTCTTGTGAAGGAATCAAATGCACTTCAGAATTGAAAATAATGTAAGTCTTGTGCATTTGTTTGATCATCTAATATATCCTTGTAAGTTCATTTTATTTGCCATGTTTCATTAGTGCTGATTTGACATTAATGCTAACTTTATATCACAAGATTTTTAACATCAACGCTATAAACTTGTTTTAAATATTTTGGTAAGTATTTACACAATATTCATTTGATGAAATTCAAATGTTATTTTGATTATCTTTTGACGAAAAGGCAAAAGGAGACATGAAAAAATGTATGCTATATCATTCCTATGAATGTGAAGCAAACAATGTGAAAGTAGCTAGAAGCTGAAAACAGTTATAATTTATAACAGTTGCAGCTAGGACCTTGAGGGAAATCCACTACTGTGCTACTGGCATGAGTTGTCATACCTTTACAAAATACAAACAAGCTTTCTTTACATGTTAATGTGGGTTTTGGTTCTATTCTTCCACCCTACTATGAATTCCCTCTTTCTCTCATGTAATGATCATGCCCAACACATTTGTTTTTCGTTTGCCAGCACAATTTGTTGATTTTGTTAAACAATGCTTATTTGATAGCATAATGCTGTAGTCTTGAAGCAACTTTTATGTGACAATTGTTTTTAGTCACGTACAGCAGCAAGGTCCAAATTGTTCTGCTTCTTTTCGGTATGTCGTGAAATTATAATAGAAATTAAGCAAAAATATGTATAAAATACCAAATAAGCTCGGCCACTGTTTCAGTCATTCCTTTCTAATAACATTCATGTTCACAAAAGGATTTGCATACTAAGTTGTATTTGTAAACTTCTCTTATGGTTTTAGGTACTCTTTGTACTCCTTTAATTATTTCTTTTGCTTATAAAAGAAAAAAACATTTTCAATTTACCAGAATGAAGAAGAATACTGCATGAGAATCAGCTCAACAAATCTCAAATTCTTCATTTGTTGAGACACAAGCATCTTCTGCAGGGTGCAGTCAACACCTTTCGAGTTTCAGATACTGGGCCAAATTTTGCTGCACTCATGTCCTACTTGTTGAACATCGTTCATGATTCAAAACCTGGCATTGGTCAGAAAGTTAAGAAGCAGAAACACCTACATTGAGAGGGTTAAGGAAACTTAATTTTCCTAACAGGGGAGTAAGTTAAACTTAATCTAACATTGTTCTTTAGTTGTATCGATGTAAAATAAATTGGAGAAAATCTAAAAGATTTTCCATGTTAAGGATTAATTGTAGCAACTTAACTTTTCTTTGTGGTTTCTTGATCCCGACCAGCACATTTTGTGACATAGTGCATGTAACAGCCTGATTATTCGTAATTTATTTGAGTATTAAGAATAGAGTTATAATTGACTGATGACTATGAGTAATGTTTGTGTTATATGTGAATGTATAAGTATTTTAGTGAGTAAGTAAATTATTTATTATAAAAATATTAGTATTTAGTTAGTTTAGGAATTTCAAGGAACTCGACCCTTAAATCGTTTAAGGAATGAGAATCGAGAAAAAAAAAACAAAGTGGACCTCATCATGTGAACCTCACCCGACGGTCAAGAGCCAAAGGAACAAGGGAGAGTTTTTGTTTTTCTCTCACCCGGTGTACCATATGTTGCGTGTTCTGTATTTTCTTCCACTATCAATGCTACATGTCAAGCATCCGGTGAATTCTTTCTCGTGCATTGACAAGTGATAGTGCACACTACCCTCATAAGCCATGTGTCAAGTGCTCATCACCCTGAGGACACGTTTCATTGTTTGGCCATTTCGACCCTCGTCTCGTTAAACGCGTCATTACGAGCTCATTTCGACCCTCGTTGCATTAAGCCATGTCTCGTCGCGGGAATCTCGACCCTCGTCACATTTGGACACATGTCGCCATCAAATTCAAAGAGAATATAACCCTCATCTCGTCGAGGACACATGTTAGCATGAAGGGAGTAGTATATGCAATTTGGAGAATAGCTTGTCAGTGCAACTAATTTATTTCTATTTACCTCTCTTTATCCATTCAAATCAGAAAATTCATCTTTTTTTTATATTTAAACAACATAATTCTTCAACTTATTTCCTCCTGTCGCATAGGAAAAAGATAAAGAAAAAAGAGAAGGAAGAGAGAATTTTAAAACTAAAATTACTATCAAAGCATCACTAATGAATTATAAAGAAAGGAGATAAGGAAGAGAGAATTTTGAGACTAAATTACTATCAAAACATCATTAGTGAATTATACAAGGATGAAGGAATTTCTCCCTACACCTCAGTTTTTTCTTCTGCACCACCTCTTTTCTATTTTTTTCATTATGAACTAGTCTAGGTCAGGATGTGTAGTCCGGTGTGGTGACCAACCCTCAAATTGTGTTGTTTGTGCTAGTCTTACGTCAGTCTAGTGGGGATTCGATATTATACATTCTATTCTAGTGGGGAGATAGAAGTCTTGGAGTGCCCTTTAAGAAATCTCATCAAACTTACGCGTTGTGGGGCTAAGATGGGTGTCACCTACAAGGACACTCTGATGTTGAAGTCCTGGGTGTAATGGAAGAGTCATTTTGCCTTAGAGATCTTTTTGTACACAATGTCAGTACGATTCTGGTCTCAGCAGAAAAGTTGACACACAACAAAGACGCCTCCTATCAGTTGTACCTTCCTATCAATCACTTTGCAAGTTGCTTTTTAGCATGCAGTTGCATAAGTCAACTATGATCCACCGGTATCGAGAGAATTACTTATACCGGTATTAGACCATGGGTTCCATGTGCGATGCTAGAAGCCGGTGTTGGGTCATAATCTTATATGAGATGTCGGTCATAATCTTATGTGAGATATTGATCATGCATGAATCTTATGTGAGATATTGATCATGCATGATGATTTTAGGCCAAATTACTATCTTTCCCTCACGCCGGTATTGAGACCGAATCACATTGTAAAAGACAAGTACAACCTCAATTAAAAATAACTAATCACACGTGAAGTTAATAAATATATCAAAATGTAGCCTCTCCATAAATAATAATCCCATCTGCCAAAATTATAATATGATGATTTTTATAAATTATAATCGGCTAACTCTAGAAATCATAATTTGGGTCACTCCAAAAATTTTACTCCATGTATATTATCTTCATGTTATTCATGGAGTGATTTCTTATACCATAATTTACTTTGGGTGTTTCTAATCTATACATCTTATGAATCTTTTTGCTATCGATTGGTTCACAAGTTTTCAATCATTAGCCATAAAACTAGAATTGTTCATTAAAAAAAATAGAACAAAAATATTATACATACATATATAAGCAGCAAATGGAGTTAAGGACTCCATTAGAACAGAAACATTGTAAAGAGAAAGGGGGAAAGAAATTGAATATTGATGATGAGTGGTAGATATGTGCTACCTCTAAATCCTAATTTCTATAATTTTCATATATTCTCAGATTATAATTCTAGAGATATTCAGATTATAATTTTTGGAAAGACCCAAATTATAATTTTTGAAGGTGATCGAATTATAAATTCAAGAGACGGCCAGATTACAATTTCTAGTAGTATATTTTGATATATTTTTTTAACATCACGCGTGCTTAGTTATTTTTAATTGAGAGGACATGTAATTATGTTTTACAGTGGAAAAATAGAAAAGATATGGTATAGGGTGAGGAAAATTAAGGTGTAGGGAGAAATTTCTCAAGGATTATGTGTGGGAATTGGCTTTGTCAAGTTAGTAAACTTTTTAGGTTTGGTATGACTTATTTAAAAATCTGGTTTAACCTGATAACATGTATAAAAGTCTTATTTACGTAAAGACTAATAAACATATATTAAATAAATCAATAAGTTTATCTTAAAGAAACCAATAGACTTCTATAACGTTAATAACATATATATATATATATTGAAGTAATTTTAACAAATTTTTGTTTTATTTTTCCAAAGATATAAATATAATGTGTTTATCAATTTTAATATATTATAAATTATAATTTATTTTATAAAATTATATATAAAATCTTTAAAAGGTCGATCTAATAAGTTAAAAACATTTTTCTAAAGCTCTTTGTAATTAAATAGGTTTTATGAAAAGCTTTGGCCTAATCTATTTATTAAATAGTGAACTCGTCTAAACCGGGGTACGTGATCCGGTGTAGGAACCACCCGCCAATGTTCTTCTGTGTGTCATTTGTCCACTGGTCCAGTGGGGATCCAGTATTATAGCCCTTATTCAAGTGGGGAATTAGGGGACTTGGAGTCTTAGAGAATCAACACACCAAGCTTTCGCATTGAGGGGCGAAAAGTGGTGCCACCTACAAAGGCACTCCGACGCTCAAGTCAGCAAACAAATTGAGAAAGCAGTAAGCTCGAGTGTAAGTTAGAGAATGAGAAAAACATACCATTGTTATGGATTCTTTGGTATTTATATGCATGCGAGGGACGTAACAGTCCCTTAGGGTTAGAGAACATTCTGTACCATGTGTCAGTATGACTCTGTAAAAAGCTGACACATGACGTGGGCGCCTCCGCGTCTCTAACAAACGTCTCTCCCAACGGCTATACCTTGTGTTATTTGTCGAGTTGGCAAGTTACTTTCTAGTGCGCAATAGTGATGACCTGGACTTTTTGGTATAAAGAGAATAGCTCATACCGGTATATTAATTCAAGGTTTCACCAGCGACACCAGTATATGAGAGAAAGTAGGTAAAATTACACTCTTGCCCTTAGACCGGTATCTAGACCGGATCATATGCCCCCTAGCTTGTGTGAGGGACTAGGCTGGTTGCTCAAATAAGCTATAGTTTTTCACCAGCGTCACCGTTTATAAGTGTGGATATCAGCTTCAGACACTGCTTACTTTTGCGTGAAAAACTTGAGTCTTTAAATGCTTATAACTACATAGCCTTGGGGTGCTACCAATAATGAGCATTTATTACTAATAATGCATAAAGAATTAATGGTTGCTTGTAACAGAGATTTAACCAATCGTCATGGGCAGCGGTTATGGCCCTTTCTACGTATTAGGCCTTAAAACTCAACCGTTGCAGCCCATTTAATTTCAAAGTGAAGCAAAACGATGCAACTTTCACACGCTTCAGGCTGAAAAAACAACTTTACTATTTTATGGCTACAAAACATGCTTTTTACTCCTTGAAATGACGCGTTTCATTCCTGAACCAGTGCTTACCTTGCCCCCTACTGCAACTATAAAAGAGGGACCTAAGAAATCAAGAAGGTACTTGTCTTCCTCCTCCCTAAGAAACCTCTACGCGATTGTGAAGAAACTGCTAAGCCTTCTGTTCGTGTGAAGTTCAAAGAACTTACTCTCACTTGCAGCCTTACCTAGGTAACCTTTCTTTGCCTTCTTCATTACTACATTTATTTTCACAATAGAACAACTGTGCGTCCTAGGAAGAATCGCGCTGGCTCTTGTTACCGAGGGGGAAGGATCCCTGTAAATCCTTCTAGGGCTGAGCCACATCGTTCAGAAAGGGGTGAGGCTCATCAAGCAAGGCGGCGGGTGGGGCTACCCCTTTTGAATCCTCCTTTAGCCCGAGGGCCAACAACGTGCCTGAGAGCGAGGTAAGCAATGAAAAATACCTATATGACGATATGGCTTTTTATAGCAGCATAACATGGATTCAAACATGTTATCCACATGATGACTGCTGGAGATGGCTCTGAGTTGATTCAAGTTATTGAGACGATTTTGGGGTGCAGGAATGTAATTGCACACCGAATTGATTGGCCCAAACTCAACAAGAAGTACCCTTACTGCTAGGTCGAGGATGACATTAAAGAGACTGCATCCCGGCATATGCTAGAGAGGATGAGGCGAGGATAGATCCGGGCTACCAGGTGTACTCTGAAGAAAAGTATAAGGACAGGTTCATGGTCCTTGCCCCCTACCCCATGACAGAGTTTGTCATAGCCTGCGAATGACAGGACTCTATACATGCATGATTTCGTACTTTCTTAGCTTGGAGTCTGATTTTACTAGTTGAATTCGAGATGGACATCCTACGATTTCTGAAGTGTGCTCCCTCCCAGGTGTATCCAACATATGGGGGTTGATACAGGCTTTGGAGGTGCTAGCAGAGCACTTTAAGTTCACCCCACTGTGGCAATGTTTTTCTATTATTGCCAAGTGGTACGCCGATTCAACAAAGAGGGCGACGTAAGCTTTATTACTCTCTAGTGTGATGCCAAGATAATTAACTTCGAGGCCTTCACAGAGTATGCCAAGACAGAAGGGAAGAGCTTCAAGAAGTATTTTGTAAAGGTCTGCATCCAGCCGAACAAGCAAGTATTCTGGAAGAATAAGGACAGCATCAACAAGTTTCCTTCAACGTGGACCCATGAGCACTTTTTCCTCATGAGGAAAGCATACTTCACTAATGAGAGCGGATGTAACATCC
This sequence comes from Clitoria ternatea, assembly GCA_037962975.1. Classification (NCBI taxonomy): domain Eukaryota; kingdom Viridiplantae; phylum Streptophyta; class Magnoliopsida; order Fabales; family Fabaceae; genus Clitoria; species Clitoria ternatea. The sequence goes on along the minus strand of CM075671.1, from coordinate 282,738,342 downwards.
CAAAATTTAGAATTTTAGAAAAAAATAATTCATTAAGGATCAGTGGAGAATTTCTGAGTGAAAAATGTATGATCAGTGGAGAAATTCTGAGTGAATTATGTCTGAGACAAGACCTTCCGAGTGAAAAACGGATATGATTCCGAGTGAAGGAAAGTTAACATGTTTCCGAGTGAAGCATGATTGAGAGAATCATTTAAGAAAAACTATGTACGAATGAGAGTGAGGCAAATCCGCGTGAAACGTTTCCGAATGGATCGTTTCCAAGAAAAGTACTTCCTGAATGAAGAGAAGCTTTGATTTCGAATAAGTACTTCTCGGGCCGAGATACTTTTGAATAGTGACCGAGTGGGGCATCTCCGAGTTGAGTGCAACATTCCGAGTGGGATGGCACCGAGTGAGACGTTTCCAAGTGGAATAGCGTCAAGTGAGATATTTCCGATTTCCGTGTGGTATGGCACCGATTGGGACATACCGAGTGAGTCTTTTCCAGGGAGAGTACTTCTGGACAGAGAAAGACTTTTAACTCCGAATGAGTATGTTTCTGAGTGAATAGTTTCCGAGGGAAGTAAATATTCAAGTGGTGAATTCATTTAATTCATGCTCGGGTGTTTTAAAGTTGCCGAGAGCTTGTGCTCGGATTCGTATTTGAGATTGTCCTCAACCCCGAATGATCTTTTCGAGTGGAAAGATTTCCGAGAGAGGACTGAACTTCGATTCCGAGTGATCTTTTCGGTTGAAAGACTTCCAAGTGACGCAAGTGAAGGCTTTGACTCAGGCAGAGATATATCCGAGTGAGATATGTCTGAATGGGGTATTTTCGGGTTTCCTGAGTGGATCATTTCCGAGAAAGGAAAGTTATGACTAAGTGTTTCATGTAGAAACGTTTCCGAGTGAATTTCCTCCGAGTGAAGTAATTCTGAACGGAAAGAGGCTATGATGAATCCTTCTCGGAAAAGGAAAGATATGCCCAAGATATCGAAACTGAGTCAGAATTGATAATTATTTCAATTATTAAGGCTCTTCCACGTCACTCTATTCTTCTAAATTCTAGCAGATTCTCTTTTTGTCTTTTCTAAGCATGGGACCCTCTCTATTTTGTCCTATCTTCTTTTCTTTTAAATATCTTGTCTCTTCCTTATCATTTAAGATACGTGTATCAGACTTCTTCATTTCGTTCACGTCTCTTTTGCATGAACGATATATAAATACTTCTACTGTTGGATTAGCTTAAAAACTTTGAAAGTGTAAAACATCACTTCTATCATTTTCTTTCCAATCTTTACTGGAAATTATCAAACAAAGAAGAAATCAATCTTCACTTTTTCTCTTTCACGAAGAAGCTTTGGACTGGTTCAGAGCTGGAAATTCCAGTCGAAATTTGTGAGCTGTGCTTAGATATAACTTGAAGAACTGCTGGAACTCTTTATTTCCAGGTAGGGGGAGCGTTTACATTTTAAATGCATGGTTTATGAACAGATTCGGGATAGTATTGTTATATTAGTGAGAAATCCTGAATATATATACTATGTGTGACATTTGTGTGATGATGTTTTCTGTTCATAAACTATTGATATTGAGATATTGAATTGGTATGGAATATGAATTGTATGTGATGTAATGAATTGGTTGTGATTCCTATGCATGAGATGCAATAGGATATGTGATGATGATGATATGAATGTTATTCATGAAATATATCATGATGTATGAATGCATGGGATGCATGTGATAAGCATGGGATGCTTGTGTACTGAACAAATATGAAATATGATTGTGGTTTCGAGGATTCCACAAAAGACCTTAGGTGGGACTCAAGGCAAACCTCTTGAGCGGGGCTCAGGGTTTAGCCTGTGACACTATCGTTGTCGCTGGGAGTGATTGTGTCACGTGAGAGGGTAAATGGTTTGGTACCAGTAAAACGGTCGGATCAGCTGAGAGCTGAGTTATGGCTGGGAGCCAGTGTTGCAACACAAAATTAAAAGACTTAATAATGGATCCATTTGATTGAGCATATGAATGCATTGATATATGTTATTAAGAATAACATGCTGATATATGATGAGATTGTGTGATATGAGTTTGATTTATATGTAGTTATGAATTGGACATTTAATCCGATTCAATAACTATCATTTGACATGTTTATGCTCACCCCTATTGTTGCTATTTTTACAGTGGATATAGGACGCAGCGATGATATATGAAGTCACTCAGCCTACTCGGAGCATTATGTATATATATGTATAGTACATGATGCACATAGTTGGTTTGTAGTAGCCTTGGCCGGCTCATGTGTATACCCTTTTTGTAAAATTTTTGCATATATAATTGGATAGGTTGATGTAATAATAACAGTATTATTATGTTAATCCAAATCCTGTTTCTAAAATTTAAATTATTTGTGAAAAATTTGTTTGGATTTTAGAAATTTAATTTTAAAAATAAGGATGTTTTAGCGGGCTTTCCCCTAAGTCAGTAGAAGTGTTAAGCGCTATGCGTGAATATTCTGCCCGCTATGGGAAGTTCTCTTGTAAACGCCTGTTGGGGACGGCGGACCAGCGCGCCTCACACTTAAGTAATTCCCCTATTTGTCCATTTATAGCCTTGCAATATGTTATGAGTTCTGTACCCTACTAACATATTTATTTCCCTTAATGCAGGATGAATTGAAAAGTATGAAGCCATGAACACCCTAAAAGTTATGCTAGCGACTACCCAACCAACCACTACTAAGAACAACCTTCAGGCAAAGAGGAATGCCACCAAGCCTCAAACGGACTCCATCTTGCTTGCTTCTGTAACACCCTCTGTTACACCTTAATAAATTCTAGAAAAATTCATAATTTTTTTTAAAGATATGATTGTTAAAAAGAAACTATCGGAATAAATTATATACATTATTTCTGAAATACCTCACAAATATTATTAAAACTTTATAAAGTATTTGTACATTCATCCGAAGAAAATAAACATTAAACATTATAAGAAAGAGAGGAAACTCCATGGCCCAGAAGCAGTTACTTATTAACATTATTTATTCATTGGACCACGGTATTCATACCGAGCTCCCTTTCTAGAACGTGCTATATCTACTGCCAAAATTCTTCGATCCTTCCCTCTGAACCATCAATTTAGAATATATGAAACAAAGACACGGAGAAAGGAGTGAGAAACAGAATATAATATTATTGATTAAGACATAAGCAACAAAGGGTTTTCACAAACCAATACATAATAATATCAATCACAATCACATACACAATCAATTATAAATGCATGAATGTATGCAATATCTTCATCATAACTTACCTATATAAGTGGGCCCTTAAATTTTAATTTGCACTGGGCCAACCAGGAGTTTACACTGTTCCATAAGTCCGGATAATAATAATATGAACAGCTCAACTGGCATGGAAACACTTAAGAGACTAGTCAGATTGAGAAAGTTTTTATTGTGAAAGTACCCGATACTAGGGAGCTACCCCAGGTCCCCTGAAGCACCCTTTCACACCCTCTCATCCCAAGGCTCGTAATTAAGCCTCCTCTAATGTATCCTCGATTTCTATAATCCGTCCCCAGATAATATCATTTTATTTCACTTTAATGATTCATGATGCATGAACTACTCGCGTATTTAGTTGGTTAAGGCTTTTAGAAACTCAATTATTAAATCCCTTAAAGGTTTACAATATCATTTCAATAAACTGTACATTTTCTCAATTCTCTGAATTTCTGTCCCACAGAAATAAATTTGGTAAAGTTTTCAAATCTCACTGAAATTGAGTTTCTAAGCCTTAAATATCTAAAAACTTTCTCATATAAAACTTTACATAATCTTTCTCAAATTAAATCTTAACAAAATCAAATTTAGGAATCTCAATTATTGTCAAATATCTTTAGTTATTAAGTTGGAAAAAAATAAAATAATTTTCTTTTAAAAAATTCTGTTTTATTAAAAGAGAATAATTATTAACCAAAAATACTTAAAATTACAAAATTTTTCTTTAACTCAAGATTTAATTAATTAATTCTCATAAAATGTTTTCTTTCTAAAATAAATACTAATTTTTTTATTCTAAATATAAAAATAATTTCTAAGAAGAGAAGATTTAAAGTAAAAATTTAAAGAGTAAGGTAAGAAAATTCTTACTGAATTTAGCTTTCCGTCATGCTCGCTATATGCTCAAACTCCACGTCACAAAATCATCAATCAAAATCAAGCATTATCAATTATAACTAAATATCATCAATCACATTAAATATTATTAATCACAATTAAATATCAATCAAAATCAAGTCAACAAAGCATTATTTATAAATATTATAATTCAAAGTTTAATGGTTATTAATATAGTCAATTTGAGTCCTTTTGGTAAATTCCTCGTATAGGTCTATGTAAGTCCATATAATCCAGTCCTTGCATAGGTATAGTTCAGTCCATATAGGTCATAATGGTCCAAGTCCTTGCATAGGTATGTTAGAGTTAGTTAAACCGGATATTTAATTTAAAATTTATTAAAAATGTTAAGTTAAAAAGTTAATATTTTAAAATAATAATATTATTAAATTTAAAAGGAGTAGGGGACTCCTCCCATTATTCTTATGTCTTTTCATATTATACTCTTATCTCACTCCCCCTTACCTTGAGTTGTTACCAAAAAGAGATTTGCTTTGCGCCTCCGATTTTTAGAAATATTAATACCAATCTTATTTCAGTATAAGCATAAGACGAAGATTAAGATTAATACTTAAAACAGAAATGGTAAATTTTGAATAGTGAATAGTGAATAGTGAATAGTAAATCGTGAATAGTAACGGTAAATAGTAAATCGTGAATAGTAACGGTAAATAGTAACAGTAAATAGTAATTTACTATTTGAATAGTAATTTACTATTGAAATAGTGTTTACTATGCAGAATAGTAACTTAAAATAATATTATTTCCAGTATAATAACAGATTTCTAAAAACGATATGAAAATAACCCAAAAAATATATAAGAGAAGTATTCTTACCTTAGGATTTTGGCAGAACCTTCTCTCCAAAAACTTTTCTTCTCTCTCTCACTTCCACCACTATCTCACTAGCACTACTATATTAAGAAAACTTAATCTGAAATTGTGAATTCTAAAGAAGAAATCCTTCGGTATTTATAGGAAAAAAATTTACTATGCATTCCATTATTTTAATATAAAAGTTCTATGCATTTTTGAATTTTCTATTCTAGGTTACTGTGCACCTTTTGAAAATTTCGTACATGTACAGTGTTTTGCATAGTAATTGTCGGCAGAATTATTAAGCCAAATAGTAACCTTTCACTCGGTATATTTTAAATATTCAAAATGAGTCCTTTTTGAAATTTAGCGATATTATATCAGTCCTTACTAATTTTATAACATGTAATATAAAGTTGAAATTTTAAAAATCTAAAATTTTCTGTTAATAAAAATTTATTAATACGTTTCCAATTTTTTAACGATTGGAAAAAATCAAGATTTTTCTCAAACCGATAATTTTTAGATAATCTACTTGAAACGGATTTTAGAAAATTTTCTTATAATTTACATTCACTTTCTTATAAATATTTTTAATTTAAGTCACTTATATGAATTTAAAATTATTTAAAAAATATTATTTTATATAAAAAAATTCCAAAATTCCAAAAAATCATAAATAATACGTAGATTAAAAAGTTCTAAAGAGCCATAATCTAATTACTTTAAAATTTTAATATAAAAATAAAAATAGGGGTGTTACAGCTTCTAGGGTCACTAGGGAGATACCCTTAATTGAGGGTGCAGAACAACCCAGATCGGAGCATAAAGAGAAAAAGAAGAGGAAGGGCACCAAGGATACTGAAGGTAAGAATGCACCTCCTGCCAAAGCTTCAAAGAAACAAAAGACCTTGGAAGAAGCTGGCCTGACTACCATTGAGATGACGAAGAAGGTAATTCTCGTCGTTGAAGAAATATCACACTCTGAGCCACTCTTTGAGCCAACAAGGACAACTGAAGAATCCCAAAGAAATGAAGTTTGCACTCCTCCTTCGAATGCCTCGTTCCTCCGACGCTCGCTAATCCAATATACAAGCTCAATCTAGGACTTGAAGTCCCAGACATCAAGAAAGCTTGCGATGCCGCGAGGTGGCAGCTGGCAGAGGTCAACGACGTCATCCATTCTCTCGTTGCCGCGACTGATAGTATGGAGGAGGTCATCGGCTTGTTCAATAAAGTTCAAAGGTTGAACATTATTGCTGAGCGTGACAAAGCTGAGATATCTAGCCTAGAGAAAACGCCTAGAACAACGCCTCAAGGATGAATAGGCACTCATAGGCAAGCGTACCCTGGAGATATCTAGCCTAAAGGTAGGTATGAAGAGAATGAAGGAAAAGAACTCTAGGCTGAGAGAGGAGGCGAAGCTAGAGAAAGAGAGGGCCTCAAAGCTGACTGACGATATGGAGCTTTATGAAGACAATCATTCCTAACAAGTTAATAAATGAGCCGCTTAGAAGAAAGAGCTGAACAAACTCATGGTAGAGCTGGAGAAGGAAAATGAGGAGGCCAGACCTCTTATTAAGAAGAACCAGCAGTTGATGGGGGATCTCGCCAGTATAGAGGCCCAATATAACAAAGCTCTTGAAATTTGCACTTCTCTGGTGCATGAATCCTTCAACAGGGAAATTTGGCAAGTAAAAGATCATAACTCTGATATGGAGCTCAATTTGAAGGGGATTCATCCTTTCTATGACTTCCACGGCGGTAGACTATTCTCCGTATATGATGGCGGGTGTGAGGAACTGGTAGATACTTCTTACGAGCTAGCTCATCTTCCTGAAGGGCAAAGCCTTACCCCCAGACCGGTGTCTCCTAAGGATGAGAAAACAGAGAAAGAAGGTGGAGAGGGCAGTAAAACCCACAAGCCTGTGAAGATTGATGTCGCGGTGGAATTGGAGGGCCAAGAAGAAAATGAACAAGTTATTCCCCCACCTTAGCATTTTTTCCCTTTTCTTATTTGTTGTGTTCCTGGATTAGCTTCAGTTTTTAAATGATGAAGCCTTGTGCTGGGATAGGCTCTGACATTGACTATATTTCAGCTAATGTTACAGCTTCTTCTGCTCAAATGTCTTTGTCTGCGTTTATGCACTTTTTTGTTATACATGTCTTCGCATTTTGTATTTTGAATTGATGAAGCCTCTAGGTGTAACATCCCTGGTAAATTAATATTGGCGGAAGTAAATTAAATATTTAATTAAGTTGGAATTAAAAGGAAATAGGATTTTAAAGTAAATCAGTGATTTAAAATGGACTTTTAGAAAGATGGGATGACTTAAACATGAATTTAAAGGAAATGGCATCAAGACCCTAATGCGTAGCGTCAGGCTGACACATAGCATCAGTGTCACGACATGTTTTAAATGTGGACATGCAAAACAGAATGTCAAAACACTTCTCCTTTTCTTCTTTCTTTTCCCCTACGATTTGTGATCAAGGCTAAAGGAAGTTTGTGATTCATTGTATTTTTGGACAATTGTAAGATAAGGTATGGGAACCCCCAATTGCAAGTTTCTTCTTCTCTTCCCCTTCTCCTCTCTCAAAACTAAATTTGCATATGGCTATGGGGGTTTGGATTTTGTATTTTATGGACTTATAAAGCTTAGGTTTCGCGTTTGGCATGTGTTGGAATGAGTGTCGAAGGGACGATTGGCGAAGCGGGTGTCAAATTCAGAAGAGGAATTTTCAATCAAGTGACGAGAGGACGCAACCAACACCAAGAGCAAATTATTGAAGCTTGGAATCGAGGTAAGGGGGTGTTCGGGTCGTAATTAATTAGGATTGGATAATATGATAGCTTTAGGAAACTTAGAATTTAATTGGGAGTTGTTAGAAATAATGTAGATTAGTTAAGAGTAATATATATTTATATATGTGTATCTTTATTTGTGACTAAATAATTAAATGTTGAGAAAATATATTAATTTGATTAGTTACGTGTTAGAAAGTAAGGAAATAAGTATATGAATTATAGGCATGAGTGATACTAAGTAAAACATGAATTATGATAAATGTTGATGATGTGTAGTATGGTATATGTTATTTTAATTATGCATAAATAGATAAGAATAATGAAATAATGATGATGGAAAAGATGTAACACGGCTTGCGAGGGCTGGGTTGGTATGGCTACCCTGTGGGGTGTTTATATGTCAACTTCTGATAGTTATGGATGAGTTTGATGATGTTTAAAGCCATGTTGATATGATGTTATATGTGATTATATGGTGAGGGATGGCCGACGGTATGTTTAGTGTAACATCCCTGTTTTTAGTAAGAAGTCTTAACCTTGTAAATTTTGAAGTATGGAAGTTCTGTAAGTAATAATAAGTAAATAAAATACCCTGCAGGTAGTCTGTAACATCCCAAAAAAAATTTCATTCTCATGTATAATCATTTTTATCTAGACCATTAATGATATCATCCATTTTATCTCAACTTTCTACACAAATTTGGTTAGGAAAACATTTTGTGAACACCTCTTTTAGTCCGACTTAAATACCTTCTTTGATACAAACTTCCGGTAGCGCTCTGATTGAGACATTACCGAGTAAAATATTATTGAGCAAGCAATTTCCGAGTGGATCATGTCTGAGATAAGACTGTCCGAGTGTAGAAAGGAATCTGATTTCGAGTGAGATCTTCCTGAGTGAGGTATGACCGAGAGAACTTCCAAGTGAAGGAAGGTTAAGATATTTCCGAGTGAGTCATGACCGAGAGAATCACTTCCGAGTGAAGGGAGTCCTGGCCTCGGAGACATTTCTGAGTGAAGCGTGTCCGAGAAAACCACTTCTGAGTGAAAGGGGCTCTGGCTTCAAATGAGCACCTTTCGGGCAAAGACGTTTCCAAGTTCCATACTTCCGGGTGGAGTGTCTCCGAGTGACTCGTCTCCAAGTGAAATGTTTCCGAGTGAAACGTCTCCGAATGAAATGTCTCCGAGTGAAACGTTTCCGAGAGAAATATTTTCGAGTGAAGAAAGACTTTGACTTCGAATAAGTACTTTTTGGGCAGAGATATATCCCAGTGAAGAATTCCTGAGAGAATTAATTCTGAACGAAAAGTGGCTGACTTTGAAAGAACACTTTTCAGGTAGATATATATATCCGAGTGAGATATTTCTGAATGAGTCCGGGAGAGACATTTCTGAGTGAGACATTTCCGAGGAAGGAAAAGCTATGACCGAGTGTTTCAAGCAGAAACATTTCCGAGCAGATTCCCTCCGAGTGAAGCAATTCTGAACGAAAAGATGCTCTGATGAATCCTTCTCGGAAATAGATATTCCCGAGTATTTTTAATTTAATCTTTTACAATCGAGGTTCCAAACCTTCCCGTTGATGTGAGCTCTTGGAGAAGATCAGCCTGTTATCCCTAGAGTAACTTTTATCCGTTGAGCGACGGCCCTTCCACTCAGCACCATCGGATCACTAAGTTATTAATTTCTTAGGCTCTTCCAATTCCTCTCGTCAAATTACCACTCAAAATACGTTATCCTGTATACATTTTAATTGTTAGTTAGAGTCTGAATTTGGAAATATGGTCAACTACAAAGTTATTCCTCGTTGTCTTAGTCTTCTAACAAGAAAAAATTTGTTCAAAATCCATTAAGATATGAGAGAGATGTGTCCAAAATACCTAAATAGTGTCAGAATTAATATTTTACTTCAATCATGTAAGCTGCGGAAATGATCAACAATACAGCTCATTTTCTTATCTAAAACCTCCATTATTACCACAATTAACGCACCTAACATCCCACTACAATCCTATTATGAAAAGCTTGTCCCCCACTTGTCATTTGCATCATAAAATCGATACACATCTTGTTCCCAAGTCTGAATTCTTAGAACAAGCTAAAGTTAGTAAAGTCTCTCTCTCAGTTCCTTTTCTCCATCAAGTCACTCTTGATCTGAAGCTAGGACAATAAGAGAACGTTTTCAACTACTCTAGGATCCTCCATCAAGGTAAGGGGGTATATTCTCTGGTATCCTAGGGGGACCGTGTGTTTGGAAAGACTAAGGTACTTTTGGTCCTTACCTTTCCGAGGGTAGGTTCGGGAATTGTTGTTAAATTAAGATGCTTTAATTTTTATATATTTGTTTTATATAATTTTTATTGCTATGTATATGATTAATTGGCTGTGTTGATTATTACTAACCATGATGATTAAGTGGATATGTTAAGTATTGAATTGTGAAAATATTAAGAACCATGGGTGTCTATGTGGATTCCAGTGAGGAAGTTTTAAAAGACGAGATAAACAAGAAAATAAGGATGAAGGGTCACCATTTATATCATTGTTACTATTATTATGATTATGATTACGATTATAATTATAATTATGAATATGATTATTATTATTATTATTATTATCATTATTATGATGATTATTATTATTATTATTATTATTATTATTATTATTATTATTATTATTATTATTATTATTATTATTATTTACTATTAAGCTTAAAGGCTGGCTTTGCCGCCTTACTCTCTACATTTATCTTTCTTTCTATTTCTCCTTATTTATATTATAATGGATGGCTTTGCCGCCTTATTTTTAACATTTATTTTTATTTTATTTAAATTTTGTCATTTATTTTATCGAATATACAATGGCCAGCCCTGCCGCCTTATTCTCTGCATTTATTTTTCCTTTTATATAAATATATTTTTATAAAACAAATGATGCCTTATTATTATTATTATTATTATTATTATTATTATTATTATTATTATTATTATTGTTATTGTTGTTGTTACTAATATTATTATTGTTTTAGTTATGAATAATGAAATAAGGAACATACTACTTACTCTTTAAACGAAGCATTATTTTAGCCAAGATATAACCGATATTTTTTTTAGAATAAGAATAAATAAAATAATAAAAATAACCTATAACGTCTGAAAAATAGGTGGGACCTAAGAACATGAGAACAAATATTACGAGGCTGGAAACACATAGATACCCAGGGATCAAAGTAATGATAAAACTTAAATAATGCATTTTGCATCATGAAGATATTTTTGAAGGATTTAAACTAGAGCATACACCGGGTACGCTGGAGGACATTCACGTCCGATCTCTGAGGAGAATCTTGGGAGTACAACCGGGACGGAAACCCAATGGCATCAGAGTCGCGCCTGAAGCCGGGTCAGACGATACAAGTCTGGTGTACTTTGACTAAATGACGGAATGTAACTATGATCGTGTAGAGCCAAGTCCCAGGATAATATAATGATTAGAACCTGTGAGTTCATTTGTACCTTATAATGATTAAATAATGATTGGGGGACTTGGTGGGCTCTGATCGCTCTAGTATGGGAACGTTGTGCCCAGGGGCAACTTGAGCAGGACGACTTCCAAAGAATGAGATAATGGTGATGGTGGATTGGTTTATTAGGCCCACATGCATCATGAGACTTAAACTTAAGATAAATTATAATAAACCTAACTCATGCATTCCATAACAACATTATTGATTGTGATAGTTGTAAATATGTTAACTGTATTATTTATGTTATATTATCTGTTGACTGGATATGTCCGCACCGGGAACCTTTAGGGTCTGGGGTATATACTCACCCTTTCTGATTAATAAAAAAAAATTTACTTTTTCTAAAAACTTTTAACCTCTTAGTTAAATAGGATGAACCTATAGAAGGGTCTGTCTTATTTAACCGAGGGTGTTACATTGGTGGTATCAAAGCATAGTCGATTCATTAAGCTTGGGAAGTGGACCACTAGGGTTCCACGTACTCTGATAGAAATATTGAACAATTCATAAAACACCTAAGACAAAATTTCCTATGTGGAATTCTTCACATAACATATACCCTGAATCCTTTTGTTGATATTCTTTTAGCAACTTCCTAATGGCTCGCCGAAACAATAATCATGTCATGGAGGAACTTCTTACTCGAATCATAGAAGTAATAGAATGACAAGAAGTACCTCATGCCTCTACTAAGCAGAACCAAGGACTAGTTAACTTTCAGAGAAACACCCTACACAATTCAAGGGAGGCTTCAATCCAGAAGGAGCACAATTGTGGATTAAGCACCTCGAAAAGATTTTTACCGCTATGCGATGCCCTGATTAGGACAAGATAACCTTTGCCATCTTCATGTTGGTTGGGGAAGCAGAGCACTGGTGGACCCATGCTAGAATCAGGTTAACAACTGATGAACATGCCATCACTTGGGAATGATTCAAGGAAGAATTTCTCGCCAAATACTTCCCTGAAGACATAAGGAGGCAGAAGGAGCAGGAATTCTTTAATTTGAAACAAGGTAATATGACAGTTGGGGAATACGCTTCTAAGTTTGATGAATTGGCCAAATGTTGTCCCTACTACACCCAAATGGGAGAAGCGTCGAGATGCGCAAAATTTGAAGGAGGGCTATGACAAGAAATCCGTCAAGCTATATGTTGTCAGCAAATCACTCAATTCTCTAACTTGGTTGACCGATGTCGCATCTTTGAGAATATCTCTAACCTTCGATGACCTGGAACGTCTAATTATGGTCCAGAACGACGTATGCCAGACCAAAAACAAAGAAGAGATTTTCGAACAGATCGACCATATTTACGACCATCTTACTCAGCCACCCGAATTCCTTCAAGGGATCAAGGGAACAGTCGGAACTTGAAATGCTATATCTGCGGAGGACCACATAGGGCAGTAGATTGTACTAAAAGAAGTAGAATCTGCACAGTTTATGGACGGGCTGGACATCGTGATGTTGAATGTTGGTACAGAAATATGAACAGCCTTCAGCAGATGACTCAGAGGCAGATAGTACGACCAACAGGCCAAGGGAATGAAGGACCTGCTACAAGTGCCTCTGCAAATAATGCCCCGAGGATAGTGAATGTTCACCGCAACAATAACTCCAATCAAAACAATAATCCTAGAAGACTCGGAAATGGCTCGGCTGGAAGACAGGGAGGAAATGCTAGAGTATTCACCATGAATGGTGCGGAGATATCACAAGGGAATGACCTTGTACAAGGTACATGCCTTATAAAAAGTACTCTGTTAAATGTATTATATGATTCTGGAGCAACTCACTCTTTTATATCTGAGAATTGTGTAAAACATTTAAAGTTACCTACAACCTCTCTGCCCAATAAGATGATTGTCACGACTGCTTCCAATAAGCTCATTTGCCCTTCCTGCATGTGTTTGAAATGCCCTCTCAACATCAAAGGGAAAGCTTACCAAGTAGATCTAATATGTTTACCTTTGATTGATCTAAATATTGTTCTAGAGATGAATTAGCTTGCTGCCAACCATATCCTTATTGACTATCATAATAGATCCATCTCTCTCAGGTCTACTACGTCTGAATGTGACCAAGTCACTGATTCTTGTCCTGTTAGCTCAGGAAAGGCAATCCCAACAAAAGAAGTCCAAGTATACATGATCCTTATTGATACTGAAAGCAAGAACACTCCACAAATTGATCAGATTCCTGTTGTTCAGGAATTTCCAGAAGTCTTCCCTGATGATATACGAGAGCTACCTCCAGAGCGAGAAATTGAATTCAGTATTGACATTATACCAGGCGCGGGACCAATCTCTATTGCTCTTTATCGAATGTCACCCAAGGAACTCAGTGAGCTCAAAAAGCAAATAGAAGAACTTTTAAAGAAAGGAATGATTAGATCCAGTGTCTCACCTTGGGGAGCACCAGTTCTATTAGTCAAAAAGAAGGATGGCAGTATGCGTTTGTACGTTGACTATCGTGAGTTGAATAAAGCTACGATCAAAAACCGACACCCTCTTCCAAGGATTGATGATTTGATGGACCAACTACAAGGAGCCACTATCTTCTCAAAGATTGATCTACGATCAGGCTATCATCAAATAAGGGTGAAGAAAGATGATATACCCAAAACAACATTCAAGACACGATATGGGCACTATGAGTATCTTGTCATGCCCTTTGGAGTTACCAATGCACCTAGAGTCTTTATGGGCTACATGAACCGAATCTTCCATAAATACTTGAACAAATTCGTAGTGGTATTCATTGACGACATTCTCGTCTACTCCAAGAGCCATAAAGAACATGAAGAACACCTCCGAATTGTTCTAAATACGTTACGTGCAAGACAATTATACGCCAAGTTATCAAAATGTGAATTCTGGTTGACTGAAGTAAAATTCTTGGGGCATGTCATCTCTAAAGAGGGAATTGCTGTGGATCCTACAAAGGTAGAAGTTGTACTAAAGTGGGAACAACCCAAGAATGTGACAAAAATTTGCAGTTTCCTTGGACTTGCTGGATATTATCATCGATTCATCGAGAATTTCTCTCGAATTACAACACCTCTAACTAAGTTGACACGTAAAGATCAACCATTTGAATGGACCGACAAATGCGAAAGCAGTTTTACGGAGTTACGCCAACGACTCACTAGTGCACCTGTCTTGGTTTTGCCAGATCCTGCCAAGCCATATGAAGTGTATTGTGATGCGTCAAGACAAGGACTAGGATGTGTTCTAATGCAAGAAAGAAAGGTTGTTGCTTATGCCTCACGACAGCTAAGACCACGTGAAGTCAATTATCCTACACATGACTTGGAACTCGCTGCAGTTGTGTTTGCCTTAAAAATTTGGAGACACTATTTGTATGGCACATGCTTTGAAGTCTTCAGTGATCATAATTGCTTAAAGTATCTATTCGACCAGAAAGAATTGAATATGTGACAACGTAGGTGGATGAAATTCATCAAAGATTATGATTTTGAACTCCGATACCATCCTGGAAAGGCAAATATTGTAGCTGATGCACTCAGCAGGAAGGCTCTACGCCTATCATATACGATGACAAAATAGTTGGAATTGATTGAACAATTTCACGATCTAAATTTAGCAGTAACACCTAAAAGGGGAAGCCTTATGGTTGGAATGCTAAGAATTTCCAATGACTTCCTGGAACAAATCAAGGAAGCTCAAGCCAATGACCAGGAATTACAAGGTCTAGCAGGAAAGACAAAAGAAGAAGGCTCAGAATTTAGTAAAGATGAACATGGGGTGATCAGGTATCAACAAAGGCTCTGTATTCCAGCCAGCATAGATCTTAAAAGATCCATCCTAGATGAAGCACACAAAAGTAAATACAGTATCCACCCGGGATCAACCAAGATGTATCAAGATTTGAAGAAAATATTCTGGTGGCAAGGAATGAAAAGGGATATCACTGAGTATGTAACAGCTTGCCTGACGTGTCAGAAGGTAAAGGTAGAACAACAACGACCAAGTGGGATCCTTCGACCTTTGGAGATACCGGAATGGAAATGGGATGAGATTGCTATGGACTTCATGACCGGACTTCCCAGAACCTCAGTTGGATATGATGCAATTTGGGTAATCATGGATCGATTAACAAAGACCGCTCATTTTATCCCTGTTAATATGAAGTATTCTCTAGAGAAACTCACCCAGATCTATATCAGGGAAATCGTACGATTACATGGAACACCCACTGCAATTGTGTATGACCGAGATCCTTGTTTCACATCACAATTTTGGAAAAGCCTACAACAAGCCCTAGGAACTTGTCTAAAGTTAAGTTCAGCATATCACCCACAGACAGACGGACAATCATAACATACAATCAAAACTCTTGAAGATCTGTTACGTCTTTGTGTCTTAGAACATGGGGGAAGCTGGCAAGAATATCTTCCACTTGTTGAGTTCACTTACAACAACAGCTATCACGCTAGCATCGGAATGGCCCCTTATAAGGCTCTATATGGAAGAAAATGTCGTACACCTTTGTGTTGGTATGAGACAGGTGAAAAGGCAATAATTGGACAAGAGATTGTTCAGAAGACTACAGAGCAAGTCTGAAATATCCAAATGGCAATGAAAGCTTCACAAGATAGACAAAAGAGTTATTATGACAAACGCTGGAAACCATTGGAATTTGAGGAAGGAAACCATGTATTCCTCAAAGTTACCCCTACCACTGGTGTAGGAAGAGCTCTAAAGGCCAAGAAGTTAAGTCCTAGATACGTAGGACCCTATCAGATTCTGCAAAAGATAGGAACCAATGTGTACCGTATTGCCCTGCCACCCGAGCTAACAAACCTTCATAATGTCTTTCATGTTTCCCAACTCCGCAAATATGTGCCAAGCTCTGATCATGTTCTGAGTCCTGATCAGTTTGTTCTGAAAGAAAACCTTACCTTTGAAGCATCACCGGTTAAGATTGTTGACCGACGTCTAAAATAGCCAAGAGGCAAGGAAATCTCTTTGGTCAAAGTAGTTTGGAGTCAGTCAGATGATGGGGACGCTACTTGGGAAATTGAGGAAAAGATTAGAAAATTGTACCCTCAATTATTTCAACTTTGAATTTCGGGACGAAATTCCCAAAAGGGGAGGAGAGTGTAACATCCCTGTTTTTAGTAAGCAGTATTAACCTTGTAAATTTTGAAGTATGAAAGTTCTGTAAGTGATAATCAGTAAATAAAATACCCTGCAGGTAGTCTGTAACATCCCAAAAAAAATTTCATTCTCATGTATAATCATTTTTATCTAGACCATTAATGATATCATCCATTTTATCTCAACTTTCTACACAAATTTGGTTAGGAAAACATTTTGTGAACACCTCTTTTGGTCCGGCTCAAATACGTTCTTTGATACTAACTTCTGGTAGTACTCTAATTGAGACATTACCGAGTAAAATATTATTGAGCAAGCAATTTCCGAGTGGATCATGTCTGA
Source organism: Clitoria ternatea (assembly GCA_037962975.1). NCBI lineage: Eukaryota > Viridiplantae > Streptophyta > Magnoliopsida > Fabales > Fabaceae > Clitoria > Clitoria ternatea. The sequence continues at coordinate 282,721,548 of CM075671.1, read as the reverse complement.
GATAAGACTGTCCGAGTGTAGAAAGGAATCTGATTTCGAGTGAGATCTTCCTGAGTGAGGTATGACCAAGAGAACTTCCGAGTGAAGGAAGGTTAAGATGTTTTCAAGTGAGTCATGACCGATAGAATCACTTCCGAGTGAAGGGAGTCCTGGCCTCGGAGACATTTCTGAGTGAAGCGTGTCCGAGAGAACCACTTCTGAGTGAAAGGGGCTCGGACTTCAAATGAGCACCTTTCGGGCAAAGATGTTTCCAAGTTCCATACTTCCGGGTGGAGTGTCTCCGAGTGACTCGTTTCCGAATAAAACGTCTCTGAGTGAAACGTTTCCGAGTGAAACATCTTTGAGTGACTCGTCTCCGAGTGGAACGTCTCCAAGTGAAACGTTTCCGAGTGAAACGTCTCCGAATGAAACATCTCTGAGTGAAACGTTTCCGAGTCAAACGTCTTTGAGTGACTCGTTCCCAAATGAAACGTCTCCGAGTGAAACGTTTCCGAGAGAAATATTTTCGAGTGAAGAAAGACTTTGACTTCGAATAAGTACTTTTCGGGCAGAGATATATCCGAGTGGAGAATTCCTGAGTGAATCAATTCTGAACGAAAAGTGGCTGACTTTGAAAGAACACTTTTCAGGCAGATATATATATCTGAGTAAGATATTTCTGAATGAGTCAGGGAGAGACATTTCCGAGTGAGTCATTTTCGAGGAAGGAAAAGCTATGACCGAGTGTTTCAAGCAGAAACATTTCCGAGCTGATCCGCTCCGAGTGAAGCAATTCTGAACGAAAAAAGGCTCTGATGAATCCTTCTCAGAAATAGATATTCCCGAGTATTTTCAATTTAATCTTTTACCATCGAAGTGCCAAACTTCCTCGTCGATGTGAGCTCTTGGAGAAGATCAGCCTGTTATCCCTAGAGTAACTTTTATCCGTTGAGCGACGGCCCTTCCACTCAGCACCATCGGATCACTAAGTTATTAATTTCTTAGGCTCTTCCAATTCCTCTCGTCAAATTACCACTCAAAATACGTTATCCTGTACACATTTTAATTGTTAGTTAGAGTCTGAATTTGGAAATATGGTCAACTACAAAGTTATTCCTCGTTGTCTTAGTCTTCTAACAAGAAAAAATTTGTTCAAAATCCATTAAGATATGAGAGAGATATGTCCAAAATACCTAAATAGTGTCAGAATTAATATTTTACTTCAATCATGTAAGCTGCGGAAATGATCAACAATACAGCTCATTTTCTTATCTAAAACCTCCATTATTACCACAATTAACGCACCTAACATCCCACTACAATCCTATTATGAAAAGCTTGTCCCCCACTTGTCATTTGTATCATAAAATCGATACCACATCTTGTTCCCAAGTCTGAATTCTTAGAACAAGCTAAAGTTAGTAAAGTCTCTCTCTCAGTTCCTTTTCTCCATCAAGTCACTCTTGATCTGAAACTAGGACAATAAGACAACGTTTTCAACTACTCTAGGATCCTCCATCAAGGTAAGGGGGTATATTCTCTAGTATCCTGGGGGGGGACCGTGTGTTTGGAAAGACTAAGGTACTTTTGGTCCTTACCTTTCCGAGGGCAGGTTCGGGAATTGTTGTTAAATTAAGATGCTTTAATTTTTATATATTTGTTTTATATAATTTTTATTGCTATGTATATGATTAATTGGCTGTGTTGATTATTACTAACCATGATGATTAAGTGGATATGTTAAGTATTGAATTATGAAAATATTAAGAACCATAGGTGTCTATGTAGATTCCAGTGAGGAAGTTTTGAAAGACAAGATAAATAAGGAAATAAGGATGAAGGGTCACCATTTATATCACTGTTACTATTATTATGATTATGATTACGATTATAATTATAATTATGAATATGATTATTATTATTATTATTATTATTATTATTATTATTATTTACTATTAAGCTTAAAGGCTGGCTTTGCCGCCTTACTCTTAACATTTGTTTTTATTTTATTTAAATTCTGTCATTTATTTTATCGAATATACAATGGCCAGCCCTGCCGCCTTATTCTCTGCATTTATTTTTCCTTTTATATATTTTTTTCATAAAACGGCGATGCCTTATTATTATTATTATTATAATTATTATTGTTACTAATATTATTATTGTTTTAGTTATGAATAATGAAATAAGGAACATACTACTTACTCTTTAAACGAAGCATTATTTTAGCCAAGATATAACCGATATTTTTTTTAGAATAAGAATAAATAAAATAATAAAAATAACCTATAACGTCTGAAAAATAGGTGGGACCTAAGAACATGAGAACAAATATTACGAGGCTGGAAACACATAGATACCCAGGGATCAAAGTAACGATAAAACTTAAATAATGTATTTTGCATCATGAAGATATTTTTGAAGGATTAAAACTAGAGCATACACCGGGTACGCTGGAGGACATTCACGTCTGATCTCTGAGGAGAATCTTGGGAGTACAACCGGGACGAAAACCCAATGGCATTAGAGTCGCGCCTGAAGCCGGGTCAGACGATACAAGTCTGGTGTACTTTGACTAAATGACGGAATGTAACTATGATCGTGTAGAGCCAAGTCCCAGGATAATATAATGATTAGAACTTGTGAGTTCATTCGTACCTTATAATGATTAAATAATGATTGGGGGACTTGGTGGGCTCCGATCGCTCTAGTATGGGAACGTTGTGCCCAGGGGCAACTTGAGCAGGACGACTTCCAAAGAATGAGATAATGGTGATGATGGATTGGTTTATTGGGCCTACATGCATCATGAGACTTAAACTTAAGATAAATTATAATAAACCTAACTCATGCATTCCATAACAACATTATTGATTGTGATAGTTGTAAATATGTTAACTGTATTATTTATGTTATATTATCTGTTGACTGGATATGTCCGCACCGGGAACCTTTAGGGTCTGGGGTATATACTCACCCTTTCTGATTAATAAAAAAAAATTCACTTTTTCTAAAAACTTTTAACCTCTTAGTTAAATAGGATGAACCTATAGAAGGGTCTGTCTTATTTAACCAAGGGTGTTACATATAGCCCCTCATTTTCTGGCTCCCATGGTTTTTGTGCCTAGTTGAGTTACCCAGTGGTCAAGTAGGACCTAGTGATTGAGGCGGAGAGTCAAGCAGGACTCAGTGAACCAAGTAGGGTCCACGGGGTGTCAAGTAGGACCCCTAGCTGAAGGCCGATCCTTTAGTATCCGAATACTATGAGTCAGATATGCATGTGAGTCAATGGTGTTATATAGATGAATTAATGTTTATGATGTTTTATGATGAAATTGATGATTGATTATGAATATGACTTGGATGTAAATGAGGATTAATGTAGGATATGAGATTAGGGTGAGTTTGGAAACGAGGGTGTGCATGTAGCTTATGTTGTCTTATAAATTATATTGAGGAATGTGCAGATACAGAGTATTATGACATAAAGACAAGGTATATATATATATTAATACAATGGAATCGGATAAGTTAATTAATAATGAGAATAATAGATATTAAATAATTACATTCATTATTCTGTCCTATATTAATTGTGATATGCCAAACACTCTCCCTTGCTGTGGTTTATTTAATCTCAGTGACGAGTGACAGGGAGGATGCTAATGCCTCGGAAGTGCGCCAAGCAGAGAGTTGATGCCAAGAAGCGATGGAATTTATGAATTAAAACTAATTATATTATGGATTAAATGTATGTAATGATATGACTTGCCTTCTATGATTGATGAACTAGTTTAGTATGTGATGGATGTGATGTGGTTGAGTGATATACTTGTTATGTGATGTGGTTGTGAATTGATTGATGAATTTGATGGATTATTATATATAGTGGAAACAAGCATTTTATGTGAAAATTAGGAACCAGATAGGTGATTTTGTGATCCGATAGGTTTCGGGACCCCCCGAAGGTATTAATGGGTTCCCCAGTACATTTAGAAACTATGCATATAGGTCTTGAGCCATTTGGATCCCATTTAGGTTGTTTGGTGCAAGGGTTTTATACATATTTGGGTTAAACTGCATTTTGCGCATAACTCGTGCATATGATGGAGTTTTGACAAACAGACAGCGCCAACAGTTCTGAAATGGGAAAAACATATGGCAATCGGACCTAAAACAGGCCAATTGGGTAGGTTAGAAGTTTGCAGATTAGCCTAAAATGTGTAACAGCAACAGGTGCTGTTCTGGTGTGTTGACGTTGGGTGCTAGCCTGTCACATAGCGTTAGGGCTGCATTGGAAGTCGCGCCAAGCCCCTGTTTCTGGATTTGTGTTTCTTTGGTTTCATATGTCTTTTGGGGTTTTTAAATCATGATATATTTTATGTTTTGACCCTTTTTATTGATAAGGGCTATTTTTATAAATATAGAATAGTTAAATTAATTAATTGCGAAAAATTTATTGTAAATTTTATTCAATTGATTAAAAATAAATGTGAAATGACGCAAGATGTCACACTAGGCCCTCGAACCGGTCTTAATTATACTTCGATCAACTTATAACTTTATTTAATGCATAAGTCTTTTTTGTATCATACGTTGTATGCTTTCGAGCTTTCCTTTTACTTAGGCTTAGTCATTGTTTGCGCCGCTTACTGGGTCCGGTCTGACCATCTTAACAATAGTCATCCTCTTTCCAGGTTGGGGCAACATAACCAATTTATAGAAATGGTAATTAGGACTACGTTTTTACTTGCACCACTCGTTGGGGTCCAATGTGGTCTTGAGAAAGATCCACTCTCGCCACTCATCGGGGCCAAGTAACTAATTACAGAATAGGTAATGGATGCCACTTGTTTGGGTTGAGTAGTCAATTACAGAATAGGTAATTGAGACTACGTTTCTACTTGCACCACTCGTAGGGGTCCAGTGTATGCTTAAGAAAGATCCAACCTTGCCACTCTTTGGGGCCAAGTAGCCAATTACAAAATGGGTAATTAGGGTGTCGCTCGTTGGGGTTTAGTATGGCCTTTAAGAAAGACCAATCCTCACCACTCATTAGGGCCAAGTAACCAATTACAGAATAAGTAATTAGGGTGTCGCTCGTTGGGGTCCGGTATGGCCTTTAAGAAGGACCAATCCTAACTACTTGTCGGGGCTATTTTCACGCCATTCGTAAGGCCAAGGGATATGCATAAGTAAGAGTAACATAGACACAATATTTAATAAGAAATTTTATTAATAGTGTTTGCACAAAGAGGGTTGAGTTGGGACATGCCTCGTTAAAACCTTCTTGAGGAAAACCCAGTGGGAAAAAACCTCAAGTTAGGAAAAAGAGTACATGTCAGTTAGCCAACTAGCTGTAATAAACCCGTAGATTCTGTGCGTTCCACTTGTTACGAATCGGTGTGTCATCTAGATTCTTGAGCCGGTATGACCCCTTACTAGCGACCTCGGAGATACAATATGGACCTTCCCAAGTGGGTGCCAGCTTGCCTTGATGCGTAAACTTATTCCCAATGCTGGCCTTCTGCAACATAAGGTCTCTGACCCCAAAAGTCCTAAACGAGACTCGCTTATTATAGCGGAGGGTGGCTCTAGCCTTCACTGCTTTATCTCACACATAAGCTTCTTCTCTAAGCTCATGAATCACATCCAACTCTGATGACAAATAAGAATTGTTATCTTGTTCAGAGAAGTGCTACACCCTTGTAGATGATGTTTGGAGTTCCACTGGTATCATGGCCTCAACTACATAGGTCAGATAGTATGGGGATTCATTCGTTGTAGAATAAGGAGTGGTACGGTATGCCCATAGGACGTGACACAGTTGGTTGGTCCAATCACCCTTGGCATCTCCCAAACATTTCTTGAGGCCTTTTAGCACCTCTCTGTTTACCACCCCGGCTTGGCCATTTGTCTGAGGGTGTTCAATAGATAAGAAGACTTGCGCTATGCCTAACCCTTCCAGCAGTTCTGTGAACTTTTTATCAATGAACTAGGTGCCGTTATCTATAATGATTTGTGTTGGTACCCCGAACCTTACTATTATATTTTCATAAACAGAGCGCCTAGTCCCGGCTGAGGTAACATGCACCATGGGCTCCATCTCAATCCACTTTGTAAACTAGTCCACTTCACTATAAGGTACTTGATGCCCCCAGGAGCAGTGGGGAAAGGGCTCAGGATGTCCAATCTCCATTGATAGAAAGGCCAAGGCATAACGGAGGTGGATAAATCCTCTACTGGAGTATGGTGAAGGTTAGAAAACTTCTGGCAGGGGTCGCATTTCTTCACATACTCCGTTGAATCCTTTTTCATTGTGGGCCACCAACCCAGCTCTTAGGATTTTCCTCATCAAGCTCCGACCTCCAGAATGGTGCCCACAGTGTCCCTCGTGAACTTCTTCGATGACCTCCTGAACCTCGTTTTCATTCAAACAACATCCCACTATAAGGTACTTGATGCCCCCAAGAGCAATGGGGAAAGGGCTCAGGATGTCCAATCCCCATTGATAGAAAGGCTAAGGCACGATAGAGGTGGATAAATCCTCTGCTGGGGTATGGTGAAGGTTAGAAAACTTCTGGCAAGGGTCGCATTTCTTTACATACTCCGCTGAATCCTTTTTCATTGTGGGCCACCAACCCAGTGTTAGTCCTCAAATTTTCAATAAAAGCTTAAATAAAAATTTCATAAAAATCATAAAAATTAGTTTAATTTGTTAGAAAATTAGGATTTAAATTCAATAAATGAGTGTTGTTGGAAATAATCTGCCCTTGATCAATTTTCTCTAGTTTTGCAGTGAAAAAGTTAAGAAATCAAGAGAAAATTACACTGGAGAATCTGACGTGTAGCCTCACCCCACGCGTAGCACCAAGAGCTACTTTTGATGCTGACGCTACGCATCAAAGCCACACGTAGCGTCAGTGCTGCGTGAACAACCACTCCACTTTGGCCAACCACTCCACTTGGACTCAATAATGGGCACCCCACTCAGCCCAAGGGCCACCCCAATCAGCATAAATGGCCAAAAACTCGTGGAAACATGTCCAAGTGGCCAGGCATGATCAAGATTAATTATTGAAAGTGGCCATTATCAAGTGTTTAATGGAGGCTGAGTCAGGAGTCTGACGCGTAGCGTCACAGGGACGCGTAGCGTCAGCACCCTTGCTCAGCCCTATAAATAGGGCCATCCAACACCATTCATAGCATCCCATTCCATACACTTCTCTTCTCTTCTCTCTTGTGCTCGACCTTGAGTACTTCTTTTGTGAGTTGTAGTTCTAGAATAGTTTTCTAGATACTTGAGTGTGTTTCGGTGTATTGTGATCGTTGTATCGTGAAGTTTCCATCGTCTTCGTAATGTCAAACTCTGTAAGTGTTGTCTTTACTTTTACCATGTGTAACTAATTTGTTTATGTTGGAATTGGTGAACTAATCTATTGAGTATAATGTTGTGAATTCGACCTCTGCATGTTTATGATTCAAGTACATGTTAGTGTCTCAACCTTTTATTAATATGAACGTCAAACGGGAGAATGATTTTCATGTGTATCGAAACTGGTTTTATTAGTGTAAATGTCAAACGGGAGAATGATTATTTATGCCGTATTGAAACTAGTTTTGACGAAAGTAAAAAGTTGGAATACCCTTGGTATCTCAATTCTATAGGGGTTGTTAACCATTGTTGCCATAAGGCCAGGTCTTAATGCAAGTTTTTACTGAGAAAGCTCACGAGGGATCGGACTTTACGGTGAATTCTTAGAATTTATATCACGAGGGATCGGTTATAATGATTTTAAGCTGCAATGACATGAAACTTGATGATTAAATATGCATGTCTTGAGTTCCTCATTGTTATTCTAGATTAGGGATCCAATTTCCAACATAATTTGTTTATCTCAAGTATCTTACCTATTCTAGATTGCAACTCAACTTTTTAGATAGATTTTTATTTTCTTTTATTTTATGAATCACTCAATCATGCTATCTTATGAATACTGTATAAACTGTATATAAATCATTCTTTTGTTTATAATTTCCTTCATATTTACCATAGTAAGTAGACAATTACTGTTGTTATTGGACTTTCAATCCCAGTGGAACGATATCTAAATTTTGAAAACTACAAACGAATTGGTGCGCTTGCCAATTGACAAAAAGTCCGGCGGTGGGAAAGAACCGCTGAGTCGCCGTCGGGCCCAACACCCAGCTCTTAGGATTTTCCTTATCAAGCTCTGACCTCCAGAATGGTACCCACACCGTCCCTCGTGAACTTCTTCCATGACCTCTTAAACCTCGTTTTCATTCAAACAACAAAGGTATGGCACCGAGAGGCCTCGCCTGAATAGGACACCGCCCACCATTGTAAAATAGGGTAACTCTCTTTGGACTTTTTTCCTTTCCTCCTCATCCGTGGGTAATTGATCATTGACCATGTAATGATCAAATGAGATGACCCACGAATCTTCATTGAAGCCACGAGCAATGTAGCTGAATGCAACGGGGTGTGACGGACACTTGGAGCTTGTGAACACCATCCCTTTTCATTTTTTTAGACTTTTATTAAAAATTAGTAAAAGACCCATCCTCCATCCTCCTTGGTCTCCCACGGTTTTGAAGCTTCACTTCCAACAACAACAACAGGCTCTATTTTCCAACATCCCCACTCTGCGCATGGGAGAAGTAAGGGGGAATGCATTAAAAACTCAAACAAGAATCTGAGAACAAAATTATATAACCATCATCATTCTATTATAAAAGGAAGAACACACAAAATCAGGAGGAAAAAACTATCCCCAATGGGTCCTCTCAATCATCTTCTTCATCTCACAAAAGCCAAAACCAAAACAGAGAACAGAAACCAACCTTCTTCATTATCATTCTTTCATCGAAAAATTCTTTATTGAACCAGAAACTAAAAGTAGAGAACAACATTCATCTCATATCCTTCACCAATTCAAAATCAAAAAAATCAACCCACATCATCTCCATCATCAAAAACAAAAATACAAAAACCACAAAAGGATAGCAACAAAAGAAAAAGGAAGGAGAAGCCCATTCTGCTGGCGTCGGAGTCCTCTATTGCCAGCCTCCCCGAGCTCGTCGATCCCCCTGATGTCACCGCCCCGAGCAACCCGTGAGCGGTCCCTGTCGACAACGATGCGCCACCCAGACCAGGGTGACTCTGCCGGGTCCGAACCCCTGCACCCCGGAGGCCAACGGCCACCACCGATCTCTTCTTCTTCTTTCTCTGGTCTCTCTCTCCTCTAAGTCTGTCCCTCTCTACTGAACTCATATTCTTTCTCTCACACTCTCTCTCTGCAGCCCCAACCCCTCTCTTTTCCAATATCTCAATTTCAAACCTCAAACCCTAATGGGTTTTCTTATTTTTCATAATGGGCTTCAGTTTCTGAAGCCCAAAAGTGCCTAAGTTCCTTTTTATAGCATTTGTTATTATTTTTGAAGTTACTTTTTAGTATTATTGTTTATTACCATTTTAGTAGCTACTGTTTCATTTTTTAAAATTTTGAATAAAAATAAACTAGTAGTTTTCTTAGTTGTTTTAACTTTACAGAAACAAAATATTAAGGTCTAAAATATCCCAAAAAATGGTACAAGCAAGTTTTTGCTATTGTTATTATCATTAAAAAATATAAAACATTAAAACATAAATATTTTTTTAGAACTAAATAAATAGCTTTTAATTATTGAAATTGAAGTTTAATATCCTTTTCTTTCAAAATATAATAAATCCTTTGCTCCAAACCCAAATTAAAAGGAATCTTAAAATCAAACAGACTTCCTAAAATAAAAGTAGATAGCTTATAGTTTCCTTATTTATGATGAATTTTAAAACAAAAATATCTTTTATAAAAATAAGTAATCTTTTAAGATAAATTAATCTTTTCTAAAATAAAAGTATGATTAGTTTCTTATTTATGATGAGTTTTTAAAAATAAAATTGTGTCAAAATCTAAACATATCTTTTATAAAGATGAAGAATCTTTTTTGGATCAAAAATCTGGTGAGTGGTGTCGTGTAAATTACTTTACCTACATGCACTTAATAGGATTTTGAAGGTTTATGCATGTTCGATCTTCTTTGTCTTGTATTTCTCCTTCCTCATGAATTTTATTTCATTATTAAAAATTAAATCAATCAAAAACAATTTAAACATTCTTCAAAATTTATTCTAAAGAACTATGTAACCCTGATTTCTCGAAAGTTCGAGAATACGTAGGAGCAGGAATCAATTCCTATCGGACCCATTTTCCTTTGTTTAATTTTCAAGTCTCTGTTATCATCTCAATTAACTCTACGTTGTTAATATTTAATTTCAAAACCTTATTCTATCGCGAGGAGGTTAATTTAGACGAGACATCTTGTTAACCTCTTATTTTCAATCTCTCTTATTAAAATACTATTTATTATAAAATAAGGTTAATTTAGACGAGACGTCCTTTCAATCTCGTGTTTTCAATATTTTTAATACTATTTATTATAAAATGAGGTTAATTTAGATAAGACGTCTTGTTAATCTTGTCTTTTCAATATTTTTAATATTATTTGTTATAAAATGAGGTTAATTTAGACGAGACGTCTTGTAATCTCGTGTTTTTAATATTTTTAATAATATTTTAAAAAAGAGGTTAATTTAGACGAGATGTCTTGTTAACCTTTTCAAATTTTTAATCGGTTGTTATCTATTAAATAATAATATTTTTAAATGGGATTAATTTAGACGAGACATCTTGTTGATCTCAACATATTTTCCAATATACCATAATAATGATGTTTTTAAAAAAGAGAGATTAGTTTAGACGAGACGTCTTGTTAGTCTTCTCATATTTTCAATATATTTTTTCTCTCATAGAAAATGGTTAATTTGGATGAGACGTCCTGTTAATCTTTGTTTTAATTAATCAACTTATTTTATCTCATCTTATTTAATTTTATGTTAATATCTAATTTGTGTTACAATTTAAGGTTAATTTGGATAAGACGTCCTGTTAATTTTTACTGTCATTGTTTGGTTTCTCACTATCATTGTTTGGTTTCTACTGTCACCGTTTAGTTTCTCATTATCATTGTTTAATCTTTTACTATCATTGTTTAGTCTTTATTGTCACTGTTTAGTCTTCTATTGTTACTGCTCGATTTCTTACTGTCATGTTTAGTCCCTTACTGTCACTGTTTGGTCAAGTTGTTTGATTTAAGATTAATTTAGACGAGACGTCCTGTTAGTCTTATTTCGAAACTTCCTTGTTTGTTTTGTCTGTTCCTTTTTTTAAAGAAGTAAAAAAAATAATTTTTGGGCTACCATAATGCACGCTATCAATTTGAGGTAACCGTTTTATAACGGACAGTTGTGAAGTGCTAATACCTTCTTCACTTGTAATTCGACTCCCAAACTTAGAATTTCACTTTTATGACCTGTGCTTTTAAAAGAGGTTTTTCTAGTATTTTACCTTTGAAAAATATTGGTGGCGACTCCCTGTTTTCTTTATTTTCATTACTGTTGATGTACGGTTTCTTTTCGAAAGGGTTTCGAACCGTTTTACCATGAACGTTTTAAGGGTCGGCTGTCCCGCCGTGATCCTAGTCGCGACAGAGCTGACAAGGTACTATACACTACCGTGACAGTGCTTCCTGCCTGCTTCGTGCTAGCTAACCTCAAGAGTATATCTGCTCTGGTATTCTTTTCTCTCGAAACATGCTTAAAGTCTACTGATGAAAAATGCCCCTTCAACTTGTTGACACAATTCAAGTATGACTGAAGTTAAGGCTCTCTGACTTGGTATTCTTTGAGGATTTACGAGATCACCAGCTATGAGTCACTACAAAGAGTCACTGTTGAGGCCCCGATGTTAAGGGCGACTCTCAACCCAGCTAAGCAAGCCTCATATTCCGCCTGGTTGTTGGATGTTGTGAAGTTAAAACGCAAAGAGATTTCTAAATTAACCTCATCATCACCCTCAACTACCACCCCGGCTCCACTACCTTTTCTGTTCAAGAACCATCAACATATACCGTCCAGTGGGAACGGGATACAGTAGGATTCGCTCCGGTCATCTCCATAATGAAATCTGCTAGTTCCTAAGCCTTGATTGAGTTGTGGGGTTCATAAGTTATATCGAATTCTGATAAATCCACCACCCACTTGATCATTCTCCTTGTAAGATCTGGCTTGTTCAAGACAGTCCGAAGTAGGAGATCCGTCCTAACCACGATAGGGTGCGCATGAAAATAAGGCCTAAGGTGTCGAGAGGCCCATACAACGGACAGGGCGGCTTTCTCTATTTTTTGATAATGACCCTCAGCTCTTTGCAACGTCTTGCCAGTAAAGTACATCGACCTCTGACCCTCTAGAGTTTCCTTTACTAGGGCCACATCTAGAGCATCATCTAACATGACCAAGTACAAAATGAGTCGTTCACCATGGTCAGGCTTTACCAGAATAGGAGGCCTGGACAACACTTCCTTAAGATCCTGGAAAGCCTGTTTCTACTCCTACCCCCACTCAAACTTGGTCTTCTTCAAAAACTTGTATAGAAGGAGAGATCAGTGGGCCATTTTAGGCATAAATCACGCCAGATCAGCTATTATCCCATTCAATGATTGGACATCTCAGAGATTCTTCGGGCTCTGCAGGTTCCGAATTACTTGGCATTTATCTGGTTAGCTTTGATGTCGCACTGCGTTAACATAAAGCCTAGAAATCTTCCAACTATAATTACGAAGGTATATTTTAGGGGGTTCAAACACATGTTGTACTGTCGTAGACACAAGAAGACCTTGCGTAGGTCCTCAATATGGTCTCTCCCGCTAGAGTCTTTGTGATGGTATCATCTATACTTTCACCAGCTTGGTGTGCATCCCTTTAAATACTTTGTTAATCATACGCTGGTATGTGGCCCCAGCGTTATTCAAATCAAACGACATTACAGTGTAACAGAAAACTCCTTTGTCATTAATGAAAGCCGTCCTATCTTGGTCTCCTTCCTACATCGGGATCTGGTTATACCCCGAATACGCATCCATAAAAGAAAGGTATTGATAGCCGGAAGAATTGTCCACCATTCTGTCTATGTTAGGCAAAAGGTAGGGATCATTTGGGCAGTAGTGACTTAAGTCAACATAATCGGTGCATATCCGCCATTTCCCATTTGCCTTTTGCACCATTACCACATTGGACAGCCAAGTAGAATATTAGACTTCTCTAATAAATTTGGCCTTTAGAAGCTCTTTAGTCTACTCACGCAACCTTTTAGGGCCTAACCTTTTTTTCTTCTGAGCAACTGGTCTGGTTTTCAGATAGATAAAGAGTCTGTGGCAGTAGAAGTTGAGATCCATCTCAGACATATCAGCAGCAATCCATGCAAAGAGGTCCTTAAACTCTTTCAACAGTGCAAGCAGACGCTTCTACATGCCAGCCTCTAGGTTATCATTGATATGCGTGATTTTTACCGGGGTATATCCCAAGATGACTTCCCTAGAACCTCCATCCAGCGTGGGTTTGGATGGATTTAGAGGATCGATCTTGAGTTCCACCCTTGGGTCGAGGTCAATCAAATTAATCGATCTAGGTGTGGTTCCTCAATCATTCAACTTTCTCTTCTTATTTACTGCCTCCAACTTCACCAAGTTGAGGCTCAAATTGTAACAGTAGTGAGCCATCTCTTGGTCATCTCGAACAGAGGATACCTTGTTATCCTTGTCAATGAACTTGATTAGGAGGTGCGGTAGAGATGATTGCTTCCATGGCATTCAAAGTAGGTCGGCCTATGATGCAATTGCAAGGTGACTCAACATCTATTACCAAGATTCTAGACTTAACCGTTCTCTCACTGGGCCCCCTTCAAAAATGACAAGGGTGTCTAAATAACCTTTGGTAGGTCGCTTGGCCCCATTGAACACTATCAAATCCTATGTGGAAGGATGTAAATCAAAATCAATAAAGCCCATCTTTTTAAAAACAACTATAAAAAACAACATCACATAAACTACCCTGATCCATAAGAATTCGCTTGACATCCTTGTTAGCAATGATGACGATGATGACAACTACATCGTCTCCTCCTGGGACGGTTGGTAATGATTTTTCTAGTGTATGGTTCTTTCTTTGATATTATTTGTGGCAAGTTTACCCCACGTCAATTGTAGTATAATAAAGTATCATTCCACTGAGGGGTGGTTGTTTAGTAAATATGATTCAAACTATTCTAGCAAGAAAGATATATTAACATGATATGAAGATAAATAAACATGAAACTAAACAAATGAACAGTGTAAGATTTACAAAAGCAATAATGATTTAATTTAAACTGATATTTAAAGACTAGGATTGGATTTCATATATCTTACCCTTCAATACTCCGTATATACTCATTTAGATGGTTTTTAAATTATTGCTTTTTACGCCATAATCAAAGTCATTCATATCGATTCCTCAACTACGAAATTCATAAGAATATTCCCAAATCATCGATTCCTTGATCACTTTGAAAACATCCCAGTATTAAGATCGATTGTTTTGGAATTCGTTTCGTTGATTATTATTCCTAATAATCATCGCAACGAGCACTCCATTTTGATCTATTTTCAGAGATTATTTCCCAATAATTAAAGAAAACTAGAATAAAAAAACTATTGATTAGATAGATCGAGCATTAAGCATAAAATAAAAAGCTAGAAACAATAGAACGAAAATACCAAATATATAAATATATAACAAGCGTATGTCGGGCCTCGAATCGATTATATCCAATCCCAAGGGAATGTTTAGCTACACATGGTAGCCATTACAACTGAATAAAATGATAAAAGAAGTGGAAAGATGAAGAAGAAAGAAGCCCTAAGTCTTTGATAGAGGATGGGTGGTGTAAAGGAAGATTCTCTGATCTATTGCCACTCTCCCTTTTTTTTCAAAATTCCAAAGTTTCCTTTTTATATTTAGTCAATTCACTCAAGTGAATTTAAGCTCGCTTAGGCGAATAAGACTCCTTCAGCTTGAAGAAAAGTCCAGCATCCAGATTCTCCCTTGATAACTCGCTTGAGTGAAGGGCTTGATCAAGCGACTCCATAAATATACTGATTCCTCTGCTTTACATTCGCTTGAGCCATTAGATTGTTTGCTCAAATAATTTCTATTAAATTGGCTTCTGGAAGAATTTTGCTCGAACGGATATGTACTTGCTCAAGCAATTTCTTTTAAATTTTGATTCTGCCATAATTTCGCTTGAGCCATAATTGGTCACTCAAGCGAATGCTTCATGTTTTGGTCACTGGATAAATTTCGCTTAGGCGAACAAAAAGTAGCTCAAGCGAATTCTTCATCCGATACTTCATTTCTTTTTTTCCTCCTACTCGCTCAAGCGATTCTGTGATCCGCTCAAGCGTTTTCCAAGCTTGCTTAAGCGAGTTAGTCATATCTTTGGGCTTTTCTCAGCTTTAAATGGGGAATTTCTTCAAAAACTCTTCCTTCTTATCTTCCTCATCCTTTTCATTTATATTTACATAAAAACTTGGGATAAGGGATACATATTTACTACAATCATAACAAAATTATCTGAATTCTAATTTCATTAATTAATACATGATAAATAATCCAGACATATTGATATTCTAACAAAATCATGCCTGACTGAATAAGAAATATACATATTTTAGGCATTTATCAATGGTGGGGCCAAAATCATCATCAGAGAAGGATATCGGAGAGGCTTGCACGCCCTCGTGGAATGGGCGATTATCCTAGAGTTGGCCTTGGATAGAGAGGATCATCTGGTGGTGGTTCTTGCGAGCTCGGATCGACACCCTACCCCCTACAAAGCCTCCAGTAATCATTTCAATAACTTCGTGCCTACCACGCTAAGGTAGCATGGGTGTCTTGTCCTTCTGTGTGACATTAGTAATCACTATGCCTTTCTGCTTCTCAACTGCAGTTAATCTTTCTATGGGACCCCGGCTATTGTGACCATTTTCATCCCGGTCCCTATTCCACTTCTCAATTCGGTCTGGCTCATTGAGGGACCTATCCTTAAAGAGGTACTACTTCAGATTCCCCTCACGTTTGAGAACTTCAACAACATCCTTCAAAGATCTACACTCATCAGTAGAGTGTTCTGTCTATTCATGGAAATCACAATACTTGCGAGGATTTCCCAGTCTCTTTGCTGGGGTCGGCCTCCTGATCCCGTACACGCTAAATGCAAGCCAACCTACTTCTCTCAAAATCTACGAAGGTTGGGTGTTCAACAGTGCATAATGATTAAAGGCAGAAACACACCTTTCTTGTTGCTTGGGTTATGGGTCCCTGAACTTCTCCTTCTGAAAAGGTCTTTCTGGCCTAGCCCTTTCTTTCTCATTCTCCTTCTCCTTTGATGGGTGTGGCGCTGGGTGAGTTGGTTTTGCTCTCGCCGCTATGGCCTCAAGATGCATCTCGATACCAACATACTTTGATGCCTTTTTTTGAAACTTCTCAAAAAAGGCCGGCAGGCTCTTAGCCAGAGATAACACAAAGGCGAACTTAGGTTGCAAAGCTTCAATGACGATATGCAACTAGATTGCTTCAGTTAAGTTAGGCACCATCGCCACTTCCTTATAGAACCTTTTAAGGAAGTCCTTCAAAGATTCACTTTCTCCCTGCCTTATCTGGGCAAGGGGGTGTGAAGTCTTGAGCACATCTCTAGAAGTGACAAAGTGTTCCCCAAAAGCCTCTGCCATGTCTTCCTAAGAGTCTATCAACCTAGTTAGTAATCTTTTGAACCAACTCAGAGACTATCTAGTTAAAGTATGAGGAAACATATGACACATCACATCCTTCTCAGCTCCCAAGAATATCGCCTTATACACATAGGCATCAAGGTGTTTACTTGGGTCAGTCTCACCTGAATACTTCCTTATAGAAGGGGGTTGTATCATTTGTAAGTGCCTGGGAATAGGCACGCTCATCAACCTTCTTGAAAATGGGACGCTAAGTCTACAGGCTTCCATCGTCACCACCGCTGGGTTCTTCCTCCTGACCCTTGTCTGGTCATCTGAGTCTTAAGACTGCTCCGTCTCATAGTACGTGGGGATTTTGGAATACTGAATAGGTTCAGACTTTTCCCTCCTAGAATCCTCATGCGTCTCTTCATCCTGGAGGATAACCTTCTCCTCCACTTTCTTACGGTCCTGCTTCAATTTAGCCAACTCCTCCCTGAGCTGCCTGATGATATCGTCACGAGGATCGGGAATCCCCATTGCTACTAACCTTCTGGAACTTACACCAGGGGAATCAAAGATCAACCGCCTATTCTCTAAGTGTGCGACATCTTCAACATGTCCCTCCTGGGGACCTCTCAAGTTTCCTTCCATCGGTACCTCGAAACTTCTGCGAAAAATGGGAATCAATTTAAAGAGTCCCACTAGGTGTGCCAATGAACTGGTCTAAACTGAGGTACGCGATCCGGTGTAGGAACCAACCACCAATGTTCTGCTATATGTGATTTGTGCACCGGTCCAGTAGGGATCTGATATTATAGACCTTATTCTAGTTGGGAATTAGGGGACTTAGAGTCTTAAAGAATTAACACACCAAGCTTTTGCATTAAGGGTGAAAGGTGGTGCCACCTGCAAAGGCACTCCGACGCTCAAGTCAGTAAACAGATTGAGAAAGTAGTAAGCTTAAGCATAAGTTAGAGAATGAGAAAATGTACCATTGTTGTGGATTCTTTGGTATTTATATGCATGGGAGGGACGTAAGAGTCCCTTAGGGTTAGGGTACATTCCGTACCATGTGTCAATATGACTCTGTAAAAAGTTGACACGACACGGGTGCCTCCGCGTCTCCAACAAACGTCTCTCCCAACAGGTGTACCTTGTACTATTTGTCGAGTTGGCAGGTTACTTTTCGGTATGCATTGGTGATGACCTAGATTTTTTGGTATAAAGAGAATAGCTTATACCGGTATATTAATCTTAAGTTTCACCCACGACACTAGTATATGACAAAGCGGCTAAAATTACACTTTTACCCTTGGATCGGTATTTAGACCGAATCAAATAGGTTAAGTCAAACTAAATTAGATTGGATTATAATGTTGTGATGAACAATGTAATTTATTCTCATTCTTAACAACATATTAGAATATAAAGGTAATCAATAATAAAGCACAAGAGAATATAGGAATAAGAATAAGTGAGCGGTAACATCTTGGTTTGAAATTAAGAGGATATATTATAAATCTAGAATATTGGTTACTTAACATTAAATAAAATAAGAATAATTGAATTAAATTGAATTAAACTATTTTATACCTCTTCTTAATTTCTTTCTTCTCCCTTTCTCTGTGTTTTATCCTTCCCGTGCCTCACTCTTTTCACGCGTGCCATCTTCTTTAATTCAGCTTCATCATTTCCAGCTTCATCTTCATGATCATCTCCTCTACGTAATTGATCTCATGTTGGAACCATAAGGTAAGAATTGGTACCTTCCAATCCCTTTCTTCTTTTTCTCCCTTTTCTCTTAGCCATGCCTGGGAACTAATTTCCTCTCCTCTTTGGCAGGCCATGGCTACCATTGGTGAAACCGTGGGAAGCTTCACATGGAAATCATGTCTTTGAGCTCATAAGGTAAGAATTAGGCTATGGTTTGTCCCTTGTCACTTTCGGCCATGAGAAATGAACATCCATTGCTCCATTTACATCATTCTAATCTTGATTCATGCTAGGCAGCGTTTGGGAACTAGGTTCGAAAGGAAATGAAAAGGGTTTTTTGTGCCAGAAGTGATTAAGAGTGTCATTGCAAAACGCCGCCGTATTTTGGTAAGTTGAAACTTATCAAAATTATGGTGAATTGATAACTTTAGCTCCAAAATATATAAGGTAACGTACGGATCATTAAAATTAATTGTTGTTAATTTTAAGAATTATCGACTTTGGAAATTAGTAATCAAAAACAAAATTAGAACGGGTGGATAGCGTTCGTCCCTGATAATGGTAATCAGGTGGTTCATTAATGATTTGTGATTGTTGTGAGCATGACATTTGCATTTAGATGCATACAGGACTGTAGGGGACCTATGATGTCGGCTCAGAGGGAAGGGCGGCCTTTGGATAGACAAAGACCCTGTGTGGTTTCCTCTAGATTCCACAACCGCCTTAGATTGGGTTCAAGGACGACCCGCAACACCTGAGTTGAGTTGCCATTGTGTCACTGAGAGTGACTGGTGTTGTATTATGGGCGAGCGCGATTCAGTACTGGTAAAAAGGATTGATTATATATGTTGAGAAAATTATATACTATAGTATAAATCTCATTAATAGAGTCAGATTCGCATGTATATACATTTGCATATAGACATTGGAATTGAGATATTACAACACAACTTACGATATGTATCATTGTGATTGATGCATTTGTGATGATGCAAACATGTTAAATGGCAATGTGAAGAATGATGATTTATGTATTAATATGATGATTATAGAACTGGATATGTATTAGTATGTACAATAGTGAAACTCAGTTCAATACCTGTCATTTATCATATATATGCTCACCCCTAAACTTGTGGTTTTTTAGTGGATTTGGACCAAGACGAGGAATGATGATTAGCCATATGGAATCCATTAGCCATGTGTGTGTGGATATTTGTATAACTTTAGTATAGTAAGCCTTGGCCGGCTTCTGATATATATATATATACACTTTGTATAATGGATTAGGTAGTTGACACAATGGAGGTTTAGAATTGATTTTGATATAATCTTGTAAGTTTTGATGATGTTGATATGCATGATGATAGATTGGACTTGGTTAGATATGAATGAATTAATAATGATGAATTTATGGTTGGAATGCCTAGGAATCCGTCACATATTCCATATACTAATGAATTGATATGATGGACAGGAATTGTGTTTGTTCTATTGGATATGAGATGTTTGAATGAGATTGAAATGGTTTCATATGAATGGACTTAATAAATGGCTTGTAGAACCATTGATATTCATGTATAATTGGAAATTGAACAAGTCAAAATGGAATTCGTGAGGTTCTAAAAACTCTAGATAGGTTTAATAGCTTGTATTTAGTATTTAGAGAGTGTGTGAATTAGAATAGTCCAATATGAATGGAAATTGATAGGTTAAGTTGGGTGGAAAAGGCCTAAGTTGGCCAAATTGTATTTTTGGGCATAACATGTTTGTTTTTAAGAATTTTGGAGCGTGACTTATTGTCATAGGTCATAACTGATGTGTTTTAGCTGGTGTCAAAGTTTGGTAATGTTTGAAGGTCATTTAGGAAAGTTAGGTGTGTAGAACTTAGCCTGAAGGTTAAAATTGTACATCATTCTACATTCTATATGTCTAATAATCGATTACAGGATTTGTGTAATTGATTATCAGAGAGTAAACCCTGTAAAATTATGTAGGAATCTCGCAGATAATCGATTATGGTAATTGATTACATGTCTGGTAATCAATTGCACATCTCTGGTAATTGATAATGTGTAACCGATTACCAAACACATTTAATTTAATGTTTTAACGTAAAGTTAGAATATTTAATTAATGAGATTAATTTATTATGTAAATAGTTATTTTAATATTTTAAATAGATAATAAAATAAAATATAAAAAATCTAGTTTTTTTTCTCAAAAGTTAAACCGTGAATGAATATTTTGAAAACTGAAAACATGTCTATTTTTTTCTTTTGTTAATAGCTTCTTGTACTTTGGGGACTCAATTTGTTAATGCTTTCAATAACAATAAATAAAAAAAAAAACTCGTGCTAATTAAATTTCCTGCTATTGTACTTTCTTTAGGGGACAAGCAAGGTCTCGACCAAACTTAAAGGCTAAAATCTTTTAGAGAGAGAGATTACCAAAGTAAATATTATCCCTCCAATTCGTATCCCTGCAACTATTTATCAACTACACTTTAATTTGTTGGTATTTTTAACCTATTGTATTGTGTGGTTGATCTCATCTTGTACTTGGCCATATTTGAGAACCTAACACTAACCTAAGAGAATATCTTGATTTTATTAATTATTGAGAATACTGGGTGTGCAAATCAAGAATTTGCTTTTATTTAGCATCAGCCACGCAAATTACTTCATTTATATTTGGAATTGTGTGTTAGCGTCAGTAGTGGCTCTATCTTGGGGCACCCACTTGTTACTTGTTGGCGTTTTAAAGATGAACGAAAGTGATGGTTTAATGCTTTACATTATTTTCTAATTCTAAGATGCCCATTTTATTCTGAGGAATTGATAGGAAAGAAAAGGGGGATTTGGAATTTTGTTTTGTTCAGTTTTTTTTATTTGGAGAATCATTAGCTGTTCTTCTATGTACGTATATGTTTCTCATGTGTGTAACCAAAAATTGGTCCTCGTGAGAAAAAAAAAATAATTTTGGTGCTAATTTGGGCGGGAATGGAAATTTCATTATAAGAATATGCGAGATTAAAGTGAAGTTGCATAATAGTTTTATTTTATATCATTATTATATTTAAATTATTCACGTGTTGTATGACACCTACATCTAAAGGAGTATTTGATCCACCAATCAATAAGATATTTGATTAATTTTTGTTTTACACGTGTTATTCAAAGGAGAAGGGAAGAAAAACGAAAAGAAAGCCAATCCAAATCCCACTATAAAATTCCATAAACATTTTATTAATGAAAACGCACTTTACAATTTCAGCACATAATATGGGTGAATATATCAGCTTGCACGCTAACAAACAATTAATGGACTGCACACAAAAAAAGCATATAAACGAAGGATGACAGTATTAGACGGCATGAATTTACAGAAATTAAGGTATGAGAATGATTCATGCAGAGGAACATTCTGGAGGAAGTCCTTGTGGAAAACGTTTGGTATCAGTGCAATAGTTGTAAATCATGTAGTTCTTTTGCACCCAACGAATCTTGGCTTGGCCAGTGGCGTCCAATGATTGGCCAGAAGGAGAAGTGTTGGAAGGTTGGGCATTGAAGTTTCTGTAAGAGGCAGTGAATGGGGCTTTGCTCCAATCCGTTTTGACTAGGCCACCCCTTGTGGCCCAATCATCAGCATTCCAAAGGCTTGAGTATATCCTCATGGCTTGGTTCTTTGGATATGCAACCCCTTTTGACTCCAAATTCCTGAACTCTCTTATTGGTGTCCCATCCACTGAGAATCTGTTACGTAGTGAAAATTGTTAGTTACTATCATCAACTTGCTAATAATATATAACATATAATATATATACAAAAATGTGTACATGATGCTTTGAGGATTCCATTGGATGGAGTATGTGTGGAAGTCCTTGGTGGGGTCGAACCATAAATAGAACTGTTGCTCTCTGTTGCCCTTCCCCTGAGTGAATACGTTCGTGTGAAGAATATATGGGTCTCCACTCAAGTTACCCAGAAATTCAAAGTCTATTTCATCATGAGCTGACCCCAACGAAGATAACTGCGCCACTCACAACTATAAATATTAATTATTTCTATCCACCGCATGTCAAAACATTATATTCAATAACAAAATCTAATTAAAACACATTTACAGTTAAACATGATTTTGTTTCCCTTACAATAACTTATATATTTAACTCAACAAATTGAGTGAGTCAGTTAATCAGGAATTAATAAGTCATTGAAAATTATTGACATTAGAAATCATATATACTCTTTCTGAATATGATTATAAGTAAATTTTAAGAAATATTTTTCATCTTAAATATAAGTAAAAATATTTTTTAATGTCATTAAATATTAAATGAGATTAAGGGACTTCATATAAAGACTACCTTTAGTTTCAAACGAAATTTTTTAGTCTTTATATATATAAAAAATTATATTTTTCTAATATCATTAAATACTTGTTTATTTACTAAATATATCTAACATAACTAATTCTTTGTATAATGTATGATACTAAAAATATTTTAAAAAACTAAATCAATATTTAATAATATTAACGTAAATAACTAATTTCAATCATTATTCTTAATATATATAAAATTAGTTATTTTTATTTATATTTAAAACCGAAGGTAATACACCACATATTTAATAAAATTAATATAAATAACAACTCTTAATTAACTTTTTTAATCTATATGAAATCTTTCTAATTTATTTTTAATTAGGATAAGTAGGAGCATTTCGTTTAAATTTATTGTTTGACGCTTCATGACTTAAACTCATTCCATAAATATATATATATGCTTTTTATATTACCATGCATTAATGACACATTACTATAACAATTTCAGTTGTTGCATGAATATATCATGCTGGCATGACTAAGTGACGCAATTACTTTAAAGTTTTCATGATATATAATTTAAGAAAGAGCTTTGTATATCTTTTTATCGGTTGTAGGCTAGGCCTTTGTTTTATTCTTTCATATTCACCAAAAAGTTGAATATATATTGTACAGCTAGTGTGTGTATTTTACTATTCAATAAGAAAAAGTGTATTAATTAGTATGAGGTAAAAGTAAATTAAAAAACGCTTACATAATAGGCGGTGACAGTGCCAGCAGAGTTACCAGGAACAAGCTTGAGCTGCATGTCAATTTTTCCAAACAAGTACTCTTTTTTGGAACGAAAACCAGAACCAGAGGTTCTGTCTAGGGACAGGGTAAGAAGTTGTCCATTTTCAAGGATTTTGGCACGGCTATCTCCCCATGTTATATCAAAGTCTTGGTTAAAGTTACCAGCAGTGGCCACACCCACAAACGTGGCTACAACCAGAAGACACCCAAAAAGGTACTTGCTTTTCATTCCTAAAAACCCCTTCCAAGTATTTGGTTTTGGTTTGTATTTGGCTCAAGTGCATGCAAAATAAGTTGTGAAGCTAAGCTATATATAGAGAGTGCATTAAGAGGCAATGATTAATGTAAAGGAAAGGAAGATATTGGATGGTTTGAATGTGGTAGAGTTGGTTGTGAAAATTTTACAAGAGTGAAGAGAGGGAGGTGTATCCTATTGGTTGACTTGGCTAAGCTTAGTGTGGGACCATGACAGCTAATGAGGATGATATCCAAGTGTTGTCCAATCATTAATTTGGGTTTTAACTTTTTGGCAAAAAAATTATCCTATATGGCTATACTTATATGAGGTTTAATTGGTTTTCAATTTTCTAAACATCAAATCAAATTGGCTGCTGCCTGCTGTCCAATCTTTCCAGTTATAATAATCTTCTCCCAAGTTGATTGTTTCATGAATCAGCACACAGTTACTTTCCAGCTGAAGTGCCTTCTATTCTACATAAGCATTTAACTGACTTTAAAAATCGATTATATTTTATTACACCGTTTTTGACTTTTAATTCAATGGACAACAAAAACAACCTTAGCTATAGTGTGGGACTATGGTAAATTAATTAACATATGCTAAAACTCTCGCTAAAGGCACCCTTTTTTCATTGGCTGCAAGTTTTTTAAGACAATATTAAGTTGAGGGAAAGTTTGTCTTCATGAAATTAGGTTGGGAAAGAGCATTAATCTCAACCTGTATTTAGATGAAAATATGTGTTATTTACCTTCGATTTCTGAAATCAAATTCAAACCTTAAATAGTGAACGAGTGAATAGGTGAACCAACCTATCCAATTATTGGACCGCACCTTTATAAAAGATATATACATCAAGTAAGCAATTACGTGGAGTTTCAAAACCTGTGTACGAAATTTTTGTAGGCACTAATTAATTTTGTAAGAAAAATATATGAAGGGATGGAAGAAAGACAATCTTTAGAGGAAAATGATCGATAAACTCCCTTTTATTTTGAGAGTGTTTTTAGGGAAACAAAAAGGAAAGAAAAATAAAAGAGACAAGAAATGAAAGATACAGGTGACAGTGATAAGCTGAGAAGAGAGAGATACGAAGAAAGATGAGTGTCAAGTTAAAATAATGTCTTTATAATTAATGTATACTGTAATTTTATGGTATTTGTTAATTGAAAAATAATTTCTAGTTTAGTTTCAATTGATATATCTAAAAAAGGGATATAATGATTTGTTAGTTTAAGACTAACATAAATTTGATAAACTGAATTAGATCTTTTAACGTTTTATGACTGTATATGTATCTTGTTTGTATTATTATAGATGGTTAAAAATTATTAGTTTTAATGATTTAAATCAAGTTTCAACATCAACAAATGATTAATTTAAAGGGTATGTTATAAATAAATAAAAAAATCCTTAACAGGAAAGTTAACCTTACTGCATGATCTTAATTTGAATAAAATTGTTTCCACTACAAAAATATATATATTTATGATTGACCCAAACATATGATTCAAGAATTTAGGTTACTTTAGTCTTATCATTGTATATGGCATAAAGTTGTACAAAGTAGGAATGGCCAAATTTGTGGATCCGTATTGCAGAATAAAAGGAATGGTTAGTTTATTTTGTAGTGGCGATGATGAAGATGTTAATTAAATTTCGGGGAAGGTCAGGGAAGTCACCCAAACAAACAAATAAATAAACAAACATCAATTCCATCTATTTTCTGCCTAACTTGGGGTCTTACACTGGTCAAATGTTGCTTTCATTTAAAGCTGGTAGTGATTCGACAATAGTGATGGCAACTAACAAATTTATTATTTTCATTTTAAAATTTTATAAATCTTGACATTTATTTATTTTTAATTTCTCATTAATTAGCATATTAGTATATTAATATATCTTTGTTATTAATAGAAGATTCTATTTATTCGGTAGTTAAATGAATATCAAAGTTTTTATTAATATATTTTATGCAAATTTGAGTCCAGAAGTTTATTCTTACAGAATTTCAAAGCAAATGTACTTTTAGGTAACTCAAATTTAATGAATGTTAAGTAAAATTAATGAAATTAGAAGTTAGATTAATTGAAAGTTAAAAAAACATAAATTAACTATTGTACTATTTGATAAATGTAAAAAGATATTGATTTTGTTTGTATATTGGTCCTCAATCTATGACATTGGACTATCCTTAGTATGAGTAAAGCATGTTCCCGTATGGGACACATGACAATGTTATAGCCCCGGTATATGTCTCCTTTTAATGACCAAAGTTCCTGTATACTAACGCTCAATGAGCCTAGTCATCTATCGGGGGCACATTAGTGCAACATGTAAAGCATGTCGGGCATGTCCAAGTAGGTGTCAGTTTGTCCCCATGATTTGTGAATCCATACTGACCTAACGTCACGTAAGACTCAACTGTCACTCATTTCTATAAATATTTATCGTTTATGACTCATTAAACTATGTGTGTGATACTGAGACTAATGTTTCAGCTTCATTATTAACCATTTAGACTGACTTGAGCGTCGTAGAATCTTTACATGTGGCACCTTCATTCGCCCTTCAATGCGAGGGTTGGTGTGATGACTGGAAAACCGATATAAAGACTCTTGACTCCCCACTGGACCAAGAGAGTTAATATCGGATCTCCGCTGGACCGGTGTAATATCTACGAGAGAAGTTAAGACTGATACTAACACCGAAATGTTATCCCTATATCGGATAATTCATTGGCACGTCTAGTAGGACCCGTTAAAGGTATTCCTACAGCTCATCAGCAAGTCTTCATGGATGCAAGTGGTCAAGTTCTTAGCAGTCATATCGAGGATGTCTCACATTTAAAAACCCGACGCCTTATAACGTCGGATTCATTGTCACATTGGCATCTACCTAACAAAGCACTCAACAGGGTGCCATGATGCCACCTCTAAATCCTCGCGATGAGATCATATTCCAGCTTAGGGTAGAGTTAGTCAAGTTAAGAGAGAATGCATCCAGCTAAAGCAGCGACATGTGACCCAACACCAACCCCAACTCAAGACATCTCACCACGAGGTATCATTGACTCCATCCTACTCTACAATCTTTATTTCCAAGGACGAACTCCAATCCCACTATAGGGAAGATCGATATTTCTCTGCGAAGAAGAAACCTTAAAACCGGTGTCGCCTCGACAGGGTACAAGCTGAATGTACCTTTCTCCAAGAGACTAATGGGAATTCCTATTCCCAAAAATCTACAGACCACCCAGCCATTATCAATCGGCAAGTACACAAGAGATTTAGATCCAAGCAAGCATCTTGATGCATATACCTATGAGGCCATGTTCCTAGAATCCTTACTGGCAAAGCCCTCCCCTCCAGGTCCATTGACTCTCGAACCAACATGGTTGGAACTTTTGGTGACCACTTTGTTATTTCTAGAGATATTCCTAAAACGTCTCACACATTGGTCTAAATTAAATAAGGAGAGAGAGAATCCCTAAAGGAGTTTTTGAAAAGGTTTTACAAAGACGCCATCATGGTACCTGACCTGATAAAGGCAATTTAGCTCTACATAATTATTGAGGCACTCCAACCAGGTCTTAACGCGAGACATAAAGTCCCACGTGGCTTTTGCATGGATTGAATTGGTGCGGAAGGGCATGAGACAATATGTCCCTCGGCATTTGGTTTAAGCATGGTACATTTTACTTTTAGTGTGGCACTATGTCTCACGCTAATGCTTGTAGTGTAACGTTTGGTTACTTTATCCATTATTAAAAATAAACTCAATATATACAATAATAAAATTTTGTTAAGATTGTTAAATGTATATTAAGAAATATAATTAATTAAAGAATTATAATTAATTAATATCTTTTTAGTCATATTTTTCTTAACATGCCCATTTTTATTTTTTAAAAATGAAGCTTCCATATTTAGAAGGGTGTTTAATACTCTAAACTAATTATTTCGATTAATTATGTTAAACATTTTATATTTTATTTTAGAATATTTTTAATAAATGACAAAAATGCATGTTGGATAACTTATGGCGGGGTTTAAAGTTAATTAGTTCTCTAACTTTGGTTTGATTTAGTTTGAATATCTAATAAGTTTTGAAAATATAAGTCCCAAATTGATCCTTTTGTTTGTTACATTAATTTCATAATTTTGTCCGATTGAATTTGGTGAAATAATTATTTTAAAAAAGAAAATAAAACAAACAAATTTTAAGGAAGAAACTTATATTTGGTAAGATAAATTATGAAATTTAATACAAAAATGACAAATCTTGTGATTCGGTTTAGATAACGGCCCATGGGTAAAAAGGTAATACCATATGCTTTTCAAACATGAGCTGGTGTCACAGACGATACCTCAGAACTATAACCGGTGTGAACCATTCTCTCTACACTTAGAAATCCAGGTCATCACCTAGCATAGCGGAAAGTGACATGTCAACTCGACAGATTGTACACAGTACAACCGTTGGAAAAGATGTATGGAGGCGCATACGTCGTGTGTCAGCTTTTTGTAGAATCATACTGACACACGTTACAAAATGACCCTCCTCGGAACCACCACCCTGGTATCTTCCAATATTTTCTGTTTCTTTGAGACTTTGGGAGATGACGCCTTCTCTTCTTCACTCCCTTGGACGTTCTTCCTTTTCTTTTTCTTTTGCTATTGCTCCGGGCGAACCTCTTCAGCACCATCAATCAAAGGAATATCTCCCAGAACCCCCGAGGTGAGCAGTATAGACTCTGTCTGGGCCTTGGCTGCGTTCCTCTTTGCTTATATCTCGTTTTTAGCAAGGTTTGGCCAGGCCCCAACCAACAAATTTTTCAAAGCATTCATAGCTTCGCATCCCTCAATTTGTCCTGTAACAAGAAGAATCAACATATTAGTATAATGCATAATTTATGACAAATTGTAATCATATGAAGGACAAACAGGGAAATTACTCAAGTACAAAGCACGCTCACTTGCAGTCCATAATAAGCGTTTGTAAGAAAATTTCACATAACAGGAAGAATAGTCACGCATGGCGCTTAGGACCTCTATCGATTTAGGAGATAGCTCACTCTCATATGTGAAGTAGGCTTTCCCAGTGAGGAGAAAATGTTCATGGGTCCAGGCCGAAGGGAATCTGTTTATGTCGTCCTTGTTACGCCAGAACACTTGCTTGTTCGACTCCACACAAATCCTTAGAAAAGATTTTTTGAAGCTCTTCCCCTCTGTTTTTGTCGACTCTGTGAAAGCTTCAAAATTGATAATCTTTGCATCACACCGGAGTGTGACAAAGCTTATACCACCGACATTGTTAGATCGCCATACTACTTTGCAGTAATAAAAGAACATGGCCACAGTAGGTGTGAACTTAAAATGCTCTACCAACACTTCCAAGGCAAGCATCAACCCCCAGCCATTGGGATACAGTTGCGAGGGGGCGCACTCTAGAAACCTCAAGATACCCATCTTGAAGCTAGTCAACTGAAATTGAACTCCGAGCGGTGAAAATAGAAAATCATACATAAATAGACTCCTATCGTCTGCAGGAGCATGGCAGATCCTATCGTCGGGAAAGGGCAAGAACCATGAATCTGTTCTTGTAATTCTCTTCGGAGTGGACTTGGTACCCCAGATTGATTCTCGCCCCGTCCTCCCTGGCGTGTTTGGATGTGATTTCTTTGATTTTGTCTTTGACCCAGTAATAGGGATATTTTTCAACTTCACCATATTAATCCAGTGTGCCACCACATTCCTACACCCCGATGTCGTCTGAATGGTCCAAATTGGCTCACCATATTCTTTAGCGGTCATGGTTTGAATGACGTTTTCAAAGGCATGAACACCATTATAAAAAGCCTTGAGCTCGATGAGGATTCTGAGGAGGGTAGCCTCATCCAACACCTTGTTGGACGAGCTTGCCCCTTTTTGAACGACGTGGCCTAGCCCTGGAAGGATTCACTAAAATCCTTCCTCCCTGATAACCTGAACCAACGTTACCCCTCCTACCACACATGGTCGTTATACTACTGAATCAAATGAAGTAACAGAAAGGGTAAGAGAAGGTTACCTAAGTAAAAGTGAAGGTAGGGTTAGCCTCTTGAACTTCACACAAACTAAAGAATCACTAGTGTCTTCACAAATTGCTCAGAGTTTACCTAAGGTTGAAGAAGGCAAGTGCTTCCCCAAAATGCCAAGTCCACTTTTTATAGTTGTGGCTAGGGGCAAGTTAGACGACGGTTTAAAGTTTAAGGCGTGTCATTTAGAAAAGAAAAACATGCGTCATTCCAGGAATAATAATTGGCAAAGTTGTTGTTTCAAATCATAGCGCGCGAAGGTTACGTCGTTTGGGAAATTAATGGGCCCCAATTTTTGAAATTTTAAGGCCCAATATGAAGAAAGGGCTGTAACAGTTACAAGTGGTGATTGGTTAGCCTTCGTTACAAAACAATCATTTATATTTTTACATTATTGGCAATAAATGCCTATCATTGCACAACTAAAAAAACCCTAAACAGCTACCTTAAATTAGCGACCACAGTATCCCGTCGCTAATTAGCGACCGTATTAGCGACCGCAGTGTAACGAAAAGGGACCAAGAAGATGTTAGCGACTCATGTAGCGACCGAGTCGTCTATCGGTCGCTAACAATTATAAACACCGTCGCTAGCAGCGTCGCTATTTTGGAGCTCCACCTTGTTTTCCTTTCCCGCCAGGGTTTTCTGTTGGCGCCAAATCGTAGCGACGGTATTCGCCGTCGCTAACACTCCCCTAACTATAGCGACGGACTTAATGCGTCGCTATAGTTTGTTCTAGCGACGGCAATACGGAACCGTCGCTATGATTTTGGCATTCCCTCCAAATTTTTTGTTTTAATAATGGAAGGTAGCGACGGTATCAACCTACCGTCGCCACGTTTCAGTATTTTAGTGATGGTGTATCGTGCCGTCGCTATCGTTTATGGTCTTCCCTCCATAATTTTGCTTTTTAAAAAGGAAAGTAGTGACGGTGTGGATGATACCGTCGCTAATAAGTTTAGGATTAGGGACGGATAGGTTTGCCGTCGCTACTACTCGGGAGTAGTGACGGATATTTGTTGCCGTCGCTAATATTGAGGGGTTTAGGGACGGAACTTGTTGCCGTCGCTAACTGTCAGTAATACTCGCCCACAACCTCCCCCCAAATCAGTTGCCCTAACTTTCCCTCCCTAAATCCGTCACCCTCTGTCTCTGTGTCTCCTCTCCTCCGTCGTTCCTCCCTCTCCTCCGTCGTTCGTCGGCACCCATTCCCTCCGTTCCTTCTCGAAACCGTCCCTCCCTCCCTCCCTCCCTTCCCCGGCTCATTCCCTCCGTACGAGGTCTCTCCTCCGTCGTTCCCTCCCTCCCTCCCTGTGTCTCCTCCGTCGTTCCCTCCGTCCCTCCCTCTGTCGGCACCCATTCCCTGGTTCACCGGTGGCTACGCTCCCCTCTCCCCTTTCGTGGACAGGTTAGTTCATTTTGTTGCTTGCCAAATGTTGCTTATGATTGTTTTGTTGAAGTGTTGAATGTTCTGAAAATTTGCTTGTATATTTTGTTGAAGTGTTGATATGTTGTATGATGCTTTGAAAAATATCATGATGCCCATATATCAAATTGACATTGCAATTTGCAAATTCGAACAGAAACTTTCCCTTAAAAACAACATCGCATTTGCATTTTACAATTCTAATCATGTATAAATAAATATAATAAGAACAGGACAATACATCTAAATCATACTTTCAACATGAAACCACTCTAGTCAGACTAAATAAGTAAGTTTCCCTTTGTTACTTGTATCTGTTATGGATACAGGTATAATAATCTGTGTATTTTCTATCCAGTCTGCTAAATAACCTGTTGTTTTGTATTTTATATAGTTACTAAAATTCTCAATTGTCATTCCACTAATTGTATTATCACTAGTTTGTACTAATAATTTTAAATTATTAATCCATGTTAAAACTAGTTCTTCTGAATTAGTAGCACAATCTATATTCAATATTCCATTTATAATATTCCGTTCTTTTTCTATGAACTTAGATGGCATACTCTTATTAATTTTACCATTTTTTTCTACATATCCTCGACTATAAATATAGTCTTGATAATTTCTATTATTACTATTAGTTCTATTAGGATTACTAGTTTGACCAAATTCCGAGTATTCTAGTTCTGAAGTTCTTGGTCTTTTAGGTGTTTGTGGAGGCGTAGGTTTAGTCTCCATTCTAGCTGTTGGTCCTTCATCATCACTATCTATCCCATAAATTATTCCTTGATGATCTTCGTCTTCCAATTTTGCCATATACGTATTTTCTAAATGTAATTTCTCAACTAATTCTGTTAGCTTTTCTATTTGTTCTATTATTTTCTAAATGGTGGTTCTATAGTTATTCCTGTAGCTGGTTTTTTCTGAAAGAAACTTATTAAGTCTTCCTTGGTTAAACATTTTTGTTTTTGTTGTTGCTGTACTAAATTTTGTAAAATTTGTAAAGCTTCTTCAGGTTCTAAGCATTTCTGACTAGATTCTGCTTCAGACTCTTTTCCTTGTTGTTTTAAATAATCTATTAAAGATTGATACTTATATTTATTCTCTTTTGGTCTTCTAAGGCCATTCTGAATATCTTCTAAGCAGTCAGCACAAGCATGAATCTAAAGTCATTCATGTTTGTCTTCCAAAATAATTTAAATTTAAGAATGGCTAAACTATCACACCCAACGATAAGAAAAAACCAACAACCATTTGTTGATAAGGTGCTACTGTAACTTTTAACTACACAGTTGTCAAGGGATAAGAGAGATACATTGATTGGACTGCAAGAGTTGGAAAAATAAGGATATTAGGAGATAAACACTAAAATGAGAGTATATCTTCATGAACCAGGCAAAGCCAAAACAATAAAATTGACTTTTTCTTCCAAACTAAGTTCACTCTAATTAAATATGACTAAGTGCTTGTTTGTTTAACTCCTTCACCATGCGTTACCAAATCCCAAGGCCGGTTAGGTTCACATTTTCTGGAAGCAACTCATAGTTGCTCCCGTCAAACACCTGGTGGCTCGGTAATAATACACAGGCTATAAGTAAGTTCATCAAATAGCTTATACAACATCTTTTGGATTTGCACAAGTATCTTTCACAGGAGGCAGTTTCAAGCATGGTTAGCCACTAAATGCGGACACATATCCCCGGAAAGATTCCATCCTTTGTTAGATTTCCAACTGTTGTTCACCACTTTTCCAGGGACTAACTCCTTCGTTATTGCACAATGCTCATTCAACCAAAAAACTATTCTAACTTGTCTTTTTTCTTGTTTTTCCGATAGTAGTTAAATAGCGGAATCGCGGCCGCTATAGCGCAGCGATGGAGCGGAGCGAACCCCCTGTGCGACGGCGCTGGGATTGCGGGCGAGAATCAAATAGCGGCGCTATTTCCGCTATAGCGGGCGCCCGGATCGCGGTGGATCGCGGCAGATTGCCGCCGTGACCTTCTGCTGTTGGTAAAACAGCGCCGTTTCTGTTTTTATTAAGGGTATCCAGGTAATTTCTCCCCCTTTCTCCCTTAATTCAGAAAACCTAAACTTTCCTCTTCCTCTCCCTCTTCTCCCGTTTCTCCCATTTCTCTCTTTTTCTCTCTGCTGCAAGCATGCAACAACTTCTTCTCTTGCGCGACCTTCTCCTTCTCCGGCGAGCTCTGCAACTCCGGCCACCACTGCAGCAAGAGAAACAGCTACGGGTCTTCTCTATTTTAGTTTTCAGTAGCCTTAAACAGCCCCAGCCACTACTATTTTCAGGCTTTCCTTCTTCCTCTACTCCCTCCCTTCACTGTTTTGCATATCCATTCTCCGACGAGCTTCTCTGGCGACCTCTGTAACTCTGGCCACCACTGCTGCAGCTCCAACAGTTGTGCCTCCTTTTTTTTTCTATTTTTCAGCAGCCTTAAACACTCCAAATCACTACTGCAGCAGAGGTCTCCTACAGCTACCATATTTCCCCTCCTTTTTCTGGTTCAGCAGTTGGAGAATGGCAGCACTTGGTGGTCAGGCTATAGACACCTCCTTTAAGAGAAAGGGATACCAATCATGTAAGAAATGAGCTTGAGTTCATCACGAGGCTCTTCGATGAGTTCCTCAACCTGTCCACAACCGAGACGTTTCTCGATGGATTCCCAGTCATGCTCCTCCTGGCACACCTTGAGGCTGTGCCTCGTGAAGCTCTCAACGGTCTTGCGGTACCCTTCGTCTTCTGGAACCTTCCCGATCTCCTTCAGTGTCTTGCAGCACTTCAACAGCCCCTTCAAGGCCTCAACAGCTCTTCAACAGCAGCACGCCAGAGAAGGGAGCAGCACGCCGGATAAGTGTTAGATAAAAACCGGGAGCAGCACGCCGGGAGCAGCTCTTTCAATATAAGTTCTAATAAAAACCGAATATCTGATACAAAGTTAACACTTAACATGTGTTAGATAAACCAGTAAAACAAAGGACAAAGATAATAAGTAATAATGGTAATATAGACAATTTGTTATCTTTGCTGGTGGAAAGTTATTCTGCTGTTTGTGATAAATCATTGGTTGAATGACAAAATCTTATTATGTTGTTTGTGATAAGTTATTCTGCTGTACATGATAAAATGTCTTGTTTCTTTTAATTAATGTAATTTGCTTCTTTCGTGTGACATAAGATATGCTATTGATGTGAACAGAAATTGATAATACCGGATGATAGTTAGGATTCAGTTTTTCTGTTTTCCCTTTTTTAGTAAGTTGTTACATTATTAGCTATTACATCTTTAGAAACCTGATTATGGAAACCAGTTGAATGTTGAGAACTTTGATTAACACTTTTAACCATCAACTTTGTCATGCAGACCGACACACTTTACGCGTGGTCTGTTTTCGGCTCTCATCAGCTTTGTCTCCATCGCTACCTCTCTTTCGACGGTAATCCCCTAACGCTAACTTTCTGGCTATGTGTGTTGTATGTTTTGAAGTGTATATATGTTGATTGTTGTTTGTTAGTGGAGAGCAGAGCTCATTAGGCAGTGATTTTGTGTGCTGATAACATGATTTTTTATGCATGTGTAATGTTGTTTGTTAGTGGAGAGCAGAGCTCATTAGGCACTGGTTTTGTGTGCTGATAACATGATTTACGATGCATGTGTAATGTTGTTTGTTAGTAGAGAGTACATCTCATTAGGCATTGATTTTATATATTGATAACATGATTTGGTGTTCATAACTCTGAATATCATACACAATGCGTATGATATGTTTATTTATCTATACTGGGAAGTTTTTTATATGTAACAGGCCGTTTGTAAATTTGGGAAATGTCTAGTTTACAGGGGAGACTCTGCCAAAATTTTGGCAGACTCCCTTTCTTAGGGAACTTAAAAAATGAAACTCAACTTTAATAATGTAGGGTTTAGTCGTGTGTGTACCCATTAGATTCCCGTTCAAGTTTCAAAACAACCGGTTGATGTACCGTGTTGTGTTGGATCTTGAATTGTCCCGGTTGGACAGTTTGGTATGAATTTGTAACCTGTAGGGCGTAACCCATCAATGTTGTATGTGGTCTATCTTGAGAAGTTGAATGAATGTTCATTTGAAATTTCGGTTATGGTGTTTCGTATTGTTCCCAGGGTGCATGTCTGCGTGTGGTGTTTCATACCGTACGTATCTCTGTGTACTCGGGGACCAATGCGAAATGCTACCGAAATTTCAAATGAACATTCGTTCAACTCAAGGTAGACCGCATACAATTATGGGATGGGTTACGGATGGTTGCATATTCATCCCGAATGGGATAGGGCCCCACCAATTTGCAACGTCAAAGAGATAGAGTGATTCACAACCGATAGTTAAATAAAAATTTAAAGGTGTAAGGTAACA
Source organism: Clitoria ternatea (assembly GCA_037962975.1). Classification (NCBI taxonomy): domain Eukaryota; kingdom Viridiplantae; phylum Streptophyta; class Magnoliopsida; order Fabales; family Fabaceae; genus Clitoria; species Clitoria ternatea. Next base: position 282,685,882 of record CM075671.1, on the reverse strand, counting down.
GAAATCGTGCTTGTTAGATATTATAAATGGAGGTACCGGCAAATCGGCGATGGATGTACAACCGACTAGATCGCAATCGGCGAGTGACTGAGGAGTTTATGATGGGGCTATTGGAGTTCATTCCGTTCGCTACGGCAAACACGCCTGGATTTGAAGTGACTCAGAAGATCCGTTGTCCGTGCTCAAGGTGCAAATGCATGAGTTTTGAATACGCGGATGATGTCATGTGCCACCTAACTGAGAAAGGGTTCATGGAAATTAGGATTACCAGTGGGCGGATTACCAGTTATTAACTGAGAAAGGGTTCATGGAAATAGACCTGTTATTAATTTTGATTTCTCATTTCATTTTACAGCGTGATTACCAGTGGGCAGAGGGTATGATTAATGAGATTAGGAAGGTCTTTGCCACAAAGACCTCCAAAATCATCAAGAGTACCCTTTGGAAGGTGAGGGACAAGGTGAGCGCCCTCGTTGGATCCCGGAGGACCATTGGGACGGGATGGTCCAGAAGTGGGGCGGGGTCCCGTTCCAGCAGGCGAGTGCTCGGAACAGGGCCAACAGAGCCGCCGATGCTGCAGCCTCGGTTTACACTGGGGGTAGCATTTCAACCCTCGAGCACAAGAAAAGATTTGTAAGTATATTTATGTTAAACATTTCTATTATGATTCGTCTTACATATTTACAAATAATAATCTCAATGTTTTTTGTCCACCACAGGAGCAGAGGGAGCACCGGGAGCCTTCTTTGTTTGAGGTCATGCAAATGACCAAGAAGAACAAAGCCGGTGCATGGGTAAACCAGAAGACTACGGATCTAGCGGTATTTACTTTTAACTGACACATGCTTATAATTTACAAATCAGCTTACTAATCCTATCGTTGTTTTTGAATTTACAGGAGGCGTATCAGGCCAGGAGGGCCGAGAAGGAGGCGGACCTGGTGGCTTCCACTCCTGAAGGGGAGGTTCCTCCCACCCTATCTTGTTCTGACGATAACGCCATCTATATGGAGGCTGTTGGCGGTGTGAACAAGAAAGGGAGGGTATTTGGATTGGGTGGCGTCGGCACGCAGCTGGCGAAAAAGGGGAAGACCCCTTCCTCTTCGTCTTCCTCTGGTCTTCCGACTGAGGTCGTTCAGGTAATTCAAAACCTGAACGATGAGCTACAGGAGGAGCGACGTCAGAGGCAGTTGTTGTTGGAGCGGGCCGAGGAGGACCGACAGAAGGCCGAGGCGGACCGACAGCGGGCCGAGGAGCAGCACGCGGAGACTCGTCGGCAACTTGCTCAGCAGCAGGAGCTACTGATGCAGTTGATGGCGAGGCTACCTCCCCCCACTTCCCAGGCGCCCCCACCACCACCCCAGGATCCCCCACCACCATGATTGTATTTTTATTATTTATACACATTGTATATTTGATTTTTAGTTATGTTATATTTCATTCAGTATTTATTTTGTCATTCTTTATTTATTATGTCAATATTTATTGGTAATTACATTCAAATCAAAAAGCCTTATTGTACCTATCATTAATAATTCAACCTATTTGATAAATTAATTTAATCTATTATTTTGTTTTTAATAATAATTTAATATTTTAAAAAAATTATTTAAATTTAATTATAAAATTTTATCAGCCAATACAAAATACAAAATATTAATACATTTTTAAAGTTAAATTAACAAAACCAGTCAATATTGAACCAATTTTAAAAAAATTTAAAAATTCCCGTTAGCGACGGTAGTGGACCGTCGCTGAATTATTAACACTAGCGACGGATGTTGTCGTCGCTACATGAATACCACTAGCGACGGATCTTGTGGTCGCTGTATTGTTAAAAACAGCGACGGACCTCAGTGGTCGCTGTATTGTAAGAATGGTGGTCGCTATATGAGTACCCATAGCGACGGATCACGTGGTCGCTACATGAGTACCCATAGCGACGGCGTACGGTGGTCGCTGGTGGCTGCTAGTAGCGACGGGGTTTTGAGGTCGCTGTATGGCAACACTTAGCGACGGCTGGAGTTATTGGGGCAGAGACGATTTTAGTGACGGCGTTTCGCCGTCAATATGGTAGCGACAGCATGTAAGTGGTCGCTGATGTGTTTTCGACGAGGGTTTTAGCGACGTCCTCTCTCTCGTCTGAGATGCCGTCGCTAATGGTTTTAGCGACGGTCATGCCATGGATTAGCGACCAATTCCTTCCGTCGCTAACAGGTGTTTTTTTAGTAGTGTTGGTAGCAATTAAAGACCTAAAAATTTTTCACGTAAAAATAAGGAATGCCTGAAGCCAGTATCCACACCTATAAAAGGTGACTTTGGGAGAAGTTATAGCCTATTCGAGTAACCGATCTAGTCCCTCGAACAAGCTAGGGGGCATATGATCCAGTCTAGATACTGGCCTATGGGTAAAAAGGTAATACCACATGCTTTTCAAACATAAGCCGGTGTCGCAGATGATACCTCAGACCTATAACCGGTGTGAGCCATTCTCTTTACACTTGAAAATCCAGGTCATCACCTAGGACACCAAAAAGTGACATGTCAACTCTATAGATTATACACAATACAACCGTTGGAAAAGACGTGTGGAGGCGCATACGTTGTGTGTTAGCTTTTTGCAGAATCATACTGACACCTGTTACAGAATGACCCATAATCCTAAAAGACTCTTACATTACTTGCATGCATATCTATACTGAATGAACTACTACAATGGTACGTCTTTTTTACGTTCAAGATTGTCCAGCTTAAACTCTTTATTAACTTGAGCATCAGAGTCTTTTTGTAAGTGACACCACCTCTCGCCCCTCAGCACGAGAGCTAAACGTGTCGGATCTCAAGGACTTCAAGACCCTATCTCCCCACTGGAGTAAGGAATATAATACCAGATCCCCACTAGACCGGTATACAAATCATGAGAGTTAACAAATATTTATGGCTGGTCCCACACTGGACTTTACATCCCGGATAAGGCCAGTTCACCTTGAAAACTTCAAAAATTAAAGGGACAAAACTAAATCAAAACAAAGTTAAAGACCAATTTAAAACTTCAAGTTAGATGATCAAAGATGTATTTTTAGTTTTTAGTATTAAATGGTTAAAACAAAACAGGATGTGAATTACGGTGGTCTTCCCACAGTTAAATACTACCTCCGGTTCTAAATATAAGCAAATTTTAGTGGAGTTTTTTGGTCCCTTAATATAAGCAAAATTAGACTTTTTCAATGTCATTAAATGCTTGTTTATCAAATATGTCCTCATTACATATATTTCCAAGGCCACTAATTCTTCATGTAATAAATGATACTAAGGGTATTTTAGAAAATTAAATCAAATAAGTGGTAACATTAATGCAAATAACTATCTCCAACTACTATTCTTAATATGTGTGAAATTAGGTATTTTTGCTTATATTTGGAACCGGAGGTAGCTACATTTCATTCTTATTTATAAGAAAAAAAAATTGTTTTAACAGTTCTATTTATATAACAAGCTCATGTACCTAAAAATATTTAATATATTTTTTCATATTTGTCATTATCTTAAAAAAATGCTACCATTAACATTAAAATATAATTTGAATTCATATAGGATATGATTGAAATGTTCCAATATTTTTTATATAAAAAGTTAGTATATTAATATAATTTTTTAATGAGTAATTTGTTCTGTATTGGGTTATAAATAACAATGAAGAGGGTACTGAAAACTCTATTGAGTGCTAACATCTGATTCACCTTTGGTTAAGTGCATGGATTTAATTAATATTAATTTGGGATTCCCCACAATCCACAAACTGGGGGCAGCCAATTGTATCAATAGGAAATTGTTTTTCATGAATAGCTTAATAAACCATTGTAGTTAAAATGAAAGGAAGCTGGGTTCGCACCAGTCATGATCGCTGATATCATTTACACCACTCTTAAATTATCGAAATTGGATCACAACCACAGTACACCTTGCTCACAATAGTTTCTTTCGGTTCTGATAATGTTTGATTTTAATTGCAACAATATTTTATAAGTTTTTAAAATTTCCTTATCAAATTGACATTTTTATTTGCTAGTAAATACCAACATTCTACTAATTATTGTTAATAAAAATTGCAACATCATCAAATTTTATTAATGTTAATAAAACATTAAATATGCATATTATAGCGCTACAATATCATTAACAGAGCTGCATTATTTAAAAGAAATGAAATGACGAAACGTTAGTTCCAATGGTTGTTTGGTGAAGGGTCACTTTAAAACTGTAGTTCATGTTTATCTTTGCAGGATGTGATTAGGGTGGTTCATACAAGTTTAAATATGATGCAATTATTGTTGTAACGATCAAAGAATGCATGCATTTATATGAGGATTAGGGATTAGGCATGCGGTATAAAAGATGTGCATGTAACAATTCAAAGTAATCCACTTCAACATCCATAACCAATCACTTTCCACCGCCAAAATATGAAGTTTTCTTCTTTAATTGTTTAGGTCTAGTTAATTAACGAATGGTCCCGTACGTATTTAAATACATTACCAAATGTTGCTTTTCGTAAGCTGTTATAACAAAGATTAGGGTTTTTTGTTTGAAAAGTGAGCACACCATAGTTTTACTTGCTCGGTGATTGGCATAACCTTAAATTTAGGTCATGCAGGGCATTCTCAAAAAAAGTAAATTAAAATTTTTTGTTTATTATTTCTGTATTTTCTCTATTGCACTGTGATGGTTCGGAGAACAGACTTAAAAGAGGGTTGAATAAGTCTGTTCATTTTTTCAAACCAAAAAGTGATATTTAAACTTCTAGAGCGTTATGCAGCGAACCAGACTTTTGAAGCGACTGACAGCGTGATTCTTTGATTGATAGAGTAAGAGAGCGTTTATTTTACCAGACTTTTGATAGTAAAGAGTAAGAGAGAAAGAGACAATACACAAGAGATTTATATTGGTTCACCTCCAATCGGAGACTACATCCAGTATCTTCAAATCTGAAGGATTTCTACTATGTAAAAATATTTTACATCAATAATCCAGACCGGGCCTACGAGTATTATTGACTCCAGCCAGTCCTGGCTTAAGCACAACCCGTGCTTCAAGTATTTTTGACACCGGCCGCTCCTGGCCTCTGAGTATTCTAGAGTCCGGCCACTCTAGGCTTAAGCACACCCCGTGCTTTTGAGTATTCTTTTGCAAGCACCCACTCCTGAGGCAGACCCAAGTATTTTTTCATAGGTCTACCAGACCTGTATTTACAAACGATAGAAAGAATTAAAACAAGATAAGCCTTCCTCTTTTAACAGCTTATCGACGACTAGAGCTTGTGAGTGTGAGATAAGCTTAATTAACTCACAAGCTTTCTCTCTTTCTCCTCTCGTTATATGATCTTCTTCCTTCTCTTCTTTTCTTCAGAGTCATATAATGCCCACTGTTTATGCATACAAGCTCATATAATTGTGTCTTGTATTTTTCTCTATTTTCCTTACGATGAGCTATTCTTCATACTCTCATATGTTCCTTGATCTGCTCCAACTCTTTAAATTTATTTTACTCTCTTCTAATATTTCTTCTTTTTCTTCTCGAGAGCTCCAACTGATGAAGAGATTGATTTTTCTTATATATGATCATCTTATTGATCTCAGGAAGAGGCTTATCAATTATATAGCCGTTGAGAGAGTAGTTGTATGAAGGACAAAGGCCTTTCTTGAAGAGGTTGCACAACGGGTAAAAGCTTTTGTTACCAGAGAGAGACATTCTGAACACACAATCTTAATACGAGAGTTTTTGAGAAGAGTGCAGTCGTAGGTGGGCTAGATGTAGCACCAGTTGCACCAAGAAGGAAACTTTAGATTTAGAGAATCTCTGAATGTGTGATATAGGGATGAAACTTTATATGCTTTTGAATTGGAATCCACCTTGTTTAGCTAATCTTCCTTTTCGTGAATCTTTTCATTTGGCTTTTTGATGGAGGTGATTTATGACAGATGATGCTTCATGTACCAGACCATTTCTAAGATATTCAAGGTGAGGAGGCAGAGTCATGTTTTCAAATGTTCTGAAGCTCGAATGATATCTTCAAGTCTGAGTCTGGTGAATTATTCTGATGCGAGAGAGTTTCTTTTTTAGGTGAATCATCAGACTTTTAGATGCTTTTAGTCTTAGAATGTAGAATCCATGTTACAACTACTCCGTTCATACTTTTGATGTATGGGCTTCCCCTTTCTTTTGTAGCTTAAGTCTTATGTTTTCTGAAACACTTGAACACCCACATCAAACAATAACATGTAACTTTATTCAAGTTAGTAAACATAATGTTGGTTATCAATAAATCTCATGGGATCTGGTATATAAAAAGGTTTTGTCATTGACCAGAATTTTCTTCAACACACTAAAATATTTCTATAGGATTGATTTTATTGAATTTTTGACTGAAACAAAATTTTCTTTAAATTGATCACAAAAGTTAGAAATTGAAAAAAAAAATTAGTCACTAAATTTAATGCTAGAGACTAATATTTAAGTCTTTAATTTAAAGATTGAAAAAATTGTCACTATATTAGAGACTACAAAATCAATCACTAATTCAGGTAAAAACTCTTAAAAAATAATCTCTTGTTTCAGAGAGAGATTGACAAATCAATCACTAATTTAGAGATTGAAAAATCAATCACTAATTTAGAAATCAAAAAATAAGTCATTAAATTAAAAAATTGATCATTAATTTAAAACACAAATAAAACATTGACTATTAATTCTAAGATAAACATACTAAATTCTTTTTAAAATTAAAGCTTAGAGACCGAAAAACCGGTCAATAAGTTTGAGACTAAAAAATTAGACTCTAACTCAGTTAGTGAAAAATCAGTCTCTAATATAGAGAATGAAAAAATGATCTCTAATTTAGGCACCAATAATCATTAACCATTGGTTTAAATATAAATAACAATCACTCATTAATGTAAAGACGAAAAATCAGTCTCTAAGTTAAAGACAAAAAAACCATTCATTAAACTAGAGACTAAAAATTGGTTATTGATTTATATAGAAATAAAACAAAGACCATTGATTTAAAAATAAACAAACTAAATTCTTCTAATATTAAAGCTTAAAGATCAAAAAATTAGTCACTAATCTTAAAGACAAAAAAATGGGTCACCAATTTATTTACATATAAAACATTGACCATCAATATACATTCAACAATAGAAGTTAAACGCTGAAAATTCGGTCACTAAGTGGGAGATCGATAAATTAAAGACTAAAAAATTAGTCATTAAATAAGAGACTAAAAAATTCTCTAAGGCTATCAAAAACACCATAGTTAACTTCACACTATAGATTTGTGACAAAATTCATTCTCTAAGTTGGCCTTATATCTTTATGTTAGTGATTGATAAACCACTCTTTAAGTTAGAAATCGAAAATTGGCCCCTAACCTTATCAAGTCTTTATTTTTTTTTATAAATTTATATTTATTATAATAACAATAATATATACTATATAATAATAAATTTATACAAATTTTAAATATTATTCTTTTAGTAAATTTTTAAATTGTTATATATAATTTTTTAGTTTTAAAAATTAAAAAGAAAGGAACCTATTTATCAAAAAAAGAAAAGAAAATTTAGTTTATGTTATTGTATTATTTTAAGGATGCTTACGTTATTACATTATTGTTTCTCAAGTGGTTCTTTAATAAAAAAATTGATTTTAGATTTAGTGAAGTCTCTTTTTTGGAGATATTCAGCATTATATAGTCCATCAAAGCTACTAGCACAAATGATGGAAAAGATCTATTTTCAACCTCTTGGAGCTCAACTTTCTAGTTCAACCAATTCAACCAACTAGAGAGGAACTTGGAGATAACAAGACTGATTTTGAGTTGGATTTTAAGATAGGTTCTGAGTCAAATTTCAAATTTAAGTCGGAGTATCAATTTTATGTTTGGTAGTCAATAGTAAACTTTTAATTAGACTTATTTAATGTTAATTAGCAATGTTTAAAATATCAAAATTTGGTGTTTGATGTTTTATTTGTTATAAACTTGTATCAAATTTATTATCTCTTTAATATATGTAATAATTTAGTATTGATGATTGATTATTTCTCTCAACCTAAATGAAAAAATTACAGTCAAAAGTTGCACTTATATAAGTGAAATCAGTGGTTGTATTTAGCTGTGCAAATGAAATCAGTTGGTAAAATATAGTTCCACATGCAAACCTTATTCTAAAAAATGGTCATTAAATTGGTCTCTACTAATTAGTCACTGAATCAGTCTCTAAACATCAATCGATAAATTAGTCCCTAAAAATTAGTTACTATTTTTGTTTATAAAACCTATCATTAATTCGATCTCTACAAAATCAGTCTAATTCTCTAAATTGGTTAATGAAATATGGCGACCAAGGATATAGCCACGGATAAAAATTGGTTTGTTATTGATCAAATTAGTGATTGATTTCTTACATTTAACGTCTAATTCTCTAGTAGTGATATATCACTTTCATCGGAATGCCTCCGAACAATTGAAGCAACATCTTTTGGAGTTAAAATGAAAAACACTTGTAAAAACAAAACAATGAGTAGAATATTGAAGAAAACTTTTCTAATGGAGTGATAATCCATTTTAATAAGACTTTGTTCATTGCATGAAAACAACTTATATTAATGTCTAAAGTTAGGGTCTGTTAGATCATATGATGTTATATGGACGCTAGTAAAATTGACTGAAGAGTCCATTGTTAACATGAGTCTGACCAACGCTAACAAGATATATATCATGAGGGCCTAAGTCGATGTTAAGTTGTAATAAAGTTTTTTAAAACAAATAATTGGGAAATCAAAAGTTAAAAATTAGCATCTTAGCTTTATAATTGTACATGTTAGCATCTAATAAGAGACATATCTGAATATGATTGAAAATTAGTTACCCGTGTGATTTCCCGCTCCTTTCCTCTTTTCATCCTTAAAACATTTTCTAACTTCCCTCCTTTCTCCTAAATCTACTTTTCATAGTAATGGTTTCGTTGTTGGCTCATTTGAAGAATAAAAGATACTATTTTGCTTGTGATGATAAATAGATCAATTTGAACTAGTTTGTTTTTTTTATTATTGTGAAAGATTGATTAATTTCATGTTTCCTTCTCTTGATTTTTGTTTAATAGGTTTCTTAGAATCTAAAAATGAGAATTTAGGATAACCTTAAAGTATATGATTAATATTTGCCTGCTGTATTATATGTTTTATGTTGTCACTACCAATGGTTTTTATTTTTGGAAATGTCAATATTATAGAAGTTATATTGTTGAATATTTTGTTAAGTTTAATTAAGTGTAATCACTATGTAATTAAACATATGTCTTTGCATATAGCTTTCATTAATAAATAGTTTTGCCGGAGAAAGTCACATTTGACCGTTCCCACCCTGACCATATGTTGAAGGACACCTCTATTAGCACGTTTGGCAAATGGATTCCAACGGAGTTTTCTCTGTTAAGTGAGGGGAGCTTTTTAATCCTATAGGTCAACAGAGTTTTGATTATCTCAAACGACGTGAAAAATTAATATCAACCTTTAAATTTCTCACTTCAACTCAATTTCGTTTCCCCAACTGCAAACCAAACACTCTCTGTGATATGTTGGGGAAAGTGATGAGGGACCCAAATAGAGCAACATTCCTAGATCAAAGAGGAAGCCTAGCAAGGACTATTGGAGCAATGGTCCAGGTAGGATTAAACAACATTTAGGCACACTCTAGCCGCATCGCTCATATTAAATGAATCTAAAGTCATTATTTGTTTTAATTATTGTTAGTTTTGTTAATCGTGTTTATTTTTATTATTCTATATAGTAATATGTGGTTAGACGAAAGCTTATTCTTGACGAGATAGTCCTTGTGCAAGGTAAATGGTTAGGTTAAGGAACATGAGGCCAACACCTAAATAAGATACAAAAACTTATAACAAACTTGATTTTGTGTGACCCTCATTATAAAGTTCTAGCGTTACATACATCCAAATCCAGTTAACAAGCTCATGCTTAAGTGAGTTTGGGCCATGATCACCTCAATAGATGTTCTTTTATGCTCATTTAGCTTGTCTTACATTTTTTAGCCCAATTGGCTTCTTTTAAGTCTGAAAATCTAAAAGTTGAGCTCCATTTCTACAACAAAATACAATTATTTAGCTTTTTTATTTAATGAATATCACATTAACACTGAAAATAGCATAAAAATATACTAACTATTATGAAAGGTGGTGCGGGAACTAACGTGATGTGGTGTAATTAACATTTTCCTAGAATACGTTTCAAAAGAGTTCCAAGTTCCTAGAAAATCATTTTCCTTTTTTTTATCCTTAGAATCAACAAAATTTGTTAATCTGTATGAGTGGTTACGAGAGTCCTAAAATGAGAGTCGCAAGTATTGAAGACTCCAAACATTAGTTCTAATTAGTTTAACTAATTGGATGTTTTTAATCGCCACATTTGTCCTCCGATTTGTATCGGCCTTGTTTCGATCAATTCTATGGAACACCCTTGTAATACTTCTGTCTCTCTTCACACATTCAACTTTAATGTTTTTCCTACGAAATTAAGAACTAGATGCCGAAAGAATAATATCAGAAGCACATGGCGATAAAAAAGAAAAATTAACATGAGAAAGTGGTTGTGGTTGCTGTTGCCAGTTACTGGCTAAGTTTACCCCTTCATATTTGGTCTTTGATCGTCTCCTACATTGCTTATGCGGCTGAAGATGAACCACAAGGCTCCCTATCCTCCCCAACTTAGAATGCCTCTTCGTGAACTACAAGGTTAATTTCACTTTTACTAATTTGTACCTGCTACTCCATCACTGTTATATACCACTAGCTAGCTGTATATATCACACCATACACACACAATTGTGAAGATCAAGAGACATTGGTAAATGAGAATAGCCAACCCATATGCTTCATCAATCAAAAGATTTTCCTTTTTTTTTTAAACATGATATATCTTATTTTTCAGGAGAAATTCATCGCAGGTTTTAGTATAAAAAATTACTTTTTTTATAGTGTACACCCTTGTTTAAGTTTTTTTAAAAAAGTTGTGTTGTTGTTGTTATTATTATTATTATATGATTTTGGTGACTTGAATTGTGAATGTGTGCAGCAGAAGCTCCTTCACCCTCATCGCAGGAGAAATCTGACGCAGTGTACTTTGTCCTTGGAGGGGCAATAGTGCTTGTCATATTATTCATTCTTTTGTTTGTACTTTGGAAGCGTTTCAAACTGCCAGCAGTGCCGGTGACAAAGGCAGATCCATCAGAAGAGAAGCAATCAGGTAGTTTGAGAAATGAGAAAAGAATCACAAATAAATTACACCACAACACTCTCATGGTCTCATTTGAAGGACAATGCTCGTGTTACTGTTAATCATGTATTCTGTTGTTTTTTTTTTGCCTAGTGTATGGGAAATATGATGAATCCGCAGATGTGATGAACATGATATTTGCATCAAAGCAACAGTCAGGTAATAATTGAAATTAAGAAATTATGCAGCATGACAGGACCTTACGCCTAGTATAACATTATTCATTCATTATATATAAGTCTTTGAAACACCAATACTTTGACTTCTTGAATCTTTATTTGGTACTCTTAGATAGTTTACTAATATTTCTTTATTAAGGATTTAGAAAAAGGTTATAAAATTTTAATTTAACGAAATATGAGAGACATAGAAGTCAATATGATTTCTAGATGAACTAAAAATGAAAGTTGTTATCTTTATAAATAATGTTTAAGAAGAAAATGAAATTAACATCATTTTTTTTTTGTAAAAAATCCACATATAATTATAAAAACAATCATTTAAAGTTTTAGTTTTGTTTTAGGTATGTCCAACAACTGTACTCTTAATTTACTCTTAATTTAGAATTGTGATTTTAAATTCATTATGTTTTAAGAAAATTTACATATATCTAAATATTTTGAGAATAGTCACATCTTAATATTATATACGTATCATATATCATCATCACATCGTAATATTACATATATTATATATCATCATAAATAAGACTTCAATAATTTAAATGTTTATATATATCACAGGGTCCTCGGAGTTCCTCAGTGGGAACCTTCGGACAATTAGCTACTTTGCTTACCAGACATTGAAAAAGGCAACCAAGAATTTCTGTCCTGATAATCTACTTGGAAGTGGTGGATTTGGACCTGTTTACCAGGTATAAATATGTCTAATAATTTTGGTTTAATAGAGAATTTAATTTGTTGCACACACCCCGATAAAAATGGTAGTCACTAGGATGTTAAACGACCCATTTAGGAATGTTGAGGTTCAGATGCATTTCCTCAATTAATTCCTAAAGTGTATTGATGTTTTGATAGGGAAAGTTAGTAGATGGAAGAATGATTGCGGTTAAGAAATTGTCTCTGAACAAATCCCAGCAGGGAGAAAAAGAATTTCTGGTAGAGGTGAGAACCATCACTAGTATCCAACACAAAAATCTGGTTCGCCTCCTTGGATGTTGCGCAGATGGCCCACAAAGGATTCTTGTCTATGAGTACATGAAGAACAGAAGTTTAGACCTCTTCATACATGGTATCACCTCCCTTTGTTCCTTTAAAAATTAAATTATCAACTGTCATTGTGAGAAAAATTTGGCAATTCTGGTCAAATAAATTCTTTTTATCTTTTCAAGTAGCCGTAAATGAAACAGAAATAAGGTTGAGTGGAGGATGCAAGGCACTAATTATATGACACCCTTTTCAAATGATAAAGATAGCAGATACTTAAAGAATGCACATTTTTAAAAGTTGGTTTTAACTTTTTAGTTGGTTTTGACTTGTACTCCTTTAATGCAGGAAACACAGGTCAATTTCTAAATTGGAGTACCAGAGTCCAAATCATTCTGGGAGTGGCACGGGGACTGCAATACCTTCACGAGGATTCACACACAAGAATTGTTCACAGAGACATCAAAGCAAGCAACATTCTTCTTGATGGCAAGTTTCATCCAAGGATTGGAGACTTTGGGCTAGCTAGATTTTTCCCTGAAGACCAAGCTTATCTTAGCACACAATTCGCTGGAACATTGTATGTCCTTCATTCAGCTAACTTATTAATATCATATCTTATAAAAATCTATATTCCTTAATTGGTACCGAATGAATGAAGATTGCATACTGGCCACAGCTTTATTATGTTCATCATTTGGTTCATATCAGCAATGATATCATTATGATTTTTTAGTGCTGCCAACCAGCAGGACTATTTAACAATGTATAGTATTTCTGCAAAGAAATTTTAATAGTTGTGGACACTTCAATGCTACAAGATTTGGCAGCATGTTAGTATAGATACTATTTCTCACAGTTGTACAAAGTACAAACATATCTCTAGTTTTCAATGTTAACTTTATATATAAAATGATTAGTGAAAGAAAATAAATTAACCAGTTGAACTAAATAATTTTAATGGTCCGAGTAATGGATCCTGCAATGCTATAATTAATTTGATTTAGATTTTTTTTTAATTTAAGCAAGATCCACAAAAAAACTTTATATATTGAGTCATCCATTGGTTATTGCATGGTTTTTTGCTGTGTGAATGATGATACATAACCATTCTGATTCGTAGGATGTTTGAAGTTTTTAATGTTACAGGTTGAGTTATCAGTTTATTTTTCTTTTATCAGTTTAATAATTTCAATTTTGAAGACTTAAATGAAACATCCATGCATGAATTCAATTTCCATATACCTTAGTTATCTTCAGTTAAGAGGTTTCCATTTGATGATGTCTCTTGTTTGGCCAGAGGTTATACAGCTCCAGAGTATGCTACTAGAGGAGAATTGTCAGAAAAGGCAGATATATACAGTTTTGGAGTTCTGGTGCTTGAAATAATCTGTTGCAGGAAAAACACAGATCATACCTTGCCATCAGAAATGCAGTACCTCCCTGAATATGTATATATATTTACACACACCAAACATTTTACTTCAGTATAATCCTTTGTCAGTAACATGAAACACTTAAATGAGAGAGGTGAGGATTTTTGAAATTAACCATGTGTTTGAATGAAAGTAAGTATTTTAAGAATATTACAAAATTTTAAATAGAACATATTAAAAAATACTTCAAATTTTTTTTGACATATCGTAAATTATCATTTACACTTATTTTCATCTTTTAACTCTTACAATTATTATTCGTTATCATGTTTAACAATCTCTAAAAATTTAAAATTCTTTATGTTCTAATTTACTCTATTAAATATTATGCATGCTTAATCTTTATGAAACCTGTAAAATAATGTTATTCATGATATAGGCATGGAAACTATACGAGAATGCAAGGATATTAGATATTGTTGATCCAAAGCTGCGAGAAGATGGATTGGTAGAAAAGGATGTAATGAGAGCATTCCATGTGGCATTGTTATGTGTTCAGCCTCATGCACATTTGAGACCCCCCATGTCAGAAATCGTGGCATTGCTGACATTCAAAATGGAAATGGTCACAACACCAATGAGGCCAACCTTCCTCAACTGGACGCACAGAAAGGATGACGAGGCGTGAATCACTCTTTGCAAACATTATCTATACATTGAGTAACTATTAGCAATGAATTCAACTGCAGTTGAGCTCCGCGTTATATATATAACCAACTGATAGACTCAAATGTGAAGTGTGCACAAAATCAAATGAGTCACTGGTTAATTGAAAGGAATACACGAATATATATATATATCTGTGGATCTAACAACATGGTGCCAACTCAACAACCATGTAACTACTTACTACTATAATAACTAACGGATATAGCTAGAGACAGCTTGAACAGGAAAGAATAGAAAGCATAGAATTCTATGTTTGATTTTTAGTTAGGATTTCTCATTTGGCGGAAGTAAAAAAGTTATTTTATAATTTGTTAATCAAATAGAATTTATCTAACCTCGAATGATATGACAAGATCAATAATAATTATTGAATGACTTCGTTTCAGCAACTTTATTTTTATAACTAGTCACCAAATGAGCACTAACGGGTTAGCAAGGATGTCATTTAAGGACAATATGACAATTGTTTACACACAAAAAGGGATGGGCAGACCAAATCCTAAAAATTATGGGACTCTACTTCCTTATTATTCTTTAAATATGTCATTTAATTTGTCTTTCACACGGAAGAAATCCTGATTATATAAAGTAAGCGGGATATAAGTTTAGGAATATATCTTCTAATATAGGTAAAAGAAATTGTTCAAAACAGCTCTAACAGGATTCCTAAAAGAATGTCTATCAAGCCTCTGAATTAATTGATTTTCTTTGAAACTTTACACTACTTTTATAAAAATTTACATATAAGTTTAAATTAGAATCCTTTATCTCTAAGCAACGATATTTGAATTACAATTGAAAGATTCTATCCTAAAATTAGTGATAATCTGAAACTAAACTCTTCTAATCAAACGAGTTAAGTGGATGATGATTGGATTTGAGGCATCTTGGCAGGGTTGAGAGACTTCTTTTGACCCAAGTGATTATTTGGGCCATCAGAAGCAATTAATGGTCATCATTCACTAGCTCAGTAAATGGCTAACCATGCATGGGCGTATGAAGTAAGCTGACAAAGACTGGGGTAGTTCTTCCTATTAGATATGATCAAGGAAAGCTGAATTGTAGCATTAGTTCTTATCAAGGAAAGTTGTGTTGTGACTGTTAGCCACTTCCCTAAAGGAAAACAATATGATAGACGTTTGTTGCAATCGAACGCCAGTATTGGTCCCTAAGGATTTAGACAGGCATACGTAAGAGACAATGCACTCTAAAATCTTACTTGTAAGAAACTCTAAAACACTTCTAGGGGAAAAGAGAACGAAAAGGGTAGGGGATATGAGCAAATTGTCTTTTATTAATATATTTTATCTCACATCGCTCAAGTTTCAACCCTTATGGTTTGTTTGGTTGTTGAGAAAAATGCAAGAAAAAAGTGTAAGAAAGGAAAGTGTGAAAAAAATACAAAAAGTATGAGAAAGAGAAGTGTGAGAAAATAATGTGAAAATTTAAATTGTGTGGTTGATAAGAAAGTTTTCTTGTACTCAACTTTTAAGAACAACATTATCCTTGCTCTTATAAAATTTTAAATCAATATAATTTGAAAATATTTTATAAAGCAAGGATGAAATAATAAGGCTCCATTTAGGGTGGATTTTGATTTTTAGTTTTAAATTTTTAAAAAAATCAAAACTTGTTCCTGGATTTTAATTTCATCTTTTTGTTTTTATGATTTTGAATTTTAAAAAGTCGTGAAGCTTTCATAATTATAATCAAAACTACTTTACATGTAAACAACAACAAAATATAATATTATTCATAATGATAAAAAATATTCTACAATGATGGTGGTGACGGTGGCATTTATGGTAGTAGTGATGATGGTGGTTGATGTAGTCAGGGCTAAGTGGTGGCGATGGCAACAATCCTGGAAGTGGTGGCGATGATGGTGGTGGCGCGGTGGTGGTCATTGTGATGGTAGTGACAGAAATGATGATGGTGACAACAACAGTAATGATGGTGGTAGTGGCAATGGTGGTAAAGGTAGTGACGATGATGGATCTAGTCATCGTGGCAGCAATGGTGGTGGTGGTGGAGGGTGCGGTTACAGTGGGAACAACGGTGGTGGTGGTGGCAACAACAACAATGGTTGTGGTGGTAGGCCGGTAGTGATGGTGATGACAGTGGAAGTAGTTATGGTGGCGACAACTATGATGGTGGTTACCGTGGCAATAACAATAGTGATGATGATGGTGGCAGTCTTCATCATCATGATAATAGTGAAGACAATTGTGAGGGCATCAATAGTGATGGTGGCGGTGGTCGTGGAAGTGGTGGTGACAGTGGTAACAACGGTAAATCAGGTGGTGGTTGCGGCGATGGTGGTGGTAGTACTGAAGGGTATGATGATGGAGGGAATGAGAGTGGTGATGGTGACAGTAAGGGTGGTAGTGATGGTTGCAATGACAATGGTGGTTGTAAGGTTTGGTGATAGTGGTGATAGTGGCGGTAACGGTGGCAGTGGTGATGGTTGGAGTGAGGATAGTGGCGGCGGTGTTGGTGATAACAATTGTCACAGCAGCGTTGATGATGATGGCAGTGGTAGTGGCGGTGAATGGGATGGTGACAATGATAACGATAGTAGAGGTGGTGGGGGTAAGGTAAAATCGGTGGTCATAAAGGTGGTGGTGGTAGTGATGGTGACAACAATGATGATACTAGTCGTGGTGGTGGTTTTAGTGGCGATTGTAACATCCTAATTTTTAATATTGGTTAGTTTTTATTAATCGAATAATTAATTGAGATTTTTACATTAAACTAAAAAGGGTACATTAATTTTTATAATTTATCTGGTAAGTTTTGGGTAACCTGAAGTAACCAGATTAGTTTCAGAAATTAATCGAATGACGTAATATTACCACGTTGCCCTTAATTCATTAATTCTAATTTCTAATCTTTCTCCCACTTTCTTTCTCACCATTCTCGTGCAAAGCCAAGAAAAAGTAGAGAGCACTCTTTCTCCTCCCTTCCACCCACGACACCTTCTCCACAATTCTCATCTTTTTCTTCATCTCCATTAGAGCCAAGGGCAAGCCCCGACTTCATTTTCCCCCCTCTTTCATGAGCTAAGGATTAGGGAATTGAGGTTCTTATATTTCTTAAATTACTAAGGTGAAATTCATGAACCCACTCTTGGTTCTTGCTTCTTGAATTCCACCTCTAATTTCTTCAAATTCATGGATTTAGGTTGTTTTGGAACCAAATTCTAAGTGTGGGCAGCCTTAAATGCATTAGGTTTCATTGATTTTATTCATTGAAAAGGGAAATTTAAAGAGTCGTTGTTCAATTTAGTACCATTTCATGGATTCAAGCTTTAATCCCTTTGTTTTCATGGCTATAGATAATTTTGGAGCCATTTCTAAGTTATGGGTTACGTTGAAGCTTTGCGAAATTGATTTTGAAACTCGTCAGCGATTGTTCGGTAAGTTAAAAGCTTCTGAACACTTGTTGTTTCATCGAATTATTAGTATTTACAATGTTTCAAGTTTCTGATAAGTTAAAGAATAGCTAAATTATATGGGTTTAGTGATTAGATCATTAATCGGAGAGTTTCGACAATTGTTTCGATGTAGGTTAGATTTCAGAACGTAATCAGAACACGATTTGGCATTAAAATCTTGGATTCTAGGTAAGGGGTATTATATATTTTAAATGTATGAGTTATGATAGTGGAAAAAATGGATATAATCACGGTTAAAAAAGGCCTTTATTCACGGTTAAAGAACCGTGGTTGTTGCATCCGTGGTAGTTGATGATGGTCTTTAACCACGGTTAACAACCGTGGTAATAAATCACATCTAACCACGGTTAAGAACAACTGTGAATATAACTTACTATTTATATTCACGGTTATCGAGCACAACCGTGAATATAAGAACTGAAAGGTGTCAGTTACATCCACTTATATTCACGGTTATGATGGACAACCGTGGATATAGATATATTTTATCCACGGTTGTCCATCATAACCGTGAATATAAGTAGTTTGTAACTGAAAGCTTTTAATACTTATATTCACGGTTATGATGGACAACCGTGGATAAAATATATCTATATCCACGGTTATGGTAGTAACTGTGGATAAATATAGTCTATATTCACGGTTGTTGCCATAACCGTGAATAAATACTGAGTTTTTTTTTAAAATGGATTCTGTTTTATCGTTTCCCAACCCTGCATTCAGACAACCAGTACAGTATACAGTATGCCACAACAACACTATATCAAAAGAATGGTATGTATATATATAACAATTTATTTTCTATATCAATTCATAACAACCTAAAAAATGAAAGTATATACAATTAAGTTGAATGTAATCTAATAAAAGTAAACCCTAAATCCTACTAGATACATATATAAAAGAATAAAGATCCTATATCTAGCTTTGCCTAACTTCAATGAAGTGTGAGGCCCATTGCCTTCTAACATCATCTACAAGTTCCTTTGGGAAAAATGACCGGTCATTAAAGTACTGCAAACAATGCACAAAACAATTAGAACAAAAGCTTTATTTATTACATGAAATTGATGAAATTGGTAGAAAAGTAGTCCAAATGATGAGACTTACCTCTGTCCATCCATCTACTAAATGATGTTGGACAATGGTTAGCATAGTGTGCATGACGAAATAGCCACACTCGTAGGTACCCTTCTGCCTGTAAGACTACAATGGACATATAGTATAGAATAAGTGAATTCGCAACTTAAAAAATATGTACTGAAGATTTGAATGAATACGATTGACTTACTTTTGGGTACACCCATACAACTGTTTTTCCTTTGGGCTTGTTTCCAATCAGTAGATTGTATCCAACCACCGCCCTACGTCAAACAAAACACAAGATAAGTTAGAATTGTATAGTTCTAAAAATGATGTAATCGAATTTGTGGTTATTTTTTAGGGATGAACTTACCGGTCTACTATATCTTTCAGGTCTTGTGGAGCTGTCCGATGCAAACTATCAAAGTACAGAGCAAGATAGTCCTTCGGACAGATCACCAGAAGCGTCCAGTGAGCCCTGCAGTTACCAGTGATAAGTAAGACTTCAAAATGCAAAAATTCATGACAATAATTATGGAATAGAATATTACCCTTTATGATAGGGGCCCATGTATATAGGCTTCCCAGACTCAAACATCCAATTTTGGATGTATGTCTGGGTGTTCTGCGAGGTGTTTCCTTGCCTCTATATGAGAGAGGGCTCTAAGAAACCGTAAGTTCCTTGGAAACCCAAGTCCACACAGAGTTTTGCCAGAAACCTAAATAAGTTAAGACATGGTTAGCGACAAATAACTTGTATAATGAAAAAATTGGACAAAACAAGGATATACTTACAGCTCCCACATCTGAAGGATGGAGCCGTTCAGCATCGACGTCCCCGAAATAATGTCACAAATGTCAGAATTTGTAACGTAAACTGGAAAATCACTGGGACGGCCGAACACTAGTGGCTGCCATGGGACCTGAATAGTGTCGTCTGCTTGCTCATACCCGATGCGCCATAGCATCCGGATGGGATCCTTGGCCGGGTCTGGCTTCTTCAATGTCTGTTCCTGTTGAACAATTGACAACCATCACATTTTGTACCATAATTGACAAGGAAATAAAGCTAGTTAGTGTTTAGGGTTTTTACCTGTCCAGGGGCAATCACCAGAAGTCTGTTGGGCCACATCAAAAAGTGGCCCACCGCCTGACCGACGGTCTTCACCTCCTGAGTTGCCACTGGCACAGCAGCATCCTCCTCGAGGACGAGCACAACCGAGACCCTGGACATACCATCAGGTAATGTCTGATGGTGAACCACAGGGCCTAAGTTGTACACCATACCAGTGGCAACTGGCTCCTCCGACCCGTCAATGAACAGGTCACATTGACGGGTGTCTGGTGGCTCGACCCCGTCATCGTCAGGGTCAGCCGCAGCGCACGACCCCTTAGTGCTAACCTTCCGTACCTACATATTTACACATCAAGCAGAAGTTATTCAACAATGAAATAAAGTGATTACAAACAATAAAATTGAGGAAATTAAATAAAGAATCTAACCTGTGGGTCGCTGGCTGGTGCAGTAGTCTCCTGGTGGTGGCTGAGTGAGGCCTTCATCTCCTCCCTGAATCGGGCCATCTCCTAGTGGAGCCTAGATATCTCCTCCTGGTACTCAGCCTTCACAACAGCCACCTTTTGCTCCACCATTTGCTCAAGGGATGGGGCAGGGTCGGGAGCACCGTAATAGGCACGGAGGCCTGTGAAATGTGAATGATTAGCCCATAATTGTTTAACAGATAACAAAATGAAGGCATAGAGTTAGTTAGCACTTACCTACACCTCGACCAATAGCACGCACTCTTCCTGGGTGCTCTGGCCTGCCGATGGTGGTAGTCAAAATATCCTCCCGTCCATGGGCTACGAAAGACCCTTGGGTTGATTGCTCAACCAAGGAATCTTGAAACCAAACAAGTTAGTATTCACTTCCTTCACGTAAACTGAAAAACAGACACTGATATAAAGGGGAATACTTACTATCCGTGAGGCAACCTCCTGAGCCTGTGAGGAAGTGTATTCCCCACTCTTCTTGATCCTAGCCCGCTTCCATTTGTCGTGGCGTGCAGGTGGGGAAGGGGGATCCACAATACCAGTGTCAGTCTGACACTGACTCAGCCTCTCCTGTGCCAGCCGCTCCTCCAACCTACGGTAACCCCCACGTGACAGTGTGTGTGGGCAGTCATTTAGCTTCCTAGTCTCCTTGGCTTTCTTTCTGGTCTCCTACAACAAGAAAAAAAATATTCACAGTTAGCCGTATAAATTATACATAATTTAATCATCTAAAAACCAATGTACCTGAAACTCGGCAGAATGTCTAGATGCAATAAAAGCATCCCAGGTCTCCTGATCGATGAATGGATATTTCTCTCCAGGGAACTTTCCTTGGTCGTCCCCGAATACATACCTACAATGAAAGGTACATTAAAACTAAGGATTGGTACAATTTGGTGAAGCGTTGATTAAGAATTTAAAGTTCAATATACCTCGTGGTGAGTATGGATTTGAACGACCTCCATCGCTCAGCCATGATACCGAGGACCTTCCTCCTCGCTATGTCGGAAGATGGTATGTCAAAAGAATCCTACATGAAAGAAGTTAGTCCATAAAGGAGTCCTTATTAAGAGTTACATGAAATAATACACTAAAATAAAACTTAAATAATATCTAAGTTACCAGAACATCACTCCATAGCTGGTTCTTCACCACCTCCTCGACACTATCCTAGTCGGGGATAATGATGGACACCTTCGACCGTACCACAACCCCCAGATAACTGCTCAACTTCGTGGCATGCGGTCCACTAAATCTACCGGTGTTGACATCCATCTCAACAACTATCCTCTCTCCCCGGTGACGCCTACGTGCGACGTCTGGCATCCGGGTAACACCTCTACTCTTCCGAGCAGAGGAACCACTGGCCTGTGAGTCGGACCTGGATCGTCCATCCTGGTCAGCCATGAGTATCTGTCCAAACAAGGAAAAAAAACTATCAAATATTTAATATAACATTTAAAACAATGAATAACTAATATAACATGTAATTCAATGTCTCACCAACAAGATTAATACCCTATTAAGATGAAATATTTTCCCACAAGCCCTCATGGTGGTCATGACGACTGGCAACTACATCATCTATGTCGTGTTCCACGATAGATGTTGGAATACGTGTTGTAGTTGATGGAATGTCCACAATATCAACATTGGGGTCTCCAATGTGTCTACCTTGGATAACAATTGACCACCGTTTGTCAGCTGGGTCAGCCACATAAAAAACTTGCTTCACCTGCGTTGCCATTATGAATGGTTCGTCCTTATGCCCTATCTTGTTGAGGTCCACCAACATAACTCCTAAATCATCAGTTGTGACACCGTTCTTATTGTCAACCCATTTGCATTTAAA
The DNA here is from genome assembly GCA_037962975.1 of Clitoria ternatea. NCBI lineage: Eukaryota > Viridiplantae > Streptophyta > Magnoliopsida > Fabales > Fabaceae > Clitoria > Clitoria ternatea. Next base: position 282,663,317 of record CM075671.1, on the reverse strand, counting down.
CACAGGAACGGTGAAGGGACTGTAATCAACTTCCCATATATCTTCAATCACACCAAAGTAGCATGACTCGGCCATCACAGGGTTGTTGTCCTTTGCAGTTGAGAAATACATTGACTGAGCCACAACCATCACTCCACTGTTTTGATTTGTACTCTTTTCATCCTGTGTCCTTGTATAAAATGAATAGTTGTTTATGTCATACCCACAAAAGGTGAGGACATCAAAGTTCGGGCCCTGTGCTAGTCGATGTAATGTCGAGGATACAGATGCATCTTTCAGGACGGTTTTTTGGAACCACTGCATGAAACTCTTGTTGTGTTCATTCAACAACCACTTTTCAGTCATTTTAGGGTTGGTTTTCTTGACTAGCTCCTTGTGTGTGGCTAGATACGGTTGCACGTCGTCCGTGTTGTTTAAAATATACAAGTGTGCCTGAAGGACATCAGCACGTGGCATGCTCTTCACTTTTTTTCCAATCGTTCCTTTCCCATCCAATCTCCCTTCATGACGAGTCGTTGGAATACCAATGCTTGCAGCATGTGACATGTATTCAGTGCAAAACTCAATTGCTTCCTCTGCAATATATCTTTCCACAATTGAAGCTTCGGGACGACGTTGGTTCTTCATATACCCTTTCAATATCTTCATATATTGCTCAACGGGATACATCCACCGTAAGAACACTGGACCACACCAACGGACCTCTCTCACCAAATGGATGATTAAGTGGACCATTATGTCAAAAAAAGAGGGCGGGAAATACATTTCAAGCTAACATAATATAAGTGATGCTTCATGTTCCAACAGATCCAATTCGCCGGGCACGATTACCTTGCAACATATGGAATTAAAAAACATACACAACCTTGTTATGACATTTCTCACATTTTTAGGAAGAATGTCATGAATGGCGATAGGCAGAAACTGCTACATCAACATGTGATAATCGTGAGACTTCAACCCAACTAACTTCAAATCTTTCATGGAAACACAAGACTTGATGTTGGAGCCATAACCAGACGGAACTTTCACACTTCGTAACGATTCACACAGATTTTGCTTTTCTTTTCTGGATAACGTATGACATGCTGGAGGCAAATATGTTCTTTTGCCCTTTGATTGTGGATGCAAATCCTGACGTATACCCATCAACTCTAAGTCCATACGCGAGTTTAGGCCATCCTTAGTGTTCCCGGGTATGTTTAAGAGTGTACCAACTAAACTATCACACACATTCTTCTCCACATGCATTACATCAATGCAGTGTCTTACATCAAGCTCCCTCCAATATGGCAGGTCAAAAAACACTGACCTTTTCTTTCAGTTGTTTTGTGTCGGGTGCTGTTTTTCACACTTACCAAATTGCACGTTGACGTCCTTCACATTTTCATATGCCTGGCGACCAGATAGTGGTGGAGGAGCCATTTCAAAATCTTGGGCACCGTTAAACGACTTCTTCAACCTTCGAAACGGATGATTCGCTTTAAGAAACCTTCGATGTCGAAGATAAACATTTTTCCTGCCATGATGCAGCCGCACAGAACTAGTCCCCTCCTCACACACTGGACAAGCTTTATGACCCTTCACACTGTACCCAGATAAGTTACCATACGCTGGAAAGTCATTGATTGTGCAAAATTGCATGGCACGCAATTTGAATGATCGCCCGGTAAACCCATCAAACACTTCAACCCCGTCTTCCCACAACCTTTTGAGGTCTTCAACCAATGGAGTTAAATATACATCAATATCGTTCCCCGGTTGTCGTGGACCAGAAATCATCATTGATAACATCACATATTTTCGCTTCATGCACAACCATGGCGGCAAGTTGTAAACAAACAACAAAACAGGCCATGAACTATGGTTTGTGCTCAGGTTCCCAAACTAGTTCATGCCGTCTGTGGCTAGTGCAAGCCTAACATTTCTTGGTTCATTGGCAAATTCTGGAAAAATCCTATCCATTTTCTTCCATTGCGACCCATCGGCCGGATGCCTAAGTAGTCCATCAACAACCCTCTCATCAGTATGCCATCTCATAAGTTTTGCATCATCTGCATTGGCAAACAGACGCTTTAGTCTTGGAACTATAGGTAGATACCACAACACCTTTGCAGGAGACCCTTTAGTGCATACCTCATCAGAATCCGCCTCTTTCTTCTTATACCGTGACACCCCACATCTAGGACATTGATGCAACATTTCTAACTCACCCCGGAATAATACACAATCATTTGGACATGCATGTATTTTCTCATACTCCAAACCCATAGGACACAACACCTTTTTGGCCTCATAGTTACGATTCGGCAAGGTGTTTCCAGCTGGGAGCATTTCTTTCAACAACTTCAATAAGTCAGTGAAACTTTTATCCGTCCACCCGTTTATGGCCTTCAAATTAAACAATCGCAAAACTGCTGATAACCTCGTGAAATTGAGGCAGTTTGGATACAACGGCTGCTCAGAGTCCTCACACAGAGTTGTATATACATGAGCTTTCTTAAAACCTTCTACCCCTACATCACGGATCATATCCTCGAGTCGGTCATCCATGTCGACATCGTTGTCATGCATCGAGCTTCGATTTTTAGTCTGAGAGCTGTTACTTGGCACCACCACATCTTCACCATGCCATATCCAACGCGTATAACTACGTAGAAAACCGTCACACAGTAGATGTTCTCGCACCTCTTCCAAGTCTACCCGACGCAGGTTGAAGCATTTAACACAAGGGCAAAAATACTTTCCATTCACCCCCACTGCATTCCTCGCTACGAATTCTATAAATGATTCAACTCCCCCCTCGTACTCCAGACTTAGGCGTGATGCAGTTATCCAACTCCGATCCATACCAACTGTTTACAAGGTGCTATGATCAACCTCACTTTTTATACAAAGGTGGTGGTCCTATACCCATTCAGCATGACAATTGTTTTTATACGTCATTCATATATACAGGTTAGGACTTATTTTAAAATTTGATGAAATTTCGGCAGCATTTCGCATTGGTCTCTAAGTACACAAAATGAGAGTGGTCAAATCAAATTCAACCACAACCAAATATGCACCCAGAGAACAACACAAAATGCAAGTTACCGAAATTTTATCAAATTTTAAAATAACTCCTAACTTGTACATACTAACAATGACGTATAAAAAATAATTGTTCATCCCAAACTGTCCAAACGGACAATTCAAGATTCAACACAAACAATGACATTAATTGATTTAATGACCATTTGTGTCGAATCTCAAACGGGGAACTACGGTTCACTCATATGCACAACAACTTTCATACTAGTTAACAACCACACACATACAACAGCAATAAACATAACATATAAGAGCAACCAACAATAACAGAAATAAAATGGATAATAATTTAGTTAACTTTTTTCCTAAATTAGTATGATGTTTTTAATTTGTGTTATTTTAAAGTAGAAGTATGGTGTTGGAGTATGGATTATGGATTATGGATTATGATGTTGGTTTATAATGCAGGTTCAAACTTTAGACTTTTATTTAGTAATTAATATGATATTTTTAAATTCTATTATTTTCAAGTAGAACTATGGTGTTAGATGATGGATTATGGATTATGAGAATTGAGATTTGTACTTTTATTTTATGGATTACGGCTTATGGACATGGTGTTGAATTTGGTTAAATTCTACTTAAGAAGAACAATATAAGTTCTAGGAGAATAGTAATCTCAACCATTTAGAACTTTTCAATTTAGGGAGTACATTTTAACCAAAAAAGGTATCTTATAATATTTCTAAAGTTCATACACCCAATTTAAACTTACAACTATAAATCAATAAGTTGGTTCATCCAAAGATTGTTAATGTAACTAGTTATCCTATGAATATAAGGCTTCCATCTTAATTTTCTAGAATATATAGGTGATAAATTTTCATTGTTGCAAAATCGATTATCTGTGATATATAAACAGAGTTTAAACCTGGTAATTTTCTCTATAACTTAAGCTTTTGAACCAATAACTATCGTGTCACAGGAAACAAGGAATCAAATTATTATGTACCAACAGAGAAAGAATCAATAATTGAACAATGAAATTATTATGTACTTACGACCTAACAAAACAGGACCATTCATAAACAACACAAAATAACAAACAGAGGAAGAAGAAGTGTTCGTCGCTGCTCCTACGCCGGGTGACCTCCGTGCAGCCCATCCAACAAATATAGATACAGAGGTAACATTAACAATGAAAAGACACACACAGAGGCAACATTGGTTCAGCTTCTACTACATACGCATTTTAATGGGGGGTTCAGGGAACAGAGGGTTCTCAATAGCAAGTGACCGAATGACAAACATGCATGACAATGGGGGTTCAGGGAACCTACCTGAATGAAGAAAGGAAGAAGATGCTGAACAGAGAGAAGGGCACGAAGCTCAGGGCACGAAGCTCAGAGAGAATGGAGAAGACGACAACCAACGCGCAGAAGAAGAGAAAGTGAAAAAAGAGTGAAAGGCGCGGCTTTTAAAGTTTCAGAAAGGATGTATATTCACGGTTCCCCTTGAAACCGTGAATATATTACACATATATTCACGGTTTAACAAACAACCGTGGATAAATGTTAACTATATATCCACGGTTATGATCCCAACCGTGGATATATATTGAAATCTATAATCACAGTTATAGAAACAACCGTGGACATACAGTACCCAGTGATTAAACCCTAAAACCTGAACTATATATCCACGGTTGGAAATACAACCGTGAATATTGACTTCTATATATATCCACGGTTCACAACATAACCGTCATCGTACCCAGGAATATATATTCACTGTTGTGAACACAACCGTCGATATATATTTCAGGTACTATATATCCACGGTTGACTCCTCAACCGTGAATATATATTGATGGGTACGTTCACGGTTATGATGTTAACCGTGGATATATAGTTTTCTCTGATTAAAACGTTCACCTTATAATTTCAAAAATGCCACCGCGCATGTTTTTATCACTGATCCTCTTCTACCCGTGAATAATATCCCATTGTTATATCCAATTTTTGCACTAGTAAAAAATATACTTTTTTTATTTATGATGATTATTTGATTGATATGGATGATGAAATTAATGAATAATGATTATATAATTGACTTAGTAGTATATTCCCTAATGATGATAAATACATGTGAATTACCCTTGGATTGGTATATGTATTGTGGTTAGTGATGAAATTAATTGAATTGAGAAATTGTGATAAATCATGGTATTAATGATGTTGATAAGCTTGGGATAACTTAATTAATAAAGAGAATCGATTATAATGGATGGTTGTGCATAGCATTTGCAAAAGGACACACATAGGACTACGGGGGCCTGTGATGTCGGCCCAGAGGGAAGGCTACCTTTGGATAAGCACAGACCCTGTGTGGTTTCTTTATATTCCACAAACGCCTTTGAGTGGGACTCAAGGCTGGCCCACAACACCGTTGTTGATTTACCATTGTCACAGAGAGTGGCTGGTGTTGCAATATGAGTAAGTAGTTGGTTACCTATAAAATGATTGCATAAGCGGAGAAAATTTTTATATACTACAGTATTAATCCCACCATTAGAGTTGAATCCGCATGCATGTGCATTAGTGTTGCAAGGTAGCCATTATTGAGATTAAAAGTTATGGGATAACTATTAATGATGAATTAAGTGCTGCGAGGCAGCCATGGATGTTTGACATTGTGTGATATACATCTGATTTGATGTATATGTATGAATATATGTTAAATGGCAATGTTTATGATAATGAATTGTGATGAATTGATAAATGAATAAAATGTAATGATTATGATAATGATGGATTGAACTGTACTTGAACTAGATAATATTTGTATATTGTGGCAAATTTGGTTCTGTATTTGTCATTTAACATGTATATATATATATATATATATATATGCTCACTGTTGACCAATTTTTAATATTATAGTGAACCTAGATCGAGAAGAAGATTGGTGAACAGCTTGTGAAGTTAGGCTAAAAATCCTTTGGAAGGATTATACATATAATTGTATATGTTTGTATAGTTTTTGTGTTATGTATAGCCTTAGTCGACTCTCTTTTGATACTTGTGTATATAACTATACGATGGATTAGGTAGTTAATAACCTCATTAGAGGTTTAGAATTGTTTTGATATCTATATAAATAATATGAAATCTAATGATGAAATATAGAGGTTTATTTTATATTATTTGAAGGTTGATGATGATATAGTATGAGATGCCCAAGAACTATTGACCTAGAAATTTGATGGGCAAGTCCTGTGAATTGGAACAGGTTCTAAAACCTGAGTATTAACTATTTGATTGTTTAGAATGCATGATAATGATGATATTAAAAGAATTGATATGTGATTTTGATAAGAAATTAAGTTAAAAATAGGAATTGGATAGGCTATATTTTGATCTGGGAGTTTTAGAACCTTCGGATAGGTTGGATAGCTTCCTTAGGGTGATTGAAATATGTTAGAATTGGTTTGGACCTAATTGGATAGGAATTGAGTGGTTGGTTGATGTAAATAGCCTAAATGCATTTTTTCGCATATCTCCCTCGTTTTTGGGCAGTTTGAGCACACTCGAGTAAATTGGATTTTTAAATAAAGTGTGCCATTTTCTACCATTGTTAGAAAATTAGTAGGGCAAGTTTGCATTGTGATGCGCTAGAATTCTATGTGCCAAACTAGCTTTTCCTCCCTTCATGAAAGTTCTAGGTATCCGAGCTACGGAAGTGTATGATTTGGATTCATCTCAATGAGAGTTTTGTAGCTCAACTTATGAGTAGAAAATCATAGCACGTCTCTACTGAAGAATGCCAACAAGGAAGTTCTACATAATGCAGTATTGGGCCCTACCTAGGCCGAGTTAGACTATTATTCCTTTATCAAAGTTGTAGGTATTTGAGCTATAGAGGTGTAACCACTGGATTCACCTCAATCGGAGTTTTGTAGCTAAGTTATGCGTAAAAAATTGAATTGCGCCACTGCTGAAATTCTAAACGGGATAGTTCTACATAATGCAAGGTAGGGGTGGTAGGGTAGTGGTGATAGTGGTGGTGGCGGTAGCGGTAGCGGCAACGATAGACAATGAGGGCTAAAAGTTTATAAAACTAAAAACCAAAATTGAGAAACCATTTTTTCTTGCTTTTAAATATGACTAAAATCCATTTTGAAAATAAATAAAAACTCACTTTAGCATTTTCTTTGCCAAACATTTTCTCGCCTCTACCCTAAATGGCCCCAAGTAAATATTAATATACTCTCTTCAGTCATTTTTTATAAGACTCTATTATATCATTCCACACATATTAAAAGTTTAATTAATCTAAGTGAAAGCATTAAATTTATCAATTATTGATTCACTTCATATTAATTAAGAGAGAAAATAGAGTTTTTAAATTTTATTGATAGAGTATGTGGTGAAAATAATAATAATAATAATAATAATAATAATAATAATAATAATAATAATAATAATAATAATAATAATAAATAATGCATATGGTAAAATGAAAAGGGTCTTATAGAAAGGATAAAAAAACTTAAAAACATGATTTTATAAAAAGGACTCGAAGGAGTTATTAGTAAGAAAATTTTCTTAGACATGTAAGAAAAAATATAGGTAGGATCCATTCTTTAATTTTTTTTCCAATTACACTACCCATTTGTAATGGGTAGCTTATGGTTTTTTTTAAAGTTTGTGATTTTTCAAAAGCTACTAACATTGTTTAATGAACACAAAAATAGGAGTTTATAACTTTTGAAAAACTATAAGATGTCAGTTTTTTTGAAATACTACTCTACTCTAGGGAGTTTATAACTTTGGAATTGCTTAGTTACTATTTTTTATCCTATTTTTCTATGATAATTTTTATCTATCATATAATTAAACATTATATGTCATTTAAAGTTATTTAATACAATTTAAACTAGTTTTACTAAATAATTTTATTTTAATAGACTATCTAAAAATTATAAGTTACCCAAAAAGTCATTAACTATAAATTAAGTTATAAACCATAAGTAATAAATTATAAACTTGTTTTAACATTAAAAAAATTGTTAAACATTTTTATAAAAAAAAACTTTCTCATAAAATTATTTCTACCAAACAGAGAATTAAGCTTCTCTAATACTTATAAAAGGCTAGAGTATGTAATGGTTGTATTCACCATAGAATGAGAACCAATATTATGATCTTCTCTTTTCGATGTTTTCCTTCGGGTTCCAACACACAGGTTCTTTCATAGCACTACTTCGATATTCCTTTCGTAGATTTTGAGTTCTTTTAAAAGAAATTAGCAGTGATTTTTCTCCATAAATTTTCCCAACAAATATAAGTGTAGCAAGCATGTAATTTGATTTTAAACAAAAAAAAAAAAAAACTTAAAGTTGAGCTGAAAGAAAATACAGGTTTTCTTTTTCACTTCCAATTTTTTTGGATTAACATTTATTTTTTAATATTTCGATTTTATGAATCAGCTTAATAGCTAAAAGAGTTTGAATGAGTTATAAAATACCCATAGTTGATGTATTTTATGGCATTATAAATGAACGCACTCTTCCTAGGAAGTTGCTATGAGATTTACCAACTACCTTGTGTGGGTTGGTTCACTGACCAAATTAAAACACACTAAGCGATAGAGATGGATCGAAAATATTGCTCCTTAGTTATTGCATAAATCTTCTCAAGAGAATTGACTGGTTTCCTAGATACCACTATAAAATATTGATGACATAAGTGTGGATCATTAACTGATCATAATTAATGATAAGTTTAATTAGCATATATTGTTAGTGTGATTTTTTTTACATTGTTAATCAATTAGAATTTATTATATTTATGACTTTTAAAGTAGTTATTACAAGTAAGGATATTGTTTATATTAGGGTTGAATATCAGGATAAAATAGGAATAAAAAAGAAAAAAAATGTGATAAGTTGATTTAAAAAATGGTAAGAGATAGAAAATAATATTACATTAAATGTTTTTTATATATGAATAAAAAAATTCTAACCCCACATTTACTAAAGAGAAAAGTATAGTTATAATTTTTTATTTCATAACAAGAGATCAAATGAATAAAAAAGAAGAAAATAATGCGATAAGAAATTAATTAATGTGATAGGATAAGATAAAGAAAAACTAATAATATATCTTATATAATTAATTTGATTTAAATATGTATATAATATTTTAAGTAAGGATAATATTTTTGGTAAACTTTCATACACAAAATAATCATAGTATTCCAATTTTCAAATTAGCTTTTACTTTAAATTTGAATTAAATAGTTTAAGGTTTAGAATTAAAAAAAAATGAAGTCTAAGAACCTTGAGAGAACTAACTCCTAAACCATCCCTCTAAAATAGCTAGTTACGACTTAAGGGAGGAACATCAATCATATGAACACCTACTTGGAAGGAGTGAGCAAAGTTAGCTAACTAACTTGCCACACGATTAGCTTCTCTAAAGACATACAATAATAACACTTCAATCTTGACCACACAAATGATTGAATATCCTCAAGGAAGTCACATATGGTTGGTCTCCCGATAAAGCTTGAACCAACAACAACTCTCGAATCATTCTTAATCCACACCATTTCATATTCCCATTTCATATTACTTTGTCAAGTAAACTCCAACATGGTGTAAATTGCCCATAACTTAGCTTACAAAGATGTGCCTACTCTAATGTTCTTCACAAAGTCGCTTATTTATTTACCGGTGACATCTCAAGCACCCCGCCCCACCCACCCACTCACACTCATACGCACACACACACACACAAGAAGCCCACCTCTCATCCATCAACATATAAATATTGCAAGTTATATGGGTAGGAGGATGATAACATGTTTCATAAATATTCCTCCCATAGATTCCTAGAAAAAAATCACCATCCCATAAGCTAGGTAAAAAAACGACCATGGTAAAACAACCTGAATTTTAGTGTTTTTTTTATTATATAGTAGAGCTAGGATTTTTTATAGCCTTTATATTCTTGACAAAAACTAGAAAGAAGTAGGTTATGGTTTTCAATAACTTACAATCTGAAATTATTATATTTGTCAACTATCATCTTACATTTATCATTTCATTTATTAACCATGGTCAAATTTGAATGGGGTACAAGAAATGAACGTTTAACGTAGTGTTTAGAGTTTAAGGTGGATTGCTAGATATGAAACTTGATGAGTGTCCTTGTAATTTCGACCAAATTTTGGAGTGGGTTGTGTTAAGGGAAAAGTTGGAGGGAGCTTAAGGTAGTTTGTATTTAGATGCGTTTATAGGGTTTTGATAATGTCAGACACGTGGCAAAAGCAAACATATGAAAATTGGCGAAGCACAATGACAAGAATCAGATCAACAAATCAAGTAAACCATTTCAAGTCTCTTAAATTTTTCCGTATAGATCTTATAGGCTTAGAAATTAAGTTAGAAAGATAATAATAAATCAAAATGAGCTTTCAAAGATTTTTTAAAAATCAAATAAATTTTTTCTAAAAAGGATCTCAAGTAAAAATGAGAAAAAATAGTTCAAAAATAAGTGTTATACGATTTAAAACAAGCTCTGAGAGCTTGATATAACAGATTGAGCAAATTTCTTTTAGAAAATGATTTTGAAAGAGGAAATATGAATGTTACTCTCTTTATAAAATGTAAAGGTTTTGGCGTTATTAATGAATCTATGTGTAAATATTTTCAAAGATTACATAGCAGAAATTTGAATTGTTAATGATAGGAACTTACATTCTTTCTTGGACTTTAAAGAAAATAACTAAAAGAATGAACTTTTGTAAGTCAAACCATGTATTACAAAGAAATTGTAACACCTATGAGAACTTCATGTTATAATGATGAAAATGAGGAACGTAAATAAATAGAAATAGCAAAATATAGAGGTAAGATCGGATCCCTACTTTATCTTATTGTTGGTCATCTTAGTATCATATTTATGGAATGTATGTATGCATGTGTTCAAGCAAATCCAAAAGAATCTCATTTATCTATTGTAAAAAGAATTTTGAAATATCTTATTGGTACTCAAAATATTGGTTTATGGTATCCTAAGGGTGTTACTTGTACATTATTGGATATTTTGATTCTGACTTTGTCGAATGCAAAGTCAATCTGAAAAGTCATGTAAACTCTAACTTCACTCAACCTATTCTTACTCTATTGGATAGAGAATTAGAGTTCAAATTCAAATCAAACCTGCTATATCTGACTTAAAAAAGCTTAAACCATTACGGGCCACACCAAGTAGCCTGAATTAACACCTCTAGATTTTGTTATATTCTCTTTTATCAAGTTTCTCTTTATTTAACAACACTTGTAACTTATATAACTAATTTATATAAATATCGTAAACATCATACCATTTAGACATCCTTTCTATGACATCTATTTTATCCTTTACTACTAATAACAAATTTTTTCTTAGGAAATCCACCTTTATCATTACATGCATGGTTTGATGAATTTCATATACATTTCTATTATACGTTGAAGTTATGTATCCATAGGGCAGTTGGGCAGCTACTTTTTCTCATGCAATCAACATTTTAAGAACTATATACCTCCCTATCTATCTTGAAACCCTTAATTATTTGTTTAATATTTTTTATTTTCTTATTGAATAACAAGATAAATATGTCATAACACAAACACCCCTCTAATGTTGAATGACTGCACACACAAAGCTACACTCCCTTGAACTAAGCCATCTAAATTAAGCATCATCCAACTTTTCAAGGGTGGTTTCCATTGAGCCACCCATGTCTCTATGGTTAGTATCCCCCCCCCCAAAAAAAACTCTATGCATCGTGTTACATGCTTTAACGAAAGCAAATACTCGTCAAACCTCCTAAATTATCATCCCTAGGGTCTTTATTTCCCCTTCAAAAGCCTTATTGGTCCTACTATTTCAAACACAAGAAACTACAACTCTAAAGATATTGGCCCATATGTAGCCAAATTTCGACATAACCAAGCAAGATTACCAATGCTAAAAAAAACCACTCCTTATCCTTGATGCTTACTAATCTCAACCAAACTTCAACAATCATTGAAGAGTCACGAATCACATGCATCTTGTTGACTCTGAGCATATAAAATACCAAACCTATAGAATTACTCTAGAAGAATATGATTTACTTCTCAAAATGTCACTTGACTTACAGAGGGGGCCTTAAGGCCTTATTTATACATTAAGAAATGAGCCTTGATTTTAACTCAACACTCATTAGATAATGATAATCTTCTAAGATTATGGAATGGTAAAGATATCTTCGTAATATAAAAGAGGCATTGATAGGTGTTTTGTTTGCATGATTTTAGTGGTTTTTTATTTAGTTTTTCTAGGTCATTTGTCTCATCTTATCCCTAATTCCAAGTATTTTTTCTTTCATTCCGCATTTGTTACTCGGGTGCTTCAAGTTTTTGCAGGAATAGCTTGTTTACAGGTACATACAGTCCAAACGAGAAGCATTCGAGGAAGCATTGGATAAATGGAAAGGTTTCAAGCCATCAAAAAGCAGCAACGTAAAGTCCAGAGAAACCCACTGGCCGTGGGTTTTTCCCACTGCCAGTGGATCTTGCTGCCCTGTGACAAAAACATGCACAAATTGGGGTCCAGAGAAACCCACTGGCCGTGGGTTTTTCCCACTGGCCATGGGTTCCTCTATTTGAATGTTCAAAAATGCCAAAATTGGGCCTCCAGTACGATCCACTGGCCGTGGGTTTTTCCACTGCCAGTGGGTTTTTGCATGCACAGCAGTTTCTTATTTTTAGGGAGCAGTTTCTAGGGTTTTATAGGACAGTTTTCAAAGAATTAAAGAGGACAGACATTTTGGGACAGTTTTAGAGAGGAAAGGAGAGAGTTTCACTTGGGGGATTATTGAAGAAATCAAGACTATAGGCGTTGAAGAACATCCTTGGGCAGATTTCGGAAGGATTCGTAAGCACAAGTGAGAGCTTTTGCTTTGTGTTCTTTGCTTTCTTCTTAGGTTTTCTCTTTCTCTGTAATTTCTGAATATGTTTCCATCATTGGGCTGTAGTGTATTGAGCATGTGTAACTAAACGTTATCTTGGGATTAGGGTGTGACAATGCTTATGTATTGAACCTCTTTTGAATGTTTCTGTTTATTAATTCATTGTTTCTATTCAATTTCCATGAACGCGTAATGCTTTTGAACACCTAGAGATAGGATCAATTGAAATTAAACTTTAAGAGAATCGAAAGATTAATTAGTTGTTTGAACGCATGAAATTGAACTTAGAATCATAGGTCACGAAAGTGGGTATGACGATTCGAGGTTTAATAGGATTTCACCGTTCTTAACAAGTTCACATAATAAATCGAACGCGGTTCTTTATTATTTGGGCACATTAATGTTACTTTGAGAAGAGGGCTTAATTAAATTCGAAAATCCAACCTTAGAGCGTGAATTAATAAATAGGAAGGTCTTAGGAAAATTAAATACATGGCATGATCATATACCAAATCCCAAGAGTTTCACCATCATTTGTTCTATTTTGATCTCAGAATTAATTTAATTCTTTTAGATAGCATTCCTTCTTAACTTTTGCTTTTCTTAATCTTCTGAATTTCAAACCTAATTTCACAATTTTCTAGATAATTGAACCACTGTGAAAACTTGTACTTGGGAACAATCTCTGTGGGACGATAACTTTTTATTACGCGATACCTCGTGCACTTACGGGCCTATCAAGTTTTTGGCGCCGTTGCCGGGGATTGTCCCCCAATATTGGCTAAACGGTGTTTTGATTAGACTAGATTTTTATCTTTTCTGCATAATTTTTCTGTTTTTCTTAGTTCTTATTTTTTCTGCAGAATTACGTTTTAGTATTTGTTGTCAGAGGTTTTTGCAGGTTTATATATGCGAAGGAGTCATAGCCTTGAGCACATTTTCGATCCAGAGATTGAAAGGACCCTCCGTAAGATCAGAGCACTTCAGAAGCATCTTGAACAGGAAAAGCACCAAGCTTCAAGTTCAGCTACCGACAAACACATGGCAAACCAGGACAACAGAGCGCTTCGTGATTTTGCAGCGCCCAATGCAATGGGTAGGAGGTCTAGCATCACAAGACCCAACATTGAGGCGAATAATTTTGAGTTGAAGCCATCCTTGCTCTCGATGGTTCAACAGAATCAATTTGGTGGATTACCATCTGAGGATCCCAACTTACACTTGTAGATATTCCTTGAGTATTGTGACACGCTCAAGGTGAATGGGGTCTCAAGCGACGCAATCAGGCTTAGGCTTTTCCCATTCTCATTAAGGGATAAGGCTAGAGCTTGGTTGTACGCTCTTCCAGAAGCGTCAATCACCACTTGGGAGCAGCTGTCCCTCGCCTTCCTCAACAAATATTACCCCAGGAGCAAAACTGACCAGTTGAGGAAGCTGATTATCACCTTCAGCCAGAAGGAAGACGAGACCTTGTACGAAGCCTGGGAAAGGTACAAGGAAATGCTCCGGGAATGCCCACATCATGGCATTGAACGTTGGTTGACCGTTCACATTTTTTACAATGGGTTGTCTCCGACCAGAAGGTGACCTTGGACGCCGCAGCTGGCGGTGGTGCCTTTATGGGTAAAAACATGGAGGAAGGTTATAACCTCATTGAGGAGGTTGCCCAAAATACCTATCAGTGGTCGTCAGAATGGAATATGCCAATGAAAACTCCAGGTAAGTACACTGTTGATGCTCTTTCTTTATTAACTGCTAAAGTAGAAGCTTTATCCGTTAAGATTGATAAGTTTGATAAAGTAGGAGCAGGTGCTACTAAAGCTGTTTGTGAGTTATGTGGTGTTTCAGGGCATAATATTTCAGGATGCCAGCTTGGAGTGAATCAGCATGCTGAGCCAGAAATGCATCAGGTGGATGCAATTGGAAACTATGGTGGGAATTATGGAAACAATTTCAGACCACTTGGACCACCGGGTTTCCAAAGCAGGCCACCCCAGTTTCAAAATCAGCAAGGTAGCTACAGACCACAAGGACCTTACACTCCACAGAAATCCAAATTGGAATCCTTGATGGAAACTTTTGTAGCTACCCAATTAAAGCAGAATGATGATTTCTCTGACGCCATCAAAAACTTAGCCTCAAAGGTGGACAACTTAGCCACCCACAACAAGATGCTGGAGACCCAGATTGCTCAACAGGCATCATCCTCTCAAAGAGTGCCAGGAACATTTCCTGGAAAGCCCGAAGCAGGACCATCGAACCACACAATGGCTATTACTCTTAGGAGTGGTACAAAATATGAAGGTCCGGTAAACAAGGAAGAGGAGGAGGAGGCTAACCAAGAAAAAAAAGTGGATAAACCTCATTCTCATCCTATGGTAGAGGAAGAGAAACAAACTGAAAAGAAGGAGGAGGTGAAGCCTTACCAACCTCCAGTGTCGTTTCCTCAACGCTTGGCCAAGGCCAAGTTAGATAAACAATTTGGTAAGTTCCTTGAGGTCCTTAAAAAATTGTATATAAATGTCCCCTTCACAGATGCTTTGCAGCAAATGCCGACCTATGCGAAGTTCTTAAAGGACATTTTGTCAAATAAGCGGAAACTGGAGGACGATGGTACAATTGCACTTACTGAAGAGTGCAGCGCACCGATCCAGAAGAAGCTACCACCCAAGCTTCAGGATCCAGGTAGTTTTTCTATTCCTTGTGTGATTGGTAATGTGGCTATTGATAGAGCACTATATGACTTAGGGGCTAGTGTTAGTCTTATGCCATTATCTATTTCTGAGAAATTGGGACTAGGAGAGCTAAAACCTACTAGGATGTCTTTGCAACTTGCTGATAGGTCTGTTAAATACCCTGTTGGCATTTTAGAAGATGTTCCAATCAAAGTAGGAAAATTTTTTATACCTGCCGATTTTGTGGTTCTTGAAATGGATGAGGATTCGATGATCCCCATTATCTTAGGCAGGCCATTTTTGGCAACCGCGGGCGCGGTTATAGATGTCAAGAATGGGAGGTTGTCTCTGACTGTGGGAGACCAAAAGGTTGATTTTAACTTGCAAAATGTTTTAAAAAAACCTTTTAATGATGATGTATGTTGTGTTAGGGATTGTATTGACCAAGTGGTGAAGGAAGAAACCCTTCCTGATGAACCACTTAAATCTATATTTTTGATTGAGCCTGCAGGTACATCAAGTAGCTCTGAAGGGGAAGCCCTACCAAAGCATGATACTGAGGTCATGCAAGATAAAGTGGTGGGTAACAAATTAGAATTGAAGCCTTTACCGGCTTCATTGAGGTATGAATTCCTTGGCCCAAACTCTACCTATCCTGTGATTGTAAATGCTGAACTGACTGCTGTGGAAACCGAAAAACTACTGAAACATCTTAGGTTGTATAGGAAGGTTATTGGTTATACCATGGAGGACATTAAGGGGATTATCCCTTCATTTTGCATGCATAGGATTACTGTGGAGGATGAGAGTAGGCCAACAGTAGAACCACTTAGGAGACTAAATCCTAAAATGCAAGAAGTGGTTAAAAAAGAGATTTTAAAGTTGTTGGATGCGGGCGTCATTTATCCCATTGCTAGTAGCAAGTGGGTTAGCCCAGTTCATGTGGTTCCAAAAAAGGGAGGGATGACTGTTATGCAAAATGATAAACAGGAATTGATTTCTACTAGGGTAGTTTCTGGATGGCGCATGTGTATAGATTACAGAAAACTAAATAGCACTACTAAGAAAGATCATTTCCTTCTCCCTTTCATTGATCAGATGCTTGAGAGGCTTGCTAAGCACTCCTATTTTTGTTATCTGGATGGGTATTTTGGTTTTCATCAAATCCCTATTCACCCATCTGATCAAGAGAAAACAACCTTCACTTGCCCGTATGGGACTTATGCTTATAGGCGTATGCCATTTGGCCTGTGTAATGCACCTGCGACTTTTCAAAGGTGTATGCAGGCCATATTCTCTGATTTGATTGAAAATGTGATGGAAGTTTTCATGGATGACTTTTCTGTGCATGGTTTGAACTTTGATAATTGTTTGACCAATTTGTGCCAAGTTTTGCAGCGCTGTGAAGAGACCAACTTGGTCTTAAATTGGGGAAAATGCCACTTCATGGTAAGGGAGGGCATAGTCCTTGGACACCTGGTGTCTGAGAGAGGAATTGAAGTCGATAAAGCCAAGGTGGAGGTGATTGAGAAATTGCCCCCACCAACTAATGTGAAAGGTATTCGAAGCTTTCTTAGACATGCCGGGTTTTACCGGAGGTTCATTAAAGACTTCAGCAAGATCACAAAGCCTCTGACTAACCTTTTGGGTAAAGATGTACCATTTGTTTTTGATTCTTCATGTCTTGAGGCATTTTGCAGGATAAAGCAGGAGTTAATTTCCGCACCCATAGTGCAACCCCCCGATTGGGAACTCCCATTCGAACTTATGTGTGATGCTAGTGATCATGCAGTGGGGGCGGTACTTGGGCAGCGAAAGGATAATAAGCTGCATGTGATCCACTATGCCAGCCGTACACTTGATGACGCGTAGGTAAACTATGCTACCACCGAAAAGGAATTGTTAGCTATAGTTTTTGCTTTTGATAAATTTAGATCGTACTTGGTAGGCTTACATGTTATTGTATATACTGACCATTCTGCCATCAAGTACCTTTTAAATAAGAAAGAAGCAAAACCTAGGCTCATTAGGTGGATTTTGATTTTACAAGAATTTGACTTAGAAATCAAAGATAAAAAAGGTACTGAGAACCTTGTTGCAGACCACTTATCTAGGTTGTCGTCTGAAAAAGATGAGATGGGTGATGTTGTTCCCATCAATGAATCTTTTCCGGATGAACAGTTACTTAGCTTAAGTGTCCAACAAGTGCCTTGGTACGCTGATTTTGTCAATTTTCTTGCATGTGGCATTGTATCCCCTGACCTTGGTTTTCAGCAGAAAAAGAAGTTTTTTGCATATGTTAGGCACTATTATTGGGATGAGCCCCTTTTATTCAAGCAGTGTGCAGATGGTCTGATTAGGAGATGTGTTCCCGAGATTGAAGTTCGAGCCATCCTGGATCACTGTCATTCCCTTTCCTGTGGAGGCCATATGAGTACTTCTAAGACAGCCTCAAAGGTGTTGCAAGCAGGCTTCTATTGGCCACATATTTTCAAGGATGTGCGTAAGTATGTCCTCACTTGTGATGCATGCCAAAGGGCCGGTAATATTGGTAAGAGGCATGAAATGCCACTTAATAGCATTCTTGAGGTTGAATTATTTGATGTATGGGGTGTTGATTTCATGGGACCCTTTCCCCCGTCGTTTGGAAATCAATTTATTCTGGTTGCAGTTAACTATGTATCCAAATGGGTAGAAGCCATTGCTTCACCTCATTCGGATGCTAAGACTGTAATTAAACTTTTTCGAAAGACAATTTTTCCAAGGTTTGGGGTCCCCAAATGTATAATTAGTGATGGAGGGTCTCACTTTATTGAAAAAACTTTTCAGACCCTCTTGAAAAAATACGGAGTGAGACATAAGGTTGCTACACCTTATCACCCTCAAACTAGTGGTCAAGTTGAGGTTTCTAATAGGGAGATTAAAAACATTCTTCAGAAGGTGGTTAATACTTCCTGTAAGGATTGGTCTATTAAATTAGATGATTCCTTATGGGCGTATCGAACCGCTTACAAAACTCCCATTGGAACCACACCTTTTAAACTAGTTTATGGGAAACCGTGTCATTTACCTGTTGAATTGGAATATAAGTCCTTTTGGGCTATAAAAATGCTTAACTTTGATATGAAGCTTGCAGGTGAACACAGGTTGCTGGAGTTGAACGAGCTTGAGGAGCTCCGGTTGGATGCTTATGAAAATGCCAAGATCTACAAGGAAAAAACTAAAAAATGGCATGATCGTCACATCCTCAGGAGATCCTTTAACCCTGGTGATATGGTGTTACTTTTTAACTCCCGATTGAAGCTATTCCCTGGAAAATTGAGGTCCCGATGGTCGGGACCATTTCAGGTAACTAAGGTATATCCTTTTGGAGCTGTTGAGTTATGGAGCAATAAGTCTGGTTCATTTAAAGTGAATGGACAAAGGCTTAAGCACTACTTGACAGGAGAACCCATCCAACAAGCAAGTGCTTTGGACTTGCTTGATGGATTGGATTCTTGATTCCAAAGAATGCCAAGCGTCCGGCTGAAGACGTTAAACTTAGCACTAATGGGGAGGTAACCCCAGTTATCATTCTTTAAACATTTTTCTTGTAGTATATATATATATAAAAATAAAAAAAATAAAAAAAAGAAGAAAGTTTGTTTGTTTGTTTCATTTATAAGTCCAATGTAATTTGTTGCATGTTCATTGTTTGTTAATTTTGCATTGCATGGGTTTTGTTTTGTTTTGTACATATTTCTTATGATTGAATGCAACATGTGTTTCCATGGGATAAGATGAATCCAGTAAAGGTAAGTCATGGTGCGTATTCGAGGAAATTTTGATTGAAAAACAGTGAGATCCACTGCCAGTGGGTTTTTCCCACTGCCAGTAGACTCCTCTGACTTGGAAAAGGCTGTTAAATTGATTTTGAAAAATCCCCCAAGCAGTAAACTCCACTGGCCATGGGTTTTTCCCACTGCTAGTGGGTTTTCAACAGGTTTTACGTGCATTTTTTTTTGAACAATTTTTGGGGCTGGACCAGTGGGTTCCACGGGCCGTGGGTTTTTCCCACTAGCCGTGGGAACCCATCAGACCCAGCATGGTAAAAACGAAAATTTAGGGGGGAAGACCAGTGGGTTCCACGGGCCGTGGGTTTTTCCCACTGGCCGTGGGAACCCATCAGACCCAGCATATTTTCCTACTTAAACGCAGCCCCCACCCGTGTTTATTTCCACTCAACGTATATCCTCTTGTGTGCTTCCTACTCCTTGCTCTCTTTTCAAATATTGGCACAACTAAATTGCAATTGAAAACCCCCATCCTTCATTATTCTTCCTCACATTCCTTGTTTCAAATTTTATGCAAGTAAGTGTGATCTTATCATGTTCTAGTTTGGGGTTTTTCCTTTGAAGTTCTTTGGGTTCTTTTCTTTTACCATAACTTTGATTGTGAAGTGATATCATTGTATGAAAAAGGTTTCTATATGCTTATGCTTGATTGTTATAGTGGCTAATTAGAATGGGTATTCTTCAAAGAAAAAAAAATCATCTTCATGCTTCATTCTCCATTCTAGTTCTTCATTTGGGTTAAAACCCCTTTGATGTTTCCTCCATGATTTTGAATCCTTTTCATATAAGTGATTACTTGGTGCTTGCTTGGTTATGGATTAAACTTGTTGTTCAAATTTGGTGACCCTTAGCATCTACATTCATGGTTTTCTTAGTGTTACACTTGTTGCATACCAAGTGTTTGAATAAATGTCTAAACCAGAATTTTTGCTACTTAGTTGCATATTAATGTGTTTTGTGGTGACTTTCTTAGTGTCAAGCTTGTTGCCCACCCAGTGTTTGACAAATTGCCCAAACCAATCTTTTGTTTTTCCTTGTATATATTTTGATCCTTTTTGGGTTTTCCTATGCTTACCCATACTGCCAATATCATGTTGTTGATTATATTGACACCTATTGTGTAGAAATTTGAATTGGAATTTTAGGTGCCCAAAACCATGTCTTCGGGATGAACCAAGAATGTCGGCAAAAAGAGGAAAAACAAAGGTACGTCATCTAACTATTCTAGTATAGATGGTATTGAATGTACCTCTGATGAACAAAAGATGCGCTTATCTTCTTTGACCTCTAGAGAAATTATCCCCTCTAGGTTCTTTTGCAAGAAATCTTTACTGGAACTTGGGTTATATGATGACACCTTTAAATTGTGCAAGAATATGGGGTGGGAAGATTTTATTGAATTATATGAGCCTTGTTATGAACGCACCACATTAGAGTTTCTGAGTTCCATTGATATTGAGCCTTGTGATAATGAGTCGAATTGGGAAATTACCTTTAGGCTTAATAACAATAATTATAGGATGGATTTAGCTGAGATAGATACCATTTACGGTTTTCCTTCTGTCCCTGGAGATGGTCTTGATAACGTAAACGCTACACGTATCCCTAGGGATTTTAAGGCAAAATATTTCTGGTCTCTCTCTCTAAATCTAGGGATGATTATGACCCATCTTCTACTAAAGCCTCACTCATGCATCACCCTATTTTTAGATACCTACAGAGATTTATGGCCCGGTCTATTTTTGGTCGATATGATAGTCCCGAAACTATTAGGGCCACTGAACTTTATTTTCTGTATGCCATGATCAATAACATCCCGGTCCACTCTACAAAATGGCTTTTTAGCCAATTCGCTAGGGTAGGCAGAGCCACTACTGGAAAGATTGTTATTGCTGGTTATATTAATCCTCTTGCTAGGTATGTTGGAGTAGATTTACAGGAGGATAATTTACTTTGCCAACCCAAGAGGGTTGATATTGATGAGATGGTTCATATGGGTATGCTTGTATTAGAACATGACATTCACTGTTTGGTTATTCCCGGATTTACTGTACCTCACCCCTTGCCTGACCCTCGATTTACTAGCCTGGAGGGCAAGACTTCCTTTCTGTTTTCAGGTACTGATGAGCGGGATGACTCCCCCTTGGACACAGAGATGCCCTTTCCTCAAGACCCCGCAGCTGGCCCGTCTCGATCCTCTTCTGATTCCGGATTTTCTATGGAAGGGATGTATTCCTTGTTGCAAGGAATGTCTGCAGAGCAGCTCCAGAAAGGGAAAAAGATAGATGACATGGCCAGGCGCGTGGATGATATGTATTCTTGGCATCTCCAGCAGGGGCATTTTCCCCCTCCTTCCCCATGAAAGGTATGTTCATCACGATAAGTTTCATTGTACTGTGCTTTCCCTCTACTGACCAGTGAGGACACTGCTCCTTTTTAGTTTGGGGTTGTAGGTACAAGGAAACTTATTCTTTTGAGCCTTTGTATTTTGTGATTTCTCTGCATCTTTCTCTTTGGTTTCATTTGAACATGCTAGGTTGTAGTTTGTTTTTCATTTGCTTTGAATGACTGTGCCTGTCTGTACCCCCCATCTAGGAATGTTTGTTTACTTGTGATTATTGTTGCCATTAATTGTATCAGTTTTGATTGAGGAAATTGATTGTTGAGGAATCCAAATAAATAATAATAATAAAAACAAAAATTTTAATTAAAAACTTTTGATTGATGTTGATGATTACACTGATTGTCTGGAGGTACTATGCTTTATGATGCTGTGTTTTCTCTGATTGGGTCTATTTCACCTGCCATGTATTATGAGAGTTTTTGAGCCAAAATGGGGTAGTTTTTAAACATAAATATTTATAAAACCCCTGTTTTCTTCTATTTGAGTGTGTCATACATTTAAAGCGCTCTAGAACTTGGCTTACGATCGATTCAAAATGGTTGATGATTACTTGTTATGGAATGAAAAAGGCAGTAGGTTTTGTTCTCTAGCCTCTGAATTTTGAAAGTTATAACATACAATTAGTTGCCCCTTATTGAGCTTAAACTGTTTGTTTATTGTTGAAATCCTTTGGTATTGGTTTGATAAAATACTGAGAAAATGACATAAATTCAAGGATGGCAGCTAGAATGAAAATGGCTAAGAGAAAACAACTGGGTTTTAGTTGGGAAACAAAAATAAACAAGATGAACTTGTTTTTCCAACTAAAGAAAAATTGTTGGAAAAACAAAGAAAAGGATGAAAAGCAATATAAGAAAGGAGTCAAGTTTAAAAAAGAAAACAACAAGGACTCCTTTGAGATTTTTAAAAGTTTCTGGTCTGCCTTTCAAAAGTTAATCATTCTCAGTGTTTCATTGAGTGATAGCCCTTTGAATTTCCTTTTCCTTGACATCCATTCCCCGAACCCATAGCCCCATTACAACCAAATGAAAGACCTTTTGACTATAACTTGTTTTCTAAATAACTGTGGAGAGTAAGGTCGTTTGCCAAGCCTATGGTAATGTCTTAAAATGCTATGATTTGAGTGATAATCATACACAAGCTTAAAACACCTGGAGAGGAATGAAAGGATGTGTGTCTATAGCCTAGTTTTGTGAACATGGCATGAATAATTGTGTGGTTTCCTCTTGTGATAATCTTGCAATCATATGTTGTTAATTTTTCCAATTGGGTTCCTCAAGATATTCTGAATTCATAAATCTCTATTGATCATATTTGTGGCAATGATGATTGCTTGGGGACAAGCAATATTCTAGTTTGGGGTGTTTTGATAGGTGTTTTGTTTGCATGATTTTAGTGGTTTTTTATTTAGTTTTTCTAGGTCATTTGTCTCATCTTATCCCTAATTCCAAGTATTTTTTTCTTTTATTCTGCATTTGTTACTCGGGTGCTTCAAGTTTTTGCAGGAATAGCTTGTTTACAGGTACATACAGTCCAAACGAGAAGCATTCGAGGAAGCATTGGATAAATGGAAAGGTTTCAAGCCATCAAAAAGCAGCAACGTGAAGTCCACAGAAACCCATTGGCCGTGGGTTTTTCCCACTGCCAGTGGATCTTGCTGCCCTGTGACAAAAACATGCACAAATTGGGGTCCAGAGAAACCCACTGGCCGTGGGTTTTTCCCACTGGTCGTGGGTTCCTCTGTTTGAATGTTCAAAAATGCCAAAATTGGGCCTCCAGTACGATCCACTGGCCGTGGGTTTTTCCCACTGCCAGTGGGTTTTTGCACGCACAGCAGTTTCTTATTTTTAGGGAGCAGTTTCTAGGGTTTTATAGGACAGTTTTTAAAGAATTAAAGAGGACAGACATTTTGGGACAGTTTTAGAGAGGAAAAGAGAGAGTTTCACTTGGGGGATTATTGAAGAAATCAAGACCATAGGCGTTGAAGAACATCCTTGGGCAGATTTCAGAAGGATTCGTAAGCACAAGTGAGAGCTTTTGCTTTGTGTTCTTTGCTTTCTTCTTAGGTTTTCTCTTTCTCTGTAATTTCTGAATATGTTTCCATCATTGGGCTGTAGTGTATTGAGCATGTGTAACTAAACGTTATCTTGGGATTAGGGTGTGACAGTGCTTATGTATTGAACCTCTTTTGAATATTTCTGTTTATTAATTCATTGTTTCTATTCAATTTCCATGAACGCGTAATGCTTTTGAACACCTAGAGATAGGATCAATTGAAATTAAACTCTAAGAGAATCGAAAGATTAATTAGTTGTTTGAACGCATGAAATTGAACTTAGAATCATAGGTCACGAAAGTGGGTATGACGATTCGAGGTTTAATAGGATTTCACCGTTCTTAACAAGTTCACATAATAAATCGAACGCGGTTCTTTATTATTTGGGCACATTAATGTTACTCTGAGAAGAGGACTTAATTAAATTCGGAAATCCAACCTTAGAGCGTGAATTAATAAATAGGAAGGTCTTAGGAAAATTAAATACATGGCATGATCATATACCAAATCCCAAGAGTTTCACCATCATTTGTTCTATTTCGATCTCAGAATTAATTTAATTCTTTCAAATAGCATTCCTTCTTAACTTTTGCTTTTCTTAATCTTCTGAATTTCAAACCTAATTTCACAATTTTCTAGATAATTGAACCACTGTGAAAACTTGTACTTGGGAACAATCTCTGTGGGACGATAACTTTTTATTACGCGATACCTCGTGTACTTGCGGGCCTATCAGGCATGAGGGACCCCTCCTATTCTAGAAAGGAACACGAGTCCCTCAGTCACGAGCTCTCGACCAAAGGGTGAGCTGAGTGGTTATGTGTTGAGTGCTTGTTTGATAGGTGAATGTATGTTGACATAAGGTGCACTATGCAATTGTTTTGAGTGATATTGTGTTGAGTGGTAATGTTATGAGTAATTTTATGCCTTTGTTTTCTCGATCTTTATGTCATTTGTTGTTTATGCATGTTGATTTGATCCCATCACCCGAGGTACTAATATAATTCTTGGCTTCCTCGCTCGAGATACCAATGTAGTACGTGTATCATTTTTTTCATGAATTTGAATTTGAATGTAGTACCCCCTTAGTCGGGATTTTATCATGAATAGATTTGTCGTTACTACCTCACTCAGGATTTTTAGGATATAACATAACTTGAAATTTGCCTTTATTCATTCGATTGGGATTTTAGAATTTAATATAAGTTTAGAGTGTGTAGTTATTCCATCGGTTGGGATTTTAAGATTTAACATAATTTGAATTTTTTCGTTACTCCCTCGATCAGCATTTTAGGACTTAACATAAGAGAAATTTGTCATTACTCCCTCAGTCGAGATCTTAGGACTTATCATAAAAGAAATTTGTCGTTACTCTCGGTTGGGATTTTAGGACTTAACGTAAGAGAAATTTATCATTACTCCCTTGATCCGGATTTTAAGACTTATCATAAGAGAAACTTATCATAAGAGAATTTTTCCGTTAATCCCTTGGTCGGGATTTTAAGACTTAACATAAGAGAAATTTGTTGCTACTCCCTTGATCGGGATTTTAGGACTTATTGTAAGAGAATTTGATGAGCTGAATCGTACTTGTATTATTATTATTCTGATAGGCCTCATTAAAACCTCTTGGGAGAAAAACCAAGTGGAATAAAACTCCTCGAGATGGCATCTATATTCTTCAGTCTGAAGGGTATTACTCGGTAGCAGTAATTTTCTCCTCTTGTGATGAAGGTGGTTTTTTCTTCATCTCTCGGATCCATTCGTATTTGATTGTACTTAGAATATCCGTCCATGAAACATAGGACCTGGTATCTTGAGGTGATGTCTACCGAACGATCAATACTAGGTAAAGGGTAAGAGTCTTTCAGACATACCTTATTGAGGTTGGTGGAGTCCACACATATTCTTCACTTGTCATTTACTTTCTTTACCACTATTACATTTGAGAGCAAGGCTAGGTATCTGACCTTTTATACGAATATGGCTCTTAGTAGTTTGTCTATTTATTCTTTTACAGTTGTCGTTCTGTCAGGTCCTAGTTTGAGTTGCCTTTGCACCACTAGTTTAGCCTCTTTATCTACATTCAATCAGTGGCATATGATTTTTAGATCATTTCCAAGCATGGCTGAGGGAGTCCATGTAAATAAGTTAGTATTGGCCTGTAGGAGGTTGATTAATGATTCTTCCATGCTCCGGTCTAGCATTGCATTAAGTTGGGTGCATTGACTAAGACTTGTTTTGATCTAGAGTAGCTTTAAAGATTCTACCGGTTGAGGTCGTTCATTTTCGTCTCAAGGGTCAAACCCGATCTCAATATCATCTTCCACAATGAAGGTCTCTCTTGGCCACAGGCTTTTTTGATAGCATTCCTGAGTTATCTCCTGGTCTGTTCAAACAACCTCGATGTGTCCATCTCCAAGTGGGAATTTCATTGTGAGGTGGAAGGTAGATACGATTATGCTAAGTATATTGAGTGTCAGGCGTCCTAATATAGCATTGTAGGAACTAGGGATTTCGACTACTAGATATTTAACCATGGCTGCTTTGCTAGCCTCTCCTGATCCAAAGATCGATTTTAGCTCTATGTGCCCCATGACTTGTATTGAGTCCCCCGTGAACTTGAGTAGTGCTCTATCATACCTTTTGAGCCCAATGTGAGGTAGGTTGAGTTGCTTGAAAGCCTTCCAATGAAAGATGTCTACGAAGCTTCCTTGGTCAACAAAAACTCTCCTAATGATACATTCTGCTACCTTCATTACGACCACAATTAGTTCATCTTTATTTGGGATCCCTATAGGGAGATCCGAGTTGTTAAAAGTGATAACCTTATTCCCTGGGAGGCAGTGTATAGAAAAAACTTGTTCTTCTTATTGTGACATGCCAAATTTGTTTGCCAGGAACCATCGAAAATGGTGTGTTTGACTCTTTTTTCGTCACTTCTTATGTGTTTTAGCCTTCAAGATCGGGAATGCTCATTTTCTACCAGGGGCATTCTCGTGGTTGCAATTCTACCTATCTTGTTGGTCCTCTTTCTCGCTTTCTCCCTGTTTCTTATGGTGTTCCCCTTCCTTGGTCAATGAACCTCTCTAAGTATCCCTGTCATATGAGGTGTTCGATCTGGTTTTTGAATGACTAGCAATCATCAGAGTTATGGCCAACTATCCTATGGAACTCGTAAAACTTGGATCTGTTAGAGCCTTTGACCTGCTCCCTGGGTAGGGGGAAGTTTGAGTAGTCTTGGGCTGTAAACTTTATGATGATCTTGTCTCTTCTGTTGTTCAGTAAGGTAACTGTATCATACTTCAAGTTAGAGTTAGGCAACATGTGACGTCCTACATCAATTTATATTTAATTTTATCCTTTTAATTGATTTTCACAATAAATTTTTCGCAATTGAATGATTTAATTATGTCAATTTAGGAAAATATTCATTTTTACCAAAAAGTCTCAAAATAGTAATTATATAACCATTTAAAAGTGTAAAATACCACTTAAAATGAAAAATCCAAAAACTGGAAACAGGGGACCTGACGCTACGCGTCAGCCCCACGCTACGCGTGACACCCAGAACGCAGTCCTGACGCTGTGCGCTAGGCTGACGCTACGCGTCAACATACCAGAAACAGCACCTGATACTGTTACACATATTAGGCCAATCGGCCAACTTCTAGCCTACCCAATTGGCCTGTTTTAGGTCCGATTGCACGAAACCTCACGAGCCACATGTTTTCCCCTATTGCAGAACTGTTGGCACCGTCCGTTCACCAAAATTCCATCGTATACCCAACTTATGTGCACATTGCACTTTTACTCAACTATGTGCAAAACAATTGCACCAAACTACCTAAATGGACCCCAAATAGTCCAAGGCCAACATGTACAGTTCCTAAAAAAACCTAGTGAACCTATTGGTCCCTTCCGAGGGTTCCAAAACCCGCCAGATCTCAAAGTCATCTGTCCTGTTACTAATTTTCACATAAAAAACCTATTTCCATTATATGCAATACCCATCAAATTCACCAATTGATGATCTACTTCCAAATCACATCACACGGTTATTCATAATCATAATATAGGACCTGTCCATAGTGATTACCAAACTTAAAATGTTGGCTCCATGCTGCTAATGCCTTAATTCACAATTATGCAAGACATATACTAAAATATCATCACCTCACCCATTAAATTCACAATCACACTCCATATACCATTCAAGCACACATATATCACAAAACCTACCCATATCATGCAATGGCTCAGTGCCACATGACACACGTCATAATACTAATACGATACTATCATATTACATATTCACATCAACACAGTAATATAACTCGACATCTTTATAGATCAATAAACAAATACACAATCATATATATATATATATATATATACATATCTTCCTCTAGTTTCCACATTGCCCTGACCTCATTTAGTTCTTGCCTCTGCGGTGTGCATCCTTACCTGTCAACAGTCACTAAAACCACGATACAGGGGGTAAGTGACTGGAATTAAGCATTAATACAAAAATAACAACAAGACTAGGAAAAGTATAATCTAGTTACCTTCCTAGTCACAACTACCAATTATGATTACTCGTCTTTCACGTTATCTCTTTACTTACCAGTTCAATTATTATACTTTCGCAATCTTATTAATTACTAAGATCCACACCATTATTAACTTATTGCAATCATTTTATTCAGCATACCTTCCCAGCCATTTATTCTCTAATTCGTTATCCAATTATATCACGCACGAGTTCACATATTACACTCATAGAACCATCAGAATCATCATCATCAAATCAAATCAACATCATACATTGCGTAGACATCAACAACTCAATCATTTATTTCATTCCATATAACACACAAGGCGTATAACCATAAACACAGTCATATATTCATTCCACTGGAAGCCTGCAGGAGCCGCTCCTTGACTGTGCCAACGCACTGGCTACCACTCCCCGCCCTTAACAGTATCTAGAGTGTCACACCATCACTCACATCCATGTCAATACATATCAAAGCATATAAACACAACTGACTCTCAGATAATACAACTCTCTAGTATCAAGATACTAAAAGGATTGACCTTCAGCTGGGGGTCCTACTTGATACCCTGTGAACCCTGCTTGGTTCACTAAGTCCTACTTGACTCCCCCTCAACCACTGGGTCCAAATTGACCACTGGGTAGCTCAACTGGGCACAAAAATCACGGGAGCTAGAAACAAGGGTAACACATACCGACGGCCATCCTCTACCACATAGATTAGATATCCAATCACATACAACATGGCATAACATCATCAATCTCACATATAAATGTTAGAAACTGACATATAATCATCACTCAGGCGGCCTACTTACCAAGCCCATCAACACAAGCCATGTTATACATTTTTATAATCACCATTTCATTACTCTTATCAAGATATGCATCACAAAAATACTACACACCGCACTACACATCGTTAATTCTCATCATAATTTGTTATCATAAATCTCATCATATATACGCCTATCATATTATCAATATATTATATCAATGCAATCATCAATTCGCAACAACTATCCACATCAGTCACATTGTTTATTACCATTACTATTTACACACTTCTAATCACATCAGCTCATTTACTGTATGTCCTTATCAACAGTAAATTGAATCATTAAGCTTATAAACTTACATATATATATATATATATATATATTTACATATCACCGCATCTCAATTACCGAATTTCAAAAGCAGTTAGCATTATAAAATTACCTTTCAACCCCTATCCTTTTGTTCATGTTTCACCATCATCAACTCATTATAGTTTTACCGATACTAATTGTTCATCAAGCCATTCGTTATGATTTATAACCTCACATGTACTCACCTATTCTCATTATTATACTATCATCATTCATGCACATATTGTCAACTACCAATTATCTTATTTTCCACTACCGATTCCACTTTTCTCACTTAATATATACACGTGTTCATAGATGCACCTAGGCCACCTAACCCGCCTTCTATTTCATAGCCTACCATATCCACATTTCACCCTATATCCCAATACTTCACAAATGTTACTTAGTTCACGTAAGCTATCCTATACTTTTATGATCGTCACATACGCACATATTTGATTACCTACTCATCTACTTGTTTATTTCTTATTTATCATTTCAAGGCTTATAATTTACCCTTACCTCCTCATTTCAAGTCTCCCATTGGAATAATACTAATATACCACTTAACCGTTTAACAATTCATCAGTTATCCTGCCTGGTTTACTTTAATGATTCCATTTACCTCCATTTCACATACTTGACAATTCATCATATATTATCTCAATTAATTTAAAGTGATTAAGAGCAGCTATAGCATACCTGTTTCCTATACGCCATTAGCGTCATGCATTTTTATATTAACCTTAACCCAGCACACTCCTTTACCTCGATTCCGAGCTTTCCAAGGCTTCCAATTGATTGTCGGGTCCTTTCCAAAATCCTTAAAACCCTAAAATAAAATTTAACGAAGCTTCAATAAATATTATAACTACCAAAACCATAACCCATAATCCTTAAATAACTTCAAACCTCAATATTAAGTTATCGAAACTCACCATTTCCATTTTCGATCCCCGTTTCCCAAGACCCATGATGTCAAACCTGGCTCCAATCCTTGCTTCAAAATATACTTCAATTACCCATCACCTCAAGGTCCTTATTTATGCCTCAAACATCTATTAAATTCAAGAATTAAGCTCCCATTATACATGTAAACCTCGGGTAGAGAGAGAAAGCGAGAATGAGGAGAAAGAAACTATGAAATTGAGGGACTCCAAGAGCTTACCTCATTTCCCCGATGCCATAAATATGATTTCCTTCAAGAATCCACCATCAATCCTCTTGAATTAGGCCTCCATAGCTTGAGAAAAAAAGAGAAAGAAGAAAGAAATAGATTTAGCAAGTCTCGGGTCTGTCTCTGTTTCAGCTTTTAATTCTGATTCGTGATGTTGACGCTACGTGTCACACTGACGCTACACGTTAACTCATTAATTAGCACCTGACGCTATGCGCCACAGCCACGCTACGCGCCAGTGCCCCTAATGCCACTTCCTTTAAAATTTATTTTTAAATCCAATAAATCACTTCACTTACCCTAATTCTTAAAATTTTAAATCAAAATTCATTCAATTATTAAATATCAGGGATATTACACAACAAGCTTTAGTCTTTGTTTGGCCAAAGGCTTTTCCTTCGTGGTTCTGTCTTTATTCCTCCATGCTCAGAATTCCCTATACCCGATCAGCTTCACGTTCCTCCGTATTTATGTAACACGCTGCTCTTTTCCTGAAATCATCCATATTGGTTAGGGGTTTCTTTAGCTAAGGAATCAGAAAATTTACCTAGACATAATCCGGTTGGGATTGTGTGGCTTATTTATTAGAGCGCACCATAAACTGCTTGAGTGTCTCTTTTTGTCCCTGCTTCAGGTTGACCAAGTTGTGTGAAGTTTACTGGGTTGCGCAGCTGGAGGCAAACGGGGTGAGTAATTTCTCCGTGAGCTCTACGAAACATGATACACTCCTCGGGGAAATGTGTGAGAACTAGAACAAAGCAAATTTGGTGAGAATGGTGGGGAAGGTTCTACATAGAAGGGCGTCAGACGCCCTAGAGATGAGAAGGTTGGTTGTGATCATGGTGGGTGTTCTTTTGAGTTGCCTCTTTCTTCATACTTCTCTATCATAGGCGACTTGTAGTGTAGTGGTATGAGGGATGCCATTATAGCCTCCGTAAATAGATGTGCCGATTAGGGGATTAGAAGTTCTAGTCTGTCTTTTTTTGGTTTTGTAGCTTGCGTATTCTAATAATTGGAGGCCTCTCTTTCCTCCGACCAGTGGTTCCTCAAGTCTTCATTTTCTTTTCTCAACTCCTCCATGGTATGCTATAGTGTCTTGATGAGGGCTAAAACCTCTTTGAATTAGTTGTCACCGCCCTAGTGTCCTTCCTCCTCGGGTGTCTCATTCTTCTTTCTAGCTGGCATTGCTACAAGTATAAAATATCAAACCTTAGAGAATTATCCTAAGAAAATAAGATTCATTTTTTAAACGTCACTTGATTTATAAATGGGGTTTTGAGGTCTTAACCCAACATTCGTTAAATAGAGATATCTTTTTAAAATAAATGGGAGAGTAAAGGACCGCTCTCTTTCTGGGAGGGAACACATCAAAGATTCATCCTCGCCCGACACCAAAGACAATGAATATCATCCGTAAGGTGACATCGAACATGTAGCATGGGGTCATGGGCACCCCTCTCTTGACCTACCCCGAGAGCTTCACCCTTTGACGTCCTTGTGTCACCTCCAAATCTTTTTACACACCGTTGTGTCACACTGCAATTGCTCACCCAGTAGCGTCTCATAGGCTGAATTCATAGAAAAGGAACCATCTTCAATCAAGGGCCAATACATTTGATACTTACCCGCATTAATTTTGGGAGGACCATACCCACCACATGTAAACATATAAGCTCAGGAAATATTACACTTGATCCTGACCCTTACCCGCATTATTTTTTTTTAAAGCTAATTAGATCAAATTCGTATTGAATATTGTGTCTAACGATAAAGCTTATATAATATTTACTAAAAATTAACAATTAACTCGCTTATTATAAAAATCCTAAATTTGAACTTCGATAATTTCATTGTTAAAAAACAAAAATAGTCGAAGTTAGAAAGTCATCTAATTTGTCCCATTCCATTTGCACTTTCCAATCATTCAAACCCACATTCCTTGTCCGTACAGACTAACACACGTTCACTTCATGCCCAAAAGCACAAGCAAAAATAAAAAGCAAATTGTGGGTTAATTACTTAATCTTTGATCAATTTGTATTTGAATGAATAAGAAACACCCAGTTAAACAGTCTAGCTAGCTAATCCCACCGCACCCCTATGACTATACTGTACATATTATTCAATGTAGCGACTGGATATGTGTATTGGTTTTTTTCCCCCTTCTAATTAACTATTGATGTTTGATAACTGATATTTCAATATCCTTAACCAAATTGGAGAGTTCCTTAGATACCCTCTAACTCTATGTTGCTCTGTAATTTGTTGTCGCTATTTCGAACCACATCAGAAATGGTCGTTTTGTTTCCTTCGGTGGGCTTTAACTGTCCCTCACAAGATGAACACATGATTAAGGTTGTAGCCTTTGAGAGTTGAATGTATGGTGGTGATGGTCCCATTTTTAGTGCACGCAGCTCTTGCAATTCTTTCTTCAATCTTAGGTTCTCTTCTGTTAATTTCTCACAACATTTCTTCAGGAATTCACAATCCACCTCTGTTTGTTTCAGCTTGGTCCTGAAAAGTCAATATAACATTATTATATATTGGTAACTATTAAGTAAAGTCAAGTCAACACAAAAAGATAAAACACAATAAATTATTAAAAAAGGAAGTAAAAATGCTCCCTTTTTCATGGTAAACTGATGATAGGAATGGGACAGAACCCAGACAATCATCAAAACTAAACTTGGCCAGGAAGAAAAGAAATGAGACATAACAATAAGATTAAAAAGAAAAAGAAAAAAAATTGAAGCTTATGAAAGGGATTAAAAAAAATAATCCAACACCATTGGATACCTTGCTCTTCTGTTCTGAAACCAAACTTCAACCTGTCTATGCTTTAAATTCAATTTCTCAGCAAGTGCCTGTTTTTGTGCCTGCATGGTGAACCGAAACAAATCAATTAACCCATAAATTTCCATTTACTCGTGGCTATAAACTCTTAAAATTTCTAATGAAAATCAAAATTACTAAATTGAGCATGCAGTTAAATAAGTTTCCATAAAACTGAAAAAGTAATCAAGATGTCGAAAGCAATTGTGAAAATGAAAAAAGAAAAGGAAATTCGATAATATTTATGAAAGAGTTAATACGGGATTAAGAGTGCTGTGCAGTTTGAAGTTGTCTTCTAATGTGGCTGATTGCTCCTTTGTAAGCTTCAGTTTCTTTCTGCTACCGTTATTGCTATTTTCAGGAGAATCTTCATTTGGGCGCTGCAAAGTTGGTTCTTTTGCCTCATCAAGATGTTTATCCACGTCAATGGCTTCACCCCCTTTAGGACAAAGCTCAAAAGTTAGGTCCAAACAAGGCACAGGGTTGTTCACTTTCTGCTTGTTCTCCTTGTTTGGGAGATACCCTCCCATTCCAAGACTTAGAGTGGTGATGCATGCCTTATCATCTTCCATAACAGAGAATGAACTATCAATGGAGACACACACAGAGAGAGAGAGAGAGAGAGAGAGAGAGAGAGAGAGGGAGAGAGAGAAGGGTAGAAGTAGTCAAATATTGGAAAAGTAATGGGGTTTATGAAATATAAGAATTTATTATGTTATTGGGGTTTGGTCGTAACTCGTAAGGTCCTGCACATTCAATTTCAATACGGTATTACTGAGCTTATTAATCTATTTTGGATTTATCCGGTTGGTTTAATCCTCCATCCCACATAATTTTTTTATTAAGACTTTATTTAAAAAGAATTAAATATATTTATTTAAATTTATTTTAGTTAATAATTTTAAATTTATTTAACTTATTTAATATTGTTAGTGTGTATTATAATAAATTAAAAATAATTTTTTATTTAAAATTAATGTAAATGTATTCTTTTTTGTTTGATAGGAGAAATTCAACCTAATATGCAATACAAAATATGAATTACAAAGTATAAATCCTTAAAGCTCTTGCTAAACCATGAGGAACTTGATTTCCTTGCCTCCTAATTAAAAATTACCTTAGAGTTGGATTCGGGATTTAAACTAAAGCATTCCTACAATCATCAATAATACAATAAACATATCCTAAAATATCAGGTTTAAGGTAATATTTAGAATACCCTAAAATATGTCAATTATTTTTTATTTAATCTGACTTTTCAAGATTCATTTTATTCAATTCTCTTTATTTTTATTTCAATTTTTTTTCTCTATATTTTTTATATGTCCATTTTGTATTTTTATTTTATTAGTTAAGATATAATCCCAATGTAATATTGATCGATGGTTTTTTTCAATAATATATTCATGTTCTTTAATTATTTTATTAAAATATGATAGTATTAATTAAACATTGATAAATCAAATTTTTTAATTTGAACATGATTTCTTCTTGTAAAAGATACACATAGTTAAACTAAAAAAATCTATTAAAACAGATATAATAATTCTAGAAAGAAAAATAATTAAAACAACACATTAAATACATTTATTAATTTGTGTGTGAAAACATTATGAATAAATTAGAAAACGGATGGAGTAGTAATAAGTCTTTCTGTTACTGATATTCTTAGTTTTGGCACACGATCTTTTTCGAGTGATGCATAGTAATTTCTAGTGTTTTTATAAGAAATAAATAAATTATATTATTTCGCTTTTCATAAGAAATTCTAAATATATTAATTAATAAATTTCTTTTACACTCTTATTAACAGGCACTACTTTTTAAGGAGTTGAAAAAGACATATTGATAGAATTTTAAACCCCTAACTTAATTAATAAGGCGATTTGACTGAAATAATTGCAGATACTCTTTTAACCTTTTTTCGTTATTCAATTTAGAGAGATAACATTTTCTTATATAAATATTAATTTGAATACTTTTTCTATTGTTTTGTTTAAAAGAATTGATGGGATTATGATTACTTTTTTTTTTTTAATGTGTTAAATACACGTTGCGACACAAATGTAAAAAATTTCATTTTACATTAATATTCTTAGGTGAGAGTATTTCTTAAGGAAAAATGGGAGGAATAAATATGACTAGTTAGATCTTATTAAAGATAATTAAGATTAAAATATATGTATATTTATACGGTTTAGATTTTCACCCTCACTTAAATAACATTTCTAATAACATATATCTCATATAAGGTATTGACTTATTATATATAAATTTTTAGACTTAATCTAGTATTTAGTTATAAAGTTTAAAACTGACCTATTATGTATAAATTTTTAGTTTTGATTACTTAACCTGATTAATGTGTATAGATATCAAATTTAGATGAATACCAATAAAATATCAAGAAAATATATATATAAAAAAGAAAGACTTGATTAATGTGTGTAAATGTCAAATTTACATTAAGGTTAATAGAATATCAAAAAAGCAGAAACAAATTAATAAATCTATCTTAAATTGGTTAATAAACTTATCCTGAACAAATAAGTAGACACTTAAAAGGTTAATAGCCTATATAATATGATAGTATATGTTTAATTATTAATTTTACGCATTTAAGGTTATTTTAATAAACTTTCATTTATATTTAATAAACTATTATATACTTTATAATTATAAATTATAATAAAGGAATAGATTTTTCTTTGGTAACAGTAGGAAAAGACGTTTGGAGAGATAAAAAAAATTTTAAAAATAAAAAATATGCACGTAAAATACTAAATAGTAATAATTATGGTACTAATGACGAGTTGAACATTAAACGCAATAATAAAATGGAGGAAGAGCATGCGTTAGAATTGTGACTCCTTTTAGGAAACCAAAACCTTCCTTAATGACATAAAAATGTTTGACTTTTTTGATTTTTAATTTGAAGCCTGTTTTTGAGTCAGTCTTCAGATGAATGAATCCGATCGTATCTTTCCCAACACTTTCCTTATGATACTGCCCTGTCAAATCACCCTTCCAAAACACACAAATTTCATTCCCGTACGAAAAACACGTGTTTTTTTTAAAATACTTTGATATTTTTTTATTATTTAAAAAAGAAAATATCGAATATTTTATTTTTGAAATATTAATGCTGTGTTTAGTTTATAAGTTTTTCAAGAAAAATAAAAAATTATTTTTAGAAAAATAAAAAAGTATTTATTTACAAATTATTTACAATTTTTTATAGAAAAATAAAAAATTGATTTTCTATTTTTTAAGAAAATCAGAAAACTATTTTAAAAAGTTTTTTAAAAAAATAAAAAAAATCAGTAATTGAATTACAAGATAAAGTCACTGAATTATAAGATAAAGACCGCTGTAACAATTTTTATTATAATAATATTTTTATTATTCTTTGTAACTATTTTGAAATATATTTAAACACAAATGTATTTGCTCTTATTTTAATATTTTTATCATAATTTTTATATGATGCATATACTATACAATATTATCATAAATAATATATATACATATATATGACATATCTCAATTAATTTGAATTAAAGAATGTTTAAAAAAAATTAAAAAACTGATTACACGTGAACAACTTTTTTAGTTTTTTAATTTTTCAAATTGAAAAACTGTCACATTATCTAAATGAATTTTCAAAATTTTTTTAGCTATTATAAGAAATGAAAATTTTGAAAAACAAACAATTTTTTTTCTAAAAATTAAAATAATTTTTTGTAATTAAACGCAAACTAAATATTCATTTTTAGTTCCATTTCAAGAATAAAAAATATAAACGAAGATTTGTTCAAAATATTACTCTTTATACTTAGCGGAAAACTCATATCACAGAGTTAAATTGCAGATAAAGAATAAAACTGTAAAATATAACTATTTATTTTCACAGCAAAAATTTTAATTTTTAAAAACAATTAATATTTTAATTTATACTTTTATTTAGAAAAAGATGACATGCGTGTCACACGTGTTAGAAGGTAGGTAAAAGTGAAAGAATACATACTCGAAGATATATTTTAATATTTAGTTTAGACCTGAACGATTTTTTTATAATGTTTATATTTTAAACAATAAAAAATAAAAAAATTGAAAATTGCATTGGATATATATTAAATTCAATAGAGAATCACATTTTAATTATAGTTTCTAACAAAAAAAAACTTATCATTTTTATATTGTTTAAAATATATCATGAGTTACATATAAAAAAATTATTACTCAGGATATAAACAAATAAAATTATTGTTTTTATTAAGAATTAAAAGTGGAAATGTTTAATTTGAATTTATTATTATTATCCTCTCTCAATTTTTAAGTAGGCCTCAGCATTAATTTTAATAAAAATCTTTTTAGATCTTTGTAGGATTGGTCAATAGATCAAACTCAATCTTTGAATACGTTTTATATTTAATTTCATTTCAAGTTTTTATATTGTTAATAGTGGTGAAATGTTTAAGCAGATATACTTTATAAAAAGTTAAATTATTTTATAAATTCAAGGCTGTAATGATTTTCAATTTTTTTTATAATTTTTCAATTTTCAGTTTTAAGTTTTTCCTATGAAAACATAAAATTTGGTTAAAAAGTTATAGTTTTTAAGCTATTTTAAAAATATCTTAGAAAATAATTAAAATTATTTTATTTAAATAAATTTTATTTTCAAAATTAAATTTCAAAATCTAAAATTAAAAACTCCCATGAACGGAACTTTAATTAGTTTTTAGAAAATGCTCTTTAGTATGAAAGTAATTTCGTTAAAACTATAAAAAAAAAATCTTTGACTAGTCAATAATAATAAATTAAGATACATAAGAACCATAAAATATTAACTAGATCCCATATTTATGTCATTCAATCCTTTTTTATTTGAATTCGTAACACATACTATTAAAATTTTTATACCAATTATTAAATAATCGAGATATAACAATAACTAAATAAATACTTTCATCGAATTCGTAACAAAAATTATTGGCACTAAGTAGCATAACTCTTTTTTTTTTCATACATGCCTGTGAATTAGTTAAAAATAAATTATAAAAAAGAACATACAAGTATATTTTTTTTTTATAAGAGGGTACATCGTTCTTTTCTTAAAACTAATATAATTATACTTTTATCCCTTTATAATTTTAATTGTGCGTAAATTTTTTATGTCAATTAAATTTTTCTATTTTAAAATTTAGAAAATCAATCTTGCTGTTAATTTTTTATATATATAGAACTATCAAATTCTCATTTTTATTTTAAAATTTAAAATATAGAATTAATTAAAATACTTTAAATATTTTACAAATTCTCATTTTCATTTTTTTTAAATTAAGCAAAAAAATTATGTTCAAACCTCATTAACTAATATATTTAAAGGAAATTAATGAATTCATTTTGAAATATTCAAAGAGAATATTTATA
The DNA here is from genome assembly GCA_037962975.1 of Clitoria ternatea. Lineage (NCBI taxonomy): Eukaryota > Viridiplantae > Streptophyta > Magnoliopsida > Fabales > Fabaceae > Clitoria > Clitoria ternatea. Next base: position 282,624,172 of record CM075671.1, on the reverse strand, counting down.
ATATTTTAAAAACTTTAAACTACTGAAAGATTTTACATATATGTTCTTTATTATAATTCTCGTTTTTATTTAAAAGTTTCTCTCTTTAAATCGTAATTTCACATCCTATGAATTCCTTCATGATTAGTTTCAGTGGATTTCTATTTCAACTTCACTGTAAAAACCCTCAAGTATGCGAATAGAAAATAAAACTTCCGAAATTTTTGGTTTAAAAAAACATAATTAGTTAAACTAAAAAAAAAAGCATGGTAACTACACTTAAAACCACAAACATTCTAAATAAATAGTAATAAAAAAACAATCATATTAATTAAGAAGGGTCTTTGTTTAAAAAAAACGTAAAAATTTGTTTATTAAAAATTATACGAGAATTCTTAAAAATTAGGGTTGGTAAATTTTAATAATGTTTTTAAATAAAACTTTTATATTTATGTTTTATCAACTAGTATCCTTACAACACTCATTAGTATTAACTAATTACACTTTCTTAAGATTATGATCTATGGTTGAGTTGATGGGGTTTAAGCCTCTCTCAAATAGTTACTGTTTTTTTTTTGGAATGTACAACAAAATATATATATATATATATATATATATATATATATATATATAAAAGTTTGTTTAATTTATACAACTCAAACATAATTATTTTATGAAAAATTACACGGGAATTGCTTTGAAATAAATATGGATAATCATGAATGATTATTTTGGATAAAAAATTTTACTTTTTTATTTCTTATTCAGAATAAAATTGCATGAGTTATACTATTATAATTGAAAGCTGGAACAAGAAATTAAGAAACCTGTTATCACGCAATATAATCAGACAAGAAATAGTGAGAAAGAAAGTAAAATCTCCAAAGTGGTCCCGTTTTCAATGATAAAATTCCCATATATTATGAGAAAGTTCCATGTGTTTGATAGGGTAGAGGGGGTTGCATTTTAGGGAAATAAATTGACATTAATTTCGAGTTATTGGTGTAGCAACTGATTATTTGACAAAAAACCCACCAAATATGGCTGTGGGTGTAGCGTTTCAGAATTAGTCTGACTTGAGACTTGTGATTATTAATTATTGGCTGCTAAATACTTGTACATGTTTTAAAACTTGAAGAATTGTTATTGGGAATTATAATGTTTTCAGAACTGGACCAGTCATTGAACCAGTGAAGGTACTGGTTCACGAAAACCGTGTTAAAATTAAAATTTAACCGTGATTGAATCAGTAGTATTAAAGAATTGACCCAGACCGGTCACCTAACCGGTTCACGATTCAACCAATTGAACCGGCCGAACCGGTTCGGTTTTGATAACAATAGGGAATAATATTAGATTTGTCTTAAAAATTAAAGAAAATTAATTTAAAATAAAAACTTTCTTTGGATAATTTGTTTTTTGTCCACACAGTTAAACAGTAGATAATTGTAACTGAGGTTGGAATTAGCATTTTCCTAGTGAATTGGTGAATATTCAACGTTAAAGTAGTAAAAGTGTGGCGATGAAGGAGCGTGGGATAGGGAACTTATTGATGGAAGAGCCTTAATGATAATTTGCTTCTTGTATTGTAGCTTGCAAGAAAATTCACGCTAAGGCGAAGAAGGGTGGTGACCAATGACCATTACTATCTGTTTACGTTTCTGATTCTGTCAAAATGACAGTGAGAGACATACGTCATTGCTTCCATATGTTAGGGAAGAAAACAACATGAAATGTTTTACAATTCCTATCCCAAATTCTTATCTATATAACATGCTTACATTTAAGTTGATTTGTTCTGTGCTTCACACCTGCTTACGCATTCACAACTAGATTGTCTTGTTGGGATCAACTAAAAGCGAAAATTTTAGATACTACTACTATATATATTATATATACATGCGAGTTTGATTTTTCCTATTAAATCGTTAAAATAAAATGAGTTGGCTCGGGTTATTTTTTAAAAGTGAGTTGACTTTTTAACTTATTTTGTTTTATTATCCAACTGATAGATTTAGTCACTAGGTTTAAAAATAAAAAATAAAAAAAAATTTGTTTGTTGTATTATTAGTAGTGGGTTAGTAGCTTGACCCACTTAACTCGTCTAAAAAAGATAAAATAATTAAAACTAACAATTAAAATGTAAAACACAAAAAAATACACTTTTACTTGTTAATAATAATAAACAATAGTTAATTAACATTCATTTTAAAGAAGCAAAAAAAGTTTGTTAAATTAGAGAGAGAAAATAAAAAGTAATATGATAAAATAAAAAAAAGAACATAATTACATTAATACTAATTCAATACTACAAATTTTCACATGATTCTATGTAACCTCTCATAATATCAAAAGTGGTGGATGGGTTAGTCTCACTCCGTTCAAAACTCAATGGGTTGGCAAGCAAGGGTGCGGGTTGAATGGTCTGATGAGCCTAATACCCCTACCCCGCTCTACATTTTTTGGAGGGTTGGTGAGCCAGCTCAATAAGTTTAACCTATAGCATTCCGCATAATTATTAGATTTTAAATTATATATTTATACCCAATTTAAATCAACTTTACTTTAAATAATATGGTGGATATAAAAAATTCAGACCATGGTGTAAAAAAGTTTAAGGCAAAATTTTTTAGTATGCTAGCTCCCTGCATACTTGATGAAGGCTTGCCTTCTAAGATTGATGGATCTTAATCTTGCTTTTCCTTTGTTGATTTCTTGGGGAGAATAGGGAATTATGCAAAAAAAGGGAAAAAGACTCTTAAAACTAAATGGAAGAAGGATGAAAACCTAAAAAGGTATATGGAAGGATGAAATGATGGTGGAAGGAAATGGTTAGGAAAGCAAGAAGAGTTTGGACGCCACATTTATAGGGAAAGAATAAGTCCCTCACCACCCTAGGGGGATCAAAGCCTAGGGATAAGAGCTTGCTAGAAGGTTGAAGTCCAATCTAGCCTAAAGAGACAGAATGCACTTAAAATCTCATAAAAATTATGTATCAAAATCTAATGTTAGAATACAAGGGAAATGTAAGCCTTATATAGGCAAGGGGAATGCACTCCATTAATGGGCTTTTCCTATTTCCTAGGCTCAAAAGTAACTAAGCTAGGAAAGGTGGTCAACTATAAAGCCTAAAATGAAAAACAAGACCTAAAAGTAACTTAAAATGTAAAATATGACCATGTAAGGTCTAACCTAAAGCCTAAAGGTTTTTCTAACCTAAATCTAATAAAATCCTAACTATGTACAAAACAAAATACAAAGCTCAAAGGAAGCCTTCTAACTATGTCCTCATCAGCACTGCTCAGTAATTTACGTCTAATTAGAGACATAAAACTCTAATTGAGTTGAATCCAATTGGTACACCTCCACAATTCAATTATCTACAAATGTTATGAAGGGTCTGAGGGCCAACTATGCCTCTAAGACTACCCAATTTACAAAAAAAGTGGAACAAGTCCGTATAAAATTTCATCCTGAACACCTTATAGTATTTTAGGCATAACTTGAGATACGAAACTCTGATTGAGGCGACTCCAGTGGGAGAACCTCCCCGACTCAATTATCTATAACTTTCATGAAGAAAGCGAAAGCAAATTGTTGGGCCCAAAACTGAGACCGTGACTGAAAAATAGAGAAGTAGAGACAGACTAAAAATAAAGAAGCAAAGCAAGAGAATGGTGGTGGTGAGACCGTGGTGGTCGTCAAACTGAAACATAGCACAATAGCAGTGCAGAGCTAACGAGTGGTGATGAGACTATCAAACTAAAAGACAACAACATAGAGAGAAAGGCGAGCCGAGTAGAGAGAAAGACGAGTAAAGAAAGATACGAGCAGAGAGAGAAAAAGCCGAGAGACGGTGCCTTTGAGAGAAGAAGAGAAGAAATTAAGAGTTTGTTTTAGTTAGCCTGGGGTTTCTTTTTAGATTTTTTAATGTAATTTTTTATTTTTTTCTTGGCCCGTAGGTTGGCCTGTGAACCCGCGGGCCAGATCCGTTTTAAACCGTGGGTTACATAGTCCCAACCAATGAGCTCGCTTTTTAAATAGTTTAATTTTTTTAACTTACAACCCACATAAAAGAGTAATTAAACGAGACAGCCTGCGAGCCCAAACCTGTATACCCAGTTCTAGGTATTATTAAGTATTTCACCTGTCCTTTCCCTATGGGAAATGGTCCCAAGATGTTCATTCCCATGTGTTAAAGCGCCATGGGGAAAGGATTCCGCGTAACGGCTCAAGGTAGTTGTGTATTTTGTTAGCATTCCTTTAACACTTTTTGATGAAGTCATAGCAATTTGAGCATAATGTAAGCCAGGGGTCGTACTTCTCTATAGTGTTCGCAGATTCCCAAGATAAGTTCTTGCATTACGTACTCTGCTTGTTCTTTGTTAAGGAATTTGAGGAATAGTAACATGAATCCCCTGTTGTAAAGTTGTCTTTCTATTACGGTGTAATTGGACGAGTGCATCTGTACCTTCTTAGTCTTTAAGGGATCGATTGGTAGAGTTTCTTCTATTAAAGAATCCCTTATTGGGGTCATCCATGTTTTTGCCCTGATGCAATGGAGATCTCGTTCACTTGTTCCTCGTTCCTGATGGCAGGCTCATCAAGGGTTATCTACAAGAGTGTTTTTAGATTTCTTGCTTTCTTGGTGCTGGCTAACTTGGATAGCGGATCCGCTCTTTCATTTTCTACCTGAGGGACATGTACGATTTTGAACAACTTGAATTCTGCTACTAGTACCTTTACTTGGGAGAGGTATTTGGCAAGGGTAGGATCTTTTGCCTGGTAGGCTCCTTCCACCTGTTAGGTAACTAACTGAGAGTCGATTTTTACATGTATGCATCAGTTACCATGGTCTAGATCCATTTGTAATCCAACAATAAGTGCCTCGTATTCCGCCTGATTATTTCTCGCTTTGAATAAGATTCTTAACGACTCTTCTATGGCTATTCTAATTGGGGATTTGAGTATTACTCCTGCTCCGCTTCCCTTCTCATTTGATGACCTATCAACTGAGAGGGTCCATACTACGTCATATTCTTATTTGTATATCTCACTTGTAGGAGCTTTTATTAGCATGCTCATCTTAGGAACTTTAATTTATGAAAGATCTGAAAGACTTTGGATTGGAGCAACTTATTTATCTTTCTTCCTGGAAAAGATTACAAAAAGGAAAAAAATGTTTTTGGAAACATTTATTCCACTTGTAGTTTAAAATAAATAATATTTGGAGTTTAATTTTTTTTTATCAATTTTCCTTTATTTTATGACCTTTTCCCCTATCAAACTTTCTAACCTTGTTTGGAAGTTCCAAAGCAAAACATGAATTTTTGGAGGGGACTTGGGGTATGAAACTCACCATATTTATAAAGTCTATTTGTTAAAAGTTCACAAGAATAAAGTAGGGACAATATCTTGAATTTTTGGGTTGGAACAAGGGATAAGTGAATGATCCTAGCAAAATCAAGCTATGGTATTTTACAATAGTCTCCTCTATATAAAAAGTTACACAAATTATAAAGCTTTTGAAAAACACAATTTACAAGTATTTAAGATTTTGTAAATACTTACATATTATTAATCATCAATGCCACCATGACCAAATTATTGGTATAAATTCAATAGTCCTAATTTCAACCTATCACCAAATAAATTGAAATACTACCAATAGAACTGATGATCATGATGGGGTAGGTAGACATCATATGCAAGAAGTCCGACTTCTTTACTAGGCATGTGGGTGTGATGCACCTGCCACCCTTATTATTATTACTCCCTTTGTTCCATCTCAGAACTATTATTGTTTTAGTCTTGTTTTTATCCCACAACTATTGTCGTTTTAGGAGTTTAAAATATAATCAATTTATATTTTTTTAATTTTATTCTCTTGTAATTAATGTATTTCTCTCATATGTTTCATTTAATTAATAAATAAGACTTGGAAAGTTAAAACACTATTTATTAGTAATAAAACAGTAGAATTAAATGATGATATTTTAGCCCATGTCAACTCAAATAACTACATATTTAATGATTTCTTAATCTGTATGAAAAAGACCAAAACGATAATAAGGAATGAGTGGTATATAAAAAATATTTTTTACATAAATTACTTTTATAAATGATATGAAAAATATATTTTATATCAATTATATTACAATAGTTCCATGGAACATTTATCTTATATACCTGTTATATAACTGGTATAAGAAGGCCCGGCAAGTGCAAGAGCCAGTTACCGATGAGAGGAACCAAAGTCCATATGCAATATAATCCTCACCTCTCGGGTTTTTTTTATATATGGGGCTGCTGGAGTAAATATTTACGAAACTGGGGCTCTTTTGGTGGAATTTTCGTGTCTGGGGTACTTTTATGAGTCGCCCATGGTGGAGACGACATACAAGTCGTATAGGCGTGGGGCGACAGAGCTGCAACGCGTGGAAGTCGTATGTTTCCAGTACGATTCAGCTGTGGTGCACCTGCTAGGTACGACACATCGAGGGGTGGTGCACCTGGGGCATGCGACACACCATGTGTGGTGTATCTTGTCAATGCGACACACTTTTCTCCATGCGACACCTCACCTGTGGTGCACCTCCTTCATGCACCATAAGTTAGTATTTATACTCACCCCGCTCAGCCACTCTAATTCAGTCTCCACTCCTCACCTATATTACATGTCTTGCTCTAGTCTTCTTGTTTTTTTAGTTTTTGTTTAAGTTAATTTTTTTAGTATTTATTTATTAAATATTAAATATGAATTATTTATGTGATGATGATGATAGTAGTGGTTCTGATTATGATTTACCATCTGAGGTTGATAGTAGTGATTCATGTGAGGATGACGAATTACTAATGGCAGATTCAGACGTTGAAGATGATACAGGTTGGGGAGCTGTAATAGGTGTTGGTGGATCATCTAGTCCAATCATTTGTCAACCCTCTGGTAATTATGTTGAAAGTTGAGTTATTTAATTTGAAATTAAATTTTGGTTACATTTGTTAATTTGACTTAACGTAGGTACTAACGAGACGCCGTTTTGGAACGTGACACCACATTATCAAAATCTAAATATGGAGCATGAAGTTGAAGAAATTGAATTTGATGATGGTAGTAGTTGGATTGTCGGGGATGAATTATCAGTGGGGTTAGAATTTGAATCTAAGAGTGAAGTGCAAAATGCACTCAAACAATATACAATGAAAATGCATCAATCTTATATAGTTGTGGAGTCGAAGCCGAATAAGTTCGTTGTGAAGTGTCCCAACCAAATTACTGGTTGTGGTTGGCGAATGCGTGCAATTCTTTCCAAGAAGTCACAAAAGTGGGTTATTAGTCAATATAGTGGCCCACATACCTGCGTTAACGTAACCCTCTCCCAAGACCACGCAAAACTAGATGCTGACCTCATTTGCTCTGTGATAGTAGGTAATGTGATTAATTGTTGATATTATTTTATATTATGTTTATTTTCATGATTTTATAAATTTAATACATGTAGGGATGGTGAAGAAGGAACCATCGGTATCAATTGCTTTAATTCAAGAAAGAGTTAAAGCTGAATTTGGGTTTGCAGTTTCCTACCAAAAGGCATGGAGAGGAAAACAAAAAGCCCTTGTTAAAGTATTTGGCGACTGGGAGGAGTCATTTGTTTTACTACCTCGTTGGCTAACCCGAATGACCCAAGTTGCTGAAGGCTCGACATTTGTTTTGCAAACACATCCATTTGTTGTAGAGGGGCAGGTTAACCATAGATTTCGTATATTTCATCGTGTTTTTTGGACGTACAAGGCTTGTGTTGATGGTTTTAACTTTTGTAAGACTGTGATCCAAGTAGATGGCACGCATTTGTATGGGAAATACAAGGGTACCCTGTTGATCGCCACAACCCAAGATGGTAATAGCTCTGTTCTTCCCTTGGCCTTTGCAATTGTTCAGGGTGAAACGTTGGATGATTGGACTTGGTTTTTAAAGTTGCTGAGGAGGTATGTTACCCAAAAGACTGGAGTATGTATCATATCTGATCGTCATAGAAGCATTTTGGGTGCTTTGCGTGACCCAACTTGCGGATGGACAGCACCTATGGGTGTTCATAGGTATTGCATTCGACATGTTGCCAGTAACTTTAACTTGAAATTCAAGAACCAAGAGCACAAGAAAGCTCTGTTGAAGTTAGGTATGACATTATATGTGTAGGGTGCACTTTAGTTGAGATTATTTTTTAGATTATTTGGCGTTTCCTAACATGGTTTGTGCTATATTTGTAGGGTACAATCCAAGTAAATATTCATTTGACCGGAATTTGGAGAAATTTCGTTCATTGAGTCCAGAAATTGCTACCTGGATTGACAATATCCCAAAGTCGAAATGGTCGCTAGCATACGATGAGGATGGTCATAGGTTTGGACACATGACAACTAACTTATCAGAAGCTGTGAACAAGGTCTTGAAGGGGGCAAGGAATCTGCCCATAACAGCATTGGTGAAGTGCACGTACGCTCGTTTAGTGCAGTACTTCGTTGATCGTCTTGGACATGTGATGGCTGAAATGGCAAAGGGTCAACTATACTCAACCAAAGTGCTTGAAAAAATTGCATTGTATCAAGCACAAGCATCTTCCATTGATGTGCGGAGGTATGATGCCGAGTCAACCAGGTTCGAGGTTGAGGAAAGGATGAATCCAATCACTCAAAGAGGAGGTTTTGTATGGATACTTAATCTAAAGGAACGATGGTGTGAGTGTGGCCGCTTCCAAGCATATAAGTACCCGTGTATGCATGTCATTGCAGCCTGTAACGCAGTTAACTTGAATTATTTTCAATTCATAGACAATGCATACTCATTGCATAATATTGCCAAGGTTTATTCAGGTCAGTGGTATCCGATAGGAGATGATCGGACACTCCCCCAGACCAATGACACATACATCATTATCCCAGACGAAGACATGTTACGTGGCAAGGGGCGACCCAAGTCAACGAGGATTAGGAATGAGATGGATTGGGCTGGTTCTCAGAGCAGGTCAAAATGAGCTTAGTTTCTGCTAGGTGCACGTTGTGACTGAAACCCTACTTGGAACATGAGAATGTCAGTTTATTCTTGTTAATGTTATTTACGGTTTATTTGATATGTCTTTGTCTTTTTTAACCTCGATTATAAACGCATTTACAGTTTCATTTACGTGCATATATATGTAAAACGAATGGCAAATATAATCATAAATAAGTCACATTAAAACATAGTCCATTTGCATAATCAAACATTACATTAAAACATAGTCATACTAATGTCTACGAGGGTGAGCATCGGGGGACAGAAAACAAGGCCTAGGTACTCCTCGGTTGAACCTAGGAGGCAAACGACGAACATTTTCAACCTCATCTTCAATTTGAGAGTCATCTACCGGGTTTTCTTGTACAGCGTCTTCACCTTGTTGATTAGCTTGCCCAGTTTCAGCCGCAACAGTATTTAGGTCAAGCATTTGAGGTACATAGCCGGATGAACTGCCTATTTCAAGACCCCAATTGTCATGTTGAGGTGCTGCTGGAGTCGTCAAATTTAAAACATAGGGGGGTGGTGTCGGATCCGGTGACTCCGGTATGTAATGTGATGATGAGGCCTGACCAGATTGGAAGCCTCCCCCAAAATCCGAGAAGAAGGGTGGCACCTCAAATAAGGGGTTCATGTATTCGTTGGTGTTCATCGGCTGATGCGTCGACTGTGAAGGGTAACAGTACGTCGGCCATGGTGAAGGCGGAGGCTGCTGTGAAGGAACATAGTACTCTCCCGGCTGCCGAGGAGGAAAGGAAGGGATAACATACTGTTCGTCAGGCTCTCGTAATCTTCGGCGCAGTATCCCTTGACGTTCCACTCGATTCCCAGGCATATTAACATCCACCTCCACGAATGGTCCCTCCTCCATAGGCATGGGTGCATGCACCCTAGCCTCGACAATTCTGTCCTCCTCATTCATTGACATTAGTATGTTTTCTGTTTCCTTTCGGATGGAATCAAATCTGAAAGCGGGAGGCTCTGCTGGGTTATGCCCCTCCGAGGAAGAAAGGTACTGTATGTACTCCAGGCCGTCGTACTGAAATAGAAAACATATTCATTAATTACAGAAACCGTATTCCTGATAAATGAACAGACAAAACAACTAGTTTAGGGTCCTTACAGAAGCTCCCCTTGCAGCCCCTTGTCTAGTAACCCATCTTCGAGTACGGGTCCGGTACCATCTAAAATATTCATGATTTGCTGACATGTCACCACACAATGGTTGACCCAACCACGCATGCGTCTCCCGATTATTCCACAGTATAACCAAGGGCTCCAAGATGTTTGGCCAATTATCTTCAACCTTCCCCTTTAGAGTTATTGCATGCAAGTCTTCACGCTGGGAAGGCTCTCGTGGAATATGTTATTCCATTCCAAACTGCCTAAGAACCCTATCAGGTTGATGCCACTCAGCAATTTGGAAGCAAAGCAATGGGACCACCGATCTCCAAGCATCTTGTCCACGCTTACAAATATCAGGTAGATGATCAAACTCGGGCACAGCATACGGTAGCCAAACAAACTACAAAAAATTGAAGAAGTGTTAAACTAAGTCGTTAAATAATCATTAAAAGCAACTTGAAGCCAAGTCTTAAACACATACATACCTTGTTCTTTTTCAGGCCGTCAAAGGTCGTACGATAGTAATCCAACTGGTAGGAATTGTGCTTGTTACCATCCGGCTTGACCCATCTACCAGCATATGGAGCACCATTTTCCCTGGCATTTGGGCAGGGTGGAGCAACTTGTGGGATTCGCTCCCAAGCCCACAACTGCACCAACAGAGTCAAGCCACACATATCTTTTTGTGCATAGTCAGTAGCGGTGCATAACTGCCTGTATAAATAACCCAATGCTGCTGCACCCCATGCATACTGACTACATGTATCCAGATCCTCAATCAAATATAAGTATCTCAGTGGCACTCTACTTGAGGATTGATCAGAGAATATACAGCCACCAATCAACCTCAGAATGTAAGCACGGGCGAATCTTTCAAGAGCCTCTTCACTACCCGTATGGTCAGCGACGTTTCCAAAATTGTCTTGAAGCCAAGACAACCTCAAACACTGTCCGTGTAACATGGAACGAGGTGGTCGTCTACCCAGTTGTTCTTCGACAAACCTCTGCCAATCATTGCAACCCGTTGGGGCTACAACAGCAAGTCCATCAATGTTTAGCCCTACCAATACAGCAACATCCTGGAGAGTAATGGTGCACTCTCCAACTGGGAGATGAAAAGTATGTGTCTCCGGCCTCCATCTCTCAACCAAGGCAGAAATCAACTCTGAAGACACAGGAAAATGCGCAACTTTTGCAAACTCATAGAAACCAGCTCGTTGTAAGTGAGGAATAATGGCTTCTGGTATTTCATTTCTCATGCTAAGTGCTTTCCTAATCTTTAGTACACGATCAGGTCGTCCATTCCAGACGTATGTTGAAACGTGTTTGTCTTGAAATTTTAACAGGGACGGGTCTAACGGTCCAGGATTTATAGACCTCTCCTCAGTCATTCTGCAAAAAATATTAACAATTCATTAATAAACTAAATATTAAATAATAACTACTTAATAAAAATTTCTAATAAGTGATTACAACTTAATGACTATTTCTAATAAATAATTACAACTTAATAAAAATTTATAATAAATATTTACAACTTATTAAAAATTTATAATTCATAATTACAACTTCTTAAATTTTTATAATAAAATATTACAACTTAATAAAAATTTATAATTCATAATTACAACTTCTTAAATTTTTATAATAAAATATTACAACTTAATAAAAATTTATAATAAAAACTAGTACTATTAAAAATTACAAATAATAACAAGTTAACCTCACCAACTTATCTACTAACATTATTTTCAATAAGAACTTAATAATATCTATTTTATGTTGTAAGATTATTTTCACTAATAACTAAAAAAACAAAAATAACAACAACTTAATATCACTACTTTATTTAACAACATTATTTTCAACAATAACATAAAAAAAATTTCTAATAAATAATAACAACTTACTATCACTATTTTTTCTCATTACACTATTTCCGGTAATAACTTAAGCACTTATATTACATAATAAATATAACTTTTAATATAAAAAATCTCAATAATGACCTAACAAAAATATTTACTAAATAATAACAACTTAATATAACTATTTTTCTACTAACATTACTTTCTATAATAATTTAATTATAATTTCTATTTTATAACAATAATATATAAAATGATTTTTTTTATCTAATAAAGTTAATTTCAGTAATAACTTAATATAACTATTTTCTATAATAATTTAATAAAAATCAAAACTTTCTTGTAACATGTTAAAATTATAAATTTATATATAAACTCTATATAAATTTATAATATCATTATCTAACTACAAAAAATTTAACATAATAAGAACTAACAACCTACACTAAACTAAGCAACTAAACTAAAACTAAATTTAACTTGACTATATAGCTTTAATCATGAAAGCAGAAATTACTAATGAAAGCAGAAATTACTAACCTTTTAAATAAAATGTGTAATTGGAATAAAAAACTAATACTGGGACCACTGCCTTGAAGGACCACACCCTTTTCAAAGGAAAATGCCAAATTGGGGGACCCTTTTGCTACACACCAACAGCTTCAAGAAAGAGTCAAAAATGGAGGATGAAGGCCTGGAATGAGCAAGAAGAAGCTGGGCACATTGAGCTGTTCCTGTGAAGCCATAACCACACAAATAAATAATCCCACTTCCCTGTGCATGACCAGCTCCCGTGACTCCTGGCACAGGCGCGCTTTCCACGTGCCGCTTCCCCCGTGAGTCGGCCCTGCACCAGACGACTCCCTGTGCCTGTGTCGTACTCACGCCAGACGACACACTCTGTCGTACTGAGCCAGGGCGACAGGGTCACCTGCAACCTGTGTCGGACACCACGCATGCGACATACAAGTCGCTCCTTCCTCATACGACACTCAAACAACGCCACTTTTGTAATATTTCAAAAAACGACCCTACTTTTGTAAATTAATATATCAGCAGCCCCATGTATAAAAAAAACCCTCACAAAATTATCTTTAAACTAACTAACATCACTCTTGTTTCTTTCTCTTCCTCCTCTCCCCATCATAACATTCAACTTAGCAATTCAAGTGCCATTCATCATATATCATTGTCACCTCTCATGGGGGCTGCGTTGGAAAATACCGTAGAAAACAAGAGGAAAGGGTAGACCAAAAAGCAACCACGGAAGAAGGAAAATATTCCAAAACCACGTCGTTTCAAATTGTCTATTAATAATGTTAATTTTAAACTACAACGAAATATAAAAGATCAAATTAAGAATAAAAATATATTAAATAGAAACCCCTTTTTTTAATGGTATTGAATATATCCATAATAGAATTAATAAGCAATATAAAATTTTTAAATATTTTAGCATGTGAGCTTCTGAAAATATTTAAACAAATATTAAAACATGTAAATCTCTTATAAACATGCAGACCATTCATCATTATTCATTATTTCTTTCCCTCTTTATCTAAGTAAAAGAAAATACTTTATTATATTTGTGTTACTTTCTCTTTTTATTTCATATACAAATATACCGTAAGAGCAACCATAATCCCACATGTTGACGTGGGGCGACTCGAGTGGAAGAAAAATTAAAATCGAGTGTTGTCAAGGCGAGAGGAAATGGTAAAAAATTAATAAAACAATCATGTAGCACTGTAAAAATAAGAAAATGAGAAATTAAATATTTAAGATAACTTGAGGTTCATTTAATGAATTTATTAGAGTTGCAATGCTAGAGATAAATTTACTTAATGTAAAATATAAAAAAAAATGATGTGGTTAAGTACGTCCCACAAGAACTATATCTAAGCAACTTTGATTGATGATAGGGATAAAGATACTCTAGGATCCTTAATCCACATAAGCATTGTGAGAACAAAAATTCTAGCCACATCTGGTACGCTACTCCTTGAATGGGAAAAAGAACCCTGTTGAATGAATGAAAGGTTAACCACTTCTGATCAGAATTTAGAACATTAAACAAGTAAATTTAGAATTTTGGTATTGGATGTATAGTTAAACACTTAAACAGAAATCAACGTGAAGGTCAGCAGGAATTGTGGAGAGCTGGATAAAAAGTAGACAGAACTAAAGCACTGATATTGTCAGCATTGCAGAGATCTTGTAAGGGGTTTTTGAATTTGAAAAATGATTATATGAGCCAAACATGGATACACAACATAATATAATGAATAACTACTCCATTCCAAGCAATGTAATGAAACAATCATCAACCCCCCTATTCTACTTTTATTCTGGCTCCTAAGCATTCATTCCTTTTTACTCTGCCTCCTAAGCATGTAATGAAAAATGAAAAGTATGACAGAAAATTGATAAGTAAAATACAAGCTATTGTATGGGGTATCTATCCAAACAGGTTTAGCACAAAAGAAGCTGGAAATAGGGGTAAGAGGAGATGGGGGATTCTGTGATAATTAAAAAAATGTCCATCAACTATAAATAAATGAAAGGTTTAGCTGTGTCAAAATGTTTAGTAAATATGTAAAGATTCAATTATCACCAATACAATCCGCGGTTCGCCATAGAGTTTTCCCTAAGCAACAACCTGTTTCAAAGATCATCATGACCCTCTGTCTCGATTCCTAACATTTTAGCCAAACTTCCACTATCATAAGCTGCAACGGTATCTGGAAATCAGACAACATACAACAAGTAGTATGTGAGGAAATTTCTAGGAGAATCAAACTATGTTTGAACTTAAAAAAGGCATTTTTTTTCATCTTGCTAAGAACAGATTTACCATCTGATCCTCCAAGGTGATGTCCGTTAACGAAAACTTGTGGCACAGAACGCCTTCCGACAATATTAGCCAAGATATCTTGAATCTCTGAACCATCATCTGCCAGAAAGAAGTCTAACTATCTTAGTAACAGCAATGAGCCAAGGAACACTTAACATAGTTTACACAGCACTGCATAAACATTCTATCAAATAACAGTTTCAATTTAGACCCTTTGTTCAGTTTTCTCTCCCTCTCTACACTATTCAGTCCATGAAAAGAAAAAAAGGTTCTTCACAACTTATACTGCTTTAAACTTTAGCCTCACAAAGCTTTCAGTCCAAGTACTGGGATGCTAACCTAGCCCTGCTTTTCATAAATGCCAATTATGAAGTTTTCAATTGATTTTCTTCATCACACCTATAACCAACTCTAGTAGCTAAAACGTTAATACACATATATTAGAGAGATAAAAAGCAAGCTGAAGTTTTCAGTATACCTCTCTCATCTAGCTCAACAACATGTGGGACTTGGTTCAATTTTTCGAAAACAGCTTTTGCCCTTTTACAGTACCTGAATACCACCAAACAAACAGAAGGAAAAGAAAAAGTTAATGAATACCAAAAACGTTATTCAATTTCAATTGGCATTTTCTTTTCATATGAAGTGCTGTGCCATTTTAGACTTTTTTTCTTGCAAATGATAGGAAACACTCAATAGTCTATAGTAATCCTCAAAGTTTATTAATGTTAATTTAGATCTTTTGTTATGTTGCTTATATTTTACTTTATTTTACTTAATTTCTTTCTCATACATATGTGTGTATATTTATGTTCGTGTGTGTAATGTACATGTATGCAAGCATAACATAAGGAATCTATACACAAAATAAAATCAGATTATATGTGTTCCAAATTTCAGATCAATATAGTTGTATTCAAAACATAAGCAACAATGTAGGATTTCATATACAATAAGATACGATACAAACAGGAAATTGCGATTCAGAATTCAGAAATATTGGTTACAGACAGCAGCTAATTTTTCACAGCACACGCATGAATGTTGTCACATCAGATCTCGAAATGCTTTTGTTGATTCTTCGTAATTAAGAACAGAACACGCAAAAGACAATTGTATAAAGAAAAAACGTTTCAATTAAACCACTTCAGCAGATCCAACAGCACGGGAGAAGATGAAAATATAAAAAGGAAGAGAGATAGAATTCGCACGGGCAATAGGTCTTGGAAAAGATAACGATCTTGTGGGAATTGACGGTTTCGTCGATAAACTTGCCGAGGGGAGAAGATGAAGCAGAAGCTTGGTGGAGAGAGATTGCTGCAAAAGCTATCACCGCCAACGCTGTGAGGGTTAGTCTCGCACATGATGAAGCCATGGTTCACTTCAGTTCAGGTTTGTCGCTGAGTGAGAGAGAAGAGGAGAGCACAAGACTTTTCAATATTGATCTTAGAATACGAGGATGCCTCACCATCACCGTTGATTGATTAACAAAACTACCAACCAACTATCCACCGTACGATGTACGACGAAACCGGGACGCATGGGTCGGGTTGGGCTGCTCCAATCAGCCCGTGTTTCATTGGTTGGGTTTAAGCGTGTTTTTATTGTTTTTTGACGGACAAATACATTGTTTTAAGATTAAATTAAATCCTTTGGTCAATATTAAGATCGAGAGATCCTACATATGAGGAACTAATTAAAGTAGAAACAAAAGAAGCAGTAAACTCAAAAAATTAAGGCTGCGTTTAATTCATTAGTTTTCTTAAAAAAATAGAAAATTATTCTTAGAAAAATTAGAAAAATAAAAAAGTTGTTTATTTATAAAATATTTTAATTTTTTTTTGGAAAAATAGAAAACTAATTTTCTATTTTTTAAGAAAATCAAAAAACTATTTTAAAGTGTTTTCTAAGAAAATAGAAAATTTAGAAGGGTTTTCTATTTTATTCGATTCTCTCACTGCTTTCAGTCTCTTTTCTAAATTTTATTCGATTGTATCGCGCCTCTGCTTTCATTCTCCCGCGCCTCTTCTTCCTCTGCCCTGTGTGTCTTCTTCTTTGATTATAAAAACTTCTTTTCTTCTTCTTTGATTATAAAAGCTTCTTTCATTCTCCCGCGCCTCTTCTCCCGCGCCGCTTCTTCCTCTGCTTTCATTCGATTGTATCACACGTCTTCTTCCTCAAGCAGAGGTGTGTCTTCTTCCTCGTCTTTTCTTCACAAGGCACACAGTACCCTCACTGCAACAGGTTGGTTTCTTCACAGATCTTTTTCTCCAGTTATTTACATACAGATCTTAACAAGAACAACTATAATTTGTTTTGGCAACTACAACGCACAGCTTAGGATAATTTTATATTACAAATCAGACATAAGATTGCACAGAAAACTTGTACACAAGAAGCAAAATCAATATTTTCAAATCTGGTTATTATAAAGAAGATGAGGTAGCTTTCAAGATTGGGTGGCATGGAATATCTTGTTCTTCCAGAAAACTTTTACCCAGAATTCAAAACCAAGTTGATAGCTTATTAAAATATTAACTTGTTCTTCCACCGCCAAAGTCCACATATAATGACCAACTTATTTGCTTAGCAAATCACAGGCATGTATCGGTGCTGATAAATTTGAAGTCAAATTAATAGTGGGAAGGTGACACTCCCTAGGTTTGCATTACTTTTGTTTTTATACAAGACATGGGATCCACAATACACTTTTTGCTTTATGTTTTGCTATCTTTTTGTAAAGATGTAACTCGTTATATCTAATGTGTGTTTGCTAATACTTGTTATAGCCATTTTTTAATTTAAACCAGTTTTTGGGGAAAACATTCAACACCAAAACCAATTTTCTAGCAAAAGTAATTCATAAACCACATCAAGGTTTACAACCTTTTGCAACATATAGCTCTTGACTTCATGGTTTTAAATCAGTGTTGAAACTAAAACCAGTATAGAAACTAGTTTCAGACCTGTTCACGTAAAATGCTCATTGGTCTGGCTTTTAGAAAATGAACCAACTATTTTGAAATATTACTTTAATATTATTTTAAATTTTTATCATAATTTTAATATTACTTTAAATTTTTGTTATAATTTTTATATGATGCATATACTATACAATATTGTCATAAATAATATATATATATATAATATGTCTCAATTAATTTTAATTAAAGAATATTTAAAAAAATTTAGAAAACTGAATGTACTTGAACAACTTTTCTAGTTTTCTAGTTTTTCAAATTAGAAAACTGTCCCATTATCTAAACGAGTTTTTAAAATTTTTCTAGTTATTCTAGGAGATGAAAATTTTGGAAAACAAGCGGAAAACTTTTCTCAGAAAAATAGAATAATTTTCTGTAACTAAACGCGGCCTAAACATCTCCCATTATATTGTAAGCGTTAACATATCTATTATCGTATTTCCTTTAAATCTATATGAGCCTAAATAATTCGCTCCATCCAAGAAGCTAGCACCAAGATCAACAAATCTCAAAGCTGCTTTAGAATATGTCTCCACCACCACATGACTACAATTCATACTAGTATCATACCATAATCTCCACAGCATGGAGCATCAAACAAATCAAATACTCATGCTTGAAGCCATCCAAGTGATCTCTTGCCACTCCTCCACAAGCAGTGATACCTCCAAAATCCTCACAGGCTCTATCTGTATTTCTTTTAATCCATCTCACCATCTGATCCATAACTCCAACCTATCCACTCAAACCTCGACCTTGTTTATTAAACACATTTCGAATCCCAAACACTCTATGATGAATTGAGTGCAGAACAACTTAGTATCCTTGAGTTCAAGTCCCTTGCTCGCCAAAGAGAATCAATAGTAACAACAAATGTAACGTGCCACATTCTCCCCCCATAACCATGAATCAACGGCCACAATAGACATATGCCTCCACAACTGCATGGCAAGTGTACAATTTTGGATCACGTGAAGTACATCCTCAACTGCATGCCCATACACGATGCATTTTGACGATTAAGCCAAGTTTCCTTTTTTCCTCCATTCATTAGTTACCAACCCATCATTCAACAATTTCCACACCATATGAATGTAATTATGTGTGCTCTTCCACTGCTACAACTTCTTGAAACTCAATTGCACTTGCCCATGACTGCTTCTGCTTACCTCTTTATAGGCTCTACTCACTATGAACCCACCATCCTTCATACACGTCACTTGGTCTTTAATTCTTGGATTTGGTCTTAGGAGTGTGCGCGGATAACATTGCACACTAAGTCCTAAACAAGCCCCCAATCCTATCAAGATCTCATTCTCCAGCTTCAGTAACTATTTTGGTAGCTAGAAGATTAGTGTCTACACCCTCCAACTCCACTAGTTTATTATCAAAAGGATTAAGAAACCTAGGGACCCAACAATCAATCACCCAGAAATTGATTTATGTACCTAACCCTACCCTCCAGTCCACCTAAGCGAGAACCTTAGACCATGAGTTACAGATCGTAAGCCATAGCTTAGAGGAATTCACTTTCTTCTTAACATTGGGTATGACTACCTTCCCACAACCATAAATTTACGACGCAACACCTTCACCTAGAGTACGTATTTCTTCACCATAATTCTCCAACCCAATTTCAATATAAATGCTTCATTCATACTCGCTACATCACAGAACCGTAGCCCTCCAAGACTCTTTGGTAGGAAAATCACCTCTCTCCAATTAAGTGTAACTGTCTCTACCCTTGACCATCACCCCAGAGTTTATCAGTTTGCATAGAGTAATAGGCAATATAACTTACTATCGATGTAGCTAACATAACTTACTACCGATGTAGCTAACATCACTCTTCACGGGAATGATGTTGAGACTTAAGTAAGTGTATCAAATTTTGTTATAGTTTTAGTAAAATATTTGAGTATCATACTTACATGGACTTATACAAAAATTGACAAAATAACAATCTATATTTACAAAATTACTAATATATTCAAAATATGCATAATTGTATGTTGTTGATGGAGGATGTTGTCATTGTGATAAAAACATAAAAACCAAAGTAAATATAAATAAAAATGTTGGGATTATGTTTGATTTGTTGGTGTATACACTACGATTTATTAATGTATCAATTTTAACTTATCAATAAAATTAGTATTTTCAGTTTTAAGACTAATTTTAATGCTATTTATCCTGGAATAATAGGTCATATGAGAATTATTCCTAAAACGTCCCTAATCAAGTATTTACATGGGGACATGTAAATACATTAAGATTAGTGTGCGAATGTATTGATGATTTGATCTCACAAATCATGGATATATGATATCAAGTCTTTACACGGGTACACATTAAGAGTAATGTTGTACTGGACAGACCCACCATGAGAACGTTGCATGAATCGTTACATAAGTGTCATAAACGGTTCTTAATGTGATAATGGTATATAGCCCTTCAACCTGAAGTCACTACGATTCCTACATAAGAAGTTTTTTGTTTTAATACAATCAAACGTTATCTGTAAAAAGATGACCATAAAGATTGTGATTAGGCAATAGACAAATTATGCAGAGGGATAGTGATATGGATGGAATTTGTCTCTCCTATGTGACAGGAATGATATCTATGGACCACTTGATGGAGTGAGACTAACGAAATGCATGGCCTTGCTAGGACAAATAAATATTAGATATTTATTCTGTAAAGTCTACTCTAGTATTAAGTAAAATGAATTAGGCCATAAGGATGACGACGACCATCCCTTGGGCCCAATTAGATATCGTGACAAAAGGAATAAATATATAAAATAATTATCACTTATAGGTCATGTCGATGATAAATAATATTCGGACATAATGATGTATTGCTAGATACTGCTCTTATGTTATATTAATAATAAAGTAGTTTATTATTAATATAATCGAATATTTTACCTATACGGTCACACACATAGAGTAAGCCCACCAGAGGATAGTTTTATTTTAGTTAGACTAAAAATAAAACTATTTGGGCTTAACTCATTTAGAATGAGTCAGGAGCCCAATGTTTAATGAGAGCTCATGTAACATCCCAGATATTTTAAGTAAAATTATGAGTAGTGGGAAATATTAATTATTGTTTTAGAGATTTATTTGATGTTTTTATGAATTATTATTAAAATAAGTGTAATTATAAATAATTAAATGTTGTAAAAATAAATAAAATTATTTGATTGATTAATTACAAACAGGTTAAATGAGGTAGAATTAGAAGAAGGTAAAAGTTTAATTAAAACTTTTAATGAAAATATAAAAGAAATAGGGAAAAGACAGTTTTGCCCCTGAGCTTTAAATAATAAAGATCTCCTTTCTTCTTCCTCATTATCCACGTGAGCTTTCTTCTCCTTCTATTTCTTCTTCTTCGTTTTCTCCTCACGCTGCCGAGCTGCATGCTCTGAGGGAAGGCTTCTTCTGTGTCAAAACTTTGAACGAACCCCATTTCCGTGACCGTGGTTGCGAGGTGAGTCCAATGAACCATTTAAATTGGGTTATCTCATCTCTTTCATTTTCTCCTTTGGACCGAATGGTCATGCATGGCGGGGTAAGGTTCTGTTTTCCACTCCTCTAGTGTGTGTGAGCTCGAAAATGGTCTTTAGAGCAGAGGGTGGTATGACGTTAATGAGTTTTGCATTCCGACCCCCGTAGGTAGCAAAACGAACATCAGAGGACTGAATGTCGAAGCTGGTGTTGGATTCAGAGGTGAAACCGTGAACCTAGCGCTTAGAGGATGTAATCGGCATCAAGAGCGGATCGTTGAAGCTTGGAATCGAGGTAAGGGGGTGTTCGGGTTGTATTTAATTAGAATAGGACATATTTTGGGTCTGAGTCGTTGAACTGATTGTGAACATGGTAAGAAATGTTGCTGGATGAGTTATATGTGTATGCATGTGAATTGTGTGTGGTTTATGATGAATGAGAGATTAAAGTGCTTTACATTGTGATGATTCGATGTGTATAGTGGCGTTGTGATGACGGGCTTGACAAGTAGGTCGCCCGGTGGCAATGTGATGACGGGCTTGACGAGTAGGTCGCCCATTTGATGAGTATGTTCTGTTGTTGATGGCCACTTGTTATATAATATGATGAATGTGAATGATATATGTATGATTATATGGTGTGGGACGGCCGACGGTATGTATAGCCCCTCGTTTCCGGCTCCCGTGGTTTTTGTGCCCAGTTGAGCTACCCAATGGTCAAGTAGGACCCAGTGGTTGAGGTGGAGAGTCAAGCAAGACTCAGTGAACCAAGCAGGGTTCACGGGGTGTCAAGTAGGACCCCAGCTGAAGGCCGATCCTTTAGTATCCGGATACTAGGCGTCAATTTTGTCTGAGAGTCAGTGGTGACAATTGATGAATTATTAGTATTATGATGATGTGTATGAATTATTATATTTGCCGAGTGTGAATTGTTATACTTGCCGAGTATGAATTGTTATATTTGCCGAGTGTAAATTGTTATACTTGCCGAGTGTGGATTATTATACTTGTCGAGTATGAATTGCTATAATTACCGAGTGTGATTGGCTATAATTGCCGAGTGTGATTGACTATAATTGCCGAGTGTGATTGGCTATAATTGCCGAGTGTGATTTGCAATTTGAGGATAAAGCAATCAGATGGAATTTATACACATGTATCTTGTTATTTAATTTCCGTTCTAGATTAATTATGATGCCAAACACTCACCCTTGCTGTGGTTTTCAATTTAATAACCAGTGACAGGGAAGAGGTCGGAGCCGTGGAGGTGCGCCAAGCGGAGGATAGATGCCAAGGAACCGAGTGATTATGAAATGAATTGTGTGTAATGTATAATGAATTTTCCGAGTAAGTGATGCCATACTATGTTGCTTGTGTATGTTGACTAATGTGCATATGAATTATGTTGTTATGTGGTCGGTATTGATTTTCATGAGTGAATTTGCGTTGCTGTAGTAAAGTCGATTACCGGACGAATCTCTCCCGAGCGGTTCCAGTCTTGTCCGAGCGAGGGCCGGGGGAATTTGATCCTGTGCCTATTTCGCTCAGGCGAGTATCCCTCGCCCCCTTCCGAGTGGTTAGAATGTTTTCCGAGTGAGGAATGCCCGATAGATCTACTTCCGAGTGTAGACAGATTAGAATGTTTTTGAGTGAAATATGACTGAGAGAATTACTTCCGAGTGAAGGTTAAGATGTTCCCGAGTGAGATACAACCGAGAGGACCATTTCCGAGTAAAAGACTTGTTAATTTTCCTTGTAGGTCCCGTTGTTCGCTCAGGTTTAAAGTGTAGAATTCGCCCAAGCGAGTTGGAACTCGCCTAAGCGACCTTCACGGGTTTCGTTTAAGCGAATTGGGGTCTCGCTCAGGCGAATGACCCCTGTCTTCTTTTTCTTCTTCCGCTGATTCTAATTAACTCCATTTTGTTAATTGACTTATTTGCTATTGTTTATTATTTTTATTGTACTTAAGAAAAGTAAATATTATTTTATATTAGGACCTAATTAATTTTCATTAAACGTGAAAAATTTATTGTGAAAAATAATTAAACAGGTGTAATTAAATGGTAAATTGACGCGGGTCGTCACAGCTCAAGTCAAGACCTAAGCCTATATATAGAGCATGAGATGCTCATAGGCTGCCTAGAAATTAGACTATAATCAAGTTTCCGTACTAGCATTCGGAAGTTTGTTTTTCTGGTGGAAGTGCTAGTGTGGACTCCTAAGGGAGAAGCTACAATTGCTTCGATCGAGGAACTCATTTTGCGTCTACAAGAGGTAAACCCTAAATCAAAAATTTAATTTTGCATAATGCCTTGAGACATTTGTGTTTGCAATCCTTTTTGGGAATCCTTTATGTTTCCGCTGCCTGACCCTAATGGGATTCCCTAACATGATTATCCTCAATTTTTAGCATATGTTATCCTACTTAATATAATTATGCAATTAATTAAGACAATATAGCATAAATCTCACTAAATATGGTCCGTCGATGAATAGATCCCAAGTCATTTCCCTAAATATTGACCTCATAACTATTTGAGGAAAGTTCTTCATTAGAATTGACCTTAACAATCATTAAATTCAACTTTATTCCCATATGAAATTAATGGGTATTTCGTTCCTCAATCCTTTCGGAAACCCTCAAACACACATGTAAAACATTCTCTTATTCGAAACATGCATTAGGCAAATGAAATAAAAATATACTAACATTGATTTAAAATATGAACCATACAAAGTATTCAATTACATAGCTACAAAGGGAATGAGCTACACTCAAACCAAATAAAAGATGGTTTAGCCATACATTTTCATGATGACTAACCTAAAATCAAAAGAATATCCAAAAGATCAATGGAAAATGAGAGAAAAGGAAAAGAAACTGCAAGAGATCCTTCATCTTCAAGCTTCCCCTTAATGTCGGAGAGCCACCACACAATGTTTTTAGTCTTCTACGAATGAAAGATGTCATAAAAAGTGACCTAAACCCTTTTAAATGACCTTTGAGGTAAAAATAGAGGTATTGTTATGACTCTTTCCAAAATTTAAATGCATCTGCTTGAGCGATCAATCATCCACTCGAGCGACATCCAACCTTAAAAACCTAATTTGAACATTCAAAATAATAAGCTGGATGTTATACACCTTATATCAAAATTTAAGCCCAATCCAATAGTGCACAAAGTAACAATAAAGGATTTACCATTGGATGTCAAGAACAAAAATGAAGCACTATCAGTTTTTTCTCATCTTTTCTCTCTTAAAGACTCTACAACCTATCAAAACACATAAAAAATAATTTGTGAGCTCAAAATTATAAGAATGCTTCAACTAAAAATAATAAAGACAATTTTCTTAATGAGAAATTAAGCATCAATTTAGAGGAAAATTTTACATGGAAAAATAACCTCAAATTGAAAAACAACAACATTTTTCTCTTCTATGAACTTAACTTCCTATGAATTCATCGGATAATGAACTTAACTTCCTAAATGACCTCCGCTTGACAAAGCTCTACCTTGTGAATAAAACAATATTGTCTATGGAAATAGATGAGATAGCCTAAGCCCCTCCTAGCTATCTTAATAGGCATCCACCTTTCCCCACTCACCTTAACTCGAATTGCCCAAGCTAGTCTCTCAACATAGAACATAAAAATATATGGAGAAAGGTGTTTTTCTGGCCAGATTCCCAGCATAGGTGTGAATTTCTCAATCATTTCCCTATTTCACAAGACTTGCATGGTAGAAGTTGATATACACTTCATAATCACCTTGAGGATATATAGTTCGGAAAACTTGTGTCCTCAATGGTTTCTTCAATGAAGGCCTACCGTCTTAACCTTTCACAGGCCTTTTTAAGGTCGATCTTGATCACCATCTTTGCCTCCTTGTTTATTTTCCATCAAGTAAATCACCTCTTAGGCAATGATAATATTATCTCCAATATGCTTCCTTGAAATGAAATTGCTTTGTGTCAGGTGAACCAGCTAAGGCATCATCCCCTTAAGTCTAACATAATTAGCTTTGTAATGGTTATATAAGACACATTACAAAGGCTAATAAGTCTGAAAAGCTTATGAGATGTCACCTCCTCCATTTTCAGGGTTAGTGTGATGGGGGTGTTATTGATTAAGCTCACACTATCTGGATCTCAAAACACATCATGGACCAATTTACACAACGCAGCTATATCCCATTGGCCATGATAGAAAATGGCATGTAACTTATCCTTAATCGGGACCTTAAACCCACTCATAGCAAACATTGATCTCCATATCTCCTCATCGATCACTGGCCCACTCAACTTATTGTAACATATTTTTGATATAGTGGGAAAGTAACCCAAGTCTCACATGGCACAAAACGGTCATGGTACAAATCCTTATAAAAACTCACTACCATCTCTTCAACTTCTCATTCTCATAAAAGCATTCATCTTTTTCATTATGTAGCCCATCTACCTTATTCCCTTGTCTTTAAATGATTGTAGATGCATAAAAATAACATGTATTCTGATCTCCATCCTCAAGCCACCTACATTGGGATTTTTGGAACTAGAGTAGTTCCTCCTGGAACAAGACCAATTCATACTCATGCCACACCTCCACTTTTTCCTTCTATAGTCCCTATCCATTGGTTTCAGAATCAAGACTTAACATAGTTCAATCTTCTTATTAAATCTCTTTTTTTCTTAAAGACTTAACATAGTTCAATCTTCTCCTTAAATCTCTTTTTTTTCTTAAAGATATCTCCAAAGGCATTTTTATTCCACTCTAAAACATCCACTTGGAAACCATTCACCAAATTAACCTACCCCTTGTCTCCCTCCAAGTCCTTTTGACTATGTCACTGAAGTTCAGGTGGGTAAGTCATGAAGCGAAAATGATGTATACTCTTGTTGCCTCCATTTTATTTCTTCAACAATAATAAGAGGGGGGAGTGGTCTTATTTAAACAACAAGAGATATGGATGCTAGTTTTATCAAATCCAAATCGCCATTTAATATTAACCAGCACACGGTCAAGCCTCTCTGCCAACTTCCCTCTACGCCAAATGAAAGGTTCCCTTGTAAACCCCAGATCAACAAGGTTACAAACATAGATTAATAAATTAAAGGCTTCCACCTGCCTCTTATCAATGTGTTAAATACCCTTACTTTTCTCAAAATCTAATCTAATGCAGTTCCAATCCTTTATCAAGCATCATGCACCCTTAACCAACTTCACAATCGACCGAATCACATCTCAAACCTCCAAACATGGGCTTAAGGACTCATATACGCTATAGTCAATAACCAAGGCGTGCCCCTCCTCCATAAGACTCTCATATGAATTAGAAAGGCCAATGAGCAAAGCACTTCTTTTCTCCAATCATTACCTTCCCAAAGACACCAAATACCACTTTTATGTCTGGTGGCATAGACACAAAATGAATCTGTAAACCTCACTCTTCTAATTGTGCCAACAACACATTCCTCCCTACAATGAGTTTTTAGGTAGATCACACAATTTGACTCACAATGAGCTCCTATATCTCGAATAAGCAAAGAAAAGAATTTGGTATTAACTCCTCTATAATTCCAAGTCATAATATTCTTGATGTAATAACCAACTATTAACCCTTTAAGCCTGCATGTTTCCTGGATCCATTTCGGTCCCCTCTTGCATAACATCACTGGATACTTTAGGTTCTACACATTGGACTCATTTAACTTTCTCGCAAATTCAAATGTTTCCTTATCTGGATAAATTACTTGGTTTACACTTCTATGCCACCCATAGGTTGTGTGTCAATTTGATTCATTATGAGTAACATCGACCTATTTGTTTCTCTTATTCGTTCAAGATTATCATCAAATTTCCCTTCACCATTGGCCATCATCTTCCCTTTAATTTTGATCAACCTCGTCTTACTTTAACCATTGCCATTTTTATCCTCCCAATCCACTTTTTGGACATTTGAATTACTCTTGTTGCTATCGGGTCTCCCATGTAAAGTTCCATATGAATGTGCCCCCCTAAAATTCATCAAATTTTAAGGGTTACGTTCACCATCCTTATTTCAAATGCATGTTCTGTTGGAATTACCCTTACCCATGTTTCTTGTGAGCTCCACATGATGCTATGACACACTTGTATCCTATGGAATAACCGTTAGTATCTCTTCATTAATATTATTCAATATGCCAAAACTTGATCACAATTTACCCTCCCTATTAAATCAGTTTGAGACTTGCATATTACATCCCCTAGGCCTCCTAACCAGCATGCATGGCCCAAAGCAAGCATGATCTCCGTATTCTTATGATTCCCTTCTATAGTATTCAGGATTCCATCTCCACTAGAAGTCATTTGATTGTTGATGTTAGCCTTACTATCAACATCCTTGCTTCCTAAATCTTATGTCTCTAGTATCAGCCATAATAGTCACCATAACATTCGACGTTTCTTTCACAACCTCGTTGTCCTCCTTCATTAGTTCAGGGTAGACTTCTCTCTTGTTCCCATAACATCTACACTATAAACAAATTAGACAGAGCTCCAAGGTTAATCTATACTTTAACATTTTCAGCTTGGGAACCAAAGGCTTGTCAAGATTGATCTCGATGCAAAGCCTGGCAAATTTACCATGAGAATGAACATATGTTAAACTATCCACCTATAACATCTTCCCATATTGCAATAGGAAAATTTGGTATCCTCACCCATATTGCAATCTTTCATACCCTCCATTTCTCTAGTAGGAATAAAGGCATACATCTTTGCACGCTCAAATAGATGTTCACAATTCTCCATGACCCCTCAAAGAGAGCGAACTTATAATCCTCCACACTAGTGAAATGTACCAAGTAAAATCCCTAGGCCATATCCACCACCAATATCTTTCCTTCTTCTTTCAATAGTGTTGTAACCTACTCTCTATAAAACGAACATTGACATTCTTCCCAAGAAGTTAACCATTAGTGTTTACTTCCATGGGTGAGACAATTCAAAAAACTCCTCCGGAGTTATGTTTACCTCTGGATAAGGATTAAAAGACTTATGTCCCCCTTCTCCATATTCTTATTGTTAGTGAATTATGCTTTTATATCTTTCAGTTAGTGGGTCTTAGTGGTCCTTTTTCTTAGGGAGTTTATTTTCTGGTTGTTAGGAGTTTGTAAATCATGGCTATAGTGTTTCCTATTTTATTGGGATTTTCAGTTATGTACTTTTCTATATAAGTATTTTTGGTATTCTGAATAAATATATCCATTTTTTCTGCATCTTCTTAGTTTTTAATGCTACTGTTCTCAGTGGTATCAAAGCTTTCAAGAATAGTGGTAAAAGACAGCAGTCTAAGTTCCACCAATGGCTTCCGACAAATTTGTACAACCAGCCATTCCACGATTTGATGGTCACTATGACCATTGGAGCATGCTAATGGAAAACCTCTTGAGGTCTAAGGAGTTCTGGCAAGTGGTTGAAGATGGTGTACTCACACCAGAAGGTGATGTTGCTCTTACTGATGCCCAACGAAAAGAGATAAATGAGTCGAAATTGAAAGACTTAAGAGGCAAGAATTATTTATTTCAGGCCATTGACCGATCTATCCTGGAAACTATTCTTTGCAAAGATACTTCCAAGGATATTTGGGATTCAATGAAAAAGAAATATCAAGGCTCTGCAAAAGTCAAGCGTGCTCAGCTTCAAGCTTTGAGAAGAGATTTTGAAATCCTTCAAATAAAGGATGGTGAATCAATCACCGACTACTGTGCAAAGGCCCTGGGAATTGCGAACAATATGCGATTTCATGGTGAGAAAATGGGAGATACAACTATTGTTGAAAAAATCTACGTTCGCTTACACCAAAATTTGATTATGTGGTGTGCTCAATTGAGGAATCAAATGAAATTGATGACCTCTCACTTGATGAGCTCCAAAGCTCTTTGCTGGTCCATGAACAAAAGATGAAAAGAAGTTCATTAATGGAGGAACATGCATTGAAGGTTTCTACCAATACTCATTCCAATAACTTCAGAAGAAGGGGTCGTGGTAGAGGTAGAGGAAGAGGAGAGGACGAGGAAATAGAGATTCCAATAGGAACTTTGTTGCTAATAACATCCAAAATGATCAATCACAAGGCAGAGGTCGCAGTAAGAATCATGATAAGTTTAAGGTAGAGTGCTTTAGATGTCATAATCTTGGTCATTATGCCTCTGAATGTTACTCTAGACTGCCTCTTGATAGAGAAAGGAGCGAGAGTTCAAATTTTGTTGAGAAGAATGAAGTGGAAACCTTGTTGATGACTGTAGAAGATAAACAACACAGTGAGCATGGAATATAGTACGTGGACACAGGCTGTAGTAACCACATGAGTGGAAGTAAGTCCTCTTTCTCATACTTAGATGAAGATTTTCATTCTACTGTGAGTTTTGGTGATAGTTCTTCTGTGAAAGTAATGGGGAAAGGTGATGTAAAGATAAAAACCAAAAATGGTTTTGTTGAAACAATTTCCAATGTAATGTATGTTCATGATCTGAAAAGCAATCTGTTAAGTGCTGGGCAATTACAGGAAAAAGGCTATGTGATTACTATCAATAAAGGATCTTGTGAAATTTGGGATCTTGTGAGAGGTTCCATTGCAGTTGTGCAAATAGGTTCAAATAGATTATTCCCGTTGAAGATTGAAAGCATTCAATCCAGTTTGGTGGCTGAAGTTACTGATTCTGCTTAGCTGTGGCATTATCGTTATGGCCACTTGAGCTTTAGTGGATTGAAGACCTTGCAACAAAAGGATATGGTGATAGGACTTCCACAACTCTTGATTCCCTCTCAAGTCTGTGAAGAATGTGTTGTTAGCAAACAACATTGTTCTCAATTTCCTAATGGCAAGTCATGGAGAGCAAAGACTGTTTTGGAGCTGGTCCATTCAGATATTTGTGGTCCCTTAAAACCATGTTCTAATGGAGGTAAAAGATATTTCATTACTTTCATTGACGATTTTTCTAGGAAAACTTGGGTTTATTTTTTGCAAGAAAAATCAGAATGTTTCTCTACATTTAAAAGCTTTAAAGCTCGAGTAGAAAATGAATCAGGAAAAAGCATTAAGTCCCTTCGAATAGACCGTGGTGGAGAGTACTGTTCAGATGAGTTTTCTGCATTTTGTGAAGAACATGGGATCCGGAAGGAGCTGACAACAGCATATACACCACAATAAAATAGTGTGTCGGAGAGGCAAAATAGAACAATTCTCAACATGGTTCGTAGCCTCTTGGTTAAGAGTCGTGTTTTAAAAAGTTTCTGGCTTGAAGCAGTTAATTGGAGTGTGCACATTCTAAATAGGAGTCCAACATTTGCTGTTCAGAATCTAACACCAGAGGAAGCATGGAGTAGAAGAAAACCAGCTGTAGACCACTTCAAAATTTTTGGGTGTGTTTCCTATGCCCATATACCAGATTAGAAACGATCAAAATTAGACAATAAGGGAGAAAAATGTGTCTTTCTTGGTGTTAGTGAGCAATCAAAAGCCTATAAGCTTTATAATCCTAACACTAAGAAAATTATCATCAGTCGTGATGTTGTTTTTGATGAACAAAGTTTCTGGGCAAACAGCAATGATGCAGCAGAACAAATTCACAACAGTAATTCAGCAGATCAGATTCCCATAAATTTTGATGAAGAAAATGATAATGCAGAACAAGAATTTATTTCAACACCCATAAGTAACGAGGAGAGACCACAACATGTTAGAAGAAGACCTACATGGATGGCTGATTATGAAGTAACAGGATCTGAAGATCCTATTACTTACTTTGCTCTGTTTGCAGAATGTGATCCTATAAATTTTGAAGATGCTGTCAAAGAAGAAAAATGGAGAAAAGCAATGGATGATGAAATCAATTCCATTGAAAGGAATGATACTTGGGAGCTATGTGATCTTCCGAATGAGCACAAAACCATTGGAGTAAAATGGGTTTTCAAGACAAAACTGAATGAAAATGGAGATGTGGATAAATACAAGGCGCGTTTAGTGGCTAAAGGCTACAAACAGCAGTATGGAGTTGATTATACAGAAGTATTCTCACCAGTTGCAAGACATGACACAATCAGGTTAGTAGTTGCCTTGGCAGCATAAAATTGTTGGCCTATTTTTCAACTAGATGTTAAATCAGCTTTCTTACATGGCTACTTGGAGGAACTGGTTTTTGTTGATCAACCCCCTGGCTATGTGAAAATAGGAAAAGAACATAAAGTTTACAAATTAAAAAAGGCCCTTTATGGACTAAAACAAGCTCCTCGAGCTTGGTATAGTCGTATTGAATTTTATTTCTTGAAGGCTGGTTTTTCAAAGTGTCCTTATGAGCACACATTGTTTATTAAAACTGGAGAAAATGGGGAATTGCTCATAATTTGTTTGTATGTTGATGATCTTATATTTACTGGAAATTGTGCTACCTTGTTTGATGACTTTAAGAAGTCTATGATGGATGAATTTGAAATGACTGATCTTGGCATGATGCATTATTTCCTTGGTATAGAAATATTACAATCAAATGATGGGATTTTCCTTTCTCAAAAGAAGTATGTGGGTGAAATTCTGGATAGATTTCAGATGAAGGATTGTAATCCTGTAAACATTCCAGTTGAATGTGGTTTGAAGTTGCACAAAGATCCTGGAGGGAAGAAGATTAACAGCACACTTTACAAACAAATTGTGGGCAATTTGATGTATCTAACTACTACAAGGCCTGATATAATGTATTCTGTAAGTCTAATAAGCAGGTACATGGAAAATCTCACAGAAATGCATTTGTTGGTTGCCAAAAGGATCCTCCGTTACTTACAAGGAACAAGAGATTTTGGACTGTTTTACAAGAAAGGTAAAAAGTCAAATCTGTTGGGATTCACCAACAGCGATTATGCAGGAGATCAAGATGACAGGAGGAGCACTTCGGGGTGTGTTTTTATGCTTGGCTCAAGTGTTATTTCTTGGTTCTCTAAGAAGCAACCAATTGTTACTTTATCAAGCACAGAGGAAGAATTTGTTGCAGCAACTGCTTGTGCCTGTCAAGCCATATGGCTAAGAAGGGTTCTTGAAGAATTGAAATTCAAGCAACTAGAAGCCACTCAAATTTTTTGTGATAACAATTCAGCAATCAAACTGTCAAAAAATCCAGTGCTACACGGAAAAAGCAAGCACATTGATGTGAAATTTTACTTCTTAAGAGAATTAAGCGATGATAGAGTAATTAATCTAATTTACTGTAGAAGTGAAGATCAAGTTGCTGATATCTTTACCAAAGCATTAAGAAAAGAGTCCTTCATGAAGCATAGAAGGTCACTTGGACTTTGCACACTAAAGGAAGTCAAGTCTTTAAACTGAATTAGCAAATATCAGTTTAAGGGAGGGTCTGTTAGTGAATTATGCTTTTATATCTTTCAGTTAGTGGGTCTTAGTGGTCCTTTTTCTTAGGGAGTTTATTTTCTGGTTGTTAGGAGTTTGTAGATCATGGCTATAGTATTTCCTATTTTATTGGGATTTTCAGTTATGTACTTTTCTATATAAGTATTTTTGGTATTCTGAATAAATGTATCCATTTTTTCTGCATCTTCTTAGTTTTTACTGCTACTATTCTCACTTATATCATTTGTTTTTCAGGTGTCTCTTCCTCATCCCACTCTTCAGTATTCATCTTCACGTTCTCTCTTACCCCACTTGATAGGAGGCTTTCCTTATAGAGTCAAGTTCCTCCTCCTACCTTGGGGTCTTTGCCTTTTTAGGTTTCCTATTATTTCCTCTAGTGTCGCTCCCTCCAGGGTCTCCTAGTCTACCGTCTATTTTTTAAAAATCCTTGCTGATATTGTTAGGGACCATCATGACTAAATTGAAAATCGTTTCCTAAAGTGGGGGACTAATTTGAGGTTTTAAATTCCTATGGACTAAAGTGAGCAACCCATATAATTCTAAGGACCAACTTAGGGTTTACTCATTGTTTCAATGTATGAAAAAATATAAAACATTATATTTTTTTTCTTTATTTTAGAGTTAGAAGTTTGTGAGAAATTATGATTTTGTTTAGTTTAACCATGTTAGATTCTATTGGAAATAGAAATATCTATATTATGGTTGAGCCAACTTTTTTAATGAGGATTTTTTTCATTTACAAGACTCGAACACGAAATCTTACTTAAAGAAAATTAAACATACACAACTTGAATTAATCTCCGGTCATGGAAAATTATGATGCTTGTTCTTAGTAAAGAAGTAAAAGGGTTTATTTGATAAGTATAAAAATGATTTCTATTTAAATATAAAATAATACAAAAATTAATATTTAAAAAACTAATATATACTTAAGTGTGTGTATATATATATATATATATGTATATGTATATATTTAAACTTGAGTCACATAAGGATAAAGCAACAAAATTTCTTCTAGCAAGATTAAGTTGTCGGAAGTAATCGGTTAATTCATTTTATTTAAATGTGTTTTATTATTTTCAACATCTTTCTTTTCTTTTTCTAGAAAAATATATTGATTAAATTTGTGCATTTATGCCATATTTTAGATGGCAACCCAATAGTTAGAAATTGAAAGCTTTTTTTTTAATGTTTTTCTCTATGCGAAAGGAAATAAGCAGTTAGAAGTGATTGGTAAATTTTTTTTTATTATTTTGTTAACCATATCCTCATTTGGTGACAATTTCAAAACTTAATAAATTTTATTATTGTAGTAGATAATAAATAAAAATTCACATAAAATATTATTTTTATAGTTTAATAGTGATGACATGTAATGTTATCAAATTGCTTAAATTGCTACCTGGTTGCCCTTATTCTCAAACTGTTTGAAAAAATTTCTATTAGTGCTTAGTTTGGATACTATTGAGAGAATTTAGGAGGTAAGAAATTGATGGATGGGTATACTATGAAAAGAAATTTGAAAGAAAATTAACGAAATTAATGTATGTTTAATGGATTAAAACTGAAAAAAATTGGAGAGAAGCAAACTAGTTTAATTTGTTTGGATGAAAGAATAAATTTTGTCAGAGAATTTATATTTTTTTAAGGACATAATTGTCATTTTATACCTGACGGTTGATAAACTTGTACACATGTAATGTAGGGTAACAATTATTATTTTTTTGTTTTACTAAAAATTAAACTTATATTACGGAACTCACAACAACTCACATATTATGTTTAATTAACTGAGCTAATCCCTTTAACAGGGTACCAATAATTCAAGATAACATGAGAAATTCAATAGTTTTTTATTCATTTATTTGAAAAAATGAATTTATGTCATGTGACTGTTGTTGTAATGATACAAATGAAGGTAACTTTGCTCTTCATCTTCCCTTCATTATAATAACAAATATCTTCACAGTGTTATGGAAACTTATAACTTAGCAATAGAAATTGAAGTTTAGAGGAAATGAAAGTAGGGAATTAAAGTTGAAGTAAGAGAGAAGAGGGATTAGAGAGAGTAATCAAGTTGAAGTGGAAATTGAGAGAGTGTGCATTATGCTTGCTTAGGAGTCCAATTTATAGAGCAATTTGGACATCCATAAATATTAAAATATTCATAACACTCCCCCTTGGATGTCCATACTTAAGAATGTGTCTCGTTAAAACCTTACTAGGAAAAACCCAGTGGGATAAAAACCTAGTGAAGGAAAAAGGTACAACATTCCTTACAAAGTAAATAAATAATTCAATGTACAAGTATTTTAATTCTCCCCCTCATCAGAATATTTATGTAAGCATCGAAGACCAATCTTCTGTACTAGTTGCTCAAAGACTTTGGTTGGTAAATATTTTGTAAAGATATCTGCTAAATTCTCACATGATTAGACTTTCTGGACATTTATTTCACCATTCTTTATAAGATCATGAGTAAAGAAAAATTTTGGTGAAATATGCTTTGTTTTATCTCCTTTAATATGACCCTCCTTTAACTGGAAAATGCAAGCTGCATTATCTTCACATAAGATTGTTGGTGGTAATTTTCCAGTATGCAAGCCACAAGTTTCTTGAATATGTTGAATTATAGACCTCAACCAAACACATTCCCGACTTGCTTCATGTAATGCTAAAATTTTAGCATGATTAGATGATGTTGCTGTGATCGTTTGTTTTATAGATCTCCATGAGATTGTTGTACCACATGTGAACAAATATCCTGTTTGTGATCGACCATTATGAGGATCAGACAAATATCCCACATCAGCATAACCAATTAGGTTTGCCTTAGATACATATGGGAAAAATAAACCCATGTCCATTGTACCCCTAAGGTAGCGGAATATGTGCTTAATCCCGTTCTAATGTCTTTTGTGGGTAAAGAACTATGTCTTGCTAACAAATTGACAGCGAATGATATATCAGGTCGTGTATGACTAGCAAGATACATTAGTGCACCAATTGCACTGGGATATGGTACTTCAGGACCAAGTAGTTCTTCATTTTTCTCTTGAGGTCGAAAAGGATCTTTGCTCACTTCAAGTGACCTTACAACCATTGGACTGCTCAATGGGTGTGATTTGTCCATATAGAACCTCTTTAGCACCTTTTCTGTATAAGTCTTTTGGTGCATCAAAATTCCTTCCTTTAAATATTCTAATTGTAATCCGAGACAAAACTTTGTTTTTCCCAAGTCTTTCATCTCGAATTTCCTTTTCAAACAATTTACAGCCTTTGAGAGCTCTTCAGGAGTTCCGATGATGTTTAAATCATCTACATAAATTACAATTATAACAAACTCTTTTCCCAATCTTTTCATAAAAATACATGGACAAATCAGGTCATTTTTATACCCTTCTTTCAACAGATATTCACTGAGGCAATTATACCACATACGTCCAGATTATT
This sequence comes from Clitoria ternatea, assembly GCA_037962975.1. Taxonomy (NCBI): domain Eukaryota; kingdom Viridiplantae; phylum Streptophyta; class Magnoliopsida; order Fabales; family Fabaceae; genus Clitoria; species Clitoria ternatea. The sequence goes on along the minus strand of CM075671.1, from coordinate 282,587,941 downwards.
TCAGTCCGTAAAGAGATTTATTCAATTTAATTGAATAATTTTCTTGAGGATTTGTCTTGTATGCTTCAGGCAAATTAAATCCTTCAGGGAGTTTTATATATATGTCATTTTCAAGTGATCCATATAAATATGCTGCAACAACATCCATAAGGCGTAAGTCAAGCCTTTCACAGATTGCCAAACTTATCAAGTATCGAAAAGTAGTGGCATCCATTACTGGTGAATATGTTTCTTCGAAATCAATACCAGGTCTTTGTGAGAATCCTTGTGCAACAAGTCTTGCTTTGTATCGCACAATTTCACCATTTTCATTTCTTTTTCTCGTAAAGACCCATTTGTACCCAACTGGTTTTACACCTTTGGGTGTTTGGACTACAGGCCCAAAAACTTTACGTTTTGCAAGTGAGTTTAACTCTTCTTGCATTGCATCTTTCCACTTTGGCCAATCATTTCTCTGTGCATATTCTTTAACAGATTTTGGCTCATGATTTTTATCATCATTTATAATATCAAGAGCTACTTTGAATGCAAAAATTTCATCAACATCGACTTCAGGTCAATTCCATTGTATACCATCCATGACATAATTTATCGAGATCTCTTTGTTTGTATCAATTTCAGGTACCTTAGTTTCTTCTGGATTTGAAACTTTGATTATGTCAGGAGACTCTACTGGAGTCTTTATATCCTCAATTCGACCATCCTCTTTATTTACTTTTCTTTTCTGAGGATTTTTATCTTTAGAACCAACAGGTCTACCACGTTTTATTTTAGCTTCAGACTCATTTGCAAATTTAGATTGTCCTTCAGGGATACCAATCTTTATTGGAGTATTAACAGCTGGTATGTGTGACTTAGTCACTCTTTTTGGATCAGCAAATACATTAGGTAATTGGTTTGCCAAATTTTGCAAACTAATTATTTTCTGAACTTCTAGTTCAGATTGCTTTGTTCGAGGATCAAGATGTGAGAGAGATATCTCATTCCAACTGAACCTTTTATCCAACTGTTTATTTTCTCCCTCTAATGGTGGGAAAACAGATACATCAAAATAACAATCAGCAAAACGAGCTGTAAATAAATCACCTGTTAAAGGTTCAAGATATTTTATTATTGATGGACTTTCATATCCAACATATATTCTTAACCTTCTTTGAGGTCCCATCTTAGTGCATTGTGGAGGAGAAATAGGAACATATACCGCACTTCCAAAGATTCTTAGATGGAAAATATTTGGTTCTTTACCATGAACCAATTGTAAAGGGGAATATTCATGATTACTTGTAGGCCTGATGCGAATAAGTGCTACCGCATGCAAGATTGCATGTCCCCAAGTTGAAATTAGGAGTTTTGATCTCATTAACAATGGTCTTGCTATCAATTTCAAATGTTTAATCAATGATTCAGCAAGTCCATTTTGTGTATGAAAATGTGCTACAGGATGTTCAACATTAATTCCAATAGACATACAATAATCATTAAATGATTGAGATGTGAATTCACCAGTGTTATCAAGGCGTATTTCCTTAATTGGATAATCAGGAAAATGAGCTCTTAAGCGAATTAATTGAGCTAGTAATCTCGCAAACGCCTGGTTGCGAGTTGATAATAAGCAAACATGTGACCATCTAGTTGATACATCAATTAAAACCATAAAATATCTAAATGGTCCACATGAAGGATGTATTGATCCACAAATATCACCTTGTATACGTTCTTAAAATGTGAGTGATTCATTCCCAATTTTCATTGATGATGGCCTAATGATTAATTTTCCTTGAGAACAAGCAGCACATGAGAAATTCTTAGTTTGCATAATTTGTCTGCTGGACAAACAATGACCATTTGAATTCTCAACTATTTTTCGCATCATAATTGATCCGGGATGGCCTAATCGTTCATGCCAGATAACAAAGTCATTCTTATTTGTAAATTTTTGGTTTACAATAACATTTGTTTCAACTGTACTAATATAAGTATAGTACAAGCCGGAGGAAAATGAAGGTAATTTTTCCAATATACATTTCTTATCAAAAATTAACTTTGTGATATAAAGATATTCATCTTTTTCTTCATTTGTGGTCTTAATATGATATCTATTTCTGCGGATATCCTTAAAACTCAACAAATTTCTTTGAGACTTCTTAGAATATAATGCACTTTCAATGTGCAGTTTTGTTCCTCCAGGTAACAAAATACTGGCTCTGCCGGAGCCTTCAATTATATTTATACTACCAGATATTGTATTAACATTTGCTTCTTGTTTTACTATATGGTAGAAATATTTCTCATTCTTGAGAATAGTATGAGTTGTTGCACTGTCTGTGAGACATATATCTTCATCTTTCACATGAGCATTCATTCTTCAAATAATAAATAAAAATAAGTGAAAATATAATTAACAACAATAAACATTTAACATAAAATTTTATTGATAATGACTAAATTTATAACAAAATACATTACATGAAACATAAAACAATTTATTTAGGGGCACTCCCCTCTCCAACCGAGTGGTTAATTTCTTCTTCAGGAAGACTAAGAAAATCATCAACACTAAAATCAGAGAAATCATCATCTATACCAGTAAAATTTGTCTCTATTATTTTTCCTTTATTTTTAAGGGATTTTTGGTATAGATCTATGAGATGCTTTGGTGTGCGACAAACTCGAGACCAGTGTCCCTTGCTGCCACAACGATAGCAGATATTTTTAGTTTGTTCGCTATTTTGAGCATCTGTCCCTTTTTTTATATGTTCTTTATTTTTCCATGTGAATGATGATCTCTTATCATTTCGATCATGACCACAGCCATAACCATATCCACGACTTCGACCAATACCATGTCCCCAAGCATTACCTCGTCCACGACCGTGACTACGGCCACGACCACGACCACGAGTATGATGATCGTGTGTTGCTACATTCACTTCTGGGAATGGAGCAGTTCCAGTTGGACGAGATTCATGATTTTGCATAAGTAATTCATTATTTTGCTCAGCCACAAGGAGACAAGTAATTAATTCAGAATATTTTGTAAAGCCCTTTTGGCGATATTGCTACTGCAGGAGCAAATTGGATGCATGAAAAGTGGAGAATGTCTTTTCTAACATGTCACTTTCAGTGACTTTTTCTCCACATAATTTCAACCTCGAAGTAATTCTAAACATTGCAGAATTATACTCATTTACAGATTTAAAATCTTGAAACCGTAAATGCATCCATTCATAACGGGCTTTTGGAAGAATTATATCCTTTTGATGATCATATCTCTCTTTTAGATTATTCCACAGAACAAGAGGGTCTTTAACTGTTAAGTATTCATTTTTTAACCCTTCATGGATATGGTGGCGTAAAAATATCATGGCTTTAGCTTTATTTTGACTAGATGCATTATTTCCATTTTTAATCGTGTCTCCAAGACCTTTTGCATCTAAATGGATCTCAGCATCTAGTGTCCATGATAGATAATTTTTTCCACTGATGTCAAGAGCCACGAACTCAAGGTTGGTAATATTTGACATATTTATTTCTATATAAGAAATTAAAACAATATATTAGATATCATTTCAAATAAATAAATTTATTAATTATAAATATCTAATGGTGATGGTAACAAATCAATAATGATTATAGTTATTCAATCATTGCATTTTATTTTTATTTTTATTTTTAAAAATCAGCACTAGAATGTGGAACTTCCATTATGAATAATTTAATGAAAGCTTGTATAATGGAGTTAATTAATGCATATAATATTCAATGATATTATAAATATTTAATTTTATTTTATAATAAAATTTGTAAAAAAATTTCTTTTTTAATAAGTGACCCGATAGTGAATATTTAAAAATTTTCATAAAATATCATTCAAGTTCTAATGGCTTAGCGGTACAATAATAAATTATCATGGTATTTACCCAGGTTTGATTCTTTATTGATGCATGTTTTATTTCTTCTAAAATTATTAACATCTTTATATTTAATTATAATTTCCAATTGTAAAATATTCAAAATTACAAGTCAAAATTAAAGGCATAATTATGAAATGAAATTGCAAAGGAATATATGAAATTGTGAAATAGTATCATGTGTAGCTTCACGTACAGTAGCTACAAATTGAATACAAATTGAAATTGACACATGTGAAGCTATAGTGATGTGGCTCGTGAATGCATTGTTTGATTTGTTCATGAATGCATTATATGCAAGCAACAATTAATTCAATTAATTAATATGCTCGTGAATGCATAGGTGACAATTAATTAGTATAATTTATATATATAATCATAATATAAATATAATTAATTAACATATTAAAATGCAATAAAATAACAAAGTATTTGATTTTTAGTTCTTTAGGAACTATCAGTAAATATTTTCAAGAATTCTTCGGGAATTCTTTTAAATCCTATAGGGATGTTCGAAATATAAGTTCTTCAGGGACTTATTAATATTTTATACATCCTGCTGGGATGTATGGAATATAAGTTCTTTGGGAACTTATTATAATATATATATATATAATATAAATTGAAATGAAATTATGAAAAGAAATCAAAATTCTATGTTACCTTAGATCTCAGTTGGTCAAAACCTCGTGCTGATAACGTGTTATGGAAACTTATAACTTAGCAATAGAAATTGAAGTTTAGAGGAAATGAAAGTAGGGAATTAAAGTTGAAGTAAGAGAGAAGAGGGATTAGAGAGAGTAATCAAGTTGAAGTGGAAATTGAGAGAGTGTGCATTATGCTTGCTTAGGAGTCCAATTTATAGAGCAATTTAGACATCCATAAATATTAAAATATTCATAACACACAGCGCATTCTCTCGTCAACCGTATTTTCATAAGCCCTTTTTTGTTTGATGAAGTTTTTGCCCACCCTTTCTATTCTTATGGCTTGATAATGACTACAAAAATAAAATCTCACCTAACCCAACATATTCACAATCCCAATCACTGAAAATATTAGGTTGTATTTACTTCGTAATAAGAAAAATGAAAAATTATTCTTAAAAAAAATTTAAAAATAAAAAATATGTTTGTTTACAAAATATTTAAAGAAAATTAAAAATCAGATTTTCTATTTTTTTTAAAAAAATAAAGAAGTCTTTAAAGAAGTTTTTCAAAAAAACTAAAAAGTAGAAATTTTTTTAAAGAATTTTTCTATCTATTCCAAGAAATGAAAATGTTAGAAAACAAGCAGAAAACTTTTCCCAAAAAACTAAAATAATTTTTTGTAACTAAACATAGTCTTAATATTCCCTTCTTTTCTAGGGTCATGAATTCCTTCCTAATAAAACCAGTATGATGCAAATAAAGCTTAAAGTTAATGTGTGGTGCAAGTTCTTTAGCCTATGATTGGAGGCCTAGTTAAGGTTGAATCTTAATGATATAACCGTTGAAGGCTTTGCTTGGGATTGGTCAATGTTGTTCGCCATCATGACTTGCATGTTTTGGATTGGTAGAAAGGCATGGTTTCTTTTTAAGGTAACTTATCTAGGTATTGGTACTGATATTCAAAGGCCCATATCAGTATACGCCAAAGGATATCTAATGTAATGACAATACCCTAAGGTATAACATTAAACGGAACCCATGACCTATACCAATATATCTAAGAGGTGTAAACTAACATTAGGGTACATTAGCATTTGCTTGCATAAGTCTCAGAGATTACTGCGATAGCGGTAACTTTTCTTGTACTTTACAAAAAAATATTGACATCATCATTATTACAAGGGAATTACCATTGACTTCTATAAATACTCAACATTCATTACGTACAAGGTACATTAATCTGGTCCCTAGCACTTGAGCTTTAGTATTATATATTGTACTGACTTGAGCGTCGGAGTATCTTTACAAATGACACCTAAATTCGCCCGCAACATGAATGACATTGAATTGGACAACAAACAACAAGTCCTCTTGATCCTTATTAGACTTGAGGAAAAGATATTGAATCCTCACTAGACCGATATCATAAGTTACACACATAGGCTTGGTACCTCCCTACACTAGCTAGAGATTAGTAACTATTCTAGTTTGGATGGCACATCGTATGTGCTTTAAGCCATGTCAAATTGATTCTTACTATGCAATCATGCTTTATGATTTATTCTTTATTTCTTTGGGAAAGTAATGTAGACCGATCTTTACCTCAATTGGATGTTGTGAAGTTAGACAGTGACAACTCTATTAGGAATTCTTTCATTGTAGCTTATAATGGACTTATTCTTAATAAATTTGGGCTTTATGAAGGGACTTTATTATAAATTTGGTTCTTGTTCAATTATAAAAGTATAATTGCATGGTTTACTCTATAAGGGAGGCAAAGCATTGGTCAACCAACCCTTACCTATCAGTCTAATAGGTTAGGGTTGACAAGGTTATAAAGGTTAACGAGTTGGTAATCTCCAAACCACCTCATCCTTTTTGGTGGGTCAGACTAGACAACTAAATAGGTTGAACCTCTTCTCCCACCCTTATTACTCTTGGGGCTTAGATTGGTGACTATTTTCACCACGTGTTGGTTGAAGTAGACTCCAAAGTTACTATTCTTTTTACTATGTTGAGCTATGTGAAGACTCATCATCACTAGAATATAGTGAAGGAGATTATATATATTCTCAAAAGTTGTTAGGATGTTTCCTTACACCACATATACTATAAAGCTAATCTATACAAAAATTTTCTCACCAAATATATGGTCAACCACCCTCCCTTCAATATTCATTTATGTAAGTTATTATTGTTGATTTAGTTCCTATGTTTAAAAAAGATTATGAGATCTCTTTTTCAAAATTAACTGTTTAGTTTAAACTTTAGCCATGTTTATAATAATAATAATAATAATAATAATAATAATAATAATAATAATAATAATAATAACAATAATAATAATAATGATAATAATAATAATAATAATTGATTTGTCCGATATGAGGACAAAATGTTCGATGTCAACACCGGGTAAATCTCTCTTGCTATCTATTATAGTGGTTCAATGGAAATTTGGTATTATGTCTCTCAGTCTAGTATGGAGCAAAGAGTCTTGTAGTAAGTTTGTCCGGTCAATACATTGGTATCTTATGTTGAGGGGCGAAATTGAGTATCACCTATAAAGACATTTCGATGCTCAAGTAAATACCTGATAAATCAATATCGAAGCTCAAGCATGGTTGGTGAACATATCTTGATGAGGAGTAAATGTGTGGTATTTATAGATTTAGATGGTGGAAACGTCCTACGTGACATGTGTCAGTACAAAATCCTATAAAAAGCGAATAAAGTTGCCACAACCGCAAACGTTCCCGACATCTTCTGGAGGTCAGTTGTCAATCCCATCGAATATTTTGCTCTCTCTGTGACTTCGGTCTTTATGGACTCCAGTTAGGGAGCCAATTTCGCACAGGGTTTAGTCGATGTCAAAGGGCGCTTAAGGAGGCATTCCACGTCGCGAAGCACTGTTCCGACGTCCATGTCATTTGGCCGGTATCAAACACAGATCAATAATAATAATAATAATAATAATAATAATAAATAATAATAATAATAAATAATAATAATAATAATAATAATAATAATAATAATAATAATAATAATAATAATAATAATAATAATTAGGTGTAGCATATCTTGTGCATTGAAGGAGAAATGTTTATAGTATATGACTAAATGTACTTTCTGTTTGTTTAAGTTGATATTTAACATAAGGAAATAAAATCTTTGAGATTGGAGGGATTTTGCACCCTTTTGTTTTATTTGGATAGACATAAATGAAGGTATGAGAGGTATTATTTTTGAGACCCATGAAAATAAAATCCTATGAGGATGTTATATATGAGAAAAAATATTTATCTTGGACGAAAATAGACACACTCTTAATTATTGAATAAACGTGCAATACAAGGATAATAAAAAAAACAAGGGTAATAAAGTTAATCTAATGTTCAATAATTTACTTCTTAAATTTTTCTACTTTATTTCTATAAATCTAAACACACTTAATTTTCTCCTAATTGCTAATCAACGGAAGAACATTGTCTTAAATTCGAGGTGGATAATGCTACATTAGGCTAGTTCATAGGTCAATGTTTGTTGGGGATTTTGATGAACCAAAACCAAGTTAAAATAACTAATAAATTGATGGAAGTACCAAATTATTAGAAATTATAAAATTATAATCAATGTTCAAACACTAGTTAAAAAGTTAAAATAAAACAATAAATGCATCATTCCTATAATTTCCAAGCTTTTACATTCTTTAACTAATAACCTAACATTAACTGGATTTTCAAAAAATGTTAACAAAATCCGACATGATTAAGTAAATAATTGAATCCCTTAAATATGTGTTTAAATCCAAGTTTATATAGAAATAAATTAACCGGAAAAAATCTTTGCTTTCACTTTTAAAGAAACGAGACTCAATAATTTCCAAATTTAAAAATCAAATTGATGACATATTTATTAGGACGATAAAAGAGATTTTACGAGGGATAAAAGAGATTTTATGGGGGATAAAATAGAATTTACTTTATTTTAAATAATCAATATCACGTATAAAATCAAAGTACTAAACTCAAGCAACCCTTAGATTGTCTTGGAGGGAACCCAAATCCGTAACCAAAAACCCAATTGCATAACATTATCACAAGAAATGAATATCACGAGAACACGCCACCTCTTACACCGTTTCATGCCTTACCAATCACATTGTGGAAATTATAAAGCTGTAAATAGATGAGCTCTCTACTTGTGTCGCTATTATTATTGTGGAAATCATAACTAAATGTATACATGTTCCTTATCACAATTCCCTTCACTAGCATTGCCCAATATCCTCTAAAGTGCATAACAATACACTTTTAGAAAAGCCAAATCTGTACGTTGGTATCATCACTCATTTCTATCTACTCCTCCCATCCCATTATCTATTATCATTTTGAACTTTTTTTTTTAAACTATTCTCATTTTAAAAGTTTAATGTATTATTAATGTATTTTTTCCAATTATAACTTCCTATAATTAATCTATCTTTCTCTTTTCATCTTTCATTTCAACCAATAACAGTGACATAAGAAGTTATTATTTAGGCTAAAGGGTTAATTTAGCCCCTAAAAAATGTCTGATTTTGGCTTTACCCCCTAAAATAATTTTTCGTAGTATTGTGTCCCTGAAATATTTTTAATTGTAGTAAATAACCCCTTCTGTTGACTGCCTCTGCTAAGTGATGAGGTGTAGCCTAGTCACATACCACTGAGTGCATACGTGGCATGTGACTCAAGATTTTAAATGCCTAATAGAATTAAATTTTTTATTAAGAAAGATAATTAAAGTTTAATGAAGTTAATTAATATATTAAAAATAAAACAAACACTGTCTTCCTCTTCCTCTCTCATGTTGTTGTCTTCCTCTTCCTCTTCCTAAAGGGAAAAAGGGCAAAAGATGAGTAGACAAAGAGCTAGAGGGCATTATGTTTTTAGGGATTGGAGGAGCATAGCCTTTCACCCTTTTTGACGAGTTCCACTGTACTGCAAACGAGATTGAGCTAGAGGTTGGAAGCTTGGAGTGGCGCACCACTGTTAATACATTTGGGGTTGCTTTCTTTGAGATTAAAAAGGGCAATAGGAATCATAAATCAGTATTAGACCAAAAGGGCAAATTGCATTCATGCCAAATGTAAAGTACTTGTTGGGTTCCTAGCATTGAAGTGCAAAAATTTCTCAAATTGAAAAAATAAAATAAAAAAGGGATGTGTATAATAGAACCCATCAGAAATTAATTTAATAATGTTTAGCATTATACTGTTGGATATGTTTTAAACATTCCTATTTGATTTTGCTTCTGCAGTTTGAGATCTTGAATAGCTTGCAGAAAAATCAGAGATCTATGCAAATAGAAAACTTGCCTCCATTGAAGCTTGCCCCATCCGCTGTTTATCATGAAAAGGTAAATAAAGTGACAGACTTTCTCACTGGTGAAGGTAGTAGTAGTTCTATATTCACAGTTAAACAAAGTAGAAACAAGCAAAATCGGGAGCTGAGAGTTAAGGGTTCATCAAATCAGGAAGAGGAAGAGGAAGGCAGCAACGTGAGAAAGGAAGAGGAAGACAGTGATTATTTTTATTTTTTTAATATATTAATTAACTTCATTAAACTTTAATTATCTTTCTTAATCAAAAATTTAATTCTGTTAGGCATTTAAAATCCTGAGTCACATGCCACATATACACTCAGTGGCATGTGACTAGACTACACCTCATCATTTAACAAAGACAGTCAACGGAAGGGGTTACTTACTACAATTAGAAATATTTCAGGGAGACAATACTACGAAAAATTATTTTAGGGGGTAAAGCTAAAATCAGACATTTTTTAGGGGCTAAATTTACCCTTTAGCCTATTATTTATTACTAATAAAATAATAGAACTAAATAAAAATACTTTAGTCCATATTTGCTCAAATAACTATACATCTATTTCTGAATCTGTGTAAAAAAACTTAAAACAACAATAGATATGGAATGAGGAGTATCATATAAGCCCCAACTGTCATCCTAAAGTCCTAAGATTTTGTCCCAACTCCCAAAGGCAACACCTATGATAAAATGGAGCAGATTTCCATAAACTCCTTAGGCATTTCTCTAATAGGTATGTCAAATCATGAATTTAACCCTAAATGACTTGAGATTTCCTCAATAGCCTTACATGCCCTTACCTTATATATATATATATATATATATATATATATATATATATATACTACATGACTACTACACGAGCTAAAATTGAATAATGTACATACTTTTTACGGGGCAGTACAAGTCTTAATCATCTGTTTGGTTGTTAGTCTTCTTCTAGTAGCAATCTTCCCCTTGCTTGCTGAGATTATTAGGAGAATTTTTTTTGTTTGATATACCATATTCGGGGTCGAGCCGAACATGAGCATTATGAACAGCAAAACTCTCTATATACAAATGATTTTTAAAACCTAAAACAAGTAATACAAAGTGCAAACATCCTCCTAGATGAGGATGACTTTTTAAATCATATACAAAGGAATAGTCCATCATAAAGAATTCATGAAAGAGAGAAATGTGGGCTGTTTCCATTTCTAAGCATCCAAACCTAAATGCAAATAACTATGTATGATGAGTGATGACAACAATGAAGTTTGACTCACAGACACATTGAACACAACAAATGCCTAAAATTGATGAGACATTTGATAAACTATAAGATATAATTTCTGAAATCTGAACTCAGAAATCACACAATACAGCAGCACAGTAGTTGTCCTAGACTATGATGCACCGCTTCGAACACGGACACTGGACACGACATAAACACTTTGACATGACTGATTTGTAAAATATAAGTTACCGAGACACCGCATATGGTAGTGTATAAATAGAGAAAGAGAAACTCAAGTAAAATGAAATATGAATAACATAACAAAAATAGTCTAAATTGATAATCAACATTCGCATAAAATATGTATATTCAGCTTCTCAAATCAACATTTCAAAATTTTCTATTTTTACCATGATTATAAACCTTAAAATATGAGTGAGAAACATTATTTTTGGATATTATATTATAATTAAGTTAAATTAAAAAGGTAAAAAATATTATATTTAATACGATTAGTATGTGTCCATCTAATATATGGAGGTGCCGGCTCATACATTTAAGTTCTATAAAGGTGTCTACTCAAGTGTTGAACTCTATAGAGCTATTGGCTCAAGTGTATAAGCCAATAAAAAATGAACTTTTAATTGGACACCTATTGAGGAGTGTCTGACACGCCATGTCATGGAGGTGTCAGTTGGAAAAATGTCGGACACCACAACACTTTGAAGAATAGAGGTGTCCTTAGAGAGATTTCTAATACAGAGATAGAAATACAGAATTACTGCCATCAGATCTAATCCTACATATATAACATCCATAAGATTTTCTACGAAAAACTGCCACTTCTAATACAGGGTAACAAATACACTGTGCTATTTTCTATTACATATACTCCCAATAACAGCAAGCTCTAATCCATCAAGTCAACAGATCCTTCCGACCTAACCCACAAGGATCTTGGTTCCCATCAATTCATAATTACTGTTGCTATTTGCAAGCATCCCTCCCACTTATGCAACTAAATCAAATCCTGTACCAAGTTCCTAACTAGATGCCTCACATATGCAATCTGGTCCACTGGAATGAAATCACATATCGTTGAGGCATGACTCGCAGATTGTTAAATGATAAAGACACATATGCATCCAGGTTTGCATATATTACAGGACCCATGATCTGACTTTTTACCCTTGTATCCAATAGGAGAAGATGGCATAAGACCCCATTTTGAATTAAAAAACGCACAGAAGTAGAGATACAGAAAAAGAAGCAGGTGATGACATGAAATTTCTGTAACACACTTCTTGACCAGTTGATGTGGTAACCATATAGTAATGAAATGCAGCAAATACCAAGTTCTCATCCTCAAGTAGTGCTTCTATTATTTATACAGAAAATCCATCTATCAGCAGTTCAGCAGTAACCAAGGGAAAAAAAAAATTCAGAGAAGTATAACTGACACCAGAACAAAATTTCAGCAGTAGAAAGTGGCAGTATATATATCATACAGAGCAAATAACAATCTACACACTCGTATCATTTCATTAGTCAGACAACGAAACACAAGAAAGAAAGAAAGGGCATAGAGTACAACCATGGAAGATAGATCTGTTCTGTACATGAGTGATGCTATATGAACTTAAATTACCACATTATAACTAATAGAGCAGCTACACGGGAGGTATGTTAGAGAAAGAGAATCCTTTGTAACCCTTGTAAGCATAATAAGCAATCCGCGTGTAGTAGAAACCCGGTATGAATAATAGTACTCCTAGTGATGCAAAGAAGATCCCTATCAACAATTCAAACAAACAAGACACAAAATCAACAAAGGGGTTAATTAAAAACAGACCAAAAAAGCTTCCACTATTCACAATACCACATACTGCGAAAAAGTTTTAAACTTTAGCATCAACCTCCAATTTTCCAGCTACCCAGATATAATTAGAAGCCTCTAATGAAAAAATTAAGATTTTTCTTGTTTGTTATTTTAACAAAAAAAAAAACAGAAATACCATTTGCTGCAAAAAGTTATAAACTTTAGCACTAATCTTTAATTTTCTAGCTACCCAGATGAAAATCAAAGTTTCCAACACAAAAGATTAAGATTTTTATGAGAAAATCACCGTGAACAGTGTCGCCGCCGACATGGTTGTAGGCCATGAGGGAACCTATGATGATACCGAGAGCGCCACAAACGAGAAGGGAAACGGCGAGGGCGATCTCTTTGATGGGGGGTTTGTTGTTGACGATGTAAGAGTTTTCCATCATCATATCCTCATCGGAAATCGAGAACGCGTGATCCACGTATGCCATTGTTGTTGCTGTTCTTTTTTTGGATGATGAACGGCCAAAAGGGTTGAGACGGTGGTGGTGAAAGGTGGAATTCAGCTTTCGCTTGCTCTTCAAGACTCGAAAGAAACAAGTTCGGTGTTGAAAATTAAAAGAAATGATGAATGGTTTCTTTGACTCTTGAATTAATCGCTATATACTTTGCTAAAGGATCTAGCTCAATCAAAACAAGCAAAACTAGATCAAAGATTTCTAGTACAGGTGACGTGGTTTTTTTAAAAAAATTGTTTTAGTCTATTTTATTTTATTTTACTTGTTATCTTTTGTTTTTAATATCAAAATAATTTTTTATTTTATCTTTTGTCTATAATTTTTCAACTGGATACTTAAAATGGCAGGAGTTAAAATATTAAAAAAATACAAAGTTCATGCATTAAAATTAATATAAATGACTAAAATAAAAAAATGCTAAATTTTAAGAATAAAAAATAACATATAATACTCGTTAATTTTAACGGATGCAGATAATATACTATTCATGGACCATCCCGAAGCCAATCCATATTGGGTAATGGATTTTTGTATATAATGCTAAAATTTTTTGAAAAATTCAATTTTTCAAAATGTCTAAGAGGACGTTTGGGATGGAAAAAGCAACGGAGGTTTCTCCGTTAAATTGAAGCAAGTTTTTGATCTTACGGGTCAACGGAATTTTGATTGTCTCGAACGGCGTGAAGAATTAATATCAACCTTTAAATTTTTCACTTCAACTCAACTCCGTTTTCCCAACTGCAAACCAAACACCCTCTAACTTCGGCCTACATTAACAGCCTATCCATATTCTTTACTTATTTTTCAAAAAATTACATCATTACAAATTAAATAGAGTCAAATAAAATAAAATTAGGAAAAATACTCAAAATCAAATTATTCATTTTTCTCAAATGTCATAAAATAAAAAAAATAAAGTTGCACTCATACTAAGGTGTTTACATTACAGTTTAATTTTGTTGAAATAAAATATAAATTTCAAAGTAAACCTAATCAGTGCAACTTAAATTGATCTAGTTTCATTTTAAATATCAAACACCTAAATATTTAATTTATTAAACACAATAGATTTTTTTAGTCAATAATTCAATGTTATAAGTGAATATAAAGATATAACTTAGGACCAATACAAACTTATGAAAACATTAATACAATCCAAACAAATTATATAGTGAAACTTAAATAGAAGAAAAATATAACATTCAACCTCTTAATCAAATAGAAAATTTTTTAAAACAAAAAAAAAATAATGAAAATGAAAGATAACACAAATGATATCCTTGAATATGTAAATAATAAGATAAGGTGAGACACATAATTTACTATTTTTTAGGTTTTAGAAACAATAATAGTGTGGGAAAATTACCTTGTGTAGGAAAATTATCTAAAATTATCTTATGACCACTTTCACCCAATCTCAAAAACGTATTCTCATATTGTATAATATATCTGACTTTTGTTGATTTATCAAAGAGTTTAACATCTTCATTGGTTGGCTCTTTTAACAAGAGTAATGCACCATCAATAGCCAATAACCAACAAAAACAAATTAATTGTTATTAAACATATAGATTTAATTGTTATTAATAGGTTTTTTTGAAACTAGATAAAGTTGAATTGTTAACAATAAGTTGTTTGAAATTGGAAAAGGTTGAATAACAACTTATCTTGCTAATCATTTATTTAACATATGATCCATGATACAAGACATAGAAGTCCAACTATTCTTAGGTGCCATTTAGTGAAGAGAATCGCAAGTTAAACCAAATTGCATTTGAATGTGTGGATTTTTATGGTTATGGTTGGTGTGGTTAGTGATTTTTATGACTTGCGGTTTGCGGTTTATATTGGTTCAATTTTATAGTGGATTACAAATTTATTCGATTCTTAAATACTCCTAATTAATATATTTCAATACTAATACAACTTATGAAAAACAAATATAAATAATTTAATGTATGAAGTTAACACTAGATTAAAAAATAAATGTAATAAAAATAAAAATAATTCATTCAAATGAAATTAACTATTTTTTATTTACCCAATAAACTCATTAGATTGCTACAAGTTGAACGAACGACGCATACTTTAAAAAAATGATTTACTATCATATTCTATTTCTAGGAATAACAAAAACATCTCTAAATATTTAAAGCTTTATGTCTGAAGTAAGTTTTAAAGAAATTACTAGAGTTTTGGAAAAAGCCACTCTTGAAGGTTGTATCAATCGGTTGAAAAAGTCAAAGGAGAACCTTGTTTTGGGGGAACCATACCCGTTGGTACCAGATTCATGTATCTTATATAAAAACTATGTATAAATTAGAAAAAAAAACCCTAACAATTTTATATAAGTTAATATAACACACATATGTTAACTATTATCTATTAACTTCAAAAGAGAAAAATAAATAAGTAAAGGATTTTAGTAGGAATTAGTAGATCAAAAGTGAACTTTGAGTAAATCAGTTACTACGATATTGAATGATTACTCAAAATATTGGTTATTGCTTCCAAATCAGTTTAAGGTATAGAAGGAAGTAGTTAGGATAATTTTTGGCTGCATGGATCTTGATACCACACTTCAGGTTGAGAAACCCACTCCAACTTCAGGAAAGCCAAAAGAAGATATGGTTGAAAAGTGGAAATGATCAAACTGATCATGAAGTGATCTATTCTTGATTTTTTTAGGGCTCTATTCCTGAGAGTCAGAGTGTAAAAGGTTTCTGTGACATTAAGTATCTTACTAGAAATGTGAAAGATGAAGATAATATAATGAATGTTGTCTTTAAGAAAGAACCGATCATTGATAATGATCAAGTCCTCATGCCTATTATTGCTCCAGTACCTACTCCACTAATAGAGGACAATAATGGAATTATTCCATACGTTGTCCTAGCATAAGACCATAATGAGATTCTCCCTCAAATACCCATTAAGCGAGCTCAACAACCTCAAGAAGTGCCTTTGAGAAGATCCACTAGAGAAAGGAGAAGTGCAATTCCAAATGATTATACTGTGTTTCTCTAAGAACATAAGGATGGAATTGATTTAATAGAAAATGATCTAATCAATTTCTACCAAGGCATGCAAAGTTCAAACTCTCAAATATGGATTGATGTTATGAAGAATGAAATGAAGTCTATGCAAGACAATAACATCTAGGATTTTGTCAAATTACCTAAAGATGTGAAGCCCATTGGTTGAAAATGGATATTTAAGACCAAACAGGACTCAAAGGATAATGTTGAAAGATATAAGGCCCACTGATAAGTGTTCAATATGCTATAATTTCATATGTTATTTGGGTAGATTTTCTAAGAAATTGATTGATTAAATATGGATTAATTGTAAAAACAACAAGAAATTGAATTTTGATAACCCAATTTTAGTTTTGTTAGCCATGATGGCATTTAATCCTTATTATTTTTGTTTATGTGTAGGTAAAACGGGAGATTCAGAGAAAAAATGGGTGAAGTGGCAAAAATTTAAGTAAGTGTGAATTATCTCGCTTAAGTAAGGCCAAATTCGCTTGAGCGAGAGGAAGACAGAAAGCACACCAAGGGTAGTCACTTGAGTGAGGTTCTTTTCACTCAAGTGAAAATCATCTAGAGAGCAATAGACGAATTCTCTCTTGAGCGAGGCTTTTCCCACTCAAGTGAGAAAACTCTATAGACTAATGGTGCTACACTTACTTGAGCGAGGTTCATTCTGCTCAAGCGAGAATCAAACAGAGACTCCGGGACTTAATTTCTCTTGAGTGAGGCACTTTCCAGTCGAGCGAAAATAGGATAGTGGACTCAGGCCTGATCTCGCTTAAGTGAGGAAGCTCTCACATGAGCAAGACCTTGGAGATTTGAGCAGGTGACTAAGCACCTTGGAAAATAAAGCAAGTGGCTCTCGCTTGAGTGAGAGTAATCTCGCTTAAGCGAAACCATTTATATTTAAGGAAAAAGCTCGACGAAACATGAGGGCTACTTGGGACAAAACATAGAAGACGATACTCTATCTTTGTGAAAGGTGTTCAGAAGGCAGCGCAAGTTGTTTTCTTCTCATTTTTTTCTTTATTTCTTGGTTTGTAATGGCTACCATGAGTAGATAAACTTTCTTTTGGGATTAGATGTAGTCGATTTGAGCCCGAGTACATTGGCTCTATATTTATATATATGGTACTTCGTTCTATTGATTTTGGTTTTTATTCTATGTTTATTGCTTCATTCTATTGGATAAATAGTTTCCTGATTCAGTTTTCTTAAGTTGTTGGAAAACGATTTGTGAAAACCAATCTAAACGAAACACCCGATACACTCAGGTGTTAGGAATAGCTTCTGACGTATCGAATGTAACACCCCTATTTTTATTTTTGTATTGAAATTTTAAAGGAATTAAATTATGGTTCTTTAGAACTTTTTAATCTACGTATTATTTATGATTTTTTGGAATTTTTTGGAATTTTGGAATTTTTTTAATAAAATAATATTTTTTAAATAATTTTAAATTCATATAAGAGACTTAAATTAAAAATATTTATAAGAAAGTGAATTTAAATTATAAGAAAATTTTCTAAAATCCGTTTCAAGTAGACTTATCTAAAAATTATCGGTTTAAGAAAAATCTTGATTTTTTCTAATCGTTAAAAAAATTGGAAACGTATCAATAAATTTTTATTAACAGAAAATTTTAGATTTTTAAAATTTAAACTTTATATTACTTATTATAAAATTAGTGAGGACTGATATAATATCGCTAAATTTCAAAAAGGACTCATTTTGAATATTTAAAATATACCGAGTGAAAGGTTACTATTTGGCTTAATAATTCTGCCGACAGTTACTATACAAAATACTGTGCATGTACGAAATTTTCAAAAAATACACAGTAACCAGAAATAAAAATTCAAAAATGCATAGTATTTTTATATTAAAATAATAGAATGCATAGTAAATTTTTTTCCTATAAATACCGAAGGAATTCTTCTTTAGAATTCACAATTTCAGATTAAGTTTTCTTAATATAGTAGTGCTAGTGAGATAGTGGTGGAAGTGACAGAGAGAAGTAATTTTTTTTGGAAGAAGGTTCTGCTAAAATTCTAAGGTACGAATACTTCACTTTTATATTTTTTAGGGTTATTTTTATATCGTTTTTAGAAATCTATTATTATACTGGAAATAATATTATTTTAAGTTACTATTCTGCATAGTAAAATACTATTTCAATAGTAAATTACTATTTCAATAGTAAATTACTATTCAAATAGTAAATTACTATTTACTATTACTATTTACCATTACTATTCACGATTTACTATTTATCATTACTATTCACGTTTTACTATTTACTGTTACTATTTACGATTTACTATTGACCGTTACTATTCATGTTTTACTATTTACTGTTACTATTCACTATTCAAAATTTACCATTTCTGTTTTAAGTAGTAATAATCTTCATCTTATGCCTATACTGAAATAGGATTGGTATTAATATTTTTAGAAATTGGAGGCGCAAAGCAAATATCTTTTGGGTAATAATTCAAGGTAAGGGGGAGTGAGATAAGAGTATAATATGAAAGGACATAAGAATAATGGGAGGAGTCCCCTACTCCTTTTAAATTTAATAATATTATTATTTTAAAATATTAACTTTTTAAATTAAAATTTTTAATAAATTTTGAATTAAATATCCGGTTTAACTAACTCTAACATATCTATGTAAGGACTTAGACCATTGTGACCTATATGGACTGGACTATACCTATGCAAGGACTTGGACCATTATAACCTATATGGACTGGACTATACCTATGCAAGGACTTGGACCATTATGACCCATATGGACTGAACAATACCTATGCAAGGACCGGATTATATGGACTTACATATATCTATGCTAGGAATGGACAAAAGGAACTAAAAAAATCAACTATATTAATAATCATTAAATTTTGCATTATGATATGTATTTAATGATATTTAATTGATTTGATTTATGATTGATGATGTTTAACTGTGATTGATAATATTTGATTGATGATATTGTACTGTGGAGTTTGAGCATATAGCGAGCATGACGGAAAGCTAAAATTCAGCAAGAATTTCTTACCTTACTCTTTAAATTTTTATTATCTTTTATTTCTTCTTAAAAATTATTTTATATTTAGAATAAAAAAAATTAGTATTTATTTTAGAAAGTAGACATTTTATGAAAATTAATTTATAACAAATTGAGATAATTAAATTTTGAATTAAAGAAATTTTTTTTGTAATTTTAAGTATTTACGGTTAATGATTTAAAGATTATTCTCTTTTAATAAAATAAAATTTTTAAAAGAAAATTATTTTATTTTTCCAACTTAATAACTAAAGATATTTGAAAATAATTGAGAATTTGATCTTCTTAAGATTTAATATGAAAAAGTTTTGAGATATTTAAGGCTTAGAAACTCAATTTCAGTGAGAATTAAAAACTATACCAAATTTATTTCTGTGGGACAGAAATTCAGAGAATTGAGAAAATGTACAGTTTATAGAAATGATGTTGTAAATCTTTTAAGGTATTTAATAATTGAGTTTCTAAAAGCCTTAACTAACTAAATACGCAAGTAGTTCATGCATCATGAATCATTAAAGTGAAATAAAATGATATTGTCTGGGGATGGATTATCGAAACCGAGGATACATTAGAGGAGGCTTAATTACGAGCCTTGGGATGAGAGGGTGTGAAAGGGTGCTTCAGGGGACTTGGGGTAGCTCCCTAGTGTCGGGTACTTTCACAATAAAAACTTTCTCAATCTGACTAGTCTCTAAGTGTTTCCATGCCAGTTGAGCTGTTCATATTATTATCCGGACTTATAGAACAGTGTAAACTCCTGGTTGGCTTAGTGCAAATTAAAAATTTAAGGGCCCACGTATATAGGTAAGTTATGATGAAGATATTGCCTAACATTCATGCATTCATAATTGATTGTGTATGTGATTGTGATTGATATTATTATGTATTGATTTGTGAAAACCCTTTGTTGCTTATGTCTTAATTGAGAATATTATATTCTGTTTCTCACTCATTTCTTCGTGTTTTTGTTTCATATATTCTAAATTGATGCTTCAGAGGGAAGGATCGAAGAATTTCGGCAGTAGATATAACACGTTCTAGAAAGGGAGCTCGGTATGAATATCGTGGTCCAATGAATAAATAATATTAATAAGTAACTACTTTTGGGCCATGGAGTTTCCTCTCTTTCTTATAATGTTTAATGTTTATTTTCTTTGGATGAATGTATAAATACTTTATTAAGTTTTAATAATATTTATGAGGTATTTCAGAAATAATGTATGTAATTTATTCCGATAATTTCCTTTTAACAATCATATCTTTAGTAAAAAAAACATTACGAAATTTTCTAGAATTTATTAAGGTGTAACAGAGGGTGTTACATCGAATGCTTTTAACAACTGATTATAATGCTGAAAAATTTCTTAAAATGATTGAGGAATCAAAATTTTATGAGTTTTCTTAGGATTTTGTATTCGAGAGATCGAAACGAATGGTTTTAGATTCGTTACGTAAAAATCAATAGTTCCAAAAGCCATCTATATGAATATATCCAAGGTTCGGCTGGGCAAGATAGATGAAATCCAATCCCAATTTCTCATTATCTGAATTTTCTTTTATTTATAGTTCTGTTTATGCTTGTTTTTACACTCAACTTTTATTTCTGCACATTATCAATGAAAGCAAATCACTTTCTTGGTTAAATTATTTTGAAACTGAATCCTCTGAATTACAAAATCCCTAGTGGAACGACATCCGTATTACTATAATAGGAAGTGGGTAAACTTACCACGTACCCGAAAATCTTTACCACCCATTTAGTTGCTAAAATCTTCATTAAAAAAAGAAGGCATCAACTGCAAAGAAGCCTTTTCTTCGGTGTCTTTGAAGGGTATGACACTTATATCTTATTATGACCTAGAGCTTTATCAGATAGATGTTAAGAATGCATATCTCAATGGTGATATTAAAGAGACGATTTATATGGTACAACCAGAAAACTTTGTGATAGATGATCCAAAGTCTATGGTATGCAAATTAAAGAAATCCATCTATGGTCTCAAAGAAGCATCTTGTCAATGGTATCACAAGTTTCATCAAATCATTTCCTCTAACGGTTTTAAGGTCAATGTCGTAGATGGTTGTGTATATCATAAGTTTAGTCGGAGTAAGTATATGTTCCTGGTGTTATATATCAATAATATATTACTTGCCAACAACGATATAGGCTTATTGAGTGAAACTAAGAAATTTTTGAATGAGTATTTCAAGATGAAAGATCTTGGAGAAGCTTCTTTTATGTCAGGGATCAAGATACTAAGAAATTATTCTCGCGGTATCCTAAGGTTGTCATAAGAGAATGATATTGATAAAGTTTTAAATAGATTCGATATGAAAGATAGTAAGTGGGACACCTCGATAACTAGAGAAGATAAATTTAGTCTTAGTTAGTGCCTAAAAATGATCTCAAAAGAGATAAGATGCGGGAGCTTCCTATGCCTCAATAGTGGGAAGTCTAAGGTATGCTCAAGTATGCATTCATCTTCATATAGTGATATAGCATTTGTATTAGGAGTTTTAAGTAGATATTTAAGTAATCCTGGAATGTAGCATTGGAAAGCGGTAAAATATGTTATGTGTTATTTGAAGAGAACGAAAAGATATATGCTCACTTATTAGAGGTTGAAAGCTTATAGGTCACTAGGTATTCAGACTTTGATTAGGATGGATGTCAAGGTAGCAAACACTGACATGAGGATATACTTTTATGTTGGCTGGAGGAGTCATTTCTTGAGAGTCTGCTAAGCAAACACTCATAGCTACTTTAACCATGGCCACATAGTTTGTTGCTTATTTTAAGGCGTCTAACCATGGCATGTGGTTACAAAATTTTGTCATTAGCTTACATGTTGTAGATGGCATAAAAAGGCAATTGAAAATTTATTGTGACAATAACTTAAGAGTGTTTTACTCCAACAATAATGGGAGTGCAACCAAGACCAAATTTATAGATATTAAGTACTTGGCTGTAAAGGAAAGAGTTCAAAATAAATAAATTTCCATAGAGTAGATAACGACTAATTACATGTTAATTGACCCACTTACTAAAGGTTTGGTACCTAAAGTATTTCATGTGTATGTTGCTTACATGAGTGTAATTCTTGATAGTACCTTAGTTTAGTGAGAGTCTTATTTGTATTAATTTATGCATATATCGAATATTTTGGATTTGAAGTATAGTAATATTGATGTTTATTATTATTATTATTATTATTATTATTATTATTATTATTATTATTATTATTATTATTATTATTATTATTATTCTAAACTCATTGTAGTGCAATATATTTCTTTTAGTTTGACCTCTATAAAGATTAAATTTGAACCAATTAGAAATAGACATGTATTAGATCACATAAATGCAATTTCCATACCATTTATCCATATTTCATCTATGTCATTAAGTATATTGGCTATGATGGTCATAAGAGTTTAGTCACACTAAAGAGTGGCAAAAGCCATAGTGGTTCTCAGTTGATGTATAAGATGGACCTGATTGTTAAATGGTAGTCTAAAGTAAATAGCATATAATTGTGCGCCTAAAGTTTTTGTTGGGATATAAATGTCTAAAGCTAATATGAAGTCCAAGTGGGAGATTGTTAAAAGTTTTAATTTTTAATGATTATTTTTTGTAAGCTATATATTAAGTATTAAGAAATTTATATTAGCTATTTACATCAATTGGGTTGATCGCTAGTTATCTGCATTCATTGAGCCCATTTAGATTAATGTATGCATTGATGTGAGCCTATATAAGTAGATATCGGGCTTGGCCTATTTCGAAATAGTGGAAATCCTAATAGGTTGGTTGAAATAAGTCGCTCTAAAGGTGTTGGTCTCCAAGATACCAAATCAAATTCACGCCTTTAGATTCCTTCCTATCAAGATTCTTGGCATTTTAGTTTCAATTTTGGGAATTTAGCATATTTGCTTGAGGAAGGCCACAACACCAATTTTCTAACCCTTGCTTTGTGTTCTTCTATTCTTGTTCAATTCAACAAAAGAGTTTTGTAATGATGTCTATTACCTACCTAAAGTCTCCCCTTGCATTTTGATAAAGTGTAATGGACCTAAATATTCCTTAAATTCTGTAACTACTCAATGATCTAACATAATGCTTCCTGGGTTTATTTTTGGAGTTTCATAAGGATCACGAAAAATTCCAATAGTAAAGTGATCTTTTTGTGATGAGAAATTATTTTTGAGCAAAACACATTGGATTGAACATATTAATCTTGAACCATGATGCTTTACAAAACATACGCACCACATGAAACAAATAGAAACGTGAGCTTTTGTAGCTTTAGTGAACAAAAGAGCATCATCCATAAAAAATAAATATGAAATCTTGGGCCATTTTTAGCAATTGAAATAAGAGCCCAAGCATTATGATCAACCCAATGTTAAATTTTGAATGTTGAATGTAATTGGCGAGTTGTAACACACCATAATCAATAACAATACTATGAAAATCCAAAACACATAAGGGTATCCCATAAGAAATTCCAATTCTCTTTATTATAGGCCTTCTCAAGATCCAACTTAAAACCAATATCCCATAATTTTCATCTTGGATCTATCCATGTTATGCATATTTTCCTAGAGGACAATCGCATTGTCACTAGTCCCCCGACTTGGGATGAAACTACTTTGGATGGGCCCAACCATACTACCAATGAAAGGTCTCGGCTGTAACATAATTATCATAGTAATTAATTTATATATCACATTACATAGACTAATGAATCTTAAGTCCTTGAAGTGGGAAGGATTATTTACCTTAGGAATAAGAATCATTAGAATACTAGCAATATCAACGTCATAAGAGCCCGAAGAAAAACATTATTCATTCATCTTCATACATCATCACCCACCACATCCTAATAAGTCTTGAAGAAAATAACTTGAAAACTACTTGAACATGGAGATTTAAGGGAATGCATAGACAATAAAGCTTGATAAACCTTATCCTTAGTTGCTTGAGTTTGTAGAGAAACCATAACCTCCTTATTCTTCTTGAACACAAAAAATCTTTTCAAAGAAACCTATGGCCTTCTCTCGTGACAAAGTTTGGTTAATGCATCAAATGCCATTCATTACTCACACGAAGCCCATTAATTTTGTTAGATATTCTACGAATGATTGTTTGTGTGTGGAAAAAGGAAGTGCTCCTATCCCCATATTTCACCTACCTCTCTCTTAACTTTTGATAGCAAAAAACTTGTCTTGATTTATAAGTTATTGGTACTCTATTTGTAGCTTCTTTTGGAACAACCACAAGGAATAAGAAGCATTCAACTTTATATCTTGTTGAACTCCTCAAATTCTTCTTCCATTCTTTTCTTATTATGAAACAACCAAAAACTTAGTTATTTAAAAAAAAGACCTTTCTCTAACCTCATTCAAGGACCCATCACATTATTAGAAAAATGTCGACTAATTTGAGACCATTACCTGGTGGTATTGCTCATGCGAAAGCTGAATGGCCTCAAAGCAAAATGTCTAGGCATCAAATTAACCGAGAATTCACCAAATCTTAGTAAGATAGGGTTATGGTTTGAATACACCCTTGCTAAGTACACCATTATTGCTTCACCAATCAAGTTCCTCTACACCACATCCATAATTTCTTTATCAAGCTTCTTTGCTATATAAGGCTGACCCACCTCCTTCCTATGCCATGTAAAAAAAGACCTAAAAGAGTGAACACTCACCATATGACAAGCCTACATCATGTCACCAAAGAGTCTATCTCTAGCAAAAGAAAACATGCATCTCCTTTGCTCCTGACTAAACAAGACTTCATTAAGATCACCAAGTGCCACACAAGGCTCACATGCTCTATGCCTAATGATACACATATACTCTCGAAAAAGAGCCCTTCTAGTAGGTGTAACCATGTAAGACTATCATACACCATTGAAATAAAAAACATTATGAGTCTCCTAACAACCCAAAGAGTAATCATCTGAGAGCATGAATCAAGGATTGAAATCGAACACCCTGTAACAAAAGGGGTTAGACATCAAATCCCCCTACTATTCCCTTGAGCCTCCTTTAAAGCCATCATCTTATACCTTACTCGTTGCCAAAAAAGGCCATTCTTATTAAACAACATATGAGTTTCAACAGGAATGAGCAAACTGGGTTTAAAATAACGTGACATATCATGTAAGAATTCACAAGAATCCTTACCCTTAAAACTCTTAATGTTCTAAGTCAAAACATTAAAATCTTTAAAATCCACTAAGAAATAATGGCAAAAGGTGTCTTAGAGGAAAGCGTACAACTACATGACTAGCAAAGCTTCCTTTATTTACACTTAGGGAACTTTCACACCCT
This sequence comes from Clitoria ternatea, assembly GCA_037962975.1. Taxonomy (NCBI): domain Eukaryota; kingdom Viridiplantae; phylum Streptophyta; class Magnoliopsida; order Fabales; family Fabaceae; genus Clitoria; species Clitoria ternatea. The sequence goes on along the minus strand of CM075671.1, from coordinate 282,562,003 downwards.
TTTCCCATCAAACTCACATCTGAATCTAATCCCCCCTCCAAAATCCCTATGTTTAAAGTTTTAATCGAGTCATCAAGTTGCTCCTTGAAAGCCATTAATTCTTCATCTTGTTTCATTTTCTTCAATGATAAAGGTTTGGTTTTTTGATCCACATGTCATATAGTAGGTCCCGATGATTGAGACCCCTTGGGATATCCTATCAGTTTTGCATGCATGGTACGTGCATCCTGCATTGAATCAACAACAAAATTGATAGATTATTGATTAGAGGGGCTCATTCTTGAGGCAAAAATGGAAATAACAAGCTTTTGTTTTTTGTTTCCCTTCTCATGTACCCAGCTCTACTTATGTGCAACTTCAAATTCTCTTTAACCTGCAGGCCCCACTTTTTTCTTTTTGACTTTAGTCCATTCATTCCCCACATGCAGTGTGTCTATGTCTTTCGTTACCTTATCACTCACAGATTTGTTAATGACAGGATTAATATCATGTCTTGATTTATCACTTATTGTTATGTCCGTGGAAACTTGCTAACCATTAGTAACCCTAGCTAGTGAAGAAGTAGTAACCACACCATGAGCATAATTACGAGGATGATGGCCATTACAACCATACGTAGAACATATAACGTACAATCCCTCAGATTCCATCGTATACTAATGATCGTTAAGTCCAACCCTTCCCATTATCGGCACCAAGAGGTCGAGTCCACACACGCTTAGGCATACTTAGTATCGATGTCAACCCGTTTGGAAATGACTATGGCGAAAGCCATTGAAACAAGATACTTTCATCATAGTATACAGGATTGAGACCACGAAAACATACCCATACCAAAGTCTTATCCACCTTATCATCAAGTGAAGCAAACATAGGAGACCATGTTCGGACTGCAAGATAATGATCAAACACCATCCAAGAGCCACCCTCCATAACCTTAGTGTGATCAATCTCTAAGTCAAACTGAAGCATATAAAAGTCATTCCCCATGTCAATCATCTCAAAACCCTTAGGCAATTTCCATATCTTGGAATTTTTCCCTGTACTTCAAAGCCTAATGTTTTGCCAAACAACTTGATAACCAAGGCATTGTATACCAAGGCTTGCAAATCTCATCTTTCACTTGATCCAATAAGTATAACATAAGTTTCAAACAATCTTCGCCAACAAGATCCAACTTAGAAAGATTAGCAATCAAATCAACTCTCTGCCTCGATTCCACCTCACCTGAACTCCCAAGAAGCTTGTCTCTAAATGACACATCTTGTAAACGACCGTCACTTGGCTTAGAACTACCCCCACCACCATCTTTCAGGGGCTTGTCACCAGCGGCACTCAAAACCCTAACAGAGCCAACCTCACCCTCCATTTTTTATTATTTTAATTGACTGTTTCCATTTGTAACCTGATTTTATAAAACAAAAATTTATGATGCTCTCAACCAAAATTAACTGTCTTTAAAGTTTAAACTTAAGTGCGGACCTACGTTATAAATAGTAGCTGCAATTCATTGTTTTCATTATACAATTTATTATATTCTTTTTATATTTCATTTACGTATGGATGATGAATGAATTCAACAGAGCAAGAGTTTTTTCAACAAGCAAGTAGTTCATGGTCCACAACACTGATTGATTTCACATCAAAGTGCCTCGCCCAATTCTTCTTTCCTATTTCAGAATTTGGTTATTACTAAGTTTTTTTTTTTAATTCATTGAAGTAGCACAAAAAGAAAGAAGAAAGAGGAAGAAAAAATAAGTGTCAATAACAAGGTTTCCGACACTGTATAGCACTATATATCCACATTAAACACTAGTTGTGCGGGTCTTTTGGAACTATATATTACTACTTGTTCTCATCAGAATTCAGAAATTTAAAATACTAGTGTGAATGAATAAAACCCATAAATTTTGTCCCATTTAGATTATAAATTTATAATAATGTATCGAAGTGTCTCACGGCTCCACATTTTCAACTATTCCCTACTCATCCCACTCTTTGGTTTCTTTATTATTTGTCAAGCCTGTTTGTTGATGTAATAACTAATAAATGACAAATTTCCACACTTGACTAACGTTCTGCATATTGTCGGTCTTACTTTTCTACAGCAGCCCAAAATACAAATATTGATTCATGTTCATTTTTGACTTAGTTAGGAGTTAGGACCCCAATAGGATCACAGAGTTCCAAATCATTTCGACGAAGGTGCAAGAATTTGTCCATCTATGTCTTATCCTATGAACGTTCTTTTCGGAAAAGCCATGCTAGCCTTTTATTCCAAATTCCACAACCTAGCAGTTCACACTCAAAAGCTTTTAAAAACACCACATTTTAATTGAAGTGGGAAGGCAAATGATAGCATGTGTTGGATCTTAATTGGCATGATCATGGATAGTGCATTGGTCTTGCATAATTTTCTTGGGGTATGGTTTGACTTGCTGTTTTAGTAAGTCTATGCCAAAGTCAACCCACTCCCCTTTGTCAATTTGATACCGGGGTTGAAGTTTGAGAGTTCAATCTCTGTATTGGAGCAAACGGGTTGTGATTAATCAGGAAAAGATTTTGTTTTGTTGAGGAAAGAAGAACAAGCTTGCAAGATGGCCCAGCCTGTAGTGAGCTTCATAGTGGAAAGTCTTGGTGATTTGATAATTCAAGAAGGGGTGTTCCTATATGGGGTGGAAGACAAAGTGAGACAATTGCAAACTGAACTTAGGAGGATGCAATCTTATTTGCAAGATGCAGATAAAAGACAAGATGAAAATGAAAGCCTGAGGAATTGGATTTCAGAAATAAGAGAAGCTGCTTATGATTCTGATGATGTGATTGAGTCATATGCCCTCAAAGGAGCCTCAAGAAGAAACATGAATGGTGTATTGAACCTCATCAAAAGGTATGCTTTAATCATCAACCGTCTCATAGAAATCCACCAAATGGGATCTCATGTTGATGACATCATAGCAAGGATTTCTAGCCTCACAGGTTGTCTTCAGAAATATGGGATAAGACCTGAGATAGGAGAAGTCTCAAGTTCTGTGCATAGGAGGCAGAAAAATATGAGGTGGTCTTACTCTCATATTATTGAAGAGGACATAATTGGTGTGGAGGATGATGTCAAGATTTTGGAGTCATGTTTGGTCAACCCCAACAAAGGCTATAAAGTGGTAGCTATTTGTGGGATGGGGGGTTTAGGGAAGACCACATTGGCAAAGAAGGTATACCATAGTGCTGGTGTTAGGCATCATTTTGAGTGCTTGGCTTGGGCTTACATATCACAGCATTGCCAAGCAAGGGATGTCTGGGAAGGGATTTTGATTGAGTTGATCTCTCCCTCTAAAGAGCTTAGGGAGGAACTTGTCAACATGAGAGATGAGGAGCTTGCAAAGATGCTTTACCAAGTTCAAGTAAAGAAGAGTTGCTTAGTGGTACTTGATGATATTTGGAGATTAGAAACATGGAACAAACTGAGCCCTGCATTCCCTCATGGGAGATCAGCAACTGAAGTTGGTAGCAAAATACTGTTAACTACTAGAAACATGGATGTTGCATTGCAGATGGATCCTACTTGTTATCTTCATGCACCAAGATGTTTGGATGAAGATGACAGCTGGGAGTTGTTCCAAAAGAAGGCATTTCCAAAAATTGATGATCCGGGTACTTAGATTTACATTGTCCTCTTCCTAGAATGGACTCTTAACATTATACACAATGCAATTGTTTACCATGTTGATTTTTTTTGTCAACATATATTAGATAATACGTTTATCGTGTTGATTTTTTTTATAGACAAATATTAGTTATTAATTTGTTAATTTTTGTTAACATAGGACAAATTGCATGTTTATCGTATTGATTAACTTGTTAGTTTTAAACTTCTCTTTGAACTAGACCCTTTAAGTAATTGAGGAAGAGTGCAGTTGGAAAAGATACAAGAAATGTGTTGGAGATTTTTAAGAAAGAAATTGTTGTCAAAACCTGTTTATGACCTTTAGAAAATTTTCTTAGAAATTTTCATGAGTTGAAATTCATATGTGATCAAATTTCATCATAACTAAATTTTAGAATCTTTCTTACTGTCCTGTCCCTCACATAAACATACTTTTAATTATTTTCAATTAATGCCTCGCATGTATGTGATCTTTATTTTCCAAAATGAGATGGACTCTTTCCTTCCTTTCTAAGAAGATTCTTCATTTTTCTGAAAGCTCTAGAATGTGAAAAAAATACAGAATTTGTACATGAATGAAACAACACCCCCCTAGGAATTCTGACAGAGATTTTATAAATCTTCCAAGTTGCCATCATTCAATTTCAACTTACCATTTTCTGTTTGTTTTGAAGATTTCACAGAGATGGAGAAGTTGGGAAGGGAAATGGTTGGAAGATGTGGAGGTTTACCATTAGCCATAATTGTGCTTGGAGGATTGTTAGCATCAAAGCCTATATTATATGAATGGGACACTGTGCGCCAAAACATCAATTCATATTTGAGGAGACCAAATGGCCTTGATCAACAACGCTTAGGAGTACATGAGGTGTTAGCTTTAAGCTTCTATGAATTGCCATATCAGTTGAAGCCATGCTTCCTACACTTAGCCCATTTTCCAGAGAATTTAGAGATACCAACAAAAAAGCTCACAAGAATTTGGGTGGCAGAGGGTATTATATCATCAAATCACAATGAAGGAGAAGGTGAGGAAGCTCTTGAGGATGTGGCACAACGTTACTTGAGTGAGCTAGTTGAAAGGTGCATGATTCAGGTAGTTGAGAAGAGTTCAACAGGAAGAATCAGAACTTGCAGAATGCACAACCTCATGAGGGACCTATGTCTATCTAAGGCATGTCAAGAAAACTATCTTGAGGTGGTTGATTCTTGGAATGTAGAAGATTTTAGGTTCTCAAGAGCAAGGAGAACAAGTAAAGTTCGAAGGATTGCCTTATATCTTGATCAAGATGTTGATAGGTTCTTCCCTTCTCACTTCAAAAGTCACCACCATCTAAGGTCACTCCTTTGCTACCATGAAAAGATAGCTAGGCTAAGTGAATGGGGGTTGATGAGATCAGTTTTCAACAAATGCAGGTTACTTAGAGTCTTGAACTTGGAAGGAATACAAGGTCAAAGAGGGAAGTTACCGAAAGAAATTGGCTTCTTGATCCACCTAAGGTTTCTTAGTCTTAGGAACACAAAAATTGATGAGTTGCCACCATCAATAGGCAATTTGAAGTGCTTGCTAACCCTGGATCTTCTAACAGGAAATTCAACTGTTCAAATTCCAAATGTCATAGGGAACATGCATAAATTGAGACATTTATATCTACCAGAGTCTTGTGGTGATAGCACTGAAAGATGGCAACTAGCCAACCTGAAAAACTTGCAAACCTTGGTTAATTTCCCTACAGAAAAGTGTGATGTAGGAGACCTTGTTAAATTGACCAATTTAAGAAAATTGGTGATAGACGATCCTAGATTTGGAGACATCTTCAAGTATCCTAATGTGACATTTAGCCACTTGGAATCATTGTTTTTTGTTAGCTCTGAGGATATATCAATTGTCCATGTTACAACAGGATGTCCAAATCTTTACAAGCTGCACATAGAAGGGCCTATAAAGGATTTTCCAGAACCCCACCAAATTTCTTCCAAGCTTGCCAAGCTAAAGTTGCAACGTTCTGGACTTCTTATTGATCCTATGCCAACATTGGAGAAGCTTCCTAATTTAAGGTTGCTTGAGTTGCAACTTGATTCATTCATGGGAAAGCAGCTAGTTTGTTCCAGCAAAGGTTTCCCTCAGCTTAAGTCTTTGGTTATCTATGACTTGCCTAATCTTGAAGAGTGGAAGTTGGATAAAGGAGCAATGCCTAGTCTTTGCAAACTTGAGATTTCAAATTGCACTAAGCTTGAGAGGGTTCCGGATGGGCTCAGGTTTGTCACCACTCTTCAGGATTTGGAGATCAGATCAATGTTTGCAGCATTCAGAAGTAAACTTGAAAAAGGAGGAGAGGATCATTACAAAGTCCAACATGTGCCAACTGTGGTATTTTGTTATTGTGACTATTAGTTTGATATGTCAGTTTTTTAAAATTTACCTTATTCAAGTGTAGCCAAATTTTATCTCTTAATTGTGTACTCTCAAGAGCTTAAAACGTTGTTCTTCCATTGGAACTGTAGTATATCTCTACTGCCAACATCCATGTTAGTATAAATATAGAACCAATTAATGAGATGGGAACGTAGGAGTTTCTTTCCTCTCCTATGTAACAAATGGAAAATGAATCAATATCCTTCATAGCCGATTGAAAATGAGCGTTACAATTTAACGTAGACTAAGTCATATATGAAGTTCTATGCATTTTTGTATCGAATGCGTCCCATTCAATTAGTTCACTCATAGACTTTTGGTTATATATGTTGATCATTTCATTAAAATTTCGGCCAAACTTAGAGAAATTCGATAACATACAAATGTAAGATCGAATATATGGCCGAAGACAAGGAAAATAAAAAGATATCTGGAACCTAGTACGTGATGTCTCTTATAGTAGGATTTCAGTACTTCTAGCTATGTATGTATGGCCAGAATATAAGATTTATTTTAAATAATAATGATAGGTATAGTATTTACCTGTTACCAGTTCCCGTGCTTGTCCTGCCTAAACGAATTTTACGGGTGCCTGTGCATATTGCGGGTATCCATAATTAATTATTATTCAATAAAATATCAAGAAAAATACAATTTTTAAAAGAAAAAACCCACAATTATATGGTATGAAATATTTTGTGAACTGTTAAATAAATAAAATAATATTTCACTAACAAGTCTAATATAGTTGTGAGGTAACAAGTCTAATATATTTCACTTTCAAGAAAAATAAATTCACATGGTCATACCCCTATACTGCTACCTGCCCCGTTTATTAACGAGTTCATAAAATACCTGTTTAATCTACCTGCGGGTACCTATTAAGCCACTCGAATCTGTCCCGTCACGGGTAATATCTGCGGATATCTATGGGCACAGATATTTTTTCCATGCCTAGTTACGGTCCAATATAAAGGTAGATAAATCAATTTCTATCCATTCCAATGATAACAAATATAAAGTTACTAGATATTTTACAACAAGCAAAGTTGAATTTTTAAACCGGTTTTCATTCTAACCGATTTAGTAAGTTGTTAAAAAAAAGCTAAGAGCGTGCATCATTTCCAACAAAACTAAATCCATTTCTCACTACAAGAATATTCTGATTTAGTATGAGGCCTTGAGACATTCTCCCACACTTGGCATTGCGTGGGACATTATGATTTTAACGTGGGCCATGTCTTACACCATGTCAAAAAATTGAAAAGGCGAGTAATGCTTGGTTGTGGCATGGACATGACTCTCATGTTAAAATTGACATTTGGTTGTGGCATGAGACATCTATCATAACCAAAGATAGGAATGCAAGATTGGTTCCTTTCCTATAAATATTTTGTACCCCATATTTGTAAATCATCTTTCAATATTCTCTAATACAATGAGTGACTACTCTTATATTTCTCTTCTCTTTTGGGAGTCTTATGACAAGTGAGGAAAATTCCCTAAGAATCTGAAGTCTCGTAGTATGGTATCAGAGCTTCCCTTTGAGGAGAGCAACGATCTAGAATTCGAAGACGATGACGATTTTGCTTATGTTGTCTTCGATGAGTTTAGTGATGATTCCGCTACTGGTGATATGGAGATTTGTGACCTAAAGTAAGAAGAGTCCAAGGAGATTGTGGACTCAATAATGATGGAATGAGCGAGCAATAAAGGAATGTTATACCACGAGGTACAAGAGTTGAAGCTTTATATGGTGCATTGCGTGAACACCGTGCTGCAAGGTCCTTTCTTCTTTGAGTTTAATTCCGATCTCGATCACAAGGAGCGTTAGGATCAAGAAGTGTGGCACCTCTAATCCATGGAAGCTCTCGATTCCAACCCTCCGTAAATTGCCAACGGCACCCATCTCGACCCATCGGAGAACAACCTCTCCCCTTTCGACACTAATTCCTAGCCTCAGATTGTAAAACCCTTGCTCCCCTGACAACGGATTCACTGCTAATACACGCAGCGGTACTGTAACATCCCTGATGTTTTAATGAGAATTATAAGAAATGGGAAATGTTAGTAAATGTTTTAGAAGTTTTATTTAATATTTGTTCTGTCTGAGCCAGAGACGGGAAAGCCGGTGTCGAGATCGGTCTCAGAAGAGCGGGCAGGCGGAGTTGAAGATCGGGAGTGTAAGAGAAGAGCAGACAGGGCCAGGTGGTTTGGTCCAAACCGATGTGAGGAGAGCGCCTCACTCGGGGTCATAGCCCGGATCAACCTCATAATGACTGAAACAACGGGTGTAGGTAACCAAGAGGCGAGCACGGATGAGATATCCGACCTCTCAGGTTGTAGCTCAGATTTCCGAGGTATGAACACTAAGCTAGGACGCCGGGGGGCCGGTATTCATACTGGGCCTATACTCTTGCGAAGTATTAGAGAATTGTGAATAATTAAACGTTAAGGGAATAAATAAGTGTAATTGATTTGATAACTATGAAATAGTTTAATATGGTGAAATTGATTAAAATTTAGTGAGAATACAAATAAAATAAAGGAAAAGACGATCTTGCCCATGAGCTTTATATATATATAAGAAGATTCTCTTCCTTCCCTCTTCATTATTTGCGAGTTACCTCTGCTGCTGGTCTGTCCCTTCTCTTTCATTTTCTCCTCTCTTAACACTGAGTTGCATGCGCTGGAGAGGGACTCCATTTGTGTCTGAACTTTAATTGATCCCCATTCCTGTGATCGAGGCGTCAAGGTGAGTCTACTGATCCGTTCTAATTGTGATTCCCTTATCCCTTTTTTTCTTTGGCGGTCAAGGGCCATGCATGGCTATATTCGATGCTGTTCTCCACTCCTCCGGTGAGTGTGAGCCCAAATGCGGTCCATGAACTAAGGGCGTTGAAGTGACGAGCTGTACTTTATGATCCGTAGGTAGTAGGTTAAGCAACGGAAGACTGAGTGCCGGTGCTGAGACTGCGAAACCAGTGCTCAGCGGAAGGAATCGACACAGAGAGCAGATTATCGAAGCGTGGAACCAAAGTAAGGGGGTGTTCGGGTTATAATTAATTAGAATAGGACTCGCTTCTTATACAGGTCCTTGAGATGGTGTAAGCAGGTTAAGGAAAATATTACTAAACGTAGTTGTGTGTTTATGCTTGTGCATGCGTGACTGTGTACATTAATTAGTTGAGGATCGGGTGTGTGGTTGAGTTTATCATGTTATGATCTTGTGATATCTAATGTTGAAATGATCAGTGTTATGTGACGCCGGGTTAGCAAGCAGGCTACCCGAGTGATGAAGAATTGATATTATTATGTGAAAGGTAAATTGTTGAATGACTATGTGGTGTGGGATGGCCGACGGTATATGATAGCCCCTCATTTCCGGCTCCCATGGTTTTCGTGCCTAGTTGAGCTACCCAGTGGTCAAGTAGGACCCAGTGGTCGAGGTGGAGAGTCAAGCAGGACTCGGTGAACCAAGCAGGGTTCACGGGGTGTCAAGTAGGACCCCCAGCTGAAGGCCAATCCTTTAGTATCCGGATACTAGGAGTCAGATTGTATGAGAGTCAGTGGTGATTATGATGAATGTGATGGAATTGCTTGGTTGGGTTAATATAGTTTTCGTATGTAATACACTATGTTTCTATGTGCAATTTGATAGATTTCCGAGTGAAAAGTTGATATCTTGTTAAGTATGGGCTAACCCCTTGATGGTTGCAAATGATACACTTGTTGAGTAAACTGTGCTTACTTTCGAATGATGCTTGATGTATATATATAATTATGTATGTATATTTGTTAAGTTCCATTCTATATTAATTACAATGCCAAACACTCACCCTTGCCTTTTTTTTTAGTAACCAGTGACAGGGAGGGGGAAGGAGCCATGGAGTCGCGCCAAGGGGGAGATCGGTGCTAGGGTCCGAGTGACTTTGAGTGACTCTATAGAGTTATATGTGTGTATAAGAACTTCCGAGCCTTATTATTAGCTGTGTTTAACCAAGACCGGATCGGATACAAACCTATATTTTAAAATACATCACTGTCTATTTATATGCTTTCATGGTTGCTATGACAACTTGTTGGTTAACAGAATCATTTTCAGGGTGAGATCTTTCGGGAGTCCGTAGTGTGTTTTGTCCACTCATATTTATGAAAGGTATTCGCTCAAGCGAATAGAAACTTCATTCAAGCGAGAGTTCGGAATCTCGCTCAGGCGAGTTGGGGCCTCGCTCAAGCGGGAGGCCCTGATTCCCTTTTCCCCTTCTGTTGTGCTTAGTTAAATTGTTCCTCTTTTCTAAATTTCATTTATTTGATTTAACTGCCACTGTTTGTCATTTGAATAAGTAAGTAAAAATAAATGTTATTTCACTAAATCTCGATTAATTATCATGAAAGAAAGAAAAATTTATTGTAAGATTTAATTAATTGAATAAAAATAAATGTAAAATAACCTAGGACGTTACACTTGGTATCAGAGCGGTTCTTTCTAGAGCCGGTGTATGGGTCGGTCTAGTGATTGTGTTAGTCTTATGAAGGTTGATTGTATTTCGTTGTACCATGATTGTGTGTGTGGTCTGGCATCGTTCCCTTGGCACTCCATTGGCGTAGTATTCTATGTATATAAGGTAAATTTTCGATTCCCTGGCTGACCTTGGTTATTAATGGTGATGTGTTTGCTCATTGTAGAATTACTAAATGGCTGAAGAAACTAGTTCTGGGGGAGGAGATGATTTCTTCTCTAGATTTACTCAGCTGATGAGTAGGACCGAGTCTGGTCCCACTCTGGATAAATTCCTGAAAAGGAATCCTTCGATCTACAAAGGGGGACACGATTATGACGGGGCATACATTTGGATCAGGGATATCGAGCAGGTTTTTGAATATTTTGAGTGCTCAGAAGAGCAAAAGGTTTTATTTGCTACTTACCAACTAAAAGAAGAGGCTAGAGTATGGTGGTCCCGAGTGAAGGTGCAGATGAACGCAACAAATGAGCCGTTGGTATGGGCGAATTTCCAAAGGAGGTTCCTTGTTAAATACTTCCCGGATAACTACAAGATCCGGAAGGAAATGGAATTCCTGAAGTTGGAGCAAGACCGGCTGTCTGTGGCCAAGTACACCAGCAAGTTTGACGAGCTGTGTGATTTTTACCACCCTTTCTCGTTAGAAGGGACTGAGGGTAGCAAGTGTGCCAAATACGAAGCTGGACTACGGATTGAACTCCGTAGTGTAATCGTACCGATGGAGATTAGGGACTACCCAACCCTGGTGAACAAAGCAAGACTGACTGAAGAGGTGCAGTTACAAAGGACGTCCCAGCCGAGAGATAAAAAGCCACTGAAGGCGAAAGGATTCAACTTCAAGAGGATGAGTCAATTCTTCTGGGGCGGCAAGTCTTCTGCTACCTCCTCATCCTCTTCCGGTCGGGGTTCCACTGGTCGATCGGGTAATCCTTCTGGTAGCCGTGCATGCTACAATTGTGGTCAGGAAGGTCACATTGCCAAACATTGCCAAGCCAACCAAATTGTGTGCTTCCAGTGCGGACAACCAGGGCACCTCAGGCCCGATTGCCCTCAGAGGCAGCCGCAGGGCAGGCAGGACAACTGAACTAATTCTTCTAGGACCCGGGGTTCCAACTTTCCGAGGGGAGGCTGGAATGGAGCTGGTAGAGGGAACCAACAATCGGGAAGATATGATGCCCAATCTAGCGGTGCCCAGAACGCCATGACCGGGCGAGTGTTTGTGTTTGATGCTTCGGAAGCTATGAGGAATGACAATTTGGTACAGGGTAAGTGCCTCATCTGTGGCTATCTGGTTGATGTATTTATGATTCGGGTGCCACCCATTCCTTTATTTCGGAAAGTTGTGTGCGACGGCTTGGTCTGCCGATCGGTTTAATGGAGAACGCTCTTATTGTTTCCACTCCAACTGGTTCCACTTTCCGTGCGACTACAGTGTGTAGAGAACTGCCGATGCAAATCAAAGCCCGTAATTTTCGAGTGAATTTTATCTGTATGCCATTGAAGGACTTAGATGTTATTCTAGGTCTCGATTGGCTTGCTGCTAATCATGTGTTGGTCGATTTTTATCGGAAGAATATTGTTTTCTCTCAGGAACTTGACATGAAGGACGGGGTGAGCGATGTCCTAACCACGTATGTTGTTTTATTCGCTTCGGAGGGCAGGCATAACCTCCTGCCGAGCGATATTCCAATTGTTTGTGAATTTCCTGACGTTTTTCCAGAAGAAATTCCGGAGCTACCTCCCAGTCGGGAGATTGATTTCTCTATTGACTTGATTCCCGGGGCAGAACCTGTGTCCCGAGCGCCATATAGAATGTCTTCGGTGGAATTGACCGAAGTGAAGAAACAAGTAAACGAATTACTAGAAAAGGGCTTTATCCGACCCAGTGCCTCACCCTGGGGCGCTCCGGTGTTACTGGTAAAGAAGAAGGACGGTAGTATGCGAATGTGCATTGATTACCGACAGCTGAACAAACTGACGATCAAAAATAAATATCCACTACCTCGGATTGACGATTTACTAGACCAGTTGCGAGGCGCCGTTGTGTTCTCTAAGATCGACTTGAGGTCGGGGTACCACCAAATCCGAGTGAGGTTGGAGGATACCCTAAAAACAGCATTTCGGACTCGGTATGGGCACTTCGAATACGTAGTAATGCCCTTTGGAGTAACGAACGCTCCTGCCATTTCTATGGACTATATGAATCGGACCTTTCAACCGTACTTGGACCAGTTTGTGGTGGTATTCATTGATGATATTTTGGTATATTCGAGTTCGGACGAGGAGCATGCTCAACATGTTCGACTTGTTTTACAAGTACTCCGAGAGAAGAAGTTGTACGCTAAACTATCTAAGTGTGATTTCTGGGGGAGTAGTGTACAATTCTTGGGGCATGTAATTTCCCAAGAGGGAATCTCAGTTGATCCGACAAAAATTGAGGCGGTTATGGCTTGGGAGAGGCCGAAGTCAGTAACTGAAATCAGGAGTTTCCTCGGATTAGCTGGATACTATCGACGCTTCATTGAGGGGTTCTCTCGGATAGCACTCCCTCTGACTCGGTTAACGAGGAAAGGAAACCCTTTCGTGTGGTCGGAAAAGTGTGAATTAAGCTTCCAAAATCTCAAGCGATGTTTAACGACTGCCCCTGTGCTTGCACTGCCCGATGTAACGTAGGAATTTGAAGTATATTGTGATGCATCCAAATTTGGATTGGGGTGTGTGTTGATGCAAGCTGATCGGGCAATTGCCTATGCTTCAAGGCAATTGAGGCCACATGAGGAGAATTACCCGACTCATGATCTGGAACTTGCAGCAGTGGTGTACGCACTGAAGATTTGGCGCCATTATCTGTATGGAGCTCGCTTTGTAGTATTCAGTGATCACAAGAGTTTAAAGTACTTATTTGATCAAAAGGAGCTAAATATGAGACAGAGGCGATGGGTGGAGTATTTGAAGGATTATGACTTCGATTTAAAGTATCACCCGGGCAAAGCAAATGTTGTGGCAGATGCACTAAGCAGGAAGGTATTACACGTGGCTTACCTGATGGGTAGAGAACAGGAATTACTGGAAAGCTTTAGGGATATGAATGTTGGAATTGTTATGGACGCGCCAAACCGAATGACAATCGGAATGTTAAAAATCTCCAACGAATTTCTGGAGTCTGTGGTAGCTGCACAGAAAGACGATGAAGAGTTACTGAGGCTGATTGATACTCAGACCCAAGGCAAAAATATGGAGATAACTCGGGGTAACGATGGTATATGGAGATTCAGGAACCGAGTGGTGGTGCCTGCACATGGAGGCTTCAGGCAGGCTGTGCTAGCAGAAGCACACAAGAGCTCTCTGAGTATACATCCGGGAGTGACAAAAATGTATCATGACTTAAAAAAGGAATTCTGGTGGCCAAGCATGAAGAAGGCAATAATCGAGTATGTGAAATCCTGTGTGATATGCCAGAAGTGTAAAGTTGAGCACCAACGACCTCTAGGTTTGCTTCGACCTCCAGAAATTCCGATCTGGAAGTGGGAAGGTATCACCATGGACTTCGTATCTGGACTGCCTCGCACTCGAACCGGATACAACGTGATTTGGGTGATTGTTGATCGACTAACCAAAAGTGCTCATTTCCTGGCAATAAATATGAAGTGGTCGCTAGATCGATTAGCTTAGTTGTACGTTGCGGAAGTTGTACGACTGCATGGTGTGCCCTCAAGCATTATCTCTGATCGGGATCCCTGATTCACTTCAAGGTTTTGGAGGAGTTTGCAACAACAACTGGGTACTGAGCTCAAACTGAGCTTAGCCTACCATCCCCAGACCGATGGCCAATCAGAACGGACTATACAAACTCTTGAAGATATGTTAAGGGCATGTGTGCTGGAACAGGGCGGATCATGGGAGAAATACTTGCCCTTGGTAGAGTTTGCATATAATAACAGTTACCATAGCAGCATCGAGATGGCTCCATAAGAAGCTCTTTATGGTCGGAAATGTCGTACTCCATTATGTTGGAATGAGAACGGCGATGCCCTTCATCTAGGGCCTGAGATGATTCAAGAGATGAACGAACAAATCGCTTTAATCTGAGAGAAGATAAAAATTGCCCAAGACCGGCAAAAGAGCTATTATGACAATCGGCATAGACCCCTTGAATTCTAAGTGGGTGATTGGGTGTTCCTAAGGATTTCACCGACTAAGGGTGTAGGTCAAATTTTGAAGAGCCAAAAGCTTAATCCGAAGTATATTAGACCATACCAAATACTAGAACGGATTGGTGAAGTCGCTTATCGACTGGATCTTCCCCAATCGTTGACTAACATTCACAACGTGTTCCACGTATCACAACTTCGAGCCTACATCCTGTGTGATACCATGATTGTACCGAGTGACTCCATTGAAGTGAAGGAGAACCTGACGATGGAGGCTATACCGATCAGCATTGAAGAGCATCAAACCAAAAGGTTAAGGAATAAGGAGGTACCGCTGGTGAAGGTGAAGTGGCAGAATTTACATTGGATGAACTACACTTGGGAGTTAGAATCCAATATGAGGCGAATGTACCCTCATCTTTTCCAACCGGAACACTGATTTCGGGGACGAAATCTCCTTTTAGGGGGGGTGGATGTAACATCCCTGATGTTTTAATGAGAATTATAAGAAATGGGAAATATTAGTAAATGTTTTAGAAGTTTTATTTAATATTTGTTCTGTCTGAGCCAGAGACGGGAAAGCCGGTGTCGAGATCGGTCTCAGAAGAGCGGGCAGGCGGAGTTGAAGATCGGGAATGTAAGAGAAGAGCGGACAGGGCCAGGTGGTTTGGTCCAAACCGATGTGAGGAGAGCGCCTCACTCGGGGTCATAGCTCGGATCAACCTCATAATGACTGAAACAACGGGTGTAGGTAACCAAGAGGCGAGCACGGATGAGATATATGACCTCTCAGGTTGTAGCTCGGATTTCCGAGGTATGAACACTAAGCTAGGACGCCGGGGGGCCGGTATTCATACTGGGCCTATACTCTTGCGAAGTATTAGAGAATTGTGAATAATTAAACGTTGAGGGAATAAATAAGTGTAATTGATTTGATAACTATGAAATAGTTTAATATGGTGAAATTGATTAAAATTTAGTGAGAATACAAATAAAATAAAGGAAAAGACGATCTTGCCCATGAGCTTTATATATATATAAGAAGATTCTCTTCCTTCCCTCTTCATTATTTGCGAGTTACCTCTGCTGCTGGTCTGTCCCTTCTCTTTCATTTTCTCCTCTCTTAACACTGAGTTGCATGCGCTGGAGAGGGACTTCATTTGTGTCTGAACTTTAATTGATCCCCATTCCTGTGATCGAGGCGTCAAGGTGAGTCTACTGATCCGTTCTAATTGTGATTCCCTTATCCCTTTTTTTCTTTGGCGGTCAAGGGCCATGCATGGCTATATTCGATGCTGTTCTCCACTCCTCCGGTGAGTGTGAGCCCAAATGCGGTCCATGAACTAAGGGCGTTGAAGTGACGAGCTGTACTTTATGATCCGTAGGTAGTAGGTTAAGCAACGGAAGACTGAGTGCCGGTGCTGAGACTGCGAAACCAGTGCTCAGCGGAAGGAATCGACACAGAGAGCAGATTATCGAAGCGTGGAACCAAAGTAAGGGGGTGTTCGGGTTATAATTAATTAGAATAGGACTCGCTTCTTATACAGGTCCTTGAGATGGTGTAAGCAGGTTAAGGAAAATATTACTAAACGTAGTTGTGTGTTTATGCTTGTGCATGCATGACTGTGTACATTAATTAGTTGAGGATTGGGTGTGTGGTTGAGTTTATCATGTTATGATCTTGTGATATCTAATGTTGAAATGATCAGTGTTATGTGACGCTGGGTTAGCAAGCAGGCTACCCGAGTGATGAAGAATTGATATTATTATGTGAAAGGTAAATTGTTGAATGACTATGTGGTGTAGGATGGCCGACGGTATATGATAGCTCCTCATTTCCGGCTCCCGTGGTTTTCGTGCCCAGTTGAGCTACCCAGTGGTCAAGTAGGACCCAGTGGTCGAGGTGGAGAGTCAAGCAGGACTCGGTGAACCAAGCAGGGTTCACGGGGTGTCAAGTAGGACCCCCAGCTGAAGGCCAATCCTTTAGTATCCGGATACTAGGAGTCAGATTGTATGAGAGTCAGTGGTGATTGTGATGAATATGATGGAATTGCTTGGTTGGGTTAATATAGTTTTCGTATGTAATACACTATGTTTCTATGTGCAATTTGATAGATTTCCGAGTGAAAAGTTGATATCTTGTTAAGTATGGGCTAACCCCTTGATGGTTGCAAATGATACACTTGTTGAGTAAACTGTGCTTACTTTCGAATGATGCTTGATGTATATATATAATTATGTATGTATATTTGTTAAGTTCCATTCTATATTAATTACAATGCCAAACACTCACCCTTGCCTTTTTTTTTAGTAACCAGTGACAGGGAGGGGGAAGGAGCCATGGAGTCGCGCCAAGGGGGAGATCGGTGCCAGGGTCCGAGTGACTTTGAGTGACTCTATAGAGTTATATGTGTGTATAAGAACTTCCGAGCCTTATTATTAGCTGTGTTTTAACCAAGACCGGATCGGATACAAACCTATATTTTAAAATACATCACTGTCTATTTATATGCTTTCATGGTTGCTATGACAACTCGTTGGTTAACAGAATCATTTTTAGGGTGAGATCTTTCGGGAGTCCGTAGTGTGTTTTGTCCACTCATATTTGTGAAAGGTATTCGCTCAAGCGAATAGAAACTTCATTCAAGCGAGAGTTCGGAATCTCGCTCAGGCGAGTTGGGGCCTCGCTCAAGCGGGAGGCCCTGATTCCCTTTTCCCCTTCTGTTGTGCTTAGTTAAATTGTTCCTCTTTTCTAAATTTCATTTATTTGATTTAACTGCCACTGTTTGTCATTTGAATAAGTCAGTAAAAATAAATGCTATTTCACTAAATCTCGATTAATTATCATGAAAGAAATAAGAAAAATTTATTGTAAGATTTAATTAATTGAATAAAAATAAATGTAAAATAACCTAGGACGTTACAGGTACTAACAAGGATCAATCAAGCGGTGAGGAGGAGACCACCAATAAGCATTATCGTCAGTGTAACCATAGCCGATGGGACCCCCCAACTCAATTCCAACGACTAGAGCAATGGCGAATCCGACGTCGGAACCAAGAAGTGGAAGTCTCGTTGGGCCGATGATAATCCTAAGCCCATGATTCAACTTTCGAATTTCATGGACGGTATCAAATTCGATCCCGAGATTCAAGCTTTGAGTAGTAGGCTTCTTAAGATTAGTCGAATATTACTATCTGGTTTGCCTTTGGATGATCGCCTTAAAGGTGGTTGATTTCCTTCCCCTGAACTTATATATGGTAACATAGATATTAGGATTAACATTAGAGAGTATCATGCTCGTGAGAGATTACAAAATGAGAGACAAGAAATTATTTCTTAGATTATCAAGAAAAACCTAACTTTTAAGCCACTTGCTGATTATAGGCCACCCAAGCTTCAGAAGAAGCTTTACATGCCCATGAAAGAATACTCTAGTTATAATTCCATTGGCCTTATTATTAGTCCTAGAGGTAATACTCAGAAGCAGATGGAGAAAGAAACCGGTGCTAAAATTGTTATTCGAGGGAAAGGATCCATGAAAGAAAGGAGTTTACATCAGAAAAGGGATTTGAAACTTGATCCTTCTAAGAATGAGGATTTACATGTCTTGGGTGAGGCAGAGACTCAAGAGTCCCTTGAGGCTGATGCTGGTACTCTTAATAACCAGTTTTAAGACTTACAGAGCACATCACTGCTGTGAAAGCCATTGCTTGGTCACTTCACCAGAGTGTTCCACAATCAATTTGTTAACAATTCTCATTTGTAAAGTCTCCAAATTGTATTCATTTTGCATTCCTTTGATCAAATTCATTTGCAACTTGGTGTTTCAAGCTACTATTAGCTTAAGGGGGGCTTATAAGAATACAAGATTAGTTAGGTAAAAGTTTGGTATCTTAGTTCCTTTCCTATAAATACTTTGTACCCCACATTTGTAAATGATCTTTCAATATTCTCTAATATAATGAGTGACAGTACTACTCTTGTGTTTCTCTTCTCTTTTGGGAGTCTCATGACAACTGGAGGAAATTCCTCAAGAATCTCAAGTCTCGTAGTAACATATTTTGAGTGTTCCGAATTTGTTGGTTTTGTGATTGTGGAGGGATAGAATAATAAAATAGTGGTGTGGGATAGGATAGAAAAAAGGCTGGTAACTTATTTAGTTTCTTCAATTTTATGTTTTAAGGTTCTTTAGGCTAGTTGTAGAGACTTAGATTATGATGTTTTATAAAATATTGGCATATAAATTTTAGGATAAATAATTTATTATCAAGTTTGTTTATTATAGTATACTTCATAATGGTTACATTAGGATAAAATTTTAGAGCTTTAGAAATTTATGACTCTACAAATTTAAAAATTAAACTTTGAAATCAAAATTTTAGAGTTCTAGGCAATAATAAATTTAAAATTTATAAATTATAATTTAGAATAATCATAAATTTTAAAATTTAAAATCTTGTCATGGGGCGTTGCATAGGTCACGTCCTAACTCAAAAACTCAATATGATATACAAATACAATCCCTCATTTAAAATAATCATAAAATTTTAAATTTTAAATTATAATTTAAAATAAATAAATTAGAAATTTCTAATTAAAGTTTAGGAGAATAAAAAATTTAGAAATTTCAAATTAGAAACTTTAGAAAATTGAAAATGTAGAAAAATATAAATTAAATATTTACTTAATTTCTACATAATTAATTTAGATTTTGTGTGTAATTTTGAAATAGAGTAAACCTCTAATCAATCTTTGAGATAGCTAGTATGCGCCTGTAAATCAGTTCATAAGAAAATTAAAATACTTTGCTAGTCTTTGACATTTATCCATGTCAAAAAAATAGATCCTCTACTTTTACAATCGTTAAATCAATGTTAAAATCATCATACATGGAGTGATAAAAACATGTGATAGTGTTATAAAAGAGATCTTTGGTGGCAATTATTAAGGCGTTAAGTAGCTATTTTATTGTCACTAAAATCGACTTACTAATTAAAAAATCCTTTTATTCCTCTGATGCTTTTGTTTCCAATTTTGCATCTTTTCTATCATAGAGTTTAACATATATTTATTTTCTTCATAGGTTATTTTTGGAAACATTTTTAAGGGAGGAAAAACAAGTGATTACCATTTGTTAGAGTAAAGTCTAAACTCATGATTGAGTAGTTTGAACCCTATATAATTGTTAATAATACACATCAAGACTCTCAGCTAAAATGAAGTCTGTACTGTTTGTTTGTCCAACAAATCTGTTAAAGTATGTTAGGAGTCCGTAGAGCTCCATTTACAAAAGAAATGGGGAGTCCGTAAAAATCAATTCACTTTTGGAATGAAGAAGTCTACACTCCATCAAGCTTCACTAGATCAAGTCTCTTTTTGTGTCTTCAGACCACAAGAAGATTTATGACTCTTCGAGTACTTGAAAAGGATCTTTCTTTTCCAAATATCAAGCTGCATGAACTTTCTCATGTTTTCCCTGAAGCTAGCATTAAAGAGGCAATCAACAAAAGAGTTGAAGACTTTCTCACGCCTATCAAGAAAACTGCCTCACATGTCTCAAGGTGTTAGAAAAGCTGAACCTGATCAGAACTGATAGCCTAAGGTCAACTGCTACATAATGTATATATTTTCCTAAAGTGCATAAGCAAAAGGATCTTTTGCTAAAGACTTTCAAAGTTGCATAGATAAGGAAACTTCTCTAAAACATGTGTCTGCACTCACTGACAACACAATCCTCAAGAGACCAACATCCTTCGAAGCTTACCAACAGATATTTTTCATAAGGACTAAAAATACAAGATTCTTTAGAATTCAAGATGGTTACGTTGTTCATTCTTATACCAGAATACTCTCTTGATTTTAGAAACCAAAGTCTGAGAGACTTTTTCTTAAAGTTTTTAAGTTCTTGTATTCACTACATAAGTCCTCTTTGTAGTTTTGCTTAGTGCAGACCGTAACTTATAGTAGTTTGTAGCTCAGTGTACCCTGTAATCATTTCATATCTTTGTATGTTGAGTTATTTGATTATAACTTTAAACACTTTTTCTACTATCACTTTGTACAATCTGGTGTGTTGCCAGAATCTATTAGTGTTAGGAAACACTGTAGCCTGAAGGGGCTTTTGGAAGAATACTTAGGTTTGTAGCCAGGAATGGCTAGTGTCAAGAATACTTGGGTTTAAGACAGAAGTGGCTGGAGTCAAGAATATTGTTGCACTGGGCTGGTGCAAATTGTAAAGGCATTTTGCAATAATGAAAAATTCTTTGGTCTGTAAGGACTGGACGTAACTTCTGAGTTGAAAGTGAACCAAGATAAATTCTGTTGTGTGCTCCTCTACTCCTTTCTTTGGTCTGTTAAAATTATATATTTTGCTAAAGTGGTCTGTAGATTTTTCAGAAAAAGAGTTTAAGACTTATTCAACCCCCTTCTAAGTCTAACTCTATACCATCAATTAATATCAGAGCTTGTCCTTTTAGGTTGATTACTCTTATGAGTAAAAAGGTACAAGATCCATGGCTTTAACTTATCAAGATCAGCTCATTCCAAAAGGAGCATTATCAAATAGACCACCTACCTTCTTTGGAGAAGATTATTCTTACTAGAAAGATAGGATGGAAATGTTCATCAAGTCTACTCAGTATGAAATATGGGGAATAATCACAAAATATGATAATCCATTGCCTACAAACAAAGAAGGAAACCCAACCCTTGAAAATAAATGGTCCACTGTAGACACTAAGAAGATGGAGTCAAATGCTAAAGCTAGATACCATTTAATCTGTGCTTTAAATAAATTAGAGTACAATAAGGTGTACAACTACAAAACAACAAAGGAAATATAGGATGCTCTTCAGTACAGCTATGAAGGTAATTCTAATGTTAAGAGGTCCAAGAAAATTCTTGTGACTAAAAAGTACGATAACTTCAAGATGGAAGACCATGAGTCTGTTGACCAAATGTTTGGAAGATTCCAGACTCTCCCCTAATAAGCTTAAAGCACTAGGATCCACCCCCTCAATTGAAGACATCAACGTAAAAATTTTGGGTTGTCTGTAAGAAAAGTTTGATGCAAAGTGTACTACATTGGAGGAAGTTAAAGATCTCAATATTCTTACTTTGGATGAACTCCTTGGTGTTCTAAGAGTTCATAAGCTGAAGCTTAACCAAAAGGAAGTGCCCAAGCCCTCTTCCTCAAAGAACATTGCCCTAAAGTCTGAGGAGACTCCCAGGAGAAGTAAAAAGCCAAGAGTTAAAGAATCAACTAGCTCAGACCTTGCAACTGATAAAGAGGAGGAGGACACTAATGAAGAATTGGCCCCCATGACTAAAAGATTCCACAAACTTCTAAAGAAGAAGAAAAGTGGAGGAGGAAGATTCAACACAAAAGAACCTAAAGGTAAAAGTTCATTTAAGTTTAAAACTGACAAATCTGCTATAGAATGTTTCAACTACAGGAAACCAGGACATATAAAAGTTGAATGTCCTCTCTTGAATAAGGATAGAAAGGACAAAAGAGAAAAGAAGAAGTTCTTCAAGAAACAAAAAGGCCTCATTGTTGCAACCTGGATCGCGACGGCGCGGCGAGAGAGAAAAACCTCGTGTGAAACAGGGAGTCGCCACCAACGTTTTTATCCATAGGAAAAACATTGGGAAAAAACTGAGTTCAGTGAAAGCACTGGTTTAAAAAATGAGATTCAAGTTCGGGAGTCGGTTACAAGTAGGGAAGGTATTAGCACCCTACATCGCCTGTCAGAAACAGTATCAAGATTGAAAGCGTAATATAAATAGCCTTAAATAAAACATGGTTTCTTCCTTTTTTTGTGTATTTTTATTTGAAAACGATGGAATGGAGTAGAGAACTGTACAAACATAGAATGTCGAAGCGAGGTCAACGGGACGCTTCATCCGAATTAAACTCGACTTCGATATGTGACAGAAAAGGGAAGAGAATGCAAATAAGACGTCACGCCTAAATTAGACATCCTCGAATAAAAAAAGACAGGGATAGGAAAGAGATAAGCGGGACGTCTCGTCCTAAGTATCTCTTCCCTATGAATCATGGCGAGGCTCGAACAAAAACTAGGGGGAAATCAACAAGACGTCACGTCTAAATTGATTTTCACGGAAGTGACAAAAAAAAAGAACACTTATGAAAGAAACATGAAAGTGAGGAAATAAATCAGTAAAAAGAAGCAAGAAAGATGGGCCCGACAAGAGTTGAGGTCCTGCTTCTACGTATTCTTGAATTATCAAGAAATCAGGGTTACGTAGTTCTGAGTGTTTTTTTTTCTTTTAGGAAAAGATTGGGAAAATGTTGGTGGGTATCATTTTGGTGAGGAACCCATACAAGACGAAGTTCTTCGCACGTGTACGGATCCTATAGAGGTTGTGTAGACGGAAGTATTTTCCGTACGACACTGACTAAAAATGATTTGTTTCTTTTTTGATTTTATTTAGATTTGAAAGAAAACATAGGAAACATTTATTTCCCTTTATTATATTTTTTACTACGAAGCAAAAGAGGGAGGGTAGCAGAAACTACAAGAGAGAAAGGGAAACAGTATGTTCGGAAAATAGAGGGAAAAATGAGCGAAAACTGAGTGGGAGAAGAGAAAACCGAGTGAGAAAAAGGGAAAAACTGAGTAAAAGTGGAAAAAACTGAGTGAAAAATGGGAAAACCGAGTAAAAATAGTAAAACCGAGTGAAAATGGAAAAACCGAGTGAAAAGTGAAAATACCGAGTGAAAAGTAGAATACCAAGTGAAAGTTAAGAAACCGAGTGATGGAGCAGGAGAACTGGTCTCAGGATGCTGAACAGTGAGGTGTGAAGGGAGCTGGTGAGGAGAGGGGCTGTACCGAGTGGTATTGGTGAGGAGAGGGGCTGTACTGGGTGGTGTTGGTGAGGAGAGGGAAGGGAGCTGGTGAGTGAAGGAAGGGTGCTGGTGAGTGAAGGAAGGGGGCTGGTGAGGAGAGGGAAGGGAGCTGGTGAGTGAAGAGAGGGACAGAGCTGGTGAGGGGAGAGAAAGGAGCTGGTGAGTGGAGAGATGGGCAGAGTTTTTCTCTTAATGAATGCCTTAGGATCCCCTCAAAGCTTCAACCCTTGTCCATTTATAGGCTTTTCCGAGTGGAAGGCCAGCTCAGGCTTCCACTCAGAGTGGAAGGCCAGCTCAGGCTTCCACTCAGAGTGGAGGCAGCCTGGTAGTGGGGGACAACGGCTGATGGGAATTTTTAATTCCTCCACTTCCGCCCCTGTCTGCTACCCCCAGGATTCCTGGATCCACTTGGGTGGTGGAATCCAAGTCAGCACGGGCGAACAGGGGGAGCCTGGTGGAAATCCGAGAGAGGTTGGTGGAAATCCGAGAGAGGATAGTGGAAATCCGAGAGAGGATGACTCGGATTAGCCTCTCAGTCAGCATTCATCCTCAATTCGAGTCAATTCCGAGTGAAAAATAGTCCTTTCCGAGTGAGAATTCTTCTGGGATGAGCTCTCCTATGGGAGGCCGAGTGAAGTTTTGCTCGGTATTGGGTCGCTGTGAAGAGAATCCGAGTGAAAAAGTGTGCAATTGGATTGAGGGGACAAACAAGGCAATTCTGATTGGAACGATCAATCAGACCGAGTGAAAATTGACTCAGAACAGATTGAAGAGGACTCGGTGCTGATTGAAAAGTGTCACTCGAAATTGGTGAAAAGTGTCTCAGAATTGATGAAAATAGGGGCTCAGAATTGGTTTGAGGAGCGATGACACGGAATTGGTTTGAAGAGGGCTGACTGACTGAAGTGTCACTCGGTTCTGACTAAAAATTGGCTCGGGAATGGGTGAAAGGATAACTCGGGTTTGAGTGAGAGTACTCACTCGGGAGTGGGAGAGAAAGGAATGACTCGGAACCGACTGAAGATTCTTCACTCGATGCTGACTGGAGATTCCTCACTCGGAAAGAGCCTTCTCACTCAGAATTTCAGATCTTGGCAATTTTCACTCGGAAAGAGCCTTTCTTCTTACTCAGAAATTAGACTCTTGGACATTTTCACTCGGAAAGAGCTTTCTCCTCACTCAGAATTTTCATTCAGTCGTCAATTGTTCAGTGTACTCACTCGTCCTTATTTTCCAATCAGGAATCACTTTCACTTGGCAACCAGCTGCTTGGTACACTCACTTGGGAGTCCTCTTCACAATGGTTTCATTCGGAAGCTGATTGAAGCTTTACTCAGAACTAATTGAACAGCGTTTCACTCAAAAACCAATTAAAAGGTGACTCAGAAATGACTGAATCAGTGTTTCACTCGGAATTCTCTCGATCGGAAGTATTTGGTTCAGATCTTATTTCTGTTTGAAGCATTCACTCGGAATCACTTCAATCGGAGGTGTGCTACTCGGATCTTGTCCCTGTTTGGAACATTCACTCGGAATGTCTTTAAAAGTGACACTCAAAACTTCACTGCTTGAAGGTTTTACTCGGAACTGACCTTAGGAGTCGGATTTTCCTTCACTCGGAATCTAGAACTCGGGTTCCATAATCCACCTGGTGCAATCACTCGGAAGTGGTTTTTACACTTCAATCAGAAGGGTCTCAATCAATAATTGGCTCTCAGATGTGCTCACTCGGGTGTTTTCACTCGGAGACATCCTTTTCACTTCAATTAGAATTGAGAATCTGACCATTCGGAGACGGTCTTTTCTCCTCTCAGAACTTGGAACTCAGCTTCAATCTACCGAGTGCATTCATTCGGAATCCGACCTTATATTTCAGTCAGAATGTTTCAATCGACAATCCATTCGGATGTGTTCATTGGAGTCGGACTCAAAATGACACTTTACTCGTTTGACCATGTTTTCTTTCAAATATATCACTCGGCTTGCCTGACAATCATCTTTAATTATGGACTCATTGTATAAGAGTAATCATCTTGAATTAGAGTGGTATCAAACGGGAAAGTTCCACCCGGAAACACCTGTGCCTAGAAAAGGGGACCTGTCCTCAAGTCAGACTTGCAATCGGTAATCCTTCACTCGGTATTTGTTCACAGTCAGTCTCTCTTCTCTCAGAATGCATCTGATAGGGAACCATCCACTCGGATTTACCTCCAATCTGAGTCATTTCACTCGAATTTGCCCCCAACAGGTCATACTCCACTTGGTAATGCTCCAATCTGAGTCATTTCACTCGGATTTGCCCCTAACAGGTCATACTCCACTCGGCAATGCTCCAATCTGAGTCATTTAACTCGGATTTGCCTTCAACAGGTCTATATTCCACTCGGCAATGCTCCAATCTGAGTCATTTCACTCGGATTTGCCTCTAACAGGTCTATATTCCACTCGGTAATGCTTTAATCTGAGTCATTTCACTCGGATTTGCCTCCAACAGGTCTATATTCCACTCGGAAATGCTTCCATCAGAGTCATCTTGCTCGGATTTGATCATTTTTGAGTCATTCTACTCGGATTTGATCATTTTTTGAATCATTCCACTCAGATTTATCCCAACAGTGGTTATGTTCTACTCGGAAGTGCTCCATTCTCAGTCATTCTACTCGGATTCGATCATTCTAAGTTGGAATGCAATATAAAAGAAGATTCTTTCTACTTGGACCGGACCAAAAGAGGTGTTCACAGATGCCCCTCTTTACTTCTTTTTCACAAATGAAACACGAAGCTTTTGTGTTTTTGAAGTGAAAAGGAAGTAAAGATATGAACACCGATGTAGGGGCCAAGTGGGACTTTTTGATGGCGTCTGATAGTGTCAGTAATCACAAGTCAGTGTGACCTTTCTTCTTTAAAGATGAGCATTTTCCACTTTCGTCTCTCTTTTCTCTTCTTCTTCTTTTTCTCTCTCTTTTTTTTGTCGTTGGAAAAAGTGGAGCGAGGCTATGCCACGTCTGGCGATGAGGGACGCCACCTTTGAGCGACGGAAAAGTAAAGGGTGCCATTTGATCGGCGCCTGGAAAGTAAAGGGTGAGGGTGTTGCCTCTTCGTTGACTGGAAAGTAAAAGGTGCCATTTGATCGGTGACAGGAAAGAAAAAGGTGAGGGTGTTGCCTCTTGGTTAACTGGAAAGAAAAAGGTGCCATTTGATTGGCGATAGGAAAGTAAAGGGTGAGGGTGTTGCCTTTTTGTTGACTGGAAAGTAAAAGGTGCCATTTGATCGGCGACAGGAAAGTAAAGGGTGAGGGTGTTGCCTCTTCGTTGACTGGAAAGTAAAAAGGTGCCATTTGATCGGCGACAGGAAAGTAAAGGGTGAGGGTGGTACCTCTTTGTTGACTAGAAAGTAAAAGGTGCCATTTGATCGGCGACAGGAAAGTAAAGGGTGAGGGTGTTGCCTCTTCGTTGACTGGAAAGTAAAAAGGTGCCATTTGATCAGCAACAAAAAAGTAAAGGGTGAGGGTGTTGCCTCTTCGTTGACTGGAAAGTAAAAAGATGCCATTTGATCGGCAACAGAAAAGTAAAGGGTGAGGGTAATGCCTCTTCGTTGACTGGACAGTAAAGACTTAGGGAAATAAGCCCTAGTTTGACATGATTTGAAGGAATCTTGGGGAACTGCCCCTTGAATGAATGAGAACGAACCTGGGGAGATGCCCCAGTTTGACTGGATTTAATGGAATCCCGGGAAACTGCCCCTTGACTAAAAGAATAAACCCGGGGAGATGCCCCAGTTTGACATGATTGGATGGAATCTTGGGGAACTGCCCCTTGAATGAATGAGAACGAACCTGGGGTGATGCCCCAGTTTGACTGTATTTAATGGAATCCCGGGGAACTGCCCCTTAACTAAGAGAATAAACCCAGGGAGATGCCCCAGTTTGACATGATTGGATGGAATCTTGGGGAACTGCCCCTTGAATGAATGAGAACGAACCTGGGATGATGCCCCAGTTTGACAGGATTTAATGGAATCCTAGGGAACTGCCCCTTGACTAAGAGAATAAACCTGGGGAGATGCCCCAGTTTGACATGATTGAAAGAGCTTTGGGGAAAACTGTCCCTTGACCGAAAGAAGAATCTGGGGAGATGCCCCAGTTTGGGTTGACTGGGAAGTGTAGTCCCACTGGGGAAGGATTTGGGAAGTGTAGTTTTTGGCGATTATGGTTCCACTGGGGAAGAAAATTTGGGAAGTGCCAGCTTTGGCGATTATGGTTCCACTGGGGGAGGATTTGGTGATTCGGGGTAATGTCTCTTTGGGTGAAAGAGAATGGACTTGGGGTTTACTGCGGATATGCCGAAGGTCTACCAAGGAGAGAGTTGGGCAACTACACATCTTGGGGATCGTGGTTCCTGGCCATCCTTTAACAGAGAAATGTGAAACTAATTAAAAACTTACAGGCGGACTTCCTTGGCGACAGGCATTGAAGTAACTCATGGCCAAAATAATTATTACTTCTGACTTCATTGAGGTTGTTTCGCAGAGTTGGTTGAGCTTGCCCGAGGTAAGATCTGGCAATGGTGTACACTTCGTTCCCCATAACTTTGTGTTTTTGTCCTTCTCAAAAACTCATTTTTAAGAAATTCTTTTTAGGCAAAACTTGTTTATTCATTCTAGTCATGAACACATGTGAGAAGAAGGGAAACTTTTTATTTATGAACAACAGATATGTACAGGTGACGACAATAATGCAAAAAATATGACAAGGTGCGAGGAATTGATGGCAAGGATGGAAGGGAAGGCCTTTTAGATCCTCCATCGATTTCCTGAGAGCGACAAGATTCTGGTCTTTTCCATGATTTCCTGCTTATCTTCTGATTTTGCTTTCGAGGGCGTGACTCGACAATGGCTTCAATGCCCTAGACCCATCCCCTTGTCTGTGACTTGAAAAATTAGCATTGCAGTGTTGAATCTATAGGGTGTGAATTTATCTGGGCCGCTTTCTTGGGATTTTCGATCCCACCAATTGCTCTAACTTTTGCCTAGGTCGCCTTTTCAGGTTTTCAACCTAGCGAGCCCCCCCTTTTTTTTCTCTTTTTTTTTACGCGTAGTATCTTCTCACTGCGTCCGCGTTTATAGGCATCGGTAGATCTTCCCCATCCATGTTGGCGAGTATGAGAGCACCTCCGGAAAAAGCCTTCTTCACGACATAAGGCCCTTCGTAGCTAGGAGTCCATTTGCCCCGGTGATCTTTATGCATCGACAAAACCTTCTTGAGCACCAAGTCTCCTTCTTGGAACTGTCGGGGTCATACTTTCTTTTCAAATGCTCGCTTCATACGCCTTTGATATAGCTGACCATGGCAGAGGGCAGTCAGTCTTTTACTATCAATCAGATTTAATTGGTCATGTCGAGTCTGGATCCATTCAGCTTCAACCAGTTTGGCTTTCATGATTACTCGGAGGGAAGGAATCTCCACTTCAAAAGGCAGGACTGCTTCCATGCCATAAACTAAAGAGAATGGGGTTGCCCCAGTCGAGTTCCGGACTGAGGTACGGTACCTATACAGAGCAAAAGGGAGCATTTCACTCCAATCCTTATAGGTTACCACCATTTTCTGTATTATCTTCTTGATATTCTTGTTGGCCACCTCGACCGCTCCATTCATTTTTGGCCGATACGGAGAGGAGTTATGGTGAGAGATCTTAAAGTTCTCACAAAGCTCTTTCATCATCTTATTGTTCAGATTTGTCCCATTATCCGTGATGATTTGACTTGGTAGGCCGTACCGACATATTAATTCACGTTTGATGAATTTGACAACAACACCTTTGGTTACATTAGTGTATGAAGCCGCCTCCACCCATTTTGTGAAGTAATCAATGGCGACCAAAATGAAACGATGGCCGTTTGAAGCCTTTGGTTCAATGGGACCAATGACATCCAGGCCCCACATCGAGAAGGGCCATCGTGTTGACAAAACATTCAGAGATGACGGGGGTGCGTGAAAATGATCAGCATATATTTGGCACTTATGACATTTCCGCGCGTAGATGAAGCATTCCGTTTCCATGGTCATCCAAAAATAACCCACCCTCAAGATTTTCCTTGACATGGCATGCCCATTGATGTGGGTTTCGAAAGATCCCTTGTGGATATCCCTCATGATTCTATTTGCTTCAGCGATATCAACGCAGCGAAGAAGGATAGAATCATGATTTCTCTTGTAAAGCACGTCGCTATTTAAGAAGAAACCCATGGCGAGCCGTCGTAGGGTTCTCTTGTCGTTTTCTGTGGCATTGTCAGGGTATTCTTGCCTCTGGATATACCTCTTAATGTCGTGATACCAAGGTTTTCCATCTGATTGTTCTTCGACTACTTGGCAGTATGCGGGCTCATGACGCCTTTCTACCTCGATGAGGGGTACGTCATAGTCATTGTTCACTTTGAACATTGAAGCGAGAGTGGCCAAAGCGTCAGCCATCTGATTATCTTCCCGAAGAACATGATGGAAAGAAATCTCTTCAAAATCTCTAATCATTTCCATAATATGGGCGTGATAGGGGAGTAGCTTGCTATCTCTGGTTTCCCACTCACCTTTCAACTGGTGGATGACTAAAGCAGAGTCTCCATAGACTTCCAGTGTCCTTACTTTCATATCTAATGCCGTTTGGATCCCTAAGGAGCACGCCTCATATTCAGCGACATTGTTGGTACAATCGAAACATAGCCTGGCGCAGACAGGGATGAATTCTCTTTTTGGCGAAATCAAAATGGCCCCAATTTCGTGCCCTAAAGCATTAGAAGCTCCATCGAATCTTAAAATCCATTTGTCTTTATTACCGCCTTCTTTTTCGTCGGACAATGCCAGAATATCCTCGTCTGGGAAGTCGAATGGTATTGGTTGGTAATCACTTACGGGTTGATGGGCTAGGTAGTCAGCCAGAGCGCTCCCTTTTATGGCTTTCTGAGTGACATATGTTATGTCGTACTCAGTTAGCAGCACTTGCCATCAAGCAATCCTTCCGGTCAGGGCTGGCTTCTCAAAGATATACTTGATAGGATCCATCTTAGAAACTAGCCAAGTAGTGTGACTCAACATGTATTGCCTTAAGCGCTTTACAGCCCATGCTAATGCGCAACAAGTTCGTTCTAATGCGGAGTATCGCATTTCGCAATCAGTGAACTTTTTGCTTAGGTAGTATATGGCATGTTCTTTCTTCCTCGTTTCATCATGCTGACCCAATACGCAGCCCATGGACTCATCCAGTATCGTCATGTACAAAATCAGTGGTCTCCCAGGGGTTGGTGGTACCAATATTGGTGGTTCTTTCAAGTATTGCTTAATTTTCTCAAAAGCCATTTGGCAGTCCTCATTCCATTGCCCCGGTTGGTTCTTACGGAGTAGCTTGAAGATCGGCTCGCAGGTCGATGTCAATTGTGAGATAAACCGAGCGATGTAGTTTAATCTTCCCAAGAACCCTCTGACTTCTTTTTCTGTGCAAGGAGATGGCATTTCTAGGATTGCCCTGACCTTGTCGGGATCCACTTCAATTCCTTTCTTGCTTACAATGAAACCCAACAGCTTGCCTGACCTTGTGCCAAACGTGCACTTGGCAGGGTTCAATCTAAGCTTAAACCTTCTCAACCGTTCAAACAGTTTCCTTAAGTCGCGGACATGATCTTCCGCGGTTCTGGATTTCACAATGATATCATCCACGTAGACCTCTATCTCCTTATGCATCATATCATGGAATAAAGTGACCATTGCTCTTTGATAGGTTGCCCCTGCGTTCTTCAAACCAAAGGACATTACTTTGTAACAGAAAGTACCCCACAAAGTGACGAACGTGGTTTTTTCCATGTCTTCGGGTGCCATTTTAATATGATTGTACCCGGAGAAACCATCCATGAAAGAGAAGATGAAGTGTTGGGCTATGTTATCGACCAACATGTGAATATGCGGTAGAGGAAAATTGTCCTTAGGGCTGGCCCTGTTTAGATCTCGATAGTCCACACACATCCGTACTTTTCCATCCTTCTTCGGGACCGGGACTATGTTGGCTACCCATTGTGGATATTTAGCTACGGCCAAGAAACCGGCTTCGAATTGTTTTTTGACCTCTTCCTTGATCTTGAGAAGCATTTCCGGTTTCATTCTCCGTAGCTTTTGCTTAACTGGTGGACACTCTGGTTTCAGAGGCAACCTATGTTCCACTATGCTGTTATCCAACCCAGGCATATCCTGATATAACCAAGCAAACACATCCCGAAATTCCCGGAGCAGTTCAATCAATTCATCTTACTGGTTTTTACTCAGGCAGGTGCCTATCTTGATCATTTTATCTTCTCCTTCATCTCCAAGGTTGATGATTTTAATTTCCTCCTGATGTGGGCGAATCTCCTTATCCTCTTGTTCCAACAATCTCGTCAATTCAGATGAGGGTCCAAAGTCTTCCTCACTTTCCTCGTAGACGCAATCATTTGGATAAACAGGGTCATGAAATAAATCCAGGTTTTCATCGTTCTCAGGGAAATCATTTTTGGATCTGCATTCGGGTTATATTATAAAGTGAAAAGAGAAACAAACAAGTGAAAGGTTTAAGAAACAGAGAGTGCACAAAGATAAGGTGATGGGAAATAAAATGTGTTCATTGGTTTTCAAAAATAAAGTAAACAAGTTCTGCCCTTATTACAAAATGGGTCCCGGAGCCTTGGGCATAGCAAGGGGACCACCAAATTATGAAATACAGTGATTACTCTGATAGAACGTTAATGGTTGTAGGGAACTCCATGACTTCCTAATTGCTCAGCTCTTGATCTGGATGGCAAGCATATACCAGCTCCACATTGAGGTCAGGCTCGTTTTCAACCATGGTAACTTGATCCGGATATATCACTCCGGCGTTCTTGAAGCTCTGATAGAGATCGCAGATAAGGATTCTCGCAGTGTTGATCTCTTGACCAGTAAGGCGAGCGACTCTCCTCCCCTTGTTTCCCTCTTTAACCCTTTTCTTATCCGTCACAGTGGGTTTATATCCCAAACCATATCTGTTTTTATTTTTCGGGAGACTCACCGGTTGGGTTCTGCCTTCCAAATCCCGCCCTAATCCTTTTCCGGGTTGGTACCCTTTCCGCAACATGTTCAGCGTCACCATTAGAGGTACGTTGGGGAAAGACACCTTTACAACGCTCGTTGCATTGGCAATCTCTAAGGCTTGGAAGGATGTTTCGAGGGCTTCCTCGGCGGCCTCAATATATGGAGTGGATATGGGTTTGCTGACCAAAAGGTCCTCCTCCCCAGAAACAGTCACCAACTTGTTATTGATGATGAATTTTAGTCTTTGATGCAGCGTGGAGGGGACCACCCCCGCCGAGTGGATCCATGGTCGCCCTAATAAACAGCTGTAGGCGGGCACGATATCCATCACTTGGAAGAGTACTTGGAAAGTACAGGGTCCGACTTGTATGGGCAATTTGATTTCTCCTATGACTTCCCGACGTGTCCCATCGAAAGCTCGCACAACCATGGAGCTAGGTCTCATGTATGTCCCATTGAAAGGCAGCTTTGCCAATGTGGATTTTGGCATGACGTTCAGAGAAGATCCATTATCCACAAGTACTTTTGCCAGGATATAATCCTGACATTTCACAGAAATATGGAGGGCTTTGTTGTGCCCTCTTCCTTCAATAGGTACTTCCTCATCTGTGAAGGTCAAGTAATTGTTGGCAACGATATGCCCCACTATGCCCCCGAATTGTTCAACAGGTAAGTCATGCTTCACGTGCGCCTCACTCAACACCTTCATCAACGTGTTCCGATGTGGTTCGGAACTCATTAGCAAAGACAACAGGGAAATTTTTGCAGGGGTGTGGTTCAATTGGTCCAACACCTGGTAGTCACTATAGCGAATAAACTTCAGAAATTCCTGGGCTCCTCTTCAGTCACAGCCCCCTTTGTTTCGCCAGAGGCTACTTCTTTCCCAGTTTTTCCTTCTCCGGTAGTCTTGCCTTGTTTGGGTTCAGGTGGCGTATATACCCTTCCACTCCGTGTCATTCTTCCCACTCCAGTTATATTTGTAATAGAGGAGGATGACATGGAGTTGACCGCCTCTGGATTGGTGACGACCACATCTGTATTGTACCTCCATGGCACAGCGTGGGAACTCTGGAAGGGAAAAGGGGTTGGTGCCCTTACCGTGAAGAAAGTCTTGGCAGGAGCCGAAGCCGCTGGCGTATCCTTGTTATAGTATACGACCAGGGGTTTCGGAACTCGTGAGTTACCCTGTCCCTGTATCATATTTATTCGTCCTTTACGGCACCTGCAGACCTCTATGACTCGAGCATTCATGAGTCTTTGAAGGGTTTCCTGGAAGCCCCTTCGCTTTGCGGACTGGAGGTCATTATACTCTTCATCCCATGACCCTTCTATTAATCCCACCTTCAGCATATGGGAGTGTATTGTTTCTAAAGGCATTTGGATGTCCTCTACTTTGGAAATGCATTCTTCATCCCCCTCTATAGCGTTGACATCCGGTCCTTTATGGTTTGGAAGGGGATTGGTTGTCACACTTGGGCTCCCTTCATAGGTCCCTTACCTTAAACTTCAATGCCAGGCAATTCTCAGTAGAATGTCCCGGTGCATCAACGTGGTAATCACACCGTGCATTCGGGTCATACCCTCTAGGATATGGCGGCTAAAGTGGCTTTAGAGGGCATGGCACTACCATCGTGTTTTCGATGAGGTAAGGGAGAAGCTCTGTGTAAGAGATGGGAATCGGATCAAATTACGGTGAGGCACGGTCATTGTTTTTCCTTCTCTGATTTAGATTCAGCGGGTTCATTTGTGGCTGTTGGTACGGCACTTGTGGTGGTTGATATGGTGCCTGTAGTGGTGCAGGCGGTCGCATGACAGGCGGGCGGAAATGTGGTGGATGTGGTGTTTGAACGGCAGCCACATATGGATGTGGTGTATTATGATAGGTTGACGGAAAGGTGACAGGGGTAGGTGGTCTAGGCTGGTTCCTCCCTAGGTTATGCGAGACTAGGTTAGTCTCTCCCTCTCTTCTCTTCCCTTCCCCATGGGAGGGTCTTCTTGCTGCATTAACCCCAGCTGGACCTCGGGTGATCTTCCCTGTCCGGAGGCCATTCTCTATTCTTTCTCCGATAGTGACGATATCGGAGAAGTGGGATGAAATACTTCCAATTATCTTGTCATAAAATGGCGATTGGAGTGTGTCAATAAATGTCGAGATCACCTCTTTTTCAGACAGAGGTGGGTCAACTTGCGCTGCTACTTCACGCCACCGTTGGGCGTATTCTTTGAACGTCTCGTTGTCTTTCTTGGACATGTTCTGCAATTGTACTCTATCTGGCGCCATGTCCAAATTGTACTTATACTGTTGCATGAAAGCATCTGCCAGATCCTCGCAACAGTGTATACGAGATCGTTCAAGATGGTTGTACCAAGTCAGAGGCGCTCCATGGTTTTTCGGATATGTCAGCCCCCGATACTTATCAAATTCAGGCGTTTTGAATTTGGGAGGAATAACAATGTCGGGAATTAGACAGAGTTGTGCAGCACTGCCTAATCCAAATCGATTCATTCCATCCATTTCTCTTAAACGCCTTTCCAAGAACTCTAATCTTCCCTCCTGGGTAGCAGCAGTGGCAGTACTTGGACCTGCAACGACATAGTGACTACCACTCCTGACTGGTCGGTCAACGTGTGCCGGGCTCTCATTCGGCATTGAGGCTTGGTGTCCAGCTGTTGCTTGGGCAGCTTGTGGTTGTTCAGCCTGTATATGGACCGGAATCGTTTGAGGATTCTGGACAAGTGGGATGTTTGATTGAGCCACGTGAAGGATTGTTTCCTGATAATCCGGCTCCTCTTGGAGTGGTGGGACATAGCCCGGGGGTAACCCATACTGTGGGAAGGGTATGACATTCCCTTCTTTATCAACAAAAGTGTGTTGTTGAACATGGGCAGGGTTCGACTTACCAAGGCGAACGGTAACGGTAGGCCCTGCAGGGTTTGAGCTCGGTCCTCCAGCATGACCTTGAGCGTGTTGGGGAATGGGAGGTTGCTGCCTAGCATTTTCAACTTCCGCTAAAGAATCCCTTTCTGCGATTCTCCTTTCGAACATCTTGGCCATTTCAGCCATCTGTTCTTTCAATTGATTAACCTCAGCTCTCAAATTCTCATTTTCTTGTTCCATATCGGCCATGAGTTTCTTCTTGAGCCTGGTCGCGTAGGGGTGCTTGCCCGTAGTGTCTAAAGAATCACGACAAACGGTTAGAAAAATAAAGGGAACAATTAAAGAAGATAAAACAAAAATAAATGGGCATACACGGGATACAATTCTGAATTTGACATGTATTCCTTAACCTTTCCCCAGAACGTCGCGTTCAAAAGTACTTGCTATAACAGTAGATCGGAAATTAACATGAGACAACTTGTGGAGATGAAAAGAACTTCATTATTTTATTCTTCCAAATGATACAACGTTGCTAGAAAGATTCAGATTACAAAAACTTTAACCATTCCTGGCTCGGGCAATCATGGTCCTCATTTTACAAAGTCTTTCCTGGCAATAGCTCAGAAATGATGATATCTCTTTGGGAGTGGACAGGGGATTGATCATGCCTTCGGCTTGCTTCAGCATTGAGGGAAAATCTTCCAGGACTCCATTGGCTAGGTAAGCCAATTTAGCGAAACGATCCATCCATGAATGAATGATTTCGTCACTTTGGGCCAACTCTATCCTTAGAGCCTGTGTAGTCTCCTGGCAACGTCGTTCAGCATCAAGGGCTTTTTTATGCTCTGTGTTTATCTCTTGTTCGCAGGCATTTATTACTTCCTCAAGTTGTAGTTCCAATTTGTGGACCTGGGTTTGTAACATCTCTTTCTGTACCAAGGTCTCCTTCCCTTTCTCTCTGGATTGTACCAGCATGTCCTTCAAAATTTGTTTTTCGGTCAATACAGCATCGCTCTGCTGACCCTTCATCTTTAACTGCGAATTGGCCGCCTGAAGGCATTGATCTTGTTTTATTCTGTAATCTTCATCAATCTTTCTCTTTTTCCGCATTTCTTCCATAGCATGCCTTCCTTCGGAATTCTCTTTCCTATGGAGGGCGCACTCTTGTTGGCACTTCAGGAGGTCTTCTTTTAGTTTTTGATTCCTTGCCTTCAGCTCTTCTATTTGTGCTCTTAGCGATATGGTAACCTTGTCCTCCATAATGCACGGCGGAGGAACTGTGTCCACAGGTTGGTATGAAGGGCTTTTGAAAGGCAATTTCACGATGGAGACTCTGTTCACCACCCAATCTAAGTATTCAACTCTCACAGCATGGCTTCGTGCTCCCAGTTCTTTGCCCATCCTATGGACCTTCTTCCAGGCATTGGCTATGTCCAGAATAGTAGAGGTGTAATTCCCATTCGCATAGTACAAAACAAAAGGAGTAAGCAGTGCTTCGTCCGGCGGCCCAAGTAGAGGATAAGCCAACTACCGCTTAGCAATAACAGGATTATAATTGATGCAACCTTATGTCCCCATTAGAGGAACATTTGGATATCCTCCACAGCTATAAATGATGGACTCAACCTCTAGCCATTGAGGACACCATCTCACCTTTTCTGCTGTAAGGCCCACAAGGTGATTAGCCCACTCGCGCCCATTTTTTGTTGCCAACTGACACAATTTTAAATCAGAGATGGGACACTCAGCTTTGCATAGTTGATGAAAAGCGTGGGATGTGAGCCACACATACAGAACATGCAAACAACAAATAATCCTCTTTCCTCCTTGGGTATGGCAGAAATCCAAGGTGCAATAGACATTGGCCAATATTGCTGTGACGGGATTTTCCAGTCTGTGCTTGTGAGCGGTGAAGACACCTATAGCATCATAATCCACGTAGTTATCTAAATTATGGAATAAGACAACTCCGTAGATAGTGAGAGCCAAGGTATCCATGAAAGCTTCCCA
This sequence comes from Clitoria ternatea, assembly GCA_037962975.1. Lineage (NCBI taxonomy): Eukaryota > Viridiplantae > Streptophyta > Magnoliopsida > Fabales > Fabaceae > Clitoria > Clitoria ternatea. The sequence goes on along the minus strand of CM075671.1, from coordinate 282,524,404 downwards.
TTCTTCCCTCTCTGCCAGGATATGCATGTGTTTCTCCAGAAATTCCCTAGTAAATCCAGGAATCTGGTTTTTGTTCATTTGTACACCTTTTAACATTTCAGGATGGATCTTCAAAATGCGAGCGACAAAAGTGACTGATACATGATGGTCCAGATGGCGATAAGGAATCTGTCCCTCCACTGGCATCCCCAATATTTGTTCAAACTCTTCTATGGAGGGTGCCAGTTGAAAGTCTTGAAAAGTGAAACAGCGGAGAGGTGGGTCATAGAATTAAGCCAGAGCTGTGATGGCTTCTGTTTGGACGTCTACCTCCAAAAGTTTCAGGATCTTCCCATACTTCCTTGCGAAAGTCATCTTTTGTGTCAAGCTCAGTTTCTTCCCTAGTGCTTGTAGACTATCAGTATCGACCTTTCTAGCCTTGAGGTGCAATAACTTCTTTAATTCAGTCACGCTTATATCACAATTACTGTGTCCCATGTTAATTTCCATACTGACTTAGAAATACCGACAAATTCGGAATCGTCCCCTGCGAACATCAAGACAAAGAATGGAATCAGTTATCATCAAGTCCTAAAGATCAATGTTCCTCCCAGGGATTTGATACAAGTTAAAAAAAATAGGGGGGAACATGGATTTCTAAAACTCATGCGAGCTCAAAAGTCATAGGTTTTCCTAATCGTCATTGCCACTTCAACCAGAGGGAAATGAAGTATAATTTTTTTGTGGATTTTTCTTTTGACGATTAGGAGAACCTATGACTTCGGACTCAGAGACACATGACAAAAAAGAGGATCATCCATTCACCCGAAGAATACTTGTGTGTTCCAAAGATTTTCAAGACTAAGCGAATCTTTGGATGATAGATAATCCCTTTTTAATAACAGGAAAGTGAAAATGACATAAGGTAAAGTAAAGTTTGCCCTTTCGTGGCCTGAGTCAGGTTTTGTTGAAGGTTTTCTCTAGACCCTAGGGCTCGTCTAAAAGTGACTCTTCACACTGGGTGGCTTATACTAGACTTCTAGAAGGTCACCAGAGCCAAGATCCTACCCATGACAGGGACGCAACAGTGGGGAACCACTAGGTGCGTATGTCATAAGAGGTCGAACTCTAGTTGGGGTTCTCACGATCACCGGATAGGAAGTACATCCTATACGATTCCGTATACCAACCCCTCCTAACTTAAGTTTCATTTGGGGCCCGGGTATAGGGCGCCACTTATAAGTGTGTGCGAGTAATTTGTGAGTGTAGTGTGTGAAAGGGCATTCAATACCTTTTTACCTTACCCCATTCTGCACAGAGAGCAAACATAGAACAAATATACAAAGTCGTCTACCCTAGGGTTCAATAATTACAGGAAAATAATATGGTCCTCTATCCTAGGGTTCAACAGACATACAAAACAATAGACAATGAAATAGATAACGAGATACAATTAAAACAAAAACAGACATTCACAACAATTTACGAAAAATAAACAAGGGGAAGAAATCCCATCTAACAAAGGCTATATATAAAAATATGCTTTCAACCAAACTGGCCTGACTCTCTTAAGTATCCCCAGTGGAGTCGCCATCTGTCGCAACCTGGATCGCGACGGCGCGGCGAGAGAGAAAAACCTCAAGTGAAACAGGGAGTCGCCACCAACGTTTTTATCCATAGGAAAAACATTGGGAAAAAACTGAGTTCAGTGAAAGCACTGGTTTAAAAAATGAGATTCAAGTTCGGGAGTCGGTTACGAGTAGGGAAGGTATTAGCACCCTACATCGCCTGTCAGAAACAGTACCAAGATTGAAAGCGTAATATAAATAGCCTTAAATAAAACATGGTTTCTTCCTTTTTTTGTGTATTTTTATTTGAAAACGATGGAATGGAGTAGAGAACTGTACAAACATAGAATGTCAAAGCGAGGTCAACGGGACGCTTCATCCGAATTAAACTCGACTTCGATATGTGACAGAAAGGGGAAGAGAATGAAAATAAGACGTCACGCCTAAATTAGACATCCTTGAATAAAAAAAGACAGGGATAGGAAAGAGATAAGCAGGACGTCTCGTCCTAAGTATCTCTTCCCTATGAATCATGGCGAGGCTCGAACAAAAACTAGGGGGAAATCAACAAGACGTCACGTCTAAATTGATTTTCACGGAAGCGACAAAAAAAAAGAAGAACACTTATGAAAGAAACATGAAAGTGAGGAAATAAATCAGTAAAAAAAAGCAAGAAAGATGGGCCCGACAGGAGTTGAGGTCCTGCTCCTACGTATTCTTGAATTATCAAGAAATCAGGGTTACGTAGTTCTAAGTGTTTTTTTTTCTTTTAGGAAAAGATTGGGAAAATGTTGGTGGGTATCATTTTCGTGAGGAACCCATACAAGACGAAGTTCTTCGCACGTGTACGGATCCTATAGAGGTTTTGTAGACGGAAGTATTTTCCGTATGGCACTGACTAAAAATGATTTGTTTCTTTTTTTATTTTATTTAGATTTGAAAGAAAACATAGGAAACATTTATTTCCCTTTATTATATTTTTTACTACGAAGCAAAAGAGGGAGGGTAGCAGAAACTACAAGAGAGAAAGGGAAACAGTATGTTCAGAAAATAGAGGGAAAAGTGAGCGAAAACTGAGTGGGAGAAGAGAAAACCGAGTGAGAAAAAGGGAAAAACCGAGTAAAAGTGGAAAAAACCGAGTGAAAAATGGGAAAACCAAGTAAAAATAGTAAAACCGAGTGAAAATGGAAAAAGCAAGTGAAAAGTGAAAATACTGAGTGAAAAGTAGAATACCGAGTGAAAGTTGAGAAACCGAGTGATGGAGCAGGAGAGCTGGTCTCAGGATGCTGAACAGTGAGGTATGAAGGGTGCTGGTGAGGAGAGGGGCTGTACCGAGTGGTATTGGTGAGGAGAGGGGCTGTACTGGGTGGTGTTGGTGAGGAGAGGGAAGGGAGCTAGTGAGTGAAGGAAGGGTGCTGGTGAGTGAAGGAAGGGGGCTGGTGAGGAGAGGGAAGGCAGCTGGTGAGTGAAGAGAGGGACGGAGCTGGTAAGGAGAAAGAAGGGAGCTGGTGAGTGGAGAGATGGGCAAAGTTTTTCTCTTAATGAATGCCTTAGGATCCCCTCAAAGCTTCAGCCCTTGTCCATTTATAGGCTTTTCCGAGTGGAAGGCCAACTCAGGCTTCCACTCAGAGTGGAGGCAGCCTGGTAGTGGGGGACAACGGCTGATGGGAATTTTTAATTCCTCTACTTCTGCCCCTGTCTGCCACCCCCAGGATTCCTGGATCCACTTGGGTGGTGGAATCCAAGTCAGCACGGGCGAACAGGGGGAGCCTGGTGGAAATCCGAGAGAGGATGGTGGAAATCCGAGAGAGGATAGTGGAAATCCGAGAGAGGATGACTCGGATTAGCCTCTCAGTCAGCATTCATCCTTAATTCGAGTCAATTCCGAGTGAAAAATAGTCCTTTCCGAGTGAGAATTCTTCTGGGATGAGCTCTCCTATGGGAGGCCGAGTGAAGTTTTACTCGGTATTGGGTCGCTGTGAAGAGAATCCGAGTGAAAAAGTGTGCAATTGGATTGAGGGGACAAACAAGGCAATTCTGATTGGAACGATCAATCAGACCGAGTGAAAATTGACTCAGAACAGATTGAAGAGGACTCGGTGCTGATTGAAAAGTGTCACTCGAAATTGGTGAAAAGTGTCTCAGAATTGATGAAAATAGGGGCTCAGAATTGGTTTGAGGAGCGATGACACGGAATTGGTTTAAAGAGGGCTGACTGACTGAAGTGTCACTCGGTTCTGACTAAAAATTGGCTCGGGAATGGGTGAAAGGATAACTCGGGTTTGAGTGAGAGTACTCACTCGGGAGTAGGAGAGAAAGGAATGACTCGGAACCGACTGAAGATTCTTCACTCGATGCTGACTGGAGATTCCTCACTCGGAAAGAGCCTTCTCACTCAGAATTTCAGATCTTGGCAATTTTCACTCGGAAAGAGCCTTTCTTCTTACTCAGAAATTAGACTCTTGGACATTTTCACTCGGAAAGAGCTTTCTCCTCACTCAGAATTTTCATTCAGTCGTCAATTGTTCAGTGCACTCACTCGTCCTTATTTTCCAATCAGGAATCACTTTCACTTGGCAACCAGCTGCTTGGTACACTCACTTGGGAGTCCTCTTCACAATGGTTTCATTCGGAAGCTGATTGAAGCTTTACTCAGAACTAATTGAACAGCGTTTCACTCAAAAACCAATTAAAAGGTGACTCAGAAATGACTGAATCAGTGTTTCACTCGGAATTCTCTCGATCGGAAGTATTTGGTTCAGATCTTATTTCTGTTTGAAGCATTCACTCGGAATCACTTCAATCGGAGGTGTGCTACTCGGATCTTGTCCCTGTTTGGAACATTCACTCGGAATGTCTTTAAAAGTGACACTCAAAACTTCACTGCTTGAAGGTTTTACTCGGAACTGACCTTAGGAGTCGGATTTTCCTTCACTCGGAATCTAGAACTTGGGTTCCATAATCCACCTGGTGCAATCACTCGGAAGTGGTTTTTACACTTCAATCAGAAGGGTCTCAATCAATAATTGGCTCTCAGATGTGCTCACTCGGGTGTTTTCACTCGGAGACATCCTTTTCACTTCAATTAGAATTGAGAATCTGACCATTCAGAAACGGTCTTTTCTCCTCTCAGAACTTGGAACTCAGCTTCAATCTACCGAGTGCATTCATTCGGAATCCGACCTTATATTTCAGTCAGAATATTTCAATCGACAATCCATTCGGATGTGTTCATTGGAGTCAGACTCAAAATGACACTTTACTCGTTTGACCATGTTTTCTTTCAAATATATCACTCGGCTTGCCTGACAATCATCTTGAATTATGGACTCATTGTATAAGAGTAATCATCTTGAATCAGAGTGGTATCAACAGGTCTATATTCCACTCGGCAATGCTCCAATCTGAGTCATTTCACTCGGATTTGCCTCCAACAGGTCTATATTCCACTCGGCAATGCTCCAATCTGAGTTATTTCACTCGGATTTGCCTCCAACAGGTCTATATTCCACTCAGAAATGCTTCCATCAGAGTCATCTTGCTCGGATTTGATCATTTTTGAGTCATTCTACTCGGATTTGATCATTTTTTGAATCATTCCACTTGGATTTATCCCAACAGTGGTTATGTTCTACTCGGAAGTGCTCCATTCTCAGTCATTCTACTCGGATTCGATCATTCTAAGTTGGAATGCAGTATAAAAGAAGATTCTTTCCACTTGGACCAGACCAAAAGAGGTGTTCACACTCATCACTTGGGATGATGAAGACTCGACCAGTTCTAATGAGTCTGAAGATGAAACTAAGACTGCTCAGATCTGTCTCATGGCTAACACTGATTCAGAATGTGAATCATGTTCAGATGATTTTGAAACAGAAAAGGTAAATCAATCTGAACTCTAAGAAAACTATAAAGCTATTTTTAAAGAATTTTCAATTCTTTTGAAAAATTATAAATTACTATAAAAGAAACAGTCTGAAACTATTTCTTTATATAAAGATAAAATATCTAAATTGGAGAAAAAGGATTTAGACCAAGAACTTCTCAAGGAGCTTGATGAGAAAGAAATGATGAATCTTAAGGAGATACACAAACTTAAAAAGGAAAATGATTTTCTAAAAACTGAACTCGACAGTTCAGACTCCTATTGTATCTCACAAGGTAAAGAAATCAAGTCTCTTTAACAGGGAGTAAGTTCACTTACTACAAACCTAGCCAAATTTGTTAATGGAACTGAAAATCTTTATAAACTTATGGGAAGATCAAAAGGAAGTTCCAAAAAAGTTAGTATGGGTTTTGTTGAAGAAACTGATTCTAGAGTAAAGAATACTTCCTCTACATCCTTTCAATCTAAACGTAAGCATGTCAAGTGTAAATTTTGCACAAAGCATGGTCATTTTATTAAGGATTGTTTAAAAACACACTTTGTGCCTGAACATAAACATACTAGATACAACTACTGCAAAAGACATAGTCATGTGATTCAAGACTGTCCAAAAAGAAAAGGGAAAAGTGTTAAGACAACTAACTCTACATGACCCAAAAAGTTCTGGGTACCAAAGACAATGATTGTTCCTATTTCAGATGTGCTTGAGAACAAAAGCAAAGCAACTCTTTTGGTATTTGGACAGTGGATGCTCATATTACATGACGGGAAAAAGGTCTATGTTCCTAAATCTAGAATAATTTGAAGAAGGAAAAGTTACTTTTGGAGGAAACCAGTTTGGACGTATCACTGAGTTTGGTAAAGTTGGTAAAATTCCTTCCCTTATAATTGAGAATGTTTATTTTGTTGAAGGTCTAAAACATAACTTACTGAGAATAAGTCAATTTTGTGATAGTGGTTATAAAGTTTCTTTTGATAAAGAAAAGTGTGCAATCATCAATGTTGATAGAACTACTCTTTTCTCAGTAAACAAACATAAGAACCTCTACAAGGTTGATTTGGGAGAACTAGACAGTCAAAATGTAACTTGTCTCTTTTCTTCATTTAAAGAAAACTGGATCTGGAATAAGAAGCTTGGACATGTTAGCATGGAACATATTTCTAAAATCAATAGAAAAGTGTTAGTCAAGGGACTTCCTAGAATTTCATTCAATGGAACCCAACCCTGTGAAGCATGTCAAAAAGGGAAACAACATAAATCTTCTTTTAAAAACAAAGATGTTGTTTTAACATCCAGACCACTTGAGCTATTACATTTAGACTTGTATGGGTCATCCCAAATCTAGAGTCTTGCTAGAAAAGATATGGTTTTGTTATTGTTGATGATTTCACTAGAATGACATGGGCTTATTTCCTAGCCCACAAGGATGAGTCTGCACAAGTATTCAAGATTTTCCCTAAGAAAATCTAGTCTAAAAAAGGAATCTATGTTGGTACAATAAGAAGTAACCATGGTAGAGAATTTGAAAATGAAATTTTCAAAAAGTTTTGTAACAAACCTGACATATATCACACATTTTCTTCTCCAAGAACACCTCAAAAGAATGGTATTGTAGAAAGGAAAAACAGAAGTCTGTCGGAGATGGCTAGAACTATGCTTTGCGAAAATGATTTGTCAAAATATTTTTGGGCTGAAGCCATAACACTTCTTATTATATCCAAAACAAAGTCTTTATCAGACCTATACTGAACCAGACTTCCTATGAATTATGGAAGGGAAGAAAACTCAACATTTCATATTTTCACCTATTTTGATGCACATGCTATATCCTAAACACAAGAGATCAACTTGGAAAGTTTGACTCAAAGTATGATAAAGGTATTTTCATGGGGTATTCAAATACATCAAAATCTTACAGAGTCTTTAATACAAGAACTCAAACCATTGAGGAATCAATGCATATAAGATTTGATGATTTAACAAAGACTGACAAGAAATTGATAGATCTAGATGGTGATGATGCAAGTATCATGCAATCTGAAGAACAACCTAGATCTTTAGACTCTGTTGCTCTACAACAACAAGAACAAGATCAACAGACAGCATCTGAAGAGGAAAAACTAAGAGATTGGAAATTCAAGGCTTATCATCATTCAAAACTCATCATTGGAGATCAAACTAAAGGAGTCCAAACTAGATCAAGGATCCATGATCAATCATCAATGGCACTGGTTTCAGACTTGGAACCTAAGACCATGGAGAAAGCTTTAGAAGATCCAAATTAGATCATTGTCATACAAGAAGAATTAAACCAGTTTGAAAGAAATAAAGTCTGGACCCTGGTTCCAAGACCAAAGAACAAAAGCATCATTAGAACAAGATGAGGGTTCAAAAATAAACTAGATAAAGATGGAAAAGTCGTAAGGAATAAGGCAAGGCTTGTAGCACAAGGTTACAACCAACAAGAAGGTATAGACTTCACTGAAACCTTTGCTCCTGTAGGTAGACTTGAAGCTATAAGGATTTTACTTGCATTTGCTGCCTTTAAGGGAATTAAACTATATTAGATGGATGTTAAAAGCGCTTTTCTAAATGGTTTTATCGAAGAAAAAGTTTTTGTAAAACAATCTACTGGGTTTGAAGACAAATTTTTAGAAAGTCATGTCTATAAACTTAGTAAAGCATTGTATGGTCTGAAACAAGCACCAAGAGCTTAGTATGATCGACTCAATTCTTTTCTGAAATCAAAAGGCTTTACTAGAGGAAAAGTTGATACAACTTTATTTAGAAAATAGTCAGACAAACACTTTATCATAGTACAAATTTATATAGATGACATTGTCTTTGGTGCTACAAAAGAAAGTCTGTGCAAAGATTTTGCAAAAACTAAGCAGGCTGAATTTAAGATGGGCATGATGGGCGAACTCAAATTCTTTCTTGGTTTGTAAATTAAACAGACTGATGATGGAATCTTTATTCATCAACAGAAGTACACTAAAGAGTTACCCATAAAATTTAAAATGGCTGATGCAAACCCATAAGTACTCCAATGCATCCAAATTGCACTATAAGTAAAGATGAATCTAGTAAATTAGTTGATCAAACTTTGTATAGAGGAATGATTGGATCATTATTGTATTTAACATCCTGCAGACCAGATATAATGTTTAGTATGTGTGTGTGTGTGTAAGATATCAAGCAGACCCCAAGGATTCACACCTGTTTATAGTGAAGAGGATTCTAAGGTATCTTGTGGGTACTACTAACCTTGGGTTGTTCTATAAGAGAGTATACTCTTTTTCTCTTCGTGGTTTTTATGATGCAGACTTTACAGGTGATAGAATAGATAGAAAAAGCACAAGTGGTGGATGTCACTTTCTAGGAACCAATTTGATTTCTGGGAGTAGCAAGAAACAAAATTTAATAACTCTCTCTGCAGCTGAAGCAGAATACCTATTTGTAACTAGTTGTTGTTCACAACTTTTTTGGATGAAGTACCAGCTAGAGGATTATTCAATCAAGGAAGAAGAAATTTCAATGTTCTGTGACAACGTTAGTGCCATAAACCTATCAAAGAATCCAATCCAGCACTCAAAAGCAAAACATATTGAAGTGAAGTACCATTTCATATGTGACTACATTCAGAAAGGCATTCTGGATCTACAACATGTGGATACAGACCACCAATAGGGAGATATTCTCACTAAGCCCTTAGCAGAAGAAAGGTTTACATTTATCAAGTATAGTCTGAACATGCGTAATGTTGAATGATTGAAGAGTCTATACGTTTACAGTCTGCTTGCTTTGTAACTTAGAATTATTCTTTACCTTATTCTCTGTTATTTTGAGAGACGCATTCTGTACCCTCTTTAAATTCTTTAAATATTTATTTAATCTCTTCTACAACATGTGGCACCTTTTTTTGCTTGAAATGCAACCGTTTTTGAAAACTGCTTTTCCTTCCATTATGCCACGTTGCCTATAAATTTGTTTTGCTCTTACTTATCTTTTCACCTTTTCAAAAACCCTCTCTGCAACTTATCTTTCTTCTCTACAAAATCTCTTTCTTTTTGAACTTCCCTCAAAAACCTCTCTTTTTTCCCTAAAACCTTTCATCTTCTAAAAACCTTGTTTTTTCTGCAATGGCTGGAATCAACTTTTTAACAAAAGACATTGTCGAATTAGTATTTTTCTCTCCTATCCAATATAAAGATGAAGGAAGAGATATCTTGGCTCAATTGAATGGAATAGGTTGACTTCACTTTTGCTCTACGATCTATGCATATTCATCATCTTTGGTGTTGGAATTCTAGGCAACTGTCACTATCAACAAAGAAGATTCAATGATTTCTGGGGTTCTCTAAAACAGAAGGATAGAAATCTCCATAAATGGTATTGCAAACGCTTGTGGTTGTCCAAATGAAGGACTTGTGTTTTCTGAAGACTACATTAGGAGCACAATCCCAGAAGGTGAAGCGAACCTGTGTCTTTATGGTTTAAAATCCCTTCCCGCACTCCTGGTAAAGGATTTGCTTCCCAAAGAAAAATTTCTGCATGCACTCATGAGATTGATTTTCTCCCCGAGAAAAAGCACAAGGGACGTAGTAACTAAATTGGACAAGTTTTGCATGGTCCTTATGATGAAGAAGACCCAAGCCAGTCTCCCCAGTGTTATTCTGTTCTATCTGATCACTTCTATAACCAAAAAATAGAAGAAAATCCCACATCCAGGTGTCTTGAGAAAGATTTTCAAAAGGCATGGGATTGACATTTAGAGCTTAAGGGACTTAAAAATGTATGGTGGTCTGGCTACCAAAACCCCCAAATTTTCTATAATAATCACTCCTCCTGGAGCTCCTCAGTAAGCTCAACCTGAATTGCCCTTCAAAGATGAGAAGGAATCCTCAGATAATAATTCCTCATCAGACTCTGATCAACCAGAGTCCAGACCTCCTACTAAGAAATAAAGACTTTTGTTGGTGATTCTCCAAGAACAACAAAGTCTGGCCTCTCCATGACAAAGTCTGGACCTGTTGTGAAGATTGCTAAACCATCGATCGCTAAACCATCTGCTCGTGTTTGATTATCTGGGAGAATCACAAAGAGAATGCTAAAGCATATCTCTTCAAGAAAATCTATTCCAGAAGGTTCGTTTGTTGCTAATCCCTTGATCTTTGACTCTTAAGACTCCAAGTCAACCTCACCTGAACCAGAGGTTATACCATTACCTTCACCTTCAGACACTACATCTCAGATGATTCTGGATTGTGAACACCTATTTCAGTCTGGTCGATCTGCAAGTAAAAAAAAAGGGCTCGAAAATGATCATTTCTGAGTAAAAGGACTCGGAATGATCATTTCCGAGTAAGGGACATCCGAGTGGGATGTGGCCGAATGCTGTGTCTCCAAATAGGGAGTTTCCAAATGGGTCTCAAGTGTCAAGAAATTTCCAAATGAAGAAAAGACTTCAAGAAAAGACACAGGGAAGGGCATTCCGAGTGACAAATCTGAGTGGTCAGATTGTCCAAGTTCCAAGTTCTGATTGAAAAGAAGGTCAACTCCGAGTGACAAATCTGAAGAGTTGATTAATGGTTGAAACCCTTCTGATTAAAAACAAAGCTGACTCCGAGCAAGACACCTCCGATTGAAGTAATTCCTAGTGAATGCTTCAAGCAGAGACAAGATCCGAGCAAGACACTTCCGATTGACACAAATCCAAGTAAATGCTTCAAGCAGAAACAAGATCCGAGCAAAACACTTCCGATTGACACAAATCCGAGTAAATGCTGCAAGCAGTGACAAAATCCGAGCCACATTTCACCTACTTCCGAGTCACATCCTTCAACCATTTCTGAGCCACCTTTCAGCCACTTCCGAGCCACCTTTCACCCACTTCTGAGCCACTTTTCACCCATTTCCGAGCCACCTTTAACCCAATTCTGAGGCACTTTTCACCTAATTCCGAGCCATCTTTTCAGCCATTTCCGAGTCACCTTTCAACCATTTCCGAGCCATCTTCTCGACTATTTTCGACCCACCTTTCACCTATTTCCGAGTCACATCCTTCAACCATTTCCGAGCCACCTTTCAGCCATTTCCGAGCCACCTTTCACCCACTTCCGAGCCACTTTTCACCCATTTCCGAGCCATCTTTAACCCAATTTTGAGCCACTTTTCACCCAATTCCAAGCCATCTTTTCAGCCATTTCCGAGTAACCTTTCAACCATTTCCGAGCCATCTTCTCAACCATTTCCGAACCATCTTCTCAACCATTTCCGAGTCCTCTTCAGTCATTTTCGAGTCACTTTTCACTCGGTTCCGATTGAATGTTTCAACCAGAATTGTTTTGCTCGTCCAGCTCCACACAGCAACCTCACACCGACCAGCAAAGCAACACCGAACAAATCTTTCACTCGGTTTTTTTTGTATGAACAACACTTTTTCCACTTGGATTATTTTCCACTATGGGTGTATACCGACTGAAGCACTAAATCCGAGTCAGAAGGAGAAAACCGACCCCTATTTCCACTGTTCGCCTGTGTTGACTTGGATTCCACCACCCAAGTGGATCCATGAATCCTGGAGGTGGCAGACAGGGGGCGGAAGTGGAGAAATTAAAAATTCCCCACCAGCCGCTGTCCCCCCACTACCTGTTAGTGGCTAGGCTGGCATCCACTCCGAGTGGAAGCCTGTGCTGTCCAAGCACTCGGCATCTTCCTATAAATACCCCATCTGAAGGAGCACAAGGGGTTGGAGGCTGGAAGGTGGGCACTTTGGTTGGATTTTTGGGGTTGAATTCTTTGAGGATCCTGGAGCCTTCATTGGAGAGAAGAAACTGTCCTAAAGCCTCCCACCGTCCTCCTCCTCAATTTTCCGCACCATTCTGCTCTTAAATCTTGACAACACCGTCCCCTTCTTCAGACCATACCGTCCAGCCCTCTCCTTAAACACAACACCGTCCAGCCCTCTCCTTTAAACACCATACCGTCTAACCCTCTCCTTTAAACCCCAACACCGTCCTTCTCCTCTAAACTCCAACACCGTCTTTCCCTTCACCACCCCGTCCAACTTCCCCACACAGCACCCCATCCCTTCACACCATACCGTCCTTCCCCTCCCAAACTCCACCGAGCAACACCTCTCAAATCCTCACAACACTGTCCCTGCGCCAAGCCTTCACACCGTCCCAGCGCTCTCACCCACACTCATCCTCTCAGAAAGGAGAACACTCTGGTACGTTTCCTTCCATCACTCGGTCTCTCTTTTCCTCGTCCTCACTCGGTTTTCCTTTTTCTCACTTGGTTTTCCTTGTCCTCACTCGGTTTTCCTTTTTCTCACTCGGTATTCCTTGTCCTCACTCAGTTTTCCTTTTCTCACTCGGTTTTCCATTTTTTCTCACTCAGGTTTTCTTCTACCACTCGGTTTTTTCTTCTCTCACTCGGTTTTTGCTTATTTTTCCCTCTCTTTTCCAAACTTACTATTTCTCTTTCTCTCTTGTAGCTTCTGCTACCCCCTATTTTCTGTTTTCCTTTTTTGTCCTTTACTTTTAAGTTTTACTTAAAAAGAAGAAAATTTCGTTCATCCATTTCCTAAAAAAAAACATTTAAAGAACTATGTAACCCTGATTTCTTGGTCATCCAAGAATACGTAGGAGCAGGACTTTAAATCCTGTCGAGCCCACCTTTTCCATTTTATTCCTATTTTTTATTTTCTTTATTTTTCCTTTGCAACTCCCTTTCTATCCACTTCCATGAAAATCAATTTAGACGTGACGTTTTGTTGATTTTCCCCTATCTTTGGTAGGTCATCACCACAAGGAACGGAATACTTGGGACGAGACGTCCCGCTTATCTCCTTCTCGTTTTTAACCCCGCATTTTGATTAAATCCCACGAAAATCAATTTAGATGTGACGTCTTGTTGATTTTCCCCTATCTTTGGTATGTCATTCCATAAGGAACGGATACTTGAGACGAGACGTCCCGCTTATCTCCTTCCTATTTCTAACCCCGTATCTTGATTAAATTCCGTGAAAATCAATTTAGACGTGATGTCTTGTATATTTTCCCCTATTTCTGATAGGCCATCATCACAAGGAACGTGATACTTGGGACGAGACGTCCCGTTTATCTCTTTCCCATTTCTAACCCCGTATCCTGATTAAATTCCGTGAAAATCCATTTAGACGTGACGTCTTGTTGATTTTCCCCTATTTCTGGTAGGCCATCACCACAAGGAACGGGATACTTGGGACGAGACTTCCCGTTTATCCCCTTCCCATTTCTAACCCCGTATTTTGATTAAAGGATGACTAATTTAGACGCGACGTCTTGTTAGTATCCTTCCCTTTTCCTGTTTTATACCAAAGCCAAGGTTAATTTGGACGCGACGTCCTGTTGACCTACACTCCATGTCTGTTCAGTTTGTTCCTTCTGCTTTTTTACATAAAGTACAACAATAAAAGGGGAGAAATATAACATCTTTTTTAAGGCTATTTATGTTGCGCACTTTCAATCTTGGTACTGTTTCTGACAGGCGATGTAGGGTGCTAATACCTTCCCTACTCGTAACCGACTCCTAAACTTGAATCTCATTTTTTTAAACCAGTGCTTTACTGAACTTAGTTTTTTTCCAATGTTTTTCCTATGGATAAAAACGTTGGTGGCGACTCCCTGTTTTCTTTGTTCGTTTTGTTTCGAGAGGGTTGGCCGCGCCGTCGCGATCCAGGTCGCGACAGATGGCGACTCCACTGGGGACACTTAAGAGAGTCAGGCCAGTTTGATTGAAAGCGCATGTTCTTTTTATATAGCCTTTGTTATCTCGGATTTCTTCCCCTTGTTTTATTTTCTGTTGATTGTTGTGAATGTTTGTTCTTGTTTTAAGTGTATCTTGTTATTTGTTTCATTGTCTATGTTTTGCATGTTTGTTGAACCCTAGGGTAGAAGACCATGTTACTTTTCTGCAATCATTGAACCCTAGGGTAGACGACTTTGTATATTTGTTCTGTGTTTGTTCTTTGTGCAGAATGGGGTAAGGTAAAAGGTATGGACTGCCCTTCCACACACTACACTCACAATTAATTGCACATACCTATGAGTGGCGCCCTATACCCGGGCCCCAAATGAAGCTTAAGTTAGGAGAGGTTGGTAACGGAATCGTATGGGATGTACTTCCTATCCGGTATTCGTGAGAACCTCAACCAGAATTCGACCTCTCATGATATACGCACCTAGTGGATTCCCCACTGTTTGCGTCCCTGTCATGAGTAGGATCTTGGCTCTGGTGACCTTCTAGATGTCTAGTGGAAACCACCCGTTGTGGAGAGTCACTTTTAAACAAGCCATAGAGCCTAGAAAAGACTTTCAACAAAACCCGACCTAGGCCACAAAAGGGCAAACTTTACTTTACCTTGCGTCATTTTTGCTTTCCCTTTTATAAAAAAAAATGAATTATCTACCACCCGCAGATTTGCTCAGTTTTTGAAATAATGACTCATTTTGAAACACACAGTATTCCTTAGGTGAATAGATAATCCTCTTTTGGTCGTGTACCTCTAAGTCCTGAGTCATAGATTTTCCTAATCGTCAAAAAAATCAAGAAAAAAATATAACTTTATTTCCGCTCCAACAGGGGCGTCGATGACGATTAAAAAAAATCATGACTATTGCGACTTGGACCCTTGGTAATCGTTGTTTCCCCCAAAAAAAAAATTGCTTTATGTTAAATCTATGGGGAAGTACCGGTTCCAAAACATGACATCAACTAATTTCTTTTCCTTATCCTCATTTTCGTGGAAGGTTATTCAGAACTTAACGAATACCCTTTGAGTATCTATGGAAGTTAACATGGGATTGAACTCAAGAAATGAGGGCAGTAGTTGCCTGAAGAAAATGTTTGAGCTTGAGGCTCCTGCCTAAGAATGAAAGATTTCTTCTGTCTTCACAACTATCCCGTATTAATTCCCATGTTTACCATACCTAGTACTTTTGAACGATAAGTTCTAAGGAATAGTCAAAGGATACTCGCCAAAGCCTGTAATTGCTTCCCACGACATTCTCCTTCTTTTTATTTCCACCTAACATTTTTTGTTTTTTTTAAAAAGAAGAGACACAGGCGTCACGGGTAGGCATCCTTACCAGACCCGGCTCCAAAGGAAACTCATGGCTGAGGCAGAAGCTGTTGACGGAGTCTCTAGAATCGAGTTCGATCAGCTGAAAGAGCGAGTGGCGGAGTTAACTAAACTTTTAGAAAAGAAACTCACAGAAGGAAGCTCCTCTGCAGGTGTTGAGGACGCCCAACAGCAGCCTACCACCGCGCCACCCCCCCTTGGTGCTGACCCAGCAAGAACCCAACTCCCTAACACAACGACACCCCCTCTCATCATTCATGTCGGAAGACCTAACCCTACCATGGAGGCCCAGCCACCGTACGGCCAGTCTTATGCACAACAGCATACATTTGTTGGTCCTGACGGCAACCCAGTACCTTTTCCACTTTATGGCCTACCACCGGGGTACTATCCCCCGCTCGCTAACAACAAGACACCCACGACCAGCAAGCGATGAATCCTCACGCTTCATACCCCACCCAGCCAAACATGCCACCACTCCACCAAACCCAAAACACGCAAGCCCATGACCCACAAGCCTACCAAACCTAAAACACACAGGCCCATGACCCACAAACCTACCAAACCCAAAACACACAAGCCCCGATGGCCCAGCCAACCTACAACGCACAAGCCCAAAACACACGAGCCCAGATGATCCAGCCGACTTATACCGTACAAGCTATGGCCCAACCCCAAGGTCCTTCACCAAATACAGGCCTAATGAACCAGTCCCATACGTTGCCTCCTTTCAACCAGCCACTCGGCTATCCATACGGATACACAACCCCCTATATGACCAACCTCCAAGATACAACCCGCATGATGAACCCGGTAGCCAGTCATAGCACAGTTGTAGCTCCCCAAAAGGAAAAGATAGAAATCTTAGAGGAGCATTTGAGAATGATGGAAGGCGCTGGGGGTTTTGGACTGATAGATGCTTCTGAGCTATGTCTAGTCACAGATGTTGTCCTCCCACCCAAATTCAAGATGCCAGACTTTGACAAGTATCGGGGAATGACTTGTCCAAAGAACCATCTCACGATGTACTGTCGAAATATGGCATCTTACTCTTCTAACGACCAATTGTTGATCCACTGCTTCCAAGATAGTCTGGCGGGGGCCGCTCTTACATGGTATACTCACCTTGAGCGGAACCATATTCGTTGTTGGAAGGACCTGGCAGATGCCTTCCTTAGATAATACAAGTATAACATGGATATGGCACCCAACAGGGTCCAGTTACAGAATATGGTGAAGAGGGACAGTGAAACGTTTAAGGAGTATGCTCAATGATGGAGAGAGACAGCGGCGCAAGTGGACCCCCCATTGTCGGAAAAAGAGATAGTCGCGATGTTTATTGACACGCTTCCATCACCTTTCTACAGCAAGATGATTGGTAGTGTTTCAGCTAACTTCTTCGACATCGTGACTATTGGGGAAAGGGTAGAGAGCGGAATACGAACGGGAAAAATCACTCAGGGCCCATCTAGGGCAAGCATGACAAGAAAGCCGGCGCCTGGGAGAAGGGATGGAGAAACTAATTCCATCTCTTCTAATCAAAAGACGGCTCCGCTGAGACCATTCGCCCCTGCCATGATTCAAGCTCCCAACCCTTATGTGGCCGCAGCCACTTATGGCCTGGCAGCTCATACTCCTTACTTCCGTCTGTCCATGGTAAGAGTGCCAATACCGCAACCCATGCCATACCATCACCCGCAGCAAGTGACTCGACCACCCAATCATAATCAGAACACAAGGAATCCCAACAATGAGCACACCCCTATGCAGTTCGATCCAATTCCCATAACGTATACCGAACTTTTTCCAATCCTTGTTCAGAAAGGTCTGGTAGCTCCATCCCCCATGAGGCCATTGCAACCTCCTTATCCAAGGGGGTATGACCCAAACGCTCATTGTGATTACCATGCTGGGGCACCAGGGCATTCCACAGAAAATTGCATGGCTTTGAAATATAAAGTGAGAGATTTGATCAAAGCCGACTGGATTCATTTTCAAGAAGGAAGCCTTAACGTGATCACAAATCCCCTGCCCAATCATGGAGATTCAGAAGTCAACGTCGTGGTGGTCGATATTGAAAATGGTTTTGATGATAATGTTGATTTGGTGATCGCATGCCCGCCGGGCCAACAGCTCAGTAGCTGGGAGGCTGTCAAACTCCCTACGACTTTAAATGATTCACCAAAGTAATTTGTCATTGCCTTAATATCTTGTGTATCCCTCTGCTATGCCTAAGGCTTTGGGACATTTTCATGTAATAAGGGCGAAAAAACTTGTTTTACCATTCAATCAATAAATACGTATTGAAATTCAAAATTTTTTCTCATCCCTTTATCCTTGCTTTTGACTCATTCTCTTTAACTTGCTTTTCCTTTCTCTTCTTTATTTTGCCATAACACACTAAGTTGCAGATCCAAAAATGATTCTCTTGAGACTAGTGAAATCACAATTCCGCTTCATGATTTCAATCACCCAGTCGACTATGCCGACGAAGAAGGTAAGGAAACCTGTGAGCCACCCCACTAGTTAACAAGATTGTTAGAACAAGAGGTTAAAGAGTACCCCTAAGTCAAGGACGCCTGAAGGAATCACGGTGGCAATCTATCAGAAGGCATTAGTATTTTGTTTCAAGACGTGGCAGGAATCTATGTGAATGACAACATGGCCAAGTCCCGAATTGAACGAATATAGGCCGGTCGTTTAAAGAAACTTCAACAGTCATCAACATAGATGGGGGGCAAATTGCTGATGCCTATAAATGTGGATACAATCAAGGGAGACTTTACAAAAAAAACAAAACAAAGCAAAACAAAAAAAAACAAAAAATACAAAAAAATGAAGAAAAAATGAATAATGATCAAGCTTGGAGTCCAATGCATGTGCCCAGTGGGACAAGCTGGTTACGTCCAGATCATCGAGCAAGCTGTCATTTTCTGGATAAGGGGGATGAATGTCGTTAGGCCAAGAACTTGCATTCTTGTCGTCATCAACACCTCAACCCTAAAGAGTGCGTCATTCCTCATGCCTATGTAGCCGAGGAAATAGTCTGTCAGATTGAGTCATTGCGTCATTAAGGGGATTAAAAAAACAAAAAAAAAACAAAAAAAAAACAAAAAAAGGGCAAACAAAAAGAAATGGAAAATGAAAAAAAGAAAAAACAAAAAGAAAATAAAGGCCAAAATGATGATTCAAAAGTAATTCCTTCTTATTGATGCCAAAAGACTCACCAATATTTCGTTGGGTGTATGGCATAGGAGTGGAGTCTCCTATTTGAAGTGACATCAGTTCCCCAAAGGATCAAACTAAATTTGGAAAGGTTGGGCAGACTCAACTGGAGTGTAATTAGTTTCAACCTTTTACTGTAAAGGATGCAGCCAAGAATGAACAAGAAGAGAAAAACACATGAAAAGCTCGCTAGGATGAAAACCTGAAAGGGCGGCCTAGGCAAAAGTTAGAGCAACACGGTGAGTCGAAAACATGAAAGGCGGCTCAGGTAAAAATTAGGGTCAAGATTTCGGCAAAGTAACTAAAGTTTCCAGTGTAAAACGTGCAAACTAGGGCATATGGACCATGGTCAAACTACCCTCTCAAAAGCAGAGTTGAACGATGTACTTGAGATCGTGACGTAGGATTAAGGTTCTCACTAGTCTCAAGAATTCACTGGAGGATCTTTGAACCTTCCCTGTTTCCCCTGGCTTTGACCTGTCCTACGTGACTTCATTTCATCCCCTCTATTTTCCCGTTGTCCATTCTCTGTTTTCTGTTTGACATACGTGAATAAAATTTATCCCTCTTTTTCGATACGTGTTATAAATTGCATTGATCTGATAAAACATTGTGTTTTTATAAAAATAAAATGAAAGAATGGTGAACATTTAAAGTCGTAAGGAACAAGACGCTCCCACTACTCGACCTCGTCTTAGACAATCATCATGAAGACTCAACCAGGCACGCGCTTCAAAGCTATGATCGCCTCTTTCATTCTCCTCTGTCCATGGGTTATCCTAAGGGTTGCGGTTTCACAGGGCCTACCCAGTTTTTGAATGTATCTTTGCACTACTTACCTTTTTTTTCTGCAGGTTATTACAACGGACAGTCATGTCGAGTATTGACGCCTCAATCAAGTCCTTTTCCTCAATGGAACCGCAACTGCCAAAACTAGAATCTTCCAAGTCTCTTTCTCAAATCGCCAAAGTTGGCATTTCCCAAAATCCTTTCCTCAGATCGCCAAAGCTGGCACCTCTCAAAGTTTCTTCCTCAAACCGCCAAAGCTGGCACCTCTCAAAATCCTTTCCTCAAACCGTTGAGATTGGCACTCCGCAGAATCTCTTCCTCCATCGCCAAAGTTGGTAATTCTGAAAGTCTTCTCCTTAATCGCCAAAGTTAGCAATTCTCAAAGTCTTTCCCCAAATCGCCAAAGTTAGCATTTTTTCAAGATCTCTTCTTCAACCTCCAATGTTGGCACTTCTCAGAATCCCTTCCTCAAATCGCCAAAGTTGGCACTTCTTGAAGTCCTCTCCTCAACTGCCAAAGCTGACACTTTCCAAACTCCTTTCCAAGGAATCTACCTGATACATTCCAACAGTCAAGCGTGTCCCCTTCCCAAGCCCAAAGATAGTTTCCAGCAAAATTCTTTCCCCCAGCAGAATCACCACCCTCTCCCGGTAAGCCAAAAATTCAGATCATCTTCTTCCCCCTAATAAGAACACTTTTCTTTTCAGGCTTAGAAGAACTCTCCCCAAAAGAAGCCCAACACACTTCTCTCAGTAAATCCACACATACCAGGTGGACCCCAGATTTTCCCTTCCCAATCAAGGGGAGATGCTCGAGCCATCAATCCTTCTCCAGTGGAACTACACTTCCCAGACAAATCAAAGTGGGGCATCACCCCAGGATCATTTCTTCTCGCTCAAGGGGGAGCTCCCCAAGGTTTCGAAGCAGATAGTTCAAACTGGGGCATCACCCCAGGTTCATTCTCTTTCACCCAAAGAGGCAGCACCCTGAACCATCAATCCTTCCCTAGTAGAAATATATTTCCTAAACAACTCAAACTGGGGCATCTCCCCAGATTTCTTTCTTTCATTCAACGGGTAGTTCCCCAACAACCTTCAAATCATGTCAAACCGGGGCATCACCCCTGGTCCATTCTCTTTCCGCCAAAGGGGCAATTCCCCAAGGCTCCTGTTAGTCCTCAAATTTTCAATAAAAGCTTAAATAAAAATTTCATAAAAATCATAAAAATTAGTTTAATTTGTTAGAAAAATAGGATTTAAATTCAATAAATGAGTGTTGTTGGAAATAATCTGCCCTTGATCAATTTTCTCTAGTTTTGCAGTGAAAAAGTTAAGAAATCAAGAGAAAATTACACTGGAGATCTGACGCGTAGCCTCACCCCACGCGTAGCATCAAGAGCTACTTTTGATGCTGACGCTACGCATCAAAGCCACGCGTAGCGTCAGTGCTGCGTTGTCTCCACTCCTACTTTTGGCCAACCACCCCACTTGGACCCAATAATGGGCACTCCACTCAGCCCAAGGGCCACCCCAATCAGCATAACTGGCCAAAACTCGTGGAAACATGTCCAAGTGGCCAGGCATGATCAAGATTAATTATTGAAAGTGGCCATTATCAAGTGTTTAATGGAGGCTGAGTCAGGGATCTGACGCGTAGCGTCACAGGGACGCGTAGCGTCAGCACCCTTGCTCAGCCCTATAAATAGGGCCATCCAACACCATTCATAGCATCCCATTCCATACACTTCTCTTCTCTTCTCTTTTGTGCTCGACTTTGAGTACTTCTTTTGTGAGTTGTAGTTCTAGAATAGTTTTCTAGATACTTGAGTGTGTTTCGGTGTATTGTGATCGTTGTATCGTGAAGTTTCCATCGTCTTCTTCGTAATGTCAAACTCTGTAAGTGTTGTTTTTACCTTTACCATGTGTAACTAATCTGTTTATGTTGGAATTGGTGAACTAATCTATTGAGTATAATGTTGTGAATTCGACCTCTGCATGTTTATGATTCAAGTCCATGTTAGTATTTCAACCTTTTATTAATATGAACGTCAAACGGGAGAATGATTTTCATGTGTATCGAAACTGGTTTTATTAGTGTAAATGTCAAACGGGAGAATGATTATTTATGCCGTATTGAAACTTGTTTTGACGAAAGTAAAAAGTTGGAATACCCTTGGTATCTCAATTCTATAGGGGTTGTTAACCATTGTTGCCATAAGGCCAGGTCTTAATGCAAGTTTTTACTGAGAAAGCTCACGAGGGATCGGACTTTACGGTGAATTCTTAGAATTTATATCACGAGGGATCGGTTATAATGATTTTAAGCTGCAATGACATGAAACTTGATGATTAAGCATGCATGTCTTGAGTTCCTCATTGTTATTCTAGATTAGGGATCCAATTTCCAACATAATTTGTTTATCTGTGTTTATCTCAAGTATCTTACCTATTCTAGATTGCAACTCAACTTTTTAGATAGATTTTATTTTCTTTTTTATCCTATGAATCACTCAACCATGCTATCTTGTGAATATTGTATAAACTGTACATAAATCATTCTTTTGTTCATAATTTCCTTCATATTTACCATAGTAAGTAGAAGATTACTGTTGTTATTGGACTTTCAATCCCAGTGGAACGATATCTAAATTTCGAAAACTACAAACGATTGGTGCGCTTGCCAATTCACAAAGCCCGGTTACAACTGACGGGCCAACAAGTTTTCTAGCGTCGTTGCCGGGGATTGAATTGTTTCAGTAAAACAGTAAAATTTTAATTACCGTGGTAAATATTTTTTTACCTTAGATAATTTTTTATTTATTTTTTTTATCATTATTACACTAACTTTCTTTGTTTAGTTTGTGTATGCAAACTCGATCTACCACAGGAAAAATTTATTTTGATCCTGAGATAGAAAGGTTTGTAAAGAAAATCAAGTCTTTGAAATCTAAAACACAAACTAATTCTTCTTCCACTTCAAAAATTTTTGAAAATTCAAATATGGCTGCTGAAAGGAGAACATTAGGACAGTTTGCTGCTATAAATGGTCCACCCCGAGTTTCGGGAATGTTTCAAGGACCAGTTTTACCAGTGGAAATTAAACCTGCCACTTTAAATATTATTCAAAACAACCAATTTGCTGGTTTAAATCATGAAGAACCGTATGAACATTTAACTGTTTTTTATGAGTTATGCAGCACAATTGGTTTTGAACCCAATCAAGAAGAGTCTGTTTACATGAGACTCTTTCCTTTTTCATTGATTGGGAAAGCAAAAGAATGGTTTAAATCTTGTCCACCGGGTAGTTTTGCAAACTGGTCCGATGTTGAAAGAAAATTTTTGGAAAGATTTTATTCTCCTTCAAAATATTTTGAAGCAATGACAGCCATACACTCTTTTTCCTAAAATAATGATGAATCATTAGGAGAAACATGGGAACAATTCAAGGCACTCTTGAGAAAATGCCCAAACCACAACCTGAACGATGCCGAGAAGGTAAGAATCGTTTACCATGGTTTATTGCCTCAGTTCAAGATGATGTTAGATGCTTGTGCAGGTGGTTCTTTAATGAACAAGACTGTGGAAGAAGCCATAGAAATATTGGAATCAATGGCTATTAGTGACCGACAAGCAAAGCATAAAAGAGGTAATATGCAAAGGAAGCCAGGAATGCTCGAATTGGGAGTGAATGATGCAGTGTTGGCTCAGCAAAAATTACTGACTCAACAAATTGAAGTTATGAGCAAGCAATTGGAAAAACTTCAAATTGCTCAAGTAGCATCACCACCCCCTGCTCAACTTAAAGCATGTACGCACTGCATGGGAGAACAACCATGTGGATACTGTGGAAATGAGCAAGAGCAAGACAATTTCATGAACCATCAAAGAGCACCCTTAGGTAATTATCCTTTTAATCATGGAAATTCTTTTCCTAACAATTACCTGCAGGGTTGGCAAAATCAGAATATTGGCTGGAGACAAGATGCTGGACCTTCCAACAGACCTCCTAACAATCAATTCAAGCAACAACAAACTGACAATGCAAGGTTGACAAGAATAGAGGAAGCTATTCAACAGTTATTGCAGTTTGTAGAGACAAAAGCATCAGACATACAAATGGGTCAGCTCGCAAAAGAAATAGCCGAATTGAAGAGTTCTGGGTTTTCTGCAAACACTCAAAACCCTAGGGAACAATGTAATGCTGTTTCTATTGATGTTGTAAAAATTGATTGTAAAGAAAAGAGTGAGAAAAAGAAAGAAGAAGAAGAAAAAAAAAGTGAAAAAATAGAAAAAAATGAAAAAAATGAAAAAGAAAAAAATGTGCAAAGAGATACAGAGCAAGAAACAAACTGTATAACCCCGAAAAAATGTAAAGATCCGGGGAGTTTCACCATTCCTGTAACAATCGGAAACATCAACATCAGGAATGCGTTATTAGATTTAGGGGCTAACATCAACTTGATACCTCTAGATTTAATAAAACGCATTGGTGAATATGAGCTAAAAGAAGCAAAGACAGAATTACAGTTTGCGGATCGCTCTGTCAAAAAGCCTGTTGGGATTATGGAAGATGTGTTAGTAAAGGTTGACAAGTACCACTTCAAAGTTGACTTTATGGTACTGGATATGAAGGAGGATACTGAGATCCCCCTGATCCTAGGAAGACCTTTCATGAAGACTGCAAAAATCAAAGTGGATGTTGATCAAAGTATGGTTGCAGTCAAAGTTTATGAAGAAGAGGTAAGCTTCAGTGCTCATGAACACCTCAGGATAAGTAATGAGGCAAAGGTTTACCTTTTGACCGAACCAGGTATATCTCTTCCCAATCAATTAAATTGTTTTAAATTAACCGATGCTTTGAAAGATGAAAAACAGGTAATTAGGCATCGGAAAAGAAGAAGAAGGAAGAAAAAGACAGGTGATTCCTCAAAGAATATTGGGAAACCACCTGATTAATCAGAGGTAATGTCTGGCTGGGGACATTAAACCTAGCGCTCAATGGGAGGCAACCCATTCTTTTCTTTTTTTTTTAAAGTGGTTTTACATAAAAAAAAAAAACCACAAAACAATTTTTAACTTGTTTAAAAGAAAAGGGGTTTTAAACTGAAAAAGGTTTTAAAATCAAAATTTTGGAAAATCAAAAACAGAAGCCCACGCGTAGCGCCCCCTTGACGCGTAGCGTGGACTCTGAATTTTGGTTCTGATGCGTAGCGTCTCAACCACGCGTAGCGTCAGAGCCCACGTTCAGTTTTTAAAACTGAACCAGAGAGGCCCATCTTAGGGTTTTAAACCTAAAACTTCCTCTCTGCCTCACTTAGTTTTCAAACCTAAACTTAAAAAAACCTCCTTTTCTCTCTTCCAAACCTCTTCAATCCTACTGCTCAAGGAATCACAAGTAAGTACTCTAATCCCTTCTCTTTAGCTTTTTGTTTTAATTTTCGATTTTAGAAATAAATGTGGTTAGGATTAGGATTAGAAGACCATTGGGATTGATTACTGTTAGGAATTAGAAAATGAATGGATATAATGTGGTTTGGAAAGGGGTTGCTGTTGTGCAACCCCTGTTATTTTTTCAAAACTGCGCATCCCACGCGTAGCGTCCCACTGACGCGTAGCGTGAGGATGAACTGTAAGCCCACGCGTAGCGTCCCACTGACGCGTAGCGTGGGCAGAACAGGCTGATGCGTAGCGTCACACCACGCGTAGCGTCAGCCTCTGTTTTTAAAAACTTGCTGTTTGTTTGCTGTTTGCTGTTTTCTTTTGAAATTAATAAATTTTCTTAGTTTATATTTATACTTTCTTGCAACTTTGTATGAATTTTGAATAAATTGTATTTTGTTTTGTATATTATTTGAATTTATGTATGTTAATTTCTTTAAATATTAAAAATTCAAAAATATGTCGTTGTATTGCATTTTTATTTGTGAAAAATTTTAGAAAACCCAAAAATATTTTACAAATAATTGTTTGCTTGTGTGTGATTTATTTAGTGTGTTTAATTTTAAATTTTTTTACTTTTTGCAGATGGCACCTAAGAAATCCATTCCCACAGGCGGTCCCTCTAAAAGACAGAGGAAGTCCACAGACACTGACACCACTTCTGAGGATCCGGATTCTCAGAGACAGGAGGTATTGGGACCAAGGGATCCTAATAGATTTCGCACTGATGCGAAGTGGGTGAGATTTCATCAGATCAAGGGCCAGAGACTGATCTGGGAGAGGGTCCTTGATCTGAGTGCAGGAGACTATCCCGAGCTGCAGGATAGAGTACAGCAGAGGAGATGGGGACCTCTATTCTCCCTACCTACTGAGGGGGACCCCATCTTAGTGATGGAGTTTTACGCAAATGCTTATAGGACCCGCCAGGACGCACCAAATCTTGGGTAGCAGCGGACGAGTTGGGTTAGAGGCCGGCATATCTCTTATGACCGGGACACCATCAGTACCCTACTGGGTAACCCTTGGGAGCCTACTCCCGAGGATGACACTTGTTTCTGGAAGGAAAACAGAAACAAGATTCTTGCTGAGGGAGAGTTAGGATACTCCCTCGAGGAGGTTGCTCATTTTCTGAGCAAGAATGGAATCTTTTTCAACCTGAGTAGGGTTGGAAGGAGTCCATCTAACCTCCTCAAGACCCAGCTTACCCCCATAGCCCAGGCGTGGTCCCACCTCATGCTCCATAATATCACTCCTGTCACCCATCTTTCTTCCCTTCCAGTGGAGCGTTGTTGCCTCCTTTATTCTATCCTCCAGGGCCACACCATTGATATCGCAGAGCTTATCTCCAAGCAGATTCACTTTTATACCTTTGGGTATAAAGTGAATCGCCCCATACCCTTTCCTCTCATCATATCTGCCTTACTGAGGAGGCAGGGAGTCATTGTACCTTCACCTGAGTTTACTAGTTCTTCAGGGAGAGTCCCTAAAGTTCTAGTAAACAGAGATTATTTTGTGCAGCAGTGCGAGCTTCCACCACTAGAGCAGGAGGCTCAGCCCCGACCTCGGAGGAGGAGACCACCAGTGCAGCCTCCATCTGCTGATGCTGTTACACAGGGCTTTGCCCGGATGACACTTGAGCATCAGCATATGATGCAGATGATGACTGCCACTCACAGAGCTTATATTCATCTTCACGATGAATTCTATCAGTACAGGTTGCAGGGAGAGGGAGCACCTTATGTCACCCCAGCCGAGTTTGCAGCACATGTAGCTTGGCCTGGAGATTTACCCACCTACCCTGAGACTGGTGGATCTTCTAGTGCATATCATGACTCTGATGGAGATGATGAGGAGGAGGAGGAGGAGGATGATGATGATCAGATGGAGGATTGAGGATGCCATCTTCATTTATTTTGAGTACATTTATTTTTAGTTATATTTGGATTTACATTTACATTTATATTTACATTTTATATTATGGCATTTTATCATTGTGTGGTGTGTTTATTTGTTTTTGCTCAATTTTCTTTCGAGAAATAACTCTTCTTTTTTAAAAAAAAAATAAATGAATCATATTTTCGTTAGTAAATTAATTTATACACTTAGAGTTTTTACACAATAAAACCAATTTTGTTAAAATCAATTTTTGATTCTTTATAACTTAGGAATTTTGATAAATTTAATTACAATAAGTTTATTAACCATCAAGCAAATTTTAAATAACCCGGTGAGTTGAGAGATCCTTTTTACACACTTGAGGGTTTTAATCGACATATTTTCAATTTGAATTGATTTTGCTTTAATCTCTGATGTGTGTTGTTGTACAGAGAATTCGGGAAAATGATCAAGGCACATTTATTGGTGAAACGAAACCTTGGGCCAAACAGCTTACCTTGGTAAAAAGTCTTTTATCCTTTGCAAGCCCATTTGAGCCTAAAATAAAATTCTTTGGTACCCTTATAGCCTAAATTTGTTTTTACCATTCCCTATACTTGATTGATTAAAAGAGCAGTTGAAATAAATGAAAAATATTTTGAGTGTTCTCACAAAAATGGGGAGTGAAAATAAGCAACTTGATTCTTTTCAAAAAGAAAATATGGAAAAGAAAAATCAAAAAATAATGAAAAGAATCAAGTTGGGGGTATTTATTTTTCATCAATAAAAAAATAAATGAGAGTTTGGATCAAGAGAAAGCCTAAGGATTGTAAAATGCTCTTTTATGATTTCAGGTTTTTGAATTCCAAGAAAAATCATTGATTCTTGTAAACCAAGCCTCATTACAACCCGTGAAAAGACCTTGTGATTTCCGAATTAACTCTGTATAAATAACCATTGATTAGATGACAAACAAAGTTAAATTCGTTTGATTTTATGATTGATTGAGTGAAACAGGTTACCAATTGCATAGAGATAAACACTTGTGAGGTAAGCCTGAAATTCTGTTTGGTTGTTAATAGAATATTGTAAGTAATTTTATCATTAAACCTTTGTTATATTTGATATCAGTTTTTGATTATTACAAAATAGTTGAAATTGTGTAATTATTTTTTGTGGTAAATTTTCGGACTAACTTAAAAATTTGATTTCAAATTTTTATTTTCTTATTTTTCTCTCTTGCTCGAGGACGAGCAATGTCTCAAGTTGGGGGTATTTGTTAGTCCTCAAATTTTCAATAAAAGCTTAAATAAAAATTTCATAAAAATCATAAAAATTAGTTTAATTTGTTAGAAAAATAGGATTTAAATTCAATAAATGAGTGTTGTTGGAAATAATCTGCCCTTGATCAATTTTCTCTAGTTTTGCAGTGAAAAAGTTAAGAAATCAAGAGAAAATTACACTGGAGATCTGACGCGTAGCCTCACCCCACGCGTAGCATCAAGAGCTACTTTTGATGCTGACGCTACGCATCAAAGCCACGCGTAGCGTCAGTGCTGCGTTGTCTCCACTCCTACTTTTGGCCAACCACCCCACTTGGACCCAATAATGGGCACTCCACTCAGCCCAAGGGCCACCCCAATCAGCATAACTGGCCAAAACTCGTGGAAACATGTCCAAGTGGCCAGGCATGATCAAGATTAATTATTGAAAGTGGCCATTATCAAGTGTTTAATGGAGGCTGAGTCAGGGATCTGACGCGTAGCGTCACAGGGACGCGTAGCGTCAGCACCCTTGCTCAGCCCTATAAATAGGGCCATCCAACACCATTCATAGCATCCCATTCCATACACTTCTCTTCTCTTCTCTTTTGTGCTCGACTTTGAGTACTTCTTTTGTGAGTTGTAGTTCTAGAATAGTTTTCTAGATACTTGAGTGTGTTTCGGTGTATTGTGATCGTTGTATCGTGAAGTTTCCATCGTCTTCTTCGTAATGTCAAACTCTGTAAGTGTTGTTTTTACCTTTACCATGTGTAACTAATCTGTTTATGTTGGAATTGGTGAACTAATCTATTGAGTATAATGTTATGAATTCGACCTCTGCATGTTTATGATTCAAGTCCATGTTAGTATTTCAACCTTTTATTAATATGAACGTCAAACGGGAGAATGATTTTCATGTGTATCGAAACTGGTTTTATTAGTGTAAATGTCAAACGGGAGAATGATTATTTATGCCGTATTGAAACTTGTTTTGACGAAAGTAAAAAGTTGGAATACCCTTGGTATCTCAATTCTATAGGGGTTGTTAACCATTGTTGCCATAAGGCCAGGTCTTAATGCAAGTTTTTACTGAGAAAGCTCACGAGGGATCGGACTTTACGGTGAATTCTTAGAATTTATATCACGAGGGATCGGTTATAATGATTTTAAGCTGCAATGACATGAAACTTGATGATTAAGCATGCATGTCTTGAGTTCCTCATTGTTATTCTAGATTAGGGATCCAATTTCCAACATAATTTGTTTATCTGTGTTTATCTCAAGTATCTTACCTATTCTAGATTGCAACTCAACTTTTTAGATAGATTTTATTTTCTTTTTTATCCTATGAATCACTCAACCATGCTATCTTGTGAATATTGTATAAACTGTACATAAATCATTCTTTTGTTCATAATTTCCTTCATATTTACCATAGTAAGTAGAAGATTACTGTTGTTATTGGACTTTCAATCCCAGTGGAACGATATCTAAATTTCAAAAACTACAAACGATTGGTGCGCTTGCCAATTCACAAAGCCCAGTTACAACCGACGGGCCAACAGCTCCCTCAGACCATCTCAAACTGGGGCATCACCCCAGGTTCACTCTCTTTCATTCAAGGGGGCAATTCCCCAAGATTCCTTCAAAATATGTCAAACTGGGGCGTCACCCCAGGTTCACTCTCTTTCATTCAAGGGGGCAATTCCCCAAGATTCCTTCAAAATATGTCAAACTGGGGCATCACCCCAATTCCCTAAGAACCTTCAAATCATGTCAAACTCGGGCATCTCCCCAGGTTTCTTCTGTTCTAGTCAAGGGGAAATTCCCCAAGAACCTTCAAATCATGTCAAACTGGGGCATCTCCCCAGGTTTCTTCTGTTCCAGTCAAGGGGCAATTCCCCAAGAACCTTCAGTCATGTCAAACTGGGGCATCGCCATGAGCCTTTAAGTCCAGTGAGTTAATTCGGACGAGACGTCCTGTTAGCTCCTCCAATCTCTGCATTTCCATTCGCCTATTCAGGCACCCTTTACTTTCCAGTCACCTATTCAGGCACTCTTTACTTTCCAGTCGCCTATTCAGGAACCCTTTACTTTCCAGTCGCCTATTCAGGCACCCTTTACTTTCCATTCACCTATTCAGGCACCCTTTACTTTCCAATCGCCTATTCAGGCACCCTTTACTTTCCATTCGCCTATTCAGGCACCCATTACTTTCCAGTCGCCTATTCAGGCACCCTTTACTTTCTATTCGCCTATTTAGGCACCCTTTACTTTCCATTCGCCTATTCAGGCACCCTTTACTTTCTATTCGCCTATTCAGGCACCCTTTACTTTCCAGTCACCTATTCAGGCACCCATTACTTTCCAGTCGCCTATTCAGGCACCCTTTACTTTCCATTCGCCTATTCAGGCACCCTTTACTTTCCAGTCACCTATTCAGGCACCCTTTACTTTCTATTCGCTTATTCAGGTACCCTTTACTTTCCATTCGCCTATTCAGGCACCCTTTACTTTCCATTCACCTATTCAGGCACCCTTTACTTTCCATTCGCCTATTCAGGCACCCTTTATTTTCCAGTCGCCTACTTAGGCACCCTTTACTTTCCATTCGCCTATTCAGGCACCCTTTACTTTCCAGTCGCCTACTTAGGCACCCTTTACTTTCCATTAGCCTATTCAGGCACCCTTTACTTTCCATTTGCCTATTCAGGCACCCTTTACTTTCCAGTTGCCTATTCAGGCACCCTTTACTTTCCATTCGCCTATTCAGGCACCCTTTACTTTCTATTCGCCTATTCAGACACCCTTTACTTTTCAGTCGCCTATGAAGGCAACCTTTACTTTCCAGTCTACCAGGAGTCAATCCCGATCTTCTCACCTCCTGTTAACTGAAAGATTTAAGTGTCAATTCCTGGGTTTCCCCCCTCATCTGATACTTTGACAATGGTGTTCACGTCTTTACTCCCTTTCCATTTCAAAAGCAAGAAGAAACTTCATGCTTTTCTCATGGAAAAGAAGTAAAGAGGGGCATCTGTGAACACCTATTTCAGTCCGGTCGATCCGTAAGTTAAAAAAAAAAGGCTCAAAAATGATCATTTCCGAGTGAAAGGACTCGGAATGATCATTTCTGAGTAAGGGACATCCGAGTGGGATGTGGCCGAATGCTGTGTCTCCAAATAGGGAGTTTCCAAATGGGTCTCAAGTGTCAAGAAATTTCCAAATGAAGAAAAGACTTCAAGAAAAGACACAGGGAAGGGCATTCCGAGCGAAGTGGGAGTATCCGAGTGGTCAGATTGTCTAAGTTCCAAGTTCTGATTGAAAAGAAGGTCAACTCCGAGTGACAAATCTGAAGAGTTGATTAATGGTTGAAACCCTTCTGATTAAAAACAAAGCTAACTCCGAGCAAGACACCTCCGATTGAAGTAATTCCTAGTGAATGCTTCAAGCAGAGACAAGATCCGAGCAAGACACTTCCGATTGACACAAATCCAAGTAAATGCTTCAAGCAGAAACAAGATCCGAGCAAAACACTTCCGATTGACACAAATCCGAGTAAATGCTGCAAGCAGTGACAAAATCCGAGCCACATTTCACCTACTTCCGAGTCACATCCTTCAACCATTTCTGAGCCACCTTTCAGCCACTTCCGAGCCACCTTTCACCCACTTCCGAGCCACTTTTCACCCATTTCCGAGCCACCTTTAACCCAATTTCGAGGCACTTTTCACCCATTTCCGAGCCACCTTTAACCCAATTCCGAGCCACTTTTCACCCAATTCTGAGCCATCTTTTCAGCCATTTTCGAGTCACCTTTCAACTATTTCCGACCCATCTTCTCAACCATTTCCGAACTATCTTCTCAACCATTTTCGAGTCCTCTTCAGTCATTTCCGAGTCACTTTTCACTCGGTTCCGATTGAATGTTTCAACCAGAATTGTTTTGCTTGTCCAACTCCACACAGCAACCTCACACCGACCAGCAAAGCAACACCGAACAAATCTTTCACTCGGTTTTTTTGTATGAACAGCACCTTTTTCCACTCGAATTATTTCCCACTATAGGTGTATACCGACTGAAGCACTAAATCCGAGTCAGAAGGAGAAAACCGACCCCTATTTCCATTGTTCGCCTGTGTTCACTTGGATTCCACCACCCAAGTGGATCCATGAATCCTGGAGGTGACGGACAGGGGGCGGAAGTAGAGAAATTAAAAATTCCCCACCAGCCACTGTCCCCCCACTACCTGTTAGTGGCTAGGCTGGCCTCCACTCCGAGTGGAAGCCTGTGCTGTCCAAGCACTCTGCATCTTCCTATAAATACCCCATCTGAAGGAGCACAAGGGGTTGGAGGCTGGAAGGTTGGCACTTTGGTTGGATTTTCGGGGTTGAATTCTTTGAGGATCCTGGAGCCTTCATTGGAGAGAAGAAACTGTCCTAAAGCCTCCCACCGTCCTCCTCCTCAATTTTCCGCACCATTCTGCTCTTAAATCTTGACAACACCGTCCCCCTCTTCAGACCATACCGTCCAGCCCTCTCCTTAAACACCACACCGTCCAGCCCTCTCCTTTAAACACCATACCGTCTAACCCTCTCCTTTAAACCCCAACACCGTCCTTCTCCTCTAAACTCCAACACCGTCCTTCCCTTCACCACACCGTCCAACTTCCCCACACAACACCTCATCCCTTCACACCACACCGTTCTCCCCCTCCCAAACACCACCGAGCAGCACCTCTCAAATCCTCACAACACTGTCCCTGCGCCAAGCCTTCACACAGTCCCAGTGCTCTCCCCACACTCATCCTCTCAGAAAGGAGAACACTCTGGTAGGTTTCCTTCCATCACTCGGTCTCTCTTGTCCTCGTCCTCACTCGGTTTTCCTTTTTCTTACTCGATTTTCCTTGTCCTCACTCAGTTTTCCTTTTTCTCACTCGGTTTTCCTTGTCCTCACTCGGTTTTCCTTTTCTCACTCGGTTTTCCTTTTTTTCTCACTCGGTTTTTCTTTTCCCACTCGGTTCTTTCTTCTCTCACTCGGTTTTCACTCATTTTTCCCTCTCTTTTCCGAACTTACTATTTCTCTTTCTCTCTTGTAGCTTCTGCTAACCCCCTCTTTTCTGTTTTCTTTTTTTGTCCTTTACTTTTAAGTTTTACTTAAAAAGAAGAAAATTTCGTTCATCCATTTCCTAAAAAAAAACATTTAAAGAACTATGTAACCCTGATTTCTTGGTCATCCAAGAATACGTAGGAGCAGGACTTTAAATCCTGCCGGGCCCACCTTTTCCATTTTATTCCTATTTTTTATTTTCTTTATTTTTCCTTTGCAACTCGCTTTCTATCCACTTCCACGAAAATCAATTTAGACGTGACGCTTTGTTGATTTTCCCCTATCTTTGGTAGGTCATCACCACAAGGAACGGAATACTTGGGACGAGACGTCCCGCTTATCTCCTTCTCGTTTCTAACCCCGCATTTTGATTAAATCCCACGAAAATCAATTTAGACATAACGTCTTGTTGGTTTTCCCCTATCTTTGGTAGGTCATCCCATAAGGAACGGGATACTTGAGACGAGACATCCCGCTTATCTCCTTCCCATTTCTAACCCCGTATCTTAATTAAATTCTGTGAAAATCAATTTAGACGTGATGTCTTGTTGATTTTACCCTATTTCTGATAGGCCATCATCACAAGAAACGGGATACTTGGGACGAGATGTCCCGTTTATCTCCTTCCCATTTCTAACCCCGTATCCTGATTAAATTCCATGAAAATCCATTTAGACTTGACGTCTTGTTGATTTTCCCCTATTTCTGGTAGGCCATCACCACAAGGAACGGGATACTTGGGACGAGACATCCCGTTTATCCCCTTCTCGTTTCTAACCCCGTATTTTGATTAAAGGATGACTAATTTAGACGTAACGTCTTATTAGTATCCTTCCTTTTTCCTGTTTTATACCAAAGCCAAGGTTAATTTGGACGCGACGTCCTGTTGACCTATACTTCATGTCTGTTCAGTTTGTTCCTTCTGCTTTTTTACACAAAGTACAACAATAAAAGGGGAGAAATATAACATCTTTTATAAGGCTATTTATGTTGCGCATTTTCAATATTGGTACTGTTTCTGACAGGCGATGTAGGGTACTAATACCTTCCCTACTCGTAACCGACTCCCAAACTTGAATCTCATTTTTTTAAACCAGTGCTTTACTGAACTCATTTTTTTCCAATGTTTTTCCTATGGATAAAAACGTTGGTGGCGACTCCCTGTTTTCTTTCTTCGTTTTGTTTCGAGAGGGTCGGCCACGCCGTCGCGATCCAGGTCGCGACATGGATTAACCTCTACCCTTTCAGGAAACTCCATTTGTTGCCCTTACTCAAGACCAAGCATTGCAGACCCACACATCAGTTTTCACCTTTGTGCCTATTGAACACCCAGAATCAAGACGTCAGTCAACCAGAATCATATTGCCATCTATACCACCTTCACTTGCATTTGCCCCCCTCTACCTACACAAGAAATACTTCATGATGATAGTCTATGTTCAGCTTCTGATGCTGCTATGTGCTACAAGCTCGGGAAAGAACAAAGAGTTATCTTGTTGGACATACAACAAGGAAAATTGTTGACCACAATAACAAGTGGAAGAAATAAGTCTGCTTTCATTCTACCCTCTACCAAGATCCTTATTTCTCTGGACAAACTTTGTCTTCATGGTAAGCCCTACCCATCCAGAGAAGAAAAAGAACCTGTTTCAAATTTAGTTCAATTATACGTGCCTGCATGGGATGAACCCAGACCTCATAGACTCTCTGATGAGGAAGTATCCAGACTTCTACAGTCTGATCACAATACTGAGGAAGATGCTAGACGCATATGGAATTACATCTTGTGGATGATAGGTGAAGCAGAATCCAGCTCTAACAGTTTAAACCAGTCATGATATTTCTTCTCCCAAGACTCCTAAGTCTCAATGATGACCCTTATTTGTTGATTACAAAAGGGGGAGAATATTTTGGAGAATAGTCTAAGTTAAAGCTGTGTAGTTATTTTTTTTTATTTTGGAGTTTGTAACACATCTTGTATTCATAAATAAAATTATTCAATTTCTATGTCTTTAGACTTATTGATCATTCAATGCTTCAATTCTTCACTTAATACATAATTCATTCTATCTTCGAGACTTAACGTTTGTTATCAATAAATAGGGGGATTGTTAGAGTAATGTCTGAACTCATGATTGAGCAATCTTAACCCCATGTGATTTGTTAATAATACACATTAAGACTCTCAGTTAAAATAAAGTTTGTACTATTAGTTTTGTCTAACAAATTTGTTAAAGTGCGTCAGAAGTCTGTAGAGCTCCATTTGCAAAAGAAAGGAGGAGTCCATAAAAATCAATTCGCTTTTGGAATGAAGAAGTCCGCACTCCATCAAGTTTCACTGGATCAAGTCTCTTTCTGTGTCTTCAGACCACGAGAAGATTTGTGACTCTTTGAGTACTTAAAAAGGATCTTTCCTTTCCAAATATGAAGTTGCATGAACTTTCTCATGTCTTCTCTAAAGCTAGCATTAAAGAGGTAATCAACGGAAAAGTTAAAGACTTTCTCATGCCTATCAAGAAAACTGCCTCACATGTCTCAAGGTGTCAGAAAAGCTAAACCTGATCAAAATTGATAGCCTAAGGTCAACTCATATAGAGTGTACGTGCTTTCCTAAAGTACATAAGAAAAATGGATCTTTTGCTGAAGACTTTCAAAGTTGCCCAGATAAGGAAACTTCTCTGAAGCATGTGTCTGCACTCACTGACAGCATAGTCCTCAAGAGACCAACATCTTTCGAAGCTTACTAATCGATATTTTTTAAAAGGACTATAAATACAAGAATCTTCAAAATTCAAGATGGTTACGTGTTCATTCTTATACTAGAATACTCTCTTAATTTTAGAAACCAAAGTCTGAGAGACTTTTTCTTAAAGTTTCTAAGTTCTTGTATTCACTACATAAGTCCTCTTTGTAGTTCTGCTTAGTGCAGACCGTGACTTATAGTAGTTTGTAGCTCAGTGTACCCTGTAATAATTTCATATCTTTGTACGTTGAGTTATTTGATTGTAACTTCAAACACTTTCTCTACTATCACTTTGTACAATCTAGTGTGTTGCCAGAATATGTCAGTGTTGGGAAACACTATGACCTGAAGAGGCTTTTGAAAGAATACTTGGGTTTGTAGCCAGGAGTGGCTAGTGTCAAGAATACTTGGGTTTAAGCCAGAAGTGGGTGGAGTCAAGAATACTGTTGCACTGGGCTGGTGTAGATTATAAAGGAATTTTACAATAGTGGAAAATCTTTCGGTCTGAAGGGACTGGACGTAAGTTCTGAGTTGGAAGTGAACCAAGATAAATTTTGCTGTGTGTTTCTCTGCTCCTTTCTCCGGTTTGTTAAAATTGTATATTTTGCTAAAGTGGTTTGTAGATTTTTCAGAAAAAGAGTTTAAGACTTATTCACCCCCTTTCTAAGTCTAACTCTGTACCATCACCATTTTTATGTAAAACTTAAAGATGCATTGAAAAATTAGGGCCGTTTGGATTGTGAAAATGTTTTTTATTTTTATTTTTATTTTTAATTATAGAACTATCAAATTAAATGCTAATATGTTATTAATCAAATTAAATATATTTCTTAATTATTGTAATTACAAGAAAAGGAGATTTCTTAACTTCCAATTAGACAATCGTATTCTTTATGAGACATCCTTTTAAAAATATTAATTTTCTTTTTATACACACTCTGATAGACATTAACCCAAAAAACACATGAGAGAGAAAAGAATTTGAAAAATAAAAATGAAGAAAAACTCGTAACAATGGCAATGAGAGAGTTGAATTGATTCCTTGGGTGACTTATTCGGTTGTAGATGTGACTAAGAACTCATTAGTGTGACTTTTTCTTAAAAACGTGAAGGAAGAAAATCCTGAACACCACAGAAAAGATTAAATGGAGAAAGAAAAGTTAAATCATTGTCTTAGAAAAAGGGTGCAGATTAGACAACCAAAGGGTGGAAAGACTACATGCTAGGATGCATCGGTGCTCGTATTTTAAACGTATATCAATACTGGATAGCAATGGGTACAGATACACGCCCGTACTTGTAGGATTATTCCTAACCCTTTTAAGGTGTCAGGTATAGAAAGTATAATGGACATATAAAATGACTAAATTTTTTTATTGTCTAATAAAAGAGTTTCATTATTTAAGTAACAATTTTTATATTACTTTAAATCTAAAAATTAACTATAGTACCTAAAAAATTAAAATATTTCTCATATCAGCAATCTAATAATAGCATTATAGTACTATATTAATTTTAATCCAATTATTCGCTAATAGTAATAAGAAGATATGACAAAGTAATAACAGTAGTAATAGTCTAACCTATTCTCACCCCTAAAAAATGTCACAACAAACATTATTTATGTGGACCTTAGAGTTCTTAATTTTGTGATTATTTTTTTCAGCATATATAACAACTTTTAAAATTGGGCCTCATTTATGTATGCGCCCTACGCGATCGCCCACCTTACCCGCCCTTAGGGCCGGCCCTACATACTGGGTTGTCAATGTTAATTTTTCTCATAAAATGTCATACCTATTACCTGTATTCATACCGAGTACCGGTACCATAGTCTTACCTATGCAACATAGACTATTGAAACAAAGAACAGCATTAAAGGTTTCGTATGGGAAGAGGAAGATGTGAAATTTGGGGGAAATTAGATATTAGGATTTTAATTTTTTTAGTTAGGTCAAGTATCAATAAGCGTAACGTTTGTGAATCCTATTTGACATTGTCATATGTCTCTTAATGTTCATATATGGGTATTTTAATGCTAATTTAACGATCCTAACAATGATGGATCTATTTGCCTTAAGGATAAAAATAGGGGACTAAAGAAACACTTTAAATTTCTCAGGGATTGGTTTACATGATGTATACTATCTCAAGGACTGATTATGACATCCATGCCTAAATTCCTAGAATTTACCTCAGGGTCTAATAAAACTAGAGAGAATTTTTCATATTTAGAATGCCCCTGACAAATAAACCCTAAGAACCTAAGCGGTACGTAACCTTAAACAACTCAGGAACCTTTATTTGCTTTCTGGTAATCGATTACAGAAACGTTCTAATTGATTACATGTAATCGATTACAGACACCCTGTAATCGATTACGCGAGCAACTTGTGTAGGATTTCACATTTGTTCTCTGATAATCAATTACCAGTAAGCAGAGCTGTAGAATTATATAAATTTTGACCTCCGAGCCAACTTCCACAACCCCTAACTTGCCTGTTTGACCTCCAAACACTACGAAACTTTATGAGCACTATCTATGACTCATTTCAGACCCGCTTCTGTAGTCCATGCTAAAAATTCCTCTGAATCGTGGAGTCATGTAGAAAAATATGTTAGGGTCAATTTCATACAACTTCTATATCAAAACTCTATCAAACCTCATCCAACTAACAACTTCAATGCACACATAAGTTTCAAATATGCCTAGGGAGCTATTGGAACCTTCTGATGACTATGAATCCCATTGAAACTCAAAACCACCCTTCCAGTTGGCCTAATTAACCATTTCTCTTCACACACACACACACATATATATCAATCACACTAATTCACAAGCATTCATCAATCAACAAAATAACAACACCACTATCATATCCTGCCATGGAAATACAATTTCATCAATACTTTGGGTTAGTGTCATTTTACACTACATTCACAACACCTGGGCATAACATACATAATTAAGCGTCAGTATCTATTTGGCTTAAGTGTCATCCATAAGCAAAATATACACACATGCTATACTACTATAGTTATTCGACATAACTTATCATGACTGAATGTCATTTCTCATCTTATACACCTAGATAAAGCAATTCCTACCCATATCAAGTGTCACTTATCAACTACCAGAACAAGCATGCTTAAGTATTAAAACATAGATACTATAATAAACGTACTCATAAATTTAATATTATTACAAATAACATAATTTTATTCTTCATTCCTTGGCATCCCCAGCTCACTTGTCACTTGCCTCTGCAGTGTTTGTGATATACCTATCATAGGTTACTAAAAAGAAATAACAACAG
This sequence comes from Clitoria ternatea, assembly GCA_037962975.1. Taxonomy (NCBI): domain Eukaryota; kingdom Viridiplantae; phylum Streptophyta; class Magnoliopsida; order Fabales; family Fabaceae; genus Clitoria; species Clitoria ternatea. The sequence continues at coordinate 282,485,085 of CM075671.1, read as the reverse complement.
AAAGGGTGAGCACTGAACATACTAATTAATATAGAAACTCAAAATTGAAAAAGGTATAACATTAGCCTTATAATGTAAACACACTCATATATATTCACCACTTGATTAGTTAATCATTATGTAACATTTCATACCTTTATCAAACCACACATACTTAATCATCATTTACATAAATTTAGATTTCAAGCATTATAAGCCATTCATACCACAATAACAATGAACATAAAATTACATATTAATCCATCCTTAATCACTCTAAACATTCATAAACATCATATGCCACTCAGGCTACACAAGGCAATATATACATATCATTACATATATTTTCAAACACATAATGCACCATTAACTCCCATTCAGGGTTTAATTAGACTCGCTAGTATCCATATACTAAAAATGGATTGATCACTAGATGAGGGTCCTACTTAACACCTTGTGAACCCTACTTGGTCCATTGGGCTCTGCTTGGCTTTCCACCTCAACCACTGGGTCCTGTTTGACCACTAGGTAGCTTAATGGGATCCTACTTGACCATTGAAGCCAAAATAGAGGAGTGAAAATACTGTAGTACCGTCCAAACCATACAAAATCACATATGTTTAATTTTAATTTCTTCCACTAGATTAGTTAATCAATTTTATTAATATTTAGCACCATGGGTTATAAATACAATTTAATCAATCAAGGCATTCATTTTCTCAATTAGCCACTCGGGCATTCAATATCAAATAAAATGACAGCCACTCAAGCATATACCATCTCTCAATTCTCTATTTGTCCCAATTTATGTTCTCACATCAACATAAAGTCACTCAAGCATAACTAATATTCAATCACAATCTTGATCAATTACTCATATACAAATTCACATATACACTCAGATGCAATTTCATTTACAATTTCTTATACAACATCAAGTTCATCATTTTATACTTGGAAACTCATTCCAACATATATATGCTCACATATACATATTATTCACTCAATTTCAATAAAAACTAACTATCAATCTCATCAATCACCATCATGTATAATTTATGCACAATAACTCCTAGTTTTTCATTCTTAACATTACTAAATTCATGTCAAATCACACTTTAGCACTAGAAAATTATATCGATCATATCCTATAGTTAAGTTAACCATTTAATGCTAACTATATCCTTTTTTGAACGTCAATCGATGTTGAATCATATTTCTAAATTAATTAATACTCAAAACACCATCTTACATCGCTTTCAAGCTTCCGACACTTACTTTCAATGTCAGGTACGCCCAATATCTCGACTAATTTTGCTCTTGGTTCTGAGTCTTGCTTCGGTTAACATCTCGCCGATACTTAGTCCGCAACCTACGGGTACTAGAACGAAAACCCATTTGTGAAATGTCAACTCCCACTATACAAGGCTTCCATTTACAAGGCTTCCATTTACAAGCTTAAATTGTAAAATTTTCATGAAATCAAAACCTCCCCCACAATGGGTGCATGTTCGGTTTTGGAGAGGACAAATCGAAACTAGAAATTGAAACTACCTTAATGCCCACCTAGCTTCCATAACTCTAAATATACGATCAATTTCAAATTTCACCAAAAAATAGAGCTTTTATTTGGCCACCAAGCTCATGGTCATAGAGGAGAAGGAAAACGAAAATGGCTTCTATTTGTTTCTTAATGGCACACATGTGTAGAGAATAGAAGGAAGAAAACAAAATTTTGTTTTAGCCTCAACGGTATTTTGGTCCTTTTGCGATTTATTTTCCATTTTCCTTTATCTCTTTTAAATAAAATTTATCTTTTACCTTATAGTAACTCATTTTACCACCATAATTATTTTAAATATAATTCTACAAATTTAATTCAACAAAATTAATCATTTGAATTTCATCGTTTTATTTACAACCTCTAGTTAATTTATATTTAATACCCAATAATACTTAATTAAGTTTGTGAGGTAAAATAAATTAAATTTTAACATCATAGATGTTACACTGATTAGCGAGCATACTCTTTGAATAATACATGGTTATAATATAGCTAGAGATGTAAATGGGGTGGGGCGAATGTAGATTGTATACCACTTGTACTCATACTCGTTCAACTTTATGAGTACCTATACTCGTAGTTAGTTGTAAAGGGTACCAATAGGTAATTATTAATATTTAAAAAACATATAATAAAGAAGAAAATAATAATTATTGTACTAAATATAATGTTATTTTAGTATGGAATAATATAAATTAGTATTATATAATACAGTTACAACTTAATACATTAAAAATATTATCATGAATTAATATTAAATAGATTTTATCTCACTATAAAACAACAAAAATCTTAATATTTAAATATATTTAATAAAAAACAAATGCTTATAGGTATGCGGGAACCCGCAGGGCAGGTAGTATAATACTCATACTCACCCATTTAGTAAATATATGGGTACCTATTACAGGTTTACCTATAGGTATGGATATTTCTATCAAGTCTAAACATAACCCCTTGTTTAGAATAATCATAAAATTTTAAATTTCAAATTATAATAAATTAAATTTTCTAATTAGAGTTTAAGAAAATAAAAATTTAGAAATTTCAAATTAAGATTTTAAAAATAAAAAATTTATAAATATACAAATTAAATATGTATTCAATTTTACATAATTAATTTAGGTTTGGTGTGAAATTTTAAATAATATGTATAAATTAATAGTGTATTGGCAATATAGATTTTGTGATGGGATTTTATGGATGTATGATAGAGTGTATCACCATACGAGAGCTTTAAAAAGTGAGTTTATTAGAGGGGTTATGAAGTTTATTAATAAGACTATAGTGAAATCATATTACTATTTAAATGGTAGTATAAGGTGTTCTTGTGTGAGATGTATATGTTATAAGATTTTAAATAAAATTGAGGTTACATTTTACTTGTAAGAGTTTGGTTTAAAACTCAACTATTAACTTTGGACCGAGGTTTGGCTACATGAAATTTAAGAGAACAGTCATATCCTAAGTTACGAATAACTTTGACTTTTTTAATACCAATGTTGAACAACAACATACTAATGTGGAATCACATCACAAGTAAAATAAGGTAGAGGTAGTCTTAAAATTAACTTATAATTATTCTTTATTTTATTAATGCTTAATATATTTTTAAGATAACTAATGGAGGTGATGATCACTTGGATGATATTAGAAGGGGAAACTATCGATTCGTGGTGGAAGAAAAAAGTGATCCAATAGGGTGATTTACGCATGCACGTAAATTGACCTATTACCATTATAGATTGGTGTGTTGAGCTAGTCATTCAAATGATACAGACTCTTGGATGGACAGGGACCCTAAGGATATCGATATGACCCAACCTCAAGTTTAAATGATGATCGATCTATCTCTAATGGGAAAGGGCAGTGTCTGCATCATCACCATTACTATTGTCGTTAACCCCAAACTCAATAACAACAAACTCATCAAAGTCCTCAGTACCTAGCAATGACCCTCCATCGCTCTGGCCATGGATGTTGATTTATTGTTGCTTTTAGTTTCAGTTTTAGTTTTTTTAACTGAACACTATATGTATTTTTATTTGATACATCATGTTTTATTTATTATATTTATTATATATCATATGTTAATAATAATAAGGCCTGGTTTGGTATATGACTTAATGTCCCACACCAGGTTTATGTGTAGGAGTTAGGCTCCCACATGACATTTACATGGGCATCTTTGACATGAGATATTTTGCCTACGATAAACGAGAGATATTTTATGGCATTGGTTAGCAACTGTGGTTTTTCAATAGTGCAATATTGATTCCTATTTTTTCTCTTTTTTTATTTTCACTAAATTATTTAATTCATCCAATTTTTATTAAATTAAATTCTTTTTTGTTATTTTTCCATCTTACAGTGATAAATTGTTTTTTCATCCTATTTTTCATCCATGTTGTTTGTAATTACATTTTTTTTATAAATGAGCATATTTTTGACATATCCAGTTCTCAACAAAGTAATCTTTTAATGGATTTTTTTACCCACATCATCCTAATTACATGTGTTATATATTTTTATGTTTAATTTTTAAATTTTCAAAATCCTAAAGACTTATATTTAAATCTTTAATATAATGCTATTGTTTCATTGTTTAATTATTTTTAATTGCATAACATATAGAAAATAAAGTTATTTATGAGATTCATTTAAGGATCGTGAAAAGTACAAAGTGTAATTATTGAATTTAAAAAAATAATTTCTTGAATTTTAAAGATAAAAATTGATTACATATATGTATGAGATCCATCTAAAAACTATAAATATTGAATTGTATATCACCTAAATTAATGGAAAGGTCTACTGACCAACGTTCTATTATACCAGTATTAAAGAATCCAAGATCTATTACAATTCAATAAGAAAATATTTTGTCATGTTGGAACATTTTTTGTTTGTATTTATCTATTTACTTTGATTCATTTTAGATTTATTTATTTTAAATTTCATTGCTTTCCAACTACTAAATAAGTTCACAAGACTCACTCAACTTTCTTCCAGTTTTAAAAAAAATAAAGTAAATATTTTATTTGGTAGACCTTAACTTGTTATCAAATTTCAATGCAACTTCATTACCATAGAGGTAGAAACCCTTTTTTGTGTATAAAATATGTTCACTCTGAGTATATGAGGCTAAAACCCTAGAGAATTACTCTAGAAAAATAAGGTTTATTTATTAAAATGTCACTTAGCATACAAAGGGGCTTTAAGGCCTTATTTTTATAATAAAAAAAGGGGGTCTTAACTTCGGCCCAATAAACATGAGATAACAATAATCGCTTAAGATCTTAGGGAATCAGGATATTAAAGATATCTTTCCTAAAAATGGGGGAAGGGGGTTCCGTAGGACCCCCTCTCGACTCAACGGAACAAGAGCCCTCAGTCACGAACTATTGGTAAAAGGTCAGGTCGAGTGACTATACACTGAGTGGAGATGCTTTGAGAGAATTGATATCACATGTAGGTATATTGGGTGGATTGATTCTGCATGGAGGTATTCTAAGTAGTTCGATTTTAAGTGGAGATATTTTTGGGTGGCTCAGTTCCGAGTGGTTGGACATTGGGACAGGCAAATGAATCTTTCATTTGTGTATTTGCATCGTGAAGAATTCATAACATTTTCTGAGAGGGTTCAAGGGAGAACACGTGTCAGATAGTGGGTAGTTGTTGTTTCATTTCTCAAGGTGATATCTAAACGAAGTCATTTTTGCAATGATGAGGCTTTTTGTATCTCAAGGTTCTTAAATGCGTCCCTTGGATTTATAAGCGTCGCTTCAAATGTGAGTGAGTTGTTCACTACGTGTCAAAGGCAGTTGTCTTTTGTGAGACCATCGTGGCATTAAGGCCGTAGAATAAGTGATGTTGTTCCTAACCGTTAGATTTCCTGCCTATGGGTTACCTTCCCCTCGTGTATATATAGCCAAAGTCTCCTTCATTTTTTTTTACCTTTTTCACTATGATTTCTTTTGAACCCTTTTGTTCTTCTGCTCTCAACTTCTATCTCCAAGTCTTTATTCCTAGAGATGGAAAAACAGGCCAGGCCCGCCAAATTTGACGGGACGAACAAGAATTTTTAGCCCGCCTCCCGCCATGGCCCGCCATGGCCCGCCCTACTTGGCGGGCCAAAACCTTTGCGTGGCGGGCCGGCCCGACAGGCCCCCTCCAAAAAAAAAGTTATAAATATTACTAATTTATACTTTATTTTATTAAAATATATACTTTTATTTTCTAAAATTATAAAAAAGTAACATCTCTTACTATTTATACATTTCTTTTAATAATATCTTCTTTAATGTTTTTTTAAATTATTTTTCTAATTTTTAATCTTAATTTGACAAATTTTAAAAAAAATTATAATTTTAACTTTGGCGGGCCGATGGGGCGGGCCCCAAATTTCAGCCCGTTTTTTAGCGGGTCGACCCATTTTTCCATCCCTATCTATTCCTGTTTAGTTCTTCTTTTAGGTCCTTTTTTTTCTTCATCCCTAGGTAGTATTCTTCTTGACTAAAGGTCGGTTCTTCCTCTTTTTTTCTCATGTTATTGGGTTGTGGTTTTAGTAGTATTTGTTTTTTTTTTGTCCTTCATCTTGCTTTTTCAAAAAAATAGTTTTTTCTTTGAATGTATTTTCATGAGTTAGGGGGTAGGTCTTGTCTTTCTCGTGCTCCATTCGGGATAAGGACTCCGTTGCCAGGTTATGGTAAGATGAGACTTTTAATGGTTTTGTGTTAGACTCTAATGTACAGTGCTTAAGTTGTTCAACATAGGAGAGGGTTTTCCATGCCAGCACGAACCCTGAGGAATTGGATTATACCTACATATATGAAACCTTCTTCTCTTGTCTTCATTTGTCTCTTTTGTTTTCTAGTTTTAAAAGGGGTGTCTTGAACACCCTAAATGTCGTCATCTAACAGAGATGTTTGATCAGTCTTAAAAATTTCAAATAGTTATTTTTCAAAGTTTGGGTGAGTCTAGATGTGGCAGGGGAAGACTTTCTTTATTACCCGGATAGGCATCCTTTCTTTCCATTGTATTGGACTCAGGCACTTATTCAATACCGGATAAATTGGGAGGATCTGTCTCGTGCCGAGCGCGATGATGTGAAGTTCTTTATGAAAGACATAGGACACTACTTTAGTTCTTAGGCGTTAAGCTTGTTGTCCACCGACCTGGGTGCTCTGGACTCTTGGATGTGTAAGTATAGCTTTTTGTAGGCTTCTTGTCTTCATTGTTTGATTCTTGACTTGTGTCTCTTCAGGTGATATGGCTCCTCATAAAATGACTGCTCGGGATCTGAAAAAGGCTTATTAGAATGGAGGATTAGCTAGGGGCGAGTCTTCAACGACCCCCACTCTAACTGTGGTCGTATTCCTATTGCTACACCCACCGTCTCTACGTCGGCAGCTTTTCTTCGCCTTCTTATGTATGTATCTGGCCATAAGTTTGCAACTCAGGCTACTAAAAGGTAGGGGCTTCAGCAAGGATACCTTCAACGAAATTTAGAGTCTTCGTAGGGGGTGCCCTTGGGATCGTCTATAATCCAGGTGGGAGAGGCCCTGAATTTCCTGAGGTTCCCCTGATTACTCAGAAGCGCATATCCAATGAGCGTCTAGCGGCTCCTCTTAAATCTGACTATGTCACTGCCTCTCGAGAATGGGAGCATTTTGTGCTTCAAGACACTTCGGTCGAGAATCTCGCGACCTCTCTATGGGATACTCAATTTCCCTTTCCCTGATTTACTGATCGAGCTTTGGTTTTTAAGAAAGATAAGATGAAATACATGGGCTCCAACCCTGTGGCTGTTTGCCGGGTCATGGAGATGTTTGCCCTTCGAGCGGAATTGATAAGACATTACTTGGATGAGTACATTAGTGCTCAAGACAAGACTATTGTTGATTTGACTAACGTAAGGAATGCCTAGGCGAGAAAAATTCAAGAAGCTGAGGAGACTCTGAGAAAGATGGTTAAGTTAGAAGAGCGCCTGGAAGCAAAGGAGGCGACGTTGAGGCGCCATTGAAAGATGTCAAGGCAAAATTGGCAAGTTCTGAGGAGGCTCGTAAGGAGCTTGCCATGAAGGCTATGGAAGTTGATACGTCTCTGAAGAAGGCGCAAGATGCTCCGGAGTCTGCAAGGCAAGGTACCTTGGAAGTTGAGTCCAGGACTTGTTAGGAGTGCTCAGAGTGGGAGGAGAAAGTTGAAGTATTGAGTGGAAAGGTACCAGAGAAATTTGTGTCCGGGTTTAGTTTCTGTTGTGTATAAGTTTCGGCCCTGAACCCTCTTTGTAACGCCTTCTGTTACATCTCAATAAATTCTTAAAAAAATCGTAATTTTTTTTACTAAAAATATAATCATTAAAAAGAAACTATCAGAATAAATTACATACAACATTTTTGAAATACCTCATGAATATCATTAAAAATTTAAAAAGTAGTTTTACATTCCTCCAAAGAAAATAAATATTAAACATTATTAGAAAGAGAGGAAACTCCATGGCCTAAGAGCGGTTACTTAATGACATTATTTATTCATTGGACCACAGTATTCATACCAAGCTCCCTTTCTAGAACATGCTATATTTACTGCCTGGATTCTTCGATCCTTCCCTCTGTACGAACCATCAATTAAAACATATGAAACAAAAACACGGAGAAAAGAGTGAGAAATAGAATATAATATTCCTAAATGAGACATAAGCAATAAAGAGTTTTCACAAACTAGTATAATAATATCAATCACAATCACATACACAATTAATTATGAATGTATGAATGTTATGCAATGTCTACTTCATAACTTACCTATATATGTGGGCCCTTAAATTATTTTATTTACACTGGGCCAACCAGGAGTTTACATTGTTTCATAATTCCGGATAATAATAACATGAACAGCTCAACTGACATGGAAACACTTAGCAACTAGTCAGACTAAGAAGGTTTTTATTGTGAAAGTAACCGACACTAGGCAGCGACCTCAGGTCCCCTGAAGCACCCTTCCACACCCTCTCATCCTAAGGCTCGAAATTAAGCCTTCTCTAATGTATCCTCGGTTTCTATAATCCGCCCCCAGACAATATCATTTTGTTTCTCTTTGATGATTCTTGATGCATGAACTACTCGCGTATTTAGTTGGTTAAGACTTTTAGAAACTCAATTATATTATCGGGCCTACGAATCGTGACATAGTCACCCCAGTAAATTATACTTTTTTAATCACAAATCAAATCTCATCATAATTTGAGTTTCAAAGCCTTAAATATATTTCACAACCTTCCTTAGAAAATTTATAGATCAATTCAAGATCAATTACTAAAAACTCGAATTATCAATCTTTAAAACCATAGTACTTGAAAATTTTATATAATATTTTTATACATAAAATTATATATATACATTAAGAGTTTAAAGTAAAATATTAGTGAAAGATATTCTTTTCATTTAAGATTTAAATGTCTTTATATATGTATGCATGTATATAAAAAATTATTTTTATAAAATAATTTCTATTTCTTTTTATTTTTGATAAATTAACTAGAAATCTTAATTTTAGTAAATATATTTTTTAAAGATAAAAGAGATTTCAAAAAATTATGCAGTTTCATTAAAATCTAAGAAATTTCTTAAAAGTAATTTGAATAAAAATAAATAAATAAATAAATAAATAAGAGATAAGTAAATTCTTACAGAGTTTTAGCTTTCCGTCACGCTTGCTACATGTGCATTTTCTATAAAAACACAGAATAATCATTCACAAATCAATCAAATAAAAATAACACAATCATTATACAAAATCAACACAATTTATTCAAGGTGTCTTTAATTATTAAAATTCATTTTAAGTCATATTAGTCTAGTCATTATGTTAGTTGGTCCACATCAAGTCCAAAATAGTCCAATGGTCATACGGGTCCATCATAGTCCAATCAGTGCAAAGGTATAACTCAGTCCATATAAGTCCATAACAGTCCGTATAAGTCCATAACAGTCCAAATCTCAATAATACGATATGTTAGGTTGATAAATCATCCAAATATTTAAAACTTTATGTTAGGTTAATCAATGTGATTCATCTAAATATTTTAAAATTTTGAATAAATTTTATTTATTTAGTTACTTAATATGATAATAAATATTACTTTAAAATATAATAATTGTCTATAGTTAAAAGGAGTAGGGGACTCCTCTCATTATTGTAATGGTTTTTCATATTATATTCTTATCTCACTCCTCCTTACCTCTTGTATCTTGATTCGTTATTGAAAGTCCGTGTGCACCTCGTCTCCGAGTTCTAAAACATACCAATTTCATTTTAATATAGTTATCAGATGAAAATTTAGATTACTATTTGAAACAAGAAGGGTAAATAGTAATTATGCATAGTAACGGTAAGTAGTAAATTTTAAATAGTTACCATGAATAGTAATAGTAAATAGTAAATTATGAATAGTAATGATAAATAGTAAATTGTGAATAGTAACAGTAAATAGTAAAACATGAATAATAATAGTAAATAGTAAAATATGAATTGTAAAGGTAAATAATAATAGTAAATAGTAATTTACTATTTGTAATATAGTAAATTACTATTTAGAATAGTAACTTAAAATAATATTATATCCAGTATAATAATAGATTTTTAAAACGATATAAAAATAAACCTAAAAAAATATAAAAGAGAGTTATTCTTACCTTATAATTTTGACACAACCTTCTTCCAAAAATTGTTATTTCTCTCTCTTACTCCCACCACTATCTCTCTAACACTACTATATTAAGAAAATTTAATCTGAAATTGTAAATTTTTCGTTCCGAAACCTTCGATATTTATAAGCAGGAAAGTTACTGTGTATTCTATTATTTTATTATAAAAGTACTGTGCAATTTTGAAAATTTTATTCCTGGTTACTATGCAACAGTTAAAATTTTTGTTCATGCACAATGTTTTGCATAGTAAATATCGGTTGAATTAGTAAGCCAAATAGTAACCATTCACTCGGTATATTTTAAATATTCAAAATCAGTCCTTTTCGAAATTTAGCGATACTATACCAAACCTCACTAATTTTATAATAAGTAATATGAAGTTTAAATTTTAAAATCTAAAATTTTTTGTTAATAAAAATTTGTTGGCACTTTTCTAGTCTCCTTATAATTGGTAAAAATTAAGATTTTTACTCAAACTGATCATTTTTAGATAAGTCTACTTGAAATGGATTTTAAAAAATTTTCTTATAATTTAACTTCACTTTCTTATAAATATTTTTAATTTTTAAGTCACTTTAAATGAATTTAAAATTATTAAAATATATTATTTTATTAAAATTTTTCCAAATTTTCAAAAAATTCCTAAAAATCATAACTAATATGTAGGTTAAAAAGTTCTAAAGAGGTGTTACACTCTTCTTATCATATCTTAGGAGGAAGTGGATCCTTTCAAGGTAGTGATGGATGGGAAGCTCGTGGATCCCCCAAAGTCCAATGGAGAAGATGTCACTTCCGACCCTCCAGTTTCCCCTTCTCTCATTGAAGTTGAAGTTCCTCTATAGGATGCCTCATTAGTACCTCCTCCTAGCTAGCTCTTAGTTTTTGACTTGTATTCTTCTCTTTATCTTATGTAAACATTTTCTTTGGAATGAAATGTGACTTTTTATGTTGTTATCTTTTTGTTGATTTGTAGTTTTTATGATTTTCCACTCGATGTGTGTAGTGTTTCTGAGAATTTTATGCCCTCGTTCGGGGTTAACGCAAGAATGATTAACAAACGTAAGAGTGATTATTGTTTCCCCTTGATCGGGGTTTAGGACTTTAGACGTAAAATTTTTTTTGTTACTCCCCCACTCAGGGTTTTAGGACTTAAACGTAAAAAAATTGTTGTTACCCCTTCGGTCAGGGTTTTAAAACTTACACATAACAATAATTGTCGTTACCCCGTCACTCGGGGTTTTAGGAGTTACATGAAAGAATAATTGTTGTTACCCTCTCACTCAGGATTTTAGGATTTGAATGTAAGAATAATTATTGATACCCCCTCTGTCAGGGTTTTAGGACTTACATGTAAGATTAATTACCGTTACCCCTTCGCTCGAGGTTTTAGGACTTGAATGTAAGAATAAATTTCATTACCCCATCGCTCAAGGTTTTAAGATTTACATGTAAGAATAATTACTGATACCCCCCCCCCCAGTTGAGGTTTTAGGACTTAGACGTAGGAATACTTGCTAAGTTGAATCGTATTTGTATTATTGATATTTGGACGGGCCTCATTAAAACCCCTCGGGAGAAAAACCCAGTGGGAAAAACCTCTTGAGTAGGAAAAAGAGTACCCTTATTACATTCAACTATAATGCATCTTTAAGTGTGTGACATTCCATGTTCAAGGGATGCTTTTGCCTTCTAATTCTTCTAATGGGTATGCTCCTTTGTGTAACATCCCAGTTTTTAGTAGCTGTCTTAATTTTGTAAATTTTGAAGTATGGAAGTTCTGTAAGTAGTAATAAGAAAATAAAATACCCATAGGTAGTCTGTAATATCCCAAAAATTTCATTCTCGTGTATAATCATGGACTTTATCTAGGCCATTAATGATATTATCCAATTTCCGAGTGAATAATGTCTAAAATAAGACTGTCCGAGTGAAGAAAATGATCTGTTTCTGAGTGAAGGTTATGACCGAGAGAAATTCTGAGTGAAGGTTGAAATTCCGAGTGAAGGTTATGTTTTCCGAGTGAGTCATGACCGAGAGAATCACTTCCGAATGGAGTCCTGGCCTCGGAGACGTTTCTGAGTGAAGTGTGTTCGAGAGAACCACTTCTGGGTGAAAGGTCTGAGTGACTCGTCTCCGAGTGACTAGTTTCTGAGTTAAACATTTTGGAGTGACTCAATTCCGAGTCAAATGTCTTCGAATGACTCGTTTCCGAGTCAAATGTCTTCGAGTGAAACGTTCCGAGAGAAGTAATTCCGAACGAAGAAAAACTTGGTGTACTGCTCGGACCGAGATAGTTCCGAGTAATGAATTCCGTGTGGGATGGCACCAAGTGACATTTCCAAGTGGGATAAGAGATTTCTGATTTCCGCATGATATGACACCGATTGAGATAAACCGAGTGAGTCATTTTCAAGGGAAGTGTTGGAACAAAGAAACTTTGACTTCAAATGAATACGTTTTCGAGTGAATAGTTCCCAAGGAAATAAACATCCGAGTGGTGAACCCTTCATTCTATTCGTACTCGGATGTCTTGAAGTTGCCGAGAGCTTATGCTCGGGTCCGTCTGCAAGTTTGCCTGCGACTCCGAGTGATACTTCCAAGTGGAACGATTTCCGAGAGGAGTGACAACTCCGAATGATCCTTTCTATTATGATTTCCGAGTGACACACTTCCGAGAGAAGTATTTTCGAGTGAAGACTACTTCGAAGTCATAGATATATCCGAGTAGAAAATTTCTGAGTGAATCAAGTCTGAACGAAAAGTGACCGACTTTGAGAGAACACTTTTGGACAGAGATATCCGAGTGAGATGTTTCTGAATGAGTTCGGGTGAGACATTCCCGAGTGAGTTATTCTGAGAAAGGAAAGGCTATGTCCGAGTGTTTCAAGCAGAAACAGTTCCGAGCAAATGCTTTCCGAGTGGAGCAATTCTGAACGAGAGAGACTGCTGGAAACTTCTCGAAAAGAGATAAGCTGAACCAGTGCCAATTGATAGGGGATATGATCAATAGAATCCAACTGGAACAGGGCTGGAACTGTGACGCCATTCCTAACCAAAAGGTTCGCTCATGCTAGTGACCGGTCCGCTGGTTCACACAAATCCGAGTGTGTCATCACGGTCGGTTCTGGAATAATTTCGCTGAGTGAAAGACCGAGCAAGAGAGGAGTCGGTTCTGTAAAAATCTCACCCGAGTGAAAGACCAAGTGATAGGAAGCCTCGTCGAGCGAGCGAGTGTGGAAGGGAAGGATGGCCTCTGGTCGGATTTCGCTTAAGCGAGAGGGTGCCTCGCTCAAGCGAGTGCTTGAGGAAAGGGGTTACTGGAACAATTTCGCCCAAGACACATACAGGGATGTTTTACTCCAATCATAGCATCTTTTACATATTTTAATATATATCTACTTCAATCATGCAAGCTGGCGGGCGAAATGGCCAAAATACAGCTCATTTCTTATCTAAAACCTCTATTATTTCCATAATTAATGCACCTAACCTCCAGTCATGAAAAAGCTTGTCTCCCCACTTGTCTTTTGCCTTATTAAATCGATACCACACCTTTTCCAAGTCTGAATTCGAAGAACAAACCAAAAATTAGTAAAGTCTCTCTTTCTCATTTCCTTCTCTACGTACAAGTCACTTCTGATATGAAGCTAGGACAGTAAGAAGGAAACGTTTTTCAACCAATCTAAGACCCTTCATCAAGGTAAGAGGGGATAGGGTTGTGAATAAATATAGAATGGGTAGAATTGTATGCTGTTCTAGGATTCCAGATTTATTTTTGTAACTTGTTGCTCAATTTTGAAGCTGAAAACGTGTGAATTTGATTCTGCCTTTTTCATCAAAGTTGTAGATCTTTTTGTTATGTGAATTTTGAAACTTGAACCGACTGATTTGGATATGTATAGCATGAGTTATAGCCAAAATACTACAGCATGTCTGTTTGGAATACGTATCTTCTATTTTGTGCATATATTAATATTCTGGGAATTATACATACATATTTAGACTTTGATGTCTTCACAAAAGTTGTATATAATTATATTATAGAGCTATAGAAAGTAGTTTCAAGTTAAAATGATATTTGTAGCTCCAGTTATGCCAAAAATACAGAAGTATATTCATGCTAAAAACCTGCTGACATGAATTATGAATTGTATTTTTAAAACTAGGAATTTTGTGATGAGAATTAGTGTTTAGTGTCTTCATGAAAGTTTTAAATATTTGTGTTATGAGTAATTTAGAACTGGTCCCCTGCCAAAATTATTTTTGTAGCTCTAGAAACGTTGAAAATACCAACATATGTACGTTTTGTTGCTTTCTTTGAGATGGTTTAGTATACTGTGATTATGTAATGTTTCTATATGGAATTTGAAATTATGGTCTTCATAAAAGTTGTAGATAATTTTGTTATGGAACTACAGAAAGTGGAATTTCTTAAAAAGGATTTGATTTGCTCACGTTATGGTTGTTTTACTAACGTATGTTGCTATTGTAAAATTTTGAAAATTACCTATGATGTTTATTATGGATGAAAATGATATTTCCATGTGGGTAATGATTTATTTTCGCAAGGGCCATGAAGGTGTAGGGATTCATGGTTATGCTAATTCCTACTTGTGTACTTCGGTACTTGAGGGCCATGAAGGTGTAGGGATTCATGGTTATGCTAATTCCTACTTGTGTACTTTGGTACTTGAGGGCCATGAAGGTGTAGGGATTCATGGTTATGCTAATTCCTACTTGTGTACTTCGGTACTTGAGGGCCATAAAGGTGTAGGGATTCATGGTTATACTAATTCCTACTTGTGTACTTATTTTCACAAGGGCCATGAAGGTGTAGGGATTCATGGTTATGCTAATTCCTACTTGTGTCTCTATGAGACTTTTTACTGCAGTATTCCCACCAAACCAAAATGGATCCAACATGTCATCATTTGACTAAATTAAAGATTATTAAATGTATATAAACTTGTTTGGCATATTCATCATATCATTATGGTTTGTTGACTGTGTTTGTGCAATTTTACTTATTTTATACTTATTCTATATTCTGTCTCACTCTTACATTATTTTTACAGTGCATGCTACACAGAATGACGAGTGATGCAATGAATGAAGCTATTACGATTTATTGCCTGGATTTTGACTTTATTTAAATTTTAATGGGTTGTAATAGTATTATGTACCATGTACTGTAATCTTCTCCATTGCTTCCGCTATATATATATATATATAAATGTATTATGTTATTCGTTCACAACTAGCATGCATTATAATATTATGCATTTATTAATTTTTAAGTGACCTCAGAATTTAAATTACGAATTTCAAAATGATTATTTAAAAACGTGAAAAATTTGTCTCAAAAATTTTGGGGCGTCACACTTTGCCTACTACTTTCTTTACCCTGTATAAGCCTTCCCAATTAACTGTTAGTTTCCTATCTTCTCTGACCCTTCTGTTGTTGTCAGTTGTTCTTAAGACTAGGTCTCCATTATGGATGGGTCGTGGCTTGAGCATGATGTTCCACTTCTGAGCAGATTTTTGTTTGGACATTTGTATCTTGATCTAAGTTAAGTCTCACACTCCCAGACTAAGATCTAGGTATTCTCTTCTTCTTTCATTATTCTCTTCTTCGTCGTAGGAAATTCTTATGAGAAAGGGTTCTCCTAGCTCTATGGAGATCATTGTGTCTACTCCATATATGAGTCAAAATTAGGAGTTGTGTGGTAAGCCATATGGCCCCTGGTAGTTCTTTTTCCCATCTTCTTTTTTCTTATCCTAGTCTTTATTTTAACTCCTACAGTATGACTATATTGGCGACTTCAACTTCTTCATTCTTTTATAGATGTTCCACTAATGAAAACATGCGATTTATGTCCAAGTTCTTATAGAACTCAATGAAATGTTTATCTGTGAACTATCGTTTATTATTTGAGAGGATGGTATAGGAGAGTTCGTGTTTGTAGACTCTGTTCCTCCAGGTAAAGTTTCATACCTTAGACGTAGAGATGGTGGCGAATGGCTCGACCTTTATCCACTTAATAAAAAAGTTTATGGCTATTAGTAGATACTTTACTTGTCCTTTCCTTGGGGGGAATGGTCCCAATATTTTTATTTCCCATGTGTTTAAGGGCTAGGGGGAAAGGACTATGCAATGGCCCGGGGTGGTTGTGTATTCTATTAGTGTGTCTTTGGCAGGACTCATATTTTTTATGAAGTTAGAGCAGTCTGGGCGTGGAGTGGGCCAAAAGTATCCTTCTTGGAGGACCCTGGCGACTAGGGGTCATACTCCCCCGTAGTGTCCGTAAATTCCCAAGTGGAGCTCTTGCATTACATATTCTACTTGTTCTTTGTTGAGGCATTTGAAGAGTGGCAGGGTGAATCTCTTCTTGTAAAGTTATCCTCCTATTAAAGTATAGTTAGCCGAGTATGTCTGAACCTTTTTGGCCTCTGAGGAATTTACGGGTAAGGCTCATTTGGTCAAAAAATCTATTATTGGGGTCATCCATGTTTTCTCCTCGGTTGCGATGGTGATCACACTCACTTGCTTTTTGTCCTTGACAATAGGTTCTTCAAGAGTGACTTGTATAAGTGTCTTCAGGTTCCCAGCCTTCTTGGTGTTGGCGAGTTTGGACAATAGATTTTCTCTTTCATTTTCTGCTTGGGGGACATGTACTATTTTGAATAACTTGAATTCTATTACCAATGCCTTGACTTGGGAGAGGTATTTGGCGAGGGTAGGATCTTTCACTTGGTAGGCCCCTTCCACCTGTCAGGTGACTAATTGTGAGTCAGATTTTACTTGGATGCATCAGGATCCTAGGTCCAGCGCCATTCATAGCCTAGTGATGAGTGCCTTGTATTCTTCTTGATTGTTGCTTGCTTTGAATAGGAATCTCAACAACTCTTTTATGGATATTCCAGTTGGTGATTTAAGTATTATTCTTGTTTTGCTTCCTTTTCTATTCGATGATCTGTCGATCGAAAGGGTCCATAAAGCATGCTCTACGTCATATTGTTCCTTATCATCCCCCAACTCTACTATAAAATTTGCTAAAAATTATGCTTTATGGCTCTTTTCAATTCGTATCTGATTCCATACTCAGAGAGTTCTATGGCCTACGTGACTGTTTTTCCTGCTAGTTCAAGCTTCTATAGAAATTTGTTGTTGGGGTGGTCAGTTCTAACGATGATTTGGTGGCTATGAAAATAAAGTCTCAACTTTCGAGCCGCCACCATAAAGCTACATGCAAATTTCTCTACACGTTAGGTAGAAAGGCATAGACCTTTCTACAAATTTGGAAAGGAATCGGGAGAAGGCTGTAATTCTCCCAGTGCGACATTGTACTTCCCTATTGTTCTGTGGACTTTACATCTATAGGATGGCCCGGCATTGGTCTAGGTTGGCCTCTATGCCTTTATAAGTCAGCATATATCCCAGGAATTTACTGCCTTGTACTCCAAAGGAGCACTTGTCCGGGTTGAAGTGCATATTCTGTCTATTTAGCTTAGTGAATGTCTCTTCCAGGTCTTTGGTGTAATAATTTACACTTTTGATTTTTACAACCATGTCATCCACGTATACTTCCATGTTCCTACCAATCCACTTAGAAAAGATTTTGTCCACAAGTTGCTAGTATACGGCTCTCGCATTCTTCATTCCAAAAAGCATCACCCGATAATAGTAATTTGCTCCCTAGTGATGAAGGCGGGTTTTTCTTCGTCACTCGGGTCCATTCATATTTGGTTATACTCAGAATAACCATCCATGAAAGTCAGGACCTGATACCCTAAAGTACCACCCACCAAATGATCAATGTTAAGTAAAGGATAAAGGTCTCTTTGGCATACCTTATTGAGATCGGTGAAGTCCATACACATCCTCCACTTGCCATTTGCTTTTTTACCATGATCACGTTGGAAAGCCAAGTTAGGTATCTGACTTCTCAGATAAAATTGGCTGCAAGGAGTTTGTATGTTTCTTCTTTCACTATTACTCTTTTGTCAGACCGAGTTTGCGTTGTTTCTAGGCCACTAGCCTAGCCTCCCGGTCTACGTTCAACGAGTGACATATGACACTTGGGTCAATCCTGGGCATATCTGAGGGGTTCCATGCAAAGAGGTCTGCATTGACCCATAGAAAATTGACCAACGATTCTTCCAGACTCTGATCTAGCATTACACTGACTCTGGTGCATTGACCAGGACTGGTTCCGACCTGCACTAGTTTCAAAGATTCTACTAGTTGGGGCCACTTGTGTTGCCTTTTGTCTCTGGGGTCAAAACTAGGCTCAACGTCCTCTTCTGCAATGAAAGTTTCCCTAGGGTGGAAACTCTCGTGGTAGCATTCCCGAGCTATCTCAAGATTGGCACGGACAACTCCAATGCGTCCACCTTCGGGTGGGAATTTCATAGTAAGGTGGAGAGTGAAAATGATTGCATCGAGTGCATTAAGCGTTGGGCGCCCAGGTATGGCATTATAGGAGCTCGGGATGTCGACAACCAAATATTTGACCATGACTGCTTTACTATCTTTTCCTAATCCAAACATCCTCTTCAGTTTTATGTACCGCATGACTTGTACTGAGTTTCCTGTGAAGCTGAGTAGCATCCTATCGTATCTTTTGAGCCAAGTGAGAGGTAGTTTGAGTCGTTTATAGGCTTTTCAATGGAAAATGTCTGTGAAACTTCCTTGATCAACTAGCATTCTCCTAACGATGCATTCTTTTATTTCCACTGTGACCACCATTGGCTCATCTTTGTTTGGGACTTATATAGGGAGGTCCGAGTTGTCAAATGTAACGGCTTCATTGCTCAAGAGGCAATGTATAGACTTAACCTACCTTACTCCTTATGATGTGCCAACTCTATTTTTGATGAAACCACCGAAAATGGTATGGATAATTCCTTTTTCATCATTGTGTATGTTTTTGGCCTACGGGATCGAGAACACTCACGTTCCTTCCTAGGGTGTTCGCGTGGTTGCAGTTATACCTATCTCGGGGACTCCCTTTCTCGTTTCTGCCTAGTTTTTGCGATGCCTCCCCCTTCTGTGGTTGACGAACCTCTCCAAGTATCCTTACCGGATGAGGTGCTCGATTTGGTTCTTGAGCGACCAGCAATCCTCCGTGTTGTGGTTAAAACTCATGTGAAGCTTGCATAACTTGGTCCTATCAAAGCCATTTACCTGTTCCCCAAGTGAGGGGAGTTTGAGTAGCCCAAGGAAGTTTAAGTAGCCCAGTGTTGTAAACCCCATGCATGATCCATTCACGTCTGTTGTTCAAAAGGGGTAAATACGTCTATTTTAGGTTGGGGTAGGCCATGTGTCTTGGTTCTTTGTTTGGTTAGAGGTTTTTCTTTCGGGGCTCCGCTCTTATGACCCTCTGCTCAGAGTTTCCTACCTAATCGGCCTTGCATTCCTCTATGTTCATATATTGTGCTGCTCTCTGTCTGCAATCATCGATATTGAGAGGGGGTTTCTTAGCTATAGAGTCAAAATTTACCTAAGCGTAACCCTGTCTGGATTGCATGGAGGGCTACTTCCGAGCTTAGGTCTCGGGTCTAGATGGCTTGATCATTAAAACAGGCTATGAATTGTTTGAGTGTCTCTTCTACCCTGCTTTAGATTGACCAAACTATGTGAGGTCTGTTGGACCACTCGGCTAGAGGCAAACTAGGTAAGGAATTTCTCAATCAGTTCTGCAAAGCATGACACACTCCTCATAGGAATGTGAGAACCAGAGAAAAATGGATTTGGTAACGCTTATGCGGAAAGTTATGTATAGTAAGGTGTCAGATGCTGAAATGAGTAGGTTGGTTGTAAACATAGTGAGATGTTCTTTTAGGTTGCCTATCTTGTCATACTTTTCCATCGTAGGGGCTTGTAGTGCAAGGGTGTAGGGACTGCCTTTATATCCCCCGCGAATGGATGTGTCGAGTAGGGAACCGAGGATTCTGGTCTGTCTTCCTTTAAGTCATTCTCCATGTGATGTGAGAACCGTTTTACCAAGCCCCACTGTAGGCGTCAAAATGTTCACTTTGAGTGTGTAAGACTAAAACCCTAGAGATTATTGTAAGAAAATAGGGTTGATTTCTCAAAATGTCACTTAACTTACAAATGGGCTACGAGGCCTTATTTATATAATAGAAAAAAGGGAATGTTGATTTCAACCCAATTAATGTGAGATAACAATAATCGCCTAAGACCCTAAGGAATCAGGTTATTAAATATATTTTTCTTAAAAGAGGGAAAGAGGGTCCTGTGGAACCCCTTCACAACTGAGAGAAACAAAATATATATTACAACTACTAATTAAAATAAAATAGCCAATTAACAACAAATCTATGCACGTAGTGGTTAGAAAAAATATATCTAGTTACCATAGATTTTATCAACTAGATATATTAGGGACAGGAATGATTTTAGTGGCGGGTGGCCTAGTATGTTATCAATGCTAAATGGTAATAAAAATTATTCTGAAATATAGTAATTTTATGGTGAGTACTGCACTAACTAATTTCTAAAATAATTAAATCAAAGTTAATCATTTTTACGTAAATGGAAAACATATTCTTACCGAAATGCATAAGTAATTTTCATAAATAAAATTTGAGCATGTTTCGCAGTGAGATATCAAAATCAAACTGTAACTCTGCGAAGAGGCAGGAATGTACGCGTTTATACTGCAAAAGTGCAAACGGACAGCACAGATGCTTCTACAGCATCTCGCTCACCCAAATCATTTCAAATTCATAATTACCAAATCTAATTTTAAGTTAATCTCACATCTAAATAGTTTCACTACCTATATCAGCTGCAACTCGGTAATACATATTAAAATTAAGGAAAGAATCTCAACTTTACTCTCTATTAAATATACTTAATTTTTATAAAGAAAATATACTCTTTAAGATGAAAAAAAAAACATAAAATCCTCTTGCAAGAAATTCACACTATTAGTCTCTAGACCGTGGCCTTTATTGTTCAGTTTCAATGCATGGAAAATATTGTACTGGGAAAAAACTTAAATATAATTTTCTTAGAAAAAGCTTTCTAGTTCTTTTTATACCAAATTCTAAAGGCTTTTAAAAATCACAAGCGTCTAAAAAGAACTTTTCATGTGTTTTTTTCCTGTGGAAACTCATCATTCCATTATTGGTTTTCTGAACTAGCTAAACGATGAAAACAGTAACTTCCAACTTCCTTTTGTGTTTATGTTGTGTTCTCTAATATTACAAAACAGTTAATTACTTTAATATTTAAATTTATAAAACAATCTTATCACTTCAATTCAAATGATATGATATATCCAATAAAAAGAAACTTAAAAGATTGTGGTGGAAATTTATTCATTAAGAAACGGATAAAGTTTGCAGACAGAGTGGCAGGGGATATATAGCCAAACCAAAGCTCTGCCATTTGGAATTACTGTCGAGGATTCACTATGTGAATGTGAAAGAGTTTCTTAAATGCACTAAATTCAACCTATTCCACCAGGACCATCGTCCATTCCAGAAATAGCAAAATCTCTAACGCCTATTCAAATATCAAAACTTGCATTGGATATAACTCCAGATCCATTAACGATTAACCACCCCTCTAAGAAACAAACCAAATTGAGCTCACCACATATTAATTTAATTATATATCATAAACACCATGATTCATTATGATGGGTCGTCACGAATTTAACTACAGAGTCAATTACCTACACTTGAAAATATTCCAAATAACACAACAAATTAAGTCGAGTATTCTACCAACAACTAAGAAGGAAATATTAAAATAAACAATATCGATAACTAAATTACAACTAGAATTTATATTAATTAATGAAGTCATAAATTCACATATGTACCATAGCTTTGACGTTGGAATTATGTGCCTAGCAAAGAACTTTCTTTGATGATCTTGGAAGGTTTGTAGTGCAAAACGAAGATAGAAGCTAGATCGTGGGAAACATGAAAGAACCCTTGTGAAGGTGGATCTGAATTGTTGTTACTTCGTGGCACTCTCGGTTTCTTGGGAGGTGGAGGACACACCAACGGGGTCTTCAATATTTGAGATGGTGAAGTGGGTGTGTGGCACTCTTCAACAGTATCCTCCTTTAACATCTCCTTTGTTAGGTCTAGATCTTCGTTACTGACGTGTTTCAATGTCCTAGCTGAGGGAACAACGGTTCTTATAGGCGTAATTGGATGAAAATCTTCTAAAATTTCGAGACCCATCTACTCCTATTGCAATACAAATATGGTGCCAAATTAAATGGCTATTTTTTTGGAGGGGGGGGGGGGAGAGAGAGAAGGGCGTGCGGAGAGAAATTGAGAGGGTGATGATAAGAGGTGCTGAAAGAGAGACAGATATATGAGAGGGACGACAGGGTGGAAGGTAGAGATGTGTTGTGGGGGACACATGCAATGATAAAAGACGAAATGGAGAAGGAAGAATTGAAATAAAGTGACGAAATTAAAAGAATGAAAAAAACAAAAATCATACATTTAGCAACACCAAGGCGTGTTGCCTTTAAAAGTTGTAATTTTTTTTATTTGAAATAATTATCGGAAATGTTTTTTAATTCAATATAATTTTATTTCGGAGTCAACTGTAGGTATAGTTTTTTAGACAGTTGTATTCAGAATTTAATAACAGTTAAAACTTGTCACCTTTTTGATACATATATTTAACAAATAAAACTCAAAACTCATTTCATAATCTCAACCTATATTATTATTGAATATGATGAACAGTAATAATTGTTATATGAAGAGTTAAAAAGAGCAGCACAAGGTTGATCTGACAGAAAGTCACATGCATGATGGCTTAGGTACTGTTGATGAGGTCGCCCCCGCAACACTCCCGGGTTTGTCTTTGCTGATCTTTTCTTCGGTCTCTCATGCCATTTGCCTTTGCCTCGCTGTCTTTGCTTCAATCACAGCACGTTCTTGTTCTTCTTTTCCCCCTAACTTCAAGTCAACTTACTATTGCTTTTCACGTTCTTGTCTGTCTTGTTCCGCATTACTACCTTTTTTTATTATTATTCTTCTCTCCCTAATATTGTTTTCAGTTCTCATCATATGTACCCCTCTATCAAATTAATTTGGATCAGCTACACCTACATCACTTTTATTCTGTCTTAAACATTATGATTAGTTGTGCATTCAGATTGCCTTGTTAATCAAGTGAATTCGATTGAGGAAGTTACAAATGATGAAATTAGAAAAGTTGTAGGTTTAATCCATCACTAATATTAAAACAATAAAATTAACATAAGGCGATTTTCATTCAAATATATATTGATACGATCACCATAAATTTATTATGTAGTTTATCATCATTATATATAATAAAATTAACTACACAATGTATTAAATGTATAACTATTTAATTTATATATACAATACTTAATAGTAATCATGCATTAATTTGAAATCATATTTTACATATTATCAACTACCAATATATCGAGAATATACCATATACTTTTATGTTAAATGTATGCTATACTATAATTTAAATTTATACCTATTTATTATTTTAAATTTTTAATATGATATGTAAAAATTTGAATTAAAAATTAAAATTAAATTTTCAATTTTGATTTTCATTAAATACTCCAGTTGAATTTTAAATTAAAATTAAAATATAAGAAAGACTTAATATTCAATTACTGTATTTATCAATTGAGAAATATATGTAAAATTAACCAAATTATTATTAGTTATTGAAATTAAAATTTTAAAAATTTTAATAATATATGTATATACATTTTGAAATTCATTATAAATTAAAAGTTCTAAATTTCAATATAATAAATACAAATATAAAAAGTCATTATAAATTTATAACTATTAATATTTCAAAATTTTAAAATATTGTGGAATAGTGTACCTGTAAGAAGCTTTCAGTGAGAAGCGTGAGGCTTTGACCTATCTTGCAGATTGTGTGCATTGCAAGACAATGGTGAGGAATGAGTTTCAACCGATATGTCGGTTCGGTTCTGTGTGAAATATAGTAGAAAGTGAGTGACAACAACACTGAGAGTGAAGATGATGAGGAGAATAGTAAAGGAACACAAGGAGTGATGGAGGGGATATTAAGGTATAAGAGAGTATGAGTATGTGATAATGGTGATAGTGCTTACATCAATAATAATAATAATATTTAAGAATAGTAATTAATAATAAAATTTAATAATAATATTTAGTTGATAAAAATATATAATAATATTTAATAATAAAATATTATTTGATTCTTGAATAAGACTTCGGGACCCTATGGCTGATCGTATATTGACGATCTAGTCTGAGATTAGCGAACCTACAAGAAAACTAGTATAGTTCATATGAATAGTATAGTAAACCGAGGAAAGCCGGTTCGATCTTATAGGCCCCATCCGTACCTCAGTTGTCTCCCTAGTTTGGTCATACAGCCGCCATGAGTGTCCAATCTGAGTCATTCCAGTTCCAAAATATTTGTATTGAAATATACAACATTTCCCATGAAGGATTCGAGGTTCGATTCTAAACACATAAACCCCTAAATTTAATTCTAAGAACGTTGTCCTTGGTTTACACGTAGACTCGCATAGTTTTTTATGTTGGCTATAACTCTCACTCCCGATGTTAGATTTCGATATGCTTTAACTTGTTTTAAAGGGAGAAGAGAGATATACAACTTTCATGTTGTGTATTTTGCCTAATTATCACCTAAACAAGGATCACTTTTCGTAGCAAGATTGCCACAAAATAAAGCCACCTAGCATGTCCCTCCTTGCGCCACCTTGACGCCCCGCCTCCTATGGTACTGCCACATGCCTTGCCACGTGTCCATGCCAGGCTCCTTGCTTAGCCAGCAAGTTGTCTTACTTGCTCCCTAAATAACTTAGTCGCCAAGTTACTTGGCCAACAAGTTGCTTGCCCGACGAGATTTTCGCATGTACATGTATTTGATCTTGACGATTCTAGACACAAATAATCTGTATTGAAACCTTATACACCCGTCCTGGAGACACCCAACTCCAATTTGGAACTCATTGATCGCAATTCCTGAGAAAATACCTTGTGTTTGGCCCGAACACTAGTTAGTATTTTAAACATAACTTTTACCTAGAATATCAAAATCCAAAAAATCTTGTCTTGGTTTACTCCTAATGAAATTCCTTACAAGCTTCATTTAGGGCATCGAAAGCTAATTCCCAATAGATCATGCCTAGTTTGAGATTCGAGGATTTGTACCCTGAAAAACCCATTTGTTATTCGGTTATTTTTTGTTTAGTTTACGAGAAAATTCATATATAACTCTCTCCACAGACGTCTAATTCACGCAATTCTTGTCCCATAATTCTTATAACGAAATTTTTTACAACTTTCATGAAGACTCCAAGAGCTAATTTACATCACACGGGTGCAGAAAAATACATCTTTTCATTGTTTGATTGAAAAACGTCATAGCTGGACAAGTTTGTGGTATTTTCGCATAACCTCTCAGTTAAGTAAAATGATCTAGTGGAAGGGATTGCCCTAGTTAACTGAGGGTGTTACACACCCTTTTTGTCTTATTTCTTCTTTTAAAAATTTAGGCTTTTTCTTCCATTTTGCACAAATTTGTCAACTTCAATGGCTAATGTTAATTGGTATACCATTGTGTGATCTTATTTTTATATATAAAAAATGTTCACTTTTTTGTTATATTAAATATTAATTAATTTAATAGGGAAAAAGAATATGTTGATGAAACACAATCCATTTATCTAACTTATCTGAATGGTCTAAATTTTGATAAAGATGAGCGAAAAATAAAAGTCCAAATAACTGCTTATAGAATACTCTAATTATAAATCACAAAGAAGGATTTAATTACTATTGACATGGTAGCAATTGATCGAAAGGTCTACACTGTCAAAACATGTATTTAGCATGGATAATTATATATAGTATTGTCAAGAGTCATCTCACCAAAAGGGGTGAAAGTTCTTGTTATAGAAGATGATGTATGCAAAATACAAATAAAATGTAAATGTAATTATATTTGAAAATTCAATGTTTTATGGGGAAATTATAACTATTTTTGTATAACTTTTATTTAAAATTTACTTCTATATGTCATATATATATATATATATAAGTGTTAAAAATATAAGATTATACTTCAAGAGTTATATAATGTAAGATACCCTTAAAATTTTTGACACTTAAAAATTATTTATGAATATATCTTTTTAATTATATTCAAATTATAAATTATTATATCTTAAGAAACCTCAACAAAATTAAAAAAATTAAATTTTAATAACATAATATTTTTAATAATATGATTGACTATGTTGAGATAAGAATTCACTTGTAAATTTTATGATGAATATTTTCTAATAAAATTTAAATAGTTACTAAAATAGAGTTAATATTAGTTATATAAATAAAATTAATTTTCCTTTTAATCAATATATTCATAAAATGTTAATAACAATTTGTCAAGTATATTTATAGATAAGTATATCTTTAGTTTAATTTTTTACTACTATATATTATAATTGGAATCATTTATATATATCATACAAAATTAAATATAAAAATATTAAATAAATTTGTGGAACGTTGGGGGATAATTCCAGGTATTATTTAAAATGGTTGCTTTGTGTAATAATTGATGAATGGTGGGAGAGAATAAACAGAAGTATTTGTATGGTTCCTATAATTAGTGACGTTGACATTTTAGTAGTATTTTATTTCTTGAGATTTCTCGTCATCAAATAATTACAATCTTAGGTTATACAAAACATTATTTTAGTTCTAAAATTATTCATCATAAATTAATTGCATTATTGATTTCAAAAGTGTAATTAATTGAAAATAATCAATTTTAGAAACTAAATGTTAAAAAATAATATTTGATCCGGTCTCGATACCGGTATCCGTTCTACAAGATATATTTTCAACGTCATTGACCATTTGACAATGTGCAACCGGTGTCATCGGTATACATCCGGACTCTAATTCCGTATCAGGCGCTCTCCCTATACCGGTTGTCCAGGATAACACCATGACACCGGATAACATACACGTCACCATATAGAAGATAAAGGGCATTGCTACAGGGACAAGGATAAAGATTCCATTCCTTACACTATGAGCCAAAATCTGCTCACGGGAATGATCAACTTGTCCCCTAATTCCAGCCCATACTCCCTACGCTCAATATAAAATAGCCACTTGACTCAATCATACTGGCAAGTGCACAATAAAATAATAATTTATAATATTATTGGAGGTTAGTGGTTCCCCACTAACAAGTCCTCGTATAGTGAGCCAATCAGGTATAAGAACTCTCTTCATCAATGGAGAGAGGGGCCTTCGACTACTTTTTAACTTACAATTACTCTCTGAATACATTCCTCACTTAGAATACGATTACTGACTTGAGCGTCGGAGAATCTTCGCAGGTGACACCACCTTTCGCCCACATCAACGCGTGAGGACGGTGTGAAGGACCTCCAGGATGCCTAGACTGCTCTCTTACACAGAGACATCGGATACATAGACCGGATACTCACATAACCGGTCTTCAGAAACAGAATCTTCTTACTATTTGTGATTGACCCGACACCGGATCTCTTGACCCCGGTTCAGGACAGATCATTGGCACACCCGGTGGGACCCGATAAAGTTATTCCCACATCCAACAGAAGAACAGTGATTATCCATGGAAGGCGAAGCACATGACTTTGCGGAAAATCAACCTAAAGGCAGAACCAATACCAACGCCTTCAGAAAGCTTAATTTCGAATCTCAAGGGGGCAACTCAAAGAGAATGGTACCAGTGTCTAGCCCCGATCCTCGTGATGAGTTGATCAGTCAACTCCAGAAAGAACTCGCAGAATTGCGAAGAGAAAGAAGGCAGAGTGAGGACAAGGAGTCATCTCGCACAAGAGACACTCCCCATACAGCTGATGGAGAAAAATCCACAACCCTCCAATACTCAAACATCCCCACGTTTGAGGGGAGAGAACAGACCCACGATTCTGATGATGGAGCTGCTCGTGGGAAGAGGGAGCTAATTACAGCACCCCCGGTAACTTACAAACTCAAAGTTCCTTTCTCAAGGAGGCTTATGAGTATCCATATCCCCAAGCATCTACAAACCACTCAGCCACTCTCCATTAGAAAGTATAATGGCGAAACCGATCCTACTAAGCATCTTGATGCTTACGTATTTGAAGCCATGTACTTAGGGGCTGACGAAGACGTGATGTGTCGAATGTTCCCACGAACATTGTCAGAAGAGGCCCTCAGCTGGTTTAAAGGTTTGCCTTCAGGATCCATAGATTCCTGGGCTGAAATGGCAGCTGTTTTTGAAACTCACTTTGTCATCTCTAGAGATGTTCCCAGGACATCTCATACTTTAGCCCAAATCAAGCAGGGTGAGAACGAAACTTTAAAGGATTTCCTGAAGAGGTTTTACAAGGAAGCATCTCTGGTTCCTAACCTCACAGAGTCCATTAAGCTCCATATTGTTATCGAGGCATTGCAGCCAGGATCAGCCTTCGCTCTCTCACTAGCAAAAAGCCCGCCAACAATATTTGAGGAGTTTAGGAAGAAAGCCTCGAAATATGTGGGTATAGAGATGCACTTAGAGGCTATGGCTGCGAAGAAAAAACCACCAGCACCACCTTCACAACCGCGGAGAGATAAGGAGAAGATGAGGTCAGAACGCATGGAGAGGCCGTTCAACAACCCCAAAGTTAACAACTCCTCTCCTCGACGTCGAGAGAGACGTGTTAATTCCTTTAGCCATTATGCACCTCTGACGGCCAGGCCATCTCAGATTTTGAGAGAGGTAGGATGGCCAGCATTCAGCATCTATGGCATTAGGAGGCCAGCCCCTGTGAAAAGACCAGGGAATCCCCGTAAGTACTGCTATTTTCATGAACAGACAGGTCATTCCACTGATGAATGCCAAGCTCTAAAAAATGCAGTCGAAACGTTAATTAGAGAAGGCAAACTAAAGCAATACCTGTTCAAAGAAAAATCCTTTGACAGGGTAGATCGGAATGATAAAAGAGAAAGAGATCTAGACGACGGGGATGACAATAGCCGTAATCCGGTTAGAAAGTTCTCCGCTGCAGAGAAACAAAAAGGTGCAATGACTGATGACATAGCACATAGAGATGACATACCTCAGCAACAGCGTCAAGGCCGGTGTGAAGTCATTGATATGATCGCTGGAGGGTTCGCTGGGGGAGGAGCTTCAATTACAGCCCGTAAGAATCATCATAGAATGATCCTGTCTGTACAAGGAAAGCATAAAGACAATCGTCCTTACAGAGGAGGGGTTGAAGCTCCAGTAATTTCATTCTCTGATGAGGATTTCGATCCTACCGTTCCAAGTGGAGACGATGCTGTAGTCATTGTTGCAGTGATAGCCAACAAAGACGTTCGAAGAATCCTTGTTGACCAGGGAAGTTCCTGTGATGTTATTTTTTATAATTGCTTTAAAAGAATGGGTTTTAATGACTCAGACTTACAGCCTTACACACAGGAACTAACAGCTTTTAATGGTGCAAAGCAACCAACAAAGGGGTACCTTGACACCCTTATCTCTTTTGAAGGTGAGCCAGGGGCTAGAACGGTTAAATCCAGAGTGCTGGTGATTGATGTTGAATCACCATTCAACGGCATCATAGGCCGCCCCACCTTGAATGCTATAGAGGCAATCGTGTCAACTCCACACCTCCTTATCAAGTTTATCGATAAGGACAATGTTGTTTCTTCCATCCGAGGTGACCAAGAAATGACCAGATACTGTTACAACCTGAGCCTAAATATGACAAAGTTGGAGGCATCCAATAAAAAGAGGAAGCTCAACGATTGTGGAACAGCTGCTGGTTCTGTGAGCCTTGTCGATCTGGACCCTAGGGCGGAGTTGAACATTGATCCGTCCAACCCATCAAAGCCCACACCAGATGGAAGTTCTAGGGATATCGTATTGGGAGATTCTCCAGAAAAGGTCACCCATATTAATGACAAGCTAGAAGCAGAGATGGAGCATCGACTGCTGATGCTTCTGCTGGAGTTCAAAGACCTGTTTGCATGGACTACAGCCGATATGCCTGGCATAGATCCTACTTTCTGCTGTCACAAATTATCCGTCTACCTAGAGACGAGGCCGGTTGCCCAAAAGAAGAGAAGATTGGGACCAGAGAAATAGAAAGCAGCTTGTAAACAAACTGAGGAATTACTGAAAGCCGGATTTATCAAGGAAATCCGTTATTCCTCTTGGCTCTCAAATGTAGTAATGGTCCGGAAAGCTAATGGTAAATGGAGAATGTGCATTGATTATGTGGACCTTAACCGTTGCTGTCCAAAAGATCCTTACCCTCTTCCTAACATAGATCGGATGGTAGATGATTCCTCTGGTTATCAATACCTGAGCTTTATGGATGCGTACTCAGGTTACAACCAAATTCCGATGTGCGAGGAGGATCAGTAGAAGACAGCTTTCATCAATGATCGTGGTGTCTTTTGTTACACCGTTATGTCCTTCGGCCTGAAGAATGCTAGGGCCACATACCAGCGCATGATCAACAAATTGTTTGAGGGCATGCACACCAAGCTTGTTGAGGTGTACATCGACGATATCATCGTTAAGACGCCGGTTAGAGGTGATCATATTGAATACCTACGCCAAGTATTCATCCGCTTGAGAAAATATAACATAAGGCTAAACCCTTTGAAGTGCACTTTCGCTGTCCCAGCTGGGAAGTTTTTGGGTTTCATGTTAACTCAACGCGGTATCGAGGCCAATCCAGGGAAGTGCCAAACGATTCTCAACATGCAGAGTCTGAAAAATCTGAGGGAAGTCCAATCCCTAAATGGCAAAATAGCAGCCTTAGCACGGTTCATGCCAAAGATGGCTCACAGGTCACTTCCTCTGTATAAAGTGCTAAAAAAGTCCAAAAACTTTGAGTGGGGACAGGAACAAGAACAAGCATTTCAAGAGCTTAAGGAGGTGTTATCCAAACCTCCTATTCTAACGAAGCCTGACCCCGAGGACACGCTTATCTTATACTTGGCTATTTCAGATGAAGCTTTGGGCGTAGCCTTAGTAAAGGAAACTCCTGATGGACAGAGGCCAGTCTACTTCACCAACAAAACATTACAAGGCGCTGAGATCCGGTATCAAAAAATTGAAAAGGCCGCTCTCGCTGTTGTTTAGGCCTCTCGACGGTTACGTCCATATTTTCACACTCATCCAATCATGGTAAGGACGGATTTACCACTTCACTCCGTATTAATCAAACCTGACCTCGCTAGTAGGATGATCAAATGGTCCATTGAGCTCTCAGAGTTTGATATGTCTTATGAACCTCGAGGCGTTATCAAGGCTCAGGTGTTGGCTGATTTTATTGTAGAAATGACAGGGACAGACCCTACTACACCTCGTGTTCATTGGACCATCTATGTTGATGGTTCATCGAATCAAAGGGGCTCTGGAGCAGGTGTAGTTTTTGAAAGTGATGATGGTGTACACTTGGAGATCTCCCTTCATTTTAATTTCAAAACTTCCAACAACCAAGCTGAATACGAAGCCTGTTTGGCTAGGCTTCGAGCTGCGATTGACATCAGAGCTTCTGAGGCGACGCTCTGCAGTGATTCACAACTCGTGATTTCACAGATCTTGGGAGATTATCAAGCTCATGAGCCTCAACTCCAATTGTACTTAAACTGTGTCAAGGAGCTGAGAGAGAAATTCTCAAAAATGGAATTTAAACATGTTCCACGCGAAGAGAATACCAGAGCGGATATACTATCCAGACTGGCAAGTACCAAACGGCCAGGAAGCACCACAACTTTGGTCCAGAGCACATTGACATCGCCCAACATTCCTCTTTTCCCTTCTCTAAATGCCATAATGACCAATTCCCTTTACGGTGACACATGGATGGCCCCCTACATCCGTTATTTGGCCGATGGGCAGTTGCCTACAGATGAGAAGGAAAAGAAAAGGATAAGGAGGGAATTGCCATACTTCACTATGATTGATGGTAACCTTTACAGAAGGGCACTCTCCGTACCTTACTTAATTTGTCTAAGAAAGAACGAGGTACAAGGAGTTATGGAAGAAGTGCACGAAGGACAATGTGGGCACCACGCCGGAGGAAGAAGTTTGATGAGAAAAATCCTCAGGGTGGGATATTAGTGGCCCACGATGAAGCAGGATTCCATTGACTTTGTCAAGAAATGCAACGCCTGCCAAAAGTTCTCTAATCTTCACCACACACCGGCGGAAGAGCTCTTCACATCCGCTGTTCCATGGTCGTTCTACCAATGGGGATTGGATATTTTGGGCCCTTTCCCAACTACTCCTGGGGGCATCAAATACCTCATTGTAGGGGTCGATTATTTCACCAAGTGGATTGAAGCAGAGCCGGTGGTGCACATTACTTCAGCCCAAACTTGTCGTTTTATGTATGAAAATATTATAACACGATTCAGAGTCCTAGCACGGGTTGTGACAGACAATGGCACCCAATTCACGGACAGGAAGTTTACAGATTTACTCGAAGGGTTAGGAATAACCCAGATATTTTCCTCCGTCGAACATCCCCAAACCAACGGCCAAGCTGAAGTGGCCAACAGGGAGGTACTGAAAGGACTGAAGAAACGTCTTGGTGAGGCCAAGGGCGGATGGACAGACCAGTTGTGCCACGTCCTTTGGGCATATCGAACAACACCTCATTCTTCCACCAACGAATCCCCATATAGCCTGACCTATGGGGTGGAGGCAATAATACCTGTGGAATTGTAAATTGCTTCTACTAGGGTCAAGTATTTCTTTGAGGAAAGCAATAACGCTAACTTGGCATCAGAAATGGATGTCATACAAGAACTCAGAGAGGACGCATTCATTAGAGATCAAGCCATCAAAGCCAAAGTCGTCCGTCGATACAACAAACGAGTCCGATCCAGGACTTTCAACATTGGAGATTTGGTTCTGAGAAAAGCAAGTGTGGGTAACAAATTCGCTCATCAAGGCAAATTAGCCCCGAACTGGGAAGTCCCATACAGGGTATCCGAGGTCGCCGGTAAAGGCTCTTACCGCCTTGAAAATCTTGATGGCAAACTAATCCGAAACAAATGGAATACCCAGAACTTGCGTATTTATTATAGCTAGCTAATTGGAACGACATGCACTCTTTTCTCCTCATCTGAGATTGCTCAACAGAGAATTCATTATATCATGATCCCAGCTACGCTTTTATTGTAATTCTTATTTTTGTTCAATAAGAATCTCATACATCAACTTAACTTTTTCGAGTTTTTCTTATGCTATGATTTTCAGTCTATCCGGCGTGCATAAATATATTCAGGACGGATGATCTCAACTATCTATTCTGTAGTTGACGATGTAACTCCTCGAATATGTGTGGGCAATTGAAGACCTGGGCATAGTAGGATTGATTCTCTTGCAAAGACCATACCGAATCCCAGGAAAAGGGCGCAGTAGGATCAGACCTTTTCATAAGGTTGTACCGAACCCCATTCGAAGGCCCAGATTGTAGGATTAAACCGAACTCTGGGTACGGTTAGTAAGTTTGGCTGAACACCGTTGAAGGCTTGGATTGTAGGATTAAACCGAACTCCAAGTACGGTTAGTAGGTATGGCCGAACACCGGAGAAGGCTTGGGCGTAGTAAGCTGGTTCTTCTTTAAGACCACACTGAACCCCGAGTAACGGGCGCAGTAGGTTCAGGATTCGCCCTGATCCGAACCCCGTGTTGAAGACTCGGATTGTAGGATTGAACCGAACTCCGAGTACGACTAGTAGGTTTGACCGAACGTCAGTGAAGAACGGTGAATGGGTAAAATCCAACACCGAGTGAAGGCTTAGGCGTAGTAAGTTGGTTCTTATTTAAGGCCACGCTGAACCAATTGAAGCATGCTAGTAGGATTGAACTGAACGCTGTTAAAGACATGGGTTGTAGGATCAAACCGAACCCCAATCGAAGGCTTGGATTCTACGATTAAACCAAACTCCAAGTACGACAAGTAAGTTATGCCGAACTCCAAATCTCCCAGAAGTGCTTCCCCTAGGAATTCTTCACTCGGTAATGCTTTCTCTTAAAATTCCTTATCTGGAAACACCTTAACTTCAAAGTCATGTCCATAAATTATCTAGTCGGTAATGTATTACTAAAATCCGACTCATGAATTCTTTAACTGGAAATTATCACTTTGAAGTTACAATCAGGAATAATTCACTCGGGTATGTCTCTATCTGAGTCGTATTCATTCGAAGTATTTCATTCAGAAATTCTCCACCGCGCTGTGCAGGACTCGAAGATATTTCACTCGGTGATATCCCATTCAGAAATCCTTCACTCGACATCACGCCACGCGGGAGTCAGATATTTCACTCGGCGATATCCCATTCGGAAATTCTCCACTCGGTGCCACGCCACGCGGGAATCGGATATATTTCACTCGGTGATATCCTATTCGGAGATGTTTCACTCGGTATAGGTGATATCCTATTTGGAGATGTTTCATTCGGTATAACCCTTTTCGGAAATGTTTTACTCAGTGCAATCCCACGTGGAAGTGTCACATTCATAGACACATCCACTCGGGAATGTTGCACTCGGAAATTCCCAACCCGAACGAAGATTCGGATTAAAAGACTAAACCACACTTGAGTGTGGTTGTTCAGTTAAACCAAGCGCCGTTGAAGAATCACTCAGAATCTTCCACCCTGGAACGATCACTCGGAACCTTCCACCCAGGAATGGTCAATCGGATCTTTCCACCCAGAAAAGAACAATCTGAGCTTTCACTCAGAGTTATCGCTCTGGAGAGTTTCCACTTGGAGTTATCACTCTGGAGAGTCTCCACATAGAGTTATCGCTCGAGAGAATTTCCTCACGGAGTTTATCGCTCAGAAAAACTCACACTCGGAGCTATCGCTCGGAAGAGCTTCCACTCGGAAGTATCACTCGGAATTTGTTCAAAACAAAGTACCCGTCCTTGATAAAAAAGTAAGACTCGGATAAGATGTACACGCTTTTACCAAGCAACACGAGGAGGTTACAGGTAATGGAACGTCCCAGGTGACACGGTCAGAACCAACCTCACTCGGAGTCACTCACTCAGAGTCGAATATTTGCTCGGAATCACTCATTTAGAGTCAAATGTTCACTCAGAACTGATCATTCAATAATGCTTGGGGACAATATCCAACGGCTAATAAGTATTTCGAGGGATGAACACTTAGTAAACGTCGTTTTCATGATGACAACGTGCTTCCCCAAGTGGGAAACTCCCATTATGATA
The DNA here is from genome assembly GCA_037962975.1 of Clitoria ternatea. NCBI lineage: Eukaryota > Viridiplantae > Streptophyta > Magnoliopsida > Fabales > Fabaceae > Clitoria > Clitoria ternatea. The sequence goes on along the minus strand of CM075671.1, from coordinate 282,449,506 downwards.
CTTATAATCGAAAGCCTAATCATCAAAGATTAAGGTATTCTTCTTACTAAGTTTATGATTGCCAAATGTTGTGATTTAAGTAAACGACTTCATCACACTACAATTTTGATACAATATAAGATAGATAAATTCTATCTTTTCTATCAAACCAAGCTTTTGATTACTCAAGTATCCATACATGGGGACAGTATTGGTATGTTACTATCCTATTTAGTTTCTACGCATCTAAATCTGGATTAGTTCATTACACATACAATGATTTTATCAAAATTATTTTCAACAAACAGACATATAAAGGAAGTTGTCATTTTATTGATTAAATCCTGAAATACATAAGTGAATTGATTCAATAATTCGGAGCTGATCCCGGAACACATTGGATTTGATTCAATAAAAGCTATAAGACAAGGAAGGCACTATTTCTGTTGGCTTGTCTCTCCGCCCTTTCCTTTGCCTTTACCTCCGGCCTCACTCCCCCCATCACCAGGAGTAGTTCCTTCGTTGTTAGTCCGCCTAGGGATAGGAGCCAGGAGAGAAGGCTCCCTTGACTGGCCTTTGGGAAGAGGAGCCAGCTTGTACTTAGTGTTTGGCGGATCCTCCTGACGATCGTCAACAACAGCTACGAGTTTCCCTCCATGAAACTCATAAAACGGATCAATACCGTTCAAATTAAGTTCCACTTTGGGATTCCGGTATTGAATCTGACGTACAGCCAACCCGAAAGATTCCTCGACTGCTTGGACACAAATATCCATAGCTTTTTTCGCTTGAGCATTGGCAGCAGTCAAATCCGCTTTCAGAGCATTAACGTCGTCATTCGAACTTGTCAACTTTAAGCTTTTAATCTCCAAAAGCGACTCCTTTTCCCTACGAGCCCAGTCTTCAGCTCCTTGGGAGTAGACGAACTCTTTTGCCTTCAATTCCTCCCCCAGCTTGGCAGAATGCTCCTTCTCCGTACATAGGCTGGCATGGAGGTCAGAATTGACTTTTTTCTAATCAAGTACTTGGGCCTCTAGCTCGTTAACAAGATATTTTAGCCTGGAGATTTCTTCATCTTTTTGATCCCCTTCCTCTTTGGAAGCCTTCAACTGAATTTCCAAGCGGAGAATGTTCGCCCTGTCCTTCGCCAAGGCAACGGTAAGGTCGTTAACCTTGCCCGACAATTTGCTAAGTCTTTCGTTATCTTCCGACAGCCTGCGAACCGACCTCAGAAGACCGGACAGTTCCGCTAATTGCCACTATCCGGCGTCATAAGCTTGCATTATTTCTTCAGGCTCTAACGAAGTCTTCAGCTTGTACGGAGAATCAGGGATGCACTCAGGCACTGGACCCTCATACACTAAGTATAGGGCAAGATTGGAGTTGCCTGGAGGGGGACAAGAAACCCTGGGTGCAAAGTAAGAAGTTATTGGTTTGGCGCCAAAGGTAACCACATTGCTTGGGGCAGTCGGTGTTGATTCTTCTACTCCCTTTCCTTTAGAAGCCCCAGGATCAACTACCCCTTCAGAAGTTTTTGGTTTTTTAGGGTGAGGTTGAGGCTCCGTTTACTTGGAGGAGTCATTTTTTGCTTTTTTCCTTTTCTTCCCGGCCTTCTTACCCTCAACACTGGAGGTCGGTTTTTCAGATCCGCCCTCCAGTAAGGGAATATCGTCACCAGCGGATGAAGTAAGTATTATGGTCTCAACGGTAGCCTTCTTGGAATTCCGTTTTGCCTGAATATTGTTCTCAGCCGCAACGGATTTCCCTCCAGCTTTGAGCCCCTTCAACTTCTCCATCTCTTATGAGTCGGCCTCGATTTCAACTGCATAATCCGATAAAAAGACCATTAATAATAGAAGATTTCAAGGTATATGAAGAAAGACAACAACAGGAAATGAAAGGAAATTACACAAATATTCCTCGCGAGTAGTTTTTGACCCTAACAAATGCCGGCAGGAAAAGAATTTATGCGCGGTGGTGTACGCTTTCAGAGCAAACAGGACGGATATCGAAGTTGGTGATAATTCGTCCTCCTCAGTATAATAAGCCTGGGAGGTTAACAAAAAATGCTCGTGCGTCCAGGCCACGGGAAATTCATTTATCCCTTCTTTATTCAACCAAAAAATTGGATCCTCAGGCTTAATACGGATCCTGGTAAAATAAGACTTGAAGGAACGTCCATCAACTTTAGCGGAGTTGGTGTAGGACTCAAAGTTGACAATCTTGGAATAAGTTCGGAGGGTTACCAAGCTTACTCCTCCCTTCTCCTTATTTGCACGACGGACCACTTATGTGAAATAAAAAAGCATAGCGACCGTCAGCGTGAAGTTGAAGTGCTCCCCAAGCACTTCTAAAGAACGGATCAACCCCCATCCGTTGGGGTGAAGCTGAGAGGGGGCACAGTCCAAAAACCTCAAGACTCCCATCTGAAACTTCGTCAGAGGAAAACGCACACCTAAATTTAAAAAGAGGAAGTCATACATGTATATTGACCTCTCATCCGGTGTATGACATATCCGTTCTGAGGGAAAGGGAGCCAACACCATAAAACGCTCCTTGTATTTTTCCTTTTTGAAGACTGTGAAGCGAGGCTCCAACCTTGCTCCGTCCTCCCGAGCATGGATGGACGGTGTGGCGCAAAATTCATCCGCCACCCAACTATATGGACGTATCTGTTGGAACTTCACCCAGTCAATCCGGTGTGCAACTACATTACACAGTCTAGAGGCTGTCTTCAAGATATACTGTTGAGATGGTGCTCTGCTACTAGAGGTGCTTTCTCCAGTCATTTTCTTTAGCGTTAATTTAAAAACCTTCACGTTGCGATAAAAACTCACATCATCAGAGAGGTATAAATCAGCGCTCTCCTCACTCTCACTAGAAGAAGATTCTGAAGAGGGTATTATCACCCTTCGCCTTGAGTAGGATGACGCCTCCCTCTCTGAATGAAGTGGCTTTGAGTAGGAGATCACAAGGATTCTCCCACCACGACTTGAGGAAGTTTAAGACAAGGCTCTTCTTCCACTTCCCATAGGGCCAACATGGCTTGAGCCAGTAAAACCTCTCCCAAACATTTAGAAAACTTGAGGAAAATATGAGGAGACGAAGGAGAAGGTTACCTAAGAGAGAAGAAAATGGTGAATCAAATTTCACAGAGGCAAACAGAAATGTCTTCTCGAAATTTTTGCAGAGTTTCATCAGGGAAGCAAGATTGAGTGATTTCTGAATTCACTAAATATTCCTTTTATAGGGGACGAAGAGTCTCAATTACCGATTCAAAGGATATGTCGTTTACTATCAAACGACACTCCTTTTGTGAATTCAAAGTTGTCGTTTCAAATCCCAAGGCGCGAAAATGCCATCGATTCATCACAAGGCCTTCTAAATGGGCCTTAAAATTACAATTTTAGGCCCACAAAGCTCCTGAATGACGGTTATAAAGACATGCGCATTTAAGGCAATAATGGCTCGCCCACGTGATTAAAGGCATTAAATGTCCAATCATGAGAAATGTTGCAACTGTTACTCGAATACCAAGGGTTGCAAGTTTCAATAACTTTTGGGATTCTCGCGCAAGGTTTGTCCATATCCGTCCTAAGGAGCGTCGTGACAACGAAGCCTTCGTTCCAAGAACGGATATTTACATGACAACGTAATGACGAAATCTACCACGTGTTAAATAAATACTCTTCCAACGTATATGAACCGGTATCCAGACCTATTACAAACAACGTAGCTTATATGAGCAACTTTACTAGCCCCTCACACAAGCTAGGGGACAAGTAGAGTGATGATCTAGTCTCGATACCGGATTTATGAATGAAATTGAAGACTTAATCCGTACTCTTATGATTGAGATGTGTTTCCCCAGGATGAATGATCTCAATCACCTATTCTGTGATTCGATGATGTAACTCTTGGCGCGGACAATTCCCATCATTATCCTTATAATGGAAGTCTTTGAAGGCTCAATCCGTACACTTATGATTGAGATGTGTTTCCCCAGGACGAATGATCTCAATCACCTATTCTGTGATTCGATGATGTAACTTCTGGTGCGGACAATTCCCATCATCATCCTTATGATGGAAGACCCAACCATCATCTTTATATATTTTTACAGCTCCCTAAGCTCGGAACAATACCCTCACAATGGATGACATTTTTCTCTCCAAATGAGAATAATACAAATTAATATTAATCATCCGTCTTGTGACATCACTATTGTGTACAACGGATCGATTCCTCCCCAAAAGAATTGAAGGTAGTGCCCTATGACAGGTACCTACGCCTTAACATGCTTATACTTGGGGACAGTATTCATGTATATATCTATCCGTTCTAAATTTATCTATTTTAAATGATCTAATTTTCCGAGGCAATTATTTCAATCCGACCTCAAGATTAGTCATACAGAACAGATTATTGATTACTGAAACGATATATACATCTAAGTTATTTTATTCTTCACGAAGTATTGAAGAACAAATGTCTGAATGGAATTTTATTCATTCATAAAAAGCAGAATTACATGTAATTGACCAAAACCGGAGTTGATCCCGGAATACAACTTTACATATGAAAAATAACAAGACTACGGAAGGGGAACCTGCTCCTCAGTCTCTTTCTGTCCTTCCCTTTCTCCAAGGTCTTGTGTCCCTTCTTTAGGGATTTCTTCTGGAGTTTTCTCTTCTGGTGCCTTCGCACCTCCTGTAGATGAGACGTCCTCCAGCATAGGAACAGCGGAATCCGGGCCCATACTTTGACCCTCGGGAAGAGGGGGTAAACCATACAAGGACTCCGGAGGATCTTCATGTCGACCATCAACCACTGCGACTAACTTCCCTCCATGGAATTCATAGAACGGATCCATACCATAGAGGTTAAGTGACACAGTGGGGTTACGGTGGAAAACTTGGCGTATAGCTAGGCAGAAGGATTCTTCAGCAACTTGGGTGCATATATCAATGGCTTCCTTCGCCTCGGCTTTAGCCACAACCAACTCTTCCCACAACCTCGGAAGTTCTCCATCCAATCCTTGAGATTCCGTGCTCCCAGCCTTTAGACCCTCGATCTCAAGGAGGAACTTCTTCTCCTTTTGGGACCACTCCTCTGCTTGTGTAAAATAATCCTCCGCAGCAGCTTTGCTTTTATCTTTAAGCTCAGCTTGTCTAGCTTGACTGTTACGGAGTTCTTCTTTTGATTTATCAAGCATTTCTTCCTTCTCTGCTAGTTTGCCCTCCAAGTCTTTGAGTATGGTTTTAAGTTTGAAATTCTCCTTGTTCATAAGATCTCCGAACTCCTTAGACTTGGTTAGGCGATCCTCAGCTAGTTTCAGGGTAGCTTTATCTTTCTCTGCTGAGAGGTTGAGCTGTTCTACTTTATCACTCAGCTTATCAACCTTATCAGCATCATCAGCTAACAGGCTGAGCGAATTAAGCATCCCTGTGAGTTCTGCCAACTGCCATTTTCCGGCCTCACACGCCTCTTTGATTTCTTTAGGTTCAAGTGTGGGCCGGAGTTCATATAGAGGCTGAGGGAGGATCGCTGGAGTTGTCCCCCGGTATGAGAGGAAAGGAGTGAGGAACGAAGAAGTTGGAGAGGAGGTCAGACTTGATCCAAAGACCCCGGAAAGAATACCCTTATGGAGTCCAGATGAAACTCTAGCTATATACGATGTTTCTACAGCTTTGCCTTTAGAGGCCCTTGTTTTTTCGGACTCGTTGAAGGTTTGTGTTTCTTCGGTGACCTTCCTGAAGGGTCATTCTTGATCTTCCTCCTCTTCTCTATTATTTTGGGTTGACTCGCATTTGCACCAACTGAATCTCTCTCCACTAGCGGGATCTTCCCTTCTGCATCCGAGGTCAGAATGATCAACTCAGGCCGATCTTTCTTAGAATTCTCCTTTGATAGGATTTCATTCTCACCAGCCAAGGATTTCTCTCCTGCCTTCAAGATTTTCAACTTTTTCATGTCTGGAGATTTTTGTTCTATTTCACCTACATACATAAATAAAATGCATTAGCAACAAAGAATTGCTCAATACAATCAACAAAGGAGGAAAAAAGAAATAAAACGAGAATTACGTAGATATTCATCTCGGACTTCGCTCGAACTACTTAAAAGACGTCTACACAAAAATGCTTTAAAGCGTGTAGTGTATGCTTCAAGGGCGAATAACACCGTCTCCGTTTCAGTAGACAGCTCGGATAGATGAGTGTAATACGCTTGGGAGGTCAGAAGAAAGTGCTCATGAGTCCAGCTCAGAGGAAATTTATTAAGACCCTCTTCATTCTTCCAGAAGACGGGCTTATTCTTTTTAATTGATATTCGGGAGAAGAAAGACTTGAAGGATTTCCCATCAACCTTAGCCGAATCAGTATAAGATTCGAAGTTCACAAAGGAACATAGAGTCCAGAGTGTGACTAAACCGACACCGCCTTGCTTGTTAGCCCTCCGAACTACCTGAGTGTAATAGAACAACATCGCCACGGTGGGTGTGAAGTTGAAGTAGTCACCCAATACTTCTAGAGAACGGATCAATCCCCATCCGTTGGGATGAAGTTGAGAGGGTGCGCAATTTAAGAACCTTAATACACCCATCTAAAATTCGGTTAGGGGGAAATGAACTCTGAGGTAATGGAATACAAAGTCGTGCATGTACACAGAACGTTCATCCGGGACGACGTGGCAAATCCATTCTGTAGGTAGCGGTGCAAACACCCTGAACCATTTTTTCATCTCCTTCTCTGCATGAACTGTGAACCTCGGTTGAATCCGAGATCCTTCCTCATTCGCATGATGAGAAATTAAGTTTTAAATTCATCAGCTACCTAGCAGAAGGGTCATTTGGCCTGAAGATCTTCCCAGTTTAGCCGAGAGGCAACAACGCTGTACAAGCCTTCTGCTGTTCTCAGAACAATTTAATCTCCAGAAGTTCCTTCTCCAGCCATCGTCCGAATCGCGTGGATAAAAATCTTTGCTCTACGATAAAAAGTCACATCGTCAAAAGGGTAACAGTCATTACTCACCTCACTTTCTGAAGAGTGACTACAGTCAGAGGACGACCCAGAGGAAGGAATAATCACTCTCCACTGTGAGTAAGATTCCCTTTCTGAGCGACGTGACTCAGCCCTCGGAAGAATCACAGGGATTCTTCCCCCATGGTAGTTAAGGTTGCGAGAAGCTAATCTTCCCCTCCTAGGGCACATTTTTTTAGGGAAAACGGAAAAATGGAAAATGAAATTAGCAAAGGAAAGGAAATGGTTACCTAAGATGGTAAGGGAAGTGAAGATAGAAAGAGCTTCGCGAAACAAGCAGCAAACGTCCGTATGAAATTTTCGCAGAGTCTTGCTAAGGAATGAGAGACAAGTGATTCCCAGATTCATTAAGTGTTTCTTTTATAAGAAACGAAGAGTTTTGATTACCAACTCTTGGGTTGTGTGGTTCACGACTAAACTCGTCGATTCATAACTTAAACGACACAGTCGTTTCAAATTCATGAGCGCTAAAACAACACCGATTCACCAAAGGGCCTCTCCATTGGGCCCAGAAGTTTTAAAAATTGTAAGCCCATTAAGCCCTAGGTGACGGTTACTGAGGTACACGCCTCAGATGCAATAATTGCTCGCGCACGTGTTTAAAAGGCATTTAATGCCTAATCATGCAACGCAATTTATGCTTTACAGCCGTTACTCAAATTTCAAGAGTCTTCAGTTTTCAAAAAACTTTTGGCATTCTCATACTATGAACCTTTGTCTGAATCCGTTGTAACAACATCATGACAATGGAGCATTCATCCAGAGAACGGTTCCTCATGACATAATAATGCTGAACAACACACATGTAGAAAAACATTTCCTACATAAGTATACCGGCATCAGGACCTCTCGCCGGATGAATAGCTTATGTGAACAACTATACAGTCCCTCACACAAGCTAGGGGACATATGATCCGGTCTCGATACTGGTATCCGTTCTACAAGATATATTTTCAACGTCATTGACCATTTGACAACGTGCAACCGATGTCATCGGTATACATCCGGACTCTAATTCCGTATCAGGCGCTCTCCCTATATCGGTTGTCCAGGATAACACCATGACACCGGATAACATACACGTCACCATATAGAAGATAAAGGGCATTGCTACAGGGACAAGAATAAAGATTCCATACCTTACACTATGAGCCAAAATCTGCTCACAGGAATGATCAACTTGTCCCCTAATTCCAGTCCATACTCCCTACGCTCAATATAAAATAGCCACTTGACTCAATCATACTGGCAAGTGCACAATAAAATAATAATTTATAATATTATTGGAGGTTAGTGGTTCCCCATTAACAAGTCCTCGTATATCAAGCCAATCAGGTATAAGAACTCTCTTCATCAATGGAGAGAGGGGCCTTCGACTACTTTTCAACTTACAATTACTCTCTGAATACATTCCTCACTTGGAATACGATTACTGACTTGAGCGTCGGAGAATCTTCGCAGGTGACACCACCTTTCGCCCACATCAACGCGTGAGGACGGTGTGAAGGACCTCCAGGACGCCTAGACCGCTCTCTTACACAGAGACATCGGATACATAGACCGGATACTCACATAACCGGTCTTCAGAAACAGAATCTTCTTACTATTTGTGATTGACCCGACACCGGATCTCTTGACCCTGGTTCAGGACAGATCAATATTATTACTTCAAGTTCCAAATATAAGCAATACAACACCTTAATTCGTATGTTAGGCCAAAAGAAAATTATTAAAATTTAGGGTACATTTTTTTTATTTTTTTGTACAAGGTTTGGTACACATTGGAGTGTTTTGTGCATAATTGAAGTGGTAAATCCACCGAGGCAAAACCAATTAGTATGTCTTTGTAATCTAGGTACCTACAACTTTTATAAAAGAAAAAAAAAGACTAATTTGGCCTAGATAAGTTCTGGTGCAACATTATGTATAACTGTTATGTGAAAAAATTTTAGCAGGGACATGTTGGAGTATTTTACATATAATTTGACCTACAAAACAATGATTGAGGTGAATTCAATTGTTTTATCATTGTAGCTCAAATACCTACAACTTTTATGAAGGAAAGAAAGACTAATTTGGCTTGGATAATTCTCGATGTAACATTATACAAAACTATCATGTGGAAAATTTCAAGCAGGGACATGCTGGGGTATTTTATGCATAACTTAAACTACAAAACTTTGACCAAGGTAAATCCAATTGGTACATCTCTATAGCTCATATACCTATAACTTTTATGAAAAAAACAAAGGCTAATTCAGCCTAGATAATTTCCAATGCAATATTATGCAGAACTGTCATACGTAAGTTGTCAGCAATGGTAGAAAATGTATATTTTCTTTAGAAAGTTCAATTTACACATGTGCTTAAATTAACTAAACCTCATCCAAATGAGACCAAAATTTACCACAAGCTAGTACATACCATTTCTAAACCAATGGTCTAAGCCCCATGCTAAAATACCTTCCCGATTGAATTTCATGCGCATCAGGAGAATTAGGCCAAAAACACCTATTTTACAAACATGTAAAATTCAATTTGGATGCTTTTGGGACGAGTGCACTATACTAATACTTCAATACACTTATTTGGGACATGTACACAATCTCTTTTAGCACATCCTACCCATACAGTTCATACATGTATCAATTCAATATCTCATTGCACATGGATCACTTTCATGGCTCAACTAGGCATAACCCTATGATATACACCATTAACTAATTATACAAAACCTCCAGTGAGGCATTTAACAGATACCTATGCAAGCTATCAATTCTAATAGTGTCGACCAAGGCATATAACAATCATTCTAACTAAAAGCTATATAGTGATATATATACAATGCCAAAATGCATCTAACACTATTAATACCCTCAACATCTCACCACATTATGTCATCTGTTAAGTTCACCATGATAAACAAAATAATGGTAGGGTGAGCAACTATATGTTAAATGACAAGTATTGATCAGATTGTATCAATCACCATATCATCTAGTTAATAAATACATATAGCATCGGTTCATATTTACCATTATTAATATGGCTATAAACAATCAATCACATATTTCCATTTAACATTATCAATCACATACACAGTTGCTCGCATTCATCCATTCTTATCAACTACATTGCAGCTTACCTAGCTCAATGCTATTATATTAATATATATATATATATATATATATATATATATATATATACGGATTTGACTCTAATGATAGGATATACTGCAATATTCAATAATCAATATATATATATATATCATCTTTACCGGTATCGAACGACACGCCCATTTGTAACACCGTCACACCAAGTAACTGCGGCAACTCGACATCTAGTGTTACGGGCCAGCTCTAGAGCCCAATCTAGAGCGAGTTCCTTGAGGAACCACCATAAGATCTTTGTCTTACCATTAGGCCGTCCTCCCATTTACGACTTCTTACAGGCCTCCTACAGTCTTATGAGTAGTTTTATGCACATGCTATAACAAACATCAATAATATCATCATCGCCTCTTGGTTACCATCACTAAGGCTACCACTTGATTACCATCATTAAGGACTTTTCATTCACCAATAACATATAACATGCACATTTCATTATCAACAACAAAGCTAACCCTAGCTTATCTAGCATGATTACCATCACCATGCACTAACATTATCATAATTATCATCATCATTCGCAACACCATTAACATCATTTAATTCATTATTTATTTCGCAATAATTTGCATTTCATTATCAAGGGTGCCACCAAATCATCATCATCATTATCCATTTCACGTCATCACCATCAATATTATCCAACACAATTAATTTCATTCTTAATCATTCATCATTATCAATCAATTTTCATCTAACAATTCATCATCAATGAATTTCTACATCATTATCAACTTGAATTAACATTCAACAATTACATAACCACACATGTATTCATTCATAATTTATTCATTTAAAATATATCGCTCCTCACCTACTTGGAATTAGAAATTTTATGGCATTTCCTTATTCTAGATCGATTTCAGAATCTGACCTACAACAACTATATCGACACTCGTTGGTTAGTCAAACGTTTGTTGATTCTAACAAATTAAATTTATTTGTAACTACCCAAAACATATCTAATTACACCAATTTAAACAAACAGAGGGAAACTCAACATTTTTTATTTACCAACACCCAATGACAATGGTTTTGGAAGCGCGCCAAAGCTTTGAGTAACACCCGTAGGTTCACGCATCACCTACGACCATGGAATTGAGGGAATTTGAGATGGATTTGAGAAATTGAGCAAAATCTCCATAAGTGGCTTCATAACCTTACCTTAGGTCAAGAAGAGATTAAAGCCAAAGCTTGCATTCCTAAGTTTGCTAAATTTATGGAAGAAGAAAAAGAAAAAGAAAAAGAAGCTTTTTCCTAGCCTTGCATGAAGGAAAAAGAAGTGATGAAGTGTGGATGGAGGTAGTGGGTCACGAGTTTGGAAGAGAGGAAGAAGCTTTGGTCTCTTTTCTTTTCTTTTTTTTGTTACACATGAGGGAAAAGAGAAGTGAATTAACGAAATCATACTTTTACACATTTAATTAATTTCTGAATATAATTTGGTAACTTTAAATTACTTAACTTAGCTAGGCAAACTCATTAATTAACAAACCTTATTTCCACCCCAATTAATTAATCTCCATTAATTATTTGATTACTAACAATTTATCTATTAATCTTAAATTGAGATGTCATAAGTAAAGTAATTACATTCACACATATTAAGAATAATGGAATTGGAAGGGGTTATTTATATTAATATTAACAAATATTTAATTTAATATCTAAAAATACCCATGATATCAATTATTACATGAAGTATTAGTTGTCTTGTAAATATATATAAAAAATACATATTTGATAGATAAATATTTAATAACATTAAAAATGTATAATACAAAAAAGACATATTTAATAGATAAACATTTAATAACATTAAAAATGTAAAATTTTATTTATACTATCAAACCAAAGGATTGTAGTAAAATTTATTTATATTTAAAATCAAAGAAAGTAATAGAATAAAATATTTTTTTTCATATGGGTTTCTCATAACTGATAATCATGAATGAATAGCGAATGAAGTGATAGAAGTGTTGAAATTGAACATTCAACCAATTAATTAAGATTGAAAATGTGTTGAACCTTCAACATGGTTTGAAAACAATGGTTAACTTATCGAAACTAGTTATTTATTTCATAATTGAAAGGAGCTCAATTTCAGTGTTTGAGACTGATTAACACATCATTTAATTAAAGGCTATTAAAATCATGCAATTGAAGAATAAACTTGGAATATTCATTTTTGTTATATGTACAAGACAACCATGTTGCTTAGCAAATCCCAAAGATAATCATGAAAGTATTCCCTCAGCAGTTCTTCATTTGGCATTGGTAATTCCATTTCCATGCATTCAGATCAGATTGGTAGCAGACATTGTAATATTCCACACTACAGAAACTTTAGATCCAAACTAAATAATCATAGGCTGTACATTAAACAATAGCTGCTTAACTTACATGCCATTTTGTTTCTGAAGCAAGACATCTTATTATTTATTAATTTTCGGGCACTGTAGTAAAACTATATTTTTGTCTTTGAATGCGATCACATACTGAAAGACCATATATCCTTCCTTGGGTGCTGCTTAGCTTAATTTCAAGAAAGATTCAACATACTTTGGAGGCTTAATTATTATTTCAGTTTTTTATTTTTTAATAAATTTTAAGATAAATCTTTAATTAGTTAATTTTTTTAAAAAATTAAACTGATTTAATTAGGTTTTTTCAATTTAATATTTACTTATAAACTTTAAAGATAATTAGGAAAAGATAAATAAAGTAGAATAAGAATCTCATACATATCTTAATATAGGGGAAAGATGACCATTTGAATCAACAAAGTATATCAATTAAAAAATACTTGATAAATCATTGGCATATCATGGGAATCAAATACAATCTACTCATAGTAGCAAGACAATTATCTATTGCAAAGATCCCCCACTTAAGATAGTTTTTTCCATAATTTATAAAGGAACCTTGACTTGGCATCCTCTTTACCAACTCTAGTTGGAGGGTATTTGACCCGGATCACCATGCCTATTGGTCCAAACCATATCTGACATGGACTACTATACACACGGTTTAAATGTACCCACACTTGAGGTTAGACAACTCTCTACCAAGTATTGCATATCGATTACATGAGATTAAGTAAATGCATAAGATAGATAACTGAATTGTTCGCTATGCAGGGGGTATTCTCAATACTCTCACAACCGGTATGAAATCTCTCGGTTTCTCTCTTTTGTGTCGGTTCTGTAGGAATCCGATATTATGTTACTCTAGCTCAGTGGAAACATAGTGCCTTCAACTATAAAGTTTTGGGTTTTCCAAACATCAATTTAGGAACAGGTGGTGATGGTACCTGCAAAGGCTCTCTGATGCTTAAGTCAGTGCGAACTCTAAAGATAGCAAGGCATTAAGAGTAATAAATGACTTACTTAATATCTTATAAATTATTATATTTATAGCCTTTATGAAGGTCTAACTTGTGATTTGACATATGACAAGTGACTAGTCTGTTTTTCAGTCAAGTTACACCATTTGCCCAGAGGGTTTGACTTTCTGACAGCCTTTTTGCTAGTATCTATCAGTAGACATATCAATCATGTTGTCTGTCAACTTATGCCATCTTGCTGGATTCACACTTGTTGCCCTTGATGTCATTCCAAAGTCTGGGGGCCAGCATGGATACCAGATCAATAACAAAACCTGAAACATAGTGAAGACCATAACAAGGGCACATCGGTAACTTTACACCTTAAAAAATGATCATCTAGTATAACCATGGGATACTAGCCCCTACACAAAACCCATATCAACCCCTCCCCCCCCCCCCCACTTTGTAACACCCCCTTATATACACGAGATATATAAAAAAAAGACTTTTAGAAAGATATACATATTTATTATTCTTTATCTCGCGTATACAAGGACATATATACATCTGATTTCCTTTGAATATTGAAAGTAAAAAAAAACATTGTCTTTTAATATTTGTCCACAATGATAAAATAATTTATAGAAATCATAAGTGATAAATCATTACAGTATTATATCCGGATGAGAAAGTTTATCAAAGTTTAACCTTTACCTTGTTACAATTATCTAACTTGATATTGTAATAAGGCAAGGTAAAACTAAACTATACCTCTACCACAAATATGACCAATCATTTCCTAGTCCTTGAATCATCGAGTTTTGGAATCCTACTCTTGTCATATCTCTTCATCTATCTGATTGAGGATGAGACCACTTTTACCCTCTTGTAATTACATATCCTTCCATCTTGAACCGCTAGCTATATATTACATAACATATATTTTGGACACAAAATTCAAACAAGAAGGAGTGAAAAACAGAATATAATACTTTACAGATAAGACATAAGCATAAGGGTTTTCACAATCTAATAAAATAATATCATCCATAATCTCATACACAATTAATTATAATTGTAGGGTTTTTATACGCATAACAATCATACTTTCACTCATAACCATTCACACAGAATATCACAATCACATGTATGACATGTAATGCTTTTAATACTATCTCATTCAGTTTATGTATGTGGGCCCTTAAAGTTTTAGTTTGAACTAGGCCAATCAGGAGTTTACACTGTTCCATAATTCTGAATAATAACATAAATGCCTTCATAGCATATGAACAGCTCAACTGACGCGGAAATACTTAAAGACTAGTCAGACTGAGAAAGTTTTTATTGTGAAAGTACCTGACACTAGGGAGCGACCCCAGGTCACCTGAAGCACCCTTTCACACCCTCTCATCCCAAGGCTCGCAATTAAGCCTCCTCTAATGTATCCTCGATTTCTATAATCCGTCCCCAAGCAATATCACATCTCATTTCTCTTTAATGATTCATGATGCATGAACTACTCGCATATTTAGTTGGTTAAGACTTTTAGAAACTTAATTATTAAATACCATAAAGGTTCACAAAATTATCTCAATAAACTGTGCATTCTCATAAGTTCTTCTTTGAACTTTTGTTATACAGAAATAAATTTAGTACAGCTTCTGAATTCAGATCTCACTAAAATTGAGTTTCCAAGTCTTAAATATCTCAAAACTTTCTTTTAAAAAACTTCACATATTTACATAATCTTTCTCAGTTTGAATCCTAACTAGATTGAGTTTAGAAATCTCAACTATAACAAAATATCCTTTAGTTATTTCATTAGGGAAAACTAAAATAATTTACTTTAAACTTCTGATTACTAAAAGAAAATAATTTTTTTAGAATCATTAACTAAGAATACTTAAAACTATAAAAATTTTCTTTAATTCAAGAATTAATTATCTTAACCTTTAATTTTCATAAAATAGCTTCTTTCTAATACTAGATTTTATTCTAGAGATTAAAAATAAAGTTAATGAAAATAATTTCTAAGAAGAAATAAAAGACTAAAATAATTATAAAATACTTTCTCTTAAAACTTTAAAGAGTAAGGTAAGAAAATTCTTACTAAGTTTTAACTTTCCGTCATGCTTGCTATATGCTTAAACTTCATATCACAAGGTCATCAATCATTCATCAACCACAATCAAGTATTGTAATGTCATCAATCACAATCAAATATCATCAATCATAAATATTATCAATCATAATTACGTATCATCAATCATAATCTAATATTATAAATCACAATATCATTAATCAAAATCAAATATAGTTAATAATTAAGTCAAATCAACTAAATATCACTCATAAATATAATTTAAATTTTAATGGTTATTTAAATTAGTAGAGTTGATTTTGAGTCCTTATAGTCCATTCCTCGCACAGGTTTATATAAGTCCATATATATAATCTAGTCTTCGCATAGGTATAGTTCAGTCCATACAGGTCATAATAGTCCAAGTCCTTGCATAGGTTCAGTCCAGTTTACATAGGTTATCTAGGTATTTACATAGGTATTCAGATCAAGTTACACAAGATACTCAATTTAAAATTTATTATAAATTTTTTTAAGTTAAACAGTTATTATTTAAAATAATAATATTATTAAATTTTAAAGAAGTAGGGGACTCCTCCCATTACTCTTATGTCTTTTCATATTATATTCCTATCCCACTCCCCCTTACCTCTTGTATACTGATTCGTTATTGAAAATCCGTACGCGCCTCATCTCTGAGTTCTAAAACATACCAATTTTATTTTAATATAGTTACAAGATGAAAATTAAGATTACTACTTAAAGCAGAAATGGTAAATTTTGAATAGTGAATAGTAAATAGTAAATAGTAAATCATGAATAGTAACAGTAAATAGTAAAACATGAATAGTAACAGTAAATTGTAAATCGTGAATAGTAACAGTAAATAGTAAATCGTGAATAGTAACAGTAAATAGTAAAACGTGAATAATTTAGGTAAATGGTAATAGTAAATAGTAATTTACTATTTGAATAGTAATTTACTATTGAAATAGTATTTTACTATTCAGAATAGTAACTTAAAATAATATTATTTCCAGTATAATAATAGATTTCTAAAAACAATATGAAAATAACCCTAAAAAATATAAAAGAGAGGTATTCTTAATTTCTCTCTCTTACTTCCACCACTATCTCACTAGCACTACTATATTAAGAAAACTTAATCTGAAATTGTGAATTCTAAAGAAGAATTCCTTCGGTATTTATAGGAAGGAAAATTACTATGCATTCTATTATTTCAATATAAAAGTACTTTGCATTTTTTGAAAATTCAATCCTAGTTACTATGCACATTTTGAAAATTTCGTACATGCACAGTGTTTTGCATAGTAAATGTCGGCTGAATTATTAAGCCAAATAGTAACCTTTCACTCGGTATATATTTTAAATATTTAAAATCAGTCCTTTTTGAAATTTAGCGATATTATATCAGTTCTCACTAATTTTATGATAAGTAATATAAAGTTTAAAGTTTAAAAATCTAAAATTTTTTGTCAATAAAAATTTATTTGTATGTTTTCGATTTTTTTACGATTGGTAAAAATCAAGATTTTATTCAAACCGATAATTTTTAGATAAGTCTACTTGAAATAGATTTTAGAAAATTTTCTTATAATTTAAATTCACTTTCTTGTAAATATTTTTAATTTTAAGTAACTTTATATGAATTTAAAATTATTTAAAATATATTATTTTATTAAAATATTTCAAAAAATTCAAAAAATTCCAGAAAATCATAAATATTATGAAGATCAAAAAGTTCTAAAGAACCATAGTCTAATTCCTTCAAAATTTTATTTTAAAATTCTAATAAGAGTTAAATCACAAATATGTAAAAACATAAATATAAAAACATAAAATAAAAGTTTTGAATAATAAATATATTTAACATTCTTAATATAATTTCATTAATCAATGAATACTAATTAAGTCATTTTAAAATTCTCATTCAAAATACATAAATGTTAATGATAATAATAAACTAACTAATAGTAAGTATTTCTCATTAAAGATATATTAATATCTATTTTCTATTTGTGTTGAAAATGGGATGTTACACCACACACACACACAATCTTATCATATTCTAGTATCAACAGATTTGATTCATACAATGAAAACCTTAATTTCATACAAGACCCAATAAATCTCTTGGGCTCAAAAACCTAAAAAAACCTATAAACTAAGACTGGGCAAGAATCATCTACCTAACTTGGACTTATTAAACCGTAAAACTCGTACTTCAAATGGTTTAGATAGGTGCAAAACTAGGTTATCAAATGAGAAAAAAATGAGTTTGAGCGCTTAAGTGTGGTCGATGGTGGCCGATGAAATATTTTTTGCCCATCAATGACCGCCACCGATTGAACCACAAAAAGACTAAAGGCCTAATTTATTTAAGACCCATATCACACGTTAATAACCAAATGGAGGTGGCTAAGTATGGGTCTGAAATTAAGGTTTTCTACCTATCCTCTTTTTCTCATTCTTTATGTGGCACCTTCCTTTCTTTTTTCTTCCTTTCATGTTAGGGTTTCTACCTTTCCTTTCCCCCTCCTCAAAACCACTCACAACTTAATAACGCATATTACATATACTCATCCTTGTCCTTTTTTGACCATGCCCACACCAACCATCATTGCCTATTTGGTTGGCCTCCTACCCTATCAACTACCGAAACCCTTGAGATTGCTTTGTTATAATGTTACTCGGGGACCACTACCTAAGTATGTCATTGTGACCACTGTGCAAGTCTAGTCATGATCGTCATCAACCACCATAGATTCAACTATCATCGTGATCATCATTGAATACATTTGTCTTGTGAAGATCTAAATGCATATGTTTCTAGCTTCAAGATCTGCTTTCTGTTTTCACTTTTAAAATTTTTGTTACGTAGATCTACACATGTTTCTAGGTTTTTCTATATCTATATATTTTTTAGTTCCCTAATCTCTTGGGTTTCTCATTTTTATTAAAGTTTTAAAATCTTTACTTTTACTGTTAAGGGAAAAAACTAGCTAGGGACTTTAAGAAAAAATTATAAAATATATGATAATTGAATAGTCGTTTGAAACAGTTGATACTGAACCGACCTGTAATCCACTAAATTCGATGATTAAATTGTCAAAAATGGGCTATGATATGAAAATTTTTGTTTTGATCGGATTAGGCTTTTTTGGCCTGCAACTGACTGTTGCCCAATTCTACTATAAATAATAAGGAACCCTAAATATTAAGAAACATTATTATCATTGTAACATTTATTACTTATTTTAGTGTGTTAACTTGAGCGTCGAAGTCTCCATCTAGCCTATTCTTATGCAAAAAATGAAAAAGACAAGGAAAACAAGGGACAAGTATCTCATATTGGCTCATTAGGAAGGCAAGAAGATACTGATCCACCATCTAAACCATACCAACTCATAAGTACTTAACATATCAAATTAATATAGTTAGAAATTATTATGATACGAAATCTTGGATCTTATATTAGATAAGCCCAAAGATAAGTTAATTATTGTAATTGATATAACCTAATTTACATAGAGTAATTGAATTTGATTTTGTGATATTTTTATATCTGTTTAAGGTATCTCATGAGAAAATTAATATTATATAACTAATGTAGCTTGATTAAGATAGATCATAAAAGTTCAAGGGAAAAGTGTCCATATTTATAAATGACAAAATACTATTGGTATATGTTGAAGAAAAAGTTTGGTAAATGTCGAATCATTTTAACCAGAACTTCATGGGATTTGTTGATAATCAATATTGCGTACTCTAATTTAAATAGAGTGATATCATGTTATTATCTAATATGTGAGTTTAAGTGTTTCAGGAAAACATAAGGATTGCGTTACAAAAGATAAGGGGAGTACGCATGCCAAAACAATCTTTAAAAGTCTGGTCTCATCAATAAACCCTCTTTAATCCAAAACAAGGAAAGTCTTGAAGTCTGGAAAATCGTTCTCATAGAAAAAAATCTTTACATCTGAATACCTACCAGAATAGTTTATCTCATTCTACAAAGTCTAAACATCAAATCTTGTCTTTCTCATAAAAAGCTTCCAGACTTATCAAATGCGTCTGAATATCTTATGAATCATTGAATCCAGAATTTACTTTAAAGGAAGTTTCTTTTCAAGTCTGACTCAAGGTTATCAATGGTCAAGAAAACATTCTTGTAAGCACGCTTAAGCAAAGACCTACGAAAGGAAGAACGACAAAGCAAGGCAGTCTACGCTCTATCCAAAATAACGTCAAGTCTTTCACCCGTGTCTTAATAGATTCAAAGATTCTCTGAATAAAAGCTTCCTCCTTGGTGAAACTTACGCTACCTCTACCCTGCCTATGGTCACACACATCTCAAAGCTTTTTATTCTATAATTACGTGCTCAGAACGTCTCTCTCAGACAAAAGAAAGCCTTTTGTCCGTTGTGCAACTCAGGTAATCCCTATAAATACAACTCATTTATTAACCTTGAGGGCTTTGAATTTATTATTGTAAGAACCTCCATAATACTTACTTTTCCGTAATATCCGTACTGACTTAGGCATCAGAGAATCTTTTGCAGGAGCACCTCCGGTGTGTCCCCTTGACTTCGGTGCGGATTAAAACATCAAATTCATACCTTAACGTGAAGAGCTTAGGTCCCTGCTGGATCCGGGTATATAATATTGTTCTCCACTGAGACGGCATACAAAGTGAGTGGCTGAGAGGTTATTTTACACTCCGGTTGAAGGAGGTCAACTCTTAACCTCGGACCCCAGACTGATCACATATTAAATTACAGTTATTTTTTAATATTTAATTGTGCGTGTGAAAATTTCATGTTTGATATATAGTTTTTAAAATGTAGTTATTCCTTATTAGTATAAATTAGTTTAGTGTAATGGAAAATATCTTATATATTATTCTTTTACATTTTTTTATTAATGTGTTATTCTTAATTTTACATTAATTAATATCACCTCGAGGGCGTCAAAAAAGAAAGCATCGATATTACGAAACTTTTTTTTATACAAAATAATCAATTTTTTTTACTTAATACTATGTTTTAGTAAGCATTTCTTCTTTTCTTATACAATGAATGCAGTTAGGAACGTTAGATTACTTACATACAACATAGAAGTTTCTTTTCTTGTTAATTAGTTAAGAGTTTGTTAAGTTTGTTGCTATTCTGTTGTTATGTCTAAGTTTGTTAAGTTTGTATTGTTGTTGAGTCTTGGTCTATACTCCAAGTCTGCTGTCATATTTTTTTCATATATAAATACTTTGTATCTTACACTTGTAACTCATTTTTTGATATTGAATACTTGTGTGCTTCCCTTCTCTTTTAGAAATCTTATGACAAATGGAGAAAATTCTCTAAGAATCTCAACTTTCGTAGTATGCTATTCGAGGTCTTAGTTTAGGAGAGCGACGATTCAGAGTTTGAAGACGATTATAATTCTACTTATGTTGTCTCTGATGAGTTTGATGATGATTTTGTTGTTGGTTATATGAAGAATAGTGACCTAAAGGAAGAAGAGTCCAAGAAGATTGTGTTTGGAAGCATAAACACTTGCAAAATCCTTGCCTCGATGACTTTGTCTTCTCCTCTTTCCACCTTGTTCGATGATGTGTTCCTTTATGGTTCCATCGCCCTTCATCTAATCCCAATTCAGGTTTGGGACAAGAATCAAGATCCAAAGGAAGAAGAGTCAAAGAATCACTTTGCAAGTTACTTCCTTAAAACGCGATTACATAAGTCAACTCTAATCTTCCGGTGTTGAGAGAATGACTCACACCGGTATTATGTCATAAGCCTCATGCATGGTGTTGGCAGTTGATGTTGGGCCTCAATAGGTGTGTGATGTCGGTCTTGCATAACGGTTATTAGGTCGAATGACCCTTCTACCCATAGGCAGGTATTGAGATCAGATCAAAAATATTTTGTTTTTACTTTTATGTAATAAAAAAATAATACTTTTGGTTCTAAATATAAGCAAAAATAACCACTTTCACACATATTAACAATAATAGTTAGAGATAATTATTTGTATTAATGTTATAAAATATTTGATGTAATATACTAAAATACCCCTATATCATTTTTTATACAAACCATTAATTGTTTTGGGAATATATATAAACAGGATATATTTAGTAGACATACTTTTAATAATATTAAAAATATATAATTATATATATATATATTATAGAATAAAAAATTCAGTAGAATTTAGTTATATTTAAAATTGAAAATAGTATACGATAAGGACGTGTAATTTCTATAATAGGCGGACTAAGAAAATCTTGGCGAAGTTTACAAGAAATTAACCATCGAAGGCATCTGTACTAATCTTCAATCAAAGGCATTGATGCCTTCTTGTTTATTCACTACTATGTAGTTACCCTTTTTCGTAAGGCGTGTTAGCTTCTACAAAAGAATATTCTTTTGGTTTTTTTTTTATCTGATGTGATTTTAAAAATAATTCATTATTTTTATTTGTTGTTTAAGAAAACATTTATTATTTATTTTTAATATTTTTTTAATGAAGATGTGGAATAAATAAAGAGAGAGAAAGTTAAATGATAAAATTATATATTTTGAAACCATTTAATAATTTTTTAATACATATTTTTTAAAATTGTTTAAGATAAAAAAGTAAGAGAAAAGGAGGAGTATTAGTCAACCCAAACGCGTGTAACGGGTTTGAAGTGGATCGATTTTCTTCTTGAATTGGGATAAGCATCCAATGCGTGAAAGAATATAGAGGAAATGCTTGCTTTGGAGTGGTAGGCCACGTGTCCTACATGTGTAGCTTTCGAAAAAAAATAAGGTTATAATACTTTAACAATGCTGTAAAAAGGGATTAAAACTACTCCTCCCTTTTCAAAATCAATAAACAAATAAATGATGATATGGTGGTAAACACACATTAGAGGAATATTTTTTACTCCTATGTTAAATTGAAAGAATGTTTGACTATATTTAAGTCTGAGTAAGGTAATTTTGTTTTCGAAGTAGGCAAAGAATATCATTGAATAAATTTTAATTAGGTCAAACGCAGTTGCGTCCTTGAAGTATGTTGTTAGAGATTAATTTGAATTTTTTCATTGTATAGAAAATTTTTTATTGGAAGAGATAAATTTTACTCTTGTTTATGTTTTGATTGGATTATTTTTAGGACATGTTTAAGATTAAAAAAAACTTATTGATTAAGTCAAAACAAAAAAAAACAAAAAGAAGCAAAAAAGGAAAGTTCGAATAGGCAATTAAAAAAATAAAAGAGGAAAAAGAAAAGGTCCTTATAGAAGAGAAAAAATTTTATAGATAGAATTTTTATTAATAATAAGAAAAAAAATTAATATATGATATTTTATTTGAAAAAATGTATTTGAATGAGTTAGATATCCTTCCATGAAAATTATTAACAGATCAATTGGATTATTTTTCCTAATGAGTCTGGGATGCATTAGACTTTTTAATATATTGTAGATGAACCATAAAGGAACTAGTGAGTCTTGGATGCAATAAACTTTTAAAATCAGAGGGATAATTTCAAAACTTAAAATAAAAAATAAAAACTATCTTTCCGGTTTTGAAATGTAGTTTGCAAACTATATTGAAAATGTATTAAAAGAGATTTAAAACTGTTATATTTTATATATATTATTTTTAAATTTACTTTTAAAAATTAAATATTTAAAACTACAAGCCGCAACCATACTCCACTGAGACACTCTACTAAGATGTGAAAAAATCATTGTGGAACACTTTTAGTGAAATCAAAACTTGTTTGGTGATTGAGTGTGGAAACAAAGTTATAAAAACAAAAAAGTATAATTATTAATATTAATTATACATATTGTTTGAGATAGTCAAATTTTTGTTGAGACAACATATTTTTTTATTCCATCAACTTAACCCCAATTTGATTGACTTAACAAACACTTATTTTCTCAAAATAAACATCCTTTAAATTTTTAAAATATCTATGCTATTTCATCCATTATTTTCCTACATTGTTTCCATATTCATCTTCATTATCTTTACCCCTTAGATCCCTTTTAGGTCTCACCCAACCCAATCCCTAAAAACCTTACCTCCTCTTTTCCTTCTCCTAAAACATTAGAAACGGGTATTGATGGATATTGTTGTTCCATAGTGCCTCAAATCAATGGCATTTAAAATGATGCCGTTGGTGATGAACAAATTCCATCAGTTGCAATTGTAGGTCTAGGTGGGATTGATAAAAGAGGCAAGCACCACATTCTAGCCTAACTAAAGCATCTTGAATAAAAATTTAAATTTCTTTAGATTTATTTTTTTATTTTTAAAATGTTACTTTGCTTGTTTATTGAATGGAGGATATGACTTTTACTAAAAGTAATGGAACTTTGGTAATGTACTTTGCTATGAAACATAATTCAGATGAAAAGAAAATATAATTAAAAGAATTTAGAGGAAATGTAAAATGTATTAAGCTCAAAAATAAAAACGTGTTTACACAGTACAAGTGAGACTTTAGATAGGCAATGAGTTCAAGTAACTAGCTACTAACTATTATTATCTCTAATACTCCTCCGCAAGTTGGAAGTGTTCACACTTCAAGTTTGGAATCACAATGTAAATTCAAATAAAATCAAACAAAATACAATGAGAGATGTTTAATATAGTGGCAAAATGAATAGCCACCCAAAACATAAGCCAAAAATCAAACTTAGATGCTTAACCACCTTATAGGCAGAAGAAATAGAGACACTAGCAATGCTTAACCACCTAAAGCAAAAGCTTAAAACTCTAAGACTTAACCACCAAGAGCAGAAGCAAGAAAAGAACCAACAAAATGCTTAACCATTAAGCAGAAATCGTTCCTAAGTATTTAACCACTTAACAGAAACAAGCATGCTTAACCACCTAACAAGGCAAAAGCCAACAATCATCAATGCTTAACCACCTAAATAATAAGGTAGAAGCTGAGAATATTAAGCCATATAAGGTTGAACTAGAAGCAAATAACAAATAAGCATATCATCAAACACTTGGTGTATGAACTACAAACTGAAAGGTTGAATGTGTAACGCCCCGACCGCTTTTCAGGAATGAACGAGTCTCCCCACAGACCAACATGAGACCTTTCCAGTGTGCTTTGTCCTCAATCACACACTTCCCGAGAACTTCCCAGGAGGTCACCTGCTGGAAGCCTGCCAGGAGCCGTTCCTTGTCCGTGGCCATACATCGGCGATCACTCCCCGCCCTCAACGGCGCCAGGATGTCACATACCCACCAGCTTCTGCCTGGTTCGTCCCTGAACCATACTATACTAGGAGAGGCTAGGCGCCAGGATGTCACATGCCCACCAGCTTTCGCTGGTTTGTCCCCGAACCATACCGTACTAGGAGAGGCTAGGCTCTGATACCACTATAACGCCCCGGCCGCTTTTCAGGAATGAACGACTCTCCTCACAGACCAACACGAGACCTTTCCAGTGTGCTTTGTCCTCAATCATACACTTCCCGAGAACTTCCCAGGAGGTCACCCATCCCAGAATTACTCCAAGTTAAGCATGCCTAACTTTGGAGTCCTTAAGTGATGAACCACCGAAAAGGCTAATGCATTTGTTGGTATAGGTAGTACGATTTAATTCCTTTAAGCTATCCTCGACTGTATAGTCTCATACCTATACAATCTTTAGATCCCTCTCATTTTGGTATGTATTCGGTTCGTTCATGTGTCCCTCCCATTGGAAGCCGCTCCTTGTCCGTGCCTATGCACCGGCGATCACTCCTCGCCCTCAACAGTGCCTGGGATGTCACATTCCCCGCTGAAAGCCTGCCAGGAGTCGCTCCTTGTCCGTGCCCATGCACCGGCGATCACTCCCCGCCCTCAACAGCATCAGGATGTCACAGAATGTGCCAAAATTGGTCTCCCATAGTAGTGCAAATGAGAACCATAACCATTAAATCAACAAGGTGTAGCAACGAAAAAGGCAAAACACCAAATAATTAGTGTGCAAGAGAACGAGAAATCAACAGAAACAAATTTGTAATCAGCATCATCTACATCAAAAACATCATGAGAGACTTTCTTATCATTATACTTTCTTCAAACACCTTAGAGGCATAGTTTTCATTTGACTAAACTACAATGAAATGTATAGCGAACGAATCCCTTGTTGGAAACAAACTACCAATTTTGATCGAACAATTTGTGCAAAGGAAAACAAAATCCAAAATAGACTCATCATTTACAAAATACCATTATCTACACCAGAACCACATCCATAGGAGATTGAACAACAACCAAAGATATCAATAAACATCTTATGTGCATAAGGCTTTAAGAACACAAGCATAACTCAGTAACACTTGCATAACTCAGTAACACATAGAAGAAACACAAGTAATCAGTAAAATTAAGCAAGATAGCATATGTGAACCAAAGAAACTTCGTTAAAGAAATAATGGTGACAAATCTGGCAACTCATATTTACATAAATCAACATTAGCTAACATCAACAACTTCAGAGTGGTGATGGCAGCGACACACATGATTGTGGTGGCTGAGAGAATTACCGATGTGGATTTCTAGAGCAGGGAAAGAGTTGAACCCTTGATCAAAAGTATTTCGTCTCAAATGATACCTCTGCGAAACATGATTCTCTAATGACGCGAAATCACCAATGGAGGAAAAAGAAAGAAATAACTCAATATCGTTATTTTTCTTCTCCAATTGGAAATTTCTTGGCTAGGATCTTGAGGTTGATGTAAACCTTGAATTGGATCAAAACAACATATGAAGTGAAAGGGAAAATGTGCCAAGATTTGATGTGTGGAATCATGAAGTTGAAAGAAGAAAAATTAGGATGTGAATTCTTGAGAAAGTAAAAAAGAAAGCAGAACGAAATTAATCAATGAAAATTAAAGGAGAAAAAGAAAGAGAGAATGTGAATGAACAAAAGACCAAAGAATAAGGAAAAAGAAAAAAAAGGGAAAGAAAGAAAAGAAAAAAATGCAACAAAGAGATAAAATATTTTTCAAGGTGGAAACTGATCTGGTATGCATACCAGCCCCTAGAGGTAAGTGACACCGGTTATGGTAAAATATTAATAAAATACAAAATCAAGTCAAATACTAGACAGAGTACCCCAAAACTGGATTGATGACCTCGGTACGGATTCGTGAACCTGACCTCGGTTGAAAAAGCTAAGTCAGAAGTCAAATACGAGTGGGCAACTTGCTCCTGTGCAAGAACTGTATCACTAACAGAGGTCAAATCACAAGTTACACTTAGGGTTCTATAAATAGAAGTCATTCATTAATCATACATGTGACGAGTTACAACATTTACTCTTATTAATTACTCTTTGTAATCTCATCTTTTTCTCTATTATACAGTTACTGACTTAAGCATCAGATCCCTTTTTACAGGTACACCTCCGGTATGTCCCTATCAACTCCGGTTCAGAATTGACTAAAAGAGCAAACATGAACTTGAAGGGCACAATGTTCCCATTGAACCTATGTTTACAATAGCAGACTCTCACTTAGATGCTGTAAAAAAAGTGAAAGAGTGACATTCGACACCGGTTGCTCAAGGAGTACATTACTCCCCGCACACCGGCTATAACAGAAACCAGGGCTCTAATACTATGCTATGAAACATGGTTCAGAGAGGAAAAGAAAATATAATTTAGAGAATTTAGAGGAAATGTAAAATGTATTAAACTCAAGAATAAGAAGCATGTTTGCAAAATACAAGTGAGGCTTTATATAACCAACGAGTTCAAGTAACTAGCTACAAACTATTACTATTTCTAATATACTTCATACTTAAAGAAATGTTTCACAAGTTAGGAATTTTTTATTGAGGTTATGTTTGATATGAATATGGATGTATAAGTTTGAGTTTGATCAAGGTTAACAGTTATACTATATTTGTGTGTCAAAGTGTAATTGTCCATGAAAATTCTTTGAACCTTGCTTGATGGGAACTTTATCTTCATATGGTACTAGGTTATCAAGTTATCATCATTTCTTGTTAGATATTTTTAATATAAGGAAAATATGAGGTAAAGATTTTGGGGGTCAAAATAGACTATTTGGTCCAGCCCGTACGGGCTCGAGTTTTTTTAGGCCGGACCAAAAAGACCCGCTTTGAATTTGGGTTCAGATTATAGGGCTCAATGGGCTTGATGGACTACTCACTTTCAGGCTTATGTGGGCTTTCCAAAAACCGGTATTGGTCTTTTTTATATATATAAAACATTACAACCTTTAAAAATATACAAAAAAAATTTCTTGTTTTAAATCAAATACAAGATCTTATTTAAGTAAAAAAAAGTGTGTTTTCCATGTTAGTAAAATAAAAAATTTTAAAAAATATCTTGTTAGCTTATACAATCTAGCCTAGGAATAGGTTTTTTTAGACTAAGCTAAAAGAAAGGACCAATTTTAATTCAAACTCTTTTTTGAAGCTCGAGTCCATCCATATTGAGAGTGAAGCCAACCTATTTTGTCAACTTTAGGTGAGATATGAGAGAGGTCGGAGGAGGTGGAGTTTAAGAAGATAAAGAAGGTGATATTGAAATAGAGAGAAAAAGTCAAATTTTATGAATAAATTATTTTAAAAGAATAAAAAATGGAAGGATACATCCACCGATAATTCTAGTTAATGGCCCACGTTCATTGACATTCAGTCTTGTAAGAGCCCAATATAGCCAATAGCCCATTAAAGCCCTCAGCCACGTACATTGCTATTTTCACCATCCTATTTTACTTTATGCACCACCCATTTCCTAAGAAGTGATTTTCTCCAAACAGCAGCATTTTGAAATGACGTCTCCTACCACCTCGACGTTCTCGGAGAACGAGAAGGGGATTTTAAATTGAATGATGATTTGGTCCTTTCGTATCTAAGGGTTACGAACAATATACAGGTAACAAATGCATGTATATATTTACTAAATGGGTGAATATATGTATTACACAACTCACCCTGCTTCATAATTATTTTTATTAAATATCTTTAAATATTAGTTTTTTTATTTTACAATGAAATAAAATATTTTCCCATCATAATATTTCTGATTATGAAGTTTTAATGTATTATATAATATTAATTTATATTATATCATATTAAAATAATATATTTAATATTTGACTGATCAAAATTTTAAAAATAATTACTATTAAAATATCATAGAGAATATAATTAAACTCAATGACTTAAAAATAAAAATAAAATTAAAATTAATGAAAATTATAGTTGATTATTGTCATGGTATAAAAAATATATTCTTCAAAAAAGATTTATAAATTAAATTTAACATTTTCAATTTTTAAGCTTTAAAAACTTATTTCTTATTAATTTTGTTACAAAAATTATTTATTATGTATTCAATATACTATATATTTATGACATTAAAATTCTCAAATATTAATTCATATAAATAAGTGTTAAATTTAGATGTGTTGTTAGAGTAAAATTTATAAAGTGACAACCACTTAGAAATCACTTTAGATGTGAAATTTAAAGCAACAATTTAATTGTAACAACCAAATAAAAATTACTCAAGATATAAAAATATAACGCCTAAACTTGCATTTTTAAAATATATTTATAGCTAATTTAATTACTTTATTTTCTATGTTTTATTGATAATGCATTTAATATTTTTTATATACCAATCATATTAAAAAAAGATAATTTTTCTGCATATAAGAAATTTTAAATAAAATTTGTTGAACATCATCAGATAGAAAGTTGTTTAAGTTTAACCTACTATATCAAATTCGAATCACTAAGGAATACAAGTACTTAAGGCTGTATTTAGTTCATAAGTTTTCTAAGAAAAATAAAAAAATCATTCTTAGAAAAAAATAAAAAATAAAAAAATTATTTATTTACAAATTATTTAAATTTTTTTTATAAATTTTCTATTTTTTAAGAAAATCAGGAAACTCTTTCAAAAGGTTTTTTAAGAAAAGTAAAAAAATAGAAAAAGACGGTAACTGAATTACAAGATAAGGTAGCCGAATTACAAGATAAAGACTGTTGTAACCATTTTTATTATGATAATATTTTTATTATTCTTTGTAACTATTTTAAAATATATTTAAATACAAACTCATTTGCTCTTATTTTAATATTACTTTAAATTTTTGTTACAATTTTTATGTGCTGCATATACTATACAATATTGTCATAAATAATATATATATATATATATATATATATATATATATATAAGACATATCTCAATTAATTTGAATTAAATAATGTTTAAAAAAATTTTGAAAACTGAGTGCACTTGAACAATTGTTTTAGTTTTCTAGTTTTGCAAATTGAAAAACGGTCACATTATCTAAACGAGTTTTCAAAATTTTTCTAGCTATTCTAGTAAATAAAAATTTTGGAAAACAAGCGGAAAACTTTTCCCAGAAAACTAAAATAATTTTTTGTAACTAAACGCAGCTTAAGTTTGTTGCTCAAAAGAAAACTGCTAAAGTCTCAGTAGGTAGAAATGTTGTCCACATTGATTCTATCTAGAATATCCAACATGACATATTAAATAAAAAAATATCTTATAATATAAAGAAATTTTATAGTTGGTTTTTCAATAAATAATAAGTGATACCGATGTTGATATCCATAGGCCCATGCTGGAAGTTACATATTGCATTTGGGTATTAATATGAGCATCACATTATCGCTTTCATAGAACCCCTAGTAACTGGTATCATTAGCGATTTGGTATCAGATAGAGGTTAATGAGCATACTAATGGCATACTGATAACGACACATAATATCTGGTATAAAGATCAACACAGGTAAATAAATTTTCAAAATGTGGATATGAAAACAAATACTAGTTAAGTTTAATTGGTCATATTAAAACAATAGTGGGACCTACCCTTTAAATAAAATTATCTTTTTATAAGAAAAATAAATTAAAATTTTGTGCAAGTAATTAAACTTATAAATAAAAAATTAGTCAATTGTAACTGAGTTGGCAATATTGAGATTATGGAAAGAACTCAAGTTTAGTCTCCATTAAACACACTAATCGGGAAAGATAAACCTTAACTATAACAAAACACCAAATAAAAATGTATCCGAAGGAGGAAATGATTCTAAGGTTCCAACAAGGAACATCCTTCAAAAAAAATTATTATCAAAGGAAACAATTTTTAAGAATGGGACCATCAGGCTAGAGCTGGGCATATAGGTCGGTCTGTCCCGCAACATACCAACCCACATAAGCTCGTATTTTAAATAGCCAATTTTTCAAAGACCGTAAATCCACTGGCCAACCCCGAGGCTAGCCTGCACATATTGTTATTTTTTTTACTTTTTTTGTTTTAAAATTATTAGACTTTGGTCTAAAACATATATATTTTTTATAATACTCAAACCACATATACTTTAAAACATTTAATTATCCAAAATGGAGAACCTTAACTAATTTTTAACAAATTAACCAATAAAATTTAAATATCAACTTATATTTCATTGTAAGGAACAATGATATAACATAATCTTAGAATAAAAATTTTTGTTTTTTTAAAAACATAGTATGAAAATAAAATATATAAAAGATAAAATTTATTTAAAATAAAAAATAAATATAAATATAAATTAACCCACTGATTAAACATGTTTAACTAACAGATTAAACGAGCCAATTTCATAAACCCATATCATAAATGATTTTCTTTTTTTAAGCCATAACTTAGGTAAAGATAAATTAAATAGACCAACCTGTAAACCAGGCGTGTATACCCTGTTCTACTCCCAGCATTAATCAACCAACACCATCTAGGTTAAGTTAAATGATTGGAGACACGCTTTAACTGGGTCAAATGGATTGCGACTAAAGAGGCCCTAGATTTTGAAGTTTCAAGCAATGGGACCCATTCCCCATAATAACCATTGACCTGTTCCAACTCCACATGTTTCTATGGGCCCCATGCCCTTGACTTTTTCTTTACAACACCCCCTTTTTTTTCAACAAAAGGAATCTAATCTTTCAACTTTGATTTAGATCTACCGAGAAAATAATTGTGACCCTAAAAACCACCCAATTCAACTCCAACATCATATCAACCAAATAAAGAAACAAAAGAATTTTCACCATGCAAAAATAAAACTATACTATTTCATTTTTTAAACCTTAACTAACTATGGTCAAATTTACACAAAAGCCCTCATCAACTTTTTTTTTTCAGAAGACTCCGTCAAAGTCTACAACGCAAAAGTTGACTTCCCGTTCCTTTCGTTCCAACTTTTTCCTCGCCCTTCAACACTTCACGTCGCATCCGCCGTTGCCGTCACGGAACGACGAACCACTTAACGGAAGCCATCTCGAAATCAAGCGGAGTGAAGAGTTAACCCGACGGTGGTAACGGGATTTAACGGGAGGGAGTGACGGTGCTCACCCTCGTACGTTACGATGAGCATGTTGGGATCATCTTGGGCTCTCTCCACGTGCTTCCTGGCCGGACACCCTCGCACGGTGCTGCACTTGTAGTACCCACTGCCAAACCCAAATTAAAAAACATTAATCACTTAATTAATATTATTAAATCCCAATTTTTATTTATTCATAGAAGAATTTGAGATGGGTATTGATTGACTTTGACTAATTAAGCAAGGGATAGAATAATACCGAGGGTAAGGTGAACCCTTGATTGGTTTTTGACCGTATTTTCTCCAAGAGTACTCGTCCGATGGTATATCGGCGATCTTCGAGCTTATCGCCGGCACACGGATCGTTCGTTTCACACGTGACTTCCTGAAAAACAAACCAAAATAATTATTAGCTTTATTCGTTTATTTTAATTTTAATTGTATTTTTCTAAATAAAAATTATTATTTTGCACCGACTTTAAAATGAAATTCTAATTTCTTCAAAAAAAAATGAAATTCTAATTCTAAGCTAATAATAATAATAAATATGTTGATTGGGCAGCGTATATGAGTGGATGAGTTGGTATGAAACCTTTCGATTTCTACCGGAAAAATCTAAGCTTATGATCACAAAATTCTTTTTTTTTTTTAATTTTTGTTGAATCGATGAAAAAGGGTGTGGGAAAACGGTGGAAAAACCTCTTCTTGGAGCAATGGCAGGAGGGTTTGGCGGAGAGGGCAGCGTCGCGGCATCTTTTCCGGTGAGAGGAGGAAAGAGGTGGCTTGGCGGCGGAGGGAGGGAAGAAAGGTCCTATCTTGCCGTCAGAGACACTAGCATCGTTGGTGATAGATGACATGAAGGAAGAGGTTGTGGTGGACATGGTGAGTGTATCGTCTTTGTTCTTGGGCTTACTGTTAAGAATGTTGGGTTTGGCAAAATCCAGAGTGAGGCCCTGATTCTGAGGTTGAGGTTGTTCTTGTTGGGGTGGCGGTTGTGGTTGGGGTGGTGCGCGGCGGAAGCGGGCGTGGCCGGTGCGGTTTAAGAGGTTAATGACTTGTTTGAATTTAGAAACGGTGAAGTCAGTGATTTCAGAACAGTTGAGGTTGTTGAGATTAAGGTTGTTGCTACAAGGAGTAGAAGAAGAGGAAAGGACTTGGATTAGATGTTCCATGCTCTTTAAACCAGCTGAAGCGGCTTCTTGAATGGCTATTTGTTCTTCCATCCTTGTCCTGGGAAGGTTTATCATATCCACAGCCATCATCGAGAACAGAGGGGAAAGTGAGGAAGAAGAGGTTTGTGTTATGGTTTGGTTATGTAGGGAAGTGTGGGAAGGGAAAGGATTATAAAAGAGTGAGAGAAGAGGGTTCAAGGTAGGGTTGGGAAAGTCAAACAAGTTTCGTGGATCAAAGGGTGGAGATTGGTTCTTGGGAGTGACATGATGCCACAGAGAAAAGAAAAGAAAGTAAGCCACCACAAAAAACAAGAATTTATTTATTTCAACGTGTAATTGTTGGTCCAGTCGTGACTCGTGAGATCTCCTTTACCCTGATTTTGGTGAGGCAAAACTCAACTTATTCAAATATTCGTTTGATAATAATTGCAGAAAGAAAATTTTGTAAATAAAAAAAATTTAATAATTAATATTAATTTAATTTAATATTTGTTAAATAAATGAATCTTCCTAACTCTAATTTGATGGGCATAATTGATAGTATTAGATTTTGTTATCAAATAAAAATCTCAGGAGTTACTGTGAAGGTCCAAAAGCGGTGTGGGTGGTGGGTCCTACATTTCATAGTGCTGAACAGGAAAGACGGACGAGAAAAACACGCAATTAAGGTTATGGCCACGTCTCCAACATCATTAACATTCTTACACTACTCTTTTGCTTCTTTTTTCCTTTCAATGCAAGTGGAGTGTACTTGATAACCAAGCCATCGGATCTGGGAACTTCACAACTTGGAAGCTAAATTATGTTCTTTAACAGATAAATACTAGTATTCCATATCTCTATTAACTTGAAATTTCATATTTTTTACTAATTAATTTTTATTAAATTTTCGATCTATCTAATTAACTAAAATATAGTAGATCTTAACAAAAACTTGACAATGATCGTACTAGGATTATGCATGTACAAAGTTCTTAACTAAAGGAATTGGATGCCTTACTATAAACATATCATTCTTTTGAACGAAACCTCTGTTCCTAATCTCGCGTTTACATCTCTTGGTCTCGGTCAACGCTTTTAAAGGTGTTGTTCCTCCTCCTGCTCGTACTATTTTCCTCAGGACACGTTTAGAAAGATCAGAAAAGTAAGTATCATAAAAAAATGATAATGGAAAAATTTTACGTGATGTGACCTTGGGTGTAATATATTATTTGTTTATTATTATTTTTTAATATATTAAATAATGATAAATATTTGTGGGAAGTTTGTTCTGTGTACTCACAAGTAATCATTACCATCTTCAATCTTATTTGAGCTTTTAAAACGCTGTTAAAACAAACTAATCCGATCTATACAACTTATAGCACACATATTTCTTATTCTTGTATTATTATTTAACGTGGGAGTAGTCAAAAAGAGGTTAATCAACCCATACAAGTTAAGATTTTTTATGGAACAACTCAACTCATCAAAAGATTTAAACTTAGGTCATGTTTGTTTCACCTTTGGGTTGAAAGCAACTAAATTTTTTAAAAGGAAAAAAGTAATCCAACGGTCAAACAGAGTTTTGATTGTCTCGAACAGTGTAAAGTATCAATATCAACCTTTAAATTTTTTCATTTTCCTAACTGCAAACCAAACATCCCTTTAGTTGAACTAATCAACTTAATGGGTTAACACCAACTTAAAAAATAAAAAATAAAATAAAAATGTAAAAAAATGAAGTAAAAATACTTTTAAAAGTTTTTCTCTCATAAAATCAAGTTTTTTTCAATACTTGAGCCCGGGAGCTATCCTGTTGGCTAGAGTTGAGTTACTTTGAGTTTTTAGTGTCCGTTTAATTTACAGTTCGAGAAACAAAGTTATGAAAATAAAAAAATCTAAATATTAATATAAATTTTTCATGTTTTTTAAGATAATTAAAATTCTATTTCACCGTATAATTTTTTTAGGGTGTCGAAACCAAACTAAGAACCAAAGGTTGCCCAAGTCATATCTAGAATAATTGGCCCATCTGGTTTTTTAGGTCAACCTTGTGTAAGTAACTCAACAATAGACCAAGATAAATCAAGTTGACCACTCAATTGAATATATGTCGCCATAAGAATACAAACTACGTAAATAGTAAAATCAAAAGAAGAGAGTGGGTATAACATCGAGAACTTCGCCCTTCCATCCTTTTCTTTTTTCGTCCTTTTGTAAATCTTTTACTTTTTCTTTTCGAAATTGAAGCAGTAGTTTTGTTTATGGTTGACCGTGTATAAACAAACCATGGGACTTTAGTTTTTGAAAATACTCGTATGGATTACTCCATAGTATAAAAGTAACATATACAGATACAGTCTTAATAAAGAAAAAGTATATGCGACGTAAAAGGGATTACTCCATAGTTTTGATTCTTTTTGCAAGGTCAAAGCCACAGCAGTATGGACAAGAGAAACATCATCATGCAGTTTACTATTATAAAATGTTCGAATAATCTTTTTCGCCCTTCAATGCACCCAGCCATCGAGGCAATTATCAAGATTCAAAAACTCAAACTTAAACAGTTCTATGTAATTTTCTGTACCATAGTTTATAATTGATTTTATTTTTAAATTTTTTAATCAATATATGAATACAATTTTAAAATTTTATAAATAATAATGATGAAATGCACTGTACACACACATATAATTTAATTATTTATATTTATATACATGAAAAAACTAAAATAAATTTTTTATCTAAGTAATTACACATGTTAAATAAGATAAAATATATAAGTACGTAAAAATTCTTATAAAATAATTTGTAAAAATAATTATAAAAACAACTAACCATAAAAATACTTAAATGAATTGAAAAATATACAAATCAATGAAAAAATATTTAATCACAATACACATTTTTGTTTAACTTTTAAATTTTTATTCACTAAAAATAAATAATACTTATTCAAATAAAGATCATAACAATGGTAATATAGTAATCATTAATAATAACGACGATCAAATAATATAACACTAGAATAATTCTAAAATAAAAATTAATTATAATGAAAAATATTAAATTTTTTATATTACTTTAAAATTTTTTATAGAAAATATTACGTAGATAAATAAAATGATAATTTTTATGAAATTTTTATATAATATTAAATATTATTTTTAAATTTATTTAAAATAATATAATCACGACATGAAAATAGTTATATGACAATTATATAATCAATAATAACAGTAATAGTAGTGCAAAGGTTATAATGTTATTTTAAGTTATTTAAGCATAGTAATCATAACTATTTTATATAATAATAATAATATAATTTTTTTAGTTTGAAACTTCTTTTAATAGAAATAAATAGTAATATGATATATTTTCGTATGTTATTGTAAATAATATAATAATATACTAATAATTAATAATATGAGTAGTATAACGGTAATATTAGTAGAATTAATATAATATTACTATAAATTTTAAAAATAAATTGTAATTATTATATTTTATAAATATTATAATGTACCTTTTAATAATTAGAGTTTAAATAATGTGTTTATGTTCGATTAATCTTAACATTGCATTTAAATAAAATTGTAAATATAACTAATTTGAAATAGCTTTGTGGCATCCCCTTGGTAGCTTCCATGATTTCCCTCGGGGTTGAATGAAAACAGGGATAAATTTTTTTGCGTTTTTCACTCGAGAACAAACCATGAAAACCCAAGGCGGAGCCGAATATAATAACATGGAATACACGCACGAGAGGCACCAAAATATACACAATAAGGGAAACGGACAAGAAAATATGAAAACCCCCGCGAATCAACAAACATTACGTTGAGGAAACAAGAAAAGAGAACAAATCAGGTCAATCTCGCCTAAGCGAAATCCCACTCGCTTGAGCGAGCATGAACATATGCCAGAGAACGAGCTTTCGCTCAAGCGGGTCCCTTCTCGCTTAAGCGAATGATAAACAGAACCACACAGGCCACTCTCGCTCAAGCGAGACACCACTCGCTCAAGCGAGAACAAAAGGGAATTAGATATGGCTCCTCGCCCAAGCGAGATGTCATTCAGTTAGGTAAAAGGAACAAGGAACAACCATGCCAATTTCACTCAAGCGGGGTTCCACTTGCTTGAGGGAAAAACTCACAGTACCTAAATGCACCACTTGGCTCAAGCGAGACCCCACTCGCTTGAGCGAAATACATACAGTGATAACATCATATTACACTTATTTAAGTGAGGTGACACCCGCTTAACCGAAAACCTCTCAAATACCATCTTGCTCAAGTGAAACCCATCTCGCTCAAGCGAGAAACTTACATGATCAATAACTCAGGTATGGGAGTGGCTCGCTTGAGCAAAAATACCCCCGCTCAAGCGAGAAATGAAGGTTTTCCTAATTTTTGAATCTCCGAGGTATCTAACTTTTCTGTTTGGGCTTCGTTTGGTACCAAATCTTATAATCAACATATTTTTGCCATTTCAAAACTGTTGGCGAAGTCCGTTCGCCGAAATTACCTCGTATGCACAAGATATGCGTAAGGATGCATTTAAACCAAAAGTAACATAAACTAATGTGCAAAACCCATCAAATGGACATCAAACTAAGTGGCACCTCATGCACAAGTTATAAATGAGGTAGGGAACCTATCGGCCCCTTACGGAGGTCCTAAAACCACCGGATCATAAAATCACTCTTCTAGTTCCTAGTCTCCACATAGCTCCACCCATTCCCATCAATATGCATAATGTTATTTTTAATCATCATTCCTTAATCTTTCATGCATGCAAGTATTAAACACACATCATCAAAAAACACTTAGTTCCTAAAATCTAACGGAACTACAAGTTTAGCTATCAAATAATCCAAGCACACATATGTCAATATTTAAAGTAATCTACTAAACCATTACACTGATTACAATTCTATAGCTTTCTTGGCATTAGTTCCTCACTTGGTGCTTTCCTTTGGGGCATCCGCACCTTCCCTGTCACTGGTTACTAAAAGAGAAGAAAACTACAACAAGGGTGAGTATTTGGAAACAAAAATCATAATTAATATAAAACGATAAGCACAATGCAAAAAGTAGCAATTTTAATACTTTACCATTTTCACCACTTAACTTCTCAAGTCCACTACAGGCTTATATATATATACCATCTCATAACAAACCACCATTTATATCATGTTCTCAAGTACTTTACTAACTATTATTGCATACATCATCACCATCACATTAGGAAACATTACTGACTTTCAACATTTAAATATGACACCTAGTATCCGGATAGTAAAAGGATCAACCTTCAGCTGGGAGTCCTACTTGACACCCTGTGAACCCGACTTGGCTTTCCACCTCAATCATTGGGTCTTACTTGACCACTAGGTAGCTCAACTGGATCTCAAATGACCACAGGAGCCAAAAACAAGGGGCGAAACATACCGTCGACCGTTGCACACCACATACATCCACATCGCCTCAATATATTAAATCATCATCATTCATCAAGTTCACTATATAAGGTTCAATCACTAGCATATACTCATTAAGCTCATAGTTCAAAATCCAATATATCATATCCAACCACATACACATATTTCTCTTCATAACATAATCACCATTTCTTTATAAATCATCAATTAATGGCATATTTACACATCATACATATATATTTATCATCTAACCATACTCTTAAATTTCTTGTATTCTATAATCGTTATATTCTTTTGAACCTAATCATACAGTAACCAATTCTAATTAATTATGACTCGAACACTCTCCTTACCTCGATTCCACGCTTCTACGAGTTATTCTTTGTGCCAGTTACAACCTATGATCAAATTATTTACCGCTCTGCTTCTGATTTTGATACCCACTTCAATTGACAATCCTTTGATGCCCGATTCACCACCTACGAACGTCGAAACACAAAATACATTAACATTTCATCATACCCATTACCCTAGAAGTACCTTTCAAGCTCTACATTGTCGTAGAATACAAAAATCACAACCCCTACCATACATGTAACTCACGGCTAGAGAGAGAAAGGGAAGGGGATGAAGAAAGCTTGAAATTTGAGGTGTATATGGACATACCTTGAGGTCCCGACTCCAAAAACATGGTTAATTTGAAGTTCCAACGCGAAATGGACCACCAATTGGAGCCTAGAAGCTCATGTTCATGGTGGATGAAAATGAAGAAGAAGACCCACGTGAATGGCTCATGAGGAAGAAGGAGAAAGTGTTTTAGTTTTATATCATTAAGGGCATTATAGTAATTTACCTTTTTCCATTTTCTTTTTAAAACTTAAACTAAAACTTACCCTTTAACCCTTTGCTAACTTTAAATTTACCATTACTTATTTAAACCTTATTTAAATTTTAATAACCAACCAATCAATAAATTTATATAATTTCATAATGTCTAATTATTTAAAATTGCATTTATATTAATTAATAATGATTTCTAAAAATCCAAAAATTAATTTGAAGACAATTGTTAATAATTTTTCGTCAATCACGAATTTTAAATTAATTACCCGGGTTGTTACAAATATAATAAAAATTATTCATTTAAATTTTTATAAGTAGTAAATAAAATAATATAAAAATATTTTAGATTATTATAAGTAATACTAAAATAATAATCACAAATAATATAGTGGTGAAAATTTTATAATACAAATAATAATATATAGGTCTTACAGTAATAATAAAAATAGAAGTAATATAAAATGATGTGATAGTTTTAGGAGGAAAGATTTTAGGAGAAATTAGTTATCATTTTTAACTTTATATATTTATAAAATGACAACTTTTATTGTTCCCCCTCTAGGGGATAAAGTAAGTCCTTCATAAAGGCAAATTCCAAGTGCATTGACTTAATCAATATTTCACTCAACATGGCAACTCAGTCTAATATAGTCACTTGGCCTAACATGGCCATTCGGCCCAATGTGATAGCTCGGCTTTTGTTGGCACGCCCTTATCTCAATGAAGGCTCAGTCTTAGTATATCTAATAGATCCTATCTTAATTTTGTAATAAACTTAAGAGATCACAATATTATACAATCAATATATTGTAATCTAAATATTCACTTATCTATATATTCGACTGATATGATTTGATTTTACTTATCTTTTATACTTTATATATATCATGTAAAGACTTGTTAAAGATCAATGAACTTAGAGACCTTGTAAACATTTTCTAGGTATAAATGCTTTAAAGGGTTTATTAGGTTTTTTTTGAACATTTGGCGTTCTAGGCAGGGGGTCAGTAAAACTTATCCTCCTTTGTTTTTTACTATTCTTGGAGACACGATGTGAACCATAAATAAGCTACAGGAAAACAAGACCTACAGCCTGCCGAACAAATCTATGAAAGAGAAACTCATCTTCCTACTTTTTCTTAGGAAGAAACAATAAAAGTTAGAGACACAAAAGCAACAACAAATAAGCCTTTTTTTATCTCTCACCTTTGTCACTCTTTCCCCAGCAATGGACTAAAATATTACTCAAATTACGCTAACATCAAATATTACTATGTGGGGGATTACTTAAACCGCACAAATTCCTTACACCCTAGCATATGAATATGAGGAAGTAAAATACTTATTTATATTAATTTGAACGAACAAGGTTGTTTACTGAATTTTCTTTACATTATATATATATTTTCCCCTTAATAAGGAACTAGTACAAAATTATTTCTTTTTCTCAATCTGACCCGTATATGATTGACGGAAAAAAAAGTCAAGAACATACAAGAAAATCCTTTTGTAATATCCCTGATTTTTAAGGAAAACCCCTAGGGTGATGAACCTGTAAGGGTTGTAAATGTTGTGATTTGTGTATGAGGCTATATATATATATAACAATAATCATGATTGTAATGGTAGTGGTAAGAAAGGTAAAAATGAATTAATAATAATAATAGTAGTAATAATAATAATAATATTTTAAGAAAATTTATGTCAAAGCTAGTTTATGATCGCTCGCACGTCGTACCAGAACTTGTGCCTAAAGCTAAGGATAAGCATCAAGAACCTTAGAGGATCTTGAGGCATGGAGAGTGTCATGTATAACAACCTTCTTAATTATTAGACTAAGTCATGCAATTATCACAATTAACTCAAGTTTATTTTACTTAATTCGATGTAAGTAATAAAATAAAAACACAAATAAGAGAATTAACCAGAATTTTGTTTTGGCAAGTGTCCATATTAAAATGTGATAACTCGAGCGATAACGACTATTTTAATACATTAAGCATTCGTTAACAATGGAACCCATGGGTTCCCCAAAATCAAACACCAATTAATTCAAAAAGGGTGAGAAAAAGCATACCAGGCCCAATTCGCTCAAGCGAGATTAACTCGCTTGAGTGAGAATGCAACAGAATAGGAAAACCCAGACTCTCGCTCAAGTAAGACCACCTTCGCTTGAGCGAGCCACACCATACACTG
This sequence comes from Clitoria ternatea, assembly GCA_037962975.1. Lineage (NCBI taxonomy): Eukaryota > Viridiplantae > Streptophyta > Magnoliopsida > Fabales > Fabaceae > Clitoria > Clitoria ternatea. The sequence continues at coordinate 282,407,866 of CM075671.1, read as the reverse complement.
GCCTTCCTCGCTTAAGCAAGAATGAACCAGGAAATAAATGTACCATATTTGCTCAAGCGAAGCCAAACTCGCTTGAGCGAAAGCAAGGCAGACACGCAAACTCGCTCAAGCGAGGGTTACTCGTTCAAGCAAAAATTAAGCAGAATAAATTACCGAATTCGCTTAAGCGAAGAAAACCCGCTCAAGCAAAAAGATCACAAAACCAATTTCATGATTAATTAGCTCAGGCGAGGGATACTCGCTTAAGTGAAATCACTCCAGAGACAATTCCAAGTTAATTCACTCAAGCGAGGGATACTCACTCGAATGAAGTCACTCCAGAGAAGAACAGGTCCCCGCTCGCTCAAGCGAGTCTCATCTCGCATAAGAGAAATAACCCAAGAATTGGACGCTCAAGCATGGGAGGACATTACTTAAGCGAAAATGCACTCACTTAAGCAAAAATTACAGAATTACCAAAATTCCTAATTTCCAAGATACCTAACTGACCCGACTGGCTCCGAATGATACCAAATTTCATAGGCGACATGTTTTCACTGGGGATGGAAATGGGCCAGGCCAGGCCGGGTTTTGAAAGGCCTGAGCCTGGCCTACATCAAATTTTCAAGGTCTGAGCCTAGCCTATTAGCCTGTCATAGGCCTTTTTTTAAGGCCTGTTCTTACCTATTTGAAGGCCTGGCCTGTTTAAAAGGCCTCTTTATAGTGAAACTTTTAAAATACTAAAACCAATCTAAAAAAAATTTGTATTTCATTCCCTTCTAATTTTTTTAATTATAAATTTGTAGTATTAATTTATATTATATAAATGTAAATATCTAATATATATATATATATATATATATTATTTTATGTTATAAATATTATATATATATAACTAATTAACAATTAATCTAATTAAATAGGCCGGCCTATTGGGCTTTAAAGGCTTTTTAGAAAGCCTATGGCCTGACCTATTTAGTTAAAAATGCCTTTTTAAAAACCTAAACCTGACCTTCTAGCCCGATAAGTCTGGCCTATGTAGGCTTTAAACGAGCCAGGCCATAGGCCCCCGATGGACGGCTTGGCCCATCTCCATCCCTAGTTTTCACCATTTCGGAGCTATTGGCGAAGTCCGTTTGCTAAAATTCTAACATATACAGGAAATATGCGAAAGAATGCAGATTATGCATTTAAGTACAATTTCAAGACATCCACTAACCCAAATGCACACTCCATATTACTCTACACATGCATACAAGTCTAATACATAAATATGGGTCCAAAGAAACCATCCAGGGAGTCCAATTCCCATAGACTCCATATATGACCTGCCCAGTTTCATTTAATACTCTAAAATCTCAAGTATGTTTATTATGTCTACACAATAACTACCAAGTCTATCACATACATCAACCATTTAACCTTTCATATCCTTTCCCAAAACCTGTCCATCACAATTATAAAACTATTCAAGTAATGGCTCACTGCCCATACACATAATAAACACTTCCTGGACAATTCATACAAGATATCATCACATGTCATTATACATAGTAATTTACATCAAGTTATTACCTAATCCATATCCATAATCAAGTTAAGCCAACAACCCTTGCTATCGCACATACACAAAAGACATACACCCATATAATCTACATATACATCAAAATATCCACCAGCATATGATCTTGGCATTGCTCCACACTTTATTTTGCACTGGTATTCGATGCCTCTACAACCTCCCTGTCTCCAGTCACTGAAATAACTATAAGGGTGAGTGATTGGTCATATAATTCAATACAAATAATTTCAACAGTGAATATAAAATGAATCGGTTATAACTAGCAATCCATGGTATCTTCATCATAAATTACTACATGTCATACACAATATCGATATACTCATTATAACATCATAATCATCATCGAGTACATTTTCCAAAACCTTCTCTCTATCAAACATAGCATAAGATGCTCTAGTATCTAGATACTAACAAGGATCAGCCACTAGCTGGGAGTCCACCAGACATCCCGTGAACCCACCTGGTCCACCGAGCCCACCTGGCTCCCCACCTCAACCACTGGGTCCTACTTGACCATTGGGAGCTCAACAAGGCCACCAACGTTCACGGGAGCAAAAAATGAGGAGTAAATCATACCGAATGGTTGTCCACAGTATACAACATGTATCAACAACCTATAACAATGATATATCATCATCCAAACATCATCATTAGCTATCCCCAAGCATAAAAGCCATCTTCTTGGGATATATATATATATAATACTCATCATAATGGATCATTCAACAATAAGCCACTCAGGCAATAAATCATATCATGCCTATTTCACAGTTTCAGAAATCATATATTCATATGTCATAGCACAATTCACAAACATAAGGATCATCATATAATTTCCTGAAAGATCAAACGCAAACAAAATTAAATCTCCTTATTATCCCCCTTTGCAATATACATACCTATTATATCACTCTCCTTGGTACACCTCTAAATTCCTATGTTCCGAATCATACATTTCAAAAATAATAAAGAAATATATTTGCATTGACTTATATGCTAAGAACACTCCCTTTACCTCAACTCTGAGCTCTCAAAAACTTGATTCTTCCTCCAACCACACGAAAGGCACCACTACACTAAAATTCAAGAATTTTAGAATTTCTATAAGCGATGTAATCCTCCGAACCCTTAAATTAATTTCTTAGAATAGCTCAAACTAACTTTGCTCGACTACAAAACTAACCTTAATAGATTCTGACGCTAAATTCAAGGATCCTTCCAGTTTATCAATGCCCTGACCTCCGCTCCGTAACCTACCATCAAGAGAACAATAACCCCACTTATCAATTTGGAATACCCATCACCTCTACAATCCACCACAAGCTATAATTATCACAAGAAGGAAAATAAAACCATGTCCCCAAAGGAACCCCGTTCATGGTTGAGAAATTAAGAAGAATAAGGAGAAGACGAAGTGCAAAATTGAGGGTACCTACTCGTAGCTCTCGCTTCAATGATTCCGAAAATGTACCCAATTATAAAAATCAACCAAGAATTGGCTTCCAATTTTAAGGTCTAAGGTGGCAACAATGGCATGCAATTGTCTGTTCTTGTCTTTAAATTTCCACACGAGAATGATAATGAGTTTGGCACAAGTGTCATTTTATTTAAGCTAAGGGCACAACGGTCATTACATACCCGTTTCCATTTTCTTTTAATTCTAAAAATCTAATTTCCTTTTTCCTATTTCTTTTCTTTTAGTTTACTAGTTACTTTAGTTCATTTCACTTTCACCTTTAACCACACAGTAACTTATCTATTTGCTTTCATAATTTAACCTTTCCCCATTTAATTACATTCCTTAATTTAATTCAATTAATCCAATATCTCTTTAATTAATATTCTCACCAAGTTCACCATTAATTATAGTTTAATTACGCATAATACCATTTCATTATTTTTAATTAACAGGGATGTTACACCCCCCATTAAAATGGATTTCACCCCTAAAATCAACGTACCTCAGCAAATAACTCAGGATATTGTTGTCTGGTATCCGATTCTTGCTCCCAGGTATAAGCTATCCCAGGTATAACCTCCTTGTTTCTTAACCGTTTGGTCTGAAATGCTTTAATCCGAGTAGGAATCACTTAAATAGTCAGGTTTTCATTTAACTCAACAGAAGCCTCTGATGCCCCTATGGACTGGCAAGGAATGTATTTCCTGAGTTACGACACATGGAAAATGTCATGTAACCGAGACAAAGCTGGAGGAAGCTCGATCCGATAAGCAACATCACCAATTCACTCCAGCACTCGATAAGGACCAACATATATCGGGTCTAACTTTCGACTCTTGAATAGACCTACCCACACCCTTTATGGGGGAACTTTCTCTATAGTTGTAACATCCCTAATATTTTAGAAAAGTTTTAATTGGTGAAAAATATTAATAATTGCCCAACCGGATTTATTAAAATTTTGGGAACTATTAGTATTAAAAATGCAATTAGAAATAATTAAATGTTGTGGGAATAAATAAATTTATTTGATTAATTAATTATAAAAGATTAAATGATGTATAATTAGGAGAAGGTAAAGATTTGAAATTACGATGGGGTAAAAAGGTGAAAGGTGAAAGTAAAAGTTTAATTAAAACTTTTAAAGGAAGAAGTAATTGAAATAGGAAATGACCAAACTGCCCTTGAGTATTAAAATCTTAATTTCCTCTTCTTCTTCCTCACTTCACGCGTGCATTCTTCTTCTTCTTCTCCTTAAGTTGGCCGTGACTTGCATGCCTTGAAGGGAGGTCGATTTCGCGTCGAAACTTCGAGATAACTACGTTTTTGAGATCGTGGCTTCAAGGTGAGTTTAATGGATCCATTAAAATTGAGTTATCTTCCCATTTTCATTTTCTCTCTCTAGACAATGGCCATGCATGGAGGTGGGAGCTTCGATTTCCTACTCCTCTAGTGCATGGGAGCTCGAAAATGGTCCTTAGAGCAATGAGGGTGGTTTAACATTGATGGGTTTTACGTTTCAACTTTCGTAGGTAGCGGAACGGACGTCGGAGGATCGAACGGTGAAACGAATATTGATTTCGGAAGTAGGACGCTGGATATAGCGTAGAGAGGGCGCTAATTACATCAAGAACGAATCGTCGGAGCTTGGAAGTTAGGTAAGGGGGGTGTTCAGGTCGTAATTAATTAGAATAGGTATATAAAAGAAATTGAATTATTCGATTAAATATTGGGATAATGAGAATAGATATTGAATGGTATTTGTATATGTATGTATGTGTAAATTTGAAGCATAATTAGTTTATGATGATTTTGAGATGAAAGTGCTTTGCCTTATGATGACTTGATGAGTATAGTGGCCTTGTGATGGCGGGCTTGACAAGTAGGTCGCCCAATTGATGAGTATGCGTTTTGCGATGGCCACTTGCATTATGATATATATGAAGTATGAATATACATGTGTGATTATGTGGTGTAGGACGGCCGACGGTATGTGCAGCCCCTCGTTTCTGGCTCCCGCGGTGTTTATGCCCAGTTGAGCTACCCAGTGGTCAAGTAGGACCCAGTGGTTGAGGTGGAGAGTCAAGTAGGACTCAGTGGACCAAGCAGGGTTCACGGGGTGTCAAGTAGGACCCCCAGCTGAAGGCCGATCCTTTTAGTATCCGGATACTAGGCGTCGATTTAATATAAGAGTCAGTTGTGTTATTTGATGCATTGTTAGCATTGTATGATGATATGAATGTGTTTCATGATAATTGTTGATTGTGATTGGCAAATTGGGGATAAAGGGATTGGAATCAAATTTTGATTGGTAAATGGAAATTGAGGACAAGAGGTAAGATAAATGGTACAAACTAAAATATAGTGAATATGTATTTTGTTATTGAATTGCCATTCTATATTAATTATGATACCAAACACTCACCCTTGCTGTTGTTTCTTTAATTTTAGTAACCAGTGACAGGGAAGAGGTTGAAGCCCCGGAGGTGTGCCAAGCGGAGAATTGATGTCAAGGAGTGCAGAGAATTATGAATTGAAGGATGTGTGTGTTATGCTTTATATGCGTTATGTTAATATATGTTTTCCATGTGTGCTAGACTAATTTAGATGTGATCAATGTGGTTATGAAGGTTTGTAATAAGTAATAGATGGAGATTGCATGTTGGTGAGGAGAAAGGGAATTCACGATAAGCTTCATGAATTAGACAAATATGTTTATGGGCAGGTCTCGCTTATTTGGTGAAGAATGGATGTTGGGAGTTGTGAATTATAGCTCCTTAGGATGTGTGTTTTAAGATTTTGGATAGTTGTTTTATGCATGAACTAGGAACTAGCATAGTCAAATGATGATTTATGTGGTTTTGATGTAATGGAAGGAAGGCAATAGCTTAAATATGTTAATTGTGGTTTGTGAAGAATGGAATGGATCCATTTTGCCAAAAATGGACTCATTGACTACCCTAAAAAGCCTTAAAATGGGATAAACGCATTTAGGCGCATAAATCACTCATTTTTAGGAATTTTGAGTGCGGTCAGCTGTCACACGTCACAATTAATGTGTTTTGGCTTGTGTTAAAATTTGGTGGCATTCCGACATCGTTTACATGATCTTTGGTAGTCAAGAAGTTCATTTTGGATACAAAATCTGCATAATTTCTGCATAATGACAGGGTGTAATCGATTAGCCTTTAAGGTGTAATCGATTACAAGGCCTCTGTCTGTAATATAATCGATTAGACATCAGTGGGTAATCGATTACGGGTCACCCAGGACCCTTGTAATCGATTATGCCCTGAGGTGTAATCGATTAGAGGACGCACCTGATACATTATATGAGTTCCAGCAGCTTACTAATCGATTATGGGTAGTATAGTGATCGATTACGTGTCCAACAGAAACCTTGTAATCGATTAGCCAAGGTTCTGTAATCGATTGTGAACCCAACAGAACCATGGTAATCGATTAGGTCACTGATATAATCGATTAAGTACTGCCCCTGATCCAATGAACCATTCCAGGAAGCTGGTAATCGATTACTCTTTGCTTGGTAATCGATTAGGACATTGTAATTAACTATTTTCAGTCCTTTCAAGCCTTGATTAAGCAAAGGGATATCCGATTACGCTATTTGAGTAAAAGAGATAATGTTCTTTGAACATGTTAGTGAAAAATGAATGCTATTTTGATTTAGGGCTTAATTAATTATTGTTAAATATGAAAAATTTATTATGAATATTAAACTAAACAAATATAAATAAATGAAAAATGACGAAGGACGTCATAGTAGTTATCGGAATCGAGTGATTCTTATCTTGAAATTCTCATGATAAAATTTTATACAATTCTTATGAAGACCCCGAAGGCTAATTCTGACCCTATAAATCCTAGTCTTTATTTTTCCTCACTACTTCTGGAATTCATGTGCGCCTGAACACCCACCATTTAGTATTTTGGCCATATTTCTTCAGTTATCAAAATTGAGTGATCTTTGGATTGTTGGAGAGAAGATATATATATATATATATATATATATATATATATATATAACTTTCTTTTTCACTACTTTTCTAGAATTCTACTTGAACAAAGTTTTAAAATCGAAGCCATTAGACACCATCAGATTGCATAAGCTTTGATGTCACTTTGCCTTGAATTATGCAAGCCCCTCACATTAACTCATATCACTATTCATCCTTAATTCCTTCTCCTATGTTGCTGACCATCACCCCATCATATCACCAGCCCGTTACATCTTCTCCTAGTCCACATGGTATTACCTTATTCATTGCATAGGAAATGTTCAATATTCATCTTTCCAAGGCAAGTTGAACATTCCCCTTTGTCCCTCTCATTTCACACAGTTCTATTCCCCTATTTCTAACTATACCTTCATCCTTTATTACCTCATTTCCCTTTCTCCTTATATATGTAAAGGGTGCACACATAATACACTTTGATTTCCAAAAGCAAAACCATCTCTTTTCTCTTTGGCCGAACCTCCTCCCTCTTCTTCCCTAGGCTCTCTTCCAAATTTTTGCATGCACAAAACCTTCTAGCTTTTCTTGGCCATGACCACCTTCTTCTTCTTCTTCTTCTTCTTCTTCTTCTTCTTCTCCTCCTCCTCCTCCTCCTCTTCCTCCTCCTCCACTTAAAATTTTATTCAAATTTCTCATTTCTTCTCTTCACCTTTGCTGACACACACCACCACCACCACCACCAAGCCTTTTTTTTTCTACACCATAAAACAACCACTTTTCTCCTCTCCCCTTTGGTGCAGCTCTTGGAGCACTTGGAGATCAAGAAGCAAGCTACTGAAGGGCTCATTTTCCTCTTTCTCTTCCACGTGAAAGCTTCAAGAGGTAAAGGAAGGAAACCTCCACTAAACCTTGTCTTGGTCCTTAAAGGAAGGGGTCGAGCCCCTCGTTCATTCATTACCCTCTCGTTCGAAGATTTGAGAAAAGTTTCTAAGTTAAAGAAAATGGTTGACCCCCAAAAAAATGAGTGAGGGTCGAGCCCTTATTTCATTCACCACTTAATCAATTCAATGATTTTAGAAGTTTTCTAAGTTAAAGGATGAGATTAACCCACCAAAAAAACTAGTTAGGGCCAAGACCTTCGCTCATTCATCATTCTTTCATTTTAAAGATTTGAGAAAATTTTCTAAGTTAAAAGGAAAGGACGACCCCAAAAAAGAGTCAAGTTGATCCCTCGCTTATTCGCCACTCTCATTTTAAAGATTTCAGAAAATTTTCTAAGCTAAAGGAAAGGGCCGACCCCCAAAAATGAGGGTTGATCCCCTCGCTTATTCATCTTTCTCTCAGTTTGAAGATATCACAATACTTTCTAAGCTAAAGAAAGTGGTTGACCCCTCCAAATGAGTTAGGACCAAGCTTATTCATTATTCTCTCGTTTTGAATATTTTAAGATTTCTCTAAATTACAATACACGGTGCTGACCCCCTAAAAATGATTTGGGGTTGAGCCTTTCATTCATTCATTGGTGTGCAGATTTCAAAATTTCTCTAAGTTACAAAAAGCATGGCCAACCCTTAAAAATGATGTAGGGTCAAGCCCCTTATATTACTTCAATCAAGTGTTTCTAAGTTATAAGAAAATAGAGATGGCCCCCAAAATATGCTTAGGGTCGCGGCCTTCATATTTCTACATTTGAGTGTAGTTAGGAGAAAATAAGGCCAACTCCCAAAATATGCTTAGGGTTGATCCCTTTATATTTTTCCATTAAAGTTTTTCTAAGATACGAGAAAATGGGGTCGATCCTCAAATATGCTCAAGCTCGAGCCCTTCAGTTTCCTTTATTCATGTTTTTCTAAGTTATAAGAAGATAGGGCCAGCCCCCGAATGCCTAAGGTCGAGCTCCTCTCAGTGTTCTTTTTGAAAATTTTTGTAAGTGATGAAGAAGGGTCCCCTTACATGCTCAGCAGGGCTGAGCCCCTAAAATGATTCTTTCTTAAAGTTTTCTAATTATTATTAAAGAGAGGCCGAGCCTATAAATATGCTTAACAAGGTCGAGTCCCCTGAAGCATCCCTTTTCAAATATTCTAAGTTGTGTATTCAAACACATCAAGCCCTTAAAGCATTCTCCCCCAAAAAAATTTTCGAGTGATGAAGGAAGGGAGAACCTCTAAGCTACTTAGATGGGACGAGATCCTTCAATATATTTTTCTTGTGATATTTTTCCAAGTGATGAAGAATGTGAAAGCCTTTAAGATACCTATACGAGATGAGCTCTTCCATTATGTTATTTTCTAAGTTATAAAGAAGTGAGCCTTAAGCTACTTGTAAGGGGACAAGTTCCCTCAAAAGATATTATGAAAACCAAAGCTTGCAAGGAACAAATTCAACAAGTTTGAGTAAATGCTAATAGTGTGAATTATTCTAAACCAAGTCATACAAAAGTCAATGAAGCCTTCAAAAGGAAAGGAAAGTACAGAAGAGAATATCAACCAACTTCCCATCCTAGACCTATTTTTTCCTTCATTAGAACAAAATTGCCTTCATGACAAAGACACTCAACCTGTTCCTTGACTAGCTCAAAACTAGCCTCAAATGTGGCTACTCTATCATATTTTAGCTTCTCATGTTCAACGATCATTCATAAGCTTTTTAGCCTTCTCAACTCCCCCTTTTAATTCCCCATTCACAACATACAAATAAATAACTTTATAGAGGCATTATGTATCACTACCTAAATAAGAGGAACAAACAATTGTATACTATACCCTTTTCCCTTTTGTTATATGGTTTTTCCCACTGGGTTTTCTTAGAAAGGTTTTTAATAAGGCAATATCTTGACCAAAACTAACCTTAAATGATTAGTCCATAATATCGCTCTTTTGCCTTGAACTTTGGCCATCTTTTTCAACTCACTGCATAGAAGCAAATTAGTTTATAGAGGCATTACGTATCGTTACCCGAATAAAAGGAAGAAACAATTACGAATTGCCATTTTTCATCCTTCACTATGGTTTTTCCCCATTAGATTTTCTTAACAAGATTTTTAATGGGGCAATATCAACATCATCCGCAAGTTTCTCTTTCTTTTGAGGTCTCCAACTCCTCACTCCTTGATCGTAACACAAAGACAACTTAATTTACGAAGGACACTATGAATTGTTACCCAGGAATTACACTGTTTTCCCCCTTAGTTATAGTTTTTCCTAATGGGTTTTCCTAACAAGGTTTTTAATAAGGAAGTATCGACGTCATCCACAAACTTCTCAACCTTCCCATCCCTCAAAATCCATAATCGCATTGTGAAAGGAAGTTAATTTATAAAGGCATTACATGTTGGTAACTCAGCTAAGACTGGTTCTGAACAATTGTCCTAGCTGCTCGGCTCATGAGGGAAGTCCCTTTTAGGGTCGGTCTATAACATCTCTCATTGATCTTGAACAAGTCTCATCGCTGGTGGGCTTTTATTCCCAACGCCATTAGAATAGGGCCTAAAGCAAACCCTTAAGAGGGACAACCTCCAAGTGCATTAACTCAATCAAGATTACGCTCAACATGGTCACTTGGCCCAATAAGGCCTCTACCCATTATGATCACTCGACTCAATGTGATAGCTCAGCTTCAGCACACCCTTATCTTAGCAAAGGCTCAATCTTAACATATCTAGCAGATCCTATCTTAGATTTGTAAGACTTAAGAGATTAGGAAGTAATACGATCAATTTATTGTAATCTAAATATTAACTTATCTACACCATAGATTGATATGATTCGATTTTACTTATCTTTTGTACTCTATATATACCATGCAAAGACTCAATGAAGATCAATAAACTCAAGTTTTGTAAGCATTTTCTAGGGCATAAACACTTTAGAGGATTTATTAGGTTTTTTGAACATGTCTTTCACACAATTAAAATATTATATGACATTTAAAGTTATTTAGCATAATTTAAAGTAATTTTACCTAACAACTTTATTTCAATAAGCTATCTAAAATGCTATAACCTATAGTTACTTGAAAATTCATAAGCCGTAAGTAATAAACTAGAAATCATTTTCCAATTATAGCCTTTATAAATTCAAACGGATTCTAGGTTTAAGTGTGAAATTTTAGGTTCAATCGTGAAATTTTATAAGATTTTTTTCCCCTCAAAACAGAAACATACCAACCTATTAATGGTCACTAAATTTGAAGACCGGAGAATTTATTCTACATGGTAGTACATATGCTCCATCGCACCACATATTAGTATAAAGTTAGAAAGATATAATAATAATGGGGGATCGTATAATTAGAGGCTTGGTTGTTGCGAAGATTGGGTGCATCTCTATTTAATTCAATTAAACAAAACAAAAGTTTGGTCATGGCATTTATGAAGCTTTTCAAAGTTGACGTTAATAAATAAATGTGTTCAAAGTTACTTTAGTGCAACTACATACGAAAGCTCACCACATCCATACAAAACCAAAGCATCTGAATTTTTGCAAATTTGTAAAAAGCAAGAAAAAGGCACAAGGTTACACCGTCCGATGAGTCCACGATGGTGTGGTGGCTGTGGCAGTTGACCTAAGATTATGTATATTTGAATAATGGCAAAACACATGCATGACGCCCAATTGGAGTTTGGGTCAAACCCACGAGGCCAGAGTAACAGCCAACAAGGATTGTCTTGTCCCAATTAGCTAATAGCTAATTCAAATTTCAAACAGATTTCATATTCAAATCCACCTGTTTCTGTCTAGATCTGCAACAACAATACTAGCAGGAATACACCAGCTGCAAACACACTGTTTTTCTGTCCAGAACGTTCTAGTTGTTTTTAATATTTTTTTGTTCTTTTGACCTGTGGGATTTAAAGGAAAAGAAAGCTATGGAGAAGTCAATGGTATGTGTTCATTGTTGGATAACTGGTTTAACAAAAAGTCCCATATATTAATATTAATGTTTAAGTGTGTATATGTATGTGTATGTTTATATATATAAATCTTTGGTTTAAATATATTTTTACTTATAATAAAATTTAGGGTCTAGGGAAAATCCTCTATAAAAAAAATGATACTACCTTGGTTTTAAATATAAACAAATTTTAGTGGAATTTTTTAGTCCCTTAATATAAGCAAAATTAGACTTTTCCAATGTCATTAAATGTTTGTTTACCAAATATGTCCTCATTATATATTTTTCTAATGCCACTAATTCTTTATGTAATAAATGGTACTAAGGATATTTTAGAAAATTAAATCAAATATATCATAACATTAATGTAAATAACTACCTCTAACCACTATTCTTAATATGTGTAAAATTAGGTTTATTTGCTTATATTTGGAACCAGAGGTAGTAACTTTTAGTCCCTTAATTATTTAGGGTAACTAAAAAAACCTTTTACCTTTAGTGAAATTTGTTAAATGTTAAGGTAATTAATGCTTGAACCACTTCAACACTACCACATAAATGTCAAATGTTTTTTTTTAAAGGCTAAGCACTTATTTCAATCATCTATGTTTCATATGTGTCAAGTCAGATCCCGTAAAGTTCTTTTTTCCAGTTAGATCCCCTATGTTGCAAAATAGTTTCAGTTTGGTCCATTTTATCACATTCCATCAAACTCCATTAATGGAGTTATTATGTGGCATATGCCCCATGATAGATGTCCAATTAAGTTAGATGCTGACTATATATATAGTTCGTTTCAATTAAGTCCTCTTATTTTTATTAAGTTTCAAATAAGTCAATGTGTTTCAATTAGTAGAATACTAGATAGTTGCCACCTATTACAGTAATTAGTCAGCATCTAACTTAATGAGTTGTTAACTTATGAGTACACTTGGTTGTTAACTAGTCTTTAATAAGTTGCCTAATTTATCTACTTACACTTTTAGTTCCTTAGTAAAAGATTTAATTAAGTAATATATAACTTCTTTTCTTTAACTATTCTTGTTATAATAAATTACTAATATTTCTTTGATTTATCTTAGATTGCTAATCGACAATTAAGAATGAAAAGGGTCATGTACCATTATCTATCATATCTCAGAGTATTATCTCACACCTCAGTGTGCCACTATTTCATCATATTATTTTTATAACCATATTGTACTAGGACCCTACCAAGACTCATCCTTATTTTATATTCTGCATCATGATTTGTCAAAGCGTACATACATGATCCTCATATCATCATTACATATGCCCCCTCCCCACATTCACACGTAAATATACAACTTCATACTCAGAAACACACATATCCAGGCATCATACCAATCAATTACATACACAGGTCTGTCTAGTCGATATAACCTTTGTAAAGTAGATATAATATGTCTATATTAGTCCATTAATCTACGAAATACTTTCCTATTCACCTTGTCACTTTCCTTATACTATATCTCTCTTTCCTTTTTAAATCCTATTGATTATTTATAAACACTAGTATCTTCCTACTTACTAAGTAATTGGCAATATATAAGTATGTATATATATATATATATATATATATATATATTATGAATATTTGTGGATGTCCCCCCAAAGTTTTGATATTTATAGATGTCCCCCCTCTCACCTCCTATAAATATCCCCCTCACTCATTAATACATACATAACTTCTTCTCTTCAATTTCACTACTCTTTCTTTACTCTCCTTACTCTCCTTTCTTCATCTTCAAGTCTATTTTCTTCTCTAATTTCCTCTAATTTTATAATACGTTATCAGCACGAGGTTCTGACCAACTGAGATCTAAGGTAACATAGAATTTTAATTTCTTTTCATAATTTCATTTTCAATTTATATATATAAATATTATAATAAGTTCTCGAAGAACTTATATTCCATACATCCCAGCAGGATGTATAAAATATTAATAAGTTCCTGAAGAACTTATATTTCGAACATCCCTGTGGGATTTAAAAGAATTCCCAAAGAATTCTTAAAAATATTTACTGATAGTTCCTGAAGAACTAGAAATCAAATACTTTATTATTTTATCACATTTTAATATGTTAATTAATTATATTTATATTATGATTTATATATAAATTAATTGTTATCTAATCCATTTATGCATTCATGAGCACTTGCTTCACTTTGTCATTCTATTTGCATTATTTCACTTGCACTATGGCTATGATTAATTTATTCCATTCCACTTGCACTATGGCTAATGGCTTCACGGGCATACATATGCACAAATGATTATACATTTACATTATTGGGCTACTATGTTAATATATGTGTTACATGCATAAATGATTAAAAAAGACCTTAAGAAGGGGTAGCCAAGATTCAAACCATGAACCTTGGCCTTGAAAGAAAGATAGCTTACCACTAGGACACTTGATACAACTCATGCATTTATGCAAACTATACTATTATGACACTAAGTTACCTAGCAACATTTTTTTTAATAATCATAGTAATAAAATAAAATTAAATATTTATAATATAATTGAATACTATATGCATTAATTAGCTCCATCATACAAGCTTTCATTAAATTATTCATAATGGAAGTCCACATTCTAGTGCTGATTTTTTTATTTTTTTTAAAATAATAACATGCAATAATTGAATAACTATAATCATTATTGACTTGTTACCATCACCATTAGATATTTATAATTAATAAATTTATTTATTTAAAATGATATCTAATATATTGTTTTAATTTCTTATATAGAAATAAATATGTCAAATATTACCAACCTTGAGTTCGTGACTCTTGACATTAGTGGAAAAATTATCTATCATGGACACTATATGCTGAGATCCATTTAGATGCAAAAGGTCTTGGAGACACGATTAAAAATGGAAATAATGCATTTAGTCAAAATAAAGCTAAAGCCATGATTTTCTTACGTCACCATATCCATGAGGGGTTAAAAAATGAGTATTTAACAGTTAAAGACCCTCTCGTTTTGTGGAACAATCTAAAAGAGAGATACGACCATCAAAAGGATATAATTCTTCCAAAAGCCCGTTATGAATGGATGCATTTGCGCTTTCAAGATTTTAAAACTGTAAATGAATATAATTCTGCGCTATTTAGAATTACTGCAAAATTGGAGTTATGTGGAGAAAAGATCACTGAAAGTGATATGTTAGAGAAAACATTCTCCACTTTTCATGCATCCAATATGCTCCTGCAGCAGCAATATCGCCAAAAGGGTTTTACAAAATATTCTGAATTAATTACTTGTCTCCTTGTGGTTGAGCAAAATAATGAATTGCTTATGAAAAATCATGAATCTCGTCCAACTGGAACTGCTCTATTCCCAGAAGTGAATGTAGCAACACACGATCATAATACTCATGGTCGTGGTCGTGGCCGTAGCCGTGGTCGTGGACGAGGTAATGCTCGGGGACATGGTATTGGTCGTGGATATGGTTATAGTCATGGTCATGGTAGAAATGATAAGAGATCATCATTCACATGGAAAAATAAAGAACATATGAAAAAAGGGACAGATGCTCAAAATAGCGAACAAACTAAAAATATCTGCTATCGTTGTGGTAGCAAGGGACACTGGTCTCGAGTTTGTCCCACACCAAAGCATCTCGTAGATCTATACCAAAAATCCCTTAAAAATAAAGGGAAAATAATAGAGACAAATTTTACTGGTATAGATGATGATTTCTCTGATTTTAGTGTTGATGATTTTCTTACTCTTCCTGAAGAAGACATTGACCACTCGGTTGGAGAAGGGAGTGCCCCTAAATAAATTATTTTAATGTTTCATGTAATTTGTTTTGTTGTAAATTTTGTCTTTATCAATAAAAATTTCGTTAAATATTATTGTTAATTATATTTTTACTCATGATTTATTTTATTTATTTAATGAAGAATGAATGCTCATGTGAATGACGACGATATATGTCTCGCAGATAGTGCAACAACTCATACCATTCTCAAGAATGAGAAATATTTTTACCATATAGTAAAACAAGAAGCCAATGTTAATACTATATCTGGTAATATAAATATAATTGAAGGCTCTGATAGAGCCAGTATTTTGTTACCTGGAGGAATAAAATTGCACATTAAAAGTGCATTATATTCTAAGAAGTCTCAAAGAAATTTCTTGAGTTTTAAGGATATCTGCAGAAATAGATATCATATTGAGACCACAAATGAAGGAAAAGATGAATATCTTTACATCACAAAGTTAATTTCTGATAAGAAATGTATATTAGAAAAATTGCCTTCATTTTCCTCCGGTTTGTACTATACTTATATTAGTACAGTTGAAACAAATGTTATTGTAAACCAGAAGTTTACAAATAAAAATGACTTTGTTATCTGGCATGAACGATTAGGCCATCCTGGATCAATTATGATGCGAAAAATAGTTGAGAATTCAAATGGTCATTGTTTGTCCAGTAGACAAATTATGCAAACTAAGAATTTCTCATGTGTTGCTTGTTCTCAAGGAAAATTGATCATTCGGCCATCACCAATGAAAATTGGGAATGAATCACTCACATTTTTAGAGCGTATACAAGGTGATATTTATGGACCAATACACCCTTCATGTGGACCATTTAGATATTTTATGGTTTTAATTGATGCATCAACTAGATGGTCACATGTTTGCTTATTATCAACTCGCAACCAGGCGTTTGCGAGATTACTAGCTCAATTAATTCATTTAAGAGCTCATTTCCCTGATTATCCAATTAAGAAAATACGCCTTGATAACGCTGGTGAATTCACATCTCAATCATTTAATGATTATTGTATGTCCATTGGAATTGATGTTGAACATCCTGTAGCACATGTTAATAGCAAGACCATTGTTAATGAGATCAAAACTCCCAATTTCAACTTGGGGACATGCAATCTTGCATGCGGCAGCACTTATTCGCATCAGGCCTACAAGTAATCATGAATATTCCCATTTACAATTGGTTCATGGTAAATAACCAAATATTTCCCATCTAAGAATCTTTGGAAGTGTGGTATATATTCCCATCTCTCCTCCGCAACGCACTAAGATGGGACCTCAAAGAAGGTTGGGAATATATATTGGATATGAAAGTCCATCCATAATAAAAATCTTGAACCTTTAACAGGTGATTTATTTACAGCTTGTTTTGCTGATTGTCATTTTGATGAATCTGTTTTTCCATCATTAGGGGGAGAAAATAAACAGTTGGATAAAAGGATCAGTTGGAATGAGATATCTCTCTCACATCTTAATCCTCGAACAAAGCAATCTGAACTAGAAGTTCAGAAAATAATTAGTTTGCAAAATTTAGCAAACCAATTACCTAATGCATTTGCTGATCCAGAAAGAGTGACTAAGTCACACATACCAGCTGTTAATACTCCAATAAAGATTGATATCCCTGAAGGACAATCTAAATTTGCAAATGAGTCTAAAGCAAAACTAAAACGTGGCAGACATGTTGGTTCTAAAGATAAAAATCCTCGGAAAAGAAAAGTAAATAAAGAGGATGGTCGAATCAATGATATAAAGACTCCAGTAGAGTCTCCTGACATAATCAAAGTTTCAAATCCAGAAGAAACTAAGGTACCTGAAATTGATACAAACAAAGAGATCTTGATAAATTATGTCATGGATGGTATACAATGGAATCGACCTGAAGTCAATGTTGATGAAATTTTTACATTCAAAGTAGCTCTTGATATTATAAATGATGATAAGAATCATGAGCCAAAATCTGTTAAGGAATGTGCACAAAGAAATGATTGCCCAAAGTGAAAAGATACAATGCAAGAAGAGTTAAACTCACTTGCAAAATGAAAATTTTTTGGACCTGTAGTCCAAACACCAAAAGGTGTAAAACCAGTTGGGTACAAATGGGTCTTTACGAGAAAAAGAAATGAAAATGGTGAAATTGTGCGATATAAAGCAAGACTTGTTGCACAAGGTTTCTCACAAAGACCTGGTATTGATTTTGAAGAAACATATTCACCAGTGATAGATGCAACAACTTTTCGATACTTAATAAGTTTGGCGATTCGTGAAAAGCTTTATTTACGCCTCATGGATGTTGTTGCGGCATATTTATATGGCTCACTTGAAAATGACATACATATGAAACTCTCGGAAGGATTTAATTTGCCTGAAGCATACAAGACAAATCCTCGAGAAAATTATTCAATTAAATTGAATAAATCTCTTTACGGACTGAAACAATCTGGACGTATGTGGTATAATTGCCTCAGTGAATATCTATTGAAAGAAGGGTATAAAAATGACCCGATTTGTCCATGTGTTTTTATGAAAAGATTGGGAAAATAGTTTGTTATAATTGCAATTTATGTAGATGATTTAAACATCATCGGAACTCCTGAAGAGCTCTCAAAGGCTGTAAATTGCTTGAAAAAGGAATTCGAGATGAAAGACTTAGGAAAAACAAAGTTTTGTCTCGGATTACAATTAGAATATTTAAAGGAAGGAATTTTAATGCACCAAAAGACTTATACAGAAAAGGTGCTAAAACGGTTCTATATGGACAAATCATACCCATTGAGCAGTCCAATGGTTGTAAGGTCACTTGAAGTGAGCAAAGATCCTTTTCGACCTCAGGAGAAAAATGAAGAACTACTTGGTCCTGAAGTACCATATCTCAGTGCAATTGGTGCACTAATGTATCTTGCTAGTCATACACGACCTGATATATCATTTGCTGTCAATTTGTTAGCAAGACATAGTTCTTTACCCACAAAAAGACATTGGAATGGGATTAAACACATATTTCACTACCTTAGAGGTACAATGGACATGGGTTTATTTTTCCCATATGTATCTAAGGCAAACATAATTGGTTATGTAGATGTGGGATATTTCTCAGATCCTCATAATGGTTGATCACAAACAGGTTATTTGTTTACATGTGGTGGTACAACAATTTCATGGAGATCCATAAAACAAACAATCACAGCAACATCATCTAATCATGCTGAAATTCTAGCATTACATGAAGCGAGTCGAGAATGTGTATGGTTGAGGTCTATGATTCAACATATTCAAGAAACTTGTGGCTTGCATGATGGAGAATTACCACCAACAGTCTTATGTAAAGATAATGCAGCTTGTATCTCTCAGTTAAAGGAGGGTTATATTAAAGGAGATAGGACAAAGCATATTTCACCAAAATTTTTCTTTACTCATGATATTATAAAGAATGGTGAAATAAATGTCCAGCAAGTCCGATCATGCGAGAATCTAGCAAATATCTTTACAAAATCATTACCAACCAAAGTCTTTGAGTAACTAGTACAGAAGATTGGTCTTTGACGTTTACATAAGTGTTCTGATGAGGGGGAGAATTAAATATTTGTAATTTAATTATTTTTCATGAATATACTTTGTAAAGAATGTTGTACTCTTTTTCCTTCACTAGGTTTTTATCCCACTGGGTTTTTCCTAGTAAGGTTTTAACGAGGCACATTCTAAATATGGACATCCAAGGGGGAGTATTATGAATATTTGTGGATGTCCCCCCCAAAGTTTTGATATTTATAGATGTCCCCCCTTTCACCTCCTATAAATACCCCCTCACTCATTAATACATACATAACTTCTTCTCTTCAATTTCACTACTCTCTCTTTACTCTCCTTACTCTCCTTTCTTCATCTTCAAGTCTATTTTCTTCTCTAATTTCCTCTAATTTTATAACAATGTATATATATATATAAACATATCCATAAAAGTCTATTACCATAATACTAGTCACCCATTATCTATCCTTTTTAATTTGATTTTGTGATAACTATTATTATAATCTATTACCTTAATTAATTTATTATTTGCTAATTATATCTAAATTCACTTATATGCGCACACACACACGCATATATATATATATATATATACACTTTTAGTACTCATGAGAAAATATGATTTTGTCTTATAAATAAAATTACTACGTCGAGTCTACTATTACCATTATCTTACTAAAATTTGTATTTTAACCCATTATAACTTATCATTTATTTTAGTCGTTACATTTATTCAAGTCATTAACCGTGTGTGGTTTATTATCTATGGTCTTTGGCGGGATATTCTAAAATGATTTAAATTAAATTGTAATTAAGTGAAAGATTAGCAAAATTGCTCGTAACGCGTGATTTCTTCGATAGTTTTCTTCCCGAGCTCTGACAGAACTCCTCAGATCCCAGCGGGATGATTGTATAAGATGGCAAGAATTAATAGAAAGTTACAGAAATTAAATAAAATCAATAATTAATTACATACTCAAATAAAAATATAACTGGACCCGTAATAAATTTTTGTAAGCCACAAATCAAGACGGGACTCCGAAACTGCGGCAGAACTCGGTCATGGCCCATAATCTTCATTGGACGACTTATGATAATTTACAAAAATACATAATTACATCATAATTTAATGAAACTTGATAGGGATGTTCCCAGAGGTCACAAATATAAATTAGGACAATTAAAAATGAGATCAAACAAAGAAAAACTCTCCTTACCTCATAGCTTGCTTACAGTTTTGGAGGGAGTAAGGGAACTGGGTGCCAAAAATTCATCGATTGTCAATTTCTTCACGTCGATCACTCCCGATCATTCTCGGAGCCTAAGAAATTGAACATGCAAGACCAAAAAAGTGAGAAGGGAATGGAACATGCCAAACTGAAATTTGATAGAGAAAATAAAGAGGAAGGAGAAAATGTAAGGAATTTGAATGGTGGAACTAAAAGTCCTTACCTTGGTGGAAGAGGTGGTGTGGTGAAGGAGCTGGCTATGGAAATGGTTGTGGCAGCTTCGATGATGGTTTGTGATGGTTAATGGAAGCAATTTGGTGGCTGGTTTTGGGGAGGGTTGCTACGGGTTTGAATGGAAAAAGGAAGAAGGTGATGGTTTCAAGAGGTGATGGTGACTATAGTGGATGAAGCCGTAAAGAGGAGGAGGTGGTAGTGATGGGTCTATGATGGTATGTGGTGGCTGAGATTGAAGAGAAATGATAAGAGGAAGAAGTAAATATGTTTGTGCCGAGAGAAAAGATGGAAGTGGTGGAAGGTGAAGTGTGATTAATGAAGTTGGTGGAGGAATTTGGTGGTTTAAATAGAGGGGTGGGTGGCTGTGTGAGGCTAGAAGCTGACACCTAGGAGGATAAGTGTCAGATGGTGGTGGTATGGTATGGTGGTGCTAGAAAATGGTGGCAAAAAAAATTACTTATTGCACAAGAAACCAGGAATGACATGAATTTTAGGTAACCGAAAATTGAAGTAGTTTTTATTAAATCTGTGATAATTCATAGGATGAGAATTAGGAAAACTCCCAAAATAAAAGTTGTAGATCTTTACTTTTTCTTTGATTTGATATATCGCACGTGAAAATCCAGTAATAGTAGCCTGAGTTATAGCTAAACCAAGCAAAAGTGTTCCCGAAGCTCCCAAGTTCTTTAGGGCTAAAAAGATGAATTTACTGGAATTATAGATTTAGGAATTGGGTTTTGAGCCTTTTCATAAAAGTTGTAGGTTTTTTGATACAAAATCATAAAAAAAAGAATGAAGTGCTTTCAACATCGTATGAGGGAGACATGCGCATTTTCTAAAACCAGGTAAAGCTATTGCGAATTGGAATTGGACTTGGAAAGATTTGTAAAAATGTACCAATGAGGTGAGAATTGGCCCTCAAGGTCTTATGAAAATCGTAGAGAATTTCATTACAAGAATTATCAAACTAAAATCGCTCTAATTGGACACAGTATAAGAGAGATATAATTTTTCGAGTGGACTATACACAAAAGGATTAATTAATGAGGTTTCGGAGTACGAATACTTGGTTCTCAATTTAGAGGCGATTAACTTATGAATTTGCTCCTAGGGCTAGAAATAGAGATTGTTAGGTTTTTCATGACGAGAATCGCTTGATTTAGCCTCGAATGGAAAAGTTGTGCCCAAAACACTAAAAGTGCTTAAGCTAATTTAAGGGATCTGATTCAATTAATTATTTTTTTTCAAGAAACGGGGTCGATAGGACCCAAATTTGGATTAGGTCCCTTCAGGAGAAGTGTTTAGATTGTCGAAATAGTTCATTAGGGACTAACAATGCTGGAATCAAATATCCCAAAGTGCTTGCATGACCAAACGTGAGAGGTACTTAAGGTATGGGTCGGGCTTACCAAACCAAACTTGTTTTCCTCGATTTACTACAAAATTGTCCTAACAGGACTAGCTTTCCCGTCGGATACCTAAGCATCTATTAGCTCTCACTGTTAAATTTGATAACTCGACAACATTTTATTATTAAATATAATTATCAAATAATTAAATACATA
Organism: Clitoria ternatea; assembly: GCA_037962975.1. Lineage (NCBI taxonomy): Eukaryota > Viridiplantae > Streptophyta > Magnoliopsida > Fabales > Fabaceae > Clitoria > Clitoria ternatea. Next base: position 282,385,592 of record CM075671.1, on the reverse strand, counting down.
ATTATTAATCAACTAAAATATCATTATATATATATAATTTCAAATTTTATGAATTAATTAAATAAATATTAATCAAATATTAAATATTACTAATAATTATTATTATCTAATTAAATGTTATTAATGAGGAAATATTATAATATTACTAATTAGTTTATACTTAACCAAACAGAGTATTATCATTAAATATTTATTAATATTGAACTAATGTATTACCACTAATTAAATAACATTATCAATTATTATTATTTTACACGTACTATACTACTCTCGTTGCTAATGGATACTCATCTATACTCATTCTTTCTCATCTCAGCTCTTCTCTCACTATTATTACACATCCTTATCTTTCCTCACAATCTCTATGCTTCCTAAATTCAATTTCTAATTACTGATACTCTCTCGAGGTCGTGACACCTCACACTAATATCTTAATTGGGCTATCCTCTCACCACGTTCTTATACTAGGGCAATTCAAGGAGTGAGTCAAAGCCTAAAGCTTCCCATAGAAAACCTAGTAGGGCTCCTTTAGGGTTACTAAGAGTCTGGGGTCCTACCCTAAAAACCTGGGCTATTACATTTTTTTTGTTTTGGTCCTTTAGTTTTATTTTTTAAATTTTGGTGTTGTGATGATGGGGTGGTAATGGCAACTGTTAGAGTCAAGAATACTTCGAAGAAATCTTAGATTTATTGATAACAAACATTACGCATTCTAATTTAAATCAAGTCATATTTTGTTAATATTTAAAAATTGGTTTAAGTGTTTCAGAATATAAAAGGCTTGGTCTACAAAATAAAAGGGGAGGCCATGCAACCAAAAGTCTGGTGAAAAAGATACTCGTTCTTAAACAAGCTGCAACATAAAGAAGACTCTGAAAATCAAGGTCAAAGGTCACTCCACTTAAGACTCTTCAAATCAAAGAAAAAAGAAGCATCTGTTGCAGAAACAAAGATTGAGAACTTGCTCTAAAGTGAAATGCATCACATTTGGACTTATACCAGACCTAGACTCGTTGAGCTATGCTTCTTGTATCAGCCTATACAAGAGTCTCTCTCCTCAAAGCAAAGCTCTTCAGTAACCAAACTCTATCTTCATACATTTTCATGCTATAGCCGCTCCAAATCTTATGAAATATCTCAAGCAAGAACCTGGACAGATTTGCTCTCGTTTTATGAGTCTTATCATCAACACCTTATGGATCACCAGATCCATAATCATTTCAGAAACCTTCCCAGCACAAGTTTGGTACTCAAAATGTTGACTCTCTAAAGTAGTTTCCTTCAAAGCAAAGAAGTTATTATGACAAGGAGAATCAAGCAAGGCAGATCTAGATTCATCTTAAAGCATCCAGTTTCACTTATACCTTATCATTTTAGAAAACCTCTAGATGAGAACTTTCCTTTTTAATGAAACTTGTACTAATCCTACTCTGCCTCTGTATGCACAAGTATCGAAGCTCTATGCCCTATGCTTCATATGTAGAATGATTCTATCTGACCAAGAATCCTTGTCTGTTGTGTAAAATACCTCTCAACGGTTGTATTCTCTCTCAACGGTCATCCAACAGTTATCTCTTTCCTCTATAGCATAGCTCAAGAAAAGCCCATATATAATAACTCTTCTCTTCTTTAGAAGTACAATGTGAGAGAAAAAAAGGACAAAGACGGGTACATAGTCAAAAAAGTAAGAAGATACTATGAGAGAAAGAAAAAGAAAAGAATGAAGTGGGTACACACTCAAATGTGTGAATGAGAAGAACATGGACAAATAGAAAACGTTCATATACCAAAAGCCCAAGAAAATCAAAAATGGCAAAACCTTATAGAAAAGAAGAAAGATATGATATTGCACTTGAAGAATAACAAAACTCGCTATGTGCACCTTATTCCTATTCCAGAAGCCATAGCAACCTAAGTCAGAGACATGCAATCAACTCATCAATCCATCACCTCTGTGAGCACATTGTCTTTGATTAGCTTTTAGACTTAGTATGCATCATGCTTTATTTACATATTTTTATGTACTAAATTATTTACATATTTTTATGTACTAAGTCATCTCTAAAGAATACAAGCCTTTCTCATTTGTACAAGTCTGTAGTACAGAATCTTCTCTTAGCGCAACTAAGTCAGAGTCTTGTTAATCTTGTTGTGATAATTCTTTTAAATCTTTGTAGAATAGGTCTGTGAGATCTGTTAGGAAACAATAATAGCCTGAAGAGACTTTAGAAAGAATACGTGGGTTAAAGATAGGAATGGATTGTGAAAGAATACTTGGGTCTACCCCAGGAGTGGGTGTTGTAAAAGAATACTCAATTTTAAGCCAGGAGTGGCTGGTGTCAAGAATACTCAGAAGCACATGTGCATTTAAGCCAGGAATGGCTGGAGCCAACTGAACTGGTCTGGACCGGGGTCTAGGATCCGGTATGGGACCAGCCACAAGAGTGTAGATGTTTTTAGGGTTTGCACACCGAAACAGTGTATATCCGATGTATTAATCCGGTCTCTCAGTGGGAGAGGCCGGTCTTGTTGTCCTGGAGATCCTTCACACCAGCGTTTCACGTTGACGGGGGGCGAAAGGTGGTGCCACCTGCGAAGATTCTCCGACGCTCAAGTTAGAAGAGTGTAAGAACTCAGTGAATGCTCAAGCGAAGTAATAGTAAAGTGTGAGATAGAACAACGATACCATGCATGTGTGTTGAAACGAGCTATTTATAGTTGTACGTAAGAAAATGAGTCGTTGGATACAGGTGGGTCCCTTAGCTCTGATAGCGTGTACATTATGTCAATCAGGGTGGCTCAACACTCAGAATGTGTCAGGGGGGTAGGTCAATTATCAGAGTACGATCCTCTAGGAAGAGGAGAGGATAATCACCTTTTCCGCATAATCTGCTGACACATCCACTTGCTTTCTGAGGCCATTGACGTGACATATTTTGCTACATACAGTGTCTTCGCTAATAAGTTATTAGGGGCTCTTATCTTGCTATGACCGAAAAGCCAACAGTTATATAAATGTCCTGTGAAAGTGAACAAAGAACCGTTATAGAGAGAATAAGTGGGGCAGTCGTGCGATGAGGACGGACTGCCAGACATCGGATATCCGGTGTGGTAATGTTGAACCAGGACACCGGTTTTCCTTATATAAGGTCACCCTGACATCATAAGAATGGGGGCCGGTATCCAGACCGGATCATCTGTCCCCTAGCTTGTATGAGGGACTGTTAAGTTGCTCATATGAGCTACACAACTCTTAGAGAAATCTGGATGCCGGTAGTACATTCTGGAAAGTCTCTGGGAGCTCTGTGGCATCCGCTCTAATAGATGGGTGACCGCTCTTCTCGCGTTGTGTACAACGGATTCAGACAACATAAATAAGTAATGGAAATCCCAAGAGTCTTTGAGAATCGAAACCCTTGGTATTCGAAAAGTGGTTGGAAGGCATTAAATGTGCATGGCATGATTGGACAGTAAATGCATTTTTTACGCACGAGCCATCATTACCCACGAGTGTAACCGTCGATTGGGCTTATTGGGCCTGGATTCAAACTGAATGGGGGGCCCATTTTGCCAAAATGTTTACTGAAACGTTATCATTTTCGCGCCCGTACGTGACGAAACGACGGAGTCGTTTCAATTTGAAGAGGTTGCGTTTTGATGCAAGCCTTGTGACCTTCGACGAAACACTGTGCTTCTTCGTTACCTGTAAAAGGAACTCTTAGCAGATTTTGGAATCCACTCTTGTTTTCAAGCTTAGTGAACCTCTACTCAAATTTCTTTGGAATTTCTCTGTCGTCTTCAAACTTCTCAAAGATCTTCTTCCTTTAGGTAACCTCCCTTTTCTTCAACTCCTTGCAATTTTTGTTCATTCTAATTCCACCATGCGCCCTAGAGCAGGCCACGCTGGTCCTTCAAACAGAGGGAGTTTTGGCTCTCGTGCCCCCTTTAGCCACCGTGGTGGGAGGATTCCAGCGAATCCTCCTGTGGCTGGGCCCCGTCGCTCAGAGAGAGCCAAAGCCTCTTCCTCACGAGCGTCTTCTTCCCAACGTCGCTCTGAGGCTCCCCTTGACTCGAGGGCTACCAGCCGCTCTGATGAGGGGTCAAGTGCTGAAGGTTACCTCTCTGACGATGTTGCTTTTTACCACAGTACATACGCGTTCCACCGTGCCTGCACAACCATGGACCTTCCAGGACGTGGAAAAACACCAGTTCTCCGCTCTGCTGAAGGGTGTGTCAACGTTGTGGCACACCGGCTTGACTGGGAGAAACTCAACAGGGAAAAACCCTACTGCTGGGTGGAGGAGGAATTCCTAGAGATCCCTTCGCACCATGCAAGTGAGGAGGAATGCACGGTTTCTTTCCGCTGCAAAATATATTCAGATAAAAAATACAAGGCACGATACGCTGTGATGGCACCACATCCCTCTGAAAGAATATGCCACAGCGTCCCTGATGAGAGGTCGGTCTACATGTACGACTTCATCTTCTTGAAATTGGGAGTACGCTTCCCCATGACGGAGTTCCAGATGGCCGTCCTGCGCTTCCTAGACTGCGCCCCCACACAACTGTATCCCAACGGTTGGGGTCTTGTCCGGGCTCTGGAGGTCCTGGGGGAGCATTTCAACTTCTCCGCCACTGTGGCCAAACTGTTTCACTATTGCCAAGTGGTCCGCCGTGCTAATAAGAAGGGCGGCCTTGGGTTCATTACTCTCCGTAATGACTCAAGGGTGATAAACTTCAAATCGTATACGGAATCCGTGAAGGTGGACGGACGCTCCTTCAAGCACTACTACACGCAGGTCCGTATTCAACCGAATAAGCCGGTCTTCTGGCGAAATAAAGAGGGATTTACCAAATTTCCTCTTAGCTGGACGCACGAGCACTTTCTCCTCATGAGCCGTGCTTATTATACAGATGAGAGTGAACTCTCCTCTCATTCTGTCGAGGTCTTGAGCGCCATGCAGACGGCCTCGAAGACCCTCAAAGGATTTTCCAGCCGGCTCCTCTTGGCCGAGGATGACATAAGAAACGCCTACCTCCGTAATATCCGCTCTTAATCTCTTTGTGTTGTATAGTTATTCCGTTCTGATTATTTTTTCTTCTTGTATGCTTATTCAACCTTTCTTGTTTTGCAGAACAAATCGAAAAAGCCTGCCCAGAGATGTTGTCGTTAAGAACCATGATGGCTGACGATGACTCCTCCTCTGAGGAAAATGAGATCCAGGAAAAGAGGAACGCCACCAAAACTCCCCTCATTCCCCTGACCTCTATGGTAGGAGATGAAGTTCCTCTGTTCGACGAGGAAGAAACAAAACAACAACCTGAGGCCACTGGAGCGGGCGACGAGGAGGCCGTCCCAGAGAAGAAGAAGAAAAAGAGGCACCTGGTCAAGAAGGCAGATCAGGAAAAGCCCTCCTCTGGTGACCCTGCTAAGAAACGCCAGAAGACACTTGAAGAAACTGGGCTGAAAAAGGATAAGGGGAAGAAGCCCGTTCCTGAAGCCTCTACCCCTTCTTCACAGAATGCTTCTGAGCCGGACTCAGGGAATGGTCCTCCTCCAGCGTTTGATCCTCCACGCGACTCCTTCCTCTCTCCGTACCTATGGTTTCAGGGATCCATGCCTCCCGCTCTTCCAAAGGCACGTTATTGCCTCCGTCCTTCCCTCGACGCTGCTGGGGTTCGAGGTGCCTGCAAGGTGGGCCGCTGGCAGTTGGATGAACTGTCCGGTCTCCTTGACTCTCTTAGTGAGAAGGCCAGTTATATGGAGCAGATTGAAAAGCTCGAAACAGAAATTACTGTGAAAGAGGAGTGGGCCGCCAAACAAGCTGAAACTCACAGGGGCGTGGAGTCGGAACTAAGGAAAACCAAAGAAACGCTCCAGAGAAAGACAGAGGAGGCAAGCCAAGTTCATTTCAAAAATAAGGCCCTAGAATGGGAAGTTGCCGACCTGTAAAAACAGAACAAATCTATACCCCTCCTCGAAGAAGAATTACAATTGGAGAAGAAGAGATCGGCTAAGCTTGCTGACGATCTCAAAAATATGGAGGACGGTCGCAACAAAGACCTTGGAGAGTGGGAGAGCCTTCGGAAGGAGATGCAAGCCCAGATCGAGGAACTCAAGAAGGGTGGTGCGAGTGCTGGGCCTTCAGAAGAGGATTTTGCCAAGGTTCAAAGAAAATTAGCTGCTGCGAAGGCCAAGGCTGCCAAAGCCTTGGAGATATGCAAAAATGTGGCGTATGAATCCTTCGGCCTGGCCCTTCGTCAAGTCTACTATCGTAACCCTGGAGTGAAGCTGAATTTGTATGGATTAGATCCGTTCTTCGAATTCCATGAGGGAAAACTTGTCGAAGTGCACAAGGACGACTCGCACCATGAACCCCATGCATCTCTTTATGAACTGCCTCCCCTCCCAGAAGGTCAAAGTATGGAGCCAACAACGTCCGCTGCTGCCTCTGAAGTTGAAACGCAGGAAGGTGCCCAAACTGAAGCAGAGGCCCAGAAGGAGAAGACAGAAGTGCCCACTGTGGAAGATTAGGCACCGGCCTTTTAATTTTATGCTTTCATTCATAGCCGTGTTCTGGGATCGGCTCCAGCTTTAAAACACTTTGTAACCTGCATATTTTCTTATTTTTGAAAATAAAATTCACTATTGCTTTTCTTCAACTGCTTGCGTCGAATGTATGATTGTTGGATAACTTAGTGCTGTACAAAACACTTTATTGTTTTCCATGCTTTGCGAATCCGTTCTGTGTGGTTACCTATCTGCTTAAAGTGTACTTATCACACCGGATTAATATAACGAATTGTAACAAAGAAGTGACAATTAAGTTAAAGCATGCCCTGTCCCCAAGTGTAAGTACATTGGGAAGGAAAATTTTATCTCAAGGATTACCTTTTAACTTCTTAAAAGGATAGAAATGCTTATCTGTCCTCGAAGATGTAGAGCGGGTACGTTAGCGTTCAACCGCTCTGGGGTGGATATTCCACAATTGAGGACGGATATTGCCTTTGAATTTTTGTATAGCTTTGGCAAGGGTAAGCTTTACGCCTTTCTCTTGAGGTTCGGTTTGGTCCTACACCTCAAGTCTTCACACGGTGTTCGGTTCGATCCTACTAACCGTACTTGGAGTTCGGTGCAATCCTACAATCCAAGCCTTCAACACGGGGTTCGGATCAGGGCTAATCCTGAACCTACTGCGCCCGTTACTCGGGGTTCAGCGCGGTTTTCTGTATGAACCGGCCTACTGCGCCCAAGCCTTCGCATGGGGTTTGGTTTGTGGCCTTGAGGAAGGACCAACCCTACAACCCATGTAGTCTTCGAATGGGGTTCGGTTTGTGGCCTTGAAAAAGGACCAGCCCTACAACCCATGTAGTCTTCGAATGGGGTTCGGTTTGTGGCCTTGAAAAAGGACCAGCCCTACAACCCATGTAGTCTTCGAATGGGGTTCGGTTTGTGGCCTTGAAAAAGGACCAGCCCTACAACCCATTCCACCTCAAGGAGTTACATCGTCAAAACACACGATGTGTGATTGAGATCATCAGTCCTGAGGGGTCTTCATCAATCCCTCGAGGAGTTATATCGTCAACTACAGAATTGATAGTTGAGTTCCTCCGTCCTGAGGTGTATGCGTATTAAACTACGGCTATAAATCACAACACATAAGAAAAGTGAGAATGATAGGGCGGTTAAAATGTATTCTCATTAAAATTGAAAGTACATTACATGAAGAGCGTAGTCGGGGTCATGCCTTGTTAAAACCTTCTTGAGAAAACCCAATGGGAAAAAACTCAAGTAAGGAAAAAGAGTACACGCCGTCTTACCAACTAGCTATAATAAACTCGTAAGTTCTGAGTGTTCCATTTGTTGCGGATTGGAGTTCCATCAAGTTCTTCCAACCGGTATGACCCTCTTCCAGTCACTTCAGAAACTCTATAAGGACCTTCCCACGTCGGTGCTAGCTTTCCTTGGTGGGCGAATTTATTCCCCACACTTGCCTTTCTCAAAACAAGATCTCCGGTGTTGAAAGCTCTGTACTGGACACGTTTATTATACCGGAGTACTGCCTTTGCTTTTATTGCTTGATCTCTGACGAAGGCCTTTTCCCTCAACTCCTGAAGGACGTCCAGCTCTGATGCCAAATTGGCGTTGTTATCTTCAGCTGAAAAATACTCCATACGAGCCGATCTTGTTTGTAACTCCACTGGAATCATCGCCTCAACCCCGTACGTCAGCCGGTATGGGGATTCGTTAGTTGAAGAATGAGGCGTAGTGCGGTATGCCCATAAAACATGACACAGCTGGTCAGTCCATCCTCCCTTCGCTTCTCCCAGACGCTTCTTCAACCCCTTTAGCACTTCTCGGTTGGCTACCTCTGCTTGTCCATTGATTTGAGGGTGTTCAACAGATGAAAATATCTGGATTATCCCCAGTCCTTCAAGCAAATCTGTGAACTTTTTGTCTGTAAACTGGGTGCCGTTGTCAGTCACAATCCTCCCTGGCACCCCGAACCGAGCTATGATATTTTCATACACGAAACGTCTTGTTCGCGCAGAAGTGATATGCACTACTGGTTTCGCCTCGATCCATTTGGTGAAGTAGTCTACCCCCACAATCAAATATTTGATACCTCCTGGCGCAGTGGGGAATGGACCCAAAATATCAAGGCCCCACTGGTAGAACGGCCAAGGTACAGCAGATGAGGACAGCTCTTGGGCTGGTGTATGGTGGAGATTGGAGAATTTTTGACAAGCATCGCACTTCCTAACAAAATCTGCAGAATCCTGCTTCACAGTGGGCCACCAATATCCAGCCCTGAGGACTTTTCTCATTAAGCTTTGACCCCCAGCATGGTGCCCACATTGCCCCTCGTGCACTTCCTCCAAAACCGCTTGAACCTCGTCCTCTCTTAAACACAAAAGATATGGGACCGAGAATCCCCTTTTGTAGAGAACACCATCGACCATAGTAAAATATGGCAGCTCCCTCTTCACTCGTCTCCTCTCCTTCTCATCAGTGGGAAGTTGACCATCAGCCAGATAGCGAATATAGGGAATGACCCAAGAATCCTCATATGGATAGCTCACTATGATAGCGTTCAGAGAAGGGTACAGAGCTTGAACTCTAAAACTTCAAATCTTCCCTTCAACTCATTAACGCAATTCAAGTACAATTGAAGTTGTGGCTCCTTTGCTTGGTACTCCCCTTGGATTTGCGAAATCACCAGTTGGGAATCACTGCACAGTGTGACTGCTGATGCTCCGATGTCAATTGCCGCACGGAGACCGGCCAAGCATGCTTCATATTCGGCCTGGTTATTGGAGGTTTTGAAATTGAATCGGAGGGATATTTCTAGGTGCACACCATCATCACTTTCCACCACAACACCTGCTCCACAACCTTTGCTGTTCGACGAGCCATCAACGTAAATGGTCCAATGCACTCGAGGGGTGGCCGGGTCCGCCCCAGTCATCTCCACAACAAAATCGGCCAACACTTGCGCCTTGATGGCTCCTCGAGGCTCATATGAAATTTCAAATTCAGACAGCTCGATAGACCATTTTATCATCCTTCCAGCGAGGTCTGGCTTGCTAAGCACTGAACGAAGAGGCAAATCCGTTCTCACCAGTACTGGGTGCGCGTGGAAATAGGGCCTCAACCGTCGTGACGCCCACACGACTGCTAGGGCAGCTTTCTCAATCTTTTGATACCTTCCTTCCGCTCCCTGAAACGTCTTACTAGTAAAGTACACCGGCCTCTGTCCTTCAGGTGTTTCTTTAACCAAGGCCACGCCTAGGGCTTCATCAGAGATTGCTAAGTACAAGATCAAAGTCTCACCGGGGTCAGGCTTAACCAAAATTGGTGGACTCGAGAGAACGGCCTTGAGCTGCTGGAAGGCCTGTTCTTGCTCCTCTCCCCATTCAAAACTCTTGTGTTTCTTCAACGCCTTATACAAGGGAAGGGATCTGTGCGCCATCTTGGGCATGAAACGGGCTAGAGCGGCCATTTTCCCATTCAACGATTGGACCTCCCTTAGACTCTTAGGGCTCTGCATGTCTAGGATTACTTGACACTTCCCAGGGTTAGCCTCAATGCCTCGTTGGGTCAACATAAATCCCAAGAATTTCCCAGCTGGAACGACAAAGGTGCATTTTAAGGGGTTTAACCTCATGTTGTACTGCCGAAGCCTGGTGAAGACTTGGCGCAGATCTTCAATGTGGTCTCCTCCAGCGGGCGTTTTGGCTATAATATCATCAATATAAACTTCGACTAGCCTTGTATGCATCCCTTCAAAGACTTTGTTAATCATGCGCTGATAGGTAGCACCGGCGTTCTTCAATCCAAAAGGCATGACGGTGTAGCAAAAAACACCGCGGTCATTGATGAAGGCAGTTTTCTCCTGGTCTCCCTCCCACATCGGAATCTGGTTATACCCCGAATAAGCATCCATGAAGCTGAGGTACTGGTAACCAGATGAGTCATCCACCATGCGATCAATGTTGGGCAGGGGATATGGATCTTTGGGGCAGCAACGGTTAAGATTCACATAATCTGTGTACATTCTCCATTTGCCATTAGTCTTCTGCACCATGACCACATTAGAAAGCCAAGATGAGTAGCGTATCTCCTTTATAAAGCCTGCTTTCAACAACTCCTCTGTCTGCTCACAAGCCGCCCTCTGCTTCTCCGGTCCCAATCTCCTCTTCTTCTGGGCCACCGGTCTTGTTTCAGGGTATACAGCAAGCTTGTGGCAACAGAAATCAGGGTCCATCCCAGGCATGTCTGCTGCTGTCCATGCGAAAAGATCTTTAAACTCCTGCAGAAGGGTTAATAAGCGTTGCTCCATAGCAAACTCCAGCTTATCATTTATGTGCGTGATCTTCTCTGGGGAATCTCCTAAGACAACATCCCTGGAACCACCATCCGGTGTGGGCTTAGAGGGATTGAGTGGATCAATCTTCAATTCCGCTCTGGGGTCCAGGTCAATGAGACTGACAGACCCTGCCGCTGTTCCTCCGTCATTCAACTTCCTCTTCTTGTTGAATGCTTCCAACTTAACCATGTTGAAGCTCAGGTTATAACAATATCGAGCCATCTCCTGATCACCACGGAGAGAAGACACACCGTTGTCCTTGTCAATGAATTTGATCAAAAGGTGAGGAGTGGATACAATTGCTTCCATCGCGTTCAGTGTTGGACGGCCTATGATACCGTTGTATGGGGATTCCACGTCAATCACCAGAATTCTTGACTTGACCGTTCTCGCACCAGGCTCTCCTTCAAAAGAAATCAGAGTGTCAAGATACCCCTTGGTGGGTTGCTTGGCTCCATTAAACGCTGTGAGTTCTTGCGTGTAGGATTGTAAATCTGGATCATTGAAACCCATGCGTTTGAAACAATTATAAAAGATAACATCACAAGAACTTCCCTGATCGACGAGGATCCTCTTGACATCCTTGTTGGCTATGACTGCCACTATAACTACCGCATCATCACCTCCTGGAATTGTTGGGCCAAAGTCATCATCAGTAAATGACACCGTCAGAGCTGTCATACCATCCCTGAAAGGGCGGTTATCCCTCGGTTTACCCTGGACAGACAGAATCATCCTGTGGTGATTCTTCCGTGCTGTGATTGATGCTCCTCCTCCCGCAAATCCTCCAGCTATCATCTCAATCACTTCTCGTCTGCCCTGCCTCTGCTGCTAGGGCATGTTATTTTGTTGGGCACCTTCAGCAATCACTACTCCCTTCTGCTTCTCAGCTGCAGTGAACTTCCTTGTTGGGTTACGTGTATTATCATCTTCGTCATCAGGATCTCTATTCCTTTTTTCCATCCTCTGAGGCTCGTCTACAGATTTCTCCTTGAACAAATACTGCTTCAGCTTTCCTTCCCGAAGGAGAGTTTCCACCGTATTCTTTAACGCCTTGCACTCATCAGTGTTGTGTCCTGTCTGTTCATGGAAAGTGCAATACTTACGCGGGTTACCACCCCTCTTGACTGGGGCTGGTTTTCTTATCCCGAAGACGTTCAAAGTTGGCCAACCAACCTCCCTCATGATTTGTGAGTGCCTGGTGTTCAGCGGAGCATAGTTATCGAACGATGATACACGCCTATCTCGTGGATGCGGGCGAGTGTTTACAAAGTCTTCTCTAAAGGCATGCTTCTCAGGCCTCACTCTCTCCTTTTCTCTCCGTGGCTACTGAGTGGGTGCTGAAGGCTTCATTCTTGTTGCAGTTGCCTCTAGATGCATCTCTATGCCCACGTACTTGGAAGCCTTCCTTCGAAACTCCTTGAAGGTTGATGGGGGGCTCTTTGCCAAAGATAGGGCAAAGGCTGAACCAGGCTGAAGAGCTTCCACTATAATATGGAGTTGTATGGCCTCCGTAAGGTTGGGGACCAAAGCTGCCACCTTATAAAACCTTTTCAAGAACTCCTTAAGAGTTTCAGTTTCTCCCTGCCTTATTTGGGCCAGGGTATGAGAAGTTCTTGGGATATCCCGAGAGATGACAAAATGGCTTTCAAACGCAGCGGCCATTTCCTCCCAAGAGTCTATAGATCCTGAGGGTAAGCTTTTAAACCAGCTGAGAGCCTCCTCCGTCAACGTCCTTGGGAACATCCTGCACATAACATCTTCATCTGCTCCCAAATACATAGCTTCATACACGTAAGCATCCAAATGCTTAGTGGGATCAGTTTCTCCATTATACTTCCCTATCGACAGTGGCTGAGTTGTTTGCAAATGTTTTGGGATGGTAATGTTCATCAGCCTTCTTGAGAAAGGGACACTGAGCTTGTACGTCCCTGAAGTCATCACCGCCTGCTCCCTTCTCCTGGTACTGACTCTATCACCAGAGTCTTGCGTCTGCTCTCTCTCTTCATACGTGGGGATCTTCAAATACTGGAGGGTTGTAGATCTATCCCTCGCTGATGCATGATGAGCCTCTTCTGCATGGGATGCTACCCTGTCCCCAGCTCCTCCTCTCTCCCGCTTCAACTCCATCAGCTCCTCCCTGAGTTGCTTGATAACCTCATCGCGAGGGTCAGGCGTTTGCACTTGCACCATCCTCCGGGTTTAAGTTACAGGGGACTCGAAGACGAGTCTCCTTCCAGTTTGTTGATGGGTCACATCCTCCACGTGACCATCAACGAAATCTCTCCCATCACCTTCCATCGTGACAACCAAACTTCTGCGAAAATGGGAATAACTCTAACGAGTCCCATTGGGCGTGCCAATGAACTGTTCTGGACCGGGGTCTAGGATCCGGTATGGGACCAGCCACAAGAGTGTAGATGTTTTTAGGGTTTGCACATCGGAACAGTGTATATCCGATGTATTAATCCGGTCTCTCAGTGGGAGAGGCCGGTCTTGTTGTCCTGGAGATCCTTCACACCAGCGTTTCGCGTTGACGGGGGGCGAAAGGTGGTGCCACCTGCGAAGATTCTCCGACACTCAAGTTAGAAGAGTGTAAGAACTCAGTGAATGCTCAAGCGAAGTAATAGTAAAGTGTGAGATAGAACAACGATACCATGCATGTATGTTGAAACGAGCTATTTATAGTTGTACGTAAGAAAATGAGTCGTTGGATACAGGTGGGTCCCTTAGCTCTGATAGCGTGTACATTATGTCAATCAGGGTGGCTCAACACTCAGAATGTGTCAGGGGGGTAGGTCAATTATCAGAGTACGATCCTCTAGGAAGAGGAGAGGATAATCACCTTTTCCGCATAATCTGCTGACAGATCCACTTGCTTTCTGAGGCCATTGACGTGACATATTTTGCTACATACAGTGTCTTCATTGATAAGTTATTAGGGGCTCTTATCTTGCTATGACCGAAAAGCCAACAGTTATATAAATGTCCTGTGAAAGTAAACAAAGAACCGTTATAGAGAGAATAAGTGGGGCAGTCGTGCGATGAGGACGGACTGCCAGACATCGGATATCCGGTGTGGTAATGTTGAACCAGGACACCGGTTTTCCTTATATGAGGTCACCCTGACATCATAAGAATGGGGGCCGGTATCCAGACCGGATCACCAACAATACTCAAAGGCACAGTCTGTGCAGCATACGTAAAAAGGGCAGCTTCACATAGTGAAAAACCCTTCAATCTGAAGGTATTGGATGTAGCTTCAAGATTAAAAGTGAACTAGAATAAATCTCTTATGTGTTCTTTCTATCCTTATTCTGTCAAGGTCTGTTGCATTCACGATTATTTTTCTCGCATGCAAAGGTCTGTTACCTAATCTATTGTTCAAAAGGTTCATTGTCTGAATGAAGAATTTGATTTCAAAGAGTAATCAGACTTATTCAACCCCTTCTTCTAAGTCTGTTCTCCGAACCATCTACAACAATGATGGTGGTCATGACAATTATGGTGGTGGTGGTGGTGCTGGTGTTGTGATGATGGTAATGGTAGGAGTAGTGACAGCGACGTTGGTGGTGGTGGTTTTGGGACTGGATCAAAGGTTCATAAAATTAATAACAAAAAAAGACACCATTTTTCATGTTTTTACATTAACAGTTTAAATGGGTCAAATGATACTTAGCAGCGTTTTTGTTGAACAGGTTTGGTTTTCAAATTTACTTTTCAAAATAAAAAATCAAAATTTCATAACCATCCTAAATGAGCCTAAAAAACATAGTATATGTTTGGTAAAATATTTCAGCTAGGTAAAAGTTAAAATTAGTAATCGAAATGTCACTTAATGCAAGTTAAAATAAAAGTAACGTAACTTGAGGTAGGGTTTCTAGATTTTAACTACAAGTTAAAATTCATTTTCACTTTATTGCCCCTTCTTAATTTTAATAATTTCTAATACTACCATTTCTTTTATTTTTTTTAAGTGAAATCTACAAAACCTTCATGTTTTTCTTCTATTCTTCCCCTTTATTTTAATAAAAAAGTAAGACTTTACTTATTATTTTAAAAATAAAATCTATAGTGTTTTTTTTCTTTTACTAATAGATTTATCATGTTTAACTTTTAAAATAATTTTTATTGTGAATAAAACTTAAAATTATAAAGACACAATGAAACTTAAATACTTTTGTTAAATTTAAGATTAATTAAGTTATCTTAAATTTGTGTAAATATTTGAGCATGTTATGTTATTTTATATTCATCAGTAGCTACTGTAGCTAGCTTGTTAATCGATAGGTGATTTAACTTAGAAATTAAAAAAAAGTTACCCTAAGTGGGTGTTAAACCCAATGCCACAAACAGAAGAAAGTAATGCCTTTTTCACTACACCAAAACATCTCTTGTTATGTATATGGTAATCTTTCTATATATGTTATAACATCTAGTATATTTATAAAATTATTAATTATAATATATACTATTAATATTATATTGATTACATATATTTTTAATAACATATATTGTTTAAATAATACATTTTATAATATAAATATATATTTGAAAATATTAAATTTTATAAATACTATTAAACATATTAAATAATATATTTTTAATTTATGTAGAATAATAAATATTATTAGAAATATATTAATAAATACTTTATTTAACAATATATTTTACTAAATAATATATCAATTATTATAATATTCAATAATATATATAACAATATATATTTCTAATAATATTTATTATTATTACATAATTTTAAAATATATTATTTAATATACTTTATAATATATAATATTTAATGTGATGCCTTGGACTCGAATCATAAATTCCGAGGTAATTCCCGACTTATGGTGAGCTTTAATTTCAACCGTCTATTGTATAGTTATTGAACTGGTCTGGACCGGGGTCTAGGATCCGGTGTGGGACCAGCCACAAGGATGCAGGTGTTTTTAGGGTTTGCACACCGGAACTGTGTATATCCGATGTATTAATCCGGTCTCTCAGTGGGAGAGGCCGGTCTTGTTGTCCTGGAGATCCTTCACACCAACGATTCGCGTTGTAGGAGGGCGAAAGGTGGTGCCACCTGCGAAGATTCTCCGACGCTCAAGTTAGAAGAGTGTATGAACTGAATGAATACTCAAGCGTGATAACAGTAAAATATGAGACAGAATAACAATACCATGCATGTGTGTTGATATGGCCTCTTATAGTTGAACGTAAGAGAAAAAGTGAGACGTTGGATACAGGTGGGTCCCTCATCTCTGATTGCGTGTATATTGTGTCAATCAAGGTGGCTCGACTTTCAGAATGTGTCAGGAGGGTAGGTCAATTATCAGAGTACAATCCTCTAGAGAGAGGGGAGGATAATCACCTTTTCCGCATAATCTGCTGACACGCCCTCTTACTTTCTGAAGCCATTGATGTGACGTATTTTGCTACAAACAGTGTCTTCGTTGATAAGTTATCAAAAGGCTCTTCTCTTGCTATGAGGGAAAAGCTATCAATTATATAAATATCCCGTATCAATGAACATAGAACCGTTGCCGCGAAAATGAATGATGCTGTCATGGAGTGAGGGCGGATGACCAGACAACGGATATCCGGTGTGGTAACGTTGAACCCTGGACACCGGTTTTCCTTATATGAGGTCAGTCTGACGTCACAAGTACGGGGGCCGGTATCTAGACCGGATCATCTGTCCCCTAGCTTGTATGAGGGACTGTTAAGTTGCTCATATGAGCTACACAATTCTCGAGAGAAGTCTAGATGCCGGTAATACATTCTTGTAAGTCTCTAGGAACTCGGTGGCGTCCGTTCTACTAAACAAGTAACCGCCCTCTTCGCGTTGTGTACAACGGATTCAGACAGCATAAAAATAAGCAGCGGAAATCCCAAGAGTTTTTGAAAATTGAAACTCTTGGTATTCGAAAAGTGGTTGGTAGGCATTAAATGCGCATGGCATGATTGGACATTAAATGCATTTTTTACGCACGAGACATCATTACCCAAGAGTGTAACCGTCGATTGGGCTTATTGGGCCTGGATTCAAACTGAAAGGGGGGCCCATTTTGCCAAAACGTTTACTGAAACGTTACCATTTTCGCGCTTATTCGTGACGAAACGACGGAGTCGTTTTGATTTGAAAGGTTGCGTTTTGAGGCAAGCATTGTGACCTTTGACGGAACACCATGCCTCTTCGTTACCTATAAAAGGGACTCTTAGCAGATTTTGGAATCCACTTGAACTCTCAAACTTAGTGAAACTCTGCTCAAATTTCCTTGGAATTTCCTTGTCGTCTTCAACTTCTCAAAGATCCTCTTCCTTTAGGTAACCTTCCTTCCCTTCAACTCCTTGCAATTTTAATCATTCTATTTCCATCATGCGCCCTAGAGCTGGACACGCTGGTCCTTCAAATAGAGGGAGGTTTGGCTCTCGTGCCCCCCTTAGCCACCGTGGTGGGAGGATTCCGGCGAATCCTCCTGTGGCTGGGCGCCATCGCTCAGAGAGAGCCGAAGCCTCTTCCTCACGAGCGTCTTCTTCATCTCGTCGCTCTGAGGTTCCCCTTGGTTCGAGGGCTACCAGCCGCTCTGATGAGGGGTCAAGTGCTGAGGGTTATCTCTCTGACGATGTTGCTTTTTATCACAGCACCTACGCATTCCACCGCGCCTGCACAACCATGGATCTTCCAGGACGTGGAAAAACGCCGTTTCTCCGCTCTGCTGAAGGGTGTGTCAATGTTGTGGCACACCGGCTTGACTGGGAGAAACTCAACAGGGAGAAACCTTATTGCTGGGTGGAAGAGGAGTTCCTAGAGATCCCTTCGCACCATGCAAGTGAGGAGGAGCGGACGGTTTCTTTCCGCTGTAAGATATATTCGGATAAGAAGTACAAAGCGCGATACGCTGCGATGGCACCGCATCCCTCTGAAAGAATATGCCACAGCGTCCCTAATGCGAGGTCGGTCTACATGTACGACTACGTTTTCTTAAAGCTGGGGGTGCGCTTTCCACTGACGGATTTCCAGATGGCCGTCCTGCGTTTCTTGGACTGTGCCCCCTCACAATTACATCCCAACGGTTGGAGTCTTGTCCGGGCTCTGGAAGTCTTGGGGGAGCATTTTGGCTTCTCCGCCACTGTGGCCAAGCTATTTTACTATTGCCAAGTGGTCCGCCGAGCTAATAAGAAGGGCGGCCTTGGGTTCATTACACTCCGTAGTGACTCAAGGGTTGTAAATTTCAAGTCTTATACGGAATCCGCAAAGGTAGATGGGCGCTCCTTCAAGCACTACTACACGCGGGTCCGGATTCAACCAAATAAGCCGGTCTTCTGGCGAAATAAAGAGGGGTTTACCAAGTTTCCCCTTAGCTGGACGCACGAGCATTTTCTTCTTATGAGCCGTGCTTACTATACAGATGAGAGTGAACTTTCCCCTCATTCTGTCGAGGTCTTGAGCGCCCTGCAGACGGCCTCAAAGACCCTCAAAGGGTTTTCCAGCCGCCTTCTCTTGGCCGAGGAAGACATCAAAAACACCTACCTCCGTAATATTCGCTCTTATTCTCCTTGTATTGTATGGTTATACCGTTCTAGTTATTTTCCTTCTTGTATGCTTATTCAACTCTTTTTGTTTTGCAGAACAAATTGAAAAGGCCTGCCCAGAAATGTTGTCGCTAAGGTCTATGATGGCTGACGATGACTCCTCTTCTGAAGAAAATGAAATCCAGGCGAAGAGGAACGCCACCAAAACTCCCCTCATTCCTCTGACTTCTGCAGTAGGAGATGAGGTTCCTCTCTTCGATGAGGAGGAAGCTGAAGAAGCAACTGAGGCCGCTGGAGCCGGTGGCGAGGAGGCCGTCCCAGAGAAAAAGAAAAAGAAGAGGCATCTTGTAAAGAAGGCCGATCAAGAGAAGCCCTCCTCTGATGATCCTGTGAAGAAGCGTCAGAGGACGGCCGAAGAAACCGAATTAAAGAAGAACAAGGGAAAGGAACCCGCTCCTGAGTTCTCTGCACCTTCTTCTCAAAATGCTTCAGATCCGGATTCTGGGAACGGTCCTCCTCCGGCGTTCGATCCTCCGCGTGACTCCTCCCTTTCTCCTTATTTGTGGTTTCAAGGATCTATGCCTCCTACTCTCCCAAAAGCACGGTATTGCCTCCGCCCTTCCCTCGACGCTGCTGGGGTCCGAGGTGCTTGCAAGGCTGGGCGTTGGCAACTTGATGAACTGTCTGGCCTGCTGGAGTCCCTGAGCGAGAAAGCTGACTATATGGATCAAGTTGAAAAACTTGAGACCGAACTCGCAGTGAAGGAGAAATGGGCAGCCAAGCAAGCTGAGGCTCGCAGGGGAGTGGAATCAGAATTGGAAAAAACTAAAGAAACACTCCAGAGGAAAACGGAAGAGGCAAGCAAAGTTCATTTTGCGAATAAGGCCCTAGAACGGGAAGTTGCCGACCTCCAAAATAAGAACAAATCCATACCCCTCCTTGAAGAAGAATTACAACTGGAGAAGAAGAGATCGGCTAAGCTTGCTGACGATCTCAGAGTTATGGAGGATGGTCGCAACAAGGACCTTGGGGAGTGGGAGTCTATTCGGAAGGAGATGCAAGCCCAAATTGATGAACTCAAAAAGGGTGGTGCGAGTGCTGGGCCTTCAGAAGAGGATTACGCCAAAGTTCAAAGAAGGCTAGCTGCTGCAAAGGCCAAGGCTGCCAAAGCCTTGGATATATGCAAAAATGTGGCGTATGAATCTTTCGGCCTGGCCCTTCGTCAAGTCTACTATCGTAACCCCGGAATAAAGCTGAATTTGTACGGATTAGATCCGTTCTTTGAGTTCCATGGGGGAAGACTTGTAGAAGTTCGCAAGGACGGATCGCACCACGAGCCCCGTGCATCTCTGTACGAACTGCCTCCCCTTCCAGAAGGCCAAAGTATGGAGCCTACAACGTCCACTGCTGCCTCTGGAGCTGAAGCACAAGAAGGTGCCCCAACTGGAATGGAGGAAAAAGCGGAGAAAGGAGGAGTGCCCACTGCGGAGGATCAAGCATCGGCCCCTTAATTTATGCTTCATTCATAGCTGTGTACTGGGATCAGCTCCAGTTTTAACTACCTTGTAACCTGAATAATTTCTTTATTCTTGGAAATGAAATTCACTGTTGCTTTTCTTCAACTGCTTGCGTCGACTGTATGATTGTTGGATAACTTAGTGTTGTACCAAACACTTTATTGTTTTTAATGCTTTACGAATCCGTTCTGTGTGGTTACCTAGCTGCTTAACGCGTACTTATCACACCGGATTAAGACAACAAATAGTAATGAATAAATAACAATTAAGTTAAAGCACGCCCTGTCCCCAAGTGTAAGTTCATTGGGAAGGGAAAGTTTATCTCAAAGATTTACCTTTTAAATTCTCACAAGATAGAAATGCTTATCTGTCCTCGAAGATGTGGAGCGGGTACATTAGCTTTCAACCGCTCTGGGATGGGTATTCCACAATTGAGGACGGATATTGCCTTAGAATCTTGTATAGCTTTGGCAAGGGTAAACTTATGCCTTTCTCTTGAGGTTCGGTTTGGTCCTACACCTCAAGTCTTCACACGGTGTTCGGTTCGATCCTACTAACCGTACTTGGAGTTCGGTGCAATCCTACAATCCAAGCCTTCAACAAGGGGTTCGGATCAGGGCTAATCCTGAACCTACTGCGCCCGTTAGTCGGGGTTCAGCGCGGTTTTCTCTGTAAACCGGCCTACTGCGCCCAAGCCTTCGCATGGGGTTCGGTTTGTGGCCTTGAAAAAGGACCAGCCCTACAACCCATGTAGTCTTCGAATGGGGTTCGGTTTGTGGCCTTGAGAAAGGACCAGCCCTACAACCCATGTAGTCTTCGAATGGGGTTCGGTTTGTGGCCTTGAGAAAGGACCAGCCCTACAACCCATGTAGTCTTCGAATGGGGTTCGGTTTGTGGCCTTGAGAAAGGACCAGCCCTACAACCCATGTAGTCTTCGAATGGGGTTCGGTTTGTGGCCTTGAGAAAGGACCAGCCCTACAACCCATGTAGTCTTCGAATGGGGTTCGGTTTGTGGCCTTGAGAAAGGACCAGCCCTACAACCCATGTAGTCTTCGAATGGGGTTCGGTTTGTGGCCTTGAGAAAGGACCAGCCCTACAACCCATTCCACCTCGAGGAATTACATCGTCTGACTTGGGGGGGTCTCCCTCCGTTCTTCGAGGAATTATCACATCAACTACAAAATATGTAGTTACGTTCATCCGTCCTGAGGTGTATGCGTATTAAACCACGGCTTTAAATCATAACACATAAGAAAAGTGAGAATGATAGGGCGGTGAAAGTGTATTCTTATTAAAACTGAATATATATTACACAAAGAGCATCGTTGGGGCTATGCCTCGTTAAAACCTTCTTGAGAAAACCCAGTGGGAAAAAACTCAAGTAAGGAAAAAGAGTACACGCCGTCTTACCAACTAGCTGTAATACACTCGTAAATTCTGAGTGTTCCATTTGTTGCGGATTGGGGTTCCATCAAGTTCTTCCAATCGGTATGATCCCTTTCCAGTTACCTCCGAAACTCTATAAGGTCCTTCCCACGTTGGTGCTAGCTTTCCTTGGTGAGCAAACTTATTCCCCACACTGGCCTTTCTCAGAACAAGGTCTCCGGTGTTAAAAGCTCTGTACTGGACACGTTTATTGTACCGGAGTGCAGCCTTTGCTTTTATTGCCTGATCTCTGACGAAAGCCTTTTCCCTCAACTCTTGGAGGACATCCAGCTCTGATGCTAAGTTGGCGCTGTTATCTTCTGCTGAAAAATACTCAACACGGGCCGATCTTGTTTGTAACTCAACTGGGATCATCGCCTCAACCCCGTACACCAACCGGTATGGGGATTCGTTAGTTGAAGAATGAGGCGTAGTGCGGTATGCCCATAAAACATGACATAACTGGTCAGTCCATCCTCCCTTCGCTTCTCCCAGACGCTTCTTTAACCCCTTTAGCACCTCTCGATTAGCTACCTCTGCTTGCCCATTGGTCTGGGGGTGTTCAACAGATGAAAATATCTGGACTATCCCCAGTCCTTCAAGTAAGTCCGTGAACTTTTTGTCTGTAAACTGGGTGCCGTTGTCAGTCACAATCCGCCCTGGCACCCCGAACCGAGCAATGATATTTTCGTACATGAAACGTCTTGTACGTGCAGAAGTGATATGCACTACTGGTTCTGCCTCGATCCATTTGGTGAAGTAGTCTACCCCCACAATCAAGTATTTGATACCTCCTGGCGCCGTGGGAAACGGACCCAGAATATCAAGGCCCCATTGGTAGAACGGCCAGGGCACAGCAGATGAAGATAACTCTTGGGCCGGTGTATGGTGGAGATTGGAGAATTTTTGGCAAGCGTCGCACTTCCTCACGAAGTCTGCGGAATCCTGCTTCACAGTGGGCCACCAGTATCCAGCCCTGAGGACTTTTCTCATTAGGCTTCGGCCTCCAGCGTGGTGCCCACATTGCCCCTCGTGTACCTCAGTCAAGACCGCTTGAACTTCGTCTTCTCTTAAACATGAAAGATATGGGACAGAGAATCCCCTTCTGTAGAGAACACCATCGACCATAGTAAAATATGGCAACTCCCTCTTTACTCGTCTCCTTTCCTTCTCGTCAGTGGGAAGTTGACCATCAGCCAGATAACGAATATAGGGGATGACCCAAGAATCCTCATAGGGATAACTCACCATGACGGCATTCAGAGAAGGATACAGAGGTATACTGGGTGATGTCAAAGTGCTCTGAACCACCGTTGTTGTGCTACCAGGCTGCTTTGTACTTGCCAATCTTGACAAGATATCTGCTCTGGTATTTTTTTCCCTGGGCACATGCTTGAACTCTAAAACTTCAAATCTTCCCTTCAGCTCATTAACACAATTCAAGTACAATTGAAGTTGTGGTTCCTTTGCCTGGTACTCTCCCTGGATTTGCGAAATCACCAGCTGAGAATCACTGCAGAGGGTAACTGCTGATGCTCCGATATCAATTGCCGCACGGAGACCGGCCAAGCATGCTTCGTATTCAGCTTGATTGTTGGAGGTCTTGAAATTGAATCGGAGGGAAATTTCTAAGTGTACGCCGTCATCACTTTCTACCACCACACCTGCTCCACATCCTTTGCTGTTTGACGAACCGTCAACGTAGATGGTCCAATGCGTTCGAGGGGTAGCCGGGTCTGCCCCAGTCATTTCCACTACAAAATCGGCCAACACTTGTGCCTTGATGGCTCCTCGAGGCTCATATGAAATCTCAAATTCAGATAGCTCAATGGACCATTTTATCATCCTTCCAGCGAGGTCTGGTTTGCTGAGCACTGAACGGAGTGGCAAATCCGTTCTCACCAATACTGGGTACGCATGGAAATAAGGCCTCAGCCGTCGTGACGCCCACACAACTGCCAGGGCGGCTTTCTCAATCTTCTGATACCTTCCTTCAGCCCCCTGAAACGTTTTACTAGTAAAGTACACCGGTCTCTGTCCTTCAGGGGTTTCTGTCACCAAGGCCACGCCAAGAGCTTCATCGGATATTGCCAAGTATAAGATTAACGTTTCGCCTGGATCAGGCTTAACAAGAATTGGCGGGCTCGAGAGAACGGCTTTGAGCTGCTGGAAGGCTTGCTCTTGTTCCTCTCCCCATTCAAAACTCTTGTGTTTCTTCAACGCCTTATACAAGGGGAGGGACCTGTGCGCCATCTTAGGCATGAAACGAGCTAAAGCGGCCACCTTCCCATTCAATGACTGGACCTCCCTCAAACATTTAGGACTCTGCATGTCTAGGATTGCTTGACATTTCCCGGGGTTAGCTTCAATGCCTCGTTGAGTCAACATGAATCCCAAGAATTTTCCTGCTGGAACGGCGAATGTGCACTTTAAAGGATTTAACCTCATGTTGTACTGCCGAAGCCTAGTGAAAACTTGGCGTAGATCTTCAATGTGGTCTCCTCCAGCGGGCGTTTTGGCTATGATATCATCGATATAAACTTCGACCAGCTTTGTATGCATCCCTTCAAAGACTTTGTTAATCATGCGCTGATAGGTAGCGCCGGCGTTCTTCAGTCCAAAAGGCATGACGGTGTAGCAGAAAACACCGCGGTCGTTGATAAATGCAGTCTTCTCCTGGTCTCCCTCCCACATCGGAATCTGGTTGTACCCCGAATAAGCATCCATGAAACTGAGATATTGGTAACCAGATGAATCATCCACCATGCGATCGATGTTGGGCAGGGGATATGGATCTTTAGGGCAGCAACGGTTAAGATCCACATAATCAGTACACATCCTTCATTTGCCGTTAGCCTTCTGCACCATGACCACATTAGAAAGCCAAGATGAATAGCGTATCTCCCTTATAAAACCTGCCTTCAACAACTCCTCTGTTTGCTCACAGGCCGCCCTCTGCTTCTCCGGTCCCAACCTCCTCTTCTTCTGAGCCACTGGTCTGGTTTCAGGATACACTGCAAGTTTGTGACAACAGAAATCAGGATCCATCCCCGGCATGTCTGCTGCTGTCCATGCGAAAAGGTCTTTGAATTCCTGCAAAAGGGTTAATAAGCGCTGCTCCATAGCAGACTCCAACTTATCGTTGATGTGCGTGACCTTCTCTGGGGAATCTCCCAATACGACATCCCTGGAGCCACCATCCGGTGTGGGCTTAGATGGATTGAGTGGATCAATCTTCAATTCCGCTCTGGGGTCTAAGTCAATAAGACTGACAGATCCTGCCGCTGTTCCTCCGTCGTTCAACTTCCTCTTCTTGTTAAATACATCCAACTTAACCATGTTGAGGCTCAGATTATAACAATATCGAGCCATCTCCTGATCTCCGCGGAGTGAGGACACACCATTGTCCTTGTCGATAAATTTGATCAGGAGATGAGGGGTGGATACTATTGCTTCCATAGCGTTCAATGTTGGACGGCCTATGATACCGTTGTACGGGGATTCCACATCAATCACCAGAATTCTTGACTTGACTGTTCTTGCACCGGGCTCCCCTTCAAAAGAAATCAAAGTGTCGAGGTATCCCTTAGTAGGTTGCTTGGCTCCGTTAAATGCTGTGAGTTCTTGTGTGTATGGTTGTAAATCTGCATCACTGAAACCCATTCGTTTGAAACAATTATAAAAGATAACATCACAAGAACTTCCCTGATCGACGAGGATCCTCTTGACGTCCTTATTGGCTATGACGGCCACAATCACTACTGCATCATCACCTCCTGGAATTGTTGGGCTGAAGTCATCATCTGTAAACGACACCGTCGGGGCTGTCACTCCATCCCTGAAAGGGCGGTTATCCCTCGGTTTACCCTGGACTGACAGAATCATCCTATGGTGGTTCTTTCGTGCTGTGATTGATGTTCCTCCTCCCGCAAATCCTCCAGCTATCATCTCAATCACTTCTCTTCTGCCCTGTCTCTGCTGCTGGGGCATATTACTTTGTTGGGCACCTTCAGCAATCACTACCCCTTTCTGCTTCTCAGCCGCAGTGAACTTCCTTGCTGGGTTGCGCGTATTATCATCTTCATCATCAGGATCTCTATTCCTTTTCTCCATCCTATGAGGTTCATCCATAGATTTCTCCTTAAACAAATACTGCTTCAACTTTCCTTCCCGAATGAGAGTCTCCACCGTATTCTTTAACGCCTTACACTCATCAGTGTTGTGCCCTGTCTGCTCATGGAAAGTGCAGTATTTACGTGGGTTACCACCCCTCTTGGCTGGGGCTGGCTTCCTTATACCAAAGACGTTCAGAGTTGGCCAACCAACCTCCCTCATGATTTGTGAGTGCCTGGTGTTCAACGGAGCATAGTGATCGAACGATGATACGCGCCTGTCTCGTGGATGCTGACGAGCATTCACAAAGTCTTCTCTAAAGGCATGCTTCTCGGGCCTAGCTCTCTCCTTTTCTCTCCGTGGCTGCTGAGCGGGTACCGAAGGCTTTACTCTTGCTGCAGTTGCCTCTAGATGCATCTCTATGCCCACATATTTGGAAGCTTTCCTTCGAAACTCCTCGAAGGTTGTAGGTGGGCTCTTTGCCAAAGATAGGGCAAAGGCTGAACCTGGCTGAAGAGCTTCCACTACAATATGGAGTTGTATGGCCTCCGTGAGGTTAGGGACCAACGCAGCCTCCTTGTAAAACCTTTTCAGGAACTCCTTAAGAGTCTCAGTTTCTCCCTGTCTTATCTGGGCCAGGGTGTGAGAAGTTCTTGGGATATCCCTGGAGATAACGAAATGGCTTTCGAATGCAGCAGCCATTTCTTCCCAAGAGTCTATAGATCCTGAAGGCAAACTTTTAAACCAGCTGAGAGCCTCCTCCGTCAACGTCCTTGGGAACATTCTGCACATGACATCTTCGTCTGCTCCTAGATACATAGCTTCATAGACATAAGCATCCAAATGCTTAGTAGGGTCGGTCTCTCCATTATACTTCCCAATCGACAATGGCTGAGTTGTTTGTAAATGTTTTGGAATAACAATACTCATCAACCTCCTTGAGAAAGGGACATTGAGCTTGTATGTCCCTGAAGTTACCACCGCCTGCTCCCTTCTCCTGATACTGACTCTATCACCAGAGTCCTGCGTTTGCTCCCTCTCTTCATATGTGGGGATCTTCGAATACTGGAGGGTGGTGGATCTATCCCTCGCTGATGCATGGTGAGCATCCTCTGCATGGGATACTACTCTGTCCCCAGCTCCTCCTCTCTCTCGCCTCAGTTCCATCAACTCCTCCTTCAGTTGCCTGATAACCTCATCGCGAGGGTCAGGCGTCTGCACTTGCACCATCCTCCGGGTTTGAGTTGCAGGAGATTCGAAGACGAGTCTCCTCCCAGCATGTTGATGGGTCACATCCTCCACGTGACCTTCCACGAAATCTCTCCCGTCACCTACCATTGTGCTAACCTAACTTCTGCGAAAATGGGAATAACTCTATCGAGTCCCACTGGGCGTGCCAATGAACTGGTCTGGACCGGGGTCTAGGATCCGGTGTGGGACCAGCCACAAGGATGCAGGTGTTTTTAGGGTTTGCACACCGGAACTGTGTATATCCGATGTATTAATCCGGTCTCTCAGTGGGAGAGGCCGGTCTTGTTGTCCTGGAGATCCTTCACACCAACGATTCGCGTTGTAGGAGGGCGAAAGGTGGTGCCACCTGCGAAGATTCTCCGACGCTCAAGTTAGAAGAGTGTATGAACTGAATGAATACTCAAGCGTGATAACAGTAAAATGTGAGACAGAATAACGATACCATGCATGTGTGTTGATATGGCCTCTTATAGTTGAACGTAAGAGAAAAAGTGAGACGTTGGATACAAGTGGGTCCCTCATCTCTGATTGCGTGTATATTGTGTCAATCAAGGTGGCTCGACTTTCAGAATGTGTCAGGAGGGTAGGTCAATTATCAGAGTACAATCCTCTAGAGAGAGGGGAGGATAATCACCTTTTCCGCATAATCTGCTGACACGCCCCCTTACTTTCTGAAGCCATTGATGTGACGTATTTTGCTACAAACAGTGTCTTCGTTGATAAGTTATCAAAAGGCTCTTCTCTTGCTATGAGGGAAAAGCTATCAATTATATAAATATCCCGTATCAATGAACATAGAACCGTTGCCGCGAAAATGAATGATGCTGTCATGGAGTGAGGGCGGATGACCAGACAACGGATATCCGGTGTGGTAACGTTGAACCCTGGACACCGGTTTTCCTTATATGAGGTCAGTCTGACGTCACAAGTACGGGGGCCGGTATCTAGACCGGATCAGTTATACAGTTTAGATTCGCTCATTTCATTCTCACATAAGTAAACTTTTCTCTTATAATACATTACATATATATATATATATATATATATATAAAGAGAGAGAGAGAGAGAGAGAGAGAGAGAGAGAGAGAGAAAGAGAAAGAGGATGTATCATATGAGAAAGACTTTCTTAGGTGAGAATGAGAGGAATAACTCTAAACCGTTAGATCTTATCAAGAATGGTCAAGATTAGAATATATCAGTCATGTGCTTTTTAAGTGATTATGTGATTTTAAAAACCTTTTAATCATGACTATCCATATATGGTTGTACGACCCATATTTGCTCTCTTACTCTCACCTAAGAGAGTCTTTCTTGTAAGATACATCTCCTATATATATATATATATATATATATATATATATATATGAAAGGGAAATTACCTTGAGATTTATAATCCAAGGTTACGTTAATGATATACATACTTTATACTAAACGTATCCTAATCCAGGAAACTAATGTCAACATCTGAGTTTACAATATGGCATTTTACAATTAAACATCACATGCCCATCACTAGATATACACTAGTTATCATATTAAACTAAATATGTTTACACATTAAGGAAACATACAATTCAAAAGTTATTAACATGTATATTTACACATATTAGTTATCAATATAATACATATATGCATATCATCAAAATGTTCTCCATATGCTCTTAGATTATCACCAAGTACTCCATGGCATCACCAAACATGTTCATGATCAAACCCTAAACCATAAATAATTAAAAGAGTGAGACAATGTATAAAATAAATACAAAATGAGATAAATTTATACATAAACACAATGAAGATGCAATGCGATGCATATGACAAACAAGATTGTTTCAATTACATATTAGGCTTGATTAGTTAAATGATGCCATGATAGATCCATTAAATTGGTAGGTATTATTACTATGATTCGTAATCATAAATAATGTTTTACCAGTATCGAACTGAACCACTCATCTATCATACTATTGTCACTCAGATACATATATATAACTCTATATTGTGGTCTCCACTTAGAACACACTACAAAGCTCTAAGAGGAGTTAGGTTATTTAATAACTAATCATATCCATATAGTCATTCACATTCCATTAGGATATATCTACATCAATCTAGTATATAATTAAACCCATTTCTAGATCAATTCATGCATACTGTAACGCCCCAACCGCTTTTCAGGTATGAACGACTCTCCCCACAAACCAACACGAGACCTTTCCAGTGTGCTTTGTCCTTAATCACACACTTCCCGAGAACTTCCCAGGAGGTCACCCATCCCAGAATTACTCCAAGTTAAGCACGCTTAACTTTAGAGTTCTTAAGTGATAGGCCACCAAAAAGGCTAATGCATTTGTTGGTATAGGTAGTACAAATTCATTCCTTTAAGCTATCCTCAACTGATAGTCCCATACCTATACAGTCTTTGAATCCCTCTTATTCTGGTATATATTCGGTTTGTTTATGTGTCCCTCCCACTAGAAGCCTGTCAGGAGCCGCTCCTTGTCTGTGCCCATGCACCGCGATCACTCCCCACCCTCAATAGCGTCGGGATGTCACACATACATACATCATTATTCACTACTTGATTACTTCGCCACATATTTTTTTGATCTAATAAAACTATATAGAAATATATTCTCATATTACTCAAGGCTAGGTATTAAACATAATGTGAGAATACAAAGAAAACATGGTACATTAGGATCCTAGAGGGAACCACAACCTTGGAGTCCCCTGCCAAGAAACCTAAAATCTTGCCAACATCCAAAATGAACAACGGTCGTGCTTCAGCCATCGCATCATGTTAATCCCTTTTATATAGAAAACAAGATACCATGGAATTAAATGCCAATTAGGATCATATCTGTAACACCCTCGATTAAATAAGATAGACCTTTCTATAGGATCATCCTATTTAACTAAGAGGTTAACAGTTTTTTTTTTAGAAAAAGTGAATATATATTTTTTTTAAAATAAAATAATGGCAGATCAGTGGAAGTAAATAGTAGATAATTCACATAGTCATTCACAAACTATAAGTAATTGTACTCTTAACAGAATAGGGCACACAGGCACCCTTAAATAATTATACAGTCATCCATTGTCTTAATATTCATAAATATTCAACTACATATATCCTTCTTTTAATGAGGGCTCCCAGTTGGTTCAACGTATTGCTGTTCTTCGTACTCCGGTTCTTGGTTTCCTATTAATCATCAGAAAGGGTGAGTATATACCCCAGACCCTGAAGGTTCCCGGTACGGACATATCCAGACAACAGATAATATAATATAAATCATACAATTAACATATTTACAACTATAACAATCAATAATGTTGTCATGGAATGCATGAGTTAGGTTTATTATAATTTATCTTTAATTAAGTCTCATGATGCATGTGGCCCAATAAATCAATCCACCATCACCATTATCTCATTCTTTGGCAATCGTCCAGCTCAAGTTGCCTCTTGGGCACAACGTTCTCATTCTAGAGCGATCGGAGCTCACCAAGTCCCCCATTCATTATTTAGTCATCATAAGGTACGAATGAACTCATAGGTTCTAATCATTATATATTATCTTGGGACGATCATAGTTACATTCCGTCATTTAGTCAAAGTACACCAGAATTGTATCGTCTGACCCGGCTTCAGGCGCGACTCTGATGCCATTGGGTTTTCGTCTCAGTTGTACTCCCAAGATTCTCCTCGGAGATCGAACGTGAATGTCCTCTAGCGTACCAGGTGTATGCTATAGTTTTACTCCTTCAAAAATATTTTCATGATGCAAAATGCACTATTTAAGTTCTATCATTTGATCCTTGGGTATCTATGTGTTTCCAGTCTCATAATATTTATTCTCAAGTTCTTGGGTCCCATCAGTTTTTCAGACGTTGTAGGTCATTTTTATTATTATTTTAGAAAATATATCGGTTATATCTTAGCTAAAATAATGCTCCGTTTAAAGAGTAAGTAATATGTTCCTTCTTTCATTATTCATAATTAAACAATAATAATATTAGTAACAATAATAATAATAATAATAATAATAATAATAATAATAATAATAATAATAATAATAATAATAATAATCATATTCATAATTATATGTTCCTTATTTCATTGTTCATAACTAATCAATAATAATATTAGTAACAATAATAATAATAATAATAATAATAATAATAATAATACTAACAATAATAATAATCATATTCATAATTATAATTATAATTGTAATCATAATCATAATAATAACAACAGTGATATAAATAGTGACCCTTCATCATTATTTCCTCGTTCATCTCATTTTTCAAGACTTCCTCACTGGAATCCACATAGACACCCATGGTTCTTAATATTTTCATAATTCAATACCGATCATATCCATTTAATCATCATGGTTAATAATAATCAACACAGCCAATTAATCATATACATATCAATAAAAATATATAAAACAAATATATAAACATTAAAGCATCTTAATTTAACAACAATTCCGAACCTGCCCTGGAAAGGTGAGGACCAGAAGTACCTTAGCCCTTTCCAAACACTCGGTTCCCCCCCAGAATACCAGAGAATATACCCCCTGACCTTAATGGAAGATCTTAGATTAGTTGAAGGCGTTCCTTATTGTCCTTGTTTCAGACCAAGAGTGACTTGTACGTAAAGAAGGAAATGAGAAAGAGAGTCTTTTACTAATTTTCATTGTTCTGAGAATTCAGACTTGGGAATGAGTTGTAGTATTGATTTAATAATGCAAAAGACAAGTGGGGGACAAGCTTTTTCGTGACTGGATGTTAGGTGCGTTAATTACGGGAATAATAGAGGTTTTAGATAAGAAGTGGGCTGTATTTTGACCATTTCCACCGCCAGCTTGCATGATTGGAGTAGATATATTAAAATATGCAATAGATGATATGATTGGAGTAAAAAGGTTCAAGCCTAATAATGGGACGGCCCGCTTGGCCACTATGAATGAATATCATGTCAACAGATTCCGTTGTGCCCTTAACACGAAGTTAGACCAGCGATGCAAACGCTGGTGAGTGCATTAAGTCAGTCAGATTCTAGCAGGTATGGGGCAGGTCAATTGTGTAGGATCGAGCCCGGCCTTGGAAGCCATCCATTCTCCCAGTCCTTATGGTTCGGTTTCTTTTTGATCGGAGTTTACAAATCCATATCATATGGATTTCGAGCTTCCTAGTCTGGGTTTGTTTGAAACATGAGAGCATGAGCGAGCTCAGTCTTTCGCTATTAATTCTGACACTGGTTCGGCATATCTATTTTCCGAGAAGTTTCAGAGCCTCTTTCATTCGGAATCACTCCACTCGGAAGGGAATTCGCTCGGAACTGTTTCTGCTTGAAACACTCGGTCGGCTTTTCCTTCCTTGGAAGTGACTCACTCAGAAATGTCTCACCCGGACTCATTCAGAAATATCACACTCGGATATATATATATATATATATATATATATATATATCTGCCTAAAGTGTTCTTTCAAAGCCACTTTTCTTTCCGAATGGATCAACTCGGGGATTTTCCACTCGGATATATCTCTGACTGCATTTCTTTACTCGAAAATACTTCTCTCGGAAGTGCATAACTCGGAAATCATATAAACAAAAGGTCATTCAGAGTTGTGTCACTCAGAAATCTTACAACTGAGAGGTCATTCGGAGTTGTGTCACTTGGAAATCTTACAACTGAGAGGTCATTCGGAGTTGTGTCACTCGGAAATCTTACAACTGAGAGGTCATTTGGAGTTGAAGTTTAGTCCTCTCTCAGAAATCATTCCACTTGGGAATATCACTCGGAGTTGAAGGAAATTTCGAAGAAGAACCAAGCACAAGCTCTCGGCAACTTTAAGACATCCGAGTACGAATAGGACGAAAGGGTTCATCACTCAGATTTTTACTTCCCCCGGAAACTTTTCACTCGGAAACATATTCATTCGAAGTCAACCTTTCTCTGTCCAGAAGTATTTCCCCTGAAAATAACTCACTCGGTATATTTCAGTCGGTGACATACCACGAGGAAATTAGAAATATCACTCGGTGTTATCCCACTTGGAAATGTCTCACTCGGTGAAATCCCACACAGCAGTGTCACACTCGGAGACACCCCATTTGGGAAAGTAACACTCAACTCGAAGATAACCCACTCGGGAATTCACTTCTTGAAAATATCTTGGTCCGAGAAGTACTCATTCGAAATCAATTTTTCTTCGTTCAGAAATACTTCTCTCGGAAACGTTTCACTCAGAGACGTTTCATTCGGGAATGAGTCATTTGAAGATGTTTGACTCGGAAACGAGTCACTCGAAGACGTTTGACTCGGAAACGAGTCACTCGAAGACGTTTGACTCGAAAATGAGTCACTCAGAGATGTTTGACTCGGAAACGAGTCACTCGGAGACGTTTGACTCGGAAACGAGTCACTCGGAGATGTTTGACTCGGAAATGAGTCACTCGGAGACGTTTGACTCGAAAACGAGTCACTCGGAGACGTTTCATTCAGAGATGTTTCATTCAAAGCCAGAGCCCCTTTCACTCAGAAGTGGTTCTCTCGGACACACTTCACTCAGAATTGTCTCCGAGGCCAGGACTCCACTCGGAATTGGTTCTCTCGGTCATGATTCACTCGGAAACCGATTCCTTCACTCGGAATTTCTCTCGGTCACTCGGAACAGATCCCTTTCTTCACTCGGACAGTCTTATCTAAGACATATTTCACTCGGAAAATGGATAATATCATTAATGGTCTAGATAAATTCCATGATTTTACACGAGAATGAAATTTCTGGGATATTACAGACTACCCACAGGGTATTTTATTTACTTATTACCACTTACAGAACTTCCATACTTCAAAATTTACAAGATTAAAACTGCTACTAAAAACTGGGATGTTACAATATCATACACTTCAATTTAGCTATATTATATGCATTTTCAATATATGTATAGATTTATAGACATACACACACATTCATCAACTTTACAAATTTAATTAAATGCATCAATTCCAAATCACAGACTTTCATAATTCAATATATGCTAAATTTGCATCATGTAGTAGTTCATACAATTCATCAGTCATTACATGATTTTGATCACAACCACATTAAACAATTCCACCAACAAGTCATTTAATGTACCTACACCTATAGTTTTATATTGTCAACAATAATGGCATTCACAACA
Source organism: Clitoria ternatea (assembly GCA_037962975.1). Taxonomy (NCBI): domain Eukaryota; kingdom Viridiplantae; phylum Streptophyta; class Magnoliopsida; order Fabales; family Fabaceae; genus Clitoria; species Clitoria ternatea. Next base: position 282,351,666 of record CM075671.1, on the reverse strand, counting down.
CACTAATACCTCAAGTTACCAATTTTAAGGATTTGAGTCACAATCCACACATTGGTATCATAAACAAGGCTTTTTTTTTTAAATGAGGTGTTTTTAAAAAATAAAGTTTAAAAATAATTGTATGTCTGAAGTAGAAAACATCACATCAATGTTTATATTTCGCACACCCAAAACGCAAAATGATGTCAGGACAAAATAATTAATAAAATCACATACACCAAAAGTCAAACTTGTTACCCATGAATCATAACGTGATGTCACAACCACTAGGACAACTAATTCTTTGATGCAAATAAGGAATACTATTAAGTATAGTACTTTTTATTCTTACATATATATATATATATATATATATATATACACATAAAATAAAAACATTACAAATATATATATATATAACACATTAATATTATATATATTAAAATACTATAATATATAATTTATATACATTAACATTAATATATAAGTTAATGTTAATATATATCATATATCATATTTAATATGATATATATATAACATTAATGTATATAAATTATATATATTAAAATATTTTAATATAAAATATATATTTATATTTAATATTTTAATATATAAATTATATATTTAATATATTATTAAATATATATTAAAATATTTTAGATATTTTATTAATATATATTATATTATAATAAAAAGTTTTATATTTAATAGTATTTTTTTGTTTGCATTAGAGAACTAGTTGTTCTACTGGTTGTGGTATCATGTTGTGATTCATGAGTAATAGATTTAACTCTTAATGTAGGTGATTTTATTAATTATTTTCTCCATTGATGTGACATTTACTACCCCAGACATACAATTATTTTTTAAACCACCCCATTTCCCAAATTATTTTTAAAAAACACCGTATTTTTTTTTTAAAAAAAAGCCCATAAACAAGCAATTCAATCTCCAACTATTCCACTTCACCATTTCCTTACTAGGCAACATTCTAATACACCTCTTCATTTAATTCATACATTTTCACAAATACTCTACAAACAAATTCTTAAATAAGTGAAATTAACATTATTCTACACTCAACCTTGCAATTTTATCTATTTTCTATTTATTTACTACACTGTCTCCTTTTCTTTACCTTAGAGAAGACAACCACAAGGTGTTGTGAGATCCCCACTGCTTTTGGCCTTAGCTACAACCTACACATAACACAACTAAAGTTCACAAATCTTTACAAACTAAGTCACAATCACAAGACAAAAACACTTCCTACAAGTAGGAAATTAAGATTAGGTTCAAGAAATTAAAGGAATACTTAAATGGGTTTCTAGAACCAAAACTTAGGTCAAATAAGAATGGAGATAAAGGGTTTTGGTGGTTACTGTTTGTTTGTGATAGGGAGGACGAGAAGAATGAAGACTCTTTCTTTTACCTTAGTGGAATGAAGAAGTTGATGGTATGGGAAAGATGGAGCACTAATATACGAGGAAAAAGAGAAGAGAAATTTGTATGGGTGTGATGGAGAAGAAGGAGAAAAGAAATGGGTTTGTGTTCAAAAAGAAAGAGTGATAAAAAGTTTAAGAGTGGGGAGGGGGAAGAGATAAGTGGGAGGTGATCTGCTGGAGAATAGAGTGAGAGTGACATGGAAAGGAGTGTGGGGGTGAAAGGAAAAAAGTGTCTATGTGCTCATTAACATCCCCCCCCAAAACAGGGAGAATATAGAAAACAGAGTCACGTGTCTATGTGCTCATTAACATCCCCCCCCAAAACTTCACCGTTGGCCACTTTTTCCCTAACAAACAAAGGTCCAATTCAAAGTGTTTAGTTTTGGAATGGTAAACAGGGTTGGAAGACAGCATTATGGCACCCTAATTATCTCACCAAATTAAAGGAGGTTTGTTGGGAATTAGCTGAAGTTCTAAAAGAAGAGACTTAAGATATTGGATTTCTGTGATGACGGATGCCAAGCTTTGAAATTCAGATTCAGTACTAGAACGACTGACAAAAGTTTACTTCTTGGCCATCCAGGAGATAATGTTGGAGCCAAGGAAAACACAGTGACCAGAGGTAGAGTGCATGTCTGATGGGCCACATGCCCAGTCGTTGTCATAGTAGGCTATGATATTTAAATTGGAAGATGGGTTGAAGAGCAATCCATAATGAAAAGTGCCTTTGAGATATCTGATGAGTCTTTTCACAACTTTCTAGTGAGTTTCTAAAGGGTTGTGCATAAATTGGCAGAGCTTATTTACAGCAAATGCAATGTCTAGTCTTGTAATTGTTGCATACTGAAGGGCACCAACAACTTATCTGTAGTAAGAAGGGTCTACTACAGGGTCTGTTCCATCTTGGGTCAATTTTGATGAGGGAGCCATAAGGGTTTTAATAGGTTTTGTATCCCGCATATTTGTTTTGGACAGAAGTTTAATGATGTATGCTGTTTGATGAAGATGAACACTGCCTGATTGATCTCTGTCAACATGCACACCAAGGAAGTGGTGAAGAGTGCCCAAGTCTTTAAGTGGGAAGTTGTAGGAGAGTTGTTTGATTAGGTTGTTGATTGCAGATTATGAGTTTCTAGTAATGAGGACACTGTTGATATTTATTTGATGAATGGGCCAATTTTTATGATGGTAGCTGCAATGACCACTCTGCTAGTGACATGTTTGATAACTGGGCTGAAGGTCAGAGAACCCTCTAGCTACCAGTCTGGCTTTATGTCTGAGTATACTGCCATATGTTTTGAATTTGTTTCTGAATAACCATTAGCAATTGATGGCTTTTCTACCTTGTGGTGGAGTAACCAAATCCTAGGTGTAATTGTTTAATAGAGCTTGGTATTCTTCTTCCATGGCCTGATTCCATTCAGGGATATGCATCGCGTCTATATGATTAGAAGGTTGCAAGTTGCTAAGGAAGGCTTTAGGTTTTGTGATTCTAGTTTTGGCTCTTGTGATCATGGGGTGTAAGTTATTATCTGGAGGAGTGGTAAGAAGATTTATGGTTGTTGGCATATTTATGGATGTGCCAATATTTAGGTCAAGGCTTAGGTATGGGTCTTGGACAGGGTTGGGTAATAGGACAGAAATTTGAGAGGTAGAATTACTTGAGGGTGTAGCCTCTAGTAGATGATAGAAAGTTGGGGTTAGTATGTATAGGGTAGTTGAATTCATCAAATTGCACATGTCGTGTGATATATAATCTTCCAGAAGGGGAGAAACATTTGTATCCCTTATGTGAAGATAAATAGCCAATAAAGATGCAGGGTTGAGATCTTGGTTGAAGTTTATTTTTATTATAGGGTCTCAGGTGAGGGAAACAGAGGCAGCCAAATGGTTTTAGAATGCTGTAATCAGGAGGTTTATGAAAAAGGGTTTCATAGGGTGAGATATTGTTTGTGTTTGGGGATGGAAGTCTGTTGATAGTAAAATCTACAGTTGTAAAGGCTTCTGTTCAATAGGTTGTAGGTATGTGTGAATTTGACAGAAGAGTAAGGCCAGTTTTTGAGATAGGTCTATGTTTCCTCTCTGTTACACCATTCTACTCATGACTGTAAGGGCAATTAAGTCTATGAGGATGCCCTGTTCTATTATATACGTTTTGAATGCCAGATATTCTTTTCCTGAGTTTGTCTGAATGACCTGTATTTTTCTATTGAATTGCAGCTCAACCTGAGTTTTGAAGTTGATGAATATGGAAAAGGCTTTAGACCTATTTTGCATAGGATACAGCCAAGAGAATTTAGAATATGCATCTAAAAACAATATGTAATATCTAAAACCTTCTTTAGATAGTAATGGGAATGGCCCCCATATATTAGAATATATCAGTTGCAAGGGATAATCATACTTAGTATCAGATGGAGTAACAGGTAAAGAATGAGATTTTCCAATCTTACAAGAGCTACAAACCAAATTTTTATTTGTATTAGAAATTTGTATATTACAGTGTTTCAGCACTTGGGATACAACTCTATTAGAAGCATGGGCAAGCCTGTTATGCCAAAGATTAAACATATTTGTGGAAACATTTGTATTATTTATAGTTATTTGTGAAGTGTAGGGGGAATGTAAAATCAAATTGCCAAACACATAGAGGCCATCTTTAAGCCTGCCTTGTAGGAGCACCTTCTTGGTGACCTAACATTTCACAAGACACAAGTTAGGATGAAATTCAATAAAAACGCCATTATCCTTTACAAACTGAGAGGCACTGATCAAATTTTTAGAAATATGAGGAACATGTTATATGTTTTGTAAAGAAAAGATCTGAGCAGTGTTATGTGCAAAACAAGAGGAAGATCCTGAGTGTAGTATAGGAAAGGTATTACTGTTTGCAACATGAACACGATTTATGCCAGCATAATCAGACCAGATCATTAGATTGTTGAGATCATTGGTGATATGGTTTGTGGCCCCTGTGTCCGGTTACCAAGTGTCATCTTGATGTGAAATCTTGTTTGAAGAGGAAAACATGGCTGATATGGGGGAATCTTGAGAGAACTGTGAGTTTGAGGGGCCCTGAAGATTGGGTTCTACATATTGCTCATCATATCAATACCAACAGTGAAAAGCTATATGGCCAAATTTACTGCAAACTTGACATTGGATTCTGGGTCCACGATTTGTTGGATGTTATGGTGTGTTGGATTTTCCTTCTTTAGTTCTACCACAAATTGATGGGTGATTCTGACCACGACCACGATTATTACCAAGATAAGGTTTCTTGGTGGAGGTTTGTACAAGATTTACATGGGATGAGGGAATTTCTCTCTGTTTGTGCCGCTTCAGGCACTTTTCTTAGTGCATAAGGAGGGCTTCAATTTGAGCAATCGTCTAAGGCTCTTCCCTTGTGAGGCAGGAAGTGATAAATCCATCATATTCTTCTAATAAGTTGTCGAAGATAACATCAATATGTTCTTCGGTAGTTAAAGGAGAGCCAATAGCAGCTAGGGTTTTCACAATCTGCTTGATTTGAACCAGGTATTCTCCAATGGATCCGGTTTTCTTAATGTTGCGTAGTTGTATTTTGAGTTGCTTGATTCTTTCCTTACTTTGTGAGGCAAAATAGGTTTTCAAAGTGTGCCAGATTTCATGAGACCAGACACACCTAACCATACGGATCTTGAAGTTTGAGTCGATGGATTCAAGGAGCCAAGATTTGAGAAGATTATCTTGTTGCTCATAATTCTGAAAATCAATATTGATTTCTCCTTTCTTTTCAGCTTCTTTATCAGTATATTTCAGTGGGATAGACTTGTCATCGATGATGTATTTCTGTAGTCGAAATCCTTTGATTGTTGCTTCAACGTGCTGCATCCAAGTGAGGAAGTTATCCTTGTGAGTTTGGTGGAGATGGATGATGAAAAGGTGTGGGGAGTAAAAGACGAAACGGAAGCCATGGACAAGGTTCTTAAAGTGATTGATACCATGTAAGTGCAAACGCAAGAGAAGAGAGAAAGAAGAGACCAAAAAGTATTGTAATATAAAAAGTATTATTATTTTCTATTTCTAATCGTAAGAGAAGAGGAAAGCTATATATATAGCCAAAACAAGGAGAATATGGAAAACAGAGTCACGTGTCTATGTGCTCATTAACAAATTTGATTAAAAAATAGCCTCCACCCAAAGCCCACTACTTTGAGAGGAACAATGTTATTCTAAAAAAATGCACAAAAGAAGCATCCCATAGATCAGAGGTTTGATGTACAAGAGCATATGTAGACTTTACAGAATAACATCAGGAAGAATCATCCAACCAAAGCCAAGAGTCCTAGGCATCCTCACACAAACCAACAAAGCCTTGATATACCTGATAAAACTAACAACAAATTTTACTTCCAAACAAATAACTTCCTACGCAATTTTAAATCTCAAACTCAAACACCTCTCACCTATTTTCGGCCAAAGTTGAATTCTGTTGGACAAGTTATTAGTTCCTCCAATGGGATAAGAGCATGAAAACTACTAGACTTTAATTAAAGTTATCGATCTTATGTGATTTTACAATTTAATCGTAACATGTCATATATAAAAGGTTTTATAGTTATAAATAATTTATAAAAATATAATTTGTGGTATAATTATTATATAAATTAATATTTCATTTATTCACATGACAATTTATAATTAAAGAACAATAAAACATCAAAGATGGATCAAGTTACACTAATGTAAATTTTAAACAATTGTTACACTGCTTAATAAATTTATATAAGATGATTTTCTTAAAAATCTATTATTAAATTCAAAGTTCATATCATATGGATCTTATGTGTAAAAATTTTAGATAAATATAAAATTATTTAATATATCATTCATGAACAATAAAATTAATGTAATATATACTTTTAAATATATATATATATATATATATATAACTAAAAACACTTTGATTATATATGTATAATTGTTTGATTTTAATAAAATTAATCACAAATTATCTATATTATAGAGAGATAGTTGAATGGTTGATTATCAATCCAACCCTTACGGCCCATGTAACTTACTGCTTCTTCAGTTGAATTCAACTTTTTAAGCTAGGAGTAGTTTACCCCAAAAAAAAAAAAAAGCTAGGAGTACATTAACTTTAAAATTTAATAGATAGCGTGTTTTTCAAATCTTCGAAATTGAAATAAGGGGAAAAAAGAAAAATACAAACTTGAAATCCTAAAATTAGTTTATTTCAAACCCACGTTTTAAAAGTTATCTTCATTAAGGAAATATACTTTTAAAAAAAACTTATTTCATTTTAAAATTTTGACCCAACTTTTTTCTAAAGAGAAGAAAAAACTCAAAATAAATTTAGTGAAATTCTATCCAATTTTGAAAAAGTTTAAAATAAAAGTGACACTTAACAAGGAAAAAAAAAACATCCTCAGCTATTTTGTATATCCCTGGTCGGTCGGGCTCCTCTAACCCCTAAAATCTCATCAGAATCTCATTTGACACTCTCATTTATGCTCATTTTGTTTTTATTATTTTTAGTACACAAAGTGACACACAAATAAGTGCATGCATGACCAAACTAGATTTTAATATTCACGTTCTATTCATATATCAATTAATATAGTTTGAAATAATCTTCAACTTTGCATTTTTTTTAATTTACACATCTTATTTAAACCAATTAACTATTACTTTCATTTATAAACTAATACATATTATATTTTTTATTTTATTTTTCTTGTTTGTCTATAAGTAGTATATAATTAATTATAAGAGTCAATAGCCAATTTAATTATTATAAGACATGATTTTTTACCAACTGAGTTTCTCACAAAAGATAACCATCAAATAAATGACCATTATATTTAATGGTTAAAATCATTAAAACTACTAAAAAAAAAACTGAAAATATCTCACAATCAAATATAATAATCAATTTTAAAAGAATTATTTAATGATGACCATCATATTTGAATCAATTTCATTCTAACTAAAAGATAGAATCAAATGGTGATAAATCTTCAACCAAAAAAAAAAAATGGTGATAAATCTTTGTTGAATCAATTTCTTTGTCATGCAGGTTATATACTATACTTTTCTTTTGATATCAACACGACTAACATTTCACAACCTCTCTTTTCCTATCTCACTCTAATTCTCATTCATTGTGCACAACTCTCTTGGTACCTAGTACCTAGCTCAAACAATGATCACAGGAAAAGACATATACGAAATTCTATCAGCGGTTGTGCCACTCTATGTGGCAGTGATCTTAGCCTACGGCTCTGTCCGTTGGTGGAAAATCTTCACCCCAGAACAATGTTCTGGCATAAACCGTTTTGTGTCGGTTTTTGCCGTCCCATTCCTTTCATTCCAATTCATAGCCTTCAACGACCCTTACACAATGAACTTCAGGTTCATAGCCGGTGACTCCCTCCAAAAAGGGGTAATTTTAGTGACCCTTTTCCTCTTGAACACATTCACAAAGTGGGTCACCATTGATTGGACAATAACCTTCTTCTCTCTCTCCACCCTCCCAAACACACTCCTCATGGGGCTCCCACTGCTCAAGGCCATGTATGGTGATTTCACAGGCCCACTAATGGTCCAGATTGTCATGTTGCAATGTGTCATATGGTACACTATTTTGCTCTTCTTGTTTGAATACAGAGCAGCAATGACCCTTATTTCCCAACAGTTCCCCCAAACCGCAGGGGTCATTGCCTCCCTAAGGGTTGATTCTGATGTCACATCTCTTAATGGGAGAGACCCTTTGCAAACCGAAGTAGAGATTGAGGAAAACGGGAAACTACATGTTGTGGTTAGAAGCATGTCAAGGATTTCTAATTCATTTCACATGTCACACTCATCTTCTATAGCTTCGAATCTTTCCGGGGTTGAGATCTATTCGGTTCCATCGTTTAGGGAAAACGCCACAAAGAATTTTCACTTAATTAATGTTGGCGGTTTCGAAGAGGACACGCCGAACATGAAACGGAGCCAGAGGAGTAAGAGTTATAGTGGTGGTATGGTTTCATCTAATTCTTACCACCCTTCTATGAAACCCTTGTTCTTTTCGGGGTCTTACGATGATGGTGGTGTGAATAACAGTAAGGATTTGCACATGTTTGTGTGGAACTCATCAAATGCTTCATCACCGGTTGTTTCTGATGTTAGTCTTAAACATGGAATGAATAAATCGATTCATGCCTCTGCTCCTGATTTCAAGGTTCTTGAAAATCCACACCAAACCAAAGGTAATTTAATTTTCAGGTTTACGTATATATACTATAGTGTAACGCATGCACTTGGATAGAGTCACATTATATCTAGTTTGTGTTTTGCTCGTGAAACGTTGGTCCTAGATAATAGATATGCATAAAAAATTCACAGGGTCAGTCTCATTTAATTTGGGAATTTATTATCTTGTTTTTGGATATACATCCCAGATTTGTTAATCATAAAGATGTTTCATTTTTGTTTTTTAAACATTTGAATGAGATAAACACTAAAAGAAAACATTTTTTTTTGTAAATAATAATATTTTTATTAAAAATATATTTTTTAATTTGAATAGTAATAAAAATTTATTATTTTTAAAATAAATTAATATTTTTAATAATTAGAAAAATAACGTATTTGTTTTACCAAAATGACCCTAGCATATCCATTTTTCCTCTTTGAAGTTAAAACCATTTATAACACCACCCAAGCCATTAAAATCTTGCATTGGTGGATAATTTTACATAGAGAGATCCCTTACCTCAAAGGCAAATTGAGTTCTTTTAATTGGTTGGAGCTATAAGTCAATTTCGGAGTTGTGAGTGTTTTGATCAAAGTGAGGGTCCATATCTTCTAAGTGGGGTCACTAGTTATAACAGTTACCCCCAATGTTAGAATTGTTAGTTTGCTAGTCAATTAATTAGTTTGTTTTTCCTAATATCTTTAGAAAACTATAAATAAGTGTAATATTTTTGCATAAATCTATCTTTTAAAAAATGAATTCACACCATTTTATGTTTAGTTCTCTATCCTCTTTCTTTCCTACTCAAAATTTTATTATGGTCTCAAATCTCTCGAGGAGAGTGATGATTCTGTGAATCAGTTCTTCGCTCAAGCTTTAATAGCCGCTGAATGTATCAAGCAACGCTGCCCAAACCTTCTGCCGCTACACACCACCATTTACCATCCTCCCTTTTTTTCTCGCTTATACAATCATTACTTATCTCTGGAGGCTAACCAAACTTGAGAAGATGTTCAATCCTCTCCCAAATTAGGTTGAACTGCATCAGAATGGAAGCCCGCAAAATGTTCATTCATGTTTGACGATTTTGGTTCAGACGTGGAGGCCACAGTTTCACTCAAAAATGGCAACATTCTAACCTCCAAACCAATTTTCCTTACTAAATTCCAACACGAGTAACTCGCCCTCCAATGTCGCCTGGAACAAATTACCGACCAAAAGCGCCACCGGGAATAGCTCCTCTCCTGTAATCGTCCCTCTAATCCCTCCATCGATCCCAGATCCTTCTTCGACTGCGACAGAGACTGTAATCGAGGCTGAGATCGAGACCACGACAAGGACAGGGATAGAGAACATGAACGCGAGCATATTTGCGATCAAGACTGTGAAGCCGAACGACGCAACAAAGAGGGGGAGCGTGAAGAGAAGAACGCACCAGAGAGAAACTAGCTGAACGAGAGCGCGAGAAAGAGCTTGGTTCTAAGAAGGCCTATGATTACTTTATACAATCTACTTTTAGGGGTGATCTCAAGTTGAACGAGAATGTCATTGAAATATATGGGAATTACAAGAGCATGACTAATGTACATAGAGTGTTTGATCATATGCCCAATAGGGATATGGATTCTTTGACAACTCTCCTTACATCTTTGGCAGCCAACCATTCCACAATGAATTTGTTGACACTTCTCATTTGTAAAGTTTTCAAACTGCATTCATTTTGTATTCCCTTGATTAAAAAATATCGCCCTCAGTTCCTCAATTTCCATTTTTCTTCATTTCGATCCACCTTGCCTGCTGTCAGCACCTTGCTCGGCTCTCTTAACCACTGCGTTCTTGGTCACTTGAAGCCACCTATGAAACCACCACCTTGGTTGAATTTGCTTTGTGAATTGTTTAGAATGTCTAAATTCCACATATTGTTTCCCTCTTCATTCGGATCCATCATGGACACCACCACTGTCTTGCCTTTCTCTATTGGTCGTCATAATCTTGGTCACTTGAGGCCACCTACTAAACCACCACCCTGATCAAATTCATCCAATGCCTCATTGCTTACAATAAGGATTGGCATTAATGTCAAATGGAATTCCTATGTTGCTTGTAATTTGTTTTGACAATTTCCCTCTACCTGCGCTTGCAAGGTGTTTGATGGTTTTTCTGTGAAAGACTTGGTGGCTCTCATGCTACTTTTGTTAGGTGTTGTTCTACCTTGTTATGCTGCTTGAGCCAAATTGCTTCTACTTTATACGCACATTGATACATTCAAAGGCAAAATAGTTGCCCATAAATTTGTTGAAAAAGGCTTACATGGTATTTGGTGATAGGCTTCTTATTCTTAATAATTTTGCTTATGCTCATCTTTGTTCTTAGTCCTTTGCTTGTATTCCCTTTACATTTTCTTCCATTGACTTCAAACCAATAATTGGTATCCTCTTATTGGCTTGAGGGGATGTTAGAATTGTTAGTTTATTAAATAGTTTGTTAGTTTGTTAGATTGTTTATTAGTTGATTAATTAGTTTGTTACAATTAGTTTCTTTTTCTTAATATCTTTAAGAGACTATAAATAAGTGTATTCTTTTTACCAATGTTTTCAGAACCGGACCGATCATTGAACCGGTGAAGGCACCGGTTTATAAAAACCGTGCTAAAACCGGGGTTCAACCGTGGTTGAACCGGTAGTATTAAAGAATTGACCCAGACCGGTCACGTAAGCGGTTCACGGTTCAACCGGTCAGACCGGCTGAACCGGTTCGGTTTTGATAACAATGCTTTTTACATAGATATCTTTTAAAAATGAATTCACACGATTTTGTGTTTGACTCTCTATCTTTTTTCTTTTCTACTCAAAGTTTCATTACCCAACTTGATGGCATAAATTTAAATTAAAAATTGAAGTTTTTAATTGTGTTGGGGACAAAATTACAAGTGATCATGCAGACCGTGTCAATTATGGTTAAATCTATTCGGTTTGGTAATATTGTAAGTGATAGAATTTGTAATTTCCTTGAGATGATAACTTGAATTATATATCTCATTTGGAAAAATGTTTTTTTAGCTGACATGGACAGCACTGTTGTACACCCCCACAATTGAATTTTGGGTAGTTTTTAATGTGTTTACATGAAAAGATTAGAAGAGCTAGAAATAAAAACAATTATACGTTATGAAGGTGTATCCCATTTTGGCATGGGCATTCATGTAATGGAAGCCATGGGTTTATGAACACAGGTGTCCATGAAGTGATTGACATGAACCGTAGTCTTAACGCAAGCAGAAAGAGTGAGGGAATAGGGAGCATTAATAAGGAAGATGATGGGAACAGAACAAGGCAACAAATGCCACCTTTGGGTCTCATAGTAAGGCTAATACTCACCATGGTTTGGAGGAATCTCATCAGAAATCCCAACACCCATGCAAGTGTTTTGGGCCTCGTTTGGTCTCTCTTATCATTTAGGTATAATTCCATCTCTTTTTAACTATATAGATTAATTGCCCCTCAATGACTTCAAAATTATGTTTTCTTTTCCTTTTACCATTCATCAACGGTTTGCTTATGTGAATGTGCAGGTGGAATTTCAAAATGCCGTCTATTATAGAAGGTTCTATTTCAATAATGTCTAAAACTGGATTGGGAATGGCTATGTTCAGTCTCGGTACCAGCCCCCCAACCTTTGTTTTCTTCTTTTTTATAGAACAAAATATGCAGTATACAAAGCACCAAAACAATATATTAATAATCTTTTACAAATTAGAGATTAACAAATATAATAAATAATAATAATAATAAGTGAAAAATCTGTCCCAATCTTTCTAAGAACAGGATGGAGTTACAAAAAGGAAGAGTAAAACAAAACTTGCCCGAGTGACCCGTTTTATTGTCATATTATAAGGGGTTGTTTAGTTCCCCTTAGGGTCGGTCAAACATTGGTTTAGAGTTTAAGATTTTGAGTTTAGGATTTGACCAACTTTACAGTTAAAGAATTTTAACTGTCTCGAATAACGTGAGTGATCAATATTAATTTTTAAATTTCGTTTCTTCCAATTGTATACCAAACCGACACTAATGACATATTTAAACAGGGAATTTCATGGCATTACAACCCAAGATCATTACTTGTGGGAAAAGAATGGCTGCAATTTCAATGGCTATTAGGTTCTTGGTTGGTCCAGCAGTGATTGCTGCAACCGCCAAAGCCGTTGGTATCCATGGAGTTTTCTACCGAGTTGCAATTGTTCAGGTGAAACGAAACCCACTTGTGAATTCCTTAACTAAATTAATCATAATATAATATAATATAATATATTCAAATCAACACCTTGTGACACCATAGTGTAATTTTGTAGGCTACTCTTCCCCAAGCTATCGTTCCCTTTGTATTTGCCAAGGAATACAATCTCCACGCAGACATACTCAGCACCGGGTAAGTGTGTGTTATAAATTTATATGTATGTTAAATTATCACTTAATTACAAATTAAGTCTTTAATACTCTCATACTTTACTTTATATATGTATAATTCTGGTTCTCGTAAGTTTTTTTTTCCTCATTGCTACTCTCAACTATTTAAAATTTATTATAGATATAATCTTTAAAGCAATCTTTACATAAATCAAGGATAACTGAAGAATAACTATTTACATGACAATCTATGATTAGATGTTTAAAAAATACTGATAGTGTATTTAAATTAAATTATTAATATAAACAGTCGTTCAATTTATACATGTTTTCATTTTTATATAAATATTAATTTTATATTTTATTTCTTTTACTAATTTATACAAATTAATGATACATCATTTTTAAGAATTATATGAAATTTTGAAATAAAAGATTTAATTAAAGTGAACATTTAAAAAATTACAAAGACTTAATGTAAATAATCCAGACTAGAGGGAGAAACATCACATGTAAATAAAATAGAGATATATCATGAAGCCAAAATTATTTAAAAAGTAATGTGTTTTTTTTTGTGATGTGATGAATTTAACGCATGGACATAAATTCTAAAAGAAATTGACAAATTTTTGCAGGGTTATCTTTGGAATGGTGGTGTCGTTGCCGGTATCAATAATCTACTACCTGCTTCTTGGACTTTAAGAATATGTATGTGTATGCTATAGTCCAGCATGCAGAAGTCACGCGCTCACGAGATAGATGGGGCGTGTTTGTCAGTGTCATGTATATATATGTTGCGTCATCTATGAAAACATGTCAAAAATTGAATATAAAATATCCTACAATTTTGGTAAATCATCATGAAATTGATCTTTATAACTCACTTTCAAGAAGAGTGCAATATGTGTGAAGCTTCCTCTGATATATTGAGGCTAGTGTCAAACACAAGCTTAATTGGAAAGAAAAAATGGTAAACTTCCACAAGAGTAAAAGGAATGTAGTATCTACATTTCTGCAAGAAAATAAGTTTCCTAAGTTAAATTTTCTGGAAATCTAAAAAGAATTCGAATACCAAACGCTCTTTCAAGTAATTTGCTTTTTCTTACAACAAAATGCAGTTGTAGCTTATATTGTAAAAGCCAGAGAAAGAAAACAATTGTCACAAGGAAACCACCAAATCATTCATTCATATACATATGGTGTTCCAAGTTTCTAACTAAGAGCAGTGGCTGCCATGTTGAACAGACACATAAGCGCTAGTACATCTCTTGATCATGTGTTACATCTGACACATCACACTTAGCACCCTAATTGGTTAGATTGTAGAATCTAAAAACAAGAGAAAGAAAAAAAAAATGGTTAATGAGTCATATGACTTCATGTAATGCCGAGTCAGCCCCATAATGTCCATCATGGCTGCTACCATTTTCTTTGCTAAGTTTTGATTTTGGTAAAGTGGAAGCCTGTCTAGGAGATAGCTTGTTTGATTGCTGCCTCAGATTAAGATAAGTGTAAACAGACATACCAGCAATAGCGGTAAACGCCCCACAGATACTGGTTTTGCCAGGATTGGATCCAAAGAGATAATAGTTTCCAAGAAGCAGGACACATGTCTTAAACTGCCCGAGGACAACATGCGAGATGGCAGATGTAGCTCTGTAAATTGAAAGGTAAAGGGCGAAAAAGAAGTATGAAAAAAACTCAGCTCATAAAAGATGAGTAAATTACAAAGTGTTCAGCTTAACACAAGCATGATGCCATAATGTTATGACTTATGAGTGTTATGTAGAAAGGATACAAATTTTGAAAAGTCTTTTGCTCATTGGGATCTTAGATAGGCGCATCAATGAATTTAAAATAATTTGTAACTCGAGATTCTGTGTAGCTAAAAATGAATGAACACTATAGAAACAACTACAGTTGAAGAGACAAGCTATTATGCTTCAGCGCTTCAATGAATTTAAAACAATCTGTAAGAATCAGACGACATATGCTAAAGGCCAAAAAAAATAGTTTAAATATTTAGTGCAACAATATAAGTAACCAATAAGCCACCATAACAGCAATTTAGACTGTTAACTTCCAAGGGAAGGTGAAATGGGTGCTAGTTCTGGAAGGCTTCGAGAAATGATAAGTATATGAGAAGAAATGAACATTGTATCAACTCTATCACCTGCATCTCAAGGGCATGTTTGGTTTTCGTTCCGTTTCCTGTTTTCATTTATTGTTTTCAATTTTACTTACAAAACTATCATTATATTTCCTGTTTCTAAAAACTTGTTTTCAGTATTTCCTAAACAATTTTTTTGATTAAGTAAAAGAAAGTAAAACTGAAAACAGAATGACAGATTTATAATTAAGACTGAAAATAAGAAATGAGAACAGGAAACGAAAACGTAAACCAAACAGACCCCGAGGTTTCTTGGTCCAACTCTTTCAACTCAACTAACAAAGCTAATTAACCTTAATCTCCTCACTCCCCCATGAAAAAAAGAAGCTAATTTCTCTTCCACCAATGCTTCAAACTATAGCTAGAGAGAGAAGCACAAGTGTGCTGGCATTAATGTTTCTTAGGATATAATCGAACAAAAGCAGCCACTGCGTTTGGCCCTTGGAGGTAAGTTCATTCTTAAATCAACACACACAAACATCAGTAATATGTTCTAGAATAGATAACAAATGATCTTAAATGAATGGAGATCTGTATAGAATTCAACAGATTACTATAAGCAAATGAAATTCCTTTTCCAGACAAAAATATTCAGCTGGGAGAATGACTCACCCTAGTGCTAAAGCACCAGACCACTGAAGCAAGAATCCAAGAATAGCCGAAGCAAAAATCACCAGACTGTTGCTAAAGTTCCAATCAAAGGAAAGTACACCTGGGGGGTCTAAGCAGGGTAGCATAGCAGCCAGGAAAATCACACTGATGGGTGTGGTTTTCCACATTAGCCTGTTAATCAATCCAAAAATTAGCAAGACAGAGAAAGAAACTTTCTTATGCAAACAAAACAGCACCAAGGAAGATGTAGGCGGAAAATTATAAAGATGTAATCAACTACTCACGACAAAGCTGTCCAGTTCTCTTGCTGCTGCAGTCTAGACCACAAGATTTTATTTACAGCACTAGGAACAATCCATGCCAATGCTACACAAGCACCAAATACATGGAACTGCAGGTCAGTCACAGTTGCCACAGAAACACCAATAGATACCACTGTTAATGCTAATGCCTGTAAAGTTGCAAAATTTCAGGTAAGCATCAAAAGCTAAAATGAGATAATCGCAAAAAATAAATGGACAATTCTAGAGGAAAACAAGGTGAAATTTTGTTGCAGAATATAGACTACACATATCATTTGTAGCCAAAAAGTATAGGCAATAAAATAAGGTTTTTTGACAGGATGATGAAAGAGATTCCTAAAACAACATAATACAACCTAATAAATATACCACTATAAGTACGATCACATTGGATAGACCTAGTCAACCACTATTTTGAACTGCACCCAAGCACATAAAACATCACTACTCAGACATTTAGTTATCTTATACAGACACAGGTGCAATATTGGTGTTAGACTAAAAGAGGGTGTTCAATACAGATTTTCTGTATAAATTTGTCACACACTTTGCCTGTAATTGAAGGACCACATCTGCAACTTGGTCCCTGTTATTTTTAATAATATAAGTTCATAGTACAACATGTGCCCATATTTCATCTGTGTCGATAATATAAAAGCTCTTGCTTTTTTGGACTCATTGGAAGAAATGGTAACTGGGGAGGGGGAAATGGAAGGGGAAAGGGTTAGAACCCCTGCCCAACCATTATAATGTATGTCCTGGCAAGCCACTTGGGCTGCCTTAAGCAGACTAAAAGGTCTTATTAATCCTATTAGACTCATATGCTCCTATTTATTGTTATAAGAAATACATGCAAAACCAAAGTGAGCGCATTTACCTTCGGCAAAGAAACTTTCTTCCTATATAGTACAAATTCTGCCAAAACTATTGATGGTGTCACTGCAATCTTTGCCATCTGATAGAAACCAATGCTGAAGATATAGAAATTCAATTAAGAGTATAAAACAAATATGCTAACTGAAAATATGAATAGTTGGGTTACCTATTATATTTCAAGCTGACATTAGCAAAGCCAGTAGACAGAGACATAACAAATCCAAGAGTAAATAAAGTAGATAACCGGGTTGATTTTGAGGAAGGAGATGAAGGAAGGAAAGAAAACGCTTTTAGTACTGCCATTAACAACCAGCTCACTAAATAGTGGATTAGCGTGAGAAGTATAGGGAATTTGAATTTGATAGTTTGAAGCACCTAAAACAAAACAAGAAAACCTAAGAAGGTCAGCAACTAATACCCATGATAATAAGAATTTCAACACATGACACAGCATCAGATAGGAAAAAAGAGAGAGTAAACAAACCATTTTGTTCATGAAAATAATACCAACTGCAACCAGAAAATTGAAGGATAGTGCAATAGCTGGACCACATATGCGCTGCTGTTGACGCTTTGCACCTTCAAAGGATCGGAATTGATTAAAGAGAGAGGCTCTCAAGTCTTCCAAAGCTCTTCCTACAATGGCCAGGAAAAAGGTCTCACTACTATACCTTCATAAATGAATAATTGTCTTCGTTTTCCCTCATAGGCAGAATGATTAGATGGTTAAAATTTAAGTGGAGTATGAGTGAAAGAAAAGCTGATATTGACCATTCGTGTACGATGAACTGGTCAAGATTAGCTCTTCTTACCTTTCACACTCTCACTTGGCAGGCACCCTATATATACACAGGTTGAGAATTTACATTCAAATGTGAGCTCAATTTCTACA
Organism: Clitoria ternatea; assembly: GCA_037962975.1. NCBI lineage: Eukaryota > Viridiplantae > Streptophyta > Magnoliopsida > Fabales > Fabaceae > Clitoria > Clitoria ternatea. Next base: position 282,333,741 of record CM075671.1, on the reverse strand, counting down.
CCTACCTCCGCAAGACTTTGATGGAACTATAGTGAGGCCCACAAAATAGATTCTATCCTAAAATAAAATTGGGTTTAGGTACTCCAACAGGAGTAGAAACATGCCTAAAAGCAGCAAAAAAATACAAAAAGAAAAAACATAAAGACTAAAACTTAAAAGTCTGCACTCCTAGAATCGCTTTGACAGATATTTTGAAAGTAAGTTCCTAAGATACACAAGCTCCCACTCATATGGAGTAGTAAGTTAGAACATACCCTTATTTCACCATACAAAATAAAAGGATGGTTGAGATTAGCTCCTCTCATGAAAGCATTCTCTCACTTAATCCTCTTATTGTAAGCACCAAATGATTAAAAGAAAGAACATAAGTCTAAAACTCAAAATATCTCCACTATCTCTTCATAGCACACAGAAAAAAAATAATCCAAAATTAACTCCAAATTCGTTCTACATGCCACTCCACCAAAAGAGAAATTACAATTGAATTGAACAAGTCAATTATTATCCTAAAAAGGCACAAAAGCATAACATCCAGAGTAAAAAAAGAATTACATAATCATAAATAGACACGAAAAGAAGCAATGCAGCGACAAAGTAAAAGGAATCAACAATGGGGTAACAATCCAGAAGCTCCATTAGGCATAGCAACAGGCAACAGCCAACATGCATTAATAGTGTACCAGCGAAGCCCATAAGAAAAAATGGTCCAAAATGCAATTAAACACAAATGGGCAAGAATGTGAAAGCTGGAAAAACTAATAAATCAAGAGATTTGGCATAAAAATGGAACCTTTTTCACCAGCATCGCTGTCTTTGCGCTTGAGAATCTTCCTAACGTTTTTGCCGGAAAAGAAATTAAACATTTTTAGATAGCAGATCGTTGGAACAAAGCCCTAGAAGGAAGCAAAGAATAAATGAAGGAATGAAAGAATGAAGTGTGGAGTGGAGTGGAGTGAGGGTGTGTTGTTGCTGCAGCAGAACAGCACCACTTGTGACTTGTGTCGTGTTTGGTTGAATTCCAAATGCGGAGACAGAGACAAGGAAAGAAAGAAAACGGTACAAGACAAAAGAAAAAGGAGTGGTGAAAAGGAGAACGACACGTGGCTTTAACAACGTTGATGGGGGAAAATGGCAACTGTGTCGGCACTCCCTTCCTCGCACTCATTTTCATAATCATAATCTCCTATCTATATTGCATGCAATTGTGCTTAATTTAATTATCTTATCAATATTTTTCAACACTGTTTTAAGGTTTTGTCTATTTTTTAAATTTGTATATAATTTTTTTATAAATATTATCAACTAATAGTTATGCTTAATTTTTTCTTCTTTAATAATGTTTTTTAAAAGGGGGTTCTTTTAATTAGCAATAGTATTTTAAAATATTATTGTTCATTTTCCTATGTTACATCAATCATTCTAGAATTTTTTTTGAAAATTACTTAGGTGTTTAAATAATGAGCTTTATTTTACAAAGGAATGGACTATTCGGGTAGTGGTCACATTCTAACCTCAATAAATGAATCACGTTCTTCTAAAGATAAAAGTTGAGAGAATAAATCGTTGTTTGGTGATCAATCAAACCTTAATTTGACTAAAAAAAATTGTTGTTTAATGAAGTTTTAATTGTCTAGAATAATATAAAAGATTAATATTAATTATTAAAGTTTTTTATTTTCATAATTTTATTTTTTCAGTTGGTTATCAAATGAGCATTTATTAACAAAAACAAATAAATGAAACCAAAAAAAGAGTATTTTTAACATTGGATATAAGGAGTCTTTTGATATTTTTGGAATAGTGAATGGAAATAAAAGTTTCCCCATTTGACATAAGATAATGAAAAGGATTACTTATCACAAAGAATGTCTAGCAATATACATTTGTTAATAAGTGAGAATAAAATCTTTCCTTCTCCAAAAGTAGGAATAAAAGATCATTCATTCATATTGCTAGTGAATCACTCTTGAAAGTGAATAATTTGGACTTGGATGGATCCAATAGTGATGATTAGATGCCATATTTGTTGTTAAGTTAAGGGCAAATCTAACCTAAGCTATTGAAGCATTAAAGAACACATGATGAGCAAGTATGTGGTTGAAGCCACCTATATGCAAATGTATAAAGCCAACATGGTTGTATGTGAAGTGGTTAGGGGAAATCATGGTAAGAGTTATGGTAAGCTAAGACACTATGTAATGAAGGTGTTAAAGACAAACCCAGAATCACATGCTATGCTAGAGTGTGATAGGCAATCAATGTCAAATAATCCTACTTTTAAAAGATTTTTCATATGTTTGAAGGCCATGAAATCTAACTTTGTAGCTTGTTGTAGACCCTCTTTAGGCATGGATGATTGTCATTTAAATTGTTGTTTCACCGGATGAAAATAATGGAAAGTTTTTAATTACAATAGTTAATACATAAATAGAAAACAAGGACTCATGAATCTAGTTCTTAGATTTATTTCACATAATTATTAGAGATTAAACAGAAGACAAATAACTGACTTTTATGACCGATGGGCAAAAGGTATAATCTATTTGATTGTTGCATTTATTTTAGAATTTGCTTGATATTCTTAGGCATGAACTTTAAAACCGATAATTGGGTGTGATCACTTAGTTGTACTTGTTGCAAGGTTTAGATGTTGCAATTAAACAAGTGATGTCATATGTAACTCATAGATGGTGCTGTGCATCTTTACAATAATTTCAAGCAACCACACCCTTGAAAAATGCTAAAGTCCTTGTTTTGGAAGGCTTCTAGGTGCTACCTAACTAGTGAGTTCAATGTCATCATTGTGAACACCTCTTTTGGTCCGGTCCAAGTGGAATGAATATTTTTTATACTGAATTCCAATTCAGAGTGGTCAAATTCGAGTAGAATGGCTCCAGAATAATCAGAACCAAGCGAAATAACTCAGAATGAAGCTTTTCTAAGTGGAATATTGCCCTGTTGGATGCAAATCCGAATGGAATGACTCAAAATGACCAAATCCGAGTAGAAAGACTCAGATTAAAGCATTTCCGAGTGAAATACAGCCCTGGTAGAGATAAATCCGAGTGAAAAAACTCAAAAAAAGTTAAATCCGAGTCAAAATGAAGCATTTTCGAGTGGAATAGGCTCCTGTTGGGAGAATCCGAGTGAAAAAACTCAAAAAGGGTTAAATCCGAGTCAAAATGAAGCATTTTCGAGTGGAATAGGCTCATGTTGGGAGAATCCGAGTGGAACGATTCGAAAAGGGTTAAATCCGAGTCAAAATGAAGCATTTCCGAGCGGAATGACGCATAAATAATCAATTCCGAGTAAAAGACACCCGAGTGGTATTTGGCCGAGTGTGGCAAGCAAAAATAAAGGAAAGGCTTGAAGAAAAGACCCAGTAAAGGGAAATCCGAGTGAAATGACTTAGTTTGGGACAAAATCCGAGTTGAAGGCTCCCTGCCAAGCCATTCCGAGTGGATTATGCCCATATTGAAGAGAAGTCCGAATAAAATCACTCAGAAATGATCAAAGCCGAGTGAAAGGAGTCAGAACAGATCAAATCCGAGTAGCAGTAATCAGAATGAGTCATTTCCGAGTGAAAGTACCCCGTTTATAAGACCTGAGTGGGAAGCAAACTCTTTCCGAGTGAAAATGCCACGTTTCAACTGAAACATTTTTAGGAAGGAGTGAATCTGTGCGGAATGATCAATCTTCAATCCGTTTCCGAGTGACAACAACCGAGTGGAAGGATTTCCGAGCCAATCTTCACTCATCCGAATCCCTTTCTTTTTTCACCCAGATTCTGAGTCCTCCTTTACCCATTTTTGAGTCATTTTACGAATTTCCGAGTCATCATTCTTTCCAGTCAGTTCTTGGTCAATTTCAATCATTTGTGACTCAGTTTTTACCAAACCCGAGCCAACTTCAGTCGGAACCGAGTGGCAACTTAGTCAGTCAGCCCTCTTCAAACCAATTCTTCTCATCCCGAGTCCATTTCCCCAATTTCCGAGCCATGATTAAATCTTTCCCGAGTCCTTTTGGCCAATAAATTCTGAGCCCCCATCTCCAGCAATTTCTGAGGCATACTTCAAACCATCACCGAGCCATTTTTCACCCGTTCCAAGTCACACTTCACATATTTCAGTCAGTACCGAGTCATTTCAACTCGGAACTCTACCATTCTTACTTAGATTTACACATCTTCACTCGGATTTGACTGCCAGTGTGGATGAATACTGATTGGGATGTTGATCCGAGCCATTCTCACTCGGTTTTCCACTATTTTCACCCAGAATTCCACCATTTCACTCGGTTTTCCACATCCTCTCTCAGATTTTCAATTTCCTCTCTCAGAATGTCAATATCCTCGCTCAGATTTCAATATTTCACTCGGTTTTTCACATTCTCTCTCAGATTTCCATATTGTCACTCAGATTCCATCATTATCTCTCGGATCCCCACCTTGCTGACCTGGATTCCACCACCCAAGTGGATCCAGGAATCCTGGGGGTGGCAGACAGGGGTGGAGGTGGAGGGAATTAAAAATTCCCACCAACCGTTGTCCCCCACTACCCAAACCGAGTGGAAGCCTGAGCTGGCATTCCACTCGAAAGTGGAAGCCTGAGCTGGCATTCCACTCGGGCCAGCCTATAAATAGGCAAGGGGGAGGAGAGTGAAGGAGGAAGGATTCAGAGGAGGAAACTCTGCCAAAATCCTTCGTGCTCTCTTCTCTCTCACACCAACTCTTCTCTTCTTCTCCTTCCATCATCCCTCACCATTGCTGCCCACAATCCTTCCATCCTCCACACCTCCCAACACCTTCCCATTCCTTTTTCCCCTCTCAGACCAGCACCCCTACTCCATCATCACTCGGTAATCCTCTTTTCACTCGGATTTACTATTTTGCACTCGGTTTTCTCTTATTTTCACTCAGATTTTTCACTGTTTCACTTATATTGTCACTGTTTCACTCGGTTTTCTCTGTTTTCACCCGGATTTTTCATAGTGTCACTCGGTTTTCTTATTTTTCACTCAGTTTCCCTTATTTTCACTCAGATTTTCACTAATTCCACTCAGATTCTCATTATTTCACTAGGATTTACTATTTTGCACTCGGTTTCCCTTATCTTCACTCAGATTTTCACTGTTTCACTCATATTGTCACTGTTTCACTCGGTTTTCCCTGTTTTCACTCGGATTTTTCATTTTTTCACTCGGTTTTCTTATTTTTCACTCGGTTTTCTTATTCTTCACTCGTTTTTTTCATTTTTGCACTCATTTTCCTCTCCCATTCAGTTTTTTTTATATATTCATTTTTCTTAATCAGTGTCGTACGGAAAATACTTCCGTCTACACAGTCTCTATAAGATCCGTGCACGTGCGAAGCACTTCGCCTTGTATGGATTCTTCACTAAAATGATGCCTATCAATATCTTCCTAATCTTTCCCTAAAAAAAACATTTTAAGAACTACGTGACCCTGCTTTCTCGAAAGCTCGAGAATACGTAGGAGCGGGAAACAGTTCCTGTCGGGCCCATCTTTCTTCATTTAATTTTTTAGAGCTTTCATTTTTGTCTAGTTATCAAAAGGAAGAGCGAGGTTAATTTGGATGAGACGTCCTGTTAATCTCATATTTTTTTTATATATCTCTTTTAAAAGGTGGAGCGAGATTAATTTGGACGAGACGTCCTATTAATCTTATGTAAATATTTTGTGTTGATCTTTATTTATTTTTGTTTATTTTGTCGTTCCGTACATTTTTCTTTTCATGAAGAAGTTAAAATAATTATTGGGTTAATTATAATGCGCGCTATCAAATTGAGGTAACCATTTTTATAACGGACAGTCGTGAGGTGCTAATACCTTCCTCACCTGTAATCAGACTCCCGAATCATGGAATTTCATTTTTATAACCAGTGCTTTAACAAAAGGTTTTTCCAATATTTTATCCTAAAAAAATATTGGTGGCGACTCCCTGTTTATTATTTAAATTCGTTTCGAGGGTCGGCCGCGTCACCGCGATCCCGGTCGCGACAGATGGCGACTCCACTGGGGATCTAGAGAGTCAAGCCAGTCAATTTGATAGCGCATGTTTTAATTTGCATATTAATTATTTAACTTCTTCCTTTATTTTATTCCCTTGTCAATGTTTAGTTTCTGTGTTGTTTGTATTCAATTATTTATGTTCTGTAAATATCTGTGTGATCATTGAACCCTAGGGTAGTCGACTTTACTTTGTTGCTCTGTGTTTGTTCTATGTACAGGGTGAGTAAGGTACGAGTATTGAATGCCTCTTTCACACACTACACTCACAATTTGCACACACTTTTGAGTGGGACCCTATACCCGGGCCCAAATAAAACTTAAGATTAGGGGAGGTTGATAGTGTAACACCCTCGGTTAGATAAGACAAATCCTTCTGTAGGTTCATCCTATTTAACTGAGAGTGTTAACAGTTTTAAGAAAAAGTGAATATATTTTTTTTATAAATACGTGGCAGATCAGTGGAAGCAATAATGTATTTATCACATAGTCATTCACAAACTGTAAGTAATTATACTCTTAATAGAATGGGGCACGCAGGCACCCTTAAATATTATACAGTCATCCGGTGTCTGATTATTAATAACAAATATTCTATCCTTAATGATTGTTCTCAATGAGTTCAGCATATTGCTGATCTTCACACTCGGGTTCTTGAGTTTCTAATTCCTCAGAAAAATGGTCAACAGTAAGGGTGAGTATAACCCAAGACCCTGATTGGTTAATCCGGTGCGGACATAATCCAGTTAACATACAATGTCACATAGATCATACATTCACAATTATATCAATCAAGCATGTTATTATCACATAAATTATACAATTAGCATACTCATAATCATAGCAATCAAGCATGTTGTTATCATATAAATCGTACAATTGTACTCCCAAGATTCTTCATGGAGATCGAACGTGAGTGTCCTCCAATGTACCAAGTGTATGCTCTAGAGGTTTTTCTTCTTCAAAAATATTTTTATGATGCGAAATGCATTTATCTTATCAATTGATCCCTTGGGTATCTTATGTATTTCCAGTCTCATCGTATCATTTCTAAGTTCTTTGGATTCTATTAATTATTTAAACATTGTAAGTATATCTATTATATATAGTATTTTCATAAGGAGTAAAATAATTTATTCTTTATATAATTACGCATAATTAAAATGTTAACAAGGTTTATAAAAATAAAAATACTAATAATAATAACAATATTAAGATTAATAATAATTAGGATAATAATAATAATAATAGAATAAGGATAATAATAATAATTATAACTTCTCATTAATTTAAAAAGTATTAAAAAGTAGTTTCTAAATAAAAATCCAAGCGAAAACCATTAAAAATAGAGTTTTCCGAGTGAAACAGGGGCAAATCCGAGTGAAATATGTATGATTCCAAGTGGAATCATACTGAGAAGGGTTCTCCAAACGTTCTGGTTAAAAATCCGAGTGAAATGACACTGGTAAGTGATTTTCCGACTGAAATAAGTTTAGGTCCGAGTGAAAATGAACTGGAATGCTGTTTTCCGACTGGAATAGCTTGAATCCGAGTGAAATAAAGCTGGGCAGAGTTTTCTTAAATGAATTTAATATATATTCCGAGTGAAACAGAAACTAAAATGATTTTTCTTAATTAAATAACATAAATTCTGAGTGAAAATAAATTTCTGAGTGAATTAAAATATAAATCCGTGTGAAGTCAGTAGGAAAATGGTTCCCTGAGTAGCATTGTTTGCAAATCCGAGTAAAATAACTGCTTGCTGAGTAAAATAAAGTGTTTTCCGAGTGAAATAATACTGGGAAGCTACTCTCCGAGAGTAATAGAGTGTTTCTGAGTGAATTTACTGAAAAAGGGTTCTGTGTAAAAGATAATTATATTTTCTGAGTGAAATCAATGTGTTTACCGAGTTAAATCACTGGAAGAGGGTTTCATGAATGAAGCTAAGTTGTTTTCTGACTGAAACATGTTTGATTCCGAGTGGAAATGATTTTTCTGATTAAAATAAATTATATCCGAGTAGAAATGTTGATTTTCAAACTTTTTGAGAAAAATTAGGTTTAATACCGAGTGAGAAATTGAGTTTGTCGAGTGAGATGAGTTGAATACCGAGTGAAACTGAATTATCCGAGTAAAATAAGTCTGTTCCGAGTGAAAAATGAATTTTCTGGGTGAAATGAGTTTAGATACCGAGTAATTTCAGGCTGAAGTGAGTTTTTGAATAAAATAAGCATCAATCCGAGTGAGATCAGGTTAAAAGTTTTCTCAGGGAAGTTAAAAATATTTTTCCTAGTTAAAAGTGTTGATCAGAAAGGTTTCTGAGTAAAATTTATATAATTTCCGAGTGAAAAATCATTCTGCTGACTAGAATACCTTCGAGTAAAGTAAATCCGAATGAAATAATCCTGATTCCGAGTGGAATTAGGTTGATAAGAGTTTTCTAAGTAAATTTAACTATATATTCTGAGTGAAATTAAACTAAAAGGAGTTTTCCGAGTGAAAATAACTCTTTGCTGAGTAAAATAAATTATTTTCTGAGTAAAGTCACTGGATGGGTTTTCTGAGTGAAAATAACATAATTTCTGAGTGAAATAAGATGTGTCCTGAGTGAAATTCAACTAAGATGTTTTCTGAGTAAAAATAATACATTTTCCGAGTGAAACAGAATGATGAAACATTTTTCTGAGTGAAATAAAATAAGATTCCGAGTAGGATTAGGATGAAAGTAACTTTCTGACTGGAAATAATGTATTTTTCCGTGTAAAATGTTCTGTCAGAATATTCAGGTTGGTTTTTCATAAAATCCGAGCTTATTACTCACTGAATCTGACTTTTATTTTATAATTCCTTGCTGGAACTCACATGAACACCCAGGATCTTTAATATCTTCTCAATCCAACAACCAGCATATATTTTTATCAATTAGTTATACATATATTCAAATATAAAACAATAACCATAACATTTAATCAAACAACTCTGAACTGATTATAAGCATTTAGTAACAAATATATATATATATGTATATAATTAAAGCATTTAATTCACATAACACTGAATCTGTCCTCCACTCGGTTTTCCTACAGAGCACCCAAGAATATACCCCCTTACCTCAATGAAGTTCCTAGAGGAGAAGAAAGAAGTTCCCTTCACTGTCCTGCTTCAAATCCGAGTGAAACAGAAGGGAAAAGAGAGAAAGAAACTTGCTGGAAAGAGAGTGATGAAGGGTGTTTGGGTCGTGTGTGTGGTGTGAGTCCTGAGAACCTTGAGCTGGTTTAAATAGGGAGGAAGTGAGTGGGAAAACAAGTTGGGGACAACTTTTCTGAGTGGGCTGTTAGTGGATTGCTAATGGAAGGGTCACTAGGGATTAAATAAAGATATATGCTGAGTCAGTGCCCATTTCTGGTCGTCCACTATCCATAATGCGCATTATTAAGTTAAAATAATCATTAAAAGACAAAATTGAAGTCAATACGCACTTCTGTCACTGAATACCGAGTGAACAACTATACCGACTAGAATTCCTACTTCCGAGTCAACGATTGTAAGGCTCGCTTGAGCGTGGCTTGCTCGCTTGAGCGACTCAGCCAATCCTCACTCGGCATTCCCATGAAACCGACTCATTTTTCCCATCATTCACTCGGTAATTCACCCCCACACCGACTCCTAATTTGCTTGGCCTTTCACTCGGTATTATATTCCAAATCTGGGTCATTTCTGATGGTTCTTACTCGGTTAAATCATTCCAAGCCTAGTCCTTTATCACTCTGTAATGTCCTTCAAAAACCGACTCACTTACATTCTTTTCATATCTTTCTTCTACTCGAAATTTTTATTCCAAATCCGAATCTCTACATACACTTTCACTCGGTAAAACTCATCCACTTACTCAGAATACTACTTTCCATACCACTCGGTGTATTTAACTTCAACACAATCGGGAATGTACTTCACATTCATCACTCGGCATAGACTTACAATTCTCACTCGGAAGTGTTTCTTCTAGAACCCGACTCTCTCTCCTAATTAGTCAATCACTCGAAATTATTCAAACTCTAATCACTTAGGATATATTCCAATAACAATTCATATCTTAGAAAGGAATCAATCGGATTTACCACTCAGAAATACTCAAACTTTACTCACTCGGTTTACTCATATTTCTCTCTCGGTTTTAACTAAATTCTTTAACTACAATTCCAATCAGAACATATTAAGGCCCTCACTTCTCAGAAAAGACTTACACATACAAGTCTCACTCGGAATTGGTCCAATAGAGTATATCTCACTCGGAAGAGGAGTCATACTTATAGATTCACTCGGAAATGGTTCAGCCTCTCTATATTTCTCTCGGAATGGCTCCTTCCACTTTTTCCACTTGGTTTACTAATCATATTCTTACGAAACCATTCGGAATCTTTTCCAAATACTTCCATAACACGTTCCAGTCGGTAAGAAGCATCAAATCAACATAAAACGCTTACATGTATTCATTCACTCGGTTTATATATATATATATATCATACACTTAGAATATATTTCCAATCCAAACCATTATAACAACTCTTCCCTCATAAGAGGTTCACTCGGATTTTACCTTTCAGGAGCATTTAAGTCCTTACCCACTTATTTTTCACTCGGATACTCATCTCTTAGGTACACATACACTATCCTTCCTCAAAATGTGTTTCGATCGGAATCCTTTAAGGTCTTTATCACTCGAAAAAAGAGTCATAAACATAGTCTCACTCAATAATGGCTCTAAACCTTATATATTCTACTCGGATTAGGCTCTCATTCCTATATTCCACTCGGAATTCCATATTTCAGAGAGGTTTTGCTCGGAAATGGAAGTACTTAGCAAGGTTTGACTCAGAAACAAAGAATCAAGGGTGTTTTGACTCAGAATTTTCACCTAGAAGTGGTTTTCTTGAACCCACTTCACTCCAGCTGTCTCTGTGATCAAGAATCCACTCGGTAGTAACCTTCTTGGTCATATATTACTCGGATAACATAACCTTACACTCGGAATTTCATCCTTCAGTCAGAATTGCTAATCCTTCACTCAGAATTTCACTCTGTCACTCAGATCAGAGCCTATTTCACTCGGAATTTGCATAATTTCACTAATGGTCCATAAAAATTCCATTATTATGTACAAAAATGATATTTCTGAGATACCATAGACTATCAACGGGGTGTATATTCACTTATTACCACTTACAGACCTTCTAAACTTCAATTTTTACTAAATAAGACTGCTACTAAAACCAGGGATGTTACAGATAGCGGAGCCATTTGGGATGTACTTCCTGTCTGGTTACCGTGAGAATCTCAGCTGGAGTTCGACTTATTCATGGTGCCCACACTTAGTATACTTCCTACTATTTGTGGTCAACATCATGAGTAGGATCTTGGCTCTAGTGACGTGTAGAAGTTTTAGAACAAGCCACCTAATGCGAGATATCACTGTTAGACAAACCTTAGAGCCATTAGGAGACCTCCAGAAAAAACCCACCTTAAGGCACAAAGGGGCAAACTTTACTTCTACCTTTTCTCATTCTCACTTTTCCTTCTGATCCAAAATAGAGGACTACTTGACCATTTAGTGGATTACTTTTTTCAAAAAAATGACATACTTTTAACTAGTGATCCTTTAATGGGCAAGTAGTTCTTTCTCTTTATGCATAAGTCTTTGGGCCTTGAGTTACAGATCTTTTGAATCATAAAAAAACAAAACAAAAAATACATATAAAAAAAATCAAAAGAAGAAATCAAAAGAAAAATCAATTTTCTTTGTATTATCGATGATCAGAAAATCCGTAGCTCACATGACCCTTGATTTGACATAAGTTTTAGCAAATTGTAACCCCCCTAAATACAAAAATATTTTCAAGAAAATTACTAGGGGAGTATCGATTTACAAAACACGTCATTTCCCAATGACTCTTTCTCTCCTTTCTTTCTATTCTCACCGGAGGCTATTCAGAGCTTAACGAATATCCTTGACCAAGATATGGAAATTAATGTAGGATCAAACCTTTAAGAGATGGATCATGGTTCCCCGAGCTAGAAATAGCTAAACTCGAGGCTCTTATTGCATTTCAGAATGAAGGATTTTTTTGTCTTCACAACTATCCCGTATTAATTTCCATGTTTACCATACCTAGTACTTTTGAACGATACGTTCTAAGGAACGGTTAAAGGATGCTTGTCAAGGTGTGTGATTGCTTCCCACGATATTCTCTTTCCTTCTGTTTCCGCCTGACATTTCTTTTTCTTCTTTCACCCAACACCGAAAGACACCTTTGTTAGACTTTCAAAAGAGACTCATGGCTGAAAGAGAGCAAGAAATTGAAAACCTCAAGAACGAAGTTAACCAGCTAAGGAAGCAAGTGGCAGAGATGGCCAGACTTTTAGAGAAGAAGATCATAGAAGAGGAACCCTCTGCGGGTGTCAAGAATGATCAACATTCGCCAACCGCCCCACTCCACCTTCCTGGACTGACAAAAGACCAAATTCCCTCATTCCATAACCAACAAGAGGATCGTGATTTACAAACGATGAACCCCCATATTTCACAGTCCTCCCAGTCGCCTGGGGCTCCTATCACAAGAATGTCTGTATCGGGAGATAAGGGGAAAAGAAAAGGGGATGCTAATTCAACTTCCTATAACCAAAAAAGGGCCCAACCCAGATCAATAACACATACTCCCTTTCAACCTGTCAATCTCCCTACACCTTACATGGCCGCCACCACCCCTAACCAGAGCTCTAATTTTTTCCCATTCCAACTCTACTTTCATTTGTATATCCCTCAAATACCTTCCTATTCTCATTTGCCTGCTATTAGGTCTACCCTTCCACAACCCTATCATCCCCTACTAGTACAAACTCAGCCACTTAATCCAGACCAAAGCACAATAAAACCCGCTAGTAGTTAAACACCGGTCCAGTTCGACCCCATTCCCATAACCTACACAGAACTTTTACCTCACTTTTTTCATAATTTCCTTGCAGTACCCTGCCCACTGAAACCAGTGGTTCCTCCTTACCCCAAAGGCTATAATCCCAATGCCCGATGTGAATACCATGCTGGAGCCTCGGGGCACTCTACTGAGGACTGTCATACCTTGAAATTCAAAGTAAGGGACTTGATTAAAGCTAAGTGGCTAGATTTCCAGGAAGGGAGTCCCAATATAATTATAAATCCCAGGTCTAACCATGAGACCTCTAGGGTCAGTGTGATAAAGAGGGACTAGGGGTGTAAAGAGGATGCATGCAAGATTTTGTGAATCACACGCCAACTGGAGAGGTTCATGACCAGGAGACCACTTAGTTCCTTATGACTTTAAACTTCTGTTTCAACCCAAACGCTATGCCTAAGGCTTTGAGATATTGTTATGTAATAAGGGCAAAAACATGTTTTTATCATTTTAAGTTTCTCTCAATAAATATGTGTCAAATTTCAAAATGCCTTTTCTTGCTTTCCTTATTGCCACCTTGAATCCTTTTCCCTTTATCTACTTCTTTTTCTCATTTTACCATGAAAAAAACCAAAAAAAATACAGGACTAAAAATGATCCTTTTGAGAACAATGAGATCATGATTCCATTTCATAACTTTGACCACCCAGTTGATTACGCTGACGAAAAGGGTAGCAAAAATGAAAGTTCTTTGGCCAAATTGTGTAGGATGTTTGGATAAGAGTCACCTAGTTCTACCCAAAGGCAAGGTCAGCACACAGGATGAAGAAGATTCACAAACAACTGAAGACGTTACAAGCTCAAAACGAAGATAGTGCCAGATTCCATAAATGGCGTATCTACCCTTCAAAGAAATGTTAGCATTGATCAACGTGGATGGTCAAGAAATACTCTAAAAAAAAAACAAAAATGATATAAAAAAAAGGTCAAGGTTGGTGCCTTACGTAAATAACAATTAAGGCGAGCTGATTCATAGATCAAATTATCACTTTTCCATATGGGGGCATAAATGTTATCAAGCTAAGAACACGGCAGAAACAATGTTTCATCTGTGTCGCAATCAACACCCCAACTTTAATGGAGTATAACTATTCCCACACCAGTGTAACCAAGGGATTGGTCTACTGTGATACCATTAATATCATATTTTCTTTACCACATTGGTTAGGGGATAAAATAGCTAGACCATAACAAAGGTACCAAAGGGGTCATTCAAAAAAAAACAACAGAAGGGAAAAAAACAAAAAAAAATACAAAAAAAAGATGAAAAATGAACAAGGAAATAAAGACTCAAAACGAGCCCCCTCATTGGTACTGAAAAGGGCACGCCTTTGTTTCTTTGGATACATGGTGTTAGAGGCAAATTTTTTCATCTGAAATAACATCTACTTCCCCACAGGATGAGATCAAATTGAGAAAGATCAAATAAGCTCATTGGCAATCAGTTTAAACCTTTGTTGTGAGGGACACAACCTTAAAAAAAAAAAGAAAAAAGGAGAGACGTCACATGGAGAGAGAAGCTCGCTAGGCTGAAAACCTGGAAGGGCAGCCTAGGTAAAAGTTAGAGCGACCTGGTAAGCTGAAAACCTGAATAGGTAGCTCAGGCAATCAATTGGGATCAAGATTTTGGCCAAGTAATCGTAGTCCGACTACCTTTTCAGAAGCAGAGTCAAGTGGTGAATTCAGAGTCATGATGTGGGATTAAGATATGCTTTGTTCTCAATAGTTCACTGGAAGATCTGTAAAATCATTCCTACTCTACGTAATTATTAATATTTCCCATACATCTTCACTTGCTTTTTGGTTTCCCTTTTTCCACACTTACTCGACTTGTAAATACAATCTCACCTATTTTTGACACGTATTTATTGTGATTTTCCATGATTTGATAATACATATATTTTCCCTTAATATATAAAAATGAGAAGGTAATGAAAATTTAAAGTCATGAGAACAAGATGTTCCTGTTACTTGATTTCGCCTCAAGTAATCATTATGAAGACTGGGCCTGACAAGTTTCCAAAGCTAGGGTTGCTTTATCTGCTCTGTTTCAGTCATGAGTCACTTCGGATCTCTAAGGATTGTGTTTTTGCGGTAAGTCTTTTCAAGTTCCAATTTGTTTTGCACCACTAACCTTTCTTGTAGGATGTTGTAATAAGTAGATGTGTCAAGCTTCAACCGCCAAAACTGGCACTTTCCAGGTGTATGTCCATCAGTCTCCGAAGCTCACTCTTGCCTTTACTCATTGAAGTAGGTCATCCACGAGTTTCTTCTCGTAACCCACCCAAATCATTAAACAAAACACCTTTCTATGGCCAAACATGACACCTTTCTGAGTTTTCATTTTGCTTTGAGATTTCCATGAAGTCCATCAATACCTTGTAGTCGAAGCCGGCGTCTTCTCAAGGTTTCTGTCTTATTCATGAGGCGTGTTAGGGGTCACATCTCCAAGAAATCAACTTGGTATATTCTAGAACTTGGTTAATTTGGACGGGATGCCCTATTAACCCCCGAATCCTTCAAACCTGGGACTTTACCTCCCAAGTCTGTCATTCCTCACCTCCAGATCTTTTGTTGGCCAAGGGGTAGTGTCCTGAAGGTTTGAACTAAGGCATCCCCCTAGATTTCTTCTGTCCTGGCCAAGGAGTAGTTTTCCCTAGGACTCTTTCAATCGTGTCAAACTGGGGCATACCCCAGGACTTTTCTCTTTCAGATCAGGGGTAGTACACCTGAAAACTTCCAATCTTTCCAAAATTGGGGCATCTCCCCACGTCTCTATTCTCTTTCTGTCAAGGAGAAGCACCACTAATTCCTTCAGGCCAATTTTTCGAACATGGGCAACACCCTAGGTCTCCCTTCTTTCAGCCAAGGGGCAGTTCTCAAAAAATCCTTTCAATCATACTCTAACTAGGGCATCTCCCCAGGTTTCTCTTCCCTAAAGAGACAATACTCTGAACTCCCAAGCAACCCAAAACTGGGGCATCCCCCAGATTTCTCTTCTCCGGTGGACCCACTATCATCTCTAAAAGGAAAATAGACTGAGGATTCCTCCTGAGAAAAAAACACTAAATGGACTCAAAAAAGAAGGGGAGTTATCTTTCCGACAGAACCACAAAGATCAAAGGCCACACCTTCCTTCCAGGAGAGGAAAACACTTTCCCCAGTGGAGTTACCCTCATTAAAATATCCTAAACTAGGACATCCATCAGATTTTTCTCCTCCGACATGCCTGCCATGCATTCCCCAATGGAACCATAATTGCCAAAGCCAGTACCTTTCAAGGTTTCTTCTTCCATCAGGTGCCTTCAAAGTCTCATCTTTAACTGTTAAAGTCGCTATCTCTCAATTTCTCTTCCCCAGTAGAACTACACTTCCCAGACAAAATAAGCTGGGGCATCTCCCTAGATTCCCCTAATGCTCTTCAGATCATTTCAAACTGGGGCATCTTCCCCAGGTTGTTATCTTTTGTCAACCCAAGGGCAGTACCCCATGCTCCCGGGAAGTTTGAGCTGGACATCACCTCGGGTCTCTCTCCGTCAAAAAGGAACGTACCCCCAAGCTTCTTCAACTGCCCTAAGTGGGACGTCACCCCATATCCTTCCCCCAACCTTGAGGTAGTATCCCTAAATCTTCTAATCTTTCCAAAATTTGGGGTATCACCCCAAATCTTCCCTCCGTTCGAGGGACAGTATCCCTAGCTCCTTCAGCTAGATTTTCCCCTATTTCTTTTCCTTCCGATCAAGGAGTAGTTCCCCGAATCATCCAAGACAGCTTGAACTGGATCATCCCCAGATTTCTTTCTTTTAGTAAGCCCACTATACATCCCCAGTGAACCCCAGATTTTTTCCTTCCAGTCAAGAAGTAGTTCCCCGAGATCCCTTCAATCTTCCTAACTGGGGCATCTCCCCCAGATTTCTTCTATTTCAGTCAAGAGGCAATTCCCCAAGATTCCTTCAATCATGTCAAACTGGGGCATCACCCCAGGATCACCCTCTTTTATTTAGAAAGCAATTCCCCAAGATTTCTTTAATCATGTCAAATTAGGGCATCTCCCCAGGATCACTCTTTTTCGGTCAAAGAGTAATTCTTTCAGTCATGTCAAACTGGGGCATCACCCCGAGCCTTTAGGACCAGTGAGTTAATTTAGACGAGACGTCCTGTTAGCTCCCCCCAATCTTTGTATTTTCTGTCAATTGAGGGTTAACCCCATCCTTTACTTTTTGTCCGCCTATCAAGGCATCCTTTATCTTTCCAGTCGCCTATCGAGGCATCCGTTATCTCTCCAGCCGCCTATCAAGGCATCCTTTATCTTCCAGCCGCCTATCCAGGCATCCTTTATCTTCCAGCCGCCTATCAAGGCATCCTTTATTTTCCAGCCGCCTATCAAGGCATCCGTTATCTTTCCAGCCACCTATCAAGGTATCCTTTATTTTCCAGCCGCCTATCAAGGCATCCTTTATCTTCCAGCCGCCTATCAAGGCATCCTTTACCTTTCCAGTCGCCTATCGAGGCATCCTTTATCTTTCCAGCCGCCTATCAAGGCATCCTTTATCTTTCCAGTCGCCTATCAAGGCATCCGTTATCTTTCCAGCTGCCTATCAAGGCATCCTTTATCTTCCAGCCGCCTATCAAGGTATCCTTTATCTTCCAGCCGCCTATCAAGGCATCCGTTATCTTTCAGCCGCCTATCGAGGCATTCTTTATCTTTCCAGCCGCCTATCGAGGCATCCTTTATCTTTCCAGCCACCTATCAAGGTATCCGTTATCTTTCCAGCCGCCTATCAAGGCATCCTTTATCTTTCCAGCCGCCTATCAAGGCATCCTTTATCTTCCAGCCGCCTATCAAGGCATCCTTTATCTTGTCAGCCGCCTATCAAGGCATCCTTTATCTTTCCAGCCGCCTATCAAGGCATCCTTTATCTTCCAGCCGCCTATCAAGGCATCCTTTATCTTTCCAGCCGCCTATCAAAGCATCCTTTATCTTTCCAGCCGCCTATCAAGGCATCCTTTATCTTTCCAGCCGCCTATCAAGGCATCCTTTATCTTTCCAGCCGCCTATCAAGGCATCCTTTATCTTTCCAGCCGCCTATCAAGGCATCCTTTATCTTCCAGCCGCCTATCGAGGCATCCTTTACCTTTCCAGCCGCCTATCGAGGCATCCTTTATCTTTCCAGCCGCCTATCAAGGCATCCTTTATCTTTCAGCCGCCTATCAAGGCATCCTTTATCTTCCAGCCGCCTATCATGGCATCCTTTACTTTCCAACCGCCTATCAAGGCATCCTTTATTTCCCAGCCACCTATCGAGGTACCCTTTACTTTTCAGTCCCCCACGAGGGCAACCTTTACTTTCCAGTCTACTGGGGGTCAATCCTGATCTCATTACCTCTTGTTAACTAAAAGACAATTTTTCCCTGTCCACAAGACAAAAAAAAACAAAAAAAAAGAAGAAGAAGAAGAGAAACAGAAGTGGAGAATGCTCGTTTTAAGAAAAAGAGGTCACACAGATTCGTGATTGCCCATACCATCAGTTGCCATACCAATTAAGAGGTCCCACTTGGCCCCCTACATCGGTGTTCATATCTTTACTTCCTTTTCACTTCAAAAACACAGAAGCTTCGTGTTTCTTTTGTGAAAAAGAAGTAAAGAGGGGCATCTGTGAACACCTCTTTTGGTCCGGTCCAAGTGGAATGAATATTTTTTATATTGAATTCCAATTCAGAGTGGTCAAATTCGAGTAGAATGACTCCAGAATAATCAGAACCAAGCGAAATAACTCAGAATGAAGCTTTTCTAAGTGGAATATTGCCCTGTTGGATGCAAATCCGAATGGAATGACTCAAAAATGACCAAATCCGAGTAGAAAGACTCAGATTAAAGCATTTCCGAGTGAAATATAACCCTGGTGGAGATAAATCCGAGTGAAAAAACTCAAAAAGGGTTAAATCCGAGTCAAAATGAAGCATTTCCGAGTGGAATAGGCTCCTGTTGGGAGAATCTGAGTGAAAAAACTTAAAAAGGGTTAAATCCGAGTCAAAATGAAGTATTTCCGAGTGGAATAGGCTCCTGTTGGGAGAATCTGAGTGGAATGATTCGAAAATGGTTAAATCCGAGTCAAAATGAAGCATTTCGGAGCGGAATGACGCATAAATAATCAATTCCGAGTAAAAGACACCCGAGTGGTATTTGGCTGAGTGTGGCAAGCAAAAATAAAGGAAAGGCTTGAAGAAAAGACCCAATAAAGGGAAATCCGAGTGAAATGACTTAGTTTGGGACAAAATCCAAGTTGAAGGCTCCCTGCCAAGCCATTCCGAGTGGATTATGCCCATATTGAAGAGAAGTCTGAATAAAATCACTCAGAAATGATCAAAGCCGAGTGAAAGGAGTCGGAACAGATCAAATCCGAGTAGCAGTAATCATAATGAGTCATTTCCGAGTGAAAGTACCCCGTTTATAAGTCCTGAGTGGGAAGCAAACTCTTTCCGAGTGAAAATGCCACGTTTCGACTGAAACATTTTTAGGAAGGAGTGAATCTGTGCGGAATGATCAATCTTCAATCCGTTTCCGAGTGACAACAACCGAGTGGAAGGATTTCCGAGCCAATCTTCACTCATCCGAATCCCTTTCTTTTTTCACCCAGATTCCGGGTTTTTTTGGCCAAAATGGGGTATTTAATAAAAATATTTAGGCTTTTGGGTTAGAAAAAAAATTATTTGGTTGTCTGGGGTAGAATCTGTCACATCATATTTTAATTACGCATTTTCAAGGGGCGTTTTTGCCATTTCCGCATGTCCAAGATGCGTTTTTAATACAGGCATGCCATGTGTCACGCAAGCCCTGAATTCGCATTCCCAGGAGACGTTTTCTGAAAAACGCACTGCCACCATGCGTTTTCAGTTGCACGTCAGCCTATGCAGCAAATATTAATAAAATTTGCATGCACCAAGGGTCGAACTTGGAACCTGTTAAACGCAACCCACCATGGTAACCACTGAAGCAAGTGCTTGATTTATGCAATTAAGGAATGTTATAATATCTATATCATTTAAATATTAAATATATATAATATAAAAAATTGCATACAATAGAGATTGAACCTGGAACTCTTTAAACACAACCAACACTAATAACCATAGAGACAACTATTTAATTTATTAATGCTACATTATAAAATATAAAATATAAAATATATTAATGTATAAAATATAAATTATAAATTGCTATTAACATTAAATTATAAATTGCTATTAATATAAATTATAAATTGCTATTAACATTAAAATATAAATAATTTCTATATTAAAAATTATAAAATATTTTAAAATATAACGTTATAACTTATAATTTATAACAGTAATTTATGCTTTATATTTTAAAACCATTAAAATATTTTATAATTTTTATAAGTTATATTATAAGTTATAACGTTATATTTTAAAATATTTTATAATTTTTAATATAGAAATTATTTATATTTTAATGTTAATAGAAATTTATAATTTATATTAATAGCAATTTATAATTTAATGTTAATAGCAATTTATAATTTATATTTTATACATTAATATATTTTATATTTTATAATGTAGCATTAATAAATTAAATAGTTGTCTCTATGGTTATTAGTGTTGGTTGTGTTTAAAGAGTTCCAGGTTCAATCTCTATTGTATGCAATTTTTTATATTATATATATTTAATATTTAAATGATATAGATATTGATCCGGTCTAGATACCGGCCCTCATACTTGTGACGTCAGACTGACCTCATATAAGGATAACCGGTGTCCTGGTTCAATGTTGACACACCGGATATCCGTTGTCTGGCCGTCCGCCCTCACTCCACGACAACATCATTCATTTTCTCCATAGCGGTTCTACGTTCATCTTTACAGGGTGTTTATATAATTGTTGGCTTTTCAGTCACAGTAAGAGAAGAGTCCCAGATAAGTTATCAACGAAGACACTGTTTGTAGCAAAATACGTCACATCAATGGCTTCAGAAAGTAAGTGGGCATGTCAGCAGATTATGCGGAAAAGGTGATTATCCTCTCCTCACCCTAGAGGATTGTACTCTGATAATTGACCTACCCTCCTGACACATTCTGAAAGTCGAGCCACTTTGATTGACACAATATACACGCAATCAGAGCTAAGGGACCCACCTGCATCCAACGACTCATTTCTCTTACGTTCAACTATAAGAAGCCCATATCAACACACATGCATGGTATCGTTATTCTATCTCACATTTTACTGTTATCACGCTTGAGTATTCATTCAGTTCATACACTCTTCTAACTTGAGCGTCGGAGAATCTTCGCAGGTGGCACCACCTTTCGCCCTCCTACAACGCGAATCGTTGGTGTGAAGGATCTCCAGGACAATAAGACCGGCCTCTCCCACTGAGAGACCGGATTAATACATCGGATATACACAGTTCCGGTGTGCAAACCCTAAAAACACCTGCATCCTTGTGGCTGGTCCCATACCGGATCCTAGACCCCGGTCCAGACCAGTTCAGATATTATAACATTCCTTAATTGCATAAATCAAGCACTTGCTTCAGTGGTTACCATGGTGGGTTGCGTTTAACAGGTTCCAAGTTCGACCCTTGGTGCATGCAAATTTTATTAATATTTGCTGCATAGGCTGACGTGCAACTGAAAACACATGGTGGCAGTGCGTTTTTCAGAAAACGTCTCCTGGGAATGCGAATTCAGTGCTTGCGTGACACATGGCATGCCTGTATTAAAAACGCATCTTGGACATGCGGAAATGGCAAAAACGCCCCTTGAAAATGCGTAATTAAAATATGATGTGACAGATTCTACCCCAGACAACCAAATAATTTTTTTTTCTAACCCAAAAGCCTAAATATTTTTATTAAATACCCCATTTTGGCCAAAAAACCCAGATTCCGAGTCCTCCTTTACCCATTTCCGAGTCATTTTACGGATTTCTGAGTCATCATTCTTTCCAGTCAGTTCTTGGTCAATTTCAATCATTTGTGACTCAGTTTTTACCAAACCCGAGCCAACTTCAGTCGGAACCGAGTGGCAACTTAGTCATTCAGCCCTCTTCAAACCAATTCTTCTCATCCCGAGTCCATTTCCCTAATTTCCGAGCCATGATTAAATCTTTCCCGAGTCCTTTTGGCCAATAAATTCTGAGCCCCCATCTCCAGCAATTTCTGAGGCATACTTCAAACCATCACCGAGCCATTTTTCACCCGTTCCAAGTCATACTTCACACATTTCAGTCGGTACCGAGTCATTTCAACTCGGAACTCTACCATTCTTACTAAGATTTACACATCTTCACTCGGATTTGACTGCCAGTGTGGATGAATACTGATTGGGATGTTGATCCGAGCCATTCTCACTCGGTTTTCCACTATTTCCGCTCAGAATTCCACCATTTCACTCGGTTTTCCACATCCTCTCTCAGATTTTCAATTTCCTCTCTCAGAATGTCAATATCCTCGCTTGGATTTCAATATTTCACTCGGTTTTTCATATTCTCTCTCGGATTTCCATATTGTCACTCATATTCCATCATTATCTCTCAGATCCCCACCTTGCTGACCTGGATTCCACCACCCAAGTGGATCCAGGAATCCTGGGGGTGGCAGACAGGGGCGGAGGTGGAGGGAATTAAAAATTTCAACCAGCCGTTGTCCCCCCACTACCCAAACCGAGTGGAAGCCTGAGCTGGCATTCCACTCGGAAGTGGAAGCCTGAGCTGGCATTCCACTCGGGCCAGCCTATAAATAGGCAAGGGGGAGGAGAGCGAAGGAGGGAAGATTCAGAGGAGGAAACTCTGCCAAAATCCTTCGTGCTCTCTTCTCTCTCACACCAACTCTTCTCTTCTTCTCCTTCCATCATCTCTCACCATTGCTGCCCACAATCCTTCCATCCTCCACACCTCCCAACACCTTCCCATTCCTTTTTCCCCTCTCAGACCAGCACCCCTACTCCATCATCACTCGGTAATCCTCTTTTCACTCGGATTTACTATTTTGCACTTGGTTTTCTCTTATTTTCACTCAGATTTTTCACTGTTTCATTTATATTGTCACTGTTTCACTCGGTTTTCTCTGTTTTCACCCGGATTTTTCATAGTGTCACTCGGTTTTCTTATTTTTCACTCAGTTTCCCTTATTTTCACTCAGATTTTAACTAATTCCACTCAGATTCTCATTATTTCACTAGGATTTACTATTTTGCACTCGGTTTCCCTTATCTTCACTCAGATTTTCACTGTTTCACTCATATTGTCACTGTTTCACTCGGTTTTCCCTGTTTTCACTCGGATTTTTCATTTTTTCACTCGGTTTTCTTATTTTTCACTCGGTTTTCTTATTCTTCACTTGTTTTTTTCATTTTTTGCACTCGTTTTCCTCTCCCATTCAGTTTTTTTTTATATATTCATTTTTCTTAATCAGTGTCGTACGAAAAATACTTCCGTCTACACAGTCTCTATAAGATCCGTACACGTGCGAAGCACTTCGCCTTGTATGGATTCTTCACTAAAATGATGTCTATCAATATCTTCCTAATCTTTCCCTAAAAAAACATTTTAAGAACTACGTGACCCTGATTTCTCGAAAGCTCGAGAATACGTAGGAGCGGGAAACAGTTCCTGTCGGGCCCATCTTTCTTCATTTAATTTTTTTTGAGTTTTCATTTTTGTCTAGTTATCAAAAGGAGGAGCGAAGTTAATTTGGACGAGACGTCCTGTTAATCTCATATTTTTTTTTATATATCTCTTTTAAAAGGTGGAGCGAGATTAATTTGGACGAGACGTCTTATTAATCTCATGTAAATATTTTGTGTTGATCTTTGTTTATTTTTATTTATTTTGTCGTTCCGTACATTTTTCTTTTCATGAAGAAGTTAAAATAATTATTGGGTTAATTATAATGCGCGCTATCAAATTAAGGTAACCGCTTTTATAACGGACAGTCGTGAGGTACTAATACCTTCATCACCTGTAATCAGACTCCCGAATCATGGAATTTCATTTTTATAACCAGTGCTTTAACAAAAGGTTTTTCTAGTATTTTATCCTAAAAAAATATTGGTGGCGACTCCCTGTTTATTATTTAAATTCGTTTCGAGGGTCGGCCGCGCCGCCGCGATCCCGGTCGCGACAATCATGAATACAATGAGTTCCAAAATTAAGGCATGTACTTGGCTTGCCAAGATTAACCCTGCCATATGAGCTAGAAGTGGGTGATCTGTACTTTAAGAGTGACCATCTTACTAACATGTTTAAGAGTTTTAATCATCAGATTAACATACTTATGGAGAAATTGGTTCTTTTGATGCTAATTGAGAGTCTTGTTTCAACGATGGTGGGTAGGTTGTCAAAACAATATTGTGATGACATTGCATAAGCACCCATAATTCTCATTTATGATCTAGACGCAACTTCTATTCGTGATGGAGTTGTCATCGGAGTTGGTCATCAACATGTCTTAACAAAGAGAAAACAATGGACTGGGGAAATAAAGGGAAAACAACATAAATTTAGGGATTTAGAAACCTTTAGACGATTATATTTTATTATAATTTATTAAAAAATATTAATCATAAATTAACATGTGTCAAAAGTCATTTCATTATTGTCATGTATTATTCATAGGTTAACTTAACTTGGTAATATTCCTACCTATTAATGACCTTATAAGTGGAGTGAGAATTAAAGGTGTCCTTATAATTTGATTTTAACATTGGATTAAATCATAACATTAACAAACTCGAAAAAGACTAATAAATTATTAAAAACACAACTTAAAAGAACACAAGACAACAACATACTTTTTTTTTTCTTTTGGTTTACATCAATTTACTTTTCAAATAACCTCAAATCACAAATATTTTTTAAAAATGGCATTGTTTGAAAGAAAAAAAAGCGTCTATTTTCACTAAAAAGTTAAAATGAGAAAAATAAAAATTCCCTGGACCTTTAAAAAAAGAAAAGAAAATCCACGTAAGGTTCTCTAGTCTCATTTTCAACTCCAAAAATCCGAAGTAAGCAACCACAAACCAGAACCAAGCGAGTCAAATACACTGAAATCGCATACACGTACACATTAACATTCACATAAACTCACTCTCCTCTCGAGACTACTGAAATCGCGACCCGAATAGAAGATGCGACCCAAATCGGAGAACCCGGTTCAACAATCGTCTACCGGCGGAACCGACGCATCCTCTGCCACATCAATAGATCCGATCTTCCACATCCTCCGGATCGTCCCCTTCAGCTTCCTCCGGCCCCCAAAGCTCCGCCTGAAGCTTCCATCCTTCACCCTCCCTTCCCCCAACGTCGTTTTCGCCTTGGTCCTCCTCACCTACTTCATGGTCGTGTCCGGTATCGTGTACGACATCATCGTCGAGCCCCCCGGCATCGGTTCCACGCAGGACCCCTACACCGGCTCCGTACGACCCGTCGTTTTCATGTCCGGCCGCGTCAATGGCCAGTACATCATCGAAGGCCTCTCCTCTGGCTTCATGTTCGTCCTCGGCGGCATCGGCATCATTCTCTTGGATCTCGCTCTCGATCGCAACCGCGCCAAAACCGTTAAGGTCTCTTATGCCTCCGCCGGCGTCTCCTCCGTTGTCCTCGCTTACGTCATGAGCATGCTCTTCATCCGCATTAAGATCCCTGCTTATCTTAGATGAATCAATCCAACTCTTCGCTTTGAGTTTAGCTTCTTTAAATTTTCTTGAATTTTGCGTAATTTTGGAGTTTTGACTCTGTTGCCTGAGGTTTAGCTTTCGGAATTTCGTATGTAGGGTTACTGAATTGAAATGACTATAGTAATTGCATCTGATTTGGTGATATTTATATTATAAATTTTAAGTACTTTTGTGGTTATGACTGATTTTTAGTGTTTCTTTGATGTGCTATGATTTATGTGTGTTTGAGTTGTGGTTTGTGTTGATTGTGGATTGAAGTGTGTTTGCCTAGGGGCTTTTGCTGTTTGATGAACCTTGGCATTCTCTGAATAAACCTTCAAAGTTCAAATTAGTCTTCCAGATTACACGAGTGATAGTTTAGTTGGTTAGATTTTAAAAACCTTCTGTTGGACCTTAACTTTGTAAGACATAATTCATTCTAGTCTCTTTTGGTAAAAGATGACATTGGAAAATATAGGGGGGAAATATTAAAAATGAATTACTTTAGTTTGTCTGAGGTAGGGAACTAATGGTAGATTTTTAAAACATTAGAAACTAAAATGTCTAACTTGTAAAATCTCAATGCCTATTTTGAGGATTTGTTTGACATTTTTTTAATTAAATTATTCGACATTCTTTTGCATGTGTGTGTGTACTGAATCTACTTGCCATGCTGTAATTCGAGTAACTATCATTATAATTTGATGTGCATATGTGTCTTGGGATGGAGAGAGTTTTTTTTTTTTAAATGGTGGCTGCACTGTTACTGGGGATTAGAGACAATTCTGACAGAGAGGAAAATGCAACATCAAGTTTGACAATGGGAGTGCAGCTCTGTGGATGTTTGTATATGTATGTTACCTTTCTGCTGTCTGTTCTATTCAAACTGCAATTACTTCTTAACACAATATTGGCTTGTGTTGATTATGCATTTTTGTTCTGTTTTGCTCAATAGTTAATACCAAGTTCCCAGAGGTACTCAAGACTTGACTTAATAGTGAGGAATACTTTTATGTTTAGGCGTTTATTACAGTTTTTGGCTTGAGTATAGAAGTTGTCCCCTTAAGTCAAAGAACCGTAGCTCAAATGTTGCACTAAGTCCCTTTGGAAATTGCTTGGTTTGTATCCCAACTTGTGGCCACTTTGCATACATAGTAATTTATTCCAAAGGCTGAAGCACATTCCTCTTCATTGTGCAGTGACTCTTCTTTTCTTATATTTGTGTTGCAGATGTTGCTAAAATCAGAGCTGATAATTGCATTCCTTGTTGTTTACTGTTGATTTTCTTTTACATGTGGTTATCATCTTTTGGGTTTTCTTATCACTTGGTTGGTAGAGAGTAGATCTCAGTAGGAGCTAAGTGACTTCACATTAAATGGGAGATCAATGTCTTGTACACAGGTGATATTTAAAAAAGCAACCAATAGATTTCTTGGAGTGGACGCATACTTTCTTCTTTTCTGATTTCACATTTACATGTATCGATGGAGGAGATCATCAAGTTAATTCCTAATACTCACTAGTCATTTTAGTCCCTAATGTTAAGGATTCAAGAATTTGATCCCTAAGTTTGACAGTTATCAATCATTTTGGTGCCTGACTTTGGTATGTATTAGTCAATTTAGTCCCTAACTTTGTTGTTAGTCAACTTGGCTCCTAACCTTAAAGACCAAATCAACTTATGGTTGTCAAATTCAAGGGGAAAATTGACAATGTGTGAAATTTAGGGGACTAAATTGTATAATTTTATAATGATAGTAAGGACCAAATTGATTGTTGGTGTCAATTTCAAAGCCTATATCGATAGACAGTTGTCGAAGTTAGGAGCTAAATTTGCTTTTGTACAGACTAAACTCACTGTGCGTTGTGATTTTAGGAATTAATTTGGTGTGGTACTTAGTACTCTACTATTAATTAGTTAAGATATAGACCAAATGCTTATAGTGGCATCAAGTCCCTTGGTCACTAGATCTCAGGATTGAATTCCACTAAGCTGATCTTTGATCACTGATATAGGTAAATATAAGCGGCAGTGATGACTGTATACAAGGATAAGTGTGAAATTCTCTGGCACAAAAGTAAATAAATATATGTATCCTAATTTCTAGGCAATTCAGGAGGCCTCACCTCTTTCCTTTCCTGCCTCTCTTCTTCTCTTCCCTCGTATTCTTTAAAATTCATGTGTGACCTCTGGTTGCATTACAGAATCCCTTGTTACATTACTGATTTTTCTCCAATTTCCTCTCTCTGCCTCGCTTTCCACACGATCTAGCATAGGGGGTGCCTGACAGTGGGATATGTTCCTGTGGTAAAGATTTCCCAGCATAACAAAATTATTACGTGTTCTTGTATATGGCAATAGGTAATTAAATTGTTCTTCACCCTGATCTGATGTATGTATACCAAATATTTACTTTTGAATGCTGTCTTTATTTTCTCTAAGCCTAAAGTTTGGCCTGCATGCTTATGTAATTATTCTAGATGTTGATATATTTTTGTTGATACATCTTTAGCAATAGACTATCATCTATCATGTATTTTCACTCTTCAATGCTGTGGTATGTTACTCAAGGTTCAAAATTTAAGAAACTTGGGATGATTTTTGGGAAGTTTGAAGAAAAGGTAGCATGCTTTTAGTAGCATCTCGTGCTGCACCAGTCATCTCACTGCCACTTGCATGTTAATCCCTCAACCCATTCCCTGGCTGTCGTTAGAAATAAATAGACCAGATTTCAATTATTTTGTGAAACGAGCTACTTTTGTTTTTTGGACAATTGTGAAACGAGCTACTTGTATCCATTACCTTTTACCACTTCGAAATCCCATGAACAAGTGCTACTTGTTGTGGCTAGTATGGATCTGCATGTTGTTGGGCTGCAAATACCCTCCCGCTTTGGGGGTGTAAAAGTTGGAAGGTAGAGGTACAAGGCGAAAATAGGATGAGAAAAAGTAAGATACATGACAATTAATGATGTGATAAAAGAGTGATAGTGAAAGGAACTGAGAGGTATGCGATAAGTCCTGTGAGTGTGTTTGGACGTAAAATTTTAGAAGGGTTAAGTAATAGTAGTAAGTTATGATTATAAAAGGGGGAAGTATAAAAGTAATTGTAAATTTTTTAAAAGAAATCAAATAGTATCAAATAGTAAGTTAGAATTGTTTAGCATTCTTACCATTTTTTACAATCATTCAAATATATTATATTGTTTATCTTGGTATTTTAATTATTATTAATATTTACTTTTATTTTACAGTTTATTAAAGTGAAGTGTTAATTCTAGCTAGGGAACCACATCAAACGCCATTAAAAAAATTTGTCCTAAGCGGAGTATTCCAACACATACGTAATGTCCCTTTCATTGCACTCTTTATCGTGCAAAGGTGTCCTTTAACCAGTAAATTTATTCGTTGACAAAAAGAAAAACACTAATAAATTTATGCACCATCACGTTTCAATCACAAATTGGTTGAGGCTAGCAGAGTTTCTACCTGGCATGACATGGACTTAAAAGTATTGAAGTCTGGATCTGAAGTATAGTTCTTTCACTCTACTTATCCACTCTTATTACTAATTTAAATGATAAAAAATTAGCGTGGACCAAAAAAGAAATCACAAAATAGCAATGCATCAAGCATCCAAGAAAATAAATACTTGGCCGTCAAATACATACATAGGTCGTCCAAATTCAAAGACCATGAAAGAAACTAGACTCGCTAATCTTGTTATTAGCCATGGAAGAAACTTCATGTTACACGAACATGGTTTCATAGACATAAGTTACATTCTAGTATTCTAATTCTAGCTGCGGCACTGCTACACAACCTAGCCAGCAATTATTTATTTCAACCGAAGGAACGACGGGGTGAGAAGAGGCGAAGAGGAGAGAGCATCCCCAAGAAGCCAGCAGGACCAGGCGAAGCAAGACCATTGATGGACTGATAGTGAAGCATGTTGTAACCCGCACGTTGTGGTCCTTCTCGTTTCCCACGTCTATTGAACGTCCTAAATTTCACCAACTTCCCCACCCATGACTTCTTCTTTGTTGTCCCTTGATTACCCGAGTTAATCCTATGACACATGTACTCCATCACCACATGGAGCCCCTGTTCCACCACCTCCATTGGGGGACAAATCAGTGGGTTGCCCTCCACACTCAGCTTCTCCAGGTTCTTGAGGCACCCGATTGATTCCGGAAGTGTCTTGATCTTGTTGTAGCTGACATCCAGTTCAACAAGCGACAGCAGAAGTCCTATGGAGTATGGGATGGATTCCAGGTGGTGGAAGTTCTGGCTCACGTTAAGGGTCTCAAGGTTTATGAGATTCTCAAGATCCTGTGGAAGTTCCCTTAGGCAATTCAAGCGTGCGTCCAGGACCTTCAAACATGTTAGGTGTGAGGTGGAGCTAGGGAGGAATAAGAGCTTGTTGGAGTTCACCGACAGCTTCTTCAGGTTTATCAGCTCAAATCCTATTGTGTCTGGTAGCTTTGTTAGCTTGTTGAAGTTCGCATTCATTTCTTCTAAGGCTCTGCTTCGTCAAAATTCATAGCACAGGTAAGAACTGTATTCATATTAATTTAAAATAAAATTTAAAAATTATGGAAGAACTGTATTCATGTTAGAAAAATCAATTTTGGGATGTATGAACTATAAATGCTTAATCGCATGTTTAATTAGAATGGCAAACTTGAGGTAATTATAAGAATAGTTAAATGAAGAGTATTATAATGTTATCTTTGAAGAGTGTGTGTGTGTATAGATATATATAATTCTTATTGTTGTGGCAGGGTGATCGATGCCTGCAAAAGGTTGAAGCTTTTGGTTGCCATGAGTCTAGCCTCCTCCTTCAGTCATACACTTCGTTTATAGCATTTTATTCCAAGCACAATTAAATTGAAATAAAAGTATTTTCTTACAATTGCACCTACCTTCGATTTTTATATACAAGCCCAAAATATAACTATAAGGATATACATACATCTCACTTGAATTAACCATTTAATAATAAAGGTACAATTCAATGATTACGTACCTAGTGAAAACAACTTATGTATTTGATAATGCTAAGGGTGAGTAAGAGCTAAAGTAGATTCTTACACTTGAACTTTTTTATTCTTACATGTGTTTAATAAACTTTATGTCATTGGTATCACGTGTGTGAAGCTTTTGAATATGAATGTGATGTAGTGGTCATTTGGTAATTAGTTGGGAAATTGAAGTTGTGAAAATAAAATTTTTTATGATTAATATTGATTTTTTACGTTATTCGAAATAATCAAAACTTCATTGAATTAATTATTTCTTTTCTCATTGGGTCAAACCAAGGTTTGGTTGGCCCGAACAACCATGTAGGATTGACTTTGTAGGCTAGGCAAAACAAAAAAAAAAGTTTCATCCTTCAATAAATTGGATGTAGAAACATCAACCTACAAGACTAAATGAATCATGTATAATATTGTGTAGTAAGATTGATATGAACATATCGGTCAAATATATGTTGTCTTAAAATCGATATCCTTGTGTCGTATAACACATTAGACGTGTTTATCTAGACACGTCGGCCGAATCTATGTTGGCCTAAATCCAAACCTACGCAAGACATCCATCAGGAAAGATGCACACTCAAACGATATCTCCCTGACTATTATCAAGACAACTTCTTGGAGGAATGCACCTACGAACGGTATCTCCCTAATTGTTATCAAGACTTCTCGATAGGGATATGTCCTTGGACAGTATCTCCCTGATTATTGTTAAGACATCTCTAATATGATACTGGTTATTTAGGTCACATCACTGGCAATCCCTAATAAGGTACTTGACACACTTATTATTACTTTCGTACATCTCTCCCCTATATATACTCACCTCCACCTCAAAGGTAAACTCTAGAACTTCTAAATTGTGTTCTTTACTCTCATATCAGTCATTTTAGCCTCAACTTCTACTGACTTAAGGATCAAAAGTGTCTGTTAGATGCTGATTAGGTTATTTTTTATGTAAAATTTACCTTTTAATTGGTGATTAATTACTTATTTAATAAGAAAATTTTTCCCATTGTGTTTAGTTGATACATTGCCATAATTTTAAGCTTATAAACTATTTTTTTTGCTTTACTTCTGATCAATAATAGTAAATAAGCTTTTTTCACTTTGTTTACTGTTGGATTTGACTAAAATTTTGATATGTTGTTCAGGACATCTAGAACTACATTTTGAATGGTTAGCGTCTTGTTTTGGAGGCCTAAGGCATTAAATATGCACAGACCAACAAGAAATAAAGTTTCTGGCAAAAACTAGGTGTTGGCCCAAAGGGTCAACCGCTTGAGCACCAAGATGACTGTTTGAGCATCCAGGTCGCAACAAAACACCATTTTCACCTGAAAGGCCATATAAGAGGTTTGGGGTCACTTTTTGGTGGATCTTTGGCCTGTGGGAGGTTAAAAGTACTGTGTGGATGCTTTCAGGTAGTATGGGGAAGCTTGAAGATGAGAGATTTCTTTGAGTTTCTTTTCCTTTTCTCTTGCTTACTATTGATCTTTTTCTTTGTTTATAAGGTAGCCCACATGAAAATGTAAAGGTGCATTGGTGTCCCTTATGTAGCAGTTAGGAGAAGACTATTCTCTATGTCTTTAAGAGATTGCATACTCGCCTATGCTTTATGGAACTTTTTCATCTTAGGAAGACTGAGTGAACGTGAATCTATTTGAGCAGTTTGCCTTTTATGGAGAGTGAGAAATCATAGGGTTCATGATTCTTCATTTTAGTACCTACCCCAACTTTGGCGTATTCTGCTTGCTTGGAATAAAGAAGCCTTTAGAGTGCTCTGAATGGTCTAGCATAGAGTTTAATAAACCATTCTTATTAATTAGAGCCCTTCTTTTGAGCCTTGGTGTTGGCTCAACATTGACGGGGCTATGAATAGAGGATTAGGCCTTACTTCTTGTGGAGGTTTGATGAAAGGATTAGAGGGTCAGTGGTTAGGGGGATTTTCTAAGCATATTGGTCAAGCATATGCTTTTGTGCCTAAGCTTTGGGGAGTCCTAGAAGGTTTAAAGCTTGCTTGGAAGAAAATGATCCAAAATGTTGAGCTTTATATGGACCCCATAGCAGTTGTCATGAGCATCAACAATCCTGATGTCCATGGTCCTTTTGGGCTTCTTCTCTCATTCTTAGTATTCAAAAGAGTGAAGGTTGAGCATGCATTAATGTTGCAGTTGAAATCTGATGGTCATCAAAATAAGAGCTTCCGATCTTTTCTTATATGAGCGACCACCAACGCAAGTGACCTATATCCTTTATTCTGAGATGATAGGAGTTCCATCTCCTAGGATAATGTTGTCTAGTTATATAACAAAAAAAGAGTGGAAGGAGTATTTCAGAGTAAAAAAAGATATTATTATTCTCTACGACTAGAAGGAAAAGAATCTTCTTTCGTCCCTTAAATTATTTATTATCTACCTACTGTGAACCTTCTATTTTCTTAACATTTTTATAAAACCTTGACATTTTACCAAAAATGTCATTTTTATAACATTTTATAATCAAAGCTCATTTATGCAATTCTTATAACAACTTTTTAAAGATCTCCCTTCCTTTTAATAAGATATTTGATAAGGTTACTTCAAGAATTATTTATTCATCATTAATTTTACAGTTAAATTTTATAATCATTGAAGATTCTTTTTTTATATATATTATAGTATATATGAAATTAGGTATGACTTTAACTGATAAATTCAAAATATATAATAATGATAATGTTTTTATAAAACATTTAAAAAATAACAAATTTCTCTTTTCTTAATGCATGTGATATGATTTAAAAAATTACATAAAAAGAAATGGAAAAAAATATAACGCATGCTAATTAATTTTTGTTTTTAAAGTCAGAGTAGTACGCATTAACATCTATATATTTGCGTGTTCCGATCCATATGCTAAAAACAGATTTGAAAAAGGAAGCAACACACATTGTGAAGGGATAATATCATTTTTGGTTAAATTGAAATTCTTTTTTGTGAAGTATATGAATTGAAAACTTTATTTATATATGGACAAAAAGAATGCAGCTTCATTACTTAATTATGAGAAATTAAAATATAAAGAACCATTTTTTACATGTGTCAGGATATATATATATATATATATATATATATATATATATATATATATATATATATATATATATATACACATGTTTTTATTTAAAATAATATTAATGTAATCCTTCATAGTTTTTAATAAAAAATTTGTTACCCATTTTGATATTTTAACATCTGGGTGGAGACACCCATTTAAAAAATGGTATGAAGAGAAGGTTAGAAAGTGAACCTGCAATTCTCAATGGTTTTGGGGAGGAATTCAATGAAATTGCCTGAGACATTCAAAACTTTGAGCTTAGAGAGACATCCAATGGAATTTGGGAGGCACCTCAGCTGGTTCGACCTTACATCCAACACTTCCAAATTCAATAGTCTTGCTGTTAAGGATTCTGGAATTTCCTGTAAATTTCAAACAATATTCATTTTTATAATCGATCTCGAGGAGAATCATTACCTGAGAACAAAACTACAACACCCAGTTATAATTGTTAAGATTTAAATTTAAATAATTTTAAGAATTTTATATTTGTCAAAATATAATAATAATTTTATTTAATTCATATCTTAATCTCCACAACTATAAAGTATATGAAACCGAACATTTATGAATAACTTAACATTTAAGATAAGCTAGACATCGGATACCATATTAGAAAATAATAAATCTAACCTAACTAAAAAGTTAGTTAAATAGATAAATATTATATGAAACCTTATTCAACTATTGTCTTGTGTAATCTAGCACTCATTCATAAACATGAATAAAACATCTTAAAACTCTGGCACGGTCTAATAATAGAGGAAGATATTAAATATAATTAGGCTTCTCATAAATATTCATGTTTCTGTTTTCTTTTCCTCTTACCTACGGTGGATCGGGTTAAAGAAGATTCAAGTTGATATATAGTAATGGTATATATAATAATTAATATACTAGTAAGGTTAGTTGCTCAAAGAAGAAGATAAGTGCAAGAAGGAACACCAAAATTTTATTTTGACCATTAGACATGTAGAAGGAAATAGTTGACAATTTATATGTTCATCATATACATGAACGAAGCCCAGCAGAAAATGCAAGGTAGATGAAAGAAATTAACATTCCACCCAGAAATCTTGATTCATTATTTTGAAAATCTGGAAAAACACATACCTGGAGATTGTTGTTAGATAGGTCCAATTTGGAAATGGTAGCTAAATCAAGGGAAGGTTTGGGAAGAGAATCCAAGGACATGGCACTCAAGTCCAATATTTGAAGCTTTTCTTTCTCGGTGGTGGCTTTGTTCCTCTCTCTCTTCCTCATCATCATATTGGTAGGGTGATGAAACTGTTGCAATTGGTATATATTCATTAATTATTGCAACTTAATAACAAGAATAAGAAGAACTGGATGGCGTTTTTTTCTTTCCTTTGACTTTGTATCCCCTTTGATGGAGGGGGAGTTGTGAGCAAAGTCCAAGACTTGAAAGAGAGAGGGGGAAATGAGGGAATTATATAGGGACAAATTTGTGATGTGTGTGTACACACAACGTACGGATTAGGACGAGGTTGTTGATGACATCAAATTGAAGTACAACAATCCTTTAGTCAGAGGTTGCGTCCCAGCCCACGTTGCCCACCTCATTCACATTTTTAACTTTTTAATTGATTTTCATTCCTTAATTTTAACTTTTAAAGAACTAAAAAATGCATCAAATCAATATTTTATATTTACTTTCCTTACATATTTCCATAAAAATGAGTTTCAAGTCAACATATGGAACATTTATTAGAGCACAATCCTTTATATGCATCTTCAATTACATTTGTTTTTGTCAAATTTTAACCAAAAAAAACTTATGAATCTACTCGAATCTCAATTTAATTTAAATTTAATTTTCTGGCCAAAACAATTCCTTCGTAAACTTCATAAAAAGAATTTGTGAATCCTAGTCTTTTTGAGTAGTCTCATATTCAAATCCTTTTACTGCAACAATTAAATAAAAAATTAAAAATAAATAAGAAGACCTCATTTGCTCTTGTACTTAGAAGACTCTTCTTTAATAGATAATAGATTAATCAAAGCAAATGAAAAATATCAATTTAAAAATGATGTATTAGGGAAAAAATATATATGGTACCATACCATATATATATATATATATATATATATATATATATATATATATATATATAATACCGTAATAGGACTCCAAAACTTGAAAAAATTAAAAACTCAAGAATAGAAGAGTGAAAGAAAGAAATGAATTTCATTTCCGACTATAGAAGCAAAGATGAAAAAGAAAAAGAAAAAGCAAAGTTCATTTGATTTATATAAATGAACATGAGGAATTTTTTTAAGATAACATAAGGATTTAATACCTTACAAACTAGTTTTTTAATGGTATTTGAAATTTTAAATAAAAAATATGAAATATGAAATTAAAATTAAAACAAAGAAAAAAGTGAGAAAATGACAATTGGGCAATTTTTAAAATGGAAATTAAAATCAAATTTGATCCATTTTGACTACTCTAATATCATGTTCTTCTAGGGATGGAAATGAGGAGGGTCGGGAGCGGGTTTAGGTATCCCTAACCCCAACAACATGAAAGTTGAGGTGGATTCATATATGAGTTTTCTAGAGACACGTTTGAAATTATGCAACCTAACCACATTCCCACAGGTCCCCGTTGAGTCCAAGTACGTCTGCGAGTTTCATACTTTACTATATTTTTTAACCTTTTCATTAATTTTAATAACACATGTATATTCAGATACAAGTGATATACATCTAACACATTTTAATCAAAGTAATACTTGAAAATAGATCTTAAAAATCTAAAGAAATAATAAACTTAAGGAGATATGTTTGGTACGTATATCTTTTTTGATCCTGAAAATTATAACTTGGGAATCTTCTATTATCATATTTGATGTAATTGTTTTAAAAAATATTTCTAAAAACTATAGGATTCCTGGGAATGTATTTTTATTTATATTTAACACCAAATTGTTCCCACCAAAAAGGATGAGAATCCTAATTCCTACTTAGTCTTGAAGTTTTTTTATAATGTAAAAGTATAATTATCTCCTAGATATAAACTTATTTAAACCTTGCTTGCATATTAAGTCCTCATTCAAAATTATCAAAAATACAATAATGATCAAAATTCAAAAGATCCATATAATTTTTAGGAATATTTTAGTCATACAAAACATATTTATAACATTTAAGAGAAATATAATTCTCAAAAAATATAATTCATAGGAAATATAATTTTTGAGATTCAAAAAAGTATCTGTGTACCAACACCCCCTAAGAGCTAAGTTATATTTTAAGAATAACATATTAAATTATTATTATTTAGCTATTATTATAATTAAAATTCAGGGCAAGTATTTGTATTCCCGAACCTGCCCTCATCCCTATCAAAGTTGGGCCGGAGTTAGGTTTCTTTAAAACCCAGTCAAAACAACGTTTCCCTGTCAAAGTTGAGATACGTGAAAGCGATACTTGGAAGTTTGGGTTTAATTGTGATACCTATATGCTACACGGCATTCCAAGTCATATAAATGCATTTTGAATTTTGATTTATAAGCAAATATGTATTTTTATCTCATTTTAGAATGAGTTTAAAAGAACTTTTAGGTCACTTAAAAATAACTCGTAACTTTTTTTGACTTATTTTAATAAGTTAACATATGTTGTTTTTAATTTATTTTGACAAATTTTACAATCAAACTCACAATATAAACTTTCATTTTAAAATGACTTATTACATATCTTTAATATAAAAGTTAGGTAAATACTCTAGTTTTCGAAAGAAACAAAAAAAATATAGGTGATTGAATTAAATAATTCGACTTCAAGAGTGTATGTCTGGAAAAGTTTACGAAAATAATGTATAACGGTCATAAATTGATTTTGACTTATTGTTTAAAATATTTGTGTAGTTTATCAAAATAAGTTAGTTTAAATTTATTTTAAGAAATTTATAATTAAACTTTTAATATAAATTCTCATATAAAAATAACTTATTGTATAAACCTTTAATTAAGTTAGCTATACAAAATCATCTCAAAGAAATGAAAAAAAATAAATCATTTATAAAAAACAAATTAAATCAACTTCAATTAGTTTGACTTAATCGATTCAATCAAATTTTCATCAAATATCATGTCGAATAAATTCAAATAAGACATGATCAGGTTTGCACAAAATTTAACCTGAAAAATCTTATAAAATAAAAATTAATTAAAATTTAATCATATGCATTTGATTTTGTTTGAGTGTATTAGGAATAAAAAAACATTTTTTACTAGGAATTAAATTATGTCAAAAATAGTCTCATCAACCAATTGAGGTAGTCACCTTAAAAATAAAATTTAAATTAAACTAAGTCAAATGATTTTTATATAAAAAAAATATAAACACAATCAACACAAGTTATTTGAACATAGGGTAAAAGTTTTATAATTTATAATGTTCCTATTTAATTACTCGATTATATATATATATATATATATATATATATATATATATATATATGTATATCACCACAAATAAAAAATATTATCTTCTTAAATTTAGATTATTTTTTTTGGTACTTGACTCTCACCTAATATATGGCAAGTCAAATGTCTTTTTAACTTATTTTAATTAATTATAAATATATTTTATAGTTAAGTTTACGGTTGTTGCAAAAGCATATCCGTATAAAAATTATAATTAGAGTTTGTTTTAAAACATTTTAAAAGAAAAACCATATCGCTGTTATTAGCAACAAAGATGAAAATGGCTGTACTTGTGGGATAAGATCTGTAAAGATCTCAGTGAGTAATAGGTAAAGAAGACAAAGAAAAGAAATATTTTATTAGAAACTGTATAAAAATAATTTAGATATTGATGAGTGAGTTGTAATTATATATTCAAAGAAAACATTTTACTTTAACTATGTTTACTAATGCTCTTTAAAATATTGTTTCTTTTGTTTTTATTTATAAAACAAAGAAAAAAATTAGTTTAATGATCGTATTTATAAGAAAAAAACTTATATATTTAAAAACATTTCATATTTTTTATATTTATTCTTATTTTAAAAGAATATCACTATTAACATTACAGTAGAATTTAAATTTAAACTAAAATAAAATTAAATATTAAAATTTTTTGAATAAAAATTAATATATTAACATTTTTTAATATACATATTTTAGTTTGAATTTTTTATAACTAGAAAAAAGATAGATGGAGTAATTAGCATTTTCTTTTGGTAAATAATAGAACAAACTCATCTAAGGTCTCGTTTGGTGTCCCGTTTGATCAACTTTAAAAAAAATTTATGTTTAAATATTATCTCGAACGACATGAACGATCAATATTAATCTTTAGATCTTTTAATTTTTAAATCAAACCCATCTAAATTATTCATTTTGCAAAAAAAAAATAAAAATAAAAAGGGCCGTACTTATGATCTGTCCTGGACTAGCCGCGAATCTCGGGTAGCTTATGCTCTTCTGTTGAGTTTATTCTCGTACGTAATTAAACTAAACAATACATTGGATTATTGTTCTTAAACTATAAATCACTTGTTTTATTTATGTATTTTTTTGACCATTTTAATAAGTATATGAATTTAATATTGTTTCGACTGCATTATGAATTAATTTTACGTTTATCGTTACTCTGATGTTAGACCGAATCAAATTTAATTGGTGTTCTTATACGTCAGTTCAGTCTCTAGAAAGATTATCATTTTGCGGCTTTCTAATAATTTATCAAATTTAGTTGAAACGTCAACTCCCAATAACTATCGTACAAGTTATAACATCCCAAGCCCTATGTAAACAATTATAAAAAATCATAACTTTCATATGGCTTTCTCTAATCTTATACAACTAAAACTAAGATAATTTTATTAAAATTTAAGTAGATATTACTCAGAAATTAGAACGAGTTGACATTAATAATATTTTTAACTAGAAAGTTTTTTTTTAGTTTGAGGTTGAAATGTTAATTTTAAGTATCAGAGGAAAAGAATATAAGAAAACATTGTTTTGGTGGAGGTGATGACAATTTTTATTTATTTATATCATTCTATTGAAGTTTTATAACTTCGGTAAGAATGATTTTGGACACATGAACAAAAGACCCTAAAATACTGTCATTTCATTTTACGTGGATGTCATTTTTGTCATTTTATGTAATATGTAGGTGAATACTAACTCTATTTGAGAAAAATTTAAAGGTTGGCACCGACTAAAAGATTTTTTTGGGGGTCAAAAATGTAATTGTATTTGTTTTTTAACGTTCAAGGACTAAAATGTAAAATCATATATGGGTCGACAACATAAATATCAGTTTACTCTTTTTTCAATGACAAGATCCCAAATACAGATTCTTCTTTGATTTGCTCCAATTGGTACACCTAAGATAAATAAAAGCAAGGGTTCCTTACTTGATAGTCAAATAAGAAGTATAACCATTGAAATCACATATTAGCAAAAAATGATCAAATAATTTTCTTTTGTGAAAGTTAATTTTTAAAACCCTATACACTTCCAAAGCACCTTAAAATGATTTTTAGGGTTTGAACATTTTTCCTAAAAGTCTCCCCAAAAGAACAAAGTATTATCAACAAACTAGAGTTTTGAGATTAACATATTTCCTTTTCACAACAGATTACCCGTCATATAGGCTTTTTATCTCAACACTTCTAACTAAATCAGCTAAACCCTTAATAATAAATATGAACAAGAAATAGACCAGAGGATCACATCACATGACCCCTTTTAACGTTAAATATTTAAGAGTATTAGGAACCTTTTTCCCCATTTACCCTTAATACCTCTATATCTGTTACTCCAGAAGATGTTTGTGAACACCTTTTTTTCGTCCAGACATTTTTTTTTCTTTTAAGTAAAAAATATAATAACCAAAAAAGAAAGGATTAAAGTTTTTTAAAAAAATATTATTTATTTATTATTATTATATTAAAAAAATTAGGTTGTCTTTGTTTTATATAAATAAAATATGTATATATATATATAAAATTTTTTATTTGTATTTGTATTGTGTTTTACTTTTTACCTTTCTTTCTTTCTTTTTTTGAACAAAAACAGAAAGGTTAGAGGTCTCTTTTTTGTTTTATTATTTTATTTTTATTTCTTCTTCTTCCTCTCACATCACTCACTTGCTCTCATGACTTATGACCATCACTCTCCCCAACATCCAAAACTCATCCTATACTCCACCTCCACTTTGCTAACATCCCCTAAAATCTAGTTTTGTGCTCCCTATACAACTCACCCCTTGGTTCTTAAATAGAGGACCACAAGACAAAAAAAAAACTAGAGACAGAAAAAGATATACAATCAAATAAAAAACCACAACCATAAGTTACAACAGGCATCAATCAAAAATAGGGAGGAAAAAAATAAGAACCACCCTTCACCACCGTGCAACCCCCTCCTAACCATAAACCGCGACTACCGCCACCTTCAGACCCA
This sequence comes from Clitoria ternatea, assembly GCA_037962975.1. NCBI lineage: Eukaryota > Viridiplantae > Streptophyta > Magnoliopsida > Fabales > Fabaceae > Clitoria > Clitoria ternatea. Next base: position 282,292,454 of record CM075671.1, on the reverse strand, counting down.
TCACAACCGCTTCCAAGCCATCCGCGATCAACGACCTCAGTGACCGCCCTAAACTGCTATTCTCCAACCACAACCACCTCCTAAAAACGCCCTTATCTCCTTCCTCACCACCAAAAACCAACCCACTAAACTCCCAAATCACAAACAGTAAAAGAAAAAATGAAAAAGAAAATAAAAGAAGAAGACCACCCATAGCCATCATTCTGTCCGCCACCACTACCACCATGACTTAGTCCTAATACCGCTGTCATTGTTGTCATTCTTTTTCCTTCCTCCCTCCCAATTTCACTCTCTCCATTTCCCTTTCCTTTTCCCTCTTTCTTTTCATCATGTGTTGCCTCTTCCTTTGCCTTCCCTTTTTCTTTTCTATCAATTATAGGTTTAGGTTTAGATAGGTTTAGTTTTGTTTTTCATGTAGGCCTCTAAGGCTTATTCTATTCTTTTTCCTCTGTGCTCGTAAACCATGATTTATTATTTCTGTTTGATTCCACTAACAAAATATTAGTGTTCTAGTGGTGGTGCCTTGATCATTTAAAGTAATAGGGACCCGCTCCCTTTGTTTCATTATTTTTTAACTCTTTTATGAAAAAGAGTCCCTTGGGAAACTATTAAGCTAGAGAGTAATAGACCCATCCTTCCTTTTTTTTACTTTTATTTTTATTTGTTATTGTTTAAGTATTCTCTTTTGTTTTCATAGGTAACATGTCCTCCTTTATTTATTCATTTATTTATTCCTAGCTTTACTTTTCTTTTCTACTTCTTTCTTATGCTTGATGTAAATAAATAAATAAAATCCCTTATTATTTTTTTGTTGTTAGTTTTTTTTTCATTGTTAATTTGTTGTTAGTTTTTTTGTTGTTAGTGTGTTTTCGTTGTTAACTTTATAATAGTATCGTGTAAAATACTTTGCCTACATCAATGTTATAAGGTCGCAAAGGTTGATACATATATGAAGTACTATGTCTTGTATTTTTTTTCTACAGTATAAAGCATCTCTTTTACTTAAAGAGTCCAAAAAAATATAATAAATCCCTTTTAAAAATATTTTTGAAATTCCAAGACATCATTTCTTCAAATGAAGTTGAAATTTCATATTTCTCTTCAAAGATCATTTCCCAAAGTCTTACAAATCATTTTAAACAAACACTTCAAAACAAAAATCAAGTTTCAAAATCATCAATTTCTAAATTCCTATCAAGAATTACGTAATCTTGATTTCTCAATATACTCAGGAATGTGTAGGAGCAGCAATTATTTTCTGTCAGACCCATTTTCCTTTTAGTAATTCTCATTATTTGTAATGTATTTTGATCAATTTTAAATTATTATTGGTTAATTTGTTTTGCTATGATGAGATTAATTTAGACAAGACGTCTTGTTAATCTCGTCGTATTTTCAGTCTCATTTTCATATGTTAAAGGTAACAAGTTTTCTTACAAAAAGATTAATTTGGACGAGACGTCCTGTTAATCTTTTTTAAATATGTTCGATTTAATATTAATTTAGACGAGACGTTCTGTTAATCTTATTTCAAAATTTCATTTTTCCTTGTCCATGTTGTTTATTTCCTTTCTTGGAGGTTAAGTTAATTTTTGGGCTATTCAAAATGCACATGATCAAATTGAGGTAACCGTTTTATAACGGACAGCATCATGTGCTAATATCTTCCTCACCTATAATTTGGCTTTCGAAATTAGAATATCGTTTTCATGACTAGTGTTTTAACAAAAAATTTCTCGATATATATTTTATCTTCAAATAAATATTAGTGGCGATTCTATTTTTCAAAAGGATTTCAAAACTTTTATTTTACGATCGGGCTCCTATGGTAATCCTACAACAATATTCTCTTGCAAATAAAACCTTTTTCTCGCAGACACATAATAAACCCACTGTCGGCTGAGAAATCCATTCAATGAAGAGAGTAATAACAGAATGTCTAAAATAATTGATGTAAAAACATTATTGTTTTATACTTCAATAGAAGACCATCACTAACCGCAGTACATTCCAACTTAATTTTACAATATGTACATTGTTGAAAGTATGGGTCATCATAAATGTTAGGAAATTAGATCCATTTCCATTAGAGAATTTCCTTTAAAATAGAGAAATAAAGTTAGGAAAGAACACAATCAACACACAAGAATTTAACGTGGAAAACTCCAAAACCCAGAGAAAAACCACGGCCCGTTGTCAAAACCGACAACCAGAGAATAATATTATGTGAACAATTTATACATCACATAAACCTCACTCTCACACACCTTAACAACCCCAAGTGCACCCACATTCTCAAAGCTCACTTCTCACAACACTCTAAGGCAAGAGCATTACAACAGAGAGAAAAAAACTTAAAGTGTTTCAGGGTATTTCCCACTGGTGTTTAAGACCCCAGTACACCCATTTATAAGTATGGGTATTTAAACACTTGGTGCATTTATTACAAAGGACCTTAAGGCCTATATATAGCATAAGCCTTCATCTCCCTTTCCAAAACCAAGCAATGTGGGACTTTTTTCAATCACCAAGTTTAACAATCTCCACCATGATTAAAAAAAGTACAACATCTGCTTTAATTGCCTATACCGACAATCACTTGCTTTCATTGTCTATACCGACAATCATTTCATTGTCTAAACCGACAATCATTGTCTTTACCAACAAACATTGTTCAAATAGAACAAACATACTCCACCATAAAAGAGTACACCCACTTGGAACTGGGATATCCCAAGAATTTCTTTTCCGGCACATGTCGAAAACCTTGCTGAAAAATATGGTGCAACTTCCATGTTGGCTTTCTCCGGAAGTTCTTCAGCCATCGACAAAACTCCACCACACACCTTGCATCAATACTGCCAACCAATGCCTATGTGCAATTGTGGATCCGCTAGCAATAACTTATCCTTTTCTATGGCAACGCGGACATGCCATAAGAATACACATTTCATCTTTATAGAACATCACTTTCCCCAAAAACAAGGGAAACATTGCTAGCACCTGACTCAGAGCCCCTTTCCGTTGTTGTTCCTCTTGGACAATTTTTCTTTACATGCCCAGTCCTTCCACATTTCCAGCATACCAAATTCATTTTCTTCACGTAAGGCCCATTACTAGCCACCAATGCCGAGTTTGATGAAGAGCTATTTTCATTCTTTATTATTCTTTCTTCAGAGATAATCTTACCAGCAACTTCTTCAAAACTCAAAGTTTCCTTCCCATACATCAAAACAGGTTTGATGTGTTCATAGGAAGATGGAAGAGACCATATGAGCCTTAACGCCTTATCTTCATCATCAACTTTGACCCCAATAGCCTCCAATTCAGAGACAATACCATTGAGGGCACTTAAATGATCTGAAATTTTCATATTATCTTCCATGCGTAAACTATGGAATTGTTCCTTCAACAACAATCGATTTGAGATGCCCTTGGCCTGATATAACCATTCGAGTTTCTCTCAGAGATCTTTGGCTGTTGAAATATTCTGCACATTTGCAAGAACATTCTTAGCTAAACATAGGCGGATTGTACTTACAGCTCTCAAATCTAATTCCTCCCATTTCTCATCTTCCATACCGGAAGGTCTTTCTTTCAATGCCTTGTGTAATCCTGATTGTATCAACACATCCTTGACTTGTCGTTGCCACAAGCCAAAATTAATTCTTCCATCAAATTTCTCCACATCAAACTTCACTGCACTTGAATAGTTTGACATTGTGACCGTGTGTTCAACACTGCAACCGTGCACAGGATTAGTTCCCAGGAAAGAGAGGTGGGTCACAACGGACACGCTTAAATACCAAGTCTTTCCTTAGCCAGACCTTTCCAAACTAGCACTTACAGTACCACACTTTTAATAACCAAGGAAGTTCTCAACCACACAGGGAATAAATCTTTTCTGATGTGGAAGATCAGACAAAGCTGCAACCACAGAGCATACTAAGAATTCATATCCCTCCGAACCATGAAGCTCTGATACCACTGTTAGTCCTCAAATTTTCAATAAAAGCTTAAATAAAAATTTCATAAAAAATTATAAAAATTAGTTTAATTTGTTAGAAAAATAGGATTTAAATTCAATAAATGAGTGTTGTTGGAAATAATCTGCCCTTGATCAATTTTCTCTAGTTTTGCAGTGAAAAAGTTAAGAAATCAAGAGAAAATTACACTGGAGATCTGACGCGTAGCCTCACCCCACGCGTAGCATCAAGAGCTACTTTTGATGCTGACGCTACGCATCAAAGCCACGCGTAGCGTCAGTGCTGCATTGTCTCCACTCCTACTTTTGGCCAACCACCCCACTTGGACCCAATAATGGGCACTCCACTCAGCCCAAGGGCCACCCCAATCAGCATAACTGGCCAAAACTCGTGGAAACATGTCCAAGTGGCCAGACATGATCAAGATTAATTATTGAAAGTGGCCATTATCAAGTGTTTAATGGAGGCTGAGTCAGGGATCTGACGCGTAGCGTCACAGGGACGCGTAGCGTCAGCACCCTTGCTCAGCCCTATAAATAGGGCCATCCAACACCATTCATAGCATCCCATTCCATACACTTCTCTTCTCTTCTCTTTTGTGCTCGACTTTGAGTACTTCTTTTGTGAGTTGTAGTTCTAGAATAGTTTTCTATATACTTGAGTGTGTTTCGGTGTATTGTGATCGTTGTATCGTGAAGTTTCCATCGTCTTCTTCGTAATGTCAAACTCTGTAAGTGTTGTTTTTACCTTTACCATGTGTAACTAATCTGTTTATGTTGGAATTGGTGAACTAATCTATTGAGTATAATGTTGTGAATTCGACCTCTGCATGTTTATGATTCAAGTCCATGTTAGTATTTCAACCTTTTATTAATATGAACGTCAAACGGGAGAATAATTTTCATGTGTATCGAAACTGGTTTTATTAGTGTAAATGTCAAACGGGAGAATGATTATTTATGCCGTATTGAAACTTGTTTTGACGAAAGTAAAAAGTTGGAATACCCTTGGTATCTCAATTCTATAGGGGTTGTTAACCATTGTTGCCATAAGGCCAGGTCTTAATGCAAGTTTTTACTGAGAAAGCTCACGAGGGATCGGACTTTACGGTGAATTCTTAGAATTTATATCACGAGGGATCGGTTATAATGATTTTAAGCTGCAATGACATGAAACTTGATGATTAAACATGCATGTCTTGAGTTCCTCATTGTTATTCTAGATTAGGGATCCAATTTCCAACATAATTTGTTTATCTGTGTTTATCTCAAGTATCTTACCTATTCTAGATTGCAACTCAACTTTTTAGATAGATTTTATTTTCTTTTTATCCTATGAATCACTCAACCATGCTATCTTGTGAATATTGTATAAACTGTACATAAATCATTCTTTTGTTCATAATTTCCTTCATATTTACCATAGTAAGTAGAAGATTACTGTTGTTATTGGACTTCAATCCCAGTGGAACGATATCTAAATTTCGAAAACTACAAACGATTGGTGCGCTTGCCAATTCACAAAGCCCGGTTACAACCGACGGGCCAACAAGTTTTCTGGCGCCGTTGCCGGGGATTGAATTGTTTCAGTAAAACAGTAAAATTTTAATTACCGTGGTAAATATTTTTTTTACCTTAGATAATTTTTATTTATTTTGTATCATTGTTACACTAACTTTCTTTGTTTAGTTTGTGTATGCAAACTCGATCTACCACAGGTAAAATTTATTTTGATCCTGAGATAGAAAGGTTTGTAAAGAAAATCAAGTCTTTGAAATCTAAAACACAAACTAATTCTTCTTCTACTTCAAAAATTTTTGAAAATTCAAATATGGCTGCTGAAAGGAGAACATTGGGACAGTTTGCTGCTATAAATGGTCCACCCCGAGTTTCGGGAATGTTTCAAGGACCAGTTTTACTAGTGGAAATTAAACCTGCCACTTTAAATATTATTCAAAACAACCAATTTGCTGGTTTAAATCATGAAGAACCGTATGAACATTTAACTGTTTTTTATGAGTTATGCAGCACAATTAGTTTTGAACCCAATCAAGAAGAGTCTGTTTACATGAGACTCTTTCCTTTTTCATTGATTGGGAAAGCAAAAGAATGGTTTAAATCTTGTCCACCGGGTAGTTTTGCAAACTGGTCCGATGTTGAAAGAAAATTTTTGGAAAGATTTTATTCTCCTTCAAAATATTTTGAAGCAATGACAGCCATACACTCTTTTTCCCAAAATAATGATGAATCATTAGGAGAAACATGGGAACGATTCAAGGCACTCTTGAGAAAATGCCCAAACCACAACCTGAACGATGCCGAGAAGGTAAGAATCGTTTACCATGGTTTATTGCCTCAGTTCAAGATGATGTTAGATGCTTGTGCAGGTGGTTCTTTAATGAACAAGACTGTGGAAGAAGCCATAGAAATATTGGAATCAATGCTATTAGTGACCGACAAGCAAAGCATGAAAGAGGTAATATGCAAAGGAAGCCAGGAATGCTCGAATTGGGAGTGAATGATGCAGTGTTGGCTCAGCAAAAATTACTGACTCAACAAATTGAAGTTATGAGCAAGCAATTGGAAAAACTCCAAATTGCTCAAGTAGCATCACCACCCCCTGCTCAACTTAAAGCATGTACGCACTGCATGGGAGAACAACCATGTGGATACTGTGGAAATGAGCAAGAGCAAGCCAATTTCATGAACCATCAAAGAGCACCCTTAGGTAATTATCCTTTTAATCATGGAAATTCTTTTCCTAACAATTACCTGCAGGGTTGGCAAAATCAGAATATTGGCTGGAGGCAAGATGCTGGACCTTCCAACAGACCTCCTAACAATCAATTTAAGCAACAACAAACTGACAATGCAAGGTTGACAAGAATAGAGGAAGCTATTCAACAGTTATTGCAATTTGTAGAGACAAATGAAGCTGCCCGAAAAGCATCAGACATACAAATGGGTCAGCTCGCAAAAGAAATAGCCGAATTGAAGAGTTCTGGGTTTTCTGCAAACACTCAAAACCCTAGGGAACAATGTAATGCTGTTTCTATTGATGTTGTAAAAATTGATTGTAAAGAAAAGAGTGAGAAAAAGAAAGAAGAAGAAGAAAAAGAAAGTGAAAAAATAGAAAAAAATGAAAAAAATGAAAAAGAAAAAAATGTGCAAAGAGATACAGAGCAAGAAACAAACTGTATAACCCCGAAAAAATGTAAAGATCCGGGGAGTTTCACCATTCCTGTAACAATCGGAAATATCAACATCAGGAATGCGTTATTAGATTTAGGGGCTAACATCAACTTGATACCTCTAGATTTAATAAAACGCATTGGTGAATATGAGCTAAAAGAAGCAAAGACAGAATTACAGTTTGCGGATCGCTCTGTCAAAAAGCCTGTTGGGATTGTGGAAGATGTGTTAGTAAAGGTTGACAAGTACCACTTCAAAGTTGACTTTATGGTACTGGATATGAAGGAGGATACTGAGATCCCCCTGATCCTAGGAAGACCTTTCATGAAGACTGCAAAAATCAAAGTGGATGTTGATCAAAGTATGGTTGCAGTCAAAGTTTATGAAGAAGAGGTAAGCTTCAGTGCTCATGAACACCTCAGGATAAGTAATGAGGCAAAGGTTTACCTTTCGACCGAACCAGGTATATCTCTTCCCAATCAATTAAATTGTTTTAAATTAACCGATGCTTTGAAAGATGAAAAACAGGTAATTAGGCATCGGAAAAGAAGAAGAAGGAAGAAAAAGACAGGTGATTCCTCAAAGAATATTGGGAAACCACCTGATTAATCAGAGGTAATGTCTGGCTGGGGACATTAAACCTAGCGCTCAATGGGAGGCAACCCATTCTTTTCTTTTTGTTTTTAAAGTGGTTTTACATAAAAAAAAAAAAACCACAAAACAATTTTTAAACTTGTTTAAAAAAAAAAAGGGGTTTTAAACTGAAAAAGGTTTTAAAATCAAAATTTTGGAAAATCAAAAACAGAAGCCCACGTGTAGCGCCCCCTTGACGCGTAGCGTGGACTCTGAATTTTGGTTCTGATGCGTAGCGTCTCATACACGCGTAGCGTCAGAGCCCACGTTCAGTTTTTAAAACTGAACCAGAGAGGCCCATCTTAGGTTTTAAAACCTAAAATTCCCTCTCTGCTTCACTTTAGTTCTCTTTCAAAACCCTAAACTTCACAAACTCCCTTTTTCTCTCTTCCAAACCTCTTCAATCCTACTGCTCAAGGAATCACAAGTAAGTATTCTAATCCCTTCTCTTTAGCTTTTTGTTTTAATTTTCAATTTGTAGAAATAAATGTGGTTAGGATTAGGATTAGAAAACCATTGGGATTGATTGCTGTTAGGAATTAGAAAATGAATGGATATAATGTGGTTTGGAAAGGGGTTGCTGCTGTGCAACCCCTGTTATTTTTTTCAAAACTGCGCATCCCACGCGTAGCGTCCCACTGACGCGTAGCGTGAGGATGAACTGTAAGCCCACGCGTAGCGTCCCACTGACGCGTAGCGTGGGCAGACAGGCTGATGCGTAGCGTCACACCACGCGTAGCGTCAGCTTCTGTTTTTAAAACTTGCTGTTTGTTTGCTGTTTGCTGTTTTCTTTTGAAATTAATAAATTTTCTTAGTTTATATTTATACTTTCTTGCAACTTTGAATGAATTTTTAATAAATTGTATTTTGTTTTGTATATTATTTGAATATATGTATGTTAATTTCTTTAAATAGTAAAAATTCAAAAAAAAAAATATGTCGTTGAATTGCATTTTTATTTGTGAAAAATTTTAGAAAACCCAAAAATATTTTGTTTGCTTGTGTGTGATTTATTTAGTGTGTGTTTAATTTTAAATTTTTACTTTTTGCAGATGGCACCTAAGAAATCCATTCCCACAGCCGGTCCCTCTAAAAGACAGAGGAAGTCCACAGACACTGACACCGCTTCTGAGGATCCTGATTCTCAGAGACAGGAGGTATTGGGACCGAGGGATCCTACTAGATTTCGCACTGATGCGAAGTGGGCGAGATTTCATCAGATCAAGGGCCAGAGACTGATCTGGGAGAGGGTCCTTGATCTGAGTGCAGGAGACTATCCTGAGCTGCAGGATAGAGTACAGCAGAGGAGATGGGGACCTCTATTCTCCCTACCTACTGAGGGGGACCCCATCTTAGTGATGGAGTTTTACGCAAATGCTTATAGGACCCGCCAGGACGCACCAAATCTTGGGCAGCAGCGGACGAGTTGGGTTAGAGGCCGGCATATCTCTTATGACCGGGACACCATCAGTACCCTACTGGGTAACCCTTGGGAGCCTACTCCCGAGGATGACACTTGTTTCTGGAAGGAAAACAGAAACAAGATTCTTGCTGAGGGAGAGTTAGGATACTCCCTCGAGGAGGTTGCTCATTTTCTGAGCAAGGATGGAATCTTTTTCAACCTGAGTAGGGTTGGAAGGAGTCCATCTAACCTCCTCAAGACCCAGCTTACCCCCATAGCCCAGGCGTGGTCCCACCTCATGCTCCATAATATCACTCCTGTCACCCATCTTTCTTCCCTTCCAGTGGAGCGTTGTTGCCTCCTTTATTCTATCCTCCAGGGCCACACCATTGATATCGCCGAGCTTATCTCCGAGCAGATTCACTTTTATGCCCTGGGGTATAAAGTGAATCGCCCCATACCCTTTCCTCTCATCATATCTGCCTTACTGAGGAGGCAGGGAGTCATTGTACCTTCACCTGAGTTTACTAGTTCTTCAGGGAGAGTCCCTAAAGTTCTAGTAAACAGAGAGTATTTTGTGCAGCAGTGCGAGCTTCCACCACTAGAGCAGGAGGCTCAGCCCTGACCTCGGAGGAGGAGACCACCAGTGCAGCCTCCATCTGCTGATGCTGTTACACAGGGCTTTGCCCGGATGACACTTGAGCATCAGCATATGATGCAGATGATGGCTGCCACTCACAGAGCTTATATTCATCTTCACGATGAATTCTATCAGTACAGGTTGCAGGGAGAGGGAGCACCTTATGTCACCCCAGCCGAGTTTGCAGCACATGTAGCTTGGCCTGGAGATTTACCCACCTACCCTGAGACTGGTGGATCTTCTAGTGCACATCATGACTCTGATGGAGATGATGAGGAGGAGGAGGAGGAGGATGATGATGATCAGATGGAGGATTGAGGATGCCATCTTCATTTATTTTGAGTACATTTATTTTTAGTTATATTTGGATTTACATTTACATTTATATTTACATTTTATATTATGGCATTTTATCATTGTGTGGTGTGTTTATTTGTTTTTGCTCAATTTTCTTTCGAGAAATAACTCTTCTTTTTTTTAAAAAAAAATAATAAAAAAATAAATGAATCAGATTTTCGTTAGTAAATTAATTTATACACTTAGAGTTTTTACACAATAAAACCAATTTTGTTAAAATCAATTTTTGATTCTTTATAACTTAGGAATTTTGATAAATTTAATTACAATAAGTTTATTAACCATCAAGCAAATTTCAAATAACCCGGTGAGTTGAGAGATCCTTTTTACACACTTGAGGGTTTTAATCGACATATTTTCAATTCGAATTGATTTTGCTTTAATCTCTGATGTGTGTTGTTGTACAGAGAATTCGGGAAAATGATCAAGGCACATTTATTGGTGAAACGAAACCTTGGGCCAAACAGCTTACCTTGGTAAAAAGTCTTTTATCCTTTGCAAGCCCATTTGAGCCTAAAATAAAATTCTTTGGTACCCTTATAGCCTAAATTTGTTTTTACCATTCCCTATACTTGATTGATTAAAAGAGCAGTTGAAATAAATGAAAAATATTTTGAGTGTTCTCACAAAAATGGGGAGTGAAAATAAGCAACTTGATTCTTTTCAAAAAGAAAATATGGAAAAGAAAAATCAAAAATAATGAAAAGAATCAAGTTGGGGATATTTATTTTTCATCAATAAAAAATAAATGAGAGTTTGGATCAAGAGAAAGCTTAAGGATTGTAAAATGCTCTTTTATGATTTCAGGTTTTTGAATTCCAAGAAAAACCATTGATTCTTGTAAACCAAGCCTCATTACAACCCGTGAAAAGACCTTGTGATTTCCGAATTAACTCTGTATAAATAACCATTGATTAGATGACAAACAAAGTTAAATTCGTTTGATTTTATGATTGATTGAGTGAAACAGGTTACCAATTGCATAGAGATAAACACTTGTGAGGTAAGCCTGAAATTCTGCTTGGTTGTTAATAGAATATTGTAAGTAATTTTATCATTAAACCTTTGTTATATTTGATATCAGTTTTTGATTATTACAAAATAGTTGAAATTGTGTAATTATTTTTTGTGGTAAATTTTCGGACTAACTTAAAAATTTGATTTCAAATTTTTATTTTCTTATTTTTCTCTCTTGCTCGAGGACGAGCAATGTCTCAAGTTGGGGGTATTTGTTAGTCCTCAAATTTTCAATAAAAGCTTAAATAAAAATTTCATAAAAAATTATAAAAATTAGTTTAATTTGTTAGAAAAATAGGATTTAAATTCAATAAATGAGTGTTGTTGGAAATAATCTTCCCTTGATCAATTTTCTCTAGTTTTGCAGTGAAAAAGTTAAGAAATCAAGAGAAAATTACACTGGAGATCTGACGCGTAGCCTCACCCCACGCGTAGCATCAAGAGCTACTTTTGATGCTGACGCTACGCATCAAAGCCACGCGTAGCGTCAGTGCTGCGTTGTCTCCACTCCTACTTTTGGCCAACCACCCCACTTGGACCCAATAATGGGCACTCCACTCAGCCCAAGGGCCACCCCAATCAGCATAACTGGCCAAAACTCGTGGAAACATGTCCAAGTGGCCAGGCATGATCAAGATTAATTATTGAAAGTGGCCATTATCAAGTGTTTAATGGAGGCTGAGTCAGGGATCTGACGCGTAGCGTCACAGCGACGCGTAGCGTCAGCACCCTTGCTCAGCCCTATAAATAGGGCCATCCAACACCATTCATAGCATCCCATTCCATACACTTCTCTTCTCTTCTCTTTTGTGCTCGACTTTGAGTACTTCTTTTGTGAGTTGTAGTTCTAGAATAGTTTTCTATATACTTGAGTGTGTTTCGGTGTATTGTGATCGTTGTATCGTGAAGTTTCCATCGTCTTCTTCGTAATGTCAAACTCTGTAAGTGTTGTTTTTACCTTTACCATGTGTAACTAATCTGTTTATGTTGGAATTGGTGAACTAATCTATTGAGTATAATGTTGTGAATTCGACCTCTGCATGTTTATGATTCAAGTCCATGTTAGTATTTCAACCTTTTATTAATATGAACGTCAAACGGGAGAATGATTTTCATGTGTATCGAAACTGGTTTTATTAGTGTAAATGTCAAACGGGAGAATGATTATTTATGCCGTATTGAAACTTGTTTTGACGAAAGTAAAAAGTTGGAATACCCTTGGTATCTCAATTCTATAGGGGTTGTTAACCATTGTTGCCATAAGGCCAGGTCTTAATGCAAGTTTTTACTGAGAAAGCTCACGAGGGATCGGACTTTACGGTGAATTCTTAGAATTTATATCACGAGGGATCGGTTATAATGATTTTAAGCTGCAATGACATGAAACTTGATGATTAAACATGCATGTCTTGAGTTCCTCATTGTTATTCTAGATTAGGGATCCAATTTCCAACATAATTTGTTTATCTGTGTTTATCTCAAGTATCTTACCTATTCTAGATTGCAACTCAACTTTTTAGATAGATTTTATTTTCTTTTTATCCTATGAATCACTCAACCATGCTATCTTGTGAATATTGTATAAACTGTACATAAATCATTCTTTTGTTCATAATTTCCTTCATATTTACCAACCACTGTTAGGAAATTAGATCTATTTCCATAAGAGAATTTCCTTAAAAATAGAGAAATAAAGTTAGGAAAGAACACAATCAACACACAAGAATTTAACGTGGAAAACTCTAAAACCCGGAGAAAAACCACGACCCGTTGTCAAAACCGACAACCAGAGAATAATATTATGTGAACAATTTATACATCACATAAACCTCACTCTCACACACCTTAACAACCCCAAGTGCACCCACATTCTCAAAGCTCACTTCTCACAACACTCTAAGGCAAGAGCATTACAACAGAGAAAAAAAAACTTAAAGTGTTTCATGGTATTTCCCACTGGTGTTTAAGACCCCAGTACACCCATTTATAATTATGGGTATTTAAACACTTGGTGCATTTATTACAAAGGACCTTTCGGCCTATATATAGCATAAGCCTTCATCTCCCTTTCCAAAACCAAACAATGTGGGACTTTTTTCAATCACCAAGTTTAACAATAAATTCATCATTTAATATCAATACCATGCCCCATTTCAAAGTAAATTATGAACGAATGTTATTGTGTAATTCACGTCCATGTTTAGCATGCAACTTACGTGTAAGAATTTTACTAATTCTGACAATCTGATTCCTTACGATTTCAGACACTATACATGTTAATGTAACACGCATATGGTTTCATACTTGTGCCTAAAAGTATATGTCAAATTATTAATACTTCCTTATCTTTGGGTTTTGTTTTAATTAGGTATTACAATTTTTGTTTCATATAAATCCCTCATTTGTTAAACTTGTTTACTTAAAATAAATTTAGAAGATGAAAAACTCGTATGTAACAACCAAAAAGTTAAAGAAAGTAGTTGAAACAAAACAAAAAGAATCAAGTATCTTATTAGTGATATAATTGAATTTTCTATATACAATCTTGAATGTTACTATAAATATTATATTACACGTATGATGATATCATTTAATAAATTTGACCACGGCAACATCTACTCCAAAATCTAGACATTTTTTCAATGATATACTTAACACATCATTTAGTGATAATGTTAATTTTAAAAAATAAATCAGCAATAAACAAGATTCAACTCTACAGTTTCTTTGAAAATATTATTGAATGCTAAGATATGACCAAAATAATAGTAATTTTCAAATCTTATGACTTACCTAAATTCTAACCTATGAGATTGGCCTAAACATAAAGAGTTGAAAAGTTAGTTTACATTCATCCTAGAAAAAAATTAAAATAACAATTTCTTTTTGAGAAAACTGAAATATCGATAAATTTAGATTTTTTTGGGTTAACGGTGAACCATATACTTCTCTATACAAATGAAGGGGGATTTTTTTAAGAGTAAATTTTCGGGTCTGTTTGACAAAACAAATTTACGACTTATGATATAGTTTATGGATTTTTGAGTAGCTTATAGTTTTATAAACGGTTTATTACAATAAAACTAAATGACTTTAAAGGACATATAATATTTTAATTATATAAAAGATAAAAGTTGTCATAAAAATATAAATTCAAATAATAATTAAGTAATTAATAAGAGAACTTATAGTTTTTAAAAAGTCACACTCTTTCTTAAAAAGTTATAAGCTTTTTATTTTTTGTGTTTAACAAACAATTTTAATAACTTTTAAAAAGTTATAAACTCTTACAAAACTATAAACTCGTTCAACTAAACAAAGGCCAAATTAGTTTATAATCTGGGTATATTGTTAAGTGTAAAACAGCTTATAAGTCACTAATTCAATTCTTGAAAAAGATTAAATAGATCATGTTGTATTTTTTTAGTTGCAAGTTTAATACGTAAAATAGGGGCAAAAGTGTGCACTAGAGTTAAGGAAAAGAAATGGTTATTGCAATTTAATTTGTAATCAAGTAGGAATAACACGCTTTGTGAACGCTTTAAATGACTTGTTGACGAGAAATGCATGATTGTATAGATGAAAGAGAAATGAAAGAGTTTGGAATTGACGAAAGAGGAGTGCCAAAAGTTTAGATCTGTGTGTTGAAAAGGAAATACGTGAAGCTAGAAGAAGGAAACCGTACACCAACTGCAACATCAAATACGAAATATGAAATATTAATATCAACACAAAACTTGTTTGAAAGTTCGCGCATGAGAGAAGTGACTGTTGAGCCACACAATTCCACACTTCAAATTCAATGTTTCTAATACATATAGCTTTCAAAATAAAATGTGATTATTTGATATTCATTTCACAAAAATATTTCTAAGAGAATTCTTATTAAATATTTATTTACCTATTGTGCCAAAACAAAAGCTTGCTTATCATGCATAGAGGAACAAGCATCAATACCTTACTTTGGATTTTGGGTGAGCTCAACCCCCATCATAGAATTTACTCAACAAAAAAAAATTATTATCTTGATTTTGAAATAAATATGGTTCCCAATAAGGAATTTGAAGTAGTTTTTTTTAAAAAAATGAATGTAAGTAAATTAATAATAATTTAAAATAAAAATTACTATCTTTTATTTTTTAATCAATACATTCAAGATATTGGTTAACATTTTTCAATAGATATTTATAAAGCAAATCAAAGTATGAACAAGTAATCTCATTGGCTAATATTTTTTTAATCATAAGTATCTTTCCTCAAAAATAATCATGTTCGATTCGGGAACATTCATATCATGGTGATATGTTCACTGCTCAAACATGATTTATTTAAACAATTATATTAAAAGTTTAGCATGTAACTTATTAATTTATTTCACTCTTATAAGTTAATTTAACAATTTAAACATTTTTAATCTATAATCTTTCAGCTTTTAAATTCCATATTTGAATCCACAACTAATTTATGCATTTATTTTATTAAAAAGACTCTAAACCAACTGGTTACATTAATTGAGAAATGCTATAGAATTGAAAAATATTGTTGAATTTGGTTGACAAGTTGTAAATTTTGTATTCTGGAAATACAACAACTGGTTTTGTATATGACTGTTGACCCGATGCAGGGTCTCATATTTTGTACGGAGATGTGGTTTGCACATTTTAAACGAAAGGAATATTGTATCATGTGGATTGTGACTTTTATTTGAATAAAATGCACAATATTAGATACACTCAAATTAGTGTGTAATTAACGAATTTTAAAACTGAGATTAATCAGAAGGATTTGCGAAAATCAAAATGGACTGCACAAAGATAAATTATTGCAATTTGTGGATTTGCTATATAAGGTCAACCAAAAGAAGATTATCCGAAAGATTATTTAAACAAATATGAATGTGTATATATTCTTCACATTTGTTTGATTTTATTTGGTAGGTCTTCACATGCGAAAGGTCCTTATATTCGCAATAAACAAAGGCAACAAATACTTTCTAGGCTTCATTATACTTTTGTTCCTTTTAGTTTACCAATTTTGGTTCTATAATTTTCAATTATACCATTATTGAGTTTGTTGACATATATTTTTAATTTTATGATTTTAATCCCTAAATTATTTGGTTTGTTGATACATTTAGTTTTCTTATTTATTTTCAGTTCAATTGATAAAATGGACCATGAAAATCATATGTCAACTAAAATAGTAGCATTGCAACACCTTTTTTTTTATTATTGCTATAAATCGATATTTTTTTATTATAATATCATAAGTAATAATATTTGTATTATAATGGGAAATATTGATTTATAAATAATAATAATAATATACATATTATATTAAAATATTTTGTTACAAACAAGTATATAACATAATTTTATAATGTATTACTTAAGATGATTTTTTAGCCGGGTATATTGATATTTTTGGATGCATTAGATAATGATAACGATATGTTTTTGATTGATATAAAACTTCATTGTCCACGTTATTAATTGGATAAAATATAGCTAATGAGATCAAATGTATCGATAAGTCAAATAATTTAAGGATTGTTCAATTAAAAGCTGGGAACAAAATATTTATAAATTGAATAATTTAGGAACTAAAATTACATAATTATAAGTTATAGTACCAAAATCAAATATTTAATAAAATTAGAGGAAAAAAATGTAATTAAGCTTGCTTTCTATTACCACACCCATGCTATGGTAGCATATTAATGTATCTACCAATTATGTGGTTGTAATTAAGCGGTTTAACAAAAAGATGAGGGTTTCCTATTTATCTTGTTGAACTCTTTAATTATTTTGATTTAATGAGTTAGGCCTAAAACTTTATTATTTTTAGTTCATCTAAAATAATAAAATAACTCCTTAATGGGTCTATTTTATGTGTATGACCCTATAAAAATACATATGTGGTTTATATTAAATTTAACCATGTCCAATACTGATACTGATATCTATGGGCCAATATTAATGACTAGACATGTGTATCCGGTATCAACACGCCCCCTAAGGTAGTTAGTCCCATTAAACCTACTATAACTGGTATCATTTAAGAGTCAATATCGGTTAGAGATTGAGGGCCATGGTTAAGGGCATACTAGAGAGCACATACAAATATGTTATGAATGATCGTGCCTTTGTCAACCTTTCCTATACTTTATGGAAAAGAATTGACATGGGCATCACTAGATGGTATCACTTCTTGACTTCTATAAATACCACTTATTTACTAACATAAGATATCTTCAATCTACCCCTACGCTCGCGCTTTAGTGTTACATATTGATAGTCCCTGTAAGCATGCAAGTTATATCGTGTAATAAAAATATCAATCATATAAGGACCGCGTCATTGAGAGTTGGTTAGGTCTTTGAACTTTAGTTTGAGCAAGTAAAGATTTAGGTTTTGAAGAGAAAAGTGCAAATAGAAATCAATAAAGTACTTTAACGATTTGAATTCAATTGATTAAAATACTCTCAAGGATTTCGTTTCATCCCAATTATCGAATTAGTAACCTATAAAGCTAAATGAACCATACTTAGTTAAGTTGCTCTTAGGTGTATCTCTCTTTAAGGTCCATTTACTGGGATTCCCACAAAATTAATTAATTCTTTTAAGGTTATCATAATTTGTTATTAGAAGTTAATGAAGTCTAGCACGAAATACAAAATAAGCATAAACATGAAATCAGATACAAGAATCATAGATACATAGTTATCTAATTAGGACCACTCCAACATCCCTAAGAGTAAAAGCAACTACTCGCTCACAATGGTAGAGGTCAAGAAACCTATATCACCCACCATCATGAATGAGAAAAAATAAAGAAGGAAACTAAAACAATGAATACTTAAAGGAAAGAGATGAGGCATGTTCCCCCGAAGTCTCGGAGGTGGTCCTCACCTCCTCCTGGAACATCTCCACATCACTAGAAGATTAGTTAGTATAAGTCACATCCTAATGGGCCAAGCCCGCGTTGTAACCTAGATATAAAAGTACCTATAGCACACATTGTAAACCAAATGACACATTATTAAGAATTAATAGACCTAATTCTCTAGGGTTTTGTGCCTCCTACTCTTTGTGTGAACAAGGCAAGAGTCTCTCTTCATGATCCCTTAGAGTACTCTACGAAGAACTTTAAGACTAGGATTACTCTTTAAGATGCAAAACTCTAAAATCAAAAATAAACTCTTTCTCTAAGTTAGGTATAAAAATCCGAGTCAAATAACCTAAAAAGCTAATACAAACTAAGCTTGGTCTAAAAGAATAGAAAAAGGGATAAAAAGTTATCAGGTCCAACTCCAAGACCTAGATATGCGTCCACGGCCTGGATATGGAATGGTTTCCAAATCGTGGAATGCCTTTTGATGCTTTATTAGGCTTAAGTTGGCCTACTTTGACTATTTTAGACTCTTATTTGACCTTATTTTGTGTTTTTCTTCCTATTTGAGCATAAAATAGGGCTTTTTCCATTTAAATACCTACAAAACACAAAAATAACATATAGAAGGGCCAAAATATGAAAAGAAAGGAAAACTAAACAAAACCAAAACAATTACTAAGATTTTAACTAAGGATTCTAACAAAATAAGACTAAAAAATAATGCATTTTGGGAATGCATCAAAAATCTCAAAGCTAAATTTTTGCTTGCACCTAAGCAAAGATGCCTATGAAAAAGAAAAATGCATGGACAAAATGCACTATGTAAAAGATCCTAGAAAAATAAAAAAATTAGAAAGAAACAACATATGTAGGACTTGCATTTGAATATACCTCAAAGTAAGGCATCAAAAGATGTGATTGACAGACATCATAAAAAGAATATCAAACCAATAATTTTTAAGTGGGTTAGCCTGCTTTGGCCTACCTTTGGCCTATTTTTTAATGATCCAAAATGGGTCCTGCCCAAATGGATTAGCACACTAAAAACATTGTCCTAACCTACCCTTTGGCCCATTCTTTATGAGCCTGTCCATTTGCCTATCCATACTTATCAACATTATCAACAACAATATCCAAAAAAAAGAAATCATTTTTGTAACATCCTATTTTCATCACAAATAGGAAATAGATATTAATATATATTTCTTGAGAAATACTTACTATAAGTTAGTTTAATATTATCATTTTTTTTAAATTTTGGTATTTATATTTTTATTATTTGTTTTTTTTAAAATAATAATAATAAAAAAATAAAAATATTTCTGAATGAGAATTTTAAAGTGACTTAATTAGTATTCACTAATTAAGAAAATTATATTAAGAATTTTTAATATCTCACCATTTTATTTTATGTTGTTATATTTTTATTTTTTTACATATTTAAGATTTAACTCTTATTAGAATTTTAAAATAAAATTTTGAAGGAATTAGACTATGGTTCTTTTGAACTTTTTGATCTACATAATATTTATGATGTTCTGGAATTTTTTGAAAATTTTGAATTATTTTAATAAAATAATATATTTTAAATAATTTTAAATTCATATAAAGTTGCTTAAAATTAAAAATATTTACAAGAATGTAAAGTTAAATTATAAGAAAATTTTTTAAAATCCATTTCAAGTAGACTTATCTAAAAATTATCGGTTTGAGAAAAATCTTGATTTTTTCTAATCGTTAAAAAATTAGAAACGTATCAATAAATTTTTATTAACAGAAAATTTTAGATTTTTAAAATTTCAGCTTTATATTACTTATTATAAAATTAGTGAGGACTGATATAATATCGCTAAATTTCAAAAAGGACTCATTTTAAATATTTAAAATATACCGAGTGAAAGGTTACTATTTGACTTAATAATTTTGCCTACAGTTACTATGCAAAATACTGTGTGTATGAAATTTTCAAAAGATGCACAGTAACCAGGAATAAAAAATTCAAAAATATATAGTACTTTTATATTAAAATAATGGAATGCATAGTAAAATTTTTTCCTATAAATACCAAAGGATTTCTTCTTTAGAATTCACAATTTTAGATTAAGTTTTCTTAATATAGTAGTGCTAGTGAGATAGTGGTGGAAGTGAGAGAGATAAATAATTTTTTTTGGAAGAAGGTTCTGCTAAAATTCTAAGGTACGAATACCTCACTTTTATATTTTTTGGGTTATTTTCATATCGTTTTTAAAAATCTGTTATTATACTGAAAATAATATTATTTTAAGTTACTATTCTGCATAGTAATACTATTTTAATAGTAAATTACTATTTCAATAGTAAATTACTATTCAAATAGTAAATTACTATTTACTGTTACTATTTACCTTACTGTTACTATTTATCTTTGCTATTCACGTTTAACTATTTACCATTACTATTCACGATTTACTATTTACTATTACTATTTATGATTTACTATTTACTGTTACTATTCACGTTTTACTTTTTACTGTTACTATTTACTGTTACTATTCACTATTCACTATTCACTATTCAAAATTTACCATTTTTTATTTTAAGTTGTAATCTTAATTTTCATCTTGTAATTATATTAAAATAAAATTGGTATGTTTTAGAACTCGGAGACGAGACGCGCACGGATTTTTCAATAACGAATCGGTATACAAGAGGTAAGAGGGAGTGAGATAAGAATATAGTATGAAAGACATAAGAATAAAGGGAGGAGTCCCCTACTTCTTTTAAATTTAATAATATTATTATTTTAAAGTAATAACTTCTCAACTTAAAATTTATAATAAATTTAATATATTGTGTAACTTATTCTGAAATATCTATACATGGATCTGAATTATTATAATTTATACGGACTGGACTAAACCTATGCAAGGACTTAGATTTTTATATCCTATATGGATCGAACTAAACCTATGCAAGGACTTGGATTATTATGACCTGTCTAGACTGAACTATACCTATGCGAAGACTGGATATATGGACTTATATAGACCTGTGCGAGGAATAGACTATAAGGACTCAATCAAATCTACTAATTTAAATAACCATTAAAAATTTGAATTATATTTATAAGCGATATTTAGTTGATTTGACTTGATTATAATTAATTATATTTGATTTGGATTAATGATATTATGATTTATAATATTAGACTGTGATTAATAATATGCAATTATGATTGATGATATTTAATTGTGATTGATAAGATTACTATACTTGATTGTGGTTGATGAATGATTGATGACCTTGTGATATGAAGTTTGAGCATATAGCAAGCATGACGGAAAGTTAAAACTCAGTAAGAATTTTCTTACCTTACTCTTTAAATTTTTATTCCAAGAGAAAGTATTTTATAATTATTTTAGTCTTTTATTTCTTCTTAGAAATAATTTTTATTAACTTTATTTTTAATCTCTATAATAAACTAGTATTAGAAAGAAGCTATTTTATGAAAATCAGAGGTTGAGATAATTAATTCTTGAATTAAAGAAAATTTTTATAGTTTTAAGTATTCTTAGTTAATGATTTTAAATTATTTTCTTTAGAAATTAGAAGTTTAAAGTAAATTATTTTAGTTTTCCCCAACGAAATAACTAAAGAATATTTTGTGAAGATTTCAAAAACTCAATCTAGTTAAGATTCAAATTGAGAAAGATTATGTAAATATGTGAAGATTTTTAAGAGAAAGCTTTGAGATATTTAAGGCTTGGAAACTCAATTTTGGTAAGATCTGAATTTGAAGACTGTACTAAATTATTTCAGTATAACAGAAGTTCAAAGAAGAACTTATGGAAATGTACAGTTTATTGTGATGATTTTGTGAACCTTTATGGTATTTAATAATTGAGTTTCTAAAAGCCTTAACCAACTAAATATGCTAGTAGTTCATGCATCATGAATCATTAAAGAGAAATGAGATGTGATATTGCCTGGGGACGGATTATAGAAACCGAGGATACATTAGAGGAGGCTTAATTGCGAGCCTTGGGATGAGAGAGTGTGAAAGGGTGCTTCAGGTGACCTGGGGTCGCTCCCTAGTGTCGGGTACTTTCACAATAAAAACTTTCTTAGTCTGACTAGTCTCTAAGTGTTTCCACGCCAGTTGAGCTGTTCATATGCCATGAAGGCATTTATGTTATTATTATCCAGAATTTATGAAACAGTGTAAACTCCTGATTGGCCCAGTGCAAACTAAAACTTTAAGGCCCACATGCATAAACTGAATGAGATAGTAGCATAAGCATTACATAACATTCATGTGATTGTGACATTCTATATGGATGGTTATGAATGAAAATATAAGTGTTATGTATGTGGAAACCCTATATTCAAAATTGATTGTGATCTGTCCTGGACCGGGGTCAAGAGATCCGATCTCAAGCCAGTCACGAATAGTATGTCAATACTGTATAATAGACCGGATGTATGGGTATCCGATGTATGTATCTGTTGTCCTTGAGCGGAGAGAGCGGACTGGGCGTCCTGGAGATCCTTCACACCGACCTAACGCGTTGAAGTGGGCGAATGGTGGAGTCACCTGCAAAGATTCTCCGACGCTCAAGTCAGTAATATTCTAAGTAAGGAATGTATTCAGAAAGGAATCAGTTGTAAAAGAGCTGAAGAAGATCCTCCACTTCAATCATGAAGTGAGTTCATATACCTGATTGGCTCGATTAACGAGGACTCGTTGGTGGGGAACCACCAACTCCCATTAGCATTATTATATTGCGCACTTACCTGCATGATTGGGTCAAGTGGCTATTTTATATTGAGCATAGAGAATGTAGACTAGGATTAGGGAACAAGTTGACCATTCCCGTGAGCAGAATTTGGCTCGTAGTGCAGGGAATTATTGATCGATCCCTGTAGCAACAATCCTTGTCTTTTGCACAGTGACGTGTGTATTATCCAATGTCATGGTGTTATCCTGAACAACCGGTATAGGGAGAACGCCTGATACGGAATTACAATCCGGATGTATACCGATGACACCGGTTACACGTAGATGTCTTATCAAAGACGTTGAAATATGTATAGCAGATCGGATACCGGTATTGAGACCGGATCATATGTCCCCTAGCTTGTGTGAGGGACCGAATGGTTGTTCACATAAGCTACTCAACCTGCGAGAGGTCTTAATATCGGTAAGCTTACGTGTGTAACAGTTGCTTAGCATCTGTTGTCATTCGTAAAGAACCGTTCTAAAATTAATAGATCCGACCTGTTGGTGCGTTCACAACGGATTCAGACAAAGATTCGTTGCGTGTGAGAATTTGAAGAGTTTATTGGAATTGAAAGCTCTTGAAGTTCGTGTAACGGCTGTAAAGCGTGAATTGCGTTGCATGATTAGACATTAATGCTTTTAATCACGTGGGCAAGCAATTATTGCATCTGAGATGAAAATCTCATTAACCGTCGTTTTGGGCTTAATGGGCCTGAAGTTTTCGAAACTTTTGGGCCTAGTGGATAGCCCTTCGTTGAGTCGCTATCGTTTTGGCGCCCAAGAATTTGGAACGGTTGTGTCGTTTCGCTTGTGAACGAATGCGTTTTATCGAGAACGACACAACTTCAAGAGGGGGTAACCGAACCTCTTCGTTTCCTATAAAAGGAATACTTAGTGGTTTCTGGGTTCCACTTGCTTTTGTTTTCTCAACGAAACTCTGCAGAAATTTTACAAGGAAGT
Organism: Clitoria ternatea; assembly: GCA_037962975.1. Classification (NCBI taxonomy): domain Eukaryota; kingdom Viridiplantae; phylum Streptophyta; class Magnoliopsida; order Fabales; family Fabaceae; genus Clitoria; species Clitoria ternatea. Next base: position 282,268,615 of record CM075671.1, on the reverse strand, counting down.
TTGCTGCCTACATTGCGAGGGTTCCTTCGTTCCTCAAATTCATCACTGTCATTTGAGGTAATTATCTCTTCCTCGTTGCTCTAGTTTCGCTTTGGTTTGCTACTCTTAGTTATAGAAAGTAGGCTTCATCTAAAGGGGGGGGAATCAGTTTCCCTCAACCCTAATAGTCGTGGGGAAGAATCCTTGTAATTCTTCCTAAGACTGAATCGCGTCGCTCAGAAAGGGGATCTTACTCACTGCGGGAAGTGACCTTTCCCTTCTCAGAGTCGCCCTCTGATTGTAATTGCTTTTAAAATGCAGTGAGTAATGATTGCAACTTTCTGACGACATTTTATTTCTTATCGTAGATTAAGGAGTTCGGCCTAGATATTTCCAATGGCAACTGGAGAAGGATCTTCTGGAGATAGTGCCATTACGAAGACAGCTGAAGGTCTCTATAGCGTAGTTGCTTCAAGGCTGAATTGGGAAGAGGTTCAGGCTAAATGGCCTTTCTGCTGGGTGTCCAGTGAGTTTAAGGACTTGGCCTCCCGTCATGCGGATGAGGAGGGATCCCGGATTCAACCGAGGTTCACGCTGAGTTCAGATGAAGAGACGAAAAAGTGGTATAGGGTTTATGCACCACTTCCGACAGAGCGGATATGTCATGTCGTCCCTAATGACCGCTCTGTGTATATGTATGACTTCATTTTTCATTATCTGGGAGTTCGTTTTCCTCTAACCGAACTCCAGATGGGCGTCTTGAAGTTTCTGAACTGTGCACCCTCCCAACTTCATCCCAACGGTTGGGGCCTCATCCGAGCTTTGGAGGTTTTGGGTGAACATTTTAATTTCACGCCAACTATAGCGATGCTGTTCTACTACACTCAGGTAGTTCGAAGGGCAAACAAGCAGGGTGGAGTTGGTCTGGTGACTCTCCGGACTCTCTGTTCCTTTGTGAACTTTGAGTCTTATACGGATTCTGCCAAGGTTGATGGGAAGTCCTTCAAGACTTACTTCACTCGCATCTCCATTAAGAAGGGCAAACCAAAATTTTGGAAGGACGAAGAGGATGTTGACAAATTTCCCCTGAGTTGGACACACAAACATTTCCTCTTGAGCTCACACGCGTACTACACTGATCAATCCGATCTGTCTCGTGAAACGTCGAGAGTGTTGTTCGCACTTGAATCGCACACTACAGGTCGTCACGTCTTTTCGTGTAGGCGTTTGCTAAGTAGCTCAAGCGGAGTCCGGGAGGAATATTTGCGTACTTCTCGTTTTATTTCATCTTTCCTCCTTTACCAAATATATATAGAATATTTGTAGTTGCTGACATCTTGTGTTTGTTCATGTAGGTGAAATAGAAAAGGAAACTCCAGAAATGGATAAATTGAAGAAATTCAAGGCGGCTGGTAAATCCGTTACCCGTGAAAATGAAGTGAAGCCCAGGCCCTCAACCAAGGATCGTCCTGAGTTAATAATACTGACCTTGGATGCTGAAGGGGACGTTCCGTTGGTTGAGGGCGGTTCTTCTGCCGCTGATGAATCCACGGGCCATCCTCCAGTTTCTGAGAGGAGAAGAAAAATCAAGAATGACTCAGTGGGAGGCCCGTCCAAAAAGCGCAAAATTCCGGAGGATAAGCCTGTTGAAACCTCGGAAGCAGCTGGTGCTCCCTCTAGTCTTAATAAAGAAACTGCTGCTGGGGCTTCTGGGTCAAATCCGACCTCCTTCCCAACGACCTCGTTTCTCACCCCCTTCCTCTCCTACGAAGGTTCTACTCCAGCCACTCTTCCACCACCGATGTACAAACTCCGGCCTATGCTTAGCGTTAAAGAAATTGAAGAAGCGTGTGAGGCCGGAAGGTGGCAGCTAGCCGAACTTGCTGGAATGCTATCTTCCGTCAGCGAGTTGGCTAAGAACGTCAACAAGGTTGAGGAGCTGAGTGACAAATTAGAAGAGCTCAACCTTTCCTCAGAAAAAGACAAAGCCGCCATGAAGTTAATGGAAGATCGTCTTAACAAGTCTAAGGAGTTTGGGGATCTCATAACTAAAGAGAATCTCAAGCTCAAAGGCGATCTTAAAAACTTGGAAGGCAAAGTGGCAGAGAAGGAGGAAGAACTCCGTAGCAGCCAGGATAAAAATAAGGCTGACGCTGAGGAGTGGTCTCAAAGGGAGAAGAAGCTCCTTCTTGAAATAGAGGGACTGAAGGCTAGGAAAGCGGAGTCCGAAGTATCTAGTGAGGAGCTGTCCAAGTTGCGGGGAGAATTGGCTACAGCAAAAGCTGAGAGAGAAGAAGCTGTTGACATATGCAGCCAGGCTGTTGAAGAGTCCTTCGGCCTAGCCATACGCCAAGTCTTCTACCGCAACCCCACTGCGAAACTTAACCTTTATGGGATGGATCCGTACTATGAATTCCATGGGGGAAAGTTAGTCGCAGTGGTGGATGGTCGTCACGAAGATCCACCGACGTCCTTGTATGGTTTGGCTCCTCTTCCTGAGGGTCAATCCATGGGACCTGATTACGTCTTTCCTGCGTCTGAGGTTCCCTCTTCTGAAGAAAGGGCTGAGGCTCCTGGAGGTGAGACTCCTGCGGAGGTTCTAAAGGAAGGAGCACAAGAGCCCAGTGCTGAGGAGGCACAAAAAACTGAAGAACAGATTCCTCCTCCGTAGTTTTGTTTTCATTTACATGTATAGTTGTGTACCGGGATCAACTCCGGATTTTGAACTATTGTATGTAATTTCATTTCAATGAATGAGTTTTGATTGAAGAAATTTATCTTCGTCGTTTCATGTATATATAAATCGTTACTAATCCGTTCTGTATAATTAATCTTAAGGCCGGATTGAAATAATAGCCTCGGAAGATTAAACAACAAATAAAATTTAGAACGGATAAATATATACATGTCCCCAAGTGCGTATTAAGAAGAAGGTGCCTGTATCTGGGGCATGATCCTTAATTCTTTTGGGGAAAGATGGGTCGATCCGCTGTTTAGCAAAGTAGTGTAACAGGACGGATGACTGCTTCTAATCCGTAATACTCTTACAGGAGATGATAATATTGTTCCAAGTTTAGGGAACTGCAAGGAAGTGGTGTTTGAGTCCTTTATCATAAGGATGATGATGGGAGTTTTTTCTACGCCAGGAGTTACGTCGTTGTATCACAGAATAGGTGATAAAGAGTATCCGTCCTGGGAGAATACCACTTGAAAGCGAAAGTGCGGACTGACTTTCGGAATTTTCCATCATAAAGATGATTATGAGTATTGATCATGTCAGGTGTTTTATCATCAAATCACTTCATAAGTGATTGAGATCATCCGTCCTGGGGAGGTGTACAGCCCCAGAAGTTATAACATCGGATCACATAATCATCCGTCCTTTAGGTGTGTACGGCGCCAGGAGTTACATCGTCATATCACAGAATAGGTGATTGAGATCATCCGTCCTGGGCAGGTACACCATGTCAAGGAGTTACATCGTCAGATCACATAATGGGTGATTGAGATTGTCCGTTCTGGAAAAGTACACAACACCAAGAGTTGCATCGTCAGATCACAGATTAGGTGATTTAGATAATCCGTCCTGGAGACATTTTTCAATTGTAGGAGTACGGATTTAGTGAATACTTCTCAGAATGATGATGAGAATTATTCATACCAGGAGTTACATCGTCGAATCACTGAATAGGTGATTGAGATCATCCGTCCTGGAATGATTATTGGAGTTCTTCGTACCAGGAGTTACATTATCGAATCACTGAATAAGTGATTGAGATCATCCGTCCTGGTGAATTTTTTCCAATCATGGGAGTGCGGATTAGGCAATTTTCGCATCCATCCGAAATCCGAGTATTACCTCTACTAGCCCCCTAGCTGATGTGAGGAAGCAGTTGTCTTGCTCATATGAGCTATATTGATCATAGCACGTTTGGATTTTGGAATTGCACCGAAGTGTAAATATCCGCTCTGGGAACTATGTTCCGTAGTGATGAAATTTTAAGGGCGGATTCGACAATGGGAATATCAGAAGTTTATCGAATTTCGCAACCCTTGGTATTCGGGTAATGGTGGCCACGTTTCTAATGATTGGACATTTAATGCCTTAATTCACGTGGGCGAGCCATTATTGCGTTAAGTGCGCATGTCTTAGTAACTGTCACGCATAGTCTTGTTGGGCCTAGTATTTGGTTTTAATAGGCCCATTTCGATGGCTCTGTGACAAAACGATGGCATTTTCGCGCCTTGATGTACTAAACGACAATTTTGGTCCACTAAACGGGGAGTCGTTTGGGGGTAAACGACAGGTTGTGTTTAGTGGGTATTTGAAAAATTTTTGTGCCCTGATATAGGCATATTTGGCAATCTCAGTTACCATTTCTTCTTGCTTCCTTGATGAACCTCTGCAAAAGTTCCAAGAAGTTCTTCGTGTCCGCCTCTGTGAATTTCAATTCACTATCCTTAGGTAACCACTTTCCCTTCGTTTTTTGTATCTCTTTTCAATATTTGAGAATGGCTAGGAAGGGTGTTAGCTTCAGTGGCGTTAGCCCTAGAGGAAGAGGAGGAAGGGCTTTGGCTCAAAACCCTAATGTTCGTGGTGGGAGGATCCCAGTGATCTTCCAGTCGAGGCCACAGTATACAGGGGGGGAGGAGTCACAATATCAAAGGCGAAGGGTGATTATACCCTCTTCAGAGTCTTCCTCTTCCAGTGAGAGTGTCGAAAGTGGGGATTTGTATCTCTCTGATGATGTGAAATTTTATCACAGCATCAAAGCTTTCACAATGGTGACAAAGAAAGCTACTGGGAGGAAATCGTCCGAAGGGGAATCTCCTTCTGAGAAGTATATCTTGAAGACCCAATCCGGCCTATGCAATGTGGTTGCACACCGGATAGACTGGGTAAAATTCCAACAGAAACGCCCATTCAGCTGGGTGGCTGAGGAGTTTCGTGAAACACCGTCCGTCCACGCTCGGGAGGACGAAGGGGAGCTGGAGCCGTGGTTTACGGTTTGGAAGAAGGACAAATACAAATGGTGTTTTAAGGTGCTCGCTCCCCTTCCATCAGAACGGATATGTCATACACCGGACGAGAGGTCCTTGTTCATGTATGATTTTTTATTTCTGAACTTGGGCGTGCGTTTCCCCTTGACGAAGTTTGAGATGGGAGTCCTGAGATTCCTGGACTGTGCCCCCTCGCAACTTCACCCTAATGGATGGGGATTGGTCCGCTCTCTTGAAGTGCTTGGGGAGCACTTCAACTTTAAACTGACGGTGGCCATGCTTTTCTACTTCACTCAAGTGGTCCGTCGTGCGAATAAGGAGAAAGGAGGAGTGAGCTTGATATCCCTCCGGACTATCTCCAAGATCATCAACTTCGAGGCGTACAATGACTCCGCCAAAGTTGATGGGCGTTCATTCAAATCTTATTATACGAAGATCAACGTCCATCCGAATGAACCAATTTTTTGGTTAACAGAAGATGGGATTCCAAAATTCCCAGTGACTTGGACGCACGAACATTTTTTGTTGACCTCTCAAGCGTATTATACCGATGAGGACGAACTGAGCCCAACCTCGATCTCTGTTCTTTCGGCTCTGCAGTCCTACACAGCCTCGCACCAATTTTTCTCCTGCAGGCGTTTGTTAGGACCAAAGTCTACTTGCGAGGAGTATTTACGTAATTTCCCTGCCATTCTTCATGCGTTATTATGTCATTTGCCTTGAAAATTTTACGTCTTTGATTGTGTCTTTTGATTTTGCAGGAGAAATTCAGAGCGAGTCACCAGAGATGAATAGGTTAAAAGGACTCAAGGCCAGAGAGACTTCCGTTGCGGCTGAAAATGACATTCAGGCAAAGCGGAATTCAAAGAAGGCCACTGCTGAGACAATAATATTAACTTCATCTGCTGGTGACGACATTCCTCTGATCGAGGGCGGATCTGAGAAGGTTGTTGAGAAAAAGAAGAGGGCAAAGCGTGACCCCTCGAAGATCTCAGACCGCCAATCCTCGCCCAAAAAACCAAAAACTTCAAGAGGGGTTACTGAACCAGAGCCCTCTAAGGAGAGGAGAGCGGAAGAACCCACTCCGGATGCCCCCGGTAGTGTAATCACTTATGGGGTGAAGCCAATAACAACTTATTTCGCACCCAAAGCCCCTTGCCCTCTTGAAGGTAGTTCCGGTCTTGTTCAACATCCGGTGTATGAGGGCTCTGTTCCTAAATCTTCACCCAAGGTGAAGCCCTCGTTGAAGAGTGATGAAATGATCAGAGCTTGCGACGACGGACAGAAGCACTTGGCTGAGTTATCCGGGCTCCTCAAGTCGGTTCGTGAGCTCACAGAAGAGAACGAGAGGCTCACCTCAATGGTTGGCAAGGACAAGGCAATCATCCTCCAATTAGAAGGAAAATTAGAAGCTTCCAGAGAAGAAATTCAGAAGAAGGATGAAGAAATTGCCAAGCTGAAGAACCTTGCCAAGGAGCTGGAGGGTCAAGTTCTTGATCAAAAGAAAATCAATGCTGACCTCCATGCCAACCTTTGTGTTGAAAAGGAACGCTCTTCGAAGCTAGAAGAGGGGTTGAAGGAGGCTAAGGTCGTCCATTCTCGAGGAGTGGATGATTGGTCACGTAAGGAAAAGGAGTTGTTCTTAAAGTTGGCGGATTCGACCGACGAAGTCAAGACCCTGAAAGCAGACTTAGACGATGCTGTAAATATGTGTGATCAAGCAGTCAAGGAGGCTTTCGGGTTGGCAGTTCGTCAAGTGCTATACCGGAATCCCAAGGTGTCAATTAATCTGAATGACATTGATCCGTTCTATGAGTTTCACCAAGGGAAACTGGTGGCCGTCGTTGATAACCGTCATGAGAGTCCGCCTAACACTCCTTATAAGTTTGCTCCTTTACCTAAAGGTCAATCAATGGGACCTTCCCTCCTGAAGCCCATAAGTACAGGATCAAGCTCTCGCACCGAAGAAGGCAAGACCGGAGGCAAAGGCGAAGGGAAGGAAGGAGACTCAAGCCAGAGAAAGTAGGGCCTTCCTTGTTTTCCCTTTTTCATTTTATTGATTCAAATTCGCTGTGTTCCGGGATCAGCTCCGGATTATTACACGAATTGTAATTCTCATTAAATCAATAAAAAAGTTTTTTACCTCCATTCTTGTTTAGTGAAAAACAACTTTAATAGAGGGATTGCATGTGTATTGTATCATTCCGGATTTAAGTAATGAAGATCCGATTGTGAAACAAAATCTACATACCGGACTTACACATGCAAGATGAATTTCATAATAAGATCACCACTTGTGAGGGAACACATCATCGTCACCAGAACGGCTGAAGGGGAATGATTGTGAGATCGTTTAGGTGAGAGTTCATTCCTCAAGATATTCGTTAAATCGTTTATGCTGTCCCCCAGTTTCATTGGGTGATTATTCACTTTGAATAAACTCTGAGTGAGATTTTCTCGTGAGAGCTTTTAAGAGTGAGGATTAAAATAGAATTTCCTCTTCAAATATTTCCGACCGAGAGATTTCGGGTGAATATGCCTTAAATTGTGGCGTACCCGAGTGGATTGTTTGTGTCGGAGTTTATGAGTCAGGTCTCAATTGAAGAATTGATGACTCAGAATATATCAAACTTCCAAATAAAGAACTTCATAAGAGAGTATTAATATAGAGTTCAGTACAACTTACTTGTTGTGTTTGGAGTTCGGTTTGATCCTACTGTCCATGTCATATTTGGCGTTCGGTTTAATCCTACTAGCCGTTCTTCTTCACCGACGTTCGATTAATCCTACTAGTCGTACTCAGAGTTCGGTTTAATCCTACAATCTGAGCCTTCAACACGGGGTTCAGATCAGGGCTAATCCTGAACCTACTGCGCCCGTTACTTGGGGTTCAGCGTGGTCTTGAAGAAGAACCAGCTTACTGCGCCCAAGCCTTCGCACGGGGTTCGGTTTGTGGCCTTGAAAGAGGACCAGCCCTACAACCCATGTAGTCTTCGAATGGGGTTCGGTTTGTGGCCTTGAAAGAGGACCAGCCCTACAACCCATGTAGTCTTCGAATGGGGTTCGGTTTGTGGCCTTGAAGAAGGACCAGCCCTACAACCCATGTAGTCTTCGAATGGGGTTCGGTTTGTGGCCTTGAAGAAGGACCAGCCCTACAACCCATGTAGTCTTCGAATGGGGTTCGGTTTGTGGCCTTGAAAAAGGACCAGCCCTACAACCCATGCCCTGAGGTTCGGTTTAATCCTACAACTCAGGTCTTCACCGACGTTCGGTTAATCCTACTAGTCATACTCAGAGTTCGGTTTAATCCTACAATCCGAGCCTTCACCGGTGTTCAGCCAAACTTACTAACCGTACCCAGAGTTCGGTTTAATCCTACAATCCGGGCCTTCAATCAATTAAACACACTCAAGGAGTTACATCGTCAATTACAAAATGGGTAATTGAGATCATCCGTCCTGAGCATGCTCTTGTGCGTTGCGCATATTCGAGGAGTTACATCGTCAACTACAGAATAAGTAGCTGAGACCATCCGTCCTGAATATGTTTCTGTACACCGGATAAGCTGAAAATCACAGCATAAGAAAAACTCGAAAGAGTTAAATCGTTGTGAGAGATTCTTATTAAATCAAAAATAAGAATTACAATGAGAGCGTAGCTGTGAAAATAAATTCTCCAGTATTCAATCCAAGATAAGGATAGGAGAGTGTAGATTGTTCCAACAGCTAGCTATAATAGATGCGCAAGTTTTGGGTGTTCCACTTATTTCGGATTGGAGTGCCATCAAGGTTTTCAAGGCGGTAAGAGCCTTTGCCAGTGACCTCGGATACCCTGTATGGGCCTTCCCAGTTTGGGGCTAATTTGCCTTGATGAGCGAATTTGTTCCCTATACTTGCTTTCCTCAAAACCAAATCTCCAACGTTGAAAGTCCTTGATTGGACTCGTTTGTTGTACCGGAGAGCAACTTTGGCTTTGATGGCTTGATCTCTGATAAAAGCGTCTTCTCTGAGTTCTTGTATGACATCCATTTCGGATGCCAAATTAGCATTGTTGGTTTCTTCAGAGAAGTACTTAACCCTTGTGGACGCAATCTGCAGTTCCACAGGTATCATTGCCTTGACCCCGTATGTTAGGCGATATGGGGATTCATTGGTGGATGAATGAGGCGTTGTCCGATATGCCCATAGGACATGACACAGCTGGTCTGTCCATCCGCCCTTGGCTTCACCAAGGCGTTTCTTTAGTCCCTTCAGCACCTCCCTATTGGCCACTTCAGCTTGACCATTAGTTTGGGGATGTTCGACGGATGAGAATATTTGGGTTATTCCTAACCCTTCAAGCAAATCTGTAAATTTTCTATCCGTGAACCGGGTGCCATTGTCAGTGACAATTCATGCTGGGACCCCGAACCGTGTTATGATGTTTTCATACATGAAACGACGAGTTCGGGCTGAAGTGATATGCACCACCGGCTCTGCTTCTATCCACTTGGTGAAATAATCGACCCCTACAATGAGATATTTGATACCCCCAGGAGCAGTTGGAAAAGGGCCCAGAATATCCAATCCCCATTGGTAGAAGGGCCATGGAACAGCGGATGTAAAGAGTTCTTCCGCCGGTGTGTGGTGAAGGTTAGAGAATTTTTGGCAAGCGTCGCATTTTTTGACGAAGTCAATGGAGTCTTGCTTCATTGTGGGCCACCAATATCCAGCTCTGAGGATTTTTCGCATTAAGCTTCTTCCTCCGGCGTGGTGTCCACATTGTCCTCCATGCACTTCCTCCATTACATCTTGCACCTCATCCTCTTTGAGACAAATCAAATAGGGCACAGAGAGTGCCCTTCTGTAAAGATTACCATCAATCATAGTGAAATATGGCAATTCTCTCCTTAGCCTCGTCTTTTCCTTCTCATCTGTAGGTAGTTGTCCATCAGCCAAATAACGGATGTAAGGAGTCATCCATGTATCTCCGTAAAGGGAGTTAGTCATTATGGCGTTTAGAGAAGGGAAAAGAGGAATGCTGGGCGACGTTAGCGTGCTTTGAACCAGCGTAGTGGTGCTACCTGGTCGTTTAGTGCTTGCTAACCTGGAGAGTATATCTGCTCTCGTATTCTCTTCACGTGGAACATGCTTGAATTCCACCTTTGAGAATTTCTCAGTCAACTCCTTGACACAGTTCAAGTATAATTGGAGTTGAGGTTCGCGAGCTTGATAATCTCCTAAGATCTGCGAAATCACCAGCTGTGAATCGCTGCAGAATGTCACCTCAGAAGCTCCGATGTCAATCGTAGCTCTTAGCCTGGCCAAGCAAGCTTCGTATTCAGCTTGGTTGTTGGATGTTTTGAAATTGAAACGAAGGGAGATCTCCAGGTGTACTCCGTCGTCACTTTCTAGAACTACACCCGCTCCAGAGCCTCTTTGGTTTGATGAACCATCAACGTAAATGGTCCAATGGACTCGAGGGTAATCTGGATCAGTCCCTGTCATTTCCACAATAAAGTCAGCCAGGACTTGAGCTTTAATAGCGCTGCGGGGTTCGTAGGATATATCAAACTCAGAGAGTTCAATAGACCATTTGATCATCCTCCCAGCGAGATCGGGCTTGATTAAGACAGAACGGAGTGGTAAATCCGTTCTCACTATGATTGGATGGGCATGAAAGTACGGACGCAACCGTCGTGAGGCCCAAACAACAGCGAGGGCGGCCTTTTCAATTTTCTGATACCGGATCTCAGCACCTTGCAAGGTCTTGCTAGTGAAATAGACCGGTCTTTGTCCCTCAGGAGTTTCTTTTATCAAGGCAACGCCCAAAGCTTCATCTGAAATAGCCAAGTACAAAATGAGTGTGTCTTCGGGGTCAGGCTTTGTGAGAATGGGAGGTTTGGACAACACCTCCTTAAGCTCTTGGAAAGCTTTTTCTTGTTCCTGTCCCCACTCGAATTTCTTGGACTTTTTCAGTATTTTGTACAGGGGGAGCGACCTGTGAGCCATCTTCGGTATGAATCGTGCCAAAGCTGCTACTTTGCCATTCAGGGATTGGACTTCTTTAAGATTCTTAGGACTCTGCATGTCTAGAATCGTTTGGCACTTCCCTGGGTTGGCTTCAATACCACGTTGAGTTAACATGAAACCCAAAAACTTCCCAGCAGGGACAGCAAATGTGCACTTTATTGGGTTCAGCCTCATGTTGAATTGTCTCAAACGGGTGAATACTTGGCGTAGGTCCTCAATATGATTGCCACCAACCGGTGTGTTTGCTATTATGTCGTCAATATATACTTCAACAAGTTTGGTGTGCATACCTTCGAAAACCTTGTTGATCATGCGCTGATATGTCGCCCCAGCGTTTTTCAGGCCAAAGGGCATGACTGTATAGCAAAAGACACCACGATCATTTATGAAAGCTGTCTTCTCTTGATCCTCTTCGCACATCGGAATTTGGTTGTAACCAGAATAAGCGTCCATGAAGCTCAGGTATTGATAACCAGAGGAATCATCCACCATCCGATCTATATTAGGAAGAGGATAAGGGTCTTTTGGACAGCAGCGGTTGAGGTCCACGTAGTCAACGCACATTCTCCATTTACCATTGGATTTAGGGACCATCACCACATTTGACAGCCAAGAGGAATATCGGATTTCCCTGATAAATCCGGCCTTCAGCAACTCCTCAGTTTGCTGGCAAGCTGCCTTCTGTTTCTCTGGGCCCAATCGTCTTTTCTTTTGGGCCACAGGTTTCGTCTCTGGGTAGACGGATAGTTTATGACAGCAGAATTCAGGGTCTATGCCTGGCATATCGGCTGCAGTCCATGCGAAGAGGTCTTTAAACTCTTGCAAGAGAGCCAGCAGTCGCTGCTCTATTTTGGTATCTAGCTTGTCATTGATATGGGTGATCTTTTCTGGAGAATCTCCCAAAACGATGTCCCTGGAACTTTCATCCGGTGTGGGCTTTGATGGGTTGAACGGATCAATATTCAAATCCGCTCTAGGGTCCAGGTCGACAAGGCTTACAGATCCAGCCGATGTTCCAGCATCATTGAGTTTCCTCTTTTTATTGGAGGCGTCCAGCTTTGTCATGTTGAGGCTGAGGTTATAGCAGTACCTAGCCATCTCTTGATCACCCCGGATTGATGAAATAGCATTGTCCTTATCAATGAACTTGATAAGGAGATGTGGGGTTGACACAACTGCCTCCATCGCATTTAGTGTAGGGCGGCCTATGATGCCGTTAAATGGTGATTTGACATCAATCACCAGCACTCGGGATTTAACCGTCCTGGCTCCTGGCTCGCCTTCAAACGAGATAAGGGTGTCAAGATACCCTTTAGTTGGTTGCTTTGCGCCATTGAAAGCTGTTAGATCCTGCGTGTAAGGCTGTAAGTCTGAGTCTTTAAAACCCATTCTTTCAAAGCAATTATAGAAAATAACATCGCAGGAACTTCCCTGGTCAACAAGGATTCTTCGGACGTCCTTGTTGGCGATCACAGCAGTGATGACTACAGCATCGTCACCACCAGGAATGGTTGGGCCAAAATCCTCGTCAGAGAAAGAAATTATGGGAGCTTCAATCCCACCTCTGTAAGGGCGATTGTCTTTGACTTTCCCTTGCACAGATAGAATCATTCTGTGATGATTCTTACGGGCTGTAATTGAAGCTCCTCCTCCAGCGAACCCTCCAGCAATCATGTCAATAACTTCACGTCGGCCCTGACGTTGTTGCTGGGGCATGCTGTCTTTCTGTGCTGCGTTATCAGCCATCACACCTTTTTGCTTTTCTGCAGCAGAGAACTTTCGAACCGGACTGGGGTTATTGTCATCCCCATCGTCTGGATCTCTTTCTCTTTTCTCATTCCGTTCTGCCCTGTCAAAGGATTTTTCTTTGAACAGGTATTGCTTCAACTTGCCTTCTCTAATTAGCGTCTCAACCGCGTTCTTTAGAGCTTGGCATTCATCAGTTGAATGACCATTTTGTTCATGAAAATCACAGTACTTACGTGAATTTCCTGGTCTTTTCATAGGGGCTGGTCTTCTGATACCATATGTGCTGAGCATTGGCCATCCGACCTCTCTTAAAATCTGAGACGGCCTGGCAGACAATTGTGCATAATGGCTGAAGGAATTGACGTGCCTTTCTCGAGGTCGAGGAGGGTGGTTATTAACCTTAGGATTTGTAAATGGCCTCTCCATGTGTTCTGACCTCGTCTTCTCCTTACCCTTCTGGGTTTGAGGAAGTGGTGCTGGGGGCTTTTTCTTTGCAGCTATTGCCTCTAAATGCATCTCTATACTCACGTATTTTGAGGCTTTCTTTCTGAACTCCTCAAAAGTTGTTAGAGGGCTCTTTGCTAATGAAAGAGCGAAAGCTGAACTCGGCTGCAATGCCTCAATAACAATATGTAGCTTGATAGATTCTGTGAGGTTAGGAACCAGGGCTGCTTCCTTGTAAAACCTCTTCAAAAAATCTTTTAAGCCCTCTGTTTCACCTTGCTTAATTTGAGCTAAGGTATGGGACGTTTTGGGCACGTCTCTGGAGATGACAAAGTGGGTTTCAAAGGCAGCTGCCATTTCCGTCCAAGAATCTATGGATCCAGAAGGCAGGCCTTTAAACCACCCGAGGGCCTCCTCAGACAATGTACGAGGGAACATTCAGCACATCACGTCTTCATCAGCCCCCAAGTACATGGCTTCAAACACATAAGCATCAAGGTGCTTAGTTGGATCAGTTTCACCATTATACTTTCCGATGGAAAGTGGTTGAGTAGTCTGAAGGTGCTTGGGGATGCTGATGCTCATAAGTCTCCTTGAAAAAGGAACTTTCAGATTGTAAGACAATGGGGGTACTGTTGTTGAATCTCTCTTCCTTCGGGAAGCTGCATCCTTAGAATCGCGAGTCTGTTCTCCCCCCTCAAACGTAGGGATATTTGAGTACTGAAGAGTGGTGGACTTTTCACCATCAGTCGTGTGGGGAGTGTTTCGCGTGCGAGATGATTCTTTATCCTCGCTTTGCCTTTTTTCCCTTCGCAATTCAGCGAGTTCCCTCTGAAGTTGTTTGATCAACTCATCACGAGGATCAGGATCAGACACTGTTACTATCTTCTTTGAGCTGCCCCCATGAGAATCAAAGTTGAGTTTTCTGAAGGCGTTAGGATTGGTTCTGCCTTCAGCTTGATTCTCCATGAAGTCTTATGCTTCGCCCTCCATTCTGGATTACCTGCCCTGTCAAAGGATATGGGAATAACTTTATCGTGTCCCACTGGGCGTGCCAATGATCTGTCCTGGACCGGGGTCAAGAGATCCGATCTCAAGCCAATCACGAATAGTATGTCAATACTGTATAATAGACCGGATGTATGGGTATCCGATGTATGTATCCGTTGTCCTTGAGCGGAGAGAGCGGACTGGGCGTCCTGGAGATCCTTCACACCGACCTAACGCGTTGAAGTGGGCGAATGGTGGAGTCACCTGCAAAGATTCTCCGACGCTCAAGTCAGTAATATTCCAAGTAAGGAATGTATTTAGAAAGGAATCAGTTGTAAAAGAGCTGAAGAAGATCCTCCACTTCAATCATGAAGTGAGTTCATATATCTGATTGGCTCGATTAACGAGGACTCGTTGGTGGGGAACCACCAACTCCCATTAGCATTATTATATTGCGCACTTACCTGCATGATTGGGTCAAGTGGCTATTTTATATTGAGCATAGAGAATGTAGACTAGGATTAGGGAACAAGTTGACCATTCCCGTGAGCAAAATTTGGCTCGTAGTGCAGGGAATTATTGATCGATCCCTGTAGCAACAATCCTTGTCTTTTGCACAGTGACGTGTGTATTATTCGATGTCATGGTGTTATCCTGAACAACCGGTATAGGGAGAACGCCTGATACGGAATTACAATCCGGATGTATACCGATGACACCGGTTACACGTAGATGTCTTATCAAAGACGTTGAAATATGTATAGCAGATCGGATACCGGTATTGAGACCGGATCAGATTGTATATGAGATTATGACTGATATTACTATATTAGTTTGTGAAAACCCTTATGCTTATGTCTTATCTGTAATATATTATATTTTGTTTCTCACTCCTTCTTGTTTGAATTTTTGTGTCCAAAATATATGTTATATGATATATAGCTAGCAGTCCAAGATGAAAGGATATATAATTACAAGAGGATAAAGTGGTCTCATCCTCAATCGATTAGATGAAGAGATATGACAAGAGTAGGATTTAAAAACTCGATGGTTCAAGGACTAGGAAATGATTGTTCACATTTGTAGTAGAGGTATAATTTAGTTTTATTTTGCCTTATTACAATATCAAGTAGATAATTGTAACAAGGTAAAGGTTAAACTTTGATAAACTCTTTCATTCGGATATAATATTGTAATGATTTATCACTTATGATTTCTATAAATTAATTTGTCATTATGGACAAATATTGAAAGACAATTTTTTTTTACTTTCAATATTCAAAGAAAATCAGATGTATATATGTCCTTGTATACACGAGATAAAGAGTGATAAATATGTATATCTTTCTAAAAGTTTTTTTTAAAAGTAAGAAGAATACATATATTTCTCGTAATACATATATCTCTCGTGTATATAAGGGGGTATTACAATTTTTCCCCTGAATGCTAGTAATTTGGAGGTTAGGTAGAAGCCTGGGGTAAGCTAGGCCTCTAATAGGAAGCATATAATGGGGACCAATTTTCTTAATGGCCTTGACTCTCACAAGCTCGCCAATATTAGAAAGCTCTGCCTAAATACTTTAATCTCAATACTAAGGTTTATGCCTAAATGGTAGGAAATGGGTGTCAAGAGACCATCAATGGTTATGGCTCCCGAAGAGGCCTTATCGATCTTTTCAATTTGTTTGGATAATAAATAGCTAGAATCAACAACGTTTTTCTCTAACATACAATAGAGAACATACAACTCAGTAGCACATCGCACCATAACTGTCACCCCTACTAAACATAATGTGTGCCATTAGTCTAAGCACATATTTAAAAATAGGGTTAAAGATTGGGGAGGCCTTCATAGTGGAAGGGTCATAACAATCCTCCTAGGTCAACTTATGCCATAGGGATATCCCCTTGAAACTTTTAAAGTTAGAAGTGTCACCCCCAACAAGGAACCAAAAATTTCAAAAAACTGACTTTAAGGCATCAAGTGCTCCTCATTATTCAGTCCAAAATGAACTTCATGTTTTTATCCCTGTGCAAACCCCATTTAATAAAACAAGAGCTAAGAAACTTGATGGTATACCTCTTATAGGTATCCTTAAGATTATAAATATTGCCCACATCACCCTTTTAAGAAGCCATTTGAACTGGTCTGTAGCTCCACTGGGATCATTGCCTCAACCCCGTAGGTTAGCCGGTATGGGGATTCATTAGTGGAAGAATGTGGTGTAGTACGGTATGCCCACAGAACATGACATAATTGATCAGTCCAACCTCCCTTCGCTTCTCCAAGACGCTTCTTCAACCCCTTCAGTACCT
This sequence comes from Clitoria ternatea, assembly GCA_037962975.1. Classification (NCBI taxonomy): domain Eukaryota; kingdom Viridiplantae; phylum Streptophyta; class Magnoliopsida; order Fabales; family Fabaceae; genus Clitoria; species Clitoria ternatea. The sequence goes on along the minus strand of CM075671.1, from coordinate 282,252,125 downwards.
CTCGATTGGCTACTTTAGCTTGACCATTCGTTTGGGGGTGCTCCACAGATGAAAATATTTAGACTATCCCTAGTCCTTTAAGCAAGTCAGTGAACTTCTTATCTGTGAACTGGGTGCCATTGTCAGTCACAATCCATCCTGGGACACCGAATCGAGCTATGATGTTTTCATATACAAAACGCCTTGTCTGCGCAGAAGTAATATGCACTACTGGCTCAGCCTCAATCCACTTGGTTAAGTAATCTACCCCTACAATTAGATATTTGATACCTCCTGAAGCAGTAGGGAACGGACCCAAGATGTTGAGGCCCCACTGGTAGAACGGCCAAGGCACGACGGATGAAGCGAGTTCTTGGGCTGGTGTATGATGGAGATTGGAGAACCTTTGACAAGCATCACACTTCTTCACAAAATTTGCTGAATCTTGCTTCACAGTGGGCCACCAATAACCAGCCCTGAGGATTTTTCTCATTAAGCTCTGACCTCCAACATGGTGCCCACACTGCCCCTCATGTACTTCTTCCATCACTGCTTGTACTTCATCCTCTCTCAAACAAAGAAGGTATGGAATTGAAAACCCCCTTTTGTAAAGCACACCATCAACCATGGTGAAATAAGGTAGCTCCATTTTTACTCGTCTCCTCCCCTTCTCATCAGTAGGGAGTTGTCCATCAGCCAGATAACGGATGTAAGGGATGACCCAAGAATTCTCATAAGGATAATTGACCATTATGTCGTTCAGAGAGGGAAACAGAGGGATGCTTGGTGATGTCAATGTGCTCTGAACCACCGTCATCGTGCTGCCAGGATGTTTCGTACTTACAACCCTTGATAAGATATCCACTCTGGTGTTTTCCTCTCTTGGCACATGCTTGAATTCTAGAACGTCGAACCTCCCTTTCAATTCATTCATACAATTCAAGTATAGCTGAAGTTGTGGTTCTCTGACCTGATATTCCCTCTGGATTTACGAGATCACCAGTTGTGAATCGCTACACAGTGTAACTGCTGACACTCTGATGTCAATCGCCACTCGGAGGCCGGCCAAGCATGCTTCATACTCAGCTTGATTGTTGGAGGTCTTGAAATTGAACCGGAGGGAAATCTCCAGGTGCACACCGTCATCACTTTCCACTACGACCCCGGCTCCACAACCTTTACTATATGACGACCCATCCATATAAATGGTCCAATGCACTCGAGGTGTGGCTGGATCTGACCCTGTCATCTCCACTATAAAATCTGTCAATACTTGCGCCTTAATGGCTCCTCGAGGCTCATAAGACATTTCAAACTCAGAAAGCTCGATAGACCATTTGATCATCCTTCCAGTGAGATCTGGCTTGCTAAGCACTGAGCAGAGTGGCAAATCCATTCTCACAAGAACTGGGTGTACATGAAAATACGGCCTCAACCGTCAGGAAGCCCATGCAACTGCTAGAGCGGCCTTCTCTATCTTTTGATACCTTCCTTCCGCCCCCTGAAACGTCTTGCTGGTAAAGTACACCGGTCTCTGGCTCTCTGGGGTTTCTTTAACCAGTGCTACACCTAAGGCCTCATCAGATATCGCCAAGTATAAAATCAGAGTCTCACCAGGGTCAGGCTTTACTAATATTGGTGGACTTGAAAGTACGGCCTTGAGCCGCTGGAAAGCTTGTTCCTGTTCTTCTCCCTATTCAAAACTCTTGTGTTTCTTTAATGCTTTATACAGGGGAAGGGATCTATGCGCCATCTTGGGCATGAATCGAGCTAAAGCGGCCACCTTTCCATTCAATGATTGAACCTCCCTTAGATTCTTTGGGCTCTGCATATCCAGTATGGCTCGACACTTTCCAGGGTTGGCCTCAATACCCCGTTGGGTCAACATGAAACCCAGGAATTTCCCCGCTGGGACTGCAAAAGTGCACTTTAGTGGGTTTAGCCTCATATTTTATCATCGCAGCCTAGTAAACACTTGGTGCAGGTCTTCGATGTGATCTCCTCCAGCAGGAGTCTTTGCAATGATGTCATCGATGTATACTTCCACCAGCTTAGTATGCATTCCTTCAAATACTTGATTGATCATGCACTGGTAGGTAGTACCGGTGTTCTTCAATCCAAATGGCATAACAGTGTAGCAGAAAACACCACAGTCATTGACAAAGGTTGTTTTTTCTTGATCTCCTTCCCAAATCGGAATCTGATTGTACCCAGAATAAGCATCCATGAAACTGAGGTACTGATAACCAGATGAATCATCTACCATACGATCAATGTTTGGTAGAGGATATGGATCCTTGGGGCAACACCGGTTAAGATCCACATAATCTGTGCACATCTTCCACTTGCCATTAGCTTTCTGCACCATCACTACGTTGGAAAGCCAAGATGAATAACGAATCTCCTTTATAAAACCAGCTTTCAACAGTTCCTCTGTTTGCTCACACGCTGCCTTTTATTTCTCCGGTCCCAACCTCCTCTTTTTCTGGGCCACCGGTCTCATTTCTGGGTAAACAACAAGTTTGTGGCAACAGAAATCAGGGTCCATCCTAGGCATGCCCACTGCAGTCCATGCAAAAAGGTCCTCAAACTCCTGCAAGAGAGCCAACAAACGCTCCTCCATGCCTGCCTCTAGACTATCATTAATATACGTGACCTTCTCTGGGGAATCCCCTAAGACGACATCCCTGGAACCACTATCCGGTGTGGGCTTTGAAGGGTTGAGAGGGTCAATCTTTAATTCCGCCCTGGGGTCCAAGTCAATTAGACTGACAGAGCCAGCCGCTGTTCCTCTGTCATTTAGCTTCCTCTTCTTATTAAACGCTTCCAACTTAACCATGTTGAGGCTCAGGTTATAACAGTACCGAGCCATCTCCTGGTCTCCGCGGAGGGAAGACACGCCATTGTCCTTGTCAATGAATTTGATTAAAAGGTGAGGAGTGGACACAATTGCTTCTATTGCATTCAAAGTAGGTCGGCCTATGATCCCGTTATAGTGGGATTCCACATCGATCACCAGGATTCTTGATTTTACCATTCTCGCACCAGGCTCTCCTTCAAAAGAAATGAGCGTATCAAGATACCCTTTAGTAGGTTGCTTTGCCCCATTAAACGCTGTGAGTTCTTGCTGTACGGCTGCAGATCTGTATCATTAAAACTCATTCTCTTAAAACAGTTATAAAAAATTATGTCACAAGAACTTCCCTGGTCGAAAGGATTCTCTTCACATCCTTGTTAGCAATGACAGCAATGATCACCACTACGTCGTCTCCTCCTGGGATTGTTGGGCCAAAGTCATCATCAGTAAATGACACCATCGGGGCCGCCACACCGTCCCTGAAAGGGCGGTTGTCTCTAGGTTTGCCCTAGACAGATAAAATCATCCGGTGATGATTTTTCCTAGCTGTGATTGATGCTCCTCCTCCAGCAAATCCTCCCACAATCATCTCAATCACTTCACGCCTACCCTGCCTCTGCTGCTGAGGCATGTTGTTCTGTTGGGCTCTTTCAGCGATTACCACTCCTTTCTGCTTTTCAGCTGCAGTAAACCTCCTGACTGGGTTACGGCTATTATCACCTTCATCGTCTGGATCTCTCCCTCTTTTGTCCATCCTATCAGGCTCGTCTAAAGATCTTTCTCTGAATAAATATTGTTTCAGCTTCCCTTCCCTAATGAGGGTCTCCACTGTATTCTTCAAAGCTTTGTACTCGTCTGTGTGATTACCCGTTTGTTCATGAAAAGTGCAATATTTTCATGGGTTACCAATCCTTTTGACCGGGGATGGCTTTCTTATACCAAAAACATGGAGCGCTGGCCAGCCAACTTCCCTCATGATTTGGGAATGCCCGGCATTCAGATGAGCATAGTTGCTGAAAGACGAGACACGCCTGTCTCGTTGATAAGGTCGAACGCTTGCAAAGTCCTCTCGGAAGGCATGTTTTTCTGGTCTCATCCTCTCCTCCTCCTTTTGTGGCTGCTGAGAGGGTACTGGGGGCTTCATTCTAGCAGCTGTAGCCTCTAAATGCATTTCTATACCCACGTACTTGGAGGCTTTCTTTCGAAACTCCTCGAAGGTTATTGGGGGGCTCTTTGCAAAAGATAGGGCAAAAGCGGAACTAGGTTGCAAAGCTTCCACTACAATATGGAGCTTTATGGCCTCCGTAAGGTTGGGGACCAAAGCAGCCTCCTTGTAGAATCTCTTTAAGAACTCCTTAAGAGTTTCAGTCTCTCCTTGCCTTATCTGGGCCAAGGTGTGAGAAGTTCTTGGGATGTCCCTGGAAATGACAAAATGGCTTTCAAACGCAGCTGTCATTTCTTCCCAAGAATTTATGGATCCTGAAGGTAGGCTCTTGAACCAGCTGAGAGCCTCCTCCGTCAGTGTTCTTTGGAACATCCTACACTTAACGTCTTCATCAGCTCCCAAATACATAGCTTTATACACATAAGCATCCAAGTGCTTAGTGGGATCAGTTTCTCCATTGTACTTGCCGATCGACAATGGCTGAGTCATTTGCAAGTGCTTAGGGATGACAACATTCATTAGTCTCCTTGAGAAAGGAACACTGAGTCTATAAACTCCAGAGGTCACCACTGCTTGCTCCCTTCTCCTGGTACTGACTCTATCACCAGAATCTTGGGTCTGCTCTCTCTCCTAGTACGTAGGGATTTTTGAGTACTGGAGGGTTGTAGATCTTTCCCTCACTGATGCATGGTGAGCCTCTTCTGCATGGGATGTTACCCTGTCCCCAGTTCCTCTCTTCTCCCGCTTCAACTCCATTAACTCCTCCTTAAGCTACCTAATAACCTCATCACGAGGGTCAGGGGTCACTACTGGTACCATCCTTCGAGCATTAGTAACAGGAGATTCAAAGACGAGTCTCTTTCCAGTCTATTGGTGGGTCACATCCTCCACGTGACCATCAGCGAAATCACGTCCATCACCTTCCATTCTATCCACCAAACTTCTATGAAAAGTGGGAATAACTCTAACGAGTCCCACTGGGCGTGCCAATGAACTGGTCTGGACCGGGGTCTAGGATCCGGTGTGGGACCAACCACAAGGGTACAGGTGTTTTAGGGTTTACACACCGGTACAATGGGTATCCGGTGTTATAATCCGGCCTCTCAGTGGGAGAAACCGGTCTTGTTGTCATAGAGATCCTTCACACCAACGTTTCACATTGAGAGAGGGCGAAAGATGGTGCCACCTGCGAAGATTCTCCGACGCTCAAGTTAGAAGAGTGTATGTGTGACGTCCCATGTAATTTTCCGAATAAATTTTTTTTTTGTTTTTAAAAGATCATTTTAAAATTCATAAATTAAAATCAGAGTTCACATAAAGGTCGATAATAGCGGAATATTATTATGCATACTAGTCGTGAATAATAAAATTCAAGGAATAATTACATAGCAGAAACGATTTTAAAAATAACAGTACATAACACGTTGTATTTATTACAAATCATAAAATTAGAATAAATTAGAAATCCAAGCAATAATTCACATAGGCATCAACCATAGCATCACTCTTCATTCTGGGTGACTTTCACTGTAAAAATTAATGTAAGAGTGAGACAGAATATAGAATAAATATAAAATAAATAAAATTGTATAAACACAATCAACAAACCATAATGATATGATGAATATGCCAAACAAGTTCATTTATATTTAATAAATCTTTAATTTAGTCCAATGATGTCATGCTGGATCCATTTGGTTTGGTGGGAATACTGCAATAAAAGGTCTCATAGAGACATCGGTAGGAATTAATACAGTCATGGATCCCTACAGCCCCATGACCAACACATCGGTAGGAATTTATACAGTCATGGATCCCTACAGCCCCATGACCAACACATCGCAAAAATAGGGCTTTAACTCATCATAGAGTAACCCCCCACCAGGGTAGGCAATCATGGAACCCCTAAATTCCATGGTGCGTCCAAATGCTTATGATGCATGAATGCCTTTAATTCTTTTTATCATTTAACATACCATGATATATCAATTTCCAAGATCACTTGGAAAACCACAAGTCCTTAAAGGACACATCATATATAATAATTTTCAGAATCATGGATTTACTGTTTCAACCACATATATCAATAACCGTAAGGCATTCATGTATATATATATTTAGTCATTCATAATTATTCACCACCAAAATACACAAACTGAATGATGCTCATTAGACACTCATAAACATTCATAATACTTCATAATCACTCAAGAATTCAATAATAATTTGTTACCCATAGGGAAAATATCATTTTTATCCATAATAACCATTATAAGCAAATTTCAGCATTTCCAACAGCAACATACGTTAGTAAAACAGTCAAAACATGAGCAAATCAAATCCTTTTTATGTGATTCCACTTTCTATAGCACAATAACATAAATATCTACAACTTTAATGAAGACCATAAATTCAAATTCTAAACAAAACATCACTTATTCACAGAATACAAAACTGCCTCAAAGAGGATTTTTAAAACGTACACAGGTTAGTATTTTCAACGTTTCTGGAGCTACAAAAACAATTTTGGCATGAAACCAGTTCTAAATTATTCTTAACACAAATATCTACAACTTTCATGAAGGAACCAACCACTAATTCTCATCACAAAATTCCTAGTTTTAAAAATAAGATTTGGATTTCATAGTTAACAGGTTTTCAGTTTGAGCATACTTTAGTATTTTAGGTATAACGAGAGCTAAAGACATCCTTTTAACTTGAAACCACTTTCTATAGATCCATAACATAAATATCTACAACTTTCATGAAGACATCATAGTCTAAAAATGTATGTATAATTCCCAGAATATTAATATATGCACAAAACATAAGACAAGTATTTCAATTGGACATGTTGTAGTATTTTGGCTATAACTCATGCTATACATATCATTTCATTGTTAACAGATTTTTAGTTTGAGCATACTTCAGTATTTTAGGCATAACTAGAGCTACAAACATCCTTTTAACTTGAAACCACTTTCTATAGATCCATAACATAAATATATACAACTTTCATGAAGACATCAAGGTCTAAAAACGTATGTATAATTCTCAGAATATTCATATATGCACAAAACACAAGATAAGTATTTCAATCAGACATACTGTAGTATTTTGATCATAACTCATGCTATACATATCCAATTCAGTCGGTTCAGGTCTAAAAACTCACATAACAAGAATATCTACAACTTTGATGAAGACACAAATCACTAATTCTCACCACAAAGTTCCCAGTTTTTAAAAATAAAATATGTATCTTAAGTTAACAGATTTACTGCTTGAACATACTTCAGTATTTTAGGCATAACTCGAGCTACAAAAATCATTTTGACTTGAAAACACTTTCTACAGATCCATAACACAAATATCTACAACTTTCATGAAGACATCAAAGGCTGATTATGCATATATAAGTCCCAGAATTTTAATATATACACAAAACATAGGATAAATATTCCACTCGGACATGCTATAGTATTTTGGCTATAACTTTTGCTATACATATTCAAATTAATTGATTCAGGTCTCAAAATTCAGATAACAAAAAGATATACAACTTTCATGAAGAAGTCAGAATCAAAATCATACGTTTTCAATCTCAAAACTGAATAACAAGTTACGAAAATAAAACTGGAATCCTAGGACAGCATACAATTCTACCCATTTCATAATTATTCACAACCCTATCCCCTCTTACCTTGATGGAGGATCCTAGAGTGGTTGAAAATGTTCACTTATTGTCCTAGCTTCAGATCAAGGGTGACTTTGATGGAGAAAATGAAAGGAAATGAGAGAGAGACTTCACTAACTTTAGTTTGTTCTAAGAATTCAGACTTGGGAACAAGATGTAGTGTTGATTTAATGATGCAAATGACAAGTGGGGGACAAGCTTTTCATAATGGGATTGTAGTGGGATGTTAGGTACATTATTGTGGTGATAATGGAGGTTTTAGTTAAGAAAAATGAGCTGTATTGTTGACCATTTCCGCAGCCTACATAATGGAGCTTGTATGATTGAAGTAAACAACAAATCTAACACTGTTTTAGTATTTTGGGCATATCTCTCTCATATCTTAATGGATTTTAATAAATATGGTCTTGTTGGAAATCTAAGACAACGAGGAACAACTTTGTAGTTTATCACTTTTTCAGATTCGGACTTTAACTAGGAGTTAAAATATGTATAAGATGATATGATTGAAGTAAAATACTAATTCTGATACTATTTTGGTATTTTGGGTATATCTCTCTCATATCTTAATGGATTTTAACAAATTTGGTCTTGTTAGAAAGCTAAGACAACGAGGAACAACTTTGTAGTTGATCATATTTCCAAATTCAGAGTATAACTAATAATTAAAATGTATACAAGATGACGCAATTTGAGTAGAGTATGTGGTAATTTGATGAGAGGAATTAGAAAAACCAAAGGAATTAATAACTAAGGAAATAGGTAATAAGTTACTTGATTAACTTTTACCTAAGGTATAAAGTTAAAATTATTTACCATGGTAAAAGGTCAAATTGAAGATGTTGTCCTAACCAAAATTTTTTTTATAGAAAATTGAGATAAAATGGATAATATTAATAATGACCTAGATTAAAAATAATTACACATGAGATTGAAATTTTTGGGATGTTACAATTCTCCCACCCTAATAAAAATTTTGTCCTCGAAATTTCAAAGCTGAAATCATTCCGCCCCATCATCCGGAACACAATCTTATCACAACTATACATATTCATGCTATTATTATACCATCATAAGACATCATCCCCCAAAACTCACTATCATGTCCTAGACTTGTCTAATCCAATTTACACGCTCATGTTAGGCTTCGGGAATTCCTCTCCTAAGACCAAGATTCTTTAAATCTTAAATGGCTAACCACACCTAACAACAACAATGCTATGTCCCTTAGCCTTAAGACCTCCAAATAATCATATGAATCATTCAATCATCATCAAAAATCTATTCGAACTCATTATAAACCTATCGGATCCGTCTAAGACCATTACCAATTCAACTATTTCAAAATGGCATATCCATTCATCAATTTAAGTATCTATTTCCCTAATCCACTATCAATGGCTTACAACCATTTTTAACATCATCATAAACATCAACAACCTAAATTAATTCCCCCAACCATACACATATTCATATACACTTTTCTCCCAATCCTCAATATTCAACACTAATGCTTCAAACATTCATTTCCTCTTTATATAATCATTCTAGAGTATTCAAAGTCATCAGAAATCTTCAATTTAACTAAATTCCCCAAATTATAACACTTAGGGTTCTTTATCAAAACTAAATAATCATTTATAATAATCACCAATCTCCATTATTAATAACACCTACACACTCATTACTAGGGGTTTTCACTAAAAATCATTTCATAACCTTATTACTCATTTCCCCCAAATTCTAGAGTTATGATTTCACTAAAATCAATAATCACCGTTAACAATCATCATCTTCCATCTCTAATTCTTAAAACTTTCGTATACTACTTCACACCTAACCAAAAACACATAAATCACATCCCACCTTTGGGTTTTACATGAAAATGGTTCTTATTTCTAAATCCATTCATAAGACACTCTCCTAACCATATAGAAACCAAAACCTAGGGCCAAAACAACAAAAGAGTAGAGAAGTTTACCTCAAGCCCCAAGCTATCCCAAAACCCTAGCATGTATACGAATATAATGGGAGAATAGAGAGCTTCCAAGCATCTGAATTATTCTTCAAAACGAAGAAAAAGAAGGCATGGTTGGTTAGGTATGGAAGGAGATTCATAAAATGGTGAGCTTTGTAGAAGAAGAGGAGAAAAGAGAGTTTGTGTAGAGGAGGAAGAAGTGACGAAAATGAGGGAGAGGAAAAGGGAAATAAGTTATGTCTCGGTCCATCATTAAAATATTTCCCGTTTTATAACAAACAGGATTCTCGTTTGGGCTTAATACTAAATCCAAAAATTATTCCGAATATAGATTTGGATTCCCAATAATATTCTTAATAGCCCTGACCAATGGCATCTCAATTCGAAGATACTTGGTCTGACACCCATTTTCTAACTGGGTATAATTTTAACTCTAGTCCCAATAATATTTAACGGATTTTCTATCGTAGCCCTCCTTCAAATTTTTACGCATCTCAACGCTTTTCCCATTTGGGTGTAGTAGGGACATTTGGCCAATTCATCAAACTTAGAAGCGTACTCCCCAACTGTCATATTACCTCATTTCAAATTAAAGAATTCCTGCTCTTTCTGCCTCCTTATGTCTTCAGAGAAATATTTGGCGAGAAATTTCGTCTTGAATTCGTTCCCAAGTGATGGCGTGTCCATCAGTTGTTAACCTGATTCTAACATGGGTCCACCAGTACTCTGCTTCCTCAATCATCGTATGGTGGTATACTCCTCCTTCTCAATTTCTGAACGGGGTAAGGCTCGAAAATGCATTCCATTTCCTTAATCCATAGGTATGCTACCTCTGGATTATCGATGACTTCCTTTTTTAGGAAGTGATCTAGTCCGTGAAGTCTTCTAGTGTTTCTTGGTTGATTCTGCCTCTCCAAAGCCTCAGCCAAACGGTTAAGAGCGGCTGCCATAGCGTCGTTATTGTCTCTTGCCATCCTACATTTGTGGTTTGGTTTATACTAATTCTAAGGGAAAATATATGTATATATATAATATTATAACGTAACTATAAGTATTCTATAATTTATCAGATAAGCAATAAGTCATATAACACACATTTATCATATCATCAAGCTAGTAATCAAACAAATCACTTGCAGTTTATCAGTCAGGCACAAGTCATATAGCACATACGTAACATATTATCAAACAAATAATCAAACAATTCATATAGTATATCAAGAATCAATACATGTCATGGTAATTGGTCCTGAATTTTTGAAAATGCTCTGATACCACCAATGTGACGTCCCATGTAATTTTCTGAATAAATTTTTTTTTTGTTTTTAAAAGATCATTTTAAAATTCATAAATTAAAATCAGAGTTCACATAAAGGTCGATAATAGCGGAATATTATTATGCATACTAGTCGTGAATAATAAAATTCAAGGAATAATTACATAGCAGAAACGATTTTAAAAATAACAGTACATAACACGTTGTATTTATTACAAATCATAAAATTAGAATAAATTAGAAATCCAAGCAATAATTCACATAGGCATCAACCATAGCATCACTCTTCATTCTGGGTGGCTTTCACTATAAAAATTAATGTAAGAGTGAGACAGAATATAGAATAAATATAAAATAAATAAAATTGTATAAACACAATCAACAAACCATAATGATATGATGAATATGCCAAACAAGTTCATTTATATTTAATAAATCTTTAATTTAGTCCAATGATGTCATACTGGATCCATTTGGTTTGGTGGGAATACTGCAGTAAAAGGTCTCATAGAGACATCGGTAGGAATTAATACAGTCATGGATCCCTACAGCCCCATGACCAACACATCGGTAGGAATTTATACAGTCATGGATCCCTACAGCCCCATGACCAACACATCGGTAGGAATTTATACAGTCATGGATCCCTACAGCCCCATGACCAACACATCACAAAAATAGGGCTTTAACTCATCATAGAGTAACCCCCCACCAGGGTAGGCAATCATGGAACCCCTAAATTCCATGGTGCGTCCAAATGCTTATGATGCATGAATGCCTTTAATTCTTTTTATCATTTAACATACCATGATATATCAATTTCCAAGATCACTTGGAAAACCACAAGTCCTTAAAGGACACATCATATATAATAATTTTTAGAATCATGGATTTACTGTTTCAACCACATATATCAATATCCGTAAGGCATTCATGTATATATATATATTTAGTCATTCATAATTATTCACCACCAAAATACACAAACTGAATGATGCTCATTAGACACTCATAAACATTCATAATACTTCATAATCACTCAAGAATTCAATAATAATTTGTTACCCATAGGGAAAATATCATTTTTATCCATAATAACCATTATAAGCAAATTTCAGCATTTCCAACAGCAACATACGTTAGTAAAACAGTCAAAACATGAGCAAATCAAATCCTTTTTATGTGATTCCACTTTCTATAGCTCAATAACATAAATATCTACAACTTTCATGAAGACCATAAATTCAAATTCTAAACAAAACATCACTTATTCACAGAATATAAAACTGCCTCAAAGAGGATTTTTAAAACGTACACAGGTTAGTATTTTCAACGTTTCTGGAGCTACAAAAACAATTTTGGCATGAAACTAGTTCTAAATTATTCTTAACACAAATATCTACAACTTTCATGAAGGCACCAACCACTAATTCTCACCACAAAATTCCTAGTTTTAAAAATAAGATTTGGATTTCATAGTTAACAGGTTTTCAGTTTGAGCATACTTTAGTATTTTAGGTATAACGAGAGATAAAGACATCCTTTTAACTTGAAACCACTTTCTATAGATCCATAACATAAATATCTACAACTTTCATGAAGACATCATAGTCTAAAAATGTATGTATAATTCCCAGAATATTAATATATGCACAAAACATAAGACAAGTATTTCAATTGGACATGTTGTAGTATTTTGGCTATAACTCATGCTATACATATCATTTCATTGTTAACAGATTTTTAGTTTGAGCATACTTCAGTATTTTAGGCATAACTAGAGCTACAAACATCCTTTTAACTTGAAACCACTTTCTATAGATCCATAACATAAATATATACAACTTTCATGAAGACATCAAGGTCTAAAAACGTATGTATAATTCTCAGAATATTCATATATGCACAAAACACAAGATAAGTATTTCAATCGGACATACTGTAGTATTTTGATCATAACTCATGCTATACATATCCAATTCAGTCGGTTCAGGTCTCAAAACTCACATAATAAGAATATCTACAACTTTGATGAAGACACAAATCACTAATTCTCACCACAAAGTTCCCAATTTTTAAAAATAAAATATGTATCTTAAGTTAACAGATTTACTGCTTGAACATACTTCAGTATTTTAGGCATAACTCGAGCTACAAAAATAATTTTGACTTGAAACCACTTTCTACAGATCCATAACACAAATATCTACAACTTTCATGAAGACATCAAAGGCTGATTATGCATATATAAGTCCCAGAATTTTAATATATACACAAAACTTAGGATAAATATTCCACTCGGACATGCTATAGTATTTTGGCTATAACTTTTGCTATACATATTCAAATTAATTGATTCAGGTCTCAAAATTCAGATAACAAAAAGATATACAACTTTCATGAAGAAGTCAGAATCAAAATCATACGTTTTCAATCTCAAAACTGAATAACAAGTTACGAAAATAAAACTGGAATCCTAGGACAGCATACAATTCTACCCATTTCATAATTATTCACAACCCTATCCCCTCTTACCTTGATGGAGGATCCTAGAGTGGTTGAAAATGTTCACTTATTGTCCTAGCTTCAGATCAAGGGTGACTTTGATGGAGAAAATGAAAGGAAATGAGAGAGAGACTTCACTAACTTTAGTTTGTTCTAAGAATTCAGACTTGGGAACAAGATGTAGTGTTGATTTAATGATGCAAATGACAAGTGGGGGACAAGCTTTTCATAATGGGATTGTAGTGGGATGTTAGGTACATTATTGTGGTGATAATGGAGGTTTTAGGTAAGAAAAATGAGCTGTATTGTTGACCATTTCTGCAGCCTACATAATGGAGCTTGTATGATTGAAGTAAACAACAAATCTAACACTGTTTTAGTATTTTGGGCATATCTCTCTCATATCTTAATGGATTTTAATAAATGTGGTCTTGTTGGAAAGCTAAGACAACGAGAAACAACTTTGTAGTTTATTACTTTTTTAGATTCAGACTTTAACTAGGAGTTAAAATATGTATAAGATGATATGATTGAAGTAAAATACCAATTCTGATACTGTTTTGGTATTTTGGGTATATCTCTCTCATATCTTAATGGATTTTAACAAATTTGGTCTTGTTAGAAAGCAAGACAACGAGGAACAACTTTGTAGTTGATCGTATTTCCAAATTCAGAGTCTAACTAATAATTAAAATGTATACAAGATGACGCAATTTGAGTAGCGTATGTGGTAATTTGATGAGAGGAATTGGAAAAACCAAAGGAATTAATAACTAAGGAAATAGGTAATAAGTTACTTGATTAACTTTTACCTAAGGTATAAAGTTAAAATTATTTACCATGGTAAAAGGTTAAATTGAAGATGTTGTCCTAACCAAAAATTTTTTTATAGAAAATTAAGATAAAATGGATAATATTAATAATGACCTAGATTAAAAATAATTACACATGAGATTGAAATTTTTGGGATGTTACAGTATGAACTCAGTGAATGCTCAAGCAATGCAATAGTAAAGAAGTGAGTTAGGACAACGTAACCTTGCATATGTCTTAGATTGTGCTATTTATAGTTGAACGTAGGAAATGAATCGTTGAGTACAAGTGGGCCCATTGGTTCTGATAGCGTGTGAAGTGTGTCAATCAAAATAGCTCAGTACTCAGAGTGTGTTAGGGGGTAGGTCAATTATCAGAGTACGATCCTGTGATAAGGATGGAGGATAATCATCTTTCCACATATCTCGCTGACACATGTACTTACTCCCTGAGGTAATTGACATGGACACATTCTGCTATGCAGGGTATCTTCGCTGATAAGTTATAAGGGACTCTTATCTCACAGTGACCCTTAGGCAAACGGTTATATAGACGTGAAGTAAGAATGAATGAAGTATCCGTTGTAGTGAGAACGAATAGAATGTCTGATGAGATGAGAACGGATGAAGGGATATCGAATATCAGGTGTGGTGCTGTTTGAACTGTGACACCGGTTTCCCTCCTAAGAGGTCAATCTGACGTCATAACCTTGGGGACCGATATCCAGACCGGATGACCTGTGACGTTGAAAAGTTGACTCAAAGAGCTTTAAATGAAAATCTCATTTGCTGAATTTAGAGTCATAAGTTGAAAGTTACAAGCATTTAAAGTTGGCCACCTAATGTAGTTGTAGGAATTACGAGAATTCAAGTGTCTAATTTGTTGATTGGGTTAAGAATTAACTTTAACCTCCTTGCCCCCATACGAATACCTGACATTGGAGGAATTTCATACATTTTTACCTTACGCATTAATTATAATTTTAATTTTAGATTTCATTTTTCCTTTCTATCTTCACTTTTGCATTTCACGTTTCGCATTTCATTTAGGTTCTTCATCACAATTGAATTCAAAAATCATGTTATACCTTTAAACATGATAGAGGAGTAATTCCTTTTATTGATCCAAGGTTTTGATCTTGCAAAGCAACAAGGTAAGTATTTCTTCATTTTAATCCAATTCAATCTTTAATTATTTAACTTCTAAATCTCCTCACCATCTCTAATTCAAACTTGGATCTCTTTGATAAGATTTCAGATAATTCATGTTTGTCAAATTCATTACTCGTGTGATCTCAAAAGTACGTTCGCTTAGTTTAGACTTTTGGAATCAGATTAAGGAGAACCTCATCAAATCGATTAGAGATGCTTGTTTAATGACCATACAAAGAATTCAAATTAAAGGCATTTGTTCTTTAATCCTAATTCATGAATTGGATTGGGATTGAATTCATTTTCTAAAATTATTTGCGGAATAGAAATTATGGGTCGATTATTTTTAATTAATTAATTTTCATTCGTTTAAATTGTTGTTTACATTCTTTCTAAATCTAAAAGGCCCCTAAATTTCATGTTCTATTTTAGTGTTGCAACCAAGGCCCTCAAGAGAACAACCTAGGTTTGTTCCTAGCTTATACCATTTATTTTATTCAAGGTTATTTTCTATGTAAAATTTGTAACGTAACGATTGCCAAGGACCATATTAGATGTCAATTTGAGGTTACTTTCTATGTAAAATATGTTGTTAAATTAGTGTAATTATTCATTTAATTAATAAATTATCCCTTAATGTGTATAGTTGAAGCATTGCCACAATTTTGAATTCAAAAGTTGTTTATCATGTGTTTTGACAGGATATATAGGCCATAGGAGAGAAAAGAAGAGAAAAAGAGAAAGAGCTTCATTTTCGCTCAACCAAAAATCGACATTCATAAATTTCTTACTGCCATTTAGTGTACAGTTAGATCAAGATGAAAATTTGGTATGGTGTTCAAGACATCTAAAACTTTAATTTGAATAGTCAGATATTATTTTGGAGGTTGAGAGCCTTAAATATGAATAAGACAAAAAGATATAGAGTTTCCAACAAAAAGCTAAAATTTGGACCTGATGGGATAAACTCGAGCTACCAAATGACCGCTCAAGTGGGTAGTTCAAAAATTTAGGCATACGAGTCACAACAATTCACCTTTAAGGTTATGTAAAAGGGTTTTAGGTTGATTTTTAGGAGTTCTTTGGTTCGTAAGAGGTTAGGAGCACTGTATAGAGGCTTTCTAGCACTGAGGGGAAGCTTGTAGACGAGGAATCTATTTTGGTTTCCCTTCCTTTTCTCTTACTCTCCATTAATTAGTTTGTATTTTCTTTATTTTCAGGGTAGCCCACATGAAAATGTATAGTTAAATCCTCTTTTGTTAGGTTTGAGTGTAACTTATTCCCTCTTTAGTTATGCATTGAATACTCTAATATGATTTTTAATCAATGTTAATATTTTGTTTCATATGCCTAATGCGTGTTTCAACCGAGAGAACAGTTCATGTGTGTATTTGGGGTTTTCGAACGGGTTGAGGAACAAAATGCTCATTATTTTCTTTGTCTAAGGATAAAGTTGAATTTAATGGTTGTTAACGTCAATGCCTAATGCAATGACTTTCACCAAATAGTCAAGGGGTTGATATTTAGGAAAATAACTTAGAATTTATTTGTCGAAGGATTGAGTTTAGTGAAATTTATCCTATATTGGTTTGATTGAATTATATAATTATACTAGGTTGGATAACATATGTTTGAGAGTGAGGAAGATGAAACTTAATCCCAACACTTTTGTTTACATTTACTTCGATTTTTATTTTTTTTGCACCGCCATAATTTTATCCACCAATAATGAATAGTTGTAAATATTTATGAATACATTATATATAATTTTATCGTGATTTTATAAGTATATATTATTATTTTGCCAATTATCATACAAGTCTATGTGGATACGATACTTTTACATACTCATTAAAACTACAATGAATATTTGGTACACTTGCCAAAGTCCCAACAGATCACATCCAATGTTATGTGGGTTAGGCTACATCCAACTCAACTCCATCATTTTCCCTTTTCGTAATTTCCCCACAATATCCAATATCACACTGTTATGGAGAGTACCTATAGCATCCATCAACTCTATCAACAACCATTAACCACAACCAAACCCATTGAACCATCTCCTAAAAAATCTTGAATAACCATAATCTATCACTATGACTCGAAACACCACCCTCAACTTCCTTTGTCATAAAGACTCTAATCATCATCCATCCTAATCAAACCCATGAGTAATTATGGCAATTGTTGCGCAAGTCCCTAGAGAAGTATTCTTGTTGAATATATACACGGTGTTTGCCTTGGAGCCGGTCCCATGAAAAATTCAAAAAACTCTGACGCAATGCTAACTTTTTTTTAATAGCACGCGAATGTTGCGTCGAACACTCTCCCACATTATGACCTTAATGTGGTTCGTGTTGGATATTAGCTGATGGCATCTTTAAAATAATCGACACAAGTTAGTATCTAGTTAAAATAAACCCTATATTTTGACACTAAAAATAGATTTTGTTGTAGTGCAAACCAATTTTAAAAAGATTAGGTTGAATTGAGTTTAAAATATATTTTAGCCCAATTCAATTCAAACCGTAATATAATTTTATTATCGAATCATTAGTTTTTATTTCAAAAACACCCCTATAATCTACGCATGAATTCCTTTTTATCATGCATGTTTAAATTTGCATCCAAAAGAGGA
Organism: Clitoria ternatea; assembly: GCA_037962975.1. Taxonomy (NCBI): domain Eukaryota; kingdom Viridiplantae; phylum Streptophyta; class Magnoliopsida; order Fabales; family Fabaceae; genus Clitoria; species Clitoria ternatea. The sequence goes on along the minus strand of CM075671.1, from coordinate 282,234,063 downwards.
GCACATGTATGCCTTTGTTGAAACCCGAGCCCGTTTGGTTTGTAGTTGAGGATATGAAGTTATAAAAATGAAAAAAATCTAAAGGTTAATATTGATCCTTCACGTCGTTCGAAACAGTCAAAACTTCGTTTGACCATAGAATCTTTTTTTGGGTTGGTTAAACCTCTAAACCCTAAACCTCAGTTTGACCAACCTAACTAGAAGCACTTTCAAAAATTATTCTGTAAATTAATTATTGATTTCATTGTCAAAATTCGCTAAACCCGGTATATCAACAACAACTGTGTACCCAAATTTCTAGCAAAGCCTATTCAAGATCCTTTGTGGAATCTCGTATAAACTCCACCATTGGCTGGGGTACACTAGAGCCTTGAACCAATCATCTTGAAGAAATTCTCAACCAACCAAAATGGGTATATAAATGGTTTTTAAATTCAGCACCCTATTACCCGTCATCAAACTTAGATTTTCCTCATTCGTAAAACATAAACTTTTTAACAAGTATTATAGGAGTAACTAATGGTTAACCATTTGAGATTTGCGTCATTCTTAAAACATAAACTTTTTAAAAGTATTGTAGGAGTAACTAATGGTTAACCATTTGAGATTTGCCTCATTCTTAAAACATGAACTTTTTAACAAGTATTGTAAGAGTAACTAATGGTTAACCATTTGAGGCATTTCAAGAGGAAACTTCCTTTTAACCTAATCACAATACATTCAATAACAAAAAAAAAATTATCGTTTTAACAACTTATTGTTTTAGTTTAATTAGTAGTCTCAAATTTAAGCATCTAAAATGTAGTTAGTTACTTAAAAATTTTGGTTGAAATAAAAATTGTGTTATTCATATAATAATTCTTTTTAACTTAAACTTAAATAAAGTATATCAAATCACAAGAAGAAAGTGATTACTTCTCTTCCCTATGTTGTCAAAATGTAATTTCTACAACATATTTAACAAAAAAAAATGTGATGCTTCTTTTTAAATTTTGGTTGTTATTTCATAGGATGGTAAAATATTATTAATTATGTGTTTTCTATTTTATTTTTATCAAATAAATATAATTAAAATAAAAAATAAATTTTTCTACATTCTTATTGGACCGAACAGAAAAAGGAAAACGACAAAAATGCAACAAAATGACAAAAATTTGTTTGGCATGTGACAAAAAAGCAATCAACAATCAATTTACTATATGTTTCCTGTAAAGTATATACAAATTTAGAAGGATTGGAAGTTTTCTCATTTAAAAATTATGACATAAACAGTCATATATAAGAGGTAGTGGTTAAGAAAAGGAGAAGAAACGAATCACTGTTTGAAACGGAGAACTAAGAGTTAGTGTTTACATACCAATTTCAGAATTAAAACGCGTCTTTCATAGGAAATGCATATGTGGAAACGTGTCAGTTGAATGTGAAGCGCATAGAAAGATGCATGTTTTTAAGTAAAAGGGGTTGAAGCCAAATTAAGCGTATATAAGGTACTTGTTTTGTTAGCTAAAAAATGAAACGAAAGATAGTTAGAGAGAATGAAACGATGATTCTTGTCGCAAAAGCAATGGCTTTTTCTTATCGTAATTGCTTTGGTCACTACAAAACGTACCATTGCTTTTATCCTTTTATGCAGAGTTGTTCAGTTTCTTCTCTGCACAAAAATGTCTACACTAGATTTGAGGCAAGCCTTAGCTGGTCTTCTTACTCTCTCAATGTTCATAATGCTTGGTAACATGATCAAGAAGGACCATTTTGACTCAATTGATGATGTAAGTCACCTCTTCACTCTTATGCATTTATATTTCATCTTTTCTTTTTTGGGTATTTTTTCAAGACTAGTTATTCAGTATAAGTTCTATGAATTAAACAATTGAAATTAAAATACTAAATTCGGATTAGTAAGATAGGAAATGAGAGGTATTCGAGAGGTTGGATTTGTCAACTCTGAAATGATGAGATATATAAGAAAGTGAGAGAAAGTTGATTTAAAGTTAGTTATATCAATATTAATATAATGCTTTAATACAAATCAATGATTGATGGCATCTCATTTTCTCATTTTATACTTTTCTTCACTTTAGATTTGTTGAGTTTTTCTTCCAAGCTTAAATATTATTGCTATTATTGTACATCGATAATAATAATAATATAAAAAGAGGTTTTGAGGAGACGAAAGCTCCGTATGTATTAAATAGTTCCAAACTATAAATCATGGGTGAAGAAAATCGAAAAAATCTAAATACAGTGAGTTATAACTTATATGTGATAGTTTAATCTATAAACCTATAATAAGTAAAAAAGAAAAAAAAAGTAAAATCTAAACCAAAATAATTCATTAAAAGTAATAGTTGTATATGTAGGTTCTCAAAACCTAAAAATTTAAAAGGTTAAAACATTACAAATAAATTATAAAAATATATATAAGTTAGCAGACAAATATATTGGGGCAACTCATAAGTTCACATACCTCCACATATTATTAACTCACGAAATCTCACTTGACACTTCGGAATGTAGCGTTCATTCTTATAGAGAGAGACGCTTTCACATTTTTTTAAGCTGAAATAGTTAAGGAGAGCAAAGTGGAGACGATGGGGTAAGGCCTAGAGCACGTGGCTATGAATCACGGTATCAGGGGTTTGAATCCCTTCTCGCCCATAAACAGCCAAAAAAGGAAGGACCTTTCCCTCCAGGAGTAGGAAAATCATGATCGGACTATAATGAACCCAAAACTATAGAACTTGTAAGTATTTTGTTGAAATAGAATGACCATAATTGTTTTCTGTTTATTTGAAAATAGAAAACACAAAAAGATTTATAAACGGTGAATATTATTCAATAAATTTAGTATGTCCCCTTCTTTTAATTTTGAATCCGTATTATTTTGTTTTACACCTAGTAAGGGGTTGATGGGTTGGATACGTTAGGTAATATAGAATTACATGTTAAAAATACTCATTTCATTCTATTTCTTTTTTTTTTGGGTTATGTCTAAATGTTGTGAATGAATTATATTTTTTAACTAAATTACGAATGGTGATAATAATTTTCACCCCTTTAGTAAATTGATGGATGAATGATTTAAAGTATTAAGTATATGAGATATAATTCCAAAAATTGCGTCGCAAAAAAGCCCTTTTTTATGGTTTGCAAATCTTATTATCCTGATGTATGCAACTTTCTAGTTTATATTATTATCATCATCATCATACTACACCATATCTCCAAACTTCCATTTGAAGATTTAAGTTTATGCTCAAAATCTGGAATATTTATATACCTGCATAATTATCCTAGATGTTTGGTATGCTATGATTGACAATCATTACATTTCAGGAAATACTTTTAATTAAATAATAAAATGCTAATTCTTCATTTTCTTCTATTTTTTTAAGGAGAAATGTCATTTTTCAAAGTGAGTTGACCAAAAAAGAGAGAAAAACAAATAGAAAGGGATTTCTTATTGTATAACACTTGAACTGCATTGACTAATTGTCTCTCTATTTTACTTTTCCTCATTTTATTCAATTAATATTTATATAAATAGGTATTATTCATTTTATCAAAATTAAAATTCTATCTTAGTAGCCTACACAGTAAAGGTTGAGGTTAAATATTAACACAACAGACCTCCTTCCATATAATGCCTCGTATGGTGCCATACCAATACTAGAATGAAAACTGTTGTTGTAGGTGAATTCGATCAGAGGCAAATATTTCTCCCACGAACCGTCGTGCTCTAAAACACAAGCACGCGGTAAGTCCTCAAGACTTTGAATAGTCCTTTCAGACTGCCCATCAGTCTGAGGATGGTACGCCGAACTTAGCTTCAGTTTTGAACTCATCGCCTCATGTAAGCTTCCCCAGAATCGGGAAGTGAATCGGGGGTCACGATCCGAAACAATGCTTGATGGCACACCATGTAATCTCACAATCTCCTGAATGTACAGCTGTGCCAAATCCTGCAAGGAACTCTTCATACTAATCGGCAGAAAATGCGCACTCTTCGTTAAGCGATCCATAATCACCCAGATTCCGTCACATCTGGACCTCATTCTCGGCAATCCGGACACAAAGTCCATGGCAATCGCATCCCACTTCCAAACGGGAATATCAAGTGGCCTCAAAGTACCCGAAGGTCTCTGATGTTCTACCTTCGCCTTCTGACAAGTAAGGCACGAAGCCACAAAGTTGGCAACATCACGCTTCATTCCGGGCCACCAAAAATTCTTCTTTACATCTTGATACATCTTGGTTGCACCATGATGAATGCTAAAAATGCTTTTATGTGCTTCCTCTAGCACCGTGTATCTCCAATCTCCAACGAAGGTACATACACATGACCTTTTACTCGCCATAAACCATCAACGCCTTCCACAAGAAATAAATTCTTTCCATTATCCTGAGATCTTCTCATCTCTTGTAAATAATCATCATCTCTTTGTTTCTCTTTTACAAGCTCCAAAAACTCATTACATATCTTCAAGGTAGCAAAGCATAGCTTCTTAGAGGATTGAACCTCGGTCCCCACATTCAAGTTCCGAAATTCCTCAATCAATTCGAACTCTTTGACCATCATGGCTGACACATGCAAGGATTTCCGACTAAGAGCATCGACAACAACATTGGCTTTTCCGGGATGATACCTCAGTTCAAATTCGTAGTCCTTCAGGAATTCCATCCATCTCCTCTGACGCATATTCAATTCTTTTTGATCGAAGAGGTATTTCAAGCTTTTGTGGTCACTAAAAACCACAAACCTCGAACCATACAGGTAATGACGCCAAATCTTTAAAGCAAACACCACCGCTGCCAACTCCAAATCGTGAGTCGGGTAGTTAATTTCATGAGGTCGCAACTGGCGTGAAGCATAAGCTATAACACGTTCCTTTTGCATTAGCACACACCCAAGCCCATGCTTAGAAGCATCGCAATACACCACAAAGTCTTCTTGTAAATCAGGCAATGCCAAGATAGGCGCAGAAGTCAGCCTCATCTTTAACTCTTCAAAGCATCTCTCACATTCAACCGTCTTTACAAAAGGTTGGTCCTTCTTTGTCAAGTTCGTCAAAGGTCTAGCAAGACGAGAAAAGCCTTCGATGAACCTCCGATAATAACCGGCAAGTCCAAGGAAACTTCGGATTTCTGATGGCAAATGGCCCTTTGAATATCAGGGCGTAGACCATTCTCGAATTTCACACATTTTGAGGATTGTGTTCAGCGATTGAGATTGTCGGTATGTTTGATGAAAAATGCCCTTGTGGTTACCACCCCAACCGGTACTTGTCTCAGATCGGTTAACCGGTGTGATAATGTTGATATGCTCCTAGATGGGAAAAGATTTGTTGTGTCTTTTATTTGCTTACCTATGAAGGGATTGTAGATCATACTTGGTATGGATTGGCTCTCCACCAACAAAGTTTTGGTCGATTGTCAACAACGGACCATTATTTTCCCTTCTTCTGATATGGGACAGTTTGATGTGCAAGGTATAGCTCAACTATGCGTATTACTATCTCTTGCCGATGGGACGAGTGGTCCCGATCCCATTAATATCCCTGTGGTGTCTGAATTTTTGGATGTGTTTCCCGAAGAGATACCTGGCTTACCACCTCCACGGGAGGTTGAGTTTGCTATTGATCTTGTACCTGGTGCGGAACCAGTGTCTATTGCTCCTTATAGGATGTCTCCTATGGAGTTGGCTGAACTCAAGAAGCAAGTTGAGGAGCTGCTTGAGAGGGAGTTTGTTCGACCCAGTGTGTCACCCTGGGGAGCTCCTGTTTTATTGGTTAAAAAGAAGGATGGAACCATGCGGTTGTGTGTAGACTACCGCCAATTGAACAAGCTAACGATAAAGAATAGATATCCCTTACCTCGTATCGATGACTTGCTGGATCAGCTAAGAGGTGCGGTGGTGTTTTCAAAGATTGACCTGCGTTCCGGTTATCATCAAATTCGGGTGAGAACCGAAGATATTCCGAAGACTGCGTTTAGGACGCAATATGGCCATTACGAGTATGTTGTGATGCCATTTGGAGTGACTAATGCTCCAGCGGTGTTCATGAGCTACATGAACCGCATCTTTCATGAATACCTGGATCGTTTTGTTGTGGTGTTCATCGATGACATCTTAGTATATTCCAAGAGCCGTGAGGAACACGAAGAACATTTGAAAGTAGTGCTGAACATTCTTAGAGAGAACCAGTTGTATGCTAAACTCTCTAAATGTGAATTTTGGCTAACGAGCGTCCAGTTTCTTGGACATGTGATATCCGAAGATGGTGTTTTGGTGGATCCTTCTAAGGTTGAAGCCGTTATGGCATGGCCTAGACCTACGTCGGTTACAGAAATCCGAAGTTTCCTTGGACTTGCCGGTTATTATCGGAGGTTCATCGAAGGCTTTTCTCGTCTTGCTAGACCTTTGACGAACTTGATGGCTAATTGGTTGAACATATTGTATGAATTATTGTAAGTGTTTTGTATTCGTATTGAGAAAATAGAAATAATATCAAAATTATTTTCCATAATGTACTAAACTTTTGAGTATATGAATTGCATCAAGATTTTCTACGTTTGTTCTTATTGGGCCCGAATTAAAACAAAGTAATTAATGAAGTTATTTTTGCACTTAACGATGTAAAAGCTTGGAATCCAAGCTATGCCAGCTTCCCAGCATGCTTCTGCAGCTATCAGTGAACAGAGCCTAACCACTGTTTCACACCTAAGCAAAACGCCATGGAAGCAAAATATGGTAGCTCTAAAACCATGTTGGAATGCCCCTCCATTCAGTAAGTTCACATGTATCTGAGTTTCTTGTTACTTATTCATTACACTAAAACTCGACACATTGATCACTTAATATTTTTGGACCTGCAGAAGAGCGACAACAATCTAAAGGTTTCATCACATTTTCCTTAACCAATGGCCCTGAGTATCATGTCTCACAGGTTTGTTTCTTGCACCACTTTCATTTTCTTTTGCTTTATATATTATATTACAATTTTCTTTTTTTTTAATTATTTTTTTCTTCTGATTTTACAATATCTTGTGATGGATTGCACAGATAGCTGATGCAGTGGTGGTTGCCAGATATCTTGGAGCCACTCTCGTTCTTCCTGACATCAGGATTGACAAATCAGGATATAGAATGTGTGTGCTCTATATAAGACGATAAGTTTCTGTTGGAATATCATTTCTATTGAAACTTGACATTCATTTGGTGCAAAGAATTGGAAACTATTTTGTTGTCATAATATCTTGTGTATTAATTTCTTATCTTGTGTTACCTTGCATAAATTTGAAAAACCGTTTTCAAAATAATGTGTAGCAGGAATGATGTTCACATGCACTTAAGTGATGGAAAAATGAATTCAATATCAATGATTTTCAATGGCATAGAATTTGCCATATGAAGTTGGCCTTAAAACGTTCTACAGAATTTTCCTGAAGATCAATTAATCAATCATATTGTAGATAGTAATGTTATGTTACACACCATCACCTTAAAAGTAGAGGCTTAAAACTCAATTAGACTTTTGAGAGCTTTCCACAATTTTCAACTATTTATAGCATTCTTCAATATAGTAAATTAGTTAATATGTTGCATCAAACTCTTACATATTTAATTCCATTTCAGGAGCCTTGGAGATATCTATGATGTTGAGAATCTTATAAATAGGCTGGATGGGTTGGTGAGAGTAACAAGGACACAGCCTAAGGGAAACCCACCAACAGTTAAGGTACCTAACGGGGTTTCAGAAGACTACATTTGGAGGAAAGTAAAGCCAGTATACAAAGCAAAGGGGATTATAAAGATTGAATCAACCTTTCCCTCAGTTAATACAACAATGACTGGAAAAAGGAAGAGCTTGGATCCATTTGCATGCCAAGCAATGTTTGGAACTCTTCAGTTGCAATATGAGATACAAGAAGTAGTAGACACTATGGTCCAAAAACTACAAACTTTGAGCCACAACTTAAATGGGCAGTTTGTTGTAGTGGATTTGGGAACTGATATGTTGGAAAGGGAGTGTCATAGAAAAGAATACAAAGGAAGAAAACTTTGTCACCAGGCACAAGATATAGGTGACTTTCTCAAGAAGATTGGATTCAATCAAAAGACTACTGTTATTTATGTGACTCAGACCAAATGGAATTCTCATCTTGATGCACTCAAACATATTTTCCCGAACACCTATACAAAGGTAGTTTTACATGAACTCTAATTATTTCAATGTTGTCAACCTTCTTGTTTAGTTGCTTTTCTTCCCTTCGAAGTTCACTTTTTTTTTTTGATGTCATACATTGCTGAATGATGTAATTGCAACAGGAGAGTATCATGTCAGAGGACAAGAAATGGAAGTTTATAAGGTCAGAAAAATCTGAATTTGAGAAGGTTATTGATTTCCACATGTGTTCTAAGAGTGAGGTATTTGTGCCCTCAACACGTGGCCTCTTCTACACTAATGTTGCTGGAATGAGAATAGCATTGGGTAAAAACCAGATACTTGTTCCTGCTGAAATAGCTGGTCCATCAGCTTCAGCCTCTGACTACATTTCTCCCTATGTGACCCAGAAGAAGCACTTTGCTTATGCATGCTTTTGTTAAGCTACCCTTGTTCTATGCCGGGCTATGCAAGAAGATTATGTCTTGAACAATGGATATTTTTAAATAAAACGTGTGTAGCATACTCTCGTAAGTTATCATGAGTCAGCAGATATTATCTGCCTTTATTCCAATAGAATCTTGTATTTTAAAAGTCTATGCAGTTAGTGATACAAACACGTTGGCAAAAGCCCATTCGTTTATTTTACAGCCTCCGTCTACACATTCAAAATTCCGTATTAAACAAACATAAGAAATGACATTAAAAGTAAGCCGTTGAAATTTTAATTAATCAGTTTTCTCGTTGGACTTTAAACTTGACATTGAAGGCGAATTTCGAAACTCAGTTACTGAATAAAGAGAACAGGAATCCAAAAATAAATCAAAGTGAAAGTAACCTAATTGAAATCATTCACATCTTTGCAATTTCTCAACTGCAAAATATCAACATTAGTCAAACTTGTACAGCTAACATATCCCAAGAGTAGCTAATGTCCTGTATATTTTGGTTAGAACCTAGGTATAGAATAATTCTTCCCTCTCGAAATTAACTAGTTAAAACAATGATCAGTAGAAAAATAAACGTGTTGGTATGCAGTATTCTTTCCATTATATGCAGTCAGCAAGAGAACAAACGAAAAGCACGACGCCTATATAGCTATTGATCAGCCTCAGGTTCCTTCCTTCTAGAACTTCGACCATGAAATATTGAAAAAACGTTATTGATTGGAGTATCTGGCACTCGTATCAATTTCCCAATCACAGCAAGAGGCCAACTGAAAGTATGAGAAAAAAATTATGAGCGGGGGGAAGAAATCAAGTGACCACATGTGCATAAAAATAGTCCCTGTAGTCTGTTACAATTAAGCACTTTAATTCTTTTTGGGTACATGGTTAGAACAATTTAAAGAAGGACAAGACTTACATCAAGTGCTTTATATCTTTCTTATTAAGCTCTCCATTCAAGTGATTTCAGTATAACACATAACTTTCATTAAATACGTGATGCAGAATTTTAAACGAATATTCACATGTTAGAGGAAAGGGAACCTTGGCGCAACAGTTGGAGTTGCTGCCATGTGATTTGGAGGTCATAGCTTCAAACATGGAACAGCCTCTTGCAAATGCAAGATTAGGCTACCTACATTAGATCCACTAGGTGGGTCTGGCCCTTCCCTGAACCTTGTGCATAGAAAGAACTCTTATAGCACCAGGTTGTCCTTTATTCATATGTTAGAAAACTTGATGGCAAGATGCAACAACTTTACGTAGGTTTTTTCCTTTAAAGAATCAATTCAGGACATTTCTAGTTGTCATCATGGTCAATCTCTAGCAAACTTATTTAAAAAGAAAAAAGCGGTATGAAAAGAGCAAGATGCAATTAGCTTTCTAAGGAGTATAATTAACTGACCTAATAAATCCAATAAGGACAGAGATAAGCCACTGCTTCCAATTAAGCCTGACTGTTGAAGTGAACTTCCCAAGAAATTCAATGATGACAATCTGAAAAGCAGTAGCAATTTTATGGCTTCCTTCAATATGTTAAACAGACAAACCAACAGAAGGGACCGCAAACAAGACTAACCTGAAGCGCAACAGTTAATCCAATTATACCCATAAAGAGGTAGTTTTTTGTGACGCCTTTAAATATGTTGTATTCATCTGGCTTTCGTGCATTAAATTCATTGAAGATCTGCAGTTTAAAAAACATGCATTATCTGTCATCAATTACAAGAGAATCGAGAATAAAACCAACGTGACCACAAATATAAGGAGGAAAATGAATTGGGAAAATATTCCATGCCATTCTAACATCACAGTGATTTAGACCCTGTTTGAGATTTGCATGGCACTGATTCCTACAAGAATCATTTTTTTCCTTTGGACAATCCTCTGACAAACTTTACTTTTTTCCCTTGGAAAGTGGGGAAATAGAGATGTGGAAACTTAGCTTAAAATTTATCCAAACAGGCAGTGAAACAGGGTCAAAATTGATAAGCATAAACGGAAACAAATGACTGGAAAAGTACAAGGTCACAATCAAGCTATACAATAGATTAGTAAGTTCTGTGTCCCTTTACTTGGGATAAATACATAGGAATATGCTGATCTCAACACGCAGTGCACAACTTAAGTTGATCTCAAAAATACATATATTTAAAGTTGATCTCAAAATGAAAACAACTGCTGCACATGCACCTATAAAAAATTCCGTACTATATTTAAGTCACAGACTATTATCAGGGCCATGACTAGGTTTAGGTCAATTAAGGCTCTCCGAAAATATTATTCATGATTAAACTAAGCTGTTACCCCCACCCCACCAAAAGAAAATATTAAAACCAAACAAAGGGCTAATATGAAATGTATAATTCCAGCCATTAAGCTGAGATATCTGCAATACCCAGTCAACAGGTCATGAAGACTTACTTGACAAAGAACAAATGCATTGAATATCAAGGTGTTCTTCACTTTGATTGCATGGTCACTCCTGTAATGGCTCAGACCCAGTATGCTCCTACCTCGGAAATTGAGAACAAGCAAGACACACACTTGGTAAACTGCCTGAAAAATACCAGCCATTACCGATCAATTATACTCAATTAACACAGCATTTATATAATTATCAGAAATAATGAAGTTTTAAAATCCTGTATTTGGTCAGTTGTGGGTGAGTGAATCAACTATTAACTAAATACCTGCCAACTACAATAACAAAAGGGGTAATAAATGGGAAATAGAATTCACCTGTATCAGCAAATTCCTCCACATAATATTTGTTATGAGAGGTTCTCTGGAAATCATGCAAAATATTGTCAATTCCAACTCAAAAAACAGCCTAGCAAATAGGCATCGCCAACAGTTTTAAATTTGATAATACAACTGTAAACTAAATTGGTCCACGATTCACAAAGAACTTCGAGTTATGGGAATCATACAAACATAGAATTAATAGGCCCTACGCAAAGAATTTGCATAACTTTAGTGCAACCCTTGTTCTTCAACTGACTATCTACACTGCAGTTCTTTCAAGGACCTCTCATCTTTGGTTTTGAGCAAAATTCCCTCTTCAAACTTCTTTCTTTCATTTATTAAAATAACCAAACTATTACATTCTCCAAATCCATGCATGCATACAGAAATTCCGGCTTTATGGTTTGGCATAACTTGAACCAAGGGATATCTCAGTCCTGCATAATGTTCTCTCTAAATTTTTCTACTTTCAAACAGAACCAAAGATTGAAGGAGAAGAAAAGAAACAAGAGTTGTCCTCACAACTATTCCTAATTTTCCAAGCACTGTAGCTCTAGAATAATATATCAAACAAAGGCCATGATCCAAAATACCAAATAATAATCAGAAAAATAACATTCTTAGTTCTTACTTTCGACCCACTGGAGACCGGTCCATAAGGTGATCAGTTGGTGGTTCAGTTGCCAAAGCTAGTGCTCCCAGAGTATCCATGATAAGATTTACCCAGAGAAGCTGCAGAGATAGCAACAAAGTGATTTAAGGTCATTCTGACTAGTGCTCCCAGAGTACCCATGAATAAATGGACAGAAAGAGAAACTCAACCTGCACTGCATTTAGTGGGACATCACCAGATGAAATTGAAGCAACAACATTTATAACAAGAGCAGCAACATTTACTGTAAGTTGAAACTGGATAAATTTCTGAATATTTGCATATACAGACCGCCCCCATCTGACAACCTACAGTCATGGAGAAACATGAAAGTTGTTATCAGCTATGGTTTAAACATTCAATCCACCCAATTCTATGTATACCCCTTATCATACGGTCAGTATTCAAAAAGTACATTCCTCCCTCAGTGTAATGACAAAAACACTTCAAGAGATGAAGAGCTAACATCACTTAGAAGTAAGAACAAATCAAATATTTTGTAGTACTAACCTTCACAACTGAAGCAAAATTGTCATCCAAAATAATTGTTATCAGCTATGGTTTAAACATTCAATCCACCCAATTCTATGTATACCCCTATCATACGGTCAGTATTCAAAAAGTACATTCCTCCCTCAGTGCAATGACAAAAACACTTCCAAGAGATGAAGAGCTAACATCACTTAGAAGTAAGAACAAATCAAATATTTTGTAGTACTAACCTTCACAACTGAAGCAAAATTGTCATCCAAAATAATTATATCAGAGCTCTCTTTGGCAACTTCGGTACCTTGGATACCCATTGCAAGACCTATATCGGCCTATATTCCAAAAAAGAAAAAAATGAATAAAAAAAACAGAAAATAAAAGCTAGTTTATTTCATTAAAACAGAAACTCCCGCAACAGAATAATAGTTCAAACTCGATTATCAGTGCCGGATAGCAGCTAGTAGCAACCAACTCTGAAAATGCTATACAATTTGTTAGGCATATGATCTGTACATACGCACAATTTCACATAACTACACATTATGCTAAAAAACAGTAAAACACTCAAAAGTTATAGTTCATTGCATATACATAATTACACAATCAGGTCTTGACAGCAGAGAACACCAGTCTTCAGAATTTGTCCTTGAGATGCTGTCTACTGTTGCAGAGGGAAAACAACAGAGCATTGAATAGAGGAAGTAATCCAGAACCACAGATTACAAAAGGAGAAGGATTGAGGGAAAAACTGCCCGAGATGGGTGGCTCAATCAGGGATGGGTTGCAGAACAGAGGAGAGAGAGTTATCATTGCCAAACACAGAAGGAGAAGAGAAAACATGGGGAAGGAGGTTAGAGTATTCTATTATTCTGAAAAGGAAACAAAATGTCCATTTTATCCATAAAAAGGAAAAAACTATTGCAGTTTTGAAGACATAAAAGGAAAAAATCCATTTTGAGAAGCCTGCAAAAGTCTGCAAAACCAGCACCCAAAAAAAAACAGAATATGCAGCCACCAAAGGCCACTCCACCTCCACCTCACACCTCCGTAATGATGTTCAAACTTATAAAGGAATGACATAATGCAAACAGAATATTAAGATTAACAACAATATAAAGACATAGCAGTCAGAATCATACTCACTACAACCAATATCATCATTGTCATGTCATTGATATTGCACAAGTTAGGCAATTAAGTCCCTAAGATTTTAAAAACCATTCATTAGTCCTGACCTTCATCAAACAATCTTCAGTAGTCCTGACTCACAGTTTTAAGGACCAATTTGAAGGTTTATTCACTTTAAACAATAACACATGCACAAGCCACTAAAACCATAAATGCTATGCAAACCTCATGAAGTGCGGGAGCATCATTTGTTCCATCCCCAGTTACGGCCACAACATGACCCTTCCTCCTCAATGCTTGTACTAGCAAAAGTTTGTCATTGGGAGATGAGCGTCCCATGACCTATTACACAGTATTGGCAACACATGTCATTTGCAGAGAACATGAATAAAAGCACAAAAGCAAGGTTTTGATGGTATTGGATTCTACCGATATACTTTCAGCAATGTTATCTCTCTCTTCATCAGTCATGCCGCGGAATCTTTTTCCTTCAATGATGTTAGGCTCAGTGGCTTCAGCAAATGAACCAAGTATTCCACATTCCACAGCAATTGCTTTTGCAGTTTTCACATTGTCACCAGTGACCATTTTTACCTATCATTAGAAATCCAAATATAAAAAAAATCAAACTAATTATTAACATATAGAAACAGCATAATAATCAAAGCATATGGCATTTCTTAAGTAAAATGCTCAATTTGCATGCCAATGAAAATCCAATAAAGTTGCCTTTGAAATCTTAAAAGGCATCAAATATAAAAGTAATGACACATTTTGGGTCAGTGCAGTAAAAAATTGGTACTGGAAGAATAACGCCCTTAGATGCATCTCAAATCTGTTCTTTGTCTAATTTATATAGAGACACTAGATAACATTAAAATCAATGGTATGAAATACCTTGACCCCAGCTTTCTGGCAAAGCTGAACTGCATCTTTGACACCAGGTCGACAAGGATCCTGCATTTCAATATATATATATATATATATATGATATAAGAAACAATAAGAATATACAGAAATGTAGATATTTAACCAGTGTAAACATTTTAAAGTCAGATGCATGTCAACTTCTTATCTTATTGAAGTCACCACCTTTACAGAAATTTCAGATAAAATAGCCAAGTCAAGATGCTAGGAGATAGGCATGATAAATAAAATAAACATAAAAAACTCTTTGCATCCAAGTCCCAAGTACATACAAATATATATATGCAACAAAGTGGAATGTGAAGCCTATAAAATGTAAATAATAGAGTAAAAGAGCTTTAAAATTTAAATTAGAGAAAAGCAAAACATGAGAGTATTATAGCATATATCAACAGAAAAATATAACAAAGACGACAATGAGATGCATGTTTCTAGAGAAATACATACCTTAAGACCAACAATAGCTAATAAATTAAGATCATCCTCTGGTAAAGACCAATGAGCAAGTAATTCTTCATTAGATGGAACCTTCTCCTTTTCATATGACCTATATGCTATGGCAACACAACGTAGACTATCAGCAGCCATGTCTTCAATAGCTTTTTTGAAAAATGTCATCTGCATGACAGTAAAACATCAGTAAGCCCTATCACAAAGTAAATAAATAATTACAAAGGGTCAAGAGTCATCCATGCAGTTTACATATTAATTTTGTCTGCTGTTTATAAGAGCAACATTACATAAAACAACTTAATTCTCTAGCGAGGAACAAGTTACATACTGATAGAATCAGTTGAGAAATCCTAATTTCCTGATTACCTTATTTCCATGTATATTTAGGTCTCATAGCTTGCTTATATTTAGAGTAGGAAATTCTGGGTATTTGCTATAAATATTCATCTACTTAAAATATAGGGATTGATGTGAATAAAAATCAAAAGGCTGATATGAAATCTATTCTCTCAAGCAATTCACAAATCAATTCTTAAATGAATCCAACAAAAGGACAACAGACACAAAACCAGGTGTCAAGAGGGGGATAACAAAAGTCTGAGGTGATTTCCAATTTTGGCAAGATACCAAAAGAAAGCTGAACAAAAACCTAGAAATAAAATGCCTTTGTTTAGCTGATATTAATAAGTAACAAGTTTATCAAACCTTCTCCTCATTCATCTCCACCAACTGGTCATTTGCATCAATGTACCCTGTACAGCAAGCTAGGACTATCTCAGCAGCACCTTTCCAGTGTATGTGGATATCAGAGTCAGCCTACAAACAGGTGTAAAATTATATTATATCATTTACAATGACGTCTGACAAGCAGATATAGTAATTCATTGGGTAATATATTAGCCAACTAGATATGTTTCAGTTGGTCTAGATAGACACAGAATATCTGTATAAGTAAAAGCACCAGTAAGATTGGTACCGTCTGTATTGCAACTCCGCCTCTTTTTTTATCTGAATTGAATGGAAAAACATGAATAATTGATGATTCTGATCGAGCAGCCGTAAAATTCATCCCAAGCTGAGATTTGATAAAACAGTCATGATATAAGCACATATGTCCACCCAAAAAGAATTGGGGGGAAGGGGGGTGGGATTGCAGTTCCAAACAAACCTGTATTCCCCAATGTAAAATTGCCTTTTCAGTTGGTGACCCAGAAACCTCAACATCATTAGTACCCTGTATTAAATGGAAATAAGTGAATGGTAGTAGAACCACCTAAATTTATCTTCATATGCGTTCTTTTCTGGGAAATAGAGTCAAACAGGAAGACTGCAAGAAAATAAATTCAAGCATACCTCAGGTGAGTAAACGCTGCCATTAGTGTTCTGTGCAACACCTTCAATGAGCAGAGAACGGAGCTTAGAGGATTCCAACTTGTGAGGAGGATCAATTTTCTTACCCCCGGCATAAGCCTCAACCACAGTCATCTGTCCTCAATTGAGTTTGCAAAATTAGCAGATCATGAAAATCTACGCCATAGAGAATTAAATAGAAACCAGATCCAACAGAAATCATATTCCTCACAGTTAGACACATTTTTTATTGGATACCGCATGAGTAGAATAGTTGACATTTTGAACTCCTAATTTATCTTTAAAAATTGAAAGGATTCTTAGTTCATAAAAGCTTGCTAGCATAAAACCCATTAAAACAACAAACAAATGAAAGATTGCCCTCTAAGAAGTGTATGAAACTACTTATAAAAAGCTCATCATGCAAATCGGCATTTCAAATACAGCATAACTAACCTGATTCATAGTCAACGTGCCAGTCTTATCACTGCAGATGGTTGTGGCAGAGCCCATTGTCTCACAGGCAGAAAGCCTCCTTACCTGCAATTCATCGTGTTACATCATTAAACATTCCTTCCCCATGTATTTATGCTAAATCCAATCAAATCACCAACATCAATTGGCATACCAAAGCTTTATCCGCCATCATTTTTCTCATTGAGTAGGCCAGTCTATAACATAGTTGATGGAAAAGGAGTAAGCAAAAACAAATAAGATTAGAGAGAGAATGAGAAGGAAAAAGTTGTGTTACAGATATGAAAGAGCATATTGACAGTCTAATCTAATATGGATACACATAACGCTTGATATAAGAATGAGAAAAAGATAATAGACTGAAGATAGAAAAATGGGATATTCAGCAGCAACCAGAGAAATGAAATAGTCACTAAAGGAATCAGGGAAGGGCATTCGAATAGAAATGAACTACAAGAATAATGGCAAATTTATCCACAATGTAACCAACATTAAAACATATCCATTAAGCCTTAGCAATGACAGATGAATGAAACTAGAAAGTTCAAGTCAAAATCACCATACTTACGTTAAAGTAACTGCTAGTGGTAGCCCCTCAGGTACTGCAACCACGACAATGGTGACCTATATGTTTACTGGGTTACTAAAACTTCATAGATATTACATTTGAAAGAATGAAAGTTATAATAGGGATAGATGCATCTATAATAGCACCAAGCATGCTCAGGCAATCTAGAATTATCACAATACCGCAACAGTTATTATCTTAATTGCTCCATCAATAGCATCACCAATTTTAGTATGGCCTGCTTTAAATTGAACCGTCCCATCTGGGTTTCTAGTATGCCCAGAGAAATATCTGCAAAAACATTTCCACTTCAGAGGCAAGCAAATTACATAGAATCACAAAGAAATACTGTAAGATAACAACTAAATTACCGGGCCAGCAGCACAATCAGAACAACAACAGCAACAGAGAGTCCAACAATACCAATGAAAGTGGCTACACCATTTAAGCGAACCTATATTTAAAACTCAAATAGGTGAAGAAATTATAGGCAATAGAAGAACTCAGTTAGAAACCATTGCTAAAAGGAGGACCTGCAACGGTGTTTCTTCACCAGTATCTTCTGAAATGCTAGCCATTAGAAGCCCCCATTCAGTATTGATACCAACACCAGTGACCTATTAAAACAAATAAACAAGTAAAAAACTACACCACCAAATGGGTGTGCTTAAGCTTAATTGATAAAATAGATTGGATAAGTGAACAAACAGTATTTTGCTTAATAGGTAATATATTTTTAATACACAAAATTATTGTAATAAGTTTGGTACAATTCAATCAATATTTCACTGACTCCAATTTCAATCCATCTGAATTCCTTTAAAAACTAAATTCAACATTGGAGAATGACATGCACAGATAAGTGAACAATCACCATCCTTTCTTAAAACAAATATAAATGTAAGATAAAGAATGAATAAAAAGCTGTAACGTAAATATAATACTTCATATTTTATTGGCCTTTGCGCTAATTACTACCCACACTAAGAACAAAGTAACTATTGAATGTCATTAACTAACTCAAAAATTCTTTGGGAATTCTAAATTATATGAACTAAAATCAAGACAGCCTGCTACAACTACTAAAATGAAAAGGAAAAGTAAGTTTAAATTACCAGCATAGTGCCACTACCATCTGCAACTTTACATCCAGACATCAAAAAAGGATCTTTAGAATCCTTATGAACCTGTAAAAATCAAAATATGTATCAGAAAAAAGAAGGAAGAAATAATTGTGATTTCACACGAGATGGAAGTAAAGACGTACAATTTTGCTCTCCCCTGTCATACTTGATTCATCAATTGCAAGAGAGTGACCAGTGATCAGAATTCCATCAGCAGGGACCTAGGAATAGCAGAAAACAACTTAATAACAAAAAGGAAATACAATCAGCAGGCATGATAAGCAGAAATGATAATGAAAAAAGATCATATACCTGGTTACCAATATTAAGAGGTATAACATCCCCAACAACAATATCATATATAGAGATCTCAACCCTTCTACCACCTCTAATAACCTTCACATGCAAAAATCATATAAGGTTAAAAATATGAAAAGGAAATTACCAACTATCATATATATATATATATATATATATATATATATATATATATATATATATATATATGTGTGTGTGTGTGTGTGTAGTTTAACTGAGCAGAAAAAACAAACCTCCAAGTGTATATTCCTTTTCTCTTCATTCAGGTCTCGAAACTGAAGAGACTGCTTATAGTCACTTATAGCTACAACACGGGAGAAATGAAAAAGGGTGATGAGTTCTATGATGAAGAAACTACTGCAAAAAAATTTGTGATAACTCTCAAGGTAAAAGATAGGGTGGATCATGAACATGCACTACACCAAAGACTAATGGAAATTGCAAAACAAAGTCATAACACAAGTAAACAAACACTTCGCAATATAAACCTTATGGAGACAGTATAATATAATACCTGTAACAACAATAACAAGAATAACTGCAAAAGCAATGCTTCCCCCATCATACCATCCTTCCTTGATACCCTACAATAAAAAAAAATTCAAACTGAATGAGAAATCATTTGCTCAACAAAAATGTACTTGAATATAAGGAGTACAACAGAGGATAAGTAACACATAAAAATCAGATGAACTATTTGTTGGTGGACAATAACAGTTAAAAGAATCCAACACAACCATAGTAGTCAAATCGAGATTCAAATCATGTATTAGAAGACCTTGATTTCCAAATCGTGAATCTAATCTTAAATGTATCGTAAAATACATTATCAAAATTAAAACTATACAATAGATAGAATTCAATACATAAACATATTTGTAAGTTCATGTTTCATCAACGAACTTAAAAGTAAGCTAAAATCCATATTATAGAACAACATAACAATTCAAAATAAGTAGCCACTGCATAAATGCAAGTGTTTAAGACTCTGACAGCCCTCAAAAACCACCAATAACAGGTCCAACGCATAGTCTGGTAGTCTGGTCCTACTTCCTAATTCCTATGCTTAGATCCTACAAAATATATCATAAACTCATGTAGAAAGAGGGAAGCCTGAGAGGGACCAATGAAGTTATTAGAAAAGAGCCAAAAAGGAAGAGAGGGTCAAGGAGAGGTGGGATATGATGCAGGGAAACAGTGGAGATGGAGAGAGAAGGAGATTCCTTGGTGAGTTATGAGAATGTAGCTTTAGATTAAAAAAATTCATGTGGTTAGAAAAAAAAGTGAAGAAAAAACCACTAAGAACCACTTTTTCAAGTTCCGGGTCACACAAATCCGACCCAGTCTGGAACCACATTTTTTGGGTTTTCAAATCGCTCAAATTCGAAGTTGATATGCGATTCAACCGCTTCCCATGCAATTCAGGCGATACATGGCATGATTCAGATAAAAAACGATACCCTTGTGCGAGTCGTATCGAGAAGCTTCTATATTTGTATCAAATCGTGATACGTATCATACCATACTAACTACATTGAACACAACATAAAAATGTCATTAAATCTGGAAACTCTTGGATTGTAATTTAATTGAACATCAATAGAACCTATGAGAGGAAACGAGAGAGCATATGAATTTTTCCATGTGTTGTAATCGCAGCAGAGCTATTGTACTTATAAAGATTTGTACATAGATACTGGATATACAATTTTCTATTTTACATAAAAGATAAAATTTATATATTTAATCCTAATATATATTGTTATGATATTTTCGTAATTCTAACACTCCCCCTCAAGCTGGAGCATATAAGTCATATGCACTAAACTTGTTACATATATAATTAATCCGAAGACCCCTTAGAGATTTAGCGAAAACATCCGCCAACTTATCATTAGAACTAACAAAACTAGTGGATATTTCACCAGACAAGACTTTCTCCCTAACAAAATGGCAGTCAATTTAAATATGCTTCGTCCTCTCATGGAAAACTAGATTCGAGGCAACATGCATAACAACCTGATTATCACATATGTGTCATCTGTGCAACCTCTCCAAACTGAAGTTCCCGAAGCAACTGTTTGAGTCATACTAGCTCCTGACCAACTATAGCCATAGCATGATACTCTGCCTCCATATTGGACCTGGCTACAACATTTTGCTTCTTGCTCTTCCAAAAGACAAGATTACCTCCGAGAAAAATGCAATATCCAGAAGTGGACCTTCTATCAATGAAAAAGCCTTCTAATCAGCATCAAAGTAGCCCACAACTCGAATGTGTCGTCTATCTTTATATAACAAGCCTTTTCCAGGATCTTTCTTAACATATCGAACAATACAAGTCATGCATCACAATATTCCTTACAAGGAGAGTTCAGGAACTGACTTACCACACTAAATGCAAATGAGGTATGAGCGAGTGACAGTGAGATAGTTCAACTTACCAACTAAGCATTTGTATTTTTTAGGATCCGGAAGAGGCTCCAGCTGATTTATAAGAGCTTGACATCGGGATCCATGGGAGTGTCAACTGACTTGGAATTTAACATAGTTGTTTCTTCCAAAATATCCATTGCATACTTCCTTTGGGATATGACGATTCCATTTTTAGACTATGCTACCTCTATCCCCAAGAAATATTTGATTATGCCAAGGTCCTTCATCTAAGAGTGCTTGAAGAGATGGTGTTTTACTTGTGTAATGCAGGGATAATCATTGCCAGTGATAACAATGTCATCCACATAAACCATCAAGTAAATAAAACCAGCAATTGAATGACGCGCAGAGGTTGTGGTGGCGAGTAGGGGCACATTGGAGCTCCAATCAGGGCATCACCAATGAGGATGGGCCGGTCTTGGGGAAACAAAGTCGGTTGTGGGGCCGCCAATCGGAAAAGGCTGGCAAAGGAGGCGGCAAGGACCAAAACAAGACGCCAGAAGTAGACCGATCAAAGATTTCAAAACCCCAAAAGAGAGTTAGGGTTTCAAAAAAAATTTACGCAATGAACTGTAGCTCATCAGAGGATCACAGAAAGGAGGGATCTCTTGTTAGGCTCTGGATACCATGTTGAAAGAGAGGAAACGAGAGAACATATAACTTCTGTGTTTGTGATCACAATGGGTTATAGGGATTTGTACATAAATACATGATACAATTTCCTATTTTACATAAAAGATAAAATCAATATATTAATCTTAATATATACTGTTACTATATTTTCATAATTCTAACAAAACCAATTTCACAAGCCATAAATAACCAATAAAAGAAACATAAATTTAATGATTTCACTCCACTGGATAAAATGGATTCAAATAATAACACGCATGGTTTAGATCAAATGAATTACATCATAACTTTCCCAGCCATTCTCACCTCCGACTTTATCCCCAGAGCCAATGAAGCCGCTGCAGCTACCATTAAAATAACTAGGGTCAGGTCCTTGCAAGCATCCCACATAAACATCTGCAGAAGGCAACAAAAATAGGTCACTACAACTTCTGCTCAATTAAAGAAGAAGAAATTATACTATACAATTATTGCATCCAACATTTACCAAAAAACTTCTTCCTTTTTTTCGAGGATAGTTGTTGGAACCAAATGCATTCCTTCGTTTTAGCAAGTCACCATCATCACCATGAATCCCCTTCTCTAAATTGGTTTTCAACAAATTTGATATCCCAACAACCTGATATGATTCAGGAGAAACACATGAAATTTACCACTCTGAATGTCAACACTACCTAGTCAAGGAAAACTGTTATTGACAAACATACCCCTCCATATTGCTGCAGAGAAGCAGTATCATGCTCCCTTGAAATTGAAGCAAGTTGCTCTTGTCCAATTCGAAATTCACCAGCAGTGGAGGTTGGAGGAGGTTCAATTGTTTCTAGTGTAAAGCTTTACTTATCAATATTGTGAAAAAAAAAAAAAACAGGAAGAGGTTGTCTACATACACATCAATAAATTAAGCCAAGTATACAGAAGTTAATTTATTAAATGCCCATGGAGCACCAGGTAACTACAGAAAAGCATGTTCAAAATTTCAAATTTATCATATATATACACACACACACATACCTATCCAGTAAGATCGTCACAAATGAAAACACGTATTTATGGAACAGCTCAGAAGACAGAAACAGAAAGTGAACATTATGTATCATGTCATCATACAAAAACAAAAGCGTAACACTTAAATCCCCTTGCCAGAGCTGATGAGAATGACAGCAACTTTGGTTCATTTGGTGCAATCCACCTTTAGACATCCCCAGTAAAAATTCATAAACAATACTGAGATGTATCAGCTACACTTCAACATTTAAAAGATTCTACGATGACATGTAAATATATAATACAGACTTGGTCAGTCAGAATTAACTTGTCATAAAATAGTAATGTTTGAATGGAGTTGCAGCAATGTGCTGTATTTCATTCCCAAAATTTTATGTTAGGTGAAATCGCAGCAATTCAAAGAAGATGTCTTAAAGTGAAATTAATAGTCTCCAAATATGACCCACATTCAACAGCAATGCCACCAATGGGCCACACATATCAAATGATCTAAAATCCTCAATTTGATAAAAGATGCTCTATATTAAGAGTTTAGAAGTTCAGGGATCAAATCAAACATCCGAACCATAATAAGTAAATTGTTTTACTTCCCTCCAAAATGACAACTTTCTCAAAATACCTTATCCAAACACATTCTAAAGGAATACTTAAATGCAATTTGAATTGGTAAAAGGAAACTAGTTCCTGTAGTATTGGGAAAAGCTGAAGGATGTGATACAACCAAAAAAAACAGACACCCATCTTAAATAGAATATAAAATTCATGACAATTTAGGGGTATAAAAAATTATAATGCCTCACTAAGTAGTGAATAATAGGGTACTATTGACATGATTTATCCAGGTCATATTGGTTTAGAGGTTTTCCAGACCAATAAGCAGATCAGACTAATACAAGAGCAGTAAAATGTATAATCTTTTAATATTTGTGAATAATGAGTAAACAAGGTAACAAGATATATATATATATATATATATATATATATATATATAAACACAAACCATTTTCGTTCACAAACAATGGGAACTAACAGCAGTACCAGTCAAAGACACCAAATACTGAACTTATCGTAAGCAGAAAATGTATAACTTACTGGTTACTGAGTTAAACAAAATAAAAA
Organism: Clitoria ternatea; assembly: GCA_037962975.1. Lineage (NCBI taxonomy): Eukaryota > Viridiplantae > Streptophyta > Magnoliopsida > Fabales > Fabaceae > Clitoria > Clitoria ternatea. The sequence continues at coordinate 282,210,028 of CM075671.1, read as the reverse complement.
GGATAGCAAGGATATTTGCAAATAATAATGAGTATAATTCAATTACTCACCACTCACTGGCTGCCTACCAGCTGCTTTGAAAAGATAAGCTGCCTAATGAGGCAAAATGAATAATTAGTGCACTTCAAATACATAGCATAAGCAAAGTAAAGAAACTGCAATTGAAGGAACCATACTCTAATGGCTTGTGCATGCGCTCTAATCTTTCTCAATATTTGCTTCTTCTCCTCTTCTTTTTTCAAGTCCAAGGTATAACGAAATCGACGAGAAGCATTAAGCACAAGCGCCGCTTGCTAAGAAAACAATGGAGATTTCTTATATGTAACAGAAATATATCACATGCCTCAGAAATAATTTAGTCATGCAGAATAGTCAAATGAATTAACACTTACACTGCAGAAAAAAACAAATGAAGGAACTACAAATAAATGTTGCAAAGTCAAGAAAGTGCTACTATTCTTGTTTGTGTGGAAACTGAAGTTTATATATGCATGGGTGTCTCTACAGTTTCAGAATTGTCAAACTCATGCATATTATTTTATCCTGAATATTCAAATTAATACAAAAATGTCAATTACTGGTTATGGCAGTATGATGTGGCAGTTTTTCGGCAAGACAATTTGTGTTATGCAATAGCAGATTCTTGCGGCAGCACCATAGTGATGGTGGCTGCCATGCTCCTGGCACCATAGACCCAAAATGCAGTTACAGTGGAATACTCAAACGGCCAAAAGAAGATTATTCACTATGACCCGACCCCTGTTTTTCTCCCATGTTTATGCATATACCGAACACCCATATGCATTAGCTTAAGTGAAACCCTAATGCACAAAAGTCTATATTGAGGATACCAGCACCAATCTATTTCATTTTCAGCACACTCCTATCTCTGTTTTCTTCTTTCCTCTTCATCTCTGTTGAAAAAAACTTCACCTCTGATGACTTGCAATTTCTGGGAAGCAACCTACCTTTCCCTCCCAGTTCTCATTATCTCCCCTGCCATGTCTTTTTCTTTCATTTTCCAGTTACAGTCCAGCAACCAACTTCTTTCCTGCCATCCTCCCTTCTCTCTTTCCTGCCATCTCTTGTTTCTTTTTTCTCTATTCATGATCCACACCGTATTTATTACTTCTTTTTAGCCATTAGATCTCAAGTTTTGTTTTTTATTTTGCTGACCATTTTATTTATTATACTCAGGACTTTTTTGAAATAGTTTTTTCATTTTGTTGTTTCTTGAACTTTATGGTATTTTACTTTGCATGAACTTAAGTGATGGGACTTATGACTTTGTATTCAGAGTTTATGAATTGTGAAATTTGTGATATTTTTAGTTTATTGTTTTTGATATAATTTGTTAGTTTCCTTTTCTAATTAGGTTTCTGAAGTTTTCAGATCTTTTGTGTTGTGTGTGTATATTATAATTATAACCTGCAATGCCATCCGCCATTACTCTCTTAAGCGATCTACCATAACCTTTATGAATTTTTTGGCCTGCTACCATGAACTGCCATCCGCCATTAACATCATTAAAGTCACACATAAGTATCAACTGGGAATAAACTCCTGACATCATGGTAGTATTAAAAAGTTTAAACAAAACAGGAACAATGTTGCAGTTACTAATAATTTCTCAAAATCTATGTTGAAGTGGTCCAACTTTCTTACTGACCTAGTCTCAAATTCTCACAACCATAAATGACTATAACTCTTGCCATATAAAAATAAAATATTTTTGTACTTTTCTTTCATTAAAACTCATTCTACTGATCCATATTTCACTCACATTCATTCATTTTTTTAGTACCCAAATATATTATTAGCTAATAGCTATAAATAATTGAATTCCTAAACTCAGTCTTGAGCCTGTTATAATTATAATCCAAAGGGTCCACTCAAGAAAACAGCTTCTTTTGAAATGACAAAACATTTGAAAGACACAATGTATTTCGGATCAAAAGTACACTAAACCTATATTTCCTGACAGAGGATTTCAGATCAAAAGTACACTACAAGGGGATGAATTAAGAAGGCAAGCACATCATTCTTGGATGCTCCCTCACAAGAAATATATAACATTGATCTCAATGGAGCTTCCTAATCGGTGCATTCTCCTCATTTTCTATTGAACAGTGGGTCCAACCAGTTCATCTTTTCATCTTCAACCACAACTCAGTCACAACAATTATGGGAATTCCTGCTCCCGCCCGCTTTCCCTCTTTTTATACCTCAATTGTTGTGACAAAACTTGGAATGAATGCAACTCCCTTAACTTAAAATTTCTCTTCCACCAAGTATCCGTGGAGTCATGGACTGCCTGGAGTTAGCAGCACACAAATAAATTAGTAAGAGGTTGACTAGTATTCACTTAACCTCTTCAAAACATTTCTCAAACTTATAAGCCTAAGTTCCCTAGCTACCAAGTTTATCCAGGGGCAAGAGAGAATCACAAACTGCTGCTGTCAATCCTGTTGCACCTCAAATAGGTTTTTCCATGGAGCATATTGCTTCCTCTGTTTGGTTCCTTGGGAGATGGGGACACTTTCTTAAAGAGACTCACAGGATATTACAGGTAAGACTGAAGATCCCAAAATTTTGCTAAGTCGAACTTTCACATTCTCTTAAAAAAACTTCAGAGGTGTTTGACACATGAACACTTTGATTTCCCAACCCAAGCGCTTGGAAAACTAAACTAAATATATTTGAGAATAAGATGTATAAAAAAATTTTAAGATTAAGATTAAGAAGCTTGTTTTGACATCAAATTACTGTAAGCAAGTATTCTGCCTGGCCTGCTACAGTAGAAGGACCAAAGCTGAACCTCTAAAGCATGGGTATTTCATTTAGACAAACGTAGCCGTACATGTTACGACTATTCATTGGGTGTATTTTGATAGTTGTCAAATTTAATTTTCTTTTGAGAAAACTTTAAACCTTGAGTATAAAAAGAGATATAGTTAGCTGTACATTAAGTACTAAAATGATTATTTTTCTAAACAAAACATATCTTTTTAGGTAAACTTAAGAGATTTTACTGTCTTTATCTGATTTTCCATGACTGTTTCTTCATTTAATCACATTAATCCATCAATTTGAGTTGTGAGCTCATTAATTTATCTATTACATAAGTTGCCATAATAATTTACATATATTTTTTCTTTTCAAAAAACTTTAAACCTTGAGTATAACTTAAAAGAGATATAGTTAGGTGGACATTAAATACTAAAATGATTATTTTTCTAAACAAAACATACCTTTTTAGGTAAACTTAAGAGATTTTACTGTCTTTATCTGATTTTCCATGACCGTTTCTTCATTTAATCAAATTAATCCATCAATTAGTGTTGTGAGCTCATTAATTTATCTATTATATAAGTTGCCATAATAATTTACATATATTTACATGTTTTCATTTATATTATATATAAATATAAATTATATAGGCGTATTCATACCCTTTAATTTTTGAAAGTTGCTGTATTTCATACCTGTATCAGGTACGGGTACCGTACCAGTATTCATGCATCGTAGGGCTGAACTTGATAGAGGAGAACTAAGTACTAACATTTAACAATTGCAAGACCTCATGTGGGCATGGATATATTCAGCTGTAGGAGTGTAAAATCTTGCAGTCTGAAGCTGAACTTATCCACAGTGATCCCCAAACTGGTTCACTCTCAAATAATGAAATAAAACCCTAATCTGATACTCCTAGATCAGAATCATTGGAATTCAGATAACTACCGAAGCATATGTCTTTTTAGCCACTATTTTATTCTTCCTTTCCCCATAGACTGATATATAGAAAATGCAACAAAGAATCACAACCTCCACACTTCATAGACTATTGATAAACCACCAAACAAAGGCATGCAGAACAAGAAGGAATTTCTGCTCTGAACTCTGCATCACCCAAAACTGCGAACAAAAACACTCCCTTAAATTTCATTCTCATAAACGCTCTTCCAGTATCCCACCACCAACACTACTTATCCACAAATCCTCAGAGAAAAAACAATACTATTTCACAGAACATATCTAGAAACACCAATCAGACATAACCACTGTACTCCACAGTCTAGTCATTCTCTTCAATCTTAATCCCTAACCATCATGCTTCCCGAAAAATCTCTCCACCACGCAAAAACCCTACCCAATCAATCAATTACAATTTACAAACACAACAGAAACATCAAACATCAACTCCACAAACCCCTAACTTCACCATAAATAGAAATCACAGCATCAATCAGTGAGAGAACAGAGTACAAACAATTCAAATGCAAACAAAACAGATAGTAGAAAAGGACCATGAGAGAGAGTTAAAAAGAGAAGAACGTACTCTCCAGCGCCTAAGTCGTTCAATCGAAGCGTTCTTGGTTCTGGCAATGTCAAACGGGTCAGAGAAGTCGCCGTCGTCGAGGTCGGCGGAGCGGCGAGCGGCGGGACCAGCCTCAATATCATTCTCCGGCCGCCGTGGCGAAGAACCGTTGAGGAAACTCATTTTGGGAAACTGTCGCAGGAGAGATGGCACCGTCACTATTGTTGCGATTCGCAGCAAATCATAACACTATCAATTTGCTTCTATCACTCCACACGTAAAAAAGCCACTACTTCCGATCTTTCCCTCTATACACAGATCACTATAATAAAATCTAAACTAATCCCATTCATTAGTATCTTTCATTTTTCAATTTTCAATTTTCAATTTTCAATTTTCAATTTTCAAACCCACTCCCAGCCTCTATCTAATTCATCCTCACACCCACCACTCACCACTCACGACTCACGACTCACGTGGTTTTTATTGTTTTTTATTTTGTTTCTATTTAAATTTTAAACCTTATCTTTTTTCAAGAAAATATCAACAGCAACAAGTAACCGTAGACTGCACTTTTACTGCATTCGAAAAAGTTGACCGAAAGCGTGAGCCAGTAACTTACCAAGAAAATACTGAATGTGAATTGGTTTTCTTTTTCTCTTTAGCTGGAATCTGAAAAACCTACACAGTTCAGAAAAGGATAAAGTAAACACAAGCAACGGCATTTAATTAAATCCCATTAATGGTGTTTAACATAGTAAGTTACGACTACCTTTTTTTTAATTTGTGTGCTTCGCATTTGCGTAACCGTGTTAATAATGCAACGTGGTTAGTTATTCTCCTTTGAGCTGTCTCTCTAGTTTCTACGTTTTTCTTCTTTGATTGCACATTGTTTTATATTGCTTTTAAGTAGCTTTGTGTCACACAGTCATTTGCGTGGAGGGACAGTTGTACCACATGCAAGATAATTGATTCTTTTCATCAAACCATGATTAACAATTATGCTTATAGAACAAATGATGAATAATTATTGTGATGGAAAGCTTCTAATCCATTGCTTTTCTGAGAAGGAACATTAAAGTTTTGACAAATAACAATGAAAAACCAAGTGCTAGCGTGGCGGGTCCAAAGTGAATGCATGAAAGTTAAAGCAACGTGGCTCTCTTTGTTATGAACTATGAAGGCATCACTTTAGGGCAACAAAAAAACACCTGATGCTAATATTTTAACTAGTTGTGGGGTAACAAGGAAATTAGATGAGGTGTATTTAGATATATATATATATATATATATATATATATATATATATATATATATATATATATATATATATGGTTTTGGTTTTGTTCACGTGATGGAATCAACTTGAATTGGAAACTGTGAGAAGATATACTTTTGTTTTCAGTAACATGTATTTTTTTTAAAAGAGAATTTCTATTTGAGTTGAGTATCAATAAAATTAATTCTTTTAATAACCATTTTTTCTATCTGAAAGATTGAACTCGAACTATATAATCATCAGAAGCATTTTAAATAAAGCCTCAAATATTATTTGGAACCTTTCATGGTAGCGAAGATATTTAATATTCAAATGTGTAATCTCACAAAATGGTAACAAAAACAATTTTTAGAAATTATTCTTTCTTTAAAGGTTTTTCCTCAAGTAACTATAGGAAATTAATCATGTTAATTAAATTATTATAATTCAGAAATTTAAATTTTTTTTAAAAAGTATATTTAAGTCTAAAATAAATATATGGAACAACGTTTCGTACTACGAAGTGGCCGGAGGCAACTTCTATGAAATTAGTGTACGGCATGTCCCTTGCTTCAAAAAGCAAAAGAATAAAAAAATAAATAAAAGACGGTGGAAATTATTAAAGTGGAAAATCTTTTTCCTGTCTCACCCGTCAACACTTTTTTATTTAATTAGATTATACAAGTTAACTAAAATATAAATGAAATAAAGAAGAATAAAATAAGAAAGATTCAGATAAGAAAACTAGAGTAAAAACCAACAAAAACACTAACTTTAATTAGATAAATAGAAATATGAAAAAGGAAATCACGAAATAAGGTGATTTAAGGTGTATACCAAACCACGATTGGAAACAAAAGGTAATTAAAACTCAGTGTAGTTACTCGCTAGATCAAATTTTGATTTGATGACGTAATTTTATTTCTCTAACAACATATTAAACAGACATAGGGTCCGTTTAGTTTCTAGTTGGAAAAACAGAATTGAGAAAATAAAAAAATTTAAAAGTTGATACTGATTTTTTACATTATTTGAGACAGTTAAAACTTCGAATTAAAGATCAAACGAACCTAGGGGTAAGAGAAGAGGTTGAGTGGATTAAGATGACTCATCTCACCGATAGGAACACTTGACAATGGATGGATCATTTGCAAAACAACCACAATAATTTCAAGACACCCACTTCCCCAACACGCACTTACCTACACCTATATTTTTTTGGTGCGCGTCGCAATTTATAGCATTATTTTCCACACCATTAACTCAATACTTATGCGACATACGCATGCCGTGCAATGGTTCCAGGCATGCCATTTTAGTCACAAATATATTACTACTTTAAATCAATAAACACTAGTTATTATTGTAATTAACATTTACGTACCCATGTTGATATCTCCAACTATTATAGCAAAGTATTTCTTAAAAAGTAAAGGGATTTGGCATGTATGGGTCAAGATTACAATACCAATGCCAAATTTGCCAATGCAAACTAAGCAAGACAGTGAGGGTTACCTGCATCTTCACATTATTTTCGACCTATCACGTTCATCTTTTTACTACCATTTTTTTTATTCTTCAAATATAGCACTTCAAAGAGAAGGGAGGCAACAACTAAATGTATTTTTTTTATCAACAAAAGAAAAGATAAATTATTTAAGGGTATAAGAGGTACCTCAACCCATATACAATAAAACGAAACTCACAAGTCTAAAAAGCTTAATCAATTTTGTTGTTGCTGATTTCAATTGGTCGGCATGTTTATTTTGTTATGTTCATTGTGTCAGTCAAATTAATAGAAAAAAAAATCTGTTCTAATTTAACAAAAAATCAATTTTATTAAATAACGTATTAATATTATCTATTAGATTTTTATATTTTCATAATTGATTATCAAACACACATTAAAACAAGTGAGAAATGTAGCATTCCAACCCTATTCTTAAACCATGTAAGATTTTTAATTACTCTGTATATTATACATGACATTTAATTAAATTCAAAGATAAAATTATGTTTTTAAAAATTAATACAATTAATTATCAGTTAATTGTTTTTATTGGTCATTATATATATATAAAAGACCAGAGGATATGTGTTATGACTAGCAACGGTGGTTAAGTGCAAAAAAGACCTTAACAACGTATTCAAAAGTTAACATCTTTATTATGAATGTTTGATGAATATATTTGTCTTCTTCAGCTAAACATAAAGGATAAATTACATAAATTTTATACTTTTTTCCTAGTTTAAAAACTTGTAAGATAAAATGGTTTTGTTTAATAAATAAGTTTATTTTATTAACTTATAATAATTGTAAAAAAATTAAAATAATGTTTAAACTTATAACTTTGGATTTATTTTGTTTTATATTTTTCTTCTCACTAACACTTAAAAAACCACTATTATTTAAAATAAAATATTTTTTACTATTTTATATTTAACAGTTTGTTTTATAGAGCTAGAAACACACCATTATCTTAAAAATTCTACAGGAAAAAATAATCAGAATATAGGCAAATTAGCAGCTTTTGTCACTTATGTTATATACGGGTGATCCAGGCCATTACTTAACTAGTTCTCATTTCAATTCATCAAATAGTTAAAGCTATCAAAATTTAAAAATTAATATTGTTATAAAAAAATTCAAATTAATATATACACAAAAAAAAAATCAAATCAATAGTTGAGATTTTGTTTTCAAAACCATTTCTCTCAGATCAAAGACTAAATTTTCTCACATCCATGACAAATAGAATATACAATATAAAATTTCCTTATCAGATCAAATTTTGTTAAATCTAATTGTTAATGAGTCCATTACCTATCATATGGTAATTTGTAAGGATCATAATTAATGTAATAATATTAGAGCACCTAATAATTTCTCCTAACCAAAGGACTGCGTTAGGAAGAGTTTATTCTTTTGAAATTAGGATACTATACTATTAAATGACAAAGCACACAAAATCTACTCCTTCGAATGATTGGATTTTATATTTGAACACTAAAATAAAATTCAGTTGAAAAATTATCGATCCTAATTCCTAAGATAACACCTAATAAAATTCAGTTTCATTATCTTATTAGTATTCAAATCCTACATTCCTAATAATTTTTTATTTAATTTCATAAATTAAATTTAAATAATTTCTTACCGATAATAAAAGGAAAAATAAATTTATAAATACAAGGGTAATGGTACTTTATAACAAAAATATACCTGATTTTAAATCAAACTATACAAATACAATTTCTCATTATAAAGAGAGTTAAATCCAAAATATTGGGAGATTGGGATTTAAGAATGTATTAGATTATTTTTTATCTAAATCATAAAATAAAATTGTAAATAAGTTAAAACGTAAAAATTTAATTATTATATTATTTATATATATAGTTACTTTTACGTGTGTATTAATAGGTCAATTAAATAATGTCAAAAAATTTTAAGTAAATTTTAATTTGACTTATTTACTTAAATATTTTATTTGAAAAGTTCAAGTTTAATTTTCTGATTACAAATCTAATTTATGTAAACTTAAAATAGATTAGATCAGAATCCCAACAAGTAATCAAACTTATTAACACCGTAAAAAACATTTATTTGAACGAAAATACAACATAAAAAAGAAGTCATACTTATAGAAGAAATAGTTGGGATATTAAAGTATAAAGTCTCATGTCTAATAAATGAGTTAGTCAAGTGATTTACGGGTGGTTTGGTTACCTGTTGGGTTAAAAAAATCATACAATTAAATAGAGTTTTGACTGTCTCTATAAAATTTTTTGATTTTTCTATTTTTATAACTGTGTTTCTCTAAACTATAAGCCAAACAAATACTTAATATAAGGTTTTAGATTGTATGGTGGAGTTTTATGTTGATTAATGACTGAACTAGTTTTTTCTTTCAGAGGGGATCTCCCCGATTTTTCCTGCAAAGAGGTGTAAGTCTTTTCTTATTATGTTTTTTCTGGTCTCTTTTTTCTATTCCCCACGTAACTACTTTCTGAAGAAACAACCCTCCTCTAATGCCTTTTATTGAAAACAGCTAGAATAACTCTCTCTTTACGACAACAATCACTATTCAGATTCAAAGTCAGCAGTTAAAAGATGTTGGTAAGAGATTACTACCTTAATTTTGCAGAAGAATATCGCTTCGACTGTTTTTTCCCTTGAGATGTAAAATGCTAATATCTGCTGCTAAAACCTTTGATAATACATAATCTGTGTCTGCAACACCAAGAACAGAAAGATAACATATCAGATATGATTTCATCCTCCTTGAGAACACAAATTTCAGTTTATATACGTGCTCTAATTATATATATATATCCACTGAATGAAGACTCAAGATTGCAATTTGAACGTAAAGAGAAACATACAGGTAGAAAGGCAGCAAAAAATCCTTTGGATGCGGAGATATGTGTGTGAACTATAGAGGGAGAATACTTTGGAGGCAGGCACTAGATTATACATATTCTTAACTTGTAGGTGAGTTATGCTAAATAATAATTAATTAAAGACTTTTATGACCAATGATGACACTGGTGGAAAAAAGGGTTTTAAGCACGGTTCTGGAGGGGTTTTAAGCACGGTTCCAGAACCGTCCTTGTTCCCACCGTGCTTGTAAATAAGGGCTTTTAAGGACGGTTCGCGACCGTGCTCGTAAGTGGCTTTTAAGCACGGTTGATATTAACCGTGCTCGTAGGTGGGCACTTTTAAGCACGGTTACTCCAGAACCGTGCTCGTATGTGGCACTTTTAAGCACGGTTCCTCTTGAACCGTGCTTGTTTCTGCTGGAAATTCAAAGCAAGCTGATAGCAACTATGGCGGTTTACTTCTTCTATTGCAATTTCCATTGCCACCTTATGCTCCTTTCCAACTCGCCAACCAAAGTCTATGACGCCTCCAATCTTCACAAAAATCTTGGATTTCATCGGACAATCTTCTATTTCGTAGTCCTTGCCATAATCCTGTGGAATTTTTAAGGAATCATAACTTACTGTATTTCAAAGATCTGACTTCTGCATAATCCTGACAAGGTCTCCACTCTCCACCCTTCTTTTTCATCATTTCTTTCTTTGGCTGGAAGTTTGGATAAACCAATACAACATTATTATTCTATTATGCATGTCACACGATGTGTTAAGAAATCATAAGAAATGAAAATAAACTATATATTTAAAAATACCTCTTGAACGCCCAACTTCAATGGAGACGAAGAAGGAGGTGGAGTGTTGGACGAAGGTGATATTGGGAACGTTTAGAGGAAAGGTGAAATGGAGGGAGAGAGGGAGGAGGAAGACAACACGGTTATAGAGGGAGGAGGATGAAGAAGAGGGAGAATGGAAGGAGGGGAATGTTTAAATGAAAGGTGAAATGGAGGGAGGGAGGGAGGAGGAAGACGAAGAAGGAGATGGAAGGAGGGGAATGCTTAGATGAAAGATGAAATGGAGGGAGAGAGGGAGGAGAAAGAGAACACGGTGAAATGGAGGTAAGGTAATGGAGGGAGGAGGAAGAAGAGGAGGGAAATGAAAATTCAAAAAACGACCCTATAAGCACGGTTCCCCTCAGAACCGTGCTAATATCCCCATTATTTAATTACTTTTCAGGATGGGCCCCTTCCAACCGTCTTCGTAGCCATCCCTTTTTAGCACGGTTCCCCCACAACCGTCCTCGTATCCTTAACTTTAAGCACGGTTCTTAGAAACCGTCCTCGTATCCTTACCTTTAAGCACGGTTCTTCCCAACCGTCCTTATAACTCTTTCAGAAAAAAAATTTAAAAATTTTTTCCAGTATTTAAGCACGGTTCGTTGTCAACCGTGTTCGTAGGTCTAGTTTTAAGCACGGTTGCAACTCAACCGTCCTCGTATGTGACTTCAAAAATTTCAAAAATGCCACCGCCTCTTTTTTAGCACGTTTTTGATATAACCGTGCTTAAAACCTGTCCTCGTATCCATTTTCTGCACTAGTGTGAAGACGATAGGTGTTAGTTTGGGAAAAATAAGAATTGAAAAAAAAAAATTTAATCAAGACTTTTACTTGCTGCCAAGTCAATTTAAAATCATCTTTTACTTTTACTTTTACTTTAACCTAATCTACACATACTTTATTAAATTATATTAATATATCAGCTTCAATATATTTTAAATGTTACCATGAAAAATATGTATCAAATCAACTTAAAGACATTTAAAGGGACTAATTTAATCAGTTGAATATGGTATGAAAGTTATGAGTCCTTTAACACAAATTTAATTCCCTATAAAATCAAAAAAAATATTAATTTGTCAGTTTATAAAAATAGAATGAACTTACGAGTTAGCTGCCAATACATAAAAAATGTGGGATGGGTTATAGGTACAAGACCTATTACTCCATAAAACTTGGTTTGCAACACATCGGGTTTTGAGCGGACTGATCAACCCATGGATTAGTAAAAAAATTTCAAAAAATGTATGTTATTTAGGTATATTGGAGGTCTTTGACAGTTAGTGATTCTTGAGTAAATTGGGTAATCTAATCACTTAATGACTCCTATTTTTTTGCTTTGCCCTAGCTCGTCAAGCCATGCCAGGATTTGATTGTTTCTTGCTAGTGGTGATGTGATTCCTCCCTATAATGTTGTACAACTTAAGGCTATAACTTGTTGATAAATATTATGGTTGTTGGTGGATCATCACCTAAAGTGATTCCATGGTTATGGATCCTGATCCTCCATGGTGTTTAATGGTGCAAGTACAATGTTCTTCATAACGTTGTCTTAATTATAGTTGTGACTTGACTCATGAAAGTCTTCAATGTTAGTAAAGTTCAAAGCAAATATCCTAGACAAAACAAAACCGAAACAAGGTATAGAACTCCAATCCAAAAGACATGTATCTATTATCTTGTTTTTATATTGGGCTCGTTATTGTTTGAATTTATTAAAGGGATAAATGTTTTTTAATTGAAAAAATATTTATTTTATATTTTTATATATTTATTTATAGTTTTAAAAATAAATAGAAGTAAAAAATAAACAGATGATTTGTTTATTAAAAAAATACTTATAAAAAATATTTTTTAAAAAACACTTAAAAATAAATTTAAAGGAAGAAATTCATTAAGTATATTAGTGACGGATTGGTTAGTGTATGTGTATGCATGGAATAGTGGAGAGTGTGGAATTTTCGATGGTGGATTCATGATGACACCTCTCATTCGCGACCAGAAATTTCCATAATGTTCCCAATTAATGGGTTTCCAAATTCCAATTAGCAAGTGTGAGACAAATTTGGTCAAAAAATTATAATCATGTTTTTTTGTTAATTATTTGAAAACATTTTAAAACACATGGAAACTAGATACTGCTGAGTATATCTAAATCATGAAAATTAGTAGTATAGTACGACGTGCCTTACAAATTGATTCTAAAGTTGATTAAGACTTTTTCTTTCTTTCTTTATGCTTTAAATTTTTGTTTTTCTAAAGGTAAAACGTCATTAACCACCAAATTCGTAAAAGTTTTTTGATTTATTTTAAATATTAAATAAGAGCAGAAATTATTTATATTAAAATATAGTATATAACAATCTTGTGACCAGCCTCTACTATTTAATACGCTGACCGACAAAAAGAAAAATTAATTTCAACTATAGAACAACTTTAAAAGACTCTCCCGGAATATAAGTCTTAATTACTTAAACAAATGGAATGAAGAATTATAGGATTTAATATTTATTAGCCACATTATTTAAAAGTTTAATTAAAATAATAATAAATAATTATTTTTATTAAAAATATGACATTTAGCCTGTTGGTAATATTAAATGAAATGTATCTTTTTGAAAAAATGAATCTAGTTTTTTAAATTTTGTTAATATGAAAATATTGATCAAATTTAGGGACACGTTGAGTCCGAGGAACTAATTTATTTAAAGAAAAAATGATATGTTGTGTTAATGCATGTCGGTATTAGGACAGGTGGAAACATGAGTTGACGTGATATGTAAACCCAATCAAATTCTATGAATCAAAATCTGGTACCGACTAACGAATCAACGAACAAGAATACAAATGCCTTGCGACTTAAGCATGCCCTTTTTGAGAAAATGGCAGTATACAAAAATTGGTCAAAACTTTAAGGAAGAATTACAAACTAACAATCTTTTTCTTTTTCTTTTAACTTTATTTTAAGTTTTTGTTTAGCTTTTAATATGGACGGATATTATTTTATATATATTTCTTTTAATATTTCGCTTTCAACCACAACTAACTGAATCGATATGTTTATCGAGAAATACTTTGTAATTTCTTACAAAATTAAAACAATCGGTTTAATATCTTTATAATTTAGGATATCTCATTAAGAGGTTATGATTATTTGATAAATATTTGACCAAAATTAAATCATTTTTTCATGTATAGAAAGTCTTTATATATTCAAGTGACATTTTTAAAAAATAAACTTTAATCCTTTAAATATTTTCTAGGACTTAGTATTTTATATACTTCATGAATATTTTGGCGTTCACCATGGAGTTGACTAAAATTTCTACCCAGCCTCGAAGAAAAAAAAAACACCTCAACCAAATACAGCTTCAGATGGCCACGGAAGAAAAACAAATACAGGACAATCAACAAAGGGAGGAATTCCTGATGACATCAAATGACAAACGGTAGAAGGAGTCACACGAGGAGACAATCATAAAAACCAATAACATGCTAAACACAACAACAATCATTAGAACCCTCTAAGATCAATTGGACCAATTAAGAAAGAAAACAAAGATATGAAAAAAATGAGAACAAAAGAATCAAGACCCCTAAAATACTATCTCTCTACTTAGTAACAAAAACATCATCCATACCCTTCCTTTTATCGATCACCCTTTCACCTCTGTGGTGATGATCTTCTAGACCCCGATGACCTTAATAGCACCAGTCCTGGTGAATGAGTGTATAGAATAATTTCTACCGGTGTTATTTTATTCACTCAGTCCAAATATGTGAGAAACCTTCCGGCCAACACTAACATGGATGGAGCTAAACCAATCAGTTCTCTTATGCTCAGGGGTTGTAAGTTTTCCTAGACAGGTTCTGAACCTTTTTCTAATCCTACCTTGTATAGATCAGTTGTGAATGCTCCCCAATACCCCACCATCACCAAAACAAACCTTAACTTCTCAGTAAACAAGGTTTGTCAGTTCATGTCCTATCCAATAAAAGCACATTGGATTATTGTTAAGAGGATTTTAAGGTATCTCAAAAGAACTATTCAAATGGGCCTTTATCTAGCCACTGTTCCCACCTTTTCACCTTTCCCTATTCTAGCCTATTGTGATGCAAACTAGGCTTCTAATTCAGATGATCAATGTTCTACCTTTGTTGCCTACATCTTTCTTGGCCCTAATCCCATCCCTTGGTGGTCTAGAATGTAAACAGTAGTTATCTGGCCCATAGCTGAAGTAGAGTACAAACATTTGGCCTTCGCCACTCAAGGGATTCTTTGGATTCAGTCTTTCCTCTCATAATTGCATGTTCCCTTCTCTTCCCTAGCAGTTTTATGTAATAATCAAAGCATTATTACTCTCTATCACAACATAATTCTACACTCCTGAACCAAGTATCTAAAGCATGACCTCTTCTTTGTCAGGGGAAACGTTATTCAAAGGCAGCTACAGGTTGAGCACATACCTTCTTCAACCCAAATAGTCGATGCTCTCACTAAGTCTTTTTCACTTTCTTGATTTTGTGAGTTTAGATTTAAGCTTCAAGTGGGTCTTGTTTCCAACTACATTCCCACTTGAGCTTGCAAGGGTGTGTATGAATGTATAGAACAATTGTTTGGTTTAATCTTTTAATATACTATATTTTTTGTCTTCTTTTATAAGCCAGTTACAATTAGGGGTGGGAAAATAGGCTTATGGGTCAGGTCGGGCCAAAGACCATATAAGTTCAACAAATATGAGTTGGATCGGGCTAGGCTGAAAAAATGGGCTAAAAATATTAGCCCAACTGATATTCAATTTTGCTTGTGGGCCAGCCTGTTTCTTTTTTTGGCATTTTAAAATAAAAACCTATTTCTATTTTCCTTCTAAACAACTGAAACAATGTAATAGAAATAAGCAATTAGCATATGGAGTTTTCTGAACAACAAATATGAACATCAACAACACAATTTCTAAAACAATAAATATGAATGAGAAAAAGAACAACTGAAACAATGAGTATGATTAATAGAGAAATTTTTTGAATAATAGTGGAGCTTTAATAGTTGTAGAGATATAGAAGTGGAGATCATTGATCTTGTTCATCAGAGTTAAATAGTAGTTATGTCGTTGTTAGAAGAAAGAGAATAAGTTGTTGTTCGCGTTGCTAGGAGAAGAAGAAGTTGTTGTTTGCATCTCGTTGCCGGGAGAAGGAGAAGAAGTAGCTGTCTCTTTGCTCAAAGGAAAAGAACAACGTCAAAAAAGATGCTATTTAGAGGAGGAGAAAGGCATCGAAAGGAATAAGGAGAAATGTGTGGGTCTTTGTCTCTCTTTTCTCTTTGTTTTATTTAAGTTTAGGGCTGGGAAATATCTCTTATTCTCCTTACAGCTAGCGCACTCTCACTTTATGTTTAGGGATAAGCGATTTTTTTATATATTTTTTAATTCTTGGCCCAACAGGCTAGCTTGACCAGGGCTTTTTTTTTAGTTAAAACGGGTCAGACTCATATGGGAAAAGAAGCTTGAAATATTGGCCTGACCCATCTTTTATGAATGGGTTGAAGAAGTCCCACAGGCCAGGCCCAATTTACCACCCCTAGTTACAACTGATTACTGGCCTTACATATGTACCTAACAGCTGGCTTTACTATATAAATAGTGTTCCTTGCTTTTCTATCTCAATTTTTCAATCAATACACATTCTTTCAAATCTTATCCTCTTTCTGTGTCTAAGACTCTCTCAACCTAATACATGGAAGCATACAATGGATCATCAAACCCTATGGATCATTTGGCCACTTTTTCTACACACATGATAATCTTGGAGGTACCTAACTCACTCATGTGTAGGCTCTTTCCTACAACCTTAGAGAAAGCAGTGCTACAATGGTTTTCTACTATACCTCCTTGGACGATTAGCAATTTCTCAAAATTAAAAGACATGTACTGCATGTAGTTCTCCACCATCCATACGGCTAGTAAAACCTTGGTCTGTCTACTAATTCATGGCAGCGTAACAACGAAACCCTCAAGCACTTAATGACTCGTTTCAACCAAAAACCAATATAAGTTCCTAACCTCACCTCAAACATAGTGTGACACATTATTATCGCGAGAGTTCACCGTAGATGTTTTTTAGATTCTTTAGCAAAGAAACCTTACAAGGATATGTTGCCCAAATACACAAGTGTAGAAGAGGTGGAATCCACTTGGCAAGAAGCTATAGGAATGTTGACTAGATGATCAGGCATGCAAGAAGCCAAATGCATCAATGTGGAAAGATCCCAATGAGAAGGTGAAGACCCTATCTGTAGTTTTCCTAGATATGATAACATCACACCACTAAATGCCAAAAAATACACATACTAAAGGAAATACATAACATTGACCTGGCGTAATTACCTCCACTCATGAAGCCAACGAAAGAGGCAGACCATCCTTATCATGCAAGAAATCATTGTTCCCTTAACATGACGTATTTTTTTCAAAAAAGACTCCTTAAAGTTTTTAAAAGAAGACTCCAAAATATCTAAAATTCAATGACTAGGAATACCATTCACAGAAATCCAACTGATCAGAAAACATTTCTTAGTAATTTTTGGCTAAAAGAAAAAAAAAAGAATAAAAAGAAAGTCAGAACCAAACTCAAAAATCACACAAAACCTTAAAGGCTTTGGCAAAAACCTAACTATTCAGGTGTAGCTAGGAAGGAGCTACATTCACCTATCTAAGAATAACTCGTTGGCCTCAATCCCACTTGGATGAACAATGCTTCATAAATAAAAATGAAGTCCAGATCCCCCTCACAACTTTTTCCTGCACAAACCTTATCTCCCTCTAAAAAAACATACTCAACACTAGCAAATCTCTAATCGATGAACATACGGTCCTTTCTATTAATACGGTGAGTTTATTAAACCTACAAATGTCACTTTTCTCGATCAACATGTCACTCTTTACCAAGCAAAATGGTTTAGTATCAGAGCATGGGAACCAAGGAATGATTGCTTATTTTGACCGACCATAATCATGTACAAATGAAATAGACCTGGTTTGCATCATAGAAGACACAACATACAAAACAAGACAACAGATACATAGACACACAAACCCTATAATCTGGCCAAACATAACAAAGGACGAAAATACTCCTCCTAGCAAAGTCACTAAGAGAAACAAAATAGGGAGCATAACAAAGTAAAAAGCATGCCAAAATAAAGTAAGCAACAACAAGGGATAAACATAGCATTCTCACGAAAGGAAGCAAAATAGAGCATATGGAATAAATGGAAACAACATATTCAACAGTAAGCAAAAAGAAAAGAAAGAAAAGAGAAAATGCCAAAACTTAAGAAGACAACAAGGGCGAGATAACCCAACCGAAGGAAGAAAACAAAGTAAAGGGAAACAAAACGAAAATAGAAATAGAGAACATGAAGAGTGAAGAAGAAGAAAGAATGAGAAAAAAATTATAACTAGTGCAAGTTAAGGGGAAGAAGAATAAGTTATTGTGGGAACAACATAAAGGAATAAAATCATCAGACTGCGGGATATAAAGAGACAAATGAAACCTACACTGTCGTTTTAGGAAAAACAAGATCCACCATTCACAACACGCTTATAGCTACCATCTTGGTCGTTAAAACGGGGAAAAAAGAGAAAGAAATGTTAGATTCAATAAAGAAACATCATTGTAGCCATACATGTGGCAAAGCATTCAATGAGCAAGCATTTAAAGAAAATGATTGACAAGATAGCGAGGTACATATATTTAAGTCATCAGCTCTCAAAATATCAATTGATTGGCTAATTAAAATACAAAGACATTAGCTCAACTAGAGAGTTTATAAAGAATGGAGAATACCCGATCATACAAAGATAAATGAACAATACTTAAACACTCGTTCTTGGTAAACAAATTTTAACACGTCGACATAAAACCAATGAGACAAATTAGGGATTTAAAGGTTCGTGCAACATAAAAACCAAATAAGTATCTCCTGGAGTACCGAATGGAACCTATACAATGTTGATCGACTTACTTACCCCTCTTCATATTTTCAACGCTCAAAGGCTAGTGGGCTCATGTTCCCTCAAATATTCCGCTCAGACCCATAATTAACTGAATCGATATGTTGATTAAGAAATCTTTTGTAATCTCTCACGAAGCTAGGAAAATTAATTTAATATCCTTATAGATTATGATATTTTGTTTAGGATGTCTCATTAAAATATTAGGATTATTTGATAGATATCAGACCGGAATTAAGCTCTTTCCTTTGTGTATAAATAAACCATAAGACCCTTTATATATTCAAGTGTCATTCTTGAAAAACAAACCCTAATCTTTAAAGTATTATTTGAGATTTGGAATTTTATATACTCAGAGTAAATAATATAAAAAATATGTTATGTCCCAATAAATTAAAATAATATAGGGATTAAAATCTACAAAAATTATATTAATACCTAAATGTAAAATTGGGAATCAAATTAGGAACAAAAACTTATTTGATTTTCATTTTTAAAAAATAAACTCAACCAACTGAGCCTTTTTCTACGCTACAACCCCTCTAGGCAGTAAGGTTCGTTGTAAATTTTGATGAGTTAAAGGCATTGTTTAATACTTATGTCTTTTAAAGTTATAAGTATCGTATCATATGCATGATAGGTATGTGGTGTTTTTAATTAGTTAATAGTATTTTTTAAAATGTTACTTTTAAATAGATTTTAAAAATTTCAGCTACTATTTAAAATTTGTTTAAATAATTTGTTACTTTATTTTACTTGTTGAAAATAAAAATAACCGTGTTGGATAAATAGCAATTTTAATTAGCTAGTAGCATTTCTTCGAATGTTATTTCAAGTGATAACTCTTCAACCAATAGTTGAATGCTTTTCCATTATTATTCTTTGGTAATTATATGTTAACCCTCTTTTATATTTTTGTAACCTTTCTCGCATACACAATAATTAATATTTTATCTTTGTATAAATTTTATATTTAAATTATTTTTTTTACTTTTAAGAGAGACATATCTATTTAATTAATTTCCACAAATAATATAAATAACTAAATGTATTGTAATAAAAAATTTTCTTTTAATATAAATTTAAAGAATTGTATAATAAATTTTAAGATATAAAATAATTATTTAAGATTAATTAAAAAATGAAAAGTAAATTTATAATTATATGAGACTATTATTAAATTACAAGCCTAGATAATTATACATTTTTAATACTTTCTTACATTTATTTATCAGCTAGTCGGTAACTAATTTTATCAAACATTTTCAATATAATTAAGTTGTAACTTTCAATTTTCATTTTTCATCTTTTGAAATTAGCATTTTACGATTAGCTTTTCAACTTTCCACTAGTTGATTCTCTAATTTTATCAAATGTACCCTTATTTCATTATGTCGCAACTAGAATTATGGCCAGCCTTGGAAAGATGGACTCGCCACCAGTATTTATTTTTTGAAAAAAATATTAGGAAAACCTCTTAGTTAAGTCACTGGTTATAGAAAACAAGACTTAATTCGGGAGTTGAATTACAGGTGGGGAACGTATTAACATCTCACACTCTCCATCATAACACAGTTACCTCAAACTAATCACACGTGTTTTTACAATAGCCAAAAGATTAAATTTACCTCTTAAAAAGCAATTTAATAACACAAACAAGAAAAGAAATAATTTTTTAAAAAAAGTAAAGCTAACAATCTCGTCCAAATTAAACTCAATACTTAATTTTTTTTTTTCAAATAAGCGAGTTTAACAGAACGTCTCGTCCAAATTAATCATACTTTTTTAAAAGAGAAGGGAGCAAGAACTTTTTTGAAAGGAACTAGAATTAATAGGACGTCGTCCAAATTAATCTTAAAGATAACACATTTAAAGAAATTGACAGGAGACGTATCGTCTAAATTAATCTCATTATATAAAAAATTATTATTTTACAAATGGCAAAGGAAAACAAAAATAAATAGCAAAGCGAATAAATAAAGTGAGATAAAATGAACTAGAATGATAAGGGGAAGCGAAAACAACCAAAAAAGTCAAAAAGCTTTTTTTTGTATTTTTGCATCATGGTTTCTTTTGCTCATAAATTAAAAACTATAAACATAACATTGAAGGAAACAATTCATGCATATTAGTCACTTTTAAAATCACATTTTTAAGGCATTACAAAACATCTATAATGCCAAGGGGAAAGAGAAAGAAAAGGAAAAAGAAAAGAACTTGATACCATCAAAGAGCAACATGATACCAATCTTAAGCAAAATAACTTGATCATTTATTTAACAAAAATCAAAACATATATGGTATGTAAAAAAAACACAGAAGTCTTGTTAGTAAGGGTTATACCTTATCTCCTTGTGGGAAGGGAGACAATGCACACTTCAGTATCTTTCTTTTTGGTTTTATAAGTGAAGAAGAAGAAGGAACACTCATTTATTTTCTCTCAAACCCTTAGCCCCTTACTAAGAAGATGAAAATGAAAAAAATAGAACTTGTATTCTAAACTCTGTAAACCCTCATCTTATGAACCCTAATAAGAAAACCCTAAAAAATATATTTAAATAGAGAACCTAAAAAAATGAAAACCTGAAAAATAAAAGCCAGAAGAGGACCCTCAAAGAAAAAATTCTAATGAGAAGCAACTAAAAATCAAACCAAAAACCATTTCCTATTCTTTCCCCACCCCCTCTTTTATAGAGAAAATAAGAGGTCTTCTACTCTTGAAATCCTAGCCACCACTTTGGGTTTTTTTTTTTTAAAAAAAGGAAAGTTAAGACTCATTGGGTGAAATGGGGCTTGGTCCTTATCTTCTACTATTTCCTTTTTCATGCATCAAAGTCCTTTTCAACCTTTCATTTCCTTCTTGTGCAAAAGGTTTTTCTTCTTTGGGCATGAGGTTGACTTTGCCCATTGGAAAAGAGAAAGGACTAGTACTTTAGAGAGAGATGAGGGCTAAGATCACTTAAGTAAAAGGGGGCTTGGTCTTTATCTTCCACTATTTCATTTTCCATGCCTCAAAGTCTTTTTTAACTTTTCATTTCCTTTTTCTGCAAAAAGGTCTTCCTTCTTTAGGCATTAGGTTGACTTTACCTATTGAAAAAGAGAGAAGACTAATACTTTAGAGTGAGAAAGGAGGGTCAAGATCCCTTGGGTAAAAGAAGGCTTAGTCATTGTCTCTCACCTTTTTCTTTTCCATGTCTCAAAGTCATTTTCAACTTTTTTTTTCTTTTTTATGCAAAAAGGTCTTCCGTCTTTAGGCATATAAGGTTGGCTTTACCTAAAGAGAGAAAAGTAATACTTTAGAGTGAGAGAAGATGGTCAAGATCTGTTGGGTAAAAGGAGATTTGGTCTTTGTCTTTACTGTTTTCTTATCCATACGTCAATTTCTTTTTGAAAATTTCCCTTCCTTCTTCTTTTTCTTCTTTATCTTTATCCTTTTTTTTCTTCCTTTTCGTTCTCTCTCATTTTTCTTTTCTATCTTATTTTATTTTTTGTTTCCTTTTTTTTCTTCATTTTCTTTTCTGTTTATTTTTTCTTTTTCTTTCGAAGTATTTTTTGGGGTCAAATGAAAATGAGTGTTCACACATTGTCAGAAAGCTTATTTCACTAGTTAAATACCACTTTGTTTTTGTTGGGTTTTCCCTAGCTTGTACTATTTTCAATAATACTTATTTTTTTGTTGTTAAGAGGTGTTTAGGTAAATAAATTTTTAATATTTGAAGTATTAGCTAAAAATTTATTTTTTATTCTATTGTGCCTTGATAATCTTAATAATCATATTTCTACCTTTGTATTTTAAAAAATGTAAGCTTCTACATCCCTTAATAATCATAGTAATTGATTATGAAAAGGAAAAAATATGCATTTTACATTCTATTTAATGCTATATGTTTAATAAAATACTTTTTACTATGGAAAAAAAATTAAAAGTAAAAACTAATATGTTTCTAATTATTGTATAAAATTTTTGTAACAGATAAGTATTTTTTATTAAATTTAACAATAATAGATATTTAACAATAATAGATATTATATTTTTGCTAAGCACTCCATAAAATTATTAGATTTATTATAATATATCAAAGATTTATTTTTTATAATATAAATAAAAATTTCTATGAATGAAGATACTAATTCATAATTTCTAAAATGATAAATGATTTTAAATTGATAAATGATAAATTTGATATAAATTGATATGTGAAAAAAACTACAAGGGTCTTTTCTTGATTTCTAACCCTTTATAATAGGAACCTACTTAGGGTCATCTTATTGAGTGAAAAGATTCTAAGGATCCCTTTTAACAAGTTCTTAACTTTCTTATATAAGTTATTGTAAGCTCTGATTATCATTAAAATATTCTTAAATAATTAAATATATCATTTTATATTCATTAGTTATTGCAGCAATTAATTTTAACCAAATTAGTTTTACATAACCTCTTTCATCTTTAACTTAAGTAACTTTTCAACTATCAATTATTACTAAATATACACTTAAATTTTAACACCCACATTTTCAGGTAACACAAAACCTCGAATGATATTTATACACACGTTCGGTGATATATGTATAGGATTGGATTTGATTTGCAAGATTTACTATTAGAATTGAAGTTAGCTAATTCCATAGCATCATGCCTCACAAAATTATTATATAGCATGCATGTGTAATTTTATGGTATGAAGATCTTGCTGTTATTCATAAATATGGAAGAAACACAAAAATGCAAAAATTATGTCATAAAAAAAACATAAATACAAAAATAAATTTATAAATACTATAAAAATAATAATGAATATCGTGAGCAGTTTTATATAACTAGTGATCAATATATATAATACGAGAGCGTGATAAATCTTCAAGCATGCTGATACTTCACGCCGCAATTTGAATTCAACTTCGAATTTTCTTTCATTTTGTTTTCTCTCTCTTTTTCTGGGTTTAAACGATTACTTTTAGAAAGTGAGTAGCAGAAAAGTCAATATTCACGAATTAATTTCATTTCGTGTTTTTATTTAAAAAGCACTTCAAAATTTAATTTGGGTTAACCGATGACTGATGAATTCAGGCATTTTATTAGACCTTGGATTGACATAATTACCTCCGAATATTTCTTTCGGTAGGCATCAGAGATTTTTGGTGCATAACCTTTTCCTTTAACTAAAAAGGAAGAGAAAAAGTCAACATGTAAGATTTGCATGAAATTTTATTCGATACTGCTAATACTTAGTATTGTGCAACACAGTAGAAATCAATTTTTCTAGTC
Source organism: Clitoria ternatea (assembly GCA_037962975.1). Taxonomy (NCBI): domain Eukaryota; kingdom Viridiplantae; phylum Streptophyta; class Magnoliopsida; order Fabales; family Fabaceae; genus Clitoria; species Clitoria ternatea. Next base: position 282,185,958 of record CM075671.1, on the reverse strand, counting down.
AGTTTCCTTGGACTTAATGTTATAGTACATGTTAAACTTGGTTGATTAAAAAGTTTCATATTGTTTGGAGTTGTAAAGGGACATGGGAGTTTATGCTATATATAGGCCTTAAGACCTTTGTAATAAATACACCAAGTATTCAAATACCTATAATTATAAATGAGTGTACTGAGGTCTTAAACACCAGTGAGAAATACTCGGAGTTTTTTTTCTGTGTTGTAATGTTCTTTTGTTAGAGTATTGTGAGAAGTGAGCTTTGGGAGTGTGGGTGCACTTGGGGTTGTTAAGGTGTATGAGAGTGAGGTTTATGTGATATATAAATTATTCACATAATATTATTATCTGGTTGTCGGTTTTGACAATGGTCGTGGTTTTTCTCTGGGATTTGGAGTTTTCCACGTTAAATTATTGTGTGTTTCCTAACCTTATTTCTCTATTTTTTAAGGAAATTCTCTGATAGAAATTGATCTAATTTCTTAACAGTACATTATCGTAATTTACACATTTTTAAACTGTAAAGTCTAAATCCCACTTGACCCAGCAATTAGTTTCTATATATTCAAACATAACTATTATTATAATTTGATAAGAACAAATTATCAATGGCATAATTTTAAGGTTTTACATTCATGTTTAGGGTTATGGAGAGTGATCAAAGGGAAGCCACAAACAACCAAAGATGACAAAGATGAGAGGGAGAGGGGAAGGATAGAGTGTCACCCAAAACGCTACTTCTTATTACCTTAAAATTGTGCTAGTTCCATCTTTAAAATTATACCTCTTAGGGTTATAAGGGCGACATAAAAAAGAAAGCAGGAAACAAGCAAAGATGACAAAGAGAAAGAGAGAGAAGGGAAGGATGTGTTAAAAAGTAATTCTGTTTTGGTTGTTTATTGTAATTGTTTTGGTTAGTTTCTATTATAAGTTTAATAAACACTTAAGTTAGGTGTCATGTTAAGTCTATTAGTAGTTTGTTGTGTTTTGAGTTGGTTAGTTATTGTTAAGTGCAGGACTGTGTTTCAATACATAAATTGATCTTCTCACCAAAACTCTAATTCTAACGATGTATCTTAGAGATTGTCGATCAAGGCCTATGAAATAAGAAAGACAAATTCATTATTGTGATTTGGCTTTTAAGATGTGCTTAAGATGGTCAAAGAAAGGGTTCAAAAACTAAACAAAAGAGCAATAGATGCTCAAAAAATAATGTGTGAAAAGGAAAAGAGGAAAGATGGTAAAGCCCTCTTCATCATTCATCAATGCATGTATGCTACAAATTTTGACAAGATCTTATGTGCCAAAAGTGGAAAGGAAGCATGGGATCTTTTTGAGAAATGTTACACTGGAACTAGAAAACTGAAACTGAGTTGATGCAAATGGAAGAACAAGAAATCGTTGGGAGCTATTTTGCATAATGAACTGGTCCGGGTCGGGGTCTACGATCCGATGTGGGACCAGCCACAAAAGTATGTATATTTTAGTGTTTGTATACTGGTACAGTGGGTATCCGGTATTATAATCCGGCTTCTCAGTGGGAGAAACCGGTCTTGTTGTCCTGGAGATCCTTTACACCAGAGTTTCGCGTTGGTGTGGGCGAAATGTGGTGTCACCTTGCATGTGTATTGTAATATGCTATTTATAGCTGGACGCGGAAAATGAATCGTTGGATGCAGGTGGGCCCATAGGCACTGATACCGTGTACAAAGTGTCAATCACAGTGGCTCAGTATTCAGAGAGTGACAGTGGGTAGGTCAATTATCAGTGTACGATCCTGACACAGGGATGGGGGATAATCACCTTTTCCGTACATCACGCCTGCGATCGTACCTACTCCTTTCTGTAAGTGACATAGGCACATTTCGCTGTGCAGAGTATCTATACTGATAAGTTATAACCCCTCTTATCTCATTGTGACACTGAGGCAAATGGTTATAAGTGATGAGGGAGTGAGGACGGATGAAGTATCCGAAGAAGTGAGAACGGATAAGTGAGAACGGATAACCGGTGTGAAGATACTGCCCTGTGATACCAATTGTCCCTCTGAACCGGATCAAATAAGTACTCAGATAAAGATTTATGGTGAATAGGTTACGGACACGATGATGATGGAAAAGATTCACGAAACTGCCACCCCTAAATTTGATCACGTTGTTGTTGCTGTCGAGAAGTCCAAAGACAAAGTCTTTAAAGATTAAAGAATTGTAGTGCACCTTGAAGGCTCAAGAATAAAGATTGATTGAGAGAAGTTGGGAGATATCAATTGAACAAGTCTTGTAGGCCTATGCTTGGAAGAAAGGGGATCATAAGAAAGGAAAATTTCCTGAAAAGGGAAAATTCAAGAAAGGCAAAGTAGAATTGAGAAATCGGAAAAATTTCAATTTTAGTAGTTTCAATGGATTATACTAGAAACAAAAATACTTCAAGAAAATGAAAGGTAAACCTAATTTTGAGAAAAAGAAGGTAAATAAGAGCAAGGTTAAATGTTGGAATTGAAAAAAATTATATGACATTTTGCTAATGAATGTTGGCATAATACTGTTGGACCTTCAAAGTAGGTTAATGAGGAAGTTTTCTAGATGGATAAAATTGATCAGGAAATTAGTAAGTCAGATTTGTGGTACCTGGATATAGGTTGCTTCAATCACATGAGAGGGCATATGGAGTGGTTTGTGCACTTGGATGAGACTATTAAGAACAAGGTCAAATTTATCGATGACAGTTCATTATAGGCTGAAGGCATGGAACATATTCACATTCAAAGAAAGGATGGTAAAGATTCTTATATTTCAAATGTTCTTTATGTACTTGATATGGAAAGCAATTTGTTTATCTTGGGTCAACTGATTGAAAGGGGTTATAAAATGAAAATGGAAGAAAAAGTGTTATCCATGTTTAATTGCAATTAAGACTAATCCTAAAAACACCCCTCTCTAGTAATAGAACCTTTAATGTTGGAATATAGATTGATAAACATAGTTGTTCTGCTTCTGTAATTGATGATGAAAACTGGGATTGACATCATAGGTTTGGACATTTAAATTGTAAAATCTAGACCTAATAAGCAATAAAGCGTTGGTTTCTGGAATGCATTCTATCATAATATCAAAGGAGTTGTGTGAGCAATGTTTGGCCAGAAAACGCTTTTGGAATAAATTTATTTTTTATGTTCCTAGTAAGTTTGTTAAGTCACTTGAATTGGTTTATTTTGATGTGTGTGGACCTCTTCAAGAATCTATAATCGGGGAGAATAAATACTTTGTGATTTTTATAGATGATTTTATAAGAAAAATATGGGTGTATCTTATTAAAGCAATGTTTAAGGTGTTTAATGTTTTCAAGAAATTGAAGTCAATGGAAAAAACATGAAATGACAATTTACTAAAGAAGTTGGGAACTAAAGGTGGGGGAGAATATACCTTATTCCAGTTTAAGAAATTTTGTGAAAATGCATAAAGTGACTCACGAAGTAGTTGCACCATACATTCTACAACACAATGGTATACTACAAAAAGAAGGAATATAACAATTCTTATCATGACTAGAAGTATGTTTAAAGCTAAGTTCTTAACATATAAAATAATAGAAATTAATAAAAATCAATTAACTTATTATTTTTAATAAGAAAAAGTTAATTATATTAAAAAAACAAAGTAGTATACCGCCAATAAAAAATTTGAGTATAATTGTATTAATAATTTTAACTCAAACACTAATCAAAATAATATGTTAAAACAAAACAATCTCATATTCCTCATAATAAATTAATAATAATAAATAAGGACTAAACATTTAAGTTTCTGTTAATATTCAATAATAAAAATTTCAATAGCTATCCAAAATAAATAATCAAACCAACATCAATAATTAAACTAGTGAAGTTTATTTTTCAAAATAGGTAATTAAAGTTATCAAATTACCACTAACACCAAGAAACAAACTAGTAAAGTGTATTCTCTAAAAATTTTTACAAGATATTATTAATACTATATTATTATTTTTTAAAAATAAAATATTATATAACCTGTTGGGTCAACCTGTCTCGATGCCGCCCAAAACCCACAAAAATATAAGGCGAAGTGGGCCAATTTTAAACTCACTAGATAATAAATTTGGTCAACTCACCCCGCCCCGTTGTAAGCGGGTTGACAGGCCGACCCTCCAAACTCGACCCACTTTGACGTCCCTAACAATGAATAAGGCTAACATAACAGTGTCTGATATATATTAGAGGGTTTATCTTTGTTGTTATACACAAATATAATGGTAAGTCTTGTGTAATTTTTTTGGGTTATTTAAATTAATAATTAGGTTGATACCATAAATCAATAATTAGGTTGTAGAGCAGAAACAAAATATACAGATACTTGCCTTTGTTGCCCACAACAGGATGAGGATACGTGGAAAGGAACATTGCCAACGCCACTAGCGAAGCCTGAGCCTTGCCATTTGCAACGATGATAGTAATGCCACTGATCAAGAATAGAGATATATACTGAAACTTTCGGTAGTTGTAGGAAACTTCGCGGAAACTCACTGTCAATTGTCATCTACCTTCCCTACTGTCGTCATAAGGAGGATTAATTCACTTATTTCAAAATACTTATATTTTAATCACGGGTTCAAATATTATCGATGTGAAGATCTTTTAGTAGATGAGTTGTAAGTATTTTAGTAAACGTTCTTTAATCCTTGAGGCTATATCATGATTCTGGTGATTCTTAGAGACCTAATTCATTTAAATTTTTTGTTATAAAAAAATAAAACACTTCAAATTTTATTAATGTAACTATTAGATAGATATAAAATTCTCATATGAAAAATAAAAAATTCTCATTAAATCTTTTTAAATATATTTTTTACGGTATGTTGGTTGTGATTAAGGGTGGAAATGGATTAGGTCAGACTTTGACCAGACTTTGAAAGGCCTAAGTCTGTCCTATTTTTAATTGTCAAGGCCTGAGTCTGGCCTATTAGCCCATTGGTCTATTTAAAGGTCTGACTTGTTTAAAAGGCTAGTTAAATGACCTATTTATAATTAAGCATTTAAAAGGTTAATACCCACCTAAAAAGCCCATCAAACTACTTAGGTTGAGGGGTCTATCACTTTAAACAGGTTTATATATTGTAAAAAAAATATTATAACCGTAATATTAATTTATATTATATAAATATATATAAATAACTAGTAGTTAGGTCAATTAGACGGACCGACCTGTTGGGCTTCAAAGATTTTTTAGAAAGCCTATAGTCTGATATATTTACTTAAAAAGACTTTTTTAAAAGTCTAAGCCTAACTTTCTATTCCAATAAGCATGACATATATAAATTTTAAACAGATCGGACCACGGACTATGATTTGACCCATTTCTATCCTTAGTCGTGATCTACATGAAATATTTTTTCTTTTACTCTTCCTCTATGTTAAATATATGTTTGGTCGATGTGCAGTCTTATATTCTCACACCATTAATATGGTGGTATAATAGAAAATAAAAAAATTAATATAAGATTATTAATCAAACAAATGATACTAATCTTTTACCAACACCTTTTGGCTCCCTAAGTACCAAAGGTCCGAAAAATCGTGTGATTTCAAAGGCTCAATTTATAGGAATCATGGTTTTGGAGAGGTGTTATAAACAACCGAGACTTTTACTTTCATATGGGAGGACACGAGAAAAAAAGATATTAACCTTTCCAAAAAAGTTTAACCCTAGACATATTTTTGAGAGGTCTAAGTTATAGCACTCAAGTTATTTTTGAAAAAAGAAGGAATAAATTTTACCTATTTTAAAGTTTTTTTAAATGTCCCTTTTATAGTTTAAGATCACTGCACTTACCACTCTTGAAATAACTTCTTCTAAAAGAATATTAGTGTAGCTTTCAAACAATTTAGTTGAACTTTAAGAAAGGTCTATGCAATTTTTTCTTATTTAATATTCAGAATAAATTTACATGCAAATACTTTGCATTTTCCTATGACAAAACCCGTTCCTAAATTGCCTGCATCGGTGACTAAATAATGCATATATTCTATGATGAAAAACTAACTTAGAATTTCCCCTTGTTGTCCTTGTCTATCGGTGATGCTCATGTATTTGATTTGCCAATGGTTTTGTAAAATCTACATGCATTATATATAGATCAGTAAAATTTTCCCACCAATACTTAGACTGTTAATTTCTTAAGTTGATCAACCATCACTAGTGTGAAAAGGGTTTTTCTCACCAGTAAAATGTGCTGGAAATGTTTTGAAAATTTCAGAAAAACTATTGAGATTTTTTAATAAAAATTTTACGTTTCTAATTTTTTAACCAGTATCTTACAACTTAAGTTAACGGGCTTTTATTCATGCTGTAGACATTTATTGTGCTACTTTTTTTAGGTCAACTAGAAATTTATTATACTCCTCCATCTCCTATTGTTAATAATGATAGGGGCTCCAACCATTATCATTATGGGCTTGAATGTCTCACCTTGATACTGTGGAAGTTATTATTTCTGGAGTATTGTTTTGATATAATCAAAGTTTTCTTTCCTGCTTAAAATAAAATAATTTATTAGGTCTTTCACCCATTAATTATCATTTTATATATATATATATATATATATATATATATATATATATATATATATATATATATATATTAACTCTTAGAAGCTGAACAATAAAATTGATTTTATCCGCGTATTCGAGGTGTGGTTGAATTTGATTTTGATAAAAAGATGAGCCAAACAGTATAGTAAAAAAAATAGTAATTTGATTTCATTCGGTTGAAATAAAGTATAAAAATTAAAGTAATGGTTTTGGGTTGATTTGGTTTAGTGGTTTTAAACTTTCATTTTAAACACTATTTCAGATTTTAAATATAAATAAAGTTAATTAATTTTACACATATTAAAAAATAATGGTTGAAAGTAAATATTTGTATTAATATTATCAGACATATGATGTAATATATTAAAATATAATTTTATTTATATTATGAGACAAAAAATTTTATTAAAATTTGTTTATATTTAAAATCAGGATAATATCAAATGCCTAGATAGTTAATGTAATAAATATAAATTATATAGTAATCTTAAAAGTTATGAAAAATAAAAGAAAAATGTAGTTTACCCTTTTCCTATCTTTAAAAAATTTTATAATGTTGAGAATACTCTATTTTATTATTTAATGATATATTCATATAAAATGCTTTTACGTTAAGCTAGTAGATATATTTTAGATTGGATTTATGGTGGTCGTAGATTGGTTCGACACCTAAACACTCCTAGCTAAACATTGTGATTTCAACGTAGAGTGTTATTCGGTAACCAATTGAAAAAATAAAATAATAAAAAAATCAAATATAATTTTTCATATCAATTAAAATTTTAGTTGAACACATAAAATATAGGTTCTCCTAATTCCCCGTATATTTGTTACCATGATGAAAAAAAATAAAAGATTACAAAAAATCTTTCCGTTGATTAATGATTAACTTGTTACAAAGTTACGGTTGAAATTCCAGTATTGTGAAGATATTATTGTAACTGGGAAGAAGATGAAGAACAAAATTGTGCTCTGCATATGCATCGGATTTCATTTGATCGAAAAGACACGACGTGGCATTCTGTGTAAGAGACAGGTAGTTCAAAGACATGACAAGTGTAGCCTTAACACTAACAATAGCTGAAGTGTGTACCCTTATGAAAGTAGATACACGTGACACGTGTAGTAGTCATAAATTGTCCTTTCACAACCCAGCAACATACATAAATGGTAGAGCATGAGTGTGATGTTTATGGAGGCAGAGAAAGAGAAAAGAGAGCAAGTAGAGAAAGAACAAGAGATCAGAAGGGTTAGTAATAAGGAAGACAATGGAAGGAAGGGTGAAAGTGAAACGGTGATAAAAAAGGTGATTGGTGAGTCCATTATTAACCAAAGGGCTCAAACACCCTATGATGTGTTGGCTTTCTCCCGATCCCTTCGAAACACCGATTCTTCCATCCAATGATTCATCGTTTTCCTGTATCTATATAAATAAAGGTCTAATTCACTATCTCATTTTGTATTCTATTTGCCGTTTTCATCCCCTTAAATTACGAGGTAACAACAATTCAGTTCATTTGGAATATTTTATTAAATAAATAAAGTATAAAATTTCAGCATAAATATTTTAATTCTCTTTTTGTTCGTGCAAGAAAAGAAAGACAAATGACTTTAAGCCAACAATAAAAAACAAGCTTACAATTTCCATTTCAACAACATGGTTGATTTATAGATTTTACTACAAAGCTACTGTACGTGAGGGTATGAATATTAACAGCACAAACAATAAAAAAATGTGTCATACATTAGGTAGTGTATCATATGTGGAATCAGATCCCAAATCATCATAATTCTAACCATGTAAGATCGATAATTCTAAATTTTAAAAGTAGAAATAAGTTGTTTTTTTCAGAACAAAGTAGAAATAAGTTCTTAGATCACAAGATATTAAGGTTTTTATGTTTTAATGCGGAATCGTGTAAGCACATGGTAGGGAAGATTTTTATGTTTTATCATCATCATGAAGACATCCGTCATAACTCGTCATGTTATGTGATATGGGGATGGTTGGTTTGCAATTGGGGAAACAGAGTTGAGTTGAAGTAAAAAATTTAAAGGTTGATATTAATTTTTCACGTTACATCTCAATCAACGGATTTGTCTTTCTTTTTCAGAAAAAATACTAACACAAAAAATGTGTTAATTTTTAAAAATATGCACAAATCATATATGAAATGAAGTTACACTTAATGATAAAAGTTAGAAAAGTGCAGCTTGTCGAAGATGTTCACTTATTCAAATTAGCAACTTCTCTCGAGGAAGATTTCTTGTTCAGTGAGAAAGTAAAGACAAGCATAGCAACATACAAGACAAAAGCATACTCGTTACCCTCTAATAACCTTCCTTAGTTTTATTTTCATCTTCTAATTTTATTTATTTTTGGTATAATTTGGTCTTCTTGTTAGGGAATTTCGCAACATCACGCCTTGATTGGATTCGAGAACGAGCAAAAATGCGGAATAATAAGACACAAAATTTGATAACGGAGTTCGGCCAATTATGCCTACGTCTCCGGACTGCTGCAGATATTTTACTAATAGAAAGGGAAGATACACAAAGTGTTTACAAACACTCACAACCTCTCAAAACCCACAACTCAATTACACCCAAATTTTCACTCACTAAAAACTTATCTCTCTAAGTTTTCTCTCTTGAAAGCTTAGAACTTCTTAAGCTTGGAATGATTTTCCTCTTCCATGGATGCATCTATTTATAGCAAGTTTTGGGCAATGTGAATGCATTAAAAATGGTTGGCCACCAACCATTCACATTTTTCTCATTTGCAAGGTTGGTGGCCTAACAAATTAGGCCAATTTTGACTAACAATCTCCCACTTGAAGACTGATTTCAATCTGTCTTCACACCTTGATCAATGCAGCAGTCTTTCCTGGTCTTGTTATCCTAGCAGGCCAACTGAAGTTGAGCACAACTTCAGTTTGTCAATAGTCACCACCTTTGTTAACATATCTGCTGGGTTCATACTTCCTTGAATCTTTTTTAATGTTAACACCTCATCCTCAAGAAGAGATCTGATGAAATGGTAACGAAGACCGATATGTTTTGTTCTTGAATGAAATGTTGAGTTCTTCGCCAGATGTATAGCACTCTGACTATCACTATGCAAAACACTTTTCTCCTGGATGAATCCCAACTCTTTTAACAAACCTTGAAGCCATATCAATTCTTTGCTGGCTTCTGTCACTGCTACGTACTCAGCCTCTGTAGTGGATAAAGCTACAATCTTTTGTATCTGCGACATCCAACTAACAGCTGTAGTTCCGACAGTGAATATGTAACCAGTGGTACTTCTTCGGCGATCAACTTCACCTGCAAAATCTGCATCTACATAGCCTTGTACTTTTAATTCACTTTTACCAAAGTATAAACACTTCTTTGGCGTACCTCGTAGATACCTTAGAATCCATTTGACAGCTTCCCAATGAGCTTTACCTGGATTTGACATAAACCTGCTAACAACTCCTACTGCATGGCCAATGTCTGGCCTCGTACAGACCATTGCGTACATCAGACTTCCAATGGCTGAAGCATATGGAACTTTAGCCATAAATTCTCTTTCTTCTTCTGTTTGAGGGGACTGATCTTTGGATAGATGAAAATGACTTGCCAAAGGTGTACTAACTGATTTGGCATCACCCATATTGAATCTTTGCAAAACACGATTGATGTACTCTTCCTGAGATAACCGCAAAACTCCTTTTTGCTTATCTCTTGTGATTTGCATTCCAAGGATCTTCTTTGCTGGGCCTAAGTCCTTCATGTCAAACTCTTTTGACAACCGCATCTTCAAACTTATAATCTCATTCATATCTGAACCTGCTACTAACATATCATCAACATAAAGTAGCAAAATGATATAATTGGACTTACTTCTCTTGAAGAAGCAACAGTGGTCAGCATTGCACTTCTGGAAACCTTCCTTGTGCATAAAGCTATCAAACTTCTTGTACCACTGTCTTGGAGCTTGTTTCAGGCCATACAAGCTTTTCTTCAATCTGCACACTAAATTCTCTTTTCCTTTCTCTAAGAATCCTTCAGGTTGGTGCATGTATATCTCCTCATCTAAGTCTCCATGGAGAAATGCAGTCTTTACATCTAACTGCTGAAGATAGAGTTCTTCACTGGCAACAATACTTAACACTGACCTTATAGTATTGAGCTTCACAACCGGAGCAAAAATTTCAGTGTAGTCGACTCCTTCTTTTTGTTGGAATCCTTTGACAACTAATCGGGCTTTGTACCTTTTTGAGCCATCATGCTCCTCCTTCAATCGATACACCCACTTGTTGTGAAGTGCCTTTTTCCCCACGGGTAACTTAGTCAGTTCCCATGTCTGATTTGAGATTAAAGACTTCAACTCTTCTTCCATGGCAAGCTCCCACTTGCTGCCATCCACGGTCTGACATGCTTCCTCAAAGTCTTCAGGCTCCCCTCCATCAGTCAGCAACATGTAGTCCATGTATCTCCTGTTAGGCACATGAGGCCGAGAAGACCTTCTTAATACAGGAGCTGGAGTAGGAGGCTCTAGTGTGTCAGATTGTTGGTCACTACTTTGCTCAGTTGATTCCTCTAGGTGAGGACTCTCAACTATAGGACTTTCTGGGACATCGTCCACCTCTGCATACACTGGTCCACTCTGTTCTGAGTTGTGGTTGTTTATGCTATGCTTGTCTTTGTACAACACTCTCTCATTGAAGATCACATCTCTGCTACGGATCATCTTCTTGTTTTCATCATCCCAGAGGCGGTAGCCAAACTCATTCTCACCATAGCCGATAAAAGTGCACTTCTTTGATTTGGGATCAAGCTTATTCCTGCTATGATCACTAATATGCACATATGCTACACAACCAAAAACTTTAAGATGCGAAAGTTTTACTTCTTTTCTACTCCATACCTCTTCTGGTATTTTATGCTCCAATGGTACTGATGGACCTCGATTGATTAAGTAAGCTGCTGTGTTGACTGCTTCTGCCCAAAACTGCTTCGGTAAACCTGACTGCACACGCATGCTTCTGGCCCTTTCAGTCAATGTTCGATTCATACGCTCAGCTACACCATTGTGTTGAGGCGTGCCTGGCACAGTTCTCTCCATTTTGATCCCATGCTCATAGCATAATTTCTTGAATCTGGTGTCTTCATACTCACCACCATTATCAGTTCTGAGCCTTTTGATCTTCAACCCTGTCTCATTTTCTACCATGGCTTTCCATACCTTGAAAGCCTCAAATACTTCAGACTTATGTTTAAGAAAGTATACCCATACCTTCCTAGAGTGATCATCAATAAAAGTCACGAAGTATTGCTTCCCACCAAGAGATGAGATGGCCGATGGACCCCAAACATCAGAATGAACAAGCTCGAGTCTCTCCTTCTTTGGGGTTCTTCCACTTGTTTGAAAACTTACTCGTTTCTGCTTTCCAAGTATACAGTCTTCACACATGTCAATTTCTACTGACTGAAGACCTGGTAATTTGCCCTTTGAGTGCATGATCTTCATCCCTTTCTCACTCATATGGCCTAGTCTCCGGTGCCATAGATTGGGATTTTCATTTGTTGCGACCGCAATCAAATTGCATGCTCCTGCTGTCTTGTAAAGAGTACCACTCTTTCTACCACGAGCAATCGTCATTGCACCCTTTGAAATCTTCCATTGATCTCCATGGAACACTGTTGTGTAGCCATCATTGGCCAACTGGCCTATTGAGATTAAGTTCTTTGTTAGGTCGGGAATATGTCTGACATTTTTTAATTCCCATACAGACCCGTTCAGCTTAATCTTTACTACACCTTTTCCAACAATCTCACAAGATTGCTCATTACCAAGGTAAACTTTACCAAGGTTTCCGGGGACATAATTCTCAAAGAATTTTTTCTGTGAAGTGGCATGAAAGGATGCTCCAGAATCTAGCACCCAAGACTCTTCCTTGTTCTCCAAAGAGCATATTAATGCATCATCCCCTCCTGAGGTGGAAGCAACATTTGCTTCTATCTTCGCCTCCTGATTCTTCGGTGCACTCCTGCACTGGTTTTTATAATGCCCGGTCTTTCCACAATTCCAACACTCGATAGTTTTCGAGTTGTGGGAATTACGATGATTTCTGGATTTGGACCGCCTGTCCTTCGATTTTCCATGAGCATTTCCTCTGGTTGAATTTCTCCCTCTTGACTCTGTATGCAATACTGAAGAGGTTGATGATTCACCCGACTCTCTCCGTCGGATCTCTTCACTGAGAACCAGATCGCGAACATCATTAAATTTCAACTTACTGCTTCCTATTGAGCTACTCACAGCTGTGACAGTAGCATTCCAACTCTCTGGAAGAGAAGATAAAAGTATCAATGCTCGTACCTCATCATCAAATTTGATTCCAACTGAACTTAATTGGGTTGTGACTGAGCTAAGTTCATTGAGATGCTGGGCTACAGATCCGCCTTCTGCCATCCGCAAGTTAAACAGCCTCCTCATCAAATGAACTTTGTTTGAAGCCGACGGCTTTTCATACATGCTGGAAAGAGCCGCCATAAGACCTGCCGTGGTTTTTTCTGTTGCAATGTTGAAAGCAACATTACAGGATAATGACAATCGGATAACCCCAAGGGCTTGTCTATCGAGAAGATTCCATTCATCATCCTTCATGCCATCTAGTTTCTTTTCTTGGAGAGGTTGGTACAACTTCTTCTGATACAGATAATCTTCAATCTGCATTTTCCAAAAGCCAAAGTCTGCACCATCGAACTTTTCAATTTTCACCTTTCCTTCATCTGCTGCCATTGCTCCCACTCAAATGTGACTTCCTCTAGATCGTTTCTGACAATTTCAGTGAACCACCGTGTATTAGAACACTGCTGTGGATGAATTTGGTATTACTGACCAAAATTCACTATTCACGAAATTTACTATTCACGAAATTACTATTCACGTGAATAGTACCCGTTGCGAAAATTTGACAGAAATAAGCACCTAAGCTCTGATACCAGTTGTTAGGGAATTTCGCAACATCACGCCTTGATTGGATTCGAGAACGAGCAAAAATGCGGAATAATAAGACACAAAATTTGATAACGGAGTTCGGCCAATTATGCCTACGTCTCCGGACTGCTGCAGATATTTTACTAATAGAAAGGGAAGATACACAAAGTGTTTACAAACACTCACAACCTCTCAAAACCCACAACTCAATTACACCCAAATTTTCACTCACTAAAAACTTATCTCTCTAAGTTTTCTCTCTTGAAAGCTTAGAACTTCTTAAGCTTGGAATGATTTTCCTCTTCCATGGATGCATCTATTTATAGCAAGTTTTGGGCAATGTGAATGCATTAAAAATGGTTGGCCACCAACCATTCACATTTTTCTCATTTGCAAGGTTGGTGGCCTAACAAATTAGGCCAATTTTGACTAACACTTCTAAGTTATTCTATAATACCAACTTAATCCTATTTTTGTTGTTTGGTCCCGGTAAAAAGAAAGAACTAAGTTGGCTCTGAAATAATTATTTTGAGAACAGATATCTTTTAAAACAGTTTTTAGAAAACATCATTGTTTCTAATTTAGTTTTAAAAAAAAATGTATTTATAGTTTTTTTTAAATAATTGATCAAAAATAAATCAAACAAATTCCCTTATTTTTTATTTTTAAAAATAAAAAATATTTTAAAAACAGCAATCAAACAGGGCATAAATTGTTTGAGTCATACAAATCTTGATAAGTAGGAAATATTTATTCAAATAACTTAGAAGACAAAGTTGAGAAAAAAAAGAAGCACCTATAAAATTAAATTGAAACAAAAAAAAGTTATAAGATGAGACTAAAATAAAAAATAAAAAAAGAAAATGAAACAAAAATGGGAGGAAATACGAAAATTTAAGGAATAGGATTATACCGCCGGGTTGCAGACACCGCTTTTCAAGAATGTCATGAATATTTCTGTATAAAAACAAAACAGAATCCATTTTTAACTTTTTTTTTCCTGCAAGAAAGGAAAGACAAATAACTTTAACTCTTATTATAAATTTTTAAGTTAAATAGTTATTATTTTAAAATAATATTATTATTAAATTTTAAAGGAGTAGGGGACTCCTCTCATTATTCTTATATCTTTTCATATTATATTCCTATCTCACTCCCTTTTACCTCTTGTATCTTGGTTTGTTATGGAAAGTTTGTGCACGCCTCGTCTCCGAGTTCTAAAATATACCAATTTCACTTCAATATAGTTATAAGATGAAAATTAAGATTTCTACTTAAAACATAAATGGTAAATTTTGAATAGTGAATAGTAATAGTATATAGTAAACATGAATAGTAACAATAAATAGTAAAATGTAAATAGTAACGGTAAAAAGTAAATCATAAATAGTAAAGGTAAATAGTAATAGTAAATAGTAATTTACTATTTGAATAGTAAATTACTATTGAAATAGTATTTTACTATTCAGAATAATAACTTAAAATGATATTATTTCCAGTATAATAATAGATTTCTAAAAACGATATAAAAATAACCCTAAAAAATATAAAAGAGATGTATTCTTACCTTATTTTAGCAGGACCTTCTTCCAAAAATTTTATTTTTCTCTCTTACTTCCACCACTATCTCACTAGCACTATTATATTATGAAAACTTAATCTGAAATTGTGAATTCTAAAGAAGAATTCCTTCGGTATTTATAGGAAGGAAAATTACTGTGCATTTCATTATTTTAATATAAAAGTACTGTGTATTTTTTGAAATTTAAATCCTGATTATTGTGCACCTTTTGAAAATTTCGTACATGCACAGTGTTTTGCATAGTAAATGTCGGCTGAATTATTAAGTCAAATAGTAACCTTTCACTTGGTATATTTTAAATATTCAAAATTAGTCCTTTTTTAAATTTAGCGATATTATATCAGTTCTCACTAATTTTATGATAAGTAATATAAAGTTTAAATTTTAAAAATCTAAAATTTTTTGTTAATAAAAATTTATTGATACGTTTTCAATTTTTTAGCGATTGGAAAAAATCAAGATTTTCTCAAACCGATCATTTTTAGATAAGTCTACTTGAAATGGATCTTAGAAAGTTTTCTTATAATTTAAATTCACTTTCTTATAAATATTTTTAATTTTAAGTCACTTTATATGAATTTAAAATTATTTAAAATATTATTTTATTAAAATATTTCAAAAAATTCAAAAACTTCCAAAAAATCATAAATATTATGTAGATCAAAAAGTTCTAAAGAATCATAGTCTAATTCCTTTAAAATTTCATTTTTAAAATTTTATTTTTAAAATTCTAATAAGAGTTAAATCACAAATATGTAAAAACATAAATATAAAAACATAAAATAAAAGTTATGAATAATAAATATATTTAAAATTCTTAATATAATTTCATTAATCAATGAATACTAATTAAGTCATTTTAAAATTCTCATTCAAAATACATAAATATTTATTATTATTATTATTATTATTATTATTATTATTATTATTATTATTATTATTATTATTATTTTATTTTATTTTAAAAAAACAAATAATTAAATGATCCGGTCTCAATACCGGTATCCGATCTGCTATACATATTTCAACGTCTTTGACAAGACATCTACGTGTAACCGGTGTCATCGGTATACATCCGAACTGTAATTCCGTATCAGGCGTTCTCCCTATACCGGTTGTTCAGGATAACACCATGACATCGGATAATACACACGTCACTGTGCAAAAGACAAGGATTGTTGCTACAGGGATCGATCAATAATTCCCTGCACTACGAGCCAAATTCTACTCACGGGAATGGTCAACTTGTTCCCTAATCCTAGTCTACATTCTCTATGCTCAATATAAAATAGCCACTTGACCCAATCATGCAGGTAAGTGCGCAATATAATAATGCTAATGGGAGTGGGTGGTTCCCCACCAACGAATCCTCGTTAATCGAGCCAATCAGGTATATGAACTCACTTCATGATTGAAGTGGGGGATCTTCAGCTCTTTTACGACTGATTCCTCTCTGAATACATTCCTGACTTGGAATATTACTGACTTGAGCGTCGGAGAATCTTTGCAGGTGACACCATCATTCGCCCACTTCAACGCGTTAGGTCGGTGTAAAGGATCTCCAGAACGCCTAATCCGCTATCCTCAATCAAGGACAACGGATACCTACATCGGATACACATACATCCGATCATCTGTATAGTATTTACATACTATTTGTGACTGGTCTGAGTCCGGATCTCTAGACCCCGGTTCAGGACAGATCATTAAATATAAATACCAAAATTTTATAAAAAATGATAATAATGAACTAACTAATAGTAAGTATTTCTCATTAAAGATATATTAATATGTATTTTCTATTTGTGTTAAAAATGGGATGTTACAGTCCCTGTCTCCGTTACGATCAGACACTTAGGTCCTCTGTTTAGTTAGTTGGACCCGTTAATCCCCCAGTCCATCATTATTGGACACATAGGTCCCTACTATTAATAGATAAACGCCCATTGGAAGTAGGTGACATGTATCGTTAAGTGCCAACTAGGACGTCCATGTAAGCATCAAACGACGTCGTTCCAATTTGACATGTCATAAAAACAATTTGACGCCGTTTAGCTTTAGTAGAACATCGTCATTTTGTTTGGTCGCATTAAATGACAAATAGAGAGACAGGAACACATTGCTTTCTCTCTCGTTAGTGAACCCTAATCCCCCAATTCTCTAAATTCTCTCTTGAATTCTAATACCTTAATTTCCCTAATCGTCTCAAGTCTCTCATGTAAAGCGAAACCCCAAGCCCTAACTCATTGGCGTCGTGAGTGATCGTGTTATAGTTTTGTCTTTTCTATCGTGTTACAGTTTTATCGTCAGAGATGAGAGATGTTGTTGAGGTTAGTGAACCCTAAACCATTATTTTTTTATGATGTTAGGGTTTTATGTCTTTTATTGAATTCAAACATGTTTCATGGGTTGTTTGGTTTGTTGAGTTCGAAAATGTTATGCGAAAATGTTTATGTTGAGTGCAAAAATGTTTTTTGAACATGTGCTGATTTGTTTAAGTTGCTATGGTATTTGTTAATGAAGATGGGTCTGTTGCTTAGGGTTTAAAGCTGTTTGAGTTGTTATTATTTTCAAACATGTGTTTATTATTATGCCTTTGTTATTGTTATGCTTCTATTTACTGTCATGCTTCTGTTAGTGTTAATGAAGTTGTTGATGTTTATGTGTTAGTTGTTCTGTTACTGCTATGTTATTATTATGCCCTTGTTAGTGCTATGTTCAGTTGTTCTGTTTAGTGTTTTGTGTTCACTTCCTTCTGTTTAGTGTTCATTTGTAGAAGATGGGGTTCCCTTGTAAGCCATCCAAGTCCAATCTATTTAGTGTTCATTTATAGAGAGGCATTCCCTTGTAAACCATCCAAGTCCAATCTGTTTAGTTTTTTGTGTTTTTTTCTAATTTGTTTAGGGAAGGATTTAGGGTAACAGCTTAATAAACTTGATCTTGTTGTTAATTTGGGTAGGATATTCGGATTAGGCTTCATATTAGAGGTAGGTTTGTGGTTGATGGTCATGAAAAGAAAGGGTATAAAAGGGGTAAGGTGGAAGAGTGGGAGAAGTTGAACCCTAATTATTTAGACTTCTTTGCCTTCATTAGGTCTGTTGAAAATTATGGCTACTGTAGGATAGAGAAGATCTATTGGTATGACCCCAAGTTTGAGATGAATGAAGGGTTGAATGTATTGGAGGGGGACACTAATATATTGGACATGGTCAGATGTGCTAAGGATAACCAGAGGGTAATGAAGGTATATTTTCAGCATCCAATTGATGACACAGTATTAATGGATGTAGATGAAGGGAACCTTATTGAAGCTGATAAGGTGAAGGTGTTGGTAGGGTGCTGAGGGTGTTAGTGCTAAGACTAGGGAAGAGGATGTTGGGGGCAACTCTGGGATCAATGAAGAAGATATTGTAGGGGGATGTGAGACCAGTGATGAAGGTTTAGAGGATGAGGACGAGGATTGTAGCAAAAAGAAGAAACAAAATAGGAAGGTACAAGAGAATAGAAAGTCAGTTATTCCTACCGTATTTGATAGTGATATTGACAATGAGGATGTAGTTGGAAATGGGTTGGATGGCGAAGGCATTCATGGAGGTTTTGATGACTCATGGGCTTAAGAAGAGTTGAAAACCCATCAAGGTTCAGAGGATGAGGATAAGGAAAGAGATGTGTATCCTCAGTACAATGAAGAGGTCCAGAGAAGTGATTGAAGGCAGTGAAAAGTAGCAGTTCGCCATGTTGTGGGACTACTGCGGGGAACTATTAAAGAGGGTCCATAGTGAAGGTGGAATGTGAGCCACAACCCGAAGGCCCACCAATGTTCAACAGGTTTTACGTCTGTTTAAAGGGGTGTAAAGATGGATTTATAGAGTGCAGGAGACCACTGGTGAGTCTTAATGGGTGCTTTTTGAAATGATACTACAGAAGGCAATTGTTGACTACTGTAGGATAGGATGCCAACAACCACATATGACCTATTGCTGATGGGGTTTGCCAAGTTGAGAACAAAGACACTTAGAAATGGTTTCTGAAGCTGCTACATACAGATATAAGTGACTACAAGGAAAGGATGCTTACCTTTACGAGTGACATGCAGAAGTATATACTAAACCCCCTTGCTCTATTGGTTTCCAAATAGTGATATATTCTAATAACTAATGCTTGTATTTTTTGTGTTTTTTTTGTAAGGATTGATACCTGCATTGCAAGAAGTGATGCTTGGTGTGCCACACACATACTGTGTGTGGCACCTATGGCATAACTTCTCTGAAAAATGGGGGAGGGGAAAGAACTTAGGGGACTCCTGTGGTAAGCAACCAGGTCACACAACCCCAAATGAGTTTGAAATAAATATGATAAAGATTAGGCAACTGAATGACAAGGCTTGGATATATTTGGCTAATTTTCCAAAGGAGGCTTGGAGCAAGGTCTTCTTTGATGAAAATTGCAAGGTGGATAACATCACAAATAATAACTATGAGGTGCTGAACTCTAAGCTTGTGCATGCCAGGTTCAAGCTCGTTGTAACCATGTTAGAAGAGGTAAGGACCTACCTCATGGTCACCATAGGTAACCACAAGCTGAAGTTAACAGGGCATGTTGGAAAATTGACCCTAATCCAGTAGAGTAGGCTAGAGAAGCACAAGTCTGCAAGTAACAACTGGACAATTGTTTGGACAGATATCTGATCATTGTTTAATTATTATTTAATTATTGTTTATTATTGGTTTTTATTATTTAATTATTATTTTATTTTCATTTTATTATTATCCTGACTAGGTGATGGTGGGATTGAAAAGTATGAGGTTAGTTGTTTTCCAGAAAGGGTATTTGTTAATTTGGGAACACAGAAGTGCACCTGTAGAGTATGGCAACTCATAGGTATATTACAGGTTTATTGTTTAACTAATGCTTGCATGGTAATTGGTGTATATTTTATTAAGTGATGGGTTACATGTTAATTACAGGAATGTCATGCAAGCATGCTTGTGTAGCCATAGCTCACAAAGGAGAGAGACCAAAAGATAATTGCCATGTTGGGCTGACGATGGTAGCTTGGGATGCAACTTATCGGCATTATATCGAATCAGTCCCTAGGTCAGAGTTTTAGGAGAAAACATAGTTTATCTCACCAATTCCACCAACAATTTAGAGGACTATTGGCAGACCTAAAAAACAGAGAAGGAAAGTGGGTGAGAATACCAAGGAGTCAACAGAAAAGGATTCAACTAACAATGGGGAAAATAACCATAAAAGGAAAATGAAAAGGAGGCTGCAACCAGGAAAATATGGTGAAGTTGGACACATGAAGCTTTCATGTCCAGTAGCTAGAGATAAGAGAAATGCTGAACAGGCACAGGATGCCAACCCCACACCATAACTGTGACATCTCAACGCTGTTGAGGGCGGCGGTGAGTGACCGCCGATGCATGGGCACGAACAAGGAGCGACTCCTGGCAGGCTTCCAACGGGGAATGTGACATCCCGAACACTGCTGAGGGTGGAGAGTGATCGTTGGTGCATAAGCACAGACAAGGAGCGGCTCCTGGCAGGCTTCTAGTAGGAGGGACACATGAACGAACTGAATACATACTAAAATGAGAGAGATCTATAGATTGTATACGTATGAGACTATACAGTCGAGGATAGCTTAAAGGAATGAATTCGTACTACCCATACCAACAAATGCATTAGCGTTTTCGGTGGCCCATCACTTAAGGACTCCAAAGTTAAGCATGCTTAACTTGGAGTGATTTTGGGATGGGTAACCTCCTGGGAAGTTCTCGGGAAGTGTGTGATTAAGAACAAAGCACACTGAAAAAGGTCTCGTGTTGGTTTGTGGGGAGAGTCGTTCATTCTTGAAAAGCGGCCAGGGCCTTACAGTGGTATCAGAGCATGGCCTCTCTTAGTACGGTATGGTTCGGGGACGAACCAGGTGGAAGCTGGTAGGCATGTGCCACAAGTTCACCACCCAACAATTATAATCTGAGGAGGAAGTTGTCATTTAAAAAACCAGGAGGCATGGTTTTCATAAAAACCCCTAGATACAAGAAATGATTATGTTCATGCTCTTGAAAGCATAGTTTATGAGAATGGTTTTATGATGTTAATTCTAGGTCATGTAATGTATGTTAATTCCAGGTTCTGTAATGTATGAGAATTCCAGGTCCATGTATTGAACAAAGCTTTTATGTATTTACTTTATTCAGGTCTTGTGATGTATGACCTGTAATATATGACAATGGTTTTATGTATTGAGTAGTGGTTTTATGTAGTTGTTTTCCAAGTCCATGTGATGTTTACTTATGATTCAAGTATGGTTTTCTATGGTTGTTTTCCACGTCCTGTGATGTCTCAAATGTGGTTTTATGATGTTGCTCCATATCTGATGCATATTAGATAATTAGTGCACATATTTGCTCAATTCATCATGCACAATTGACTAGAATTAATGGAACAAAATGATAGCCAAAAAAACCGAAATCAACATCATGCACATATTTGCTCAATTCATCATCATAACTAAGATTATTAATTCTATTAATTGGGCATCACCAGTTTACAGTACCAGCTTACATATTTGCTACATAAAATGGACCCTCAATGCTAAAAACTCAAATATAGGACAACTAAGAACTTGGTATGCAGAAACATAATACTTATGCACATTATAAGTAATATCTTCATTACAAACTAGATAATTATAACAACATCCCCCATTACACTTTCATCAACATAACCAACAACCCCATTACACTTTCATCATCATAATCAACAACCCTATTACAAAAAAAGAAAACTATAACACAGTGAATAACCAAAAACATCTTCAACTTTAGCGGTTCTTGTTGGGTTTTCATTAACCCTTTCTTGACCAATAATTACACTTGGGCCATGGCTTCACAAACACCCCTATCAACATCATATTTTGCCTTGACATCACATACTCCATCTCTGTTAGCTTACATATCAGCATATTTATTCATTCTTCCTCGTGGGTTACAAAATCCCCATCATGGACCTAAGCAAAAAAATCACATTGGCTTTCCCGAGGTCGTGCACATCTTCAAAACTGACGATTCGGATTGTTCATTGTGTGAGACACATGCAAAGCGTGGGTGGGTCACCACAACGGCAATGGAGAAGACGTCAAGATTGGTTGGATGATGACGACGATGACCCCTGGCTGGGGTTTTGACTCCTACCTTCCATATTGATGAAAACGCGATAGACGAGGAAAATGTGGAGAAAACACAACAGAGGAGATGTCAATGAAGAGAAGGAAAAAGAGATAGCCAAAGCGTAAGTGAGGAGGACAAGGGGAAGAAGATGAAATCTTGTAAGGGGAGAGTCTCAGAAGGAGAAAGGGGATCTCGGAACGAGAAAAGGGAGAAAGAGAAGGTGGAGAGTGAGAAAGAGAAGGGAGACAACGTGAAATTTTGTAGGGTTTCGATAGGCAAAAACAACGTCGTTTGATGCTTACATGGACACCCTAGATGACACTTAACGATACATGTCACCTACTTCCAACGGACGTTTGATATTTGTTAACAACAAGGACCTATGTGCCCGACGATAATGGACGTGGGAGATTAATGGGTCCAACTAACTAAATAGAAGACTAAGTGTCCAACTATAACAGAGACATGGACCAACTGGGGTGTTTTGTCTATCATTAAAGCAATAATTAGTCTTATAAAGAAGCAACAGTCACATATGTTAGCTACCTCACCAATTAACAGCTAAGATTAACGTTTTTCATAAATTTGAAAACCCTAAAACTTTATAAGGTCTAAAATTCTAGGGTTTTTTTTAAAGGAACTGTTTCCTAAACCCTAAACTTTAAAAGAGCTAAAAAGGTGTTTTACCTTTAATTTAATTTAAATTTTATTTAATAAATCTTTTTTAAATGAAAACTTGTAATATTTGTTTTCATAATTTATTAGAATAAATTAAAAATAACTTATTTTGATAACCTGCATTAAATAACTTATCAAACTATTTTAAAAATAACTTATGAGAGTTATAAATTATTTTATAAGTTATTTCAAACTCATCCAAATAGTAGTGCATATTTGATTCCTCTAAAACAAAAAAGATCTCGAGTTCAATTCTAGTAGAAGGAAGAAATCACCGCTAGTAGAATTAGCTTCCCCATGATGTATCCACTAGTATAAATCTATGTAACATTAGTACGGAAATAAGGATGGGGAACGCTAATATTAGAAAATCAAGAAACGGTTAGACAGGAAAACATCATAAAAATTATCAAAATTTTACACATAATAACATAACTTCATAAAATTAGTTCATGTCTACATACATAGAAATGACAAAATAACAATAACAAACATGGTTATAGTATTTGCATACATCCATAAAAGAACCAAATAAATGAAGTAGCAGTAACAAACACTTACCATTGTGTGCCCTCTTCAACACCAACACAACCACTCGTGAGGAAAAGGAGGATGAACAAAGCACGAAGAACTAAGTAAAGAAGGAACTTCAGAGATGAACCACGAAGCATGAAGTAGGAGGGGGACAAAGGGAGCATGAGGGTTGGGAGAGGCAAGTCGAGGGAGATGAAATTAGGACATTTATAAGAAGAGAGAACCCTAAATAAAAAAGGGATTTTTTCTTAAAAATATATGTTTTTGGTTGTTTTTACTGGGAAAAATGTTTAGGAAACACGAACCTTTAACATTGGGTTGTTTTTGAAACCTTTTCTCAACTAGCTCGAAAGATAAATTTTCAAAATGTTTCATGGGTAGGGATGAAAATGAGTCAGGTCGTCCGTCGGGGCCCATGGCTCGCCAGTTTAAAGTCTACTTAGGCCAAACTTGTCGGGCTAAAAGGCCAGACCTATGCTTTTAAAAAGGTCTTTTTAAGTAAGCAGTCAGGCTATGGGCTTTCTAAAAAACCTTTGAAGTCTAACAGGTTGACCTGTCTAATTGGATTAATTATTAATTAATTATATATATTTATAAAATAAAAATAATATATATATATATATATATATATATATTACTTATTCACATAATATAAAGTAATATATATATATATATATATATATATATATATATATATATATATATTGTTGGTGCAGTTACCTCATTTATATTGATATGCCCGTTTAATAATAGGCCCGTCAACCTATGTAGTTTGATAGGGTTTTTAGTTGGTTTTTGACCTTTTAAAAGCCTAATTGTAAATAGGTCATTTAAAAAAAGCCTTTAAATGAGCCAAACTTTTAAACATGTCAGACTAAAACTTTAAAAATAAGCATATGACAGACTAATAGATCGAACTCAAACCTTGAAAATTTGACATAGATGAGACTCATATCTTTTAAAGTCTGACCTGACCCGATCCATTTTCATCCCTACTCATGGGATATATGAGAAATTTCCATAAAAATTTCTTCCTTAATCCAAAAAAAACCTACACACCAAATTAGTATATTATTTTAAAGGATATTTTCGTAAATAATTCGTAAACTTACTAGAGTATTAAAACCCCCAAAACCTATAAAAACTCAGAACCCCTCGCCCCACTCACGATCCAAACCTCCGTCTCCCTCGCGCCCTCTCCTTCTGGTTTTCGCCTCACCCCACGTCCCCTCCGGCGAAAACTGCAGTGACGTACAGCCACAGGTTCCCTTTTCTCTTTCTCTCGGTCGCTCCTCTAGCCCCCACTGTTGGAGGCTTGTCTACTAGACTTGCTACTGCCTGCTAGTTGCTACTTCCTACTTGTTTCGTGGCCTTAGAAGACTTTTTTACTTCTTTATTTTTGACATTTGGGACTTGCGTTATGAATGTTTTCAATTTAAAATTATGCAATTACATGTGTTTGCATTTTTTTTTTAATTTCAGCGTGTATACATGTCTACATAACATATTTTAAATTTTTATTTCGTATCCCATGATAGGATCGAATCTCACCGGCAAAGCAATCTGCGATGCGATTAACTACTTCAGAGTTTGACTACATTATGCCTTAAACGAGATTAAGAAGACTTTAGAGAAATACATCAATATTTAACATCCTTAAAGAGTGTGAACTGTGAAGTTAGTTCCTTGTTCTTATGTTCAAGACCGAAGGGAGTATGCCTCTTATACACTACTGGCAATGCCGTAAGTTATTTGAGTTGTATGTATTCATAAATCAATATATATGTTACTTGCAGGTAGAATGTAGTATTGAGTATCATATCAATCATCAATGCTTTCAGTACGATGATTTGTTTTTGTCCTCTTTTTCTGTTGCCCAATGTTAAAACTATTTTCGCTCACTGACTGTGCAGGGAAATCGTCCAAACAAGACCGTAACGGTATGAAGAAGCCGCATCCTGCTACTTCTCCTGCATCTAACTTGAAAAGGTAATAATACTAATGGTTTTGTTTGTTCTAATTGGAGGCTTTCGTTGTTCACACTCCTGATTTAAATCTAAATGCTTTTCTGGTTGAGCTTATTTTGAAAATATAATCACTTAATTTTTTGTTAGCTTTCTGAGAGGGCTTTTGAAAATGAAGTGATTATTTCCCAGAAATAATGTCTCATCAAAGTGCACTTATTAGATTGATTATGACAATTCACCCTGTGAAAGCTATATTACTCATGGTTAAATAATACTTTTGTCTACTTTCTCAACCATGCACCCAAACATGAAAATCAAATACAAATTCTCCTATTTCATGATGCAGCATTCTGCTGTGGCTTTATCTTAGTTTACACACAAACACATATTATTAAAGTCATGGTATTGATTTTGTTTTGGTGTGTCTGTCAACTTTGATTTTCATTGTTTAAATGATTAATGTCTTATTACACTCATAAAAAGTTCCAATTTATTTTTTGCTTGGAGTTGCTAAAAGTTAAATATTTGCATTGCTCTCTCCTCTTTTTCAGGAAAAGGAAAGCAGGTAAAGGTGAGAAAAACAAGGAAGGAGGTAAAAGGGATGGGGAAAGGAAAACTGCTGATGTCCCTAGACCTCATAGTGTGCTGGAGGATGGTCATGATGAATGGGAAGGTTTGATTGAACATCTTTTAGCATTACATATTTACAAAGTACTTTGATATGTATGTGTGTGTGGCAAAGATTTACTTCTTGGGTTTCCAATGTCTGTTTCTATTATGTAAGTTTCTATTATGTGTTTATTATCAGGTTCATAAAACTTTCTTATTAGCTTTGTTTCTTTATTGAATGTTGCACTTGAGTTGAATTCTATTTTATTTTGTCGAAATTTATGTTGGATCCTATTATCACTTAAAATTTATTATTGATTCCTGATTGCATCCTCTGCCTCACTTTTTGATGCTGTCATCCTTTGCTTTCTTAGGGTTTGACAGCGACTCTCCTCAAAGCAAACGTATGGAAAGCATGTGGAGTGATCCTGTTGACCATGATTCTGAATTGGAAGACGGTTCTGAAACTGAAGAAGATGTTGGGTTTTGTTCAGATGATGAGGATATTGGAGTTAATGGTCAACCAACTTCTGAGGATGCAGGGCATTTGAGGTTTGTGCACATTAAGCTACCCCCCCTCTTTGGGATGAAGAGAAAATTTCATTAGAGAATAAAGGGGGGAGAGTAAAATTAAAACTAGTTGGGAAGGATAAGGTGTCCTTGAAAACCTACATAAAGAAAAGGGCCAAGTGGCTAATAGATGCATCAAAACTCTCTAATCCCTATGGCAATTTGAAAACAGAAACTACTATAATTTTGTTTATACATGTTTTTACTTTTTTCATAATTGATTTCCATGTTATGTATATACATTTTCTTTTTATAATTGCACCATTTATAATTTTGACCTATTGCATGTTTTTTATTTGTTTTGCAATGAATTTGATTAGTACTAAATAGTTACTTGAAATTTTTTTTTTTGTAGTGCTGGATCACTACACATAGATCATATGTGTTTTCTATTTTGTTACATGTTTTGCCTTCCTTTAATCTGATGTTGTTTCTCCATGCAGCTCCTTTGATTTACATTTGCAGCATAATTTATCAAAAGAAGAAATTGATAGCCAAAAGAACAGGAAATTTAGCTGGGAGACTCAAGCTATTGGTATATCAAATTGCAAATGGACAGGAACTGGAAAGAATATTTTGGAGGTATTTTGTGGTATTATGTACTTTTGGCATATCCAAGATTTCACGTCTGTGACCTCCCTGTGAAGGGGCAAAATTTAGTACATTTTCTTTGTAGCCACTTGCCAATTGATAACCATGAAGCAGTGGGGACTGTTTGGCCCTGGTACTCCACAATTGTATTTGTACTTTCTTCTTAAAAGTAATATGTGACGGTCTTCCATACCTTTCTATTTAAGTCTTGGCCTCAAATAAAAAATGCTCTGCATTAGGTGTAAAAATAAAAAACTAATTAGATATTGAGCAATGAGCATGGTCAGAATTGAGTCCCTTTGGCTTTGCCAGATTTTATAATAAATAAATAGGACTAGTTGTTGACCTTTTTGTTTGCATTCCAATTTTTGAGGTTACTTTTAAGGCTGAATAGCTGATAATTGTAAATTGGGTCAATGTTGTGTCATTTACTGTCTTCTTTTAGACTTTGATATGTTGTCAGTGCAGTGAAGATAAAATGTTCTGTGGTTTGTTTTAAATGGGGTCATAACTTCCCTTGTCATCGACTCATCGACATCAGCCTTATCTTGGCTGTGCTGTAATTTAAAAATTTTAAAATCTTGATCTTTATCCCACCCCCCCTAAAAAAAAAAAATTCACAATCTTACATTGGCTTATGAAAGATATGTTCATAATCATATCTCAATTTGCTGAAGGCCTCAGCCCTGGAGTACGATTTACATTGTTCTCTATTGCTTGCTCCTCTAGGATTTGAATATCGATTCTTGTGATGGTCTGAAAGCAAAGCTGTACGAGCACTGGATGGATTTCTACAAGACATCTGGTGGCAAGGATATCAATTCGCCTAAACAGAAGACATTTTTCTCCCTTTGTGAGTTGATTTTAAATCATAATGAATGAATTGCATTATTAATTTCATTCATTTTCTGTCATAATCATTAAGGGTGTGTTTATTTGAAACTATTTTTTTAGTTTTCCTTTTCTAGTTTTCAAGAAGTTTTTCAAATTTTTCATTTTCTGGAGAGTATGGAAAATTATGAAAATGTGTTTAGTTACTGTTCCTATTTTCCTAGAAAATGTGTTCAAATACGACTAGTTTTTCATTTTTTTCTTTTTTGTTCCAACATTTTTTCTTTCAAGCTAATTAAAAATTGTTCTATATATAATTTATGTGGCCCTATATTGTGTACATATGTATATAAATATATTATATATAAATATATTGTGTACATATTTAATCACAAAGATATACAAATAAAATTTAAGGCTCATGGCCAGGGACCAGGTGTTTAGCACAAAGCTTCGATGGAGGACCCAGCACCCTATAGAACTTTAAAGACAATGCAGCTCACTCATAAATCATGACTAAGATAATTGACAGAATGTTCAAATGCAAGGGGTAGCATAATCAAATGAGAAATTCTGATGGGGCTAGATTAGGTTTAAGCTATTAAGTTCAATTCCCATTAAAAGAATAAAATTGGGTTTGTTTAAGATATGTTCTACTTATTATTCAAAAGGGGAGTTAGGAATTAACAACTACAACAAACTATTAATACATAAAATGCAGAGAGAACGTAAAAAAAAAAGTTTAGAGAGTACCGCCTATTCCAAGAAAATTATTTTGGAAAACTGGGTTGTGTTTACAATGGGAAAATTGGAATACTAGTTGGGATAGTTTTCTAAATAATGGGTATTTTTTAGAATAATCGGTTTTCTATTTTCCAATTATTTTTCTAAAAGAAATGGGTCACTAAACATATTTTTCATTTTCTCGTGTATTACACAAACAATTTTCTAATTTTCCTTGAAAACACTCTAACTAAATGCACCCTGAAAGACTACAAAATCATCCCCATTATTGTCTTTAGATTTTTATCCTAAATGCTTGCTTCTGTAAGGGTGTGTTTAAGATGCAGTTTCTTCTAGTATTCAGAATATACTGCATTTCTGCAATTTTCTATTAAATTTTCTGGTCCATAGGAGATTATGTTGGTTATAGGAAATTATTTTATCCTGCCTGTTGAGAATTAAGTATGTAAAGACCTTGTAAGTGTTATAGTCTCAACTCTCAAGAAAAATTGATGTGGAGCATTGCAGCTTTTGCATGTATAGCTGTAGATTCTAACATCTGTTTAGTAATTGACAGAAAATATGCTACTCATGTTGCATCAAATTCCTAATTCGAGTAAATTCTAAATAATGTTTGAAAAATTTCAAGATCAAGAAGCCAATATTTATTTATTTCATTCAATCAGTTGATTGAGAAAAATAGATACAAATACTTCATAAAGTGCCTACTCACATGTTTACTGAGCTCTTTATTTGTATTTAATTTAACTATTGATGAGTATCCCTAGTAGTAACTTGTTAAATTGTTGAGATGGTATCTTTGTGTTGTGTTCCTTGTTTCAGCAAGATTTGCTATGTTCTTTTTTGTTGTATTAGTGTTTTTTCTTCTTTGGACCTGCCGTTTTTGGGGATGAATGCATCAATTTGCATTTATGTCACGTGTAAATGTGTGATATAATATCATATATTTTCAATTTATTATTTTTTTAATCATTTTATGGGCATTGACTTCATGTTGGTTTGGTTCCAGGCAGCAGCTACAGGGATGTACTTTACTCTAATAAGAAACCTTTCTATCTCGAAAGCCTTGAAGACAGAAGCATAATGGATGCATATATTATGCATTCTGTAAGAAAATTTCCCTGTCTTTCTATTAAAAAAAATTAGCTTGTGAACATCTTTGACTTGGTGATTATTATACACAGCTAAATCATATCTTCAGAACTAGGGACCGTGTGAAGAAAAATAATGCCAAATTGTCCAAACTTGAAGAGAATGATGATACGGATAAATTTCGAGATCAGGGTTTTACGCGTCCTAAGGTAAAGGAATCTTAATAGTTTCCTTATGAGACATTTGATTGTTAGAAAAATAAGCATGCTTTATTTTTTCTTGATAGATTTAGTTTTTCTTAAAATACAAATATCATTGTGGCATTTGATATACTTTGTTGGAGAATACGAGTCTGATATAGTCCCACATTGAGTACAAGTGAGTAAATTTAGTGATTTATAAGTGCATGGATCCATACACTTACACTTGTGGCTTGTTCTCTTGGCTTGTTCCCTCAATGTGTGGTGGTGACCTCCTCGGTATCATGGCTCCCCTCTCTTAGTTTCAACACACACCCCTTCCCAACTTTTATATTTAACTGATTAAAATGGTTACGAAGTATTCCTTAGAAATGAATTTTAAGTTAAAAGCAAGCTTTTATTTAAGAAATGCTAAGCAAACTTAACAATTCTTCTCGATGTTAGTCATGTAGTTTTAAATAAAAAGGTATGATCTTTTCTCTTTTCTTTGCTCCAGGTTTTAATTTTATTGCCATTGGCAAGTATTCTGTACCGTGTTGTAAAGAGGATCATACATCTCACACCTTCAGCATACAAGGTACGTTGATGTTCTCCTTTTTAAAATTCTTTTTTGAACATATAGTCAATCTGACCACGGTCCTGACGCATACATTCTAATTGCGATGTGTTTTGGAAGCATTTTCTCAACTTTTGAGCTGGGATTTGAATTGTGTTTTTTTTGCATAACATGTTTGTTAATGAAAGAAATACTTTTTAGAGTGTAATGCATAAAGTTCTTTATGTGCTTCATCCTTGGGATTAAAAAGTACTTATCCCTTCTTCAGTGTTGATTTTTACTCATGTGTTCTTTAAGGGGTGTTTCTTCATCAGTTAAGGTGGAGAAATAGAAAGTTCTGTCTTTGGGTTTGGTTGTGTGTGTATATATATATATATATATATATATATGTCAAATTTGCTTCTTCCTCTGTTTTCTTTATTTCAGGACTTTGAAGAATTCTTTATTTTTCTTTTCTATATCCCTCATATCTTTTTAATACAGTTTCCAGTATAAGCAAAATGAAGTAAAATATTAAAATAAGAAATAAATAGAGAGAAAGATTACAAAGAAAGGAGGATTGCATCCCTAAATTAAGAAGAAAATAATAAAGAGGAAGTTTGTACAAAAGAGCTCCCCGATCCCTCTGCATGTCTGCCAGTGCCAGAGAAACTTCAGGTTATGTGCCTTGTGCAGCCGAGCACCAAAGAGAATCTTTAAAAGAAATTGAATATTATACACTGATTAATTGTTTCCCGTTCCCATTGAGATGTTTCCAGTGAAAATGCATTAATGTTTTATACTGTTTATCAATTGTATTTGTCAGTCAAAAGTTGATATGATATGGTATACAAATACAACCCATGCATGAGGTTCTGCCAATACTGAATTTGGTTTTGGCTGGTTGATTAGACCATGTCAAGATAGATGAGATAGCCGCTATGTAAACTTACTTTAAATATTTAGATGAACCCTCTTTGGAGTCTTCTACTGTTTTGTTCTATTTCTATCTCATGTTTTACGGGATGTTTTTATTAATTATTCTAATCTGTACATTGAGCTTGGAAGTTTTTGTCATTTTAGACTATCAAGAGATCTTAATGTTGTATGTGGCCTTTGATACTGGGCTTATCTAACTCCAATGCACATTATTGATTTGGCTTAACTGCAATTTTGGCCCCTCTGTGTTTAAAATCAATGTGCAACTTGGTCCTCTAGTTCAATTGCTCACATTTTGTTCTCTTAGTTTGCAAATTGTTCAAATTAAGGCCCATCACCTCAAATTAAGTTCCAATAATTAACAGAAGATAATTGAGAATTTGAGATATCTCATGTTAATCTGTGTAAATTTTTGAAATAAACAATATATAAAAATTGAACAAAAATCTAAACAAAATATATCAAATGTAAAAGAAATCTATTTTTTCCTTTTATTTTTATTTAGATATTTTATGTATTTTTCTTTTGTTAATTTATGTAAAATAATGATATGACACATCTCAATTACATTTTTGTTGATTATAGAACTTAATTTGAGGTGAGGAACCTTAATTTGAACAAATAAAAAACTGAGGGCTAAATGTAAGCAGTTGAAACTAAGGGGACTAAAATTGCCCAAATTCTAAAATAAAGGGACAAAAAATGCCATCAAGCCTATTGATTTAATGCATACCATACTGCATGGATGGTGAAATTCAATGATCAGGAATGGATGTCTAAGTTGAACCTTTGTTTTGAACTTTGAACTTTGTAGGCTGAAACGATTGCTGTTACCCTTACACATAACTTTCTGCTCTTGTTTTTGACCATTTACTAGGTGCATGTGTGCTTGTTAATATTATCCGTTGTATTGTATTAAATTTTAGCAAGACAAACATTTCTATAGGTCCTTTTATTATGATATTTGTGTTTGTTTTATCAGGTGAATGTTGAACATATGGATCGTTTTTCCGCAAAATTTGGAAGTGAAGAGAGTCAAAGTGATGCAGAAAATGGCCAAGAGCCTGAAAATGCTAGACCTCATAAGTCTTCCAAAGCTGCTGACTTTCAAATACTTTTTGGTGGCAATAATGAGGATGACTTTATGATTGGCATCAAGTTTACTCGGTTATTATACTCCTATAGTGTAGCATTATGTGTTTTCTTTCCTTTTGCTAGACACAGGGTAGCTTGTAGATGCCCACCATTAGCATTTGTTACTTGTTATTTGTGGGGTTTTTTTTTAAAATAAATTATATTTGGCTAATGGCTGATGCTAGGGTTGGTATGTGGGCATTGTTGGGATTCCTAAGGTTTACAATGTACTGTATCGATGAATGCTCTATTTTATAGTTTGTATAAGCCACCATTGTATTCTGTGAATCCTATAATGAATCTAACGATTTCTCCATGTAATTCCAGATTGCTGCATCATTATCTTAAACTCATGTGAAAAAACTTCCATAAAAAGTTAAAGGTCCTTAATACACATGTTTGGAGTACTGTTTCATACCATAATCAATTTGCACAGTCCCAATTTATTCTACATTTCCATTTGTGCTTTTAATGCTAGCATCCATATATTTTCTTAGAAAAGTATGATTCTGTGGAATTTGTGAACATTTAAGAAATTATTTTAGACAAAAAATGAGGTACATCATTTCCTGTATAATGTATTAACACTTTGCCTAGTTAGTAGTTACGTATGTGCCATATAACTATACTATCTCAACCAAGTAACCCATATAAACTGGGTTTTTCAAATTCGTGTTCCAACATGCAGGATGGATTATTTTTTCATTTCTAATTTAAGTTTTGTGGTTTGTTCTTTTGTGCAGGAAGACAATCAAGTTATTCAGTGATTTCCATACCTCAGACATTATCATTGCTTCAGCACTTTGCCTAGTTAATGTAAGCAGTTTCTTTTTCATTTATTTTAATTTTTATATTCATATTTGACTCTAGAGACTTCTTTTACCCCCTTTACATTAAATTTACAGTTTTGTGAAATACAAGTTTCCCTTATATTTTGCCGGAGAGTTACTTTGTTTTTTAATTATTTATGTCTATGAGGAAAGAAAGAAATTATGCTAACAGATATCAAGACATATCCTCTTAAAGGAAACAAGGTTGAATAAAACACCAGAAGTTGAGAATATCTCATGAAAAAAGCAAGAGGAGTATGGTACTTGCCATGAGCATAAAATATTTGTGTGTTGCATATTCTATTATAATTTATTTTCCCATTAAAATTTGCTAATTGTCGTGTTTCATGTCATTTCTTATTTGAGCATATGCTCTTGAGCTGAAATCATTGCCATGTTACCATCAACATTTCTTATGCCACCAAAATCAGATGCTTGTCACCTTGTAAGGTGATGCCTGTACACACATTTATGGAAGTGCTTTAACAGGTTAGAAGGTACAGTTATGGAAGTAACAACGTCATACAAGCTTCCTTCATATATATAAGTAGTTTTCATGTACGGTGGCTTGGCTTGGGTTTTACCTTTGTGGATTAACTTTATTAAGTTTTGGGCTTTGTCCGGCTGTCAAATTTTTAGTCCTTCTAGGATAAGCAAAAGGTATTCAGAAATCTAATGTTTCTTGGAGCAAGAAAAAAGTTGTATAATATTTATTTACATTTTTTTAATTGGATAAGATTTGGGTCAATTAGTATCAGATTTGTTTATAGAAATTTATGAATTTGAAATATGTTCCTGAGGGGAACTACTTTTTTCCTCATACTTTTACCATTTTTATATCTCCATATTGCATGTGGATCTTCTAGTGAAGCATGAAATACACTTCAATTTCTTTTTTAAAATTTTGCACCACATTATAGTAATGAGTTTATATAGTTTTTGTTAGAATTATGAAAATATGGTAACAATATATATTAGGATTCAATATATTGATTTTATCTTTTATGTAAAATAAGAAACTGTATATCCTGAATTTATGTACAAATTTCTATAAATATAATAGCTCCGTTGTGATCACAAAACACACGGAATTCATATGTTCTCTCGTTTCCTCTCTTTCAACAGTTTTTATTTATTAATAATTCATAATCCACTATCTTGTGAAATTCTACAGATTTTTTTTATATATAAATGTATTGCTTATCAGTGTTATCAAATAGCGTTTATGGCGGCGTTATGGCGGAAATTTGTGGCGGTTTTTTGAACCCCCGCTATATGTTACACGAAAAAACACCAGAAATAACGGCGTCCGCTATTTGAAGCGTGACGCCGCTATACCGCCGCTATTCACGTTGCGGTGTGGCGTTCCTTGGCGGCTATGGTGGTCGTTTAGGGTTTTTAATTTTTTTTTCTAAATGGGCTGGGTTAAGGCCCATTAAGTTAACCATCTCCCACCTAGCCCCTTCGAACCCACCCCTCTCACGACCCTCTGCCCCTCTCGATCTCTCGGTTCACTCTCACCCTCCCCGACCAAGACCCCACGACCGACGACTTTCTCCGGCCAGCACGCCAACGGCGGCAACCGCGCGACTGCGGCGAGCACTGTCGCGCGTCTCTCTCTCAATCTTCTCCTCTCCGCTGCAACCCGTGTGTGCTCTGTTCTTCCCGTGTGTGTGCTGTTCCTCCCCGTGTGTGCGCTGTTCCTCTCCCTCCCCATCGTGTGCTCTGCATCTTCTTCCCTTCTTTGTCCAGTCTCCCTCTCAGTTCAGTGTTTCCTCCCCGTGTGTGTTGTTCCTCTCCCTCCCCGTCGTGTGCTCTGCATCTTCTTCCCTTCTTTGTTCAGTCTCCCTCTCGTCAAGGCTACCTCTCAGTTCAGTGAATCAGTCTCCCTTTCAGTCAAGGCTCCCTCTCAGGCCAGCATCCACTGCAGCCTCCTCTCAGTCTCCCTCTCAGTGTTGCAGGTCCAGGTCCCCTCTTCTAGCTCCTTAGATGGCAACAACCACCCCCAAACCAATGCTGCAGCCACTGGAACTGCAAGGAACACTAGGACAGATATTGGGTGGAAATATTGCACAACTGTGAATGAAGGAGACACCAATGTGGTTTAGTGCAAATTTTGTGGAAAGGTGATGAAAGGAGGGATTACAAGAGGAAAAAAGCATCTCATGAGAAAGGCGGGTAATGTTGCACCTTGCCTTACTTGTCCAGTGGAGGTTTGGGAAGAACTCTTGGCTGCTGTAAATGATAAAAAGAAGAAGACTAGAGAAGCTATTAAAAAAGTGGTGCAAGAGATTGTTGATAGTGATGGGGAGAAGGATGAATTTGCTGCTGCAGACATTATCAAGGGATTAGAATCTCAATCCCAAACCCAATCTGCCAGCAGTGTTGCATTGAATAAGAAGGTCAATTTGAAGGGTCCCATTGATCTCTATTGTCGGCGACCGGAATCCGCTATTGCTAGAAATCGGAAGGAAAGTTTGAAACAAACAAGTATAAGAGATGCTTGTGATAAGGAGGCAACAACAAAGGTACATCAATACATCGCCCGTTTTTGGTACCAAGCTGGGTTGTCTTTCAATATGGTCAAGTTGCAAAGCTTTAAGGACATGATTGCAGCCATTGGAGCGTATGGACAGCATCTACGACCTCCTAGTTTTCATGAGATTAGAGTGCCACTCCTCACGAAGGAAGTGGAGTACACAAATGAATTAATGAAGGATCACAAAGAGCAGTGGGCAACTTTTGGTTGCTCTTTAATGTCTGATGCTTGGACGGATAGGAAACAAAGATGCTTGATTAACTTTTTGGTGAACTCTTCCGTTGGGACAATGTTCATCAAGTCTATTGATGCTTCTAACTTTGTGAAGACCTGGGAGAAGCTGTTTGAATTACTTGATGCTGTTGTAGAGGAGATTGGAAAGGAAAAAATAGTGCAAGTCATAACAGACAATGGAAGCAATTATGTTCTTGCTGGGAAGAAGTTGGAGGAAAATAGACCAAAGATTTTTTGGACTCCATGTGCAGCACACTGCATAGACTTGATCTTGGAGGATATTGGCAAGAACCCAATCGTTAAGAAGACACTTCAACGGGCAATCTCATTGGTTGGTTTCATTTATAGCCATTCAAGCACTTTGAGTTTGTTGAGGCAGTTTACAAACAAAAGAGAGCTAGTGAGACATGCAGTGACTCGATTTGCGACATCCTATCTTTCCTTGGAGAGGATCTATCAAGAGAAGGCGAATCTTAGGAAAATGTTTGTTTCGGATGAGTGGAATACAAACAAGTTGTCATTGGAGGCCAAAGGTAGGGAGGCTTGCAAAACTGTACTAATGCCTAGTTTTTGGAGGAACGTTGTGTATATCTTGAAAGTGATGGCTCCACTTGTGAAGGTTCTTCGCCTTGTGGATGGAGAAAGAAAGCCAGCTATGGGATATATTTATGAAGCAATGGACAAGGCAAAGGAAGCTATTATGAAGTCTTTCAAAAATAAAGAGATAAAGTACAAAGAAGTTTTTCAGATCATTGGTGAAAGGTGGAATTGCCAGCTTCATCGCCCATTAGATGCAGCTGGTCACTTTTTGAATCCAGAGTTGTTTTATGCTAACCCTAGCATGGAGTTTGACAGTGAGGTTGTTAGAGGGCTATATGAGTGCATTCATAAGTTGGTGGTAGACCTAGAGGTGGAGCAAAAGATAATGTTGGAGCTACATGCTTATAAAACTACAAGGGGATTGTTTGGTAGTCAGCTTGCAGTAAGTATGAGGAACACAACAGCCCCAGGTAAAATCAAAGCAACAATTACTTTGCATATAAAAGTGTTATTGTTAAGTTAGTAAGAAGTAACAACCGGGAATTTTTGCTTTGCAGCTCAATGGTGGCGACTCTTTGGTTCTGATGCTCCTCATTTGCAACATCTAGCCATAAAGATCTTGAGCTTAACTTGCAGTGCATCCGGTTGTGAAAGAAACTGGAGTGTCTTTGAGCAAGTAATTATTATCATCTTTGGATTATGTTCTAAGAGTAAATTTACTACATTATTTTCTTATCATCTTTTACTTCTAAATTATGCAGATTCATTCTAAAAAAAGGAATAGGCTTGAGCATCAAAGATTGCGTAATTTAGTTTATGTGAAGTACAACCAAGCACTTAAACGGAGATACAACCTTAAGGATGAAACTGATCCAATTTGCCTTAATGAGATTGATGATTGTAATGAATGGCTAGTTGGAGAAATGGATGATGGAGGTCATGATGATGAGAGGGTTTTTGAGGGAGATGATTCTTTGTTGTGGAGAGATGTTTATCAAATTTCAGGGATTGGAGAGCCTGGAGTCTACACAAGGCAAAGGAAAAGGAGAAAAGATCAAACATCTGCTTTAACAGTGTCTAAAAGGGGTAGGGGTAGAGGAAGTGGTTCTTCAACAAGAAAAGGAAAAGAGAAAGTGGTTGAAGTTGAAGAAGAAAGAGAAGCTGAACTTGATGATGACATGGAGGAAGAAGAATTGGAAGATATTGTTTTCCACAGCTCGGAAGGAGAAGAAGCTGAAGGCTTTTCCTTAATTCCTAAAAATGAGAATGATTATGTTGAAGAAGAGGAAGGAGAGGAAGATGAAGATGAAGATGAAGATGATTAGATTTCTAGGCTTTTTCTATATGTTGCATTGTTGTTTTCCTTGTCTTTTATCGTAGGATCTATGTTTTATGCTTTATTATTTGCTTGACCAAAGACTTATGATGTTTTCTTGGCTTTAAAATGATATTATTGTAGTTTGTTTTGCTTCTATATGACATTATGCAGCTATATATATATTTTGCATTATTTTATTGTGTCCGCTATGTAACCGCCATAGGCCGTTATAGCGGCCGCTATGACCTTTATAAAGTTTTTTTGGCTTACCGCGATAAACCGCGATCGCTATGTGATTACCTTGTTGCTTATATTATATTATATATTCTAACACTAGATTGTTCAATACGTTAGAAAATTGAAGAGGCTGGGAGCAATAAGGAAAAAGATTTTGATTTTCTTTCATCCATAGAGGTAAGTTGCCATACTTGTTATTCCTGGCTCTTAACAATAACAATTCTATTTTTGTATGTAGTTACCCTGCATATGGATCATAAAATGTGAAGTTGACAAAGTTTATATATTTATCCTACACAGGTTCTGATTATTGATCACACAGATGTAATAGCAATGCAGGTTTGTAGTGATGTGTCCTTCAATTATCATAACAAATTGATTTTCCCCATGATTTTGATACGATATGCATACTGTTTCTCATTGTTGTGGAAACTTGCCAGAATTGGTCTCATGTGCATACAGTTATTGAACACTTGAACCGTTTACCATCTAAGCAGCCTGGGACAAATGTAATGCGCATTAGACCATGGTACATCCTATATTAGCTCTTATGCATTGATGTTGTTTTTTCTCTTGTGTTCCCCCTTGATTATTATAAAATTTGTATGTTAATTTGCCTTTGTTTTCAGTTCTTTTAATTTAGCACATGGTAAATTTATTGCCGTTTAAATAATTGGAGGTGTCACTTTTTCCGGTAAGAGAATAAAATATATTATAGAAAAAAAGTTAAAAATGAGGGAGGGGACCAAGACATCATACTTGAAGAAACTAAAAGGAAACAGAATACCCAATGTGACTGAAAAATGAACATATGCATGAAAGCTCTAAAAGGTGTGCTATTGACATTGTTACTTGTTGGGACTTGAAAGGCCTTGCTTGTGCCCCCAATCCCTGGAATGTTACCGCAAAGAAACACATAGCTCCTGTGTCAGTTGTATGTTATGTTATGTAGCATCATATCTTGTGCTTGTTCAGCGATTATTTTTATGGAATACTGCAATTATAATATACTCTTGCAGATCGTGTTGATCTTGCTATTAGTCTTGTTAGAAAGCCATAGGACTATTCTTATACTTGCTATTTGCTTCATAAAATACATAAATGGGATTGGTTGGAATTTTGCACATTGATTCTCATGTTCCATTTTGTCCCTTAAGGACATTTCCCACTAGTTTTTTTAATCTATATTTTGCTTATCACTGCTGTGGTGCTGCCTGTGTCATTTTTTCTTCTCTTCTAATTTTTCTTTTCCAAATTTGTTTTCCCCTTTGGATGGTGTCTTTGTATTCCATCTTTAATAATATCTAAAGCATTCTTTTATAGTTTTATCTTTTAATATAACCACTAGTTGTATCATCTTCAACTTGGGATTCTTTATGAATAAGCCTGTGTTATAAAATAGTGTCAATTGTCAAATTGAAAGTGCCAGGTTTGACCAAGACACCGTAGGGACTGAGATTGGGATTACTTGTAGTATTTCATGTTTCTTTGGTGAGCTTTTCATTGGAAGTTTACCATATTGTCACATTTATCTAAAGGAGTAAATGTTTTTATTGGTGTTCCAAGAGTGGGAGTTTGTCCATTTTCACATGTCAGTGAATATCATTGTTGTGTCTTCTCTGTAAATATGATGTTGCACTACTACTACTGAAATCATTGTAGTGATTAGATATTAAACCATTAATGAGCCTCTGTAGTAGCTTAAGCTTTCAAATGGCCTTGGACAATAATTTAAAGTGTCAAAATTATCTACATGCACACTAGCAACTACAAAAATGTCACATTTCCATTTCCTATAAGGAATTTGTGCCCATTTCCATAACAACGTCATTCTATTAGGATGCTACTACAACTAAAAAAAATACCACGTTGGGATTTTCCCTTTTGAGAATTGCCACATTGACTTCTATTTCCCTTTTTCTTTTTGGGGCCTAGTAACAATCCACCACCGAGGTGAACCACGGGAAAGTCTACAAGGGAACCCACTGCATTCCCCTTGTATATTCTACAGATCCCCCAATTGGAGTTATCTTAGGGCACATTGACTACTATTTCCTTAAGAACTGCTCAGTAACATCATTTTTACATTTCTAATGCCACTAGCAAGTTCCTCCAGTGTTATTGTGATATATGAGGAAGACATGCACTGGGCCTTTGTGTTGGTACATGCTAGTTACAAAAATCAAATCCAAGGTCTATAAACACTAAGGTACAAGTATGTGGTATATTGCATATATATATATATATATATATATATATATATATATATATATGGCAGAACTCAAAATAATGCATTAAATATTCAGAGAAAAAAATGATTTATAAGCTGAAGCTGGGTTTGTCAAAAGACATGGAGCACGTTTGTTCTTATGCAAGCTATTCGTATTCTGTCTTATCATTTCCGTCCTATTGGATGTCTACAAAGGGGACTGCTCTGCTTTTTTTGTATAATTCATTATTTGCTGTATAAACTGTGTGCTACACCCAGAAGTGTGACGTACATTCATGGTTTTTTACACCAGAAATTTGAAATTTGTATTTTTTGTATTCTTGTTTAGGTATCTTGATGATCAAGCCAGATTTTACAGGCAAACAATACTACTGGGTTTTTATTCAAATCCAGGTAAAGATACCCCCTTGTAGTGAAGTCCTTTGAGAACAAATTTGTAATATTCTTTTTTGTTATCTTCTATAGAAAAAGCTTTATGATATTGATATCTATTGTACATGGCTTTTGCATTCTGCCTAGTGCCTCTTTCTATTCGGTTTAGTAAATGGGGCAGAAGTTAATTTGTTGACAAAGGTTTTTTTGGCTTCACAATGGGACCCATCCTGCATTATGTGAGAATTATTTTTTCATTTGAATTTACGTTACAATGTGTCTGTTTGGTAAATGTAGCTTATAGCTCTTCAAAAGCTAGTAGAATTGCTTGGTAAATACAAATAAAAGGAGCTTATAACTTTTGAAAAGCTACTTGAGGTAACTTGTGACTTTTGAAAATTTAAAAGCTCCCTCACATGGTAGTCAAAATCATGATTTAAATTGGAAAAATCGCAATTTTACGAATTTTCAAGGGTTACCCTATTTGAATCGCACAAAAAATTGCATTTGGGCTAGAATTGTACTACAATCTTGCTTTTTTGGTGAAAAATCATAAAAATCGGGTTTTTTGGGATCCAAAACAATTTTTTTGGACCCGTTATTTTTAACCTGCCCGGTTTTTGGAACTGGGTCAAACCCGTTTGGAAAGCTTTACCATGCCGTTTAGGAACCAACAAAAGCCATTGTGTTTGCTTCTCCAGGCCACGTGCATCCCCACCTTCACCGCACAGCCTTCTTCTCCGTTGAAAAGCCGCTGCCGACGCTGATTCAGAGGCCGCAGTTGCCGAACAAGCTTCGTCTTCTCCGTTTCTATGCAAGGCGCGTTTTCCTGGTCTGCAAATACGTGTTTCCAGCCCTGCAAGACGACATGTTTTCAACCTCTAAATTCCAGCCCTGTTATCGCATGTTTCAGGTCGCGGTTTCAGCCCTGTAGCTCGTGTTTTCACCTGTTTTCATGCCCTGTTGCTCGTGTTCTGTCTCTTGAATTTCCACTTTCTAGATCGCGGTTCCATGTCTGTTCTTCAGTTTTTAGTTCAACTATGGTGGGTGGCGGTGCTATTTGTCCTGGCAACAGCTTTGGTACTGAACCCAATGCAGGTACTGGCAGTGGCACATGTATATATAGGATTTTTTAAAATCTTACGATACGATTTGTGATTTTATGATTTTCAATTTTTAGGACCCTCTACGATTCAACCTAGAATCTTGATTTTAACTACCTTGCTCCCTTATTAATAACTTAGTTGTCACTTTTACTCTTATACACATATAGATATATTTAAAAGGGAACTATTGAAAGTCTCACATTGACTAGAGATATGGTCAATCGAAAGTATATAAGGTGGAGAGTAATCCCTATCTTATGAGCTAGCTTTTAAGATTGAGTTAGGCCCAATATCCAAATTTAAGATGGTATCAAAGCTTATCCTAGATCCGTTATTGGGCCACCCGTATTCATCCACACTCTATTCTTGAGCGTGAAGGGGTGTGTTAATCAGTCCACCTGTATTCATCTGCGCTCTATTCCTGAGTGTGAAGGGGTGTGTTAATAAGTCTTGTGGGTCACCCGTATTTATCCACGCTTCATTCCTGAGCGTGAGAGGGTGTGTTGAAAGTCCTACATTGACTAGAGATACGGCTAATGAAAAGTATATAAGGTGGAGAATAATTCTCATCCTATGAGCTAGCTTTTAGGATGAAATTAGGCCCAATACTCAAATTTAAGAAGAACTTTATCCCTAACATAATTATAATATTATATGTCTTTTAAAGTTATTTAACACAATTTAAACCAGTTTCACCCGTATTCATCCACGCTCCATTCCTGAGTGTGAGGGGGTGTGTTGAAAGTTCCACATTGACTAGAGATATGACCAATCAAAAGTATATAAGGTGGGGAGTAATCCTCATCCTATGAGCTAGCTTTTAGGATTAAGATAGACCCAATACTCAAATTTAAGAAGAACTTTATCCCTAACATAATTTTAATATTATATGTCTTTGAAATTTATTTAACACAATTTAAACTAGTTTCACCAAATAGTTTATTTCAATAAGCTACCTAAAAAACTATAAGTTATGTGAAAAGTCATAAGCTACAAGGTATAAACTATAACCTCGTTTTACTAAACCAAGCCAATAATTATCATGATAATCTATTTCCTAGAACATTGGTAAAATTTTGGTTCTGGAATTAGCCTTTTTCTGAAGGAGGATATCGGTTAACCTATGGTTTTGTTTCACTCGCTTATACATGCATTAAGTATCTTGAGTTTTCTAGTCTTTTTTATGTGCACTGTTGAAACACAGCAGGGTATATTATAACCTGCACATCTCCTTCTTGCAGATATAAATGCTTCATTCAATCATCAGTGTTTTAATTATGAAGGGAAGGTATGTAACATATTTGGTTGCACTTTGTATGTTTTTCATGGGTTCAAGGTTTGGGGCCACCCAATAGAGTGGAAGGCTTAAAGACGCATCATGACTGAAAAAGTTATCATACCATCAAAATGTCTCAAAATTCGCTGCTCTTTTGTTTATGGAGGGCCTTGTTTATGTTTTATTAGGAAACAAAAGCTGCAGTCAAGTGCGTGTGCATGTGTTTTCCCCTTGAGTGATTACACTGATATAAATAGTTATATTTTTGTTTTTAAGTATTATAGTCATCAGTATTTTGAATTGATATCTGCAGGTGAAGCTTATCTGTGAATATCAAGGTGTTTTGCGCAAAGTGCGACGTCATATACCACAAGTATGCTTTTTGCATATTGCTGACTAGTTGAATTGAATAAATGTTATTGCCCTTAAATTTCCCTGGATCTTATGAGAAATGCAAAACAATGTTTGTTGTATTAGTGGACAGTACAGGGGGCAAATGAGTCCAGTAATGAAATTAATCTGCCTTGCTGCATATTTTA
The DNA here is from genome assembly GCA_037962975.1 of Clitoria ternatea. Classification (NCBI taxonomy): domain Eukaryota; kingdom Viridiplantae; phylum Streptophyta; class Magnoliopsida; order Fabales; family Fabaceae; genus Clitoria; species Clitoria ternatea. The sequence goes on along the minus strand of CM075671.1, from coordinate 282,141,961 downwards.
TTGTTATGCTAGATTTCCTGCTTGTAAATACAAAAGAAACTATTTTCTGGATGCATTTGATCTGTAAAGCATCAGGAATGACTGTAATATCAATGTTTAACAAATTAACAATTTTCATGCATGTCCAATAATGTGAAAAGTAGGGGGGCACTGATATACTCCCACTTGTTTCAAGGAACTGCTAACAAACTGACAGGTTATCTTATCATGATTAGTTTGTTTGATATACTAATGTCCCTTCATTGTCAAATTTTCTTTATTATTTAGGTCTGTCAACTCATATTTCCTGTCTTTAGTGTTACCCATATTTATTCAAAATTTTCACTGTAGATTTGTGCCTTACTCTCTATTGAGCTAATGCTTTTTTATATCTTGAACCTTGTAGATTTATGAACGGTTTAATGTAGACTCAATAGCTGGAGCAGATGATGCCCGTTTTGATTATTTTGTTAAGAAGGTATGTTTCAAAATATGCTATTTTGAAGTGGTCTTGAAGAACTTACTGTCCAGTCTTTCTAGAAATTTGATGTATAGCTGCTCTATTTTGATTAATTTGGCAAGCCAAATGTCAAGAAAATATCATAACCTTCAAAACTGAAAATCATTGCTTAAGTCAGCTCAGATGGGGAATGTAATCTGGATATCCATGTTTCCAAAATTGTGCGGGGTTTGTTTTGGTAGATGCAAAATTTCTTATGTAATTCAGACACAATGTCAGAGTTATGTCCTAGACAATACTTATACAATTAGTTATTAGGATCTCATGATTCACGATTTGAATCATAGGATTTGATTAGCCAACAATGAGCATCATGTGATGAATCTTAAATGATTTTGAATCATACAATACATGAATGAATCTATATAATTCTATATCATAGATATGAATCACATGATTCAACGGTTATTTTTTTTTCAGTTTTTACTTTGTTTTTACCATTTCTAACCAAAGAAGCTAAAAATGTTTGATAAGTTTAAATGGTTATATAAAAAAGGAGAACTACTATGCACTCTACTTTGATTATTCAAATGTTCTATTCTTATTTGTTGATAGTTTGATAGCGTCTTATGTTAAAATCCTCTAAAATTTATATTTTTATAGTTATTGATCTTGATTCTTTTGCTTTTATATGAATTTTTTTGCAGTGTGTTGTTTTTTTATTTATAATGAATCTTATGATTCGCGACACAGTTTGAATTGTGATTCAGAAAATAAGTCTTCCGCTTTACGATTTGAATCCTGATTGGACAACCACTCCAATGAATAAATTTTGCCAGACGCCCTTCTCAATTAGTTGCTTGTGTTCCAATTCATTTCAACCAAACACATCTTTTCTTCCACTGTTACTTTTATGAGAAATAGGAATTTGTAGTTTGGATATATACATTTTAAAACTGATTCCAAGGTTTTTGACTTTAATTGCTAATTTATGACTCCTTGTAGTAGTAGGTTTTAACTTAGCCATAACAGATCAGAGAAAGACTAGCATCTCCCTAGATTTTAACTCAAGCCAGCTACTTGTTTTATCACCTTTTGCATTTGGGTAAATACTGCAGTTTCAACACGAAAGTCTAGTAATTGGAAATGATATCAAGGAAATAGCAAAACAGTTTTTGGTTTTACTTTTAATTGCAATTGTTTGAAATTCTCTTAATTTTTAAACTTTTCATTTTAACCGTGGGGGGTTTAGGTAGTTTACATGAGGTGCTAGGATCAAACCTCTGCTTCCAAGGTACACACAAAAAAAAAGGGATCACATACAAGGACTGGGCAGAAAATGTAAACTGCATTTGGAAAATACAATGGAATGGGCTTGGGATTATCTCGGGACAATAAATCAGTCCATTGTGAAGTCCATTTGATTACTAACATTACAGAGGACAACTGCTTTTTGTTTTTTCCTCTGGTTAAATAATAACTTATTCGATTTTCTTGGTTGGCACTGCTTTGTGTATGCTGTCTTATTATTAGAGATGTTATAGGCTACCTAGCAAAATAAGTTTTCATAAGCAATTTTGTTTTGCCTTACTTGCCAAATGTCCTTATTTGTGTTTAAGATGCATACACGTGAATTACTAAAGCTCACCTTTCAGTCTTTGTCTGTTTTATGTTGTCCTGTTGTTGACTTCAGCTGAGTCTGCTTAGAAATTTTCAGCAAATTATTTCTGTTCAATTTCTTTAAATAAGTGCCTTAGGATGAACCCAAAGGCCTTAATGATTATTTATTTATTACTACAAACTCTTGACACTTTTTTTAAATCATGTCAATCATTCTCTTGCAGGTTTTCCCTAGAATAAAAGATTCAGATCAGGTTACCCTTTTTAAAAAACTGGAATTTCTTTTCACGCGTTTTTGCATGTAATAATATATCTTTATATACTAATGCTTTTGTTTTTCTCTGATGCAGGGAGCGATCATGTTATTTATCAATTCTTACTTTGAATTTATTCGAATCCGAAATTTTTTAAAGTCACAGAATGCATCCTTTTGTCTGCTTGGGGAGTAAGGAGCCATTCCATTATTATGACATTATTTTTCTTGCTTTATTGTTGATGTGATGATATGATCTTAGCTTAGTATCAATTTTTTTCCTAATTTCTTGCCAGATAGTTCTTTTGCTGCATTTTGATTATGAGTGTTTTTTCTTTTTCTTAATTTAGGTATACAAGTCCAAGCGATATTTCTCGTGCCCGACTTTGGTTCTATGAAGGAAAAAGAAAAATTATGCTTTACACCGAGAGATTTCATTTTTACTACAGATACGAGGTTGTATACATTGAAAAGACTTATTTTTCTCTCCTTTTCTTTTCTGTGCTTTCTCTTCCAGTATTTAATAAATATGTTTTCTGAAAAAAAAATAGGCTCGCTGCTATTCATTTATCAAGTTGTGACATGCAGTAACTTAGAAATACAAGAGTTATATGTATAATTAAGTCTTGAAAGTGACCATTTGTGTCATTTTGTCCCTGAAAGTTTCTTGATTACAAATTAGTCCTTTGAGGGATGAAATTGTTTACAAGATGCTTGAGAACTTGATGCTTGTTAGTTGTTAGCAAGTGAATACTTCTAAGTACCAATTTTTATAGACTCACTTTCAAGGACAAGAGCAACTTGTATTGTCACTTTCGAAACCAAATTGTATTTTGAAATTGATTTCATTTAGAATATATTACACAAAACAATTAAATTCAGTTGAATTAATATTATAGGACTATGTATATTCTAGTCTAATGTTCTTGAATGAGCATTGCAGAAAATTGTGTTAGGTGTAGTTTTTATTTTAATGACTGAAGTTATGGCTGAGATGGAATTTTCTTATCCTCTTCATATTATTATTATTGATACAAAACATCAACATAGTTTATTTTTGGTGGCAGATTCGTGGGGTTAAGAATTTGATCATTTATTCACTTCCAGAGAGGAAGGAATTTTACCCTGAGGTAAGCAAGTTTGCAAATTCGTGCTCTTTCATAAAGAGTCCATTCGTGCAAATTCGTGCTCTTCCATGGCTAGGCTACCTATTCCTCATGCAATGTCAACCTCAAACGGAAAAACCAATGAACAGAAAACCCTACTACCGTGGGGAAGTTATATTAGGACAATGAAGTGCCATGGCCTCTCCTTAACTTTTATTTTATTTTAAAATTATATACTAGAAAAGAGGGTAAGAAATAACCAAAAGAGAAATAATAGCCAAGAACAAAATAATTTTACAAATTAGTTGAAATTTCAGAATTATGTTGATGGTTTGTGAAAATAAGAGAATCATGCATTTATTCACTTTAGGATGTTTTGATAAAACTTCTGATGATTTTACTAGTTTCTACAACAAATATTGAAGGTTCCTTTTCTGGTTTTCTGCTTTGATTATTAAAACTACGTTTCAAAACAAAATGGAAGATAACTTTCTAAACCCTTTTCTTCTATAATAGTATATTGTTTAGAGAAAAATCTTATTATTTAATTTAATTACTCTGATTATATATATTTGTGCCTATATTTTATCTTGGTATCTTAGCCTTTTTAATAACTTATTTTATAATAAATTTTACATTTTACTCCAGTCTTTCCAATTAAAATACTCCGTCTGTTTTTTTTTTTTTGTCCACTTTGGTTTTGTCATTTAATGATTTCTTTTTTTCCATATATTTTCCCCTTGCGTACACCTTCTATAGTTAATGGTATTGCTATTTAATTAACGTTCTCATGGTACAAACAAATGAAAATAAGGGTATAATGGAAAAAACTTTTAAATGTTACATTGGACTTCTAACTAGATAGATAAAAGAAACAGAGGCAGCACCTTTATATTTGAACCCCTTGACCTTAATCCTAAAACCCACTTCGAAGAAAACAAGCCTTTCCGATTAAAAGGTTTAGAGGGAGAAATTTATGGCCCAGTTCTGGAATTAAGCTCCGGTTTGTTGATGTAAATTAATGTTATTCTCTTGCCAACATACTGTTTGTTTGACAAAGTTAGCTTGTCTTTTTTAAGAGTTTATATCTTTTGAAAAACTACTATTAAAGTGTTTGGTGAATATAAAATAGGAGTAGTTTATAGCTTTTAAAATCTATAAACCCCTAAGTTTTAAAAAACTACTTGAGGTAGTTTATGATTTTTTTAAAAGTTATAAACTTCTTAATTAATTTAGTTATCAATTTTATCCTTATATTTTATTTTTGAAATAGACAACATTGACCTCTCCATGATTATAATATGTTAGGTTTTTTAAAATCATTTAATACAATTTAAGTTTGTTTTGTCAAACAGTTCTATTTCAATAAGCTACCTAAAAAGTTATAAGTTGTAAGTTACTCGATAAACGATAAACCAAAAGCTATAAGTTAGAAACTCATTTTGTTGAACAGAGTCATAATCTAGATTCCCAAGTCCTTATTTCATGACTGTCCACTTGCAGATTGTAAATAAGCTTCGTGGGTCTAACAAGAAGGCATGCACTGTCCTTTTTTCCTGCCTCGACAAGCTTCGGGTAATACTTGCTCTTTGAAATCCCTTTAGTATTGTTACTTGCGGTTGCAGGAGTGTGGTTTGTAACAATATGCATATGGATTGTAACATTACTACTAGTTTGGTAGGGCTTATGGAGATTATAATATACTGGCCTTAAAAAGTTTATAATATGCCTTCATCTGGTTTATTAGTTTTCTTAAAACTTAAAATGATGGCGCTCTTAATTGAATGAGAAAATGTTTGGTTTTCTTTTTTTTCACTAGTTGACTAATTCTCGGTGGTAAATTAAAAGTTGTCACTGAGTGTTATATTATTTTGTAATATAAGGCTTAGAGGTGGAATATGAGCAGGTAGTAGACTGGTTTTTCGTGTATTGTTTTCTATTAGATTATAATGTTTCGCTGGATTTATTAATAATATATACTGCTGGTCCTGTAATCTTGCTTTTTTTTTTGGAAACATGTAATCTTGCTTTTCTCTCTAGGGATGTTGCACGACATTATTGTCAATTGTATTGTGCTGTCTGCTTATGTTTCTGGATCACATTTCAGCTGGAAAGAATTGTTGGTACTGGTCCAGCTAAATGGATGGTGGCTGCGGAGAAAAGCTTTTTTGGTTTCTGTCGTTATAAACAAGATGATTGCAATTGCAAAATGGTTTTTCCAAAGAATGCTTCAAGAGAGATCGACACTGCCCGTGCAGAAGAAATCATTGTAGTCTCGAGTTCCTCCTTACCATCCCCAAATTTTTGGTTCATGTAAAATATGTTTTGTGGTACTAGAAAACCCTATATATGTTTAATTTTTTAAAATAGAAGGAATATTTAAATAGTGATGAGAAATAAAGTTAGGTATACGGGCCTACAAACCTTGTTTAACCAATACTTACGTGGGTCCCAAGTTGAAAAAAAAATCTAAATTGCAAGCCCAACTTGTGAGTCGATTTATTTTAAAAAATATTATTTTATTTTAAATAAATCCTATATTTTCTTTTATATTATTTCACTTTCATACTTCACTTTTTTACATTGAAATAGGAGAAAGTTGATACTTAATTTCCTTAGTTGTTAATTTGTTGAAAATTAAGTATCAACGTGAGAGCTTTTGGATGATTAAATGTTTTAAATTATGTGTTTTTAGTTTCATAAAAGAAATGTGTGTTTTGGGTCAAAGACCAACATTTTTAAAGCAAAAAAAAAACATATACAAGCTAGCTTACGAGTCTGTGGTCCTAAAAAATTACTCCATTTAAAATGTGGGCTCATGCGGTTGGCTTGTTAGAGCACGGGCTAGCCTATATACTTGGCTTTAATGAGAAACAAATAGTGGAACGTTAATCGAGCATTGGTTATACCTAGTAAGCCATGGTTACACTAAAGGTGGAGTGAAAAACAACCTCCTTCTAGTTTTGTGTACATGATCTCCTTATGGGTATGATGTCAAAAAGGATGGCTAGGGTTTTGGAGAATCATGTCAGTGAGTTCTTTTATCAAGATAAGGAGAAGACCGAGACTTAGGTGTTTCTCGTGTATACATGCATGGATGGATGTAACTTGCTCTTTAAAAATGATAAGTGTGGAGGTGGGACAAGGAGGAAAATAGCCTATGAAAATCATGTTGAAATATGTAAGGCTCATTAATCTTTGTTCCAATTATGGCCTTCTTGCATGTACTAAAGGATTGCGATAACAAAGATGACCAATGGAACGAGGATGATCATGAAAACCTTCCATATGGTCCATGGATTAAGCATCTCCTTTTACCCTAATGCATCTCGAGTTAAAAAGGAAGGTTGATGTGATTCTTTATGCAATCTTCTTATAAGGCTCTTTCCAATTAGACAACTTCATAGATCATCCATCAAACACTTTAATTTACCAAAAATCCAACATGGCTACATGGATGGAAATCTTCATGCTTGGTTTTATAATGATTTCTTAACTCAAAGATGTGAAATAAAAAATAGAAGAAATTAATGGTGGATTAGGATGATTAGGTCGTTATGTGGAAAAGTCTATAATAAGAGCTTGGAAGGTTTAAGTGTTCTAAGAGAACCTCAAGAGAAACTAAACTCACGGGTTGATGAAATTTCACAAATGAACAAAGTCAATACGAAAAAAATGCTAGGAAAAGCCTTATATAGGTCAACCTTCTAAAAAAGGTCAATTAAACTCAATCCAAACCCAAATCCCAAAGCTCATTCAGCCACCCAGGAGTTTAACCTTTTGATAAGGTCTAAGACTTGACCAAAGCCAAAAGACATGACCAAGATGAAAACAAGTGAAAGTCTACAGACTTGACCCAAGCCCAATTATAGGCTCATACTTAAAATAGTACATATAAACAAATTTTAATATTGATCAAGACTTTCTAGGATCACATCGCAGGTCTCTAACAAGGGTCTAAAGATTAAGCTCTTTAAAGAGAATGAAGAGGCTTCAGTAGAAACAAAACCTAATTAAAAGGAGATGATGTGAAAAATTAAGCATTGTCTTTGTCTAAAATTAAGAAGGTGAATGGAAAGGATACAAACCATGGTAATGGAGTCAAGAAGTTCAATAGGGAGAGTGGAAATCAGGTGAAAGCTAACACATAAGAAAGTTGAAGGATAAGTGAATTCTTTATTCTTTATTGTTTAATCATGTGAATATAGTGATTGCCTGGGGACAAGCAATGTTTTAGTTTAGGGTATTTTGATAACTTTGTAGTTTGCATTGTTTTAGGGTTTATTATGTTTAGTTTTTAGTCTATTTTGTCTTGATTTCCTCCCAATTCCCTTGGTTTTCGATTCCATTCTGCATATGTTACTTGGGTATTGCTATTTTGCAGGACTTGTGATAATATAAGTGTGTTTACAAAGGAATTAGAGGTGCTTGAAGAGCATAGGGATAAATGGAAACTAATTCAAGATGAAAATGCGCAAACTAAAGCTGTTTCTACCTTTAAAGAAGAATATGATGAAGTGGAACTCTCCCAGACCTTGACACGCCCACAAAACACAATTTGGCAAGCTGTTGACAATTCCACTAGTTGTGGACCTTTCTGAGTATAAAGCAAAGTGTGGCAGAACATTCCACCGGTAGTGGAAAAATCCCACAGGCTGTGGATTTTCCTCACTAGTCGTGGAATCCCCCAGTTTTTGTGAAAATCAAGTTTTTCCACATAAGGCCTCGATCCACTGGTTGTGGGTTGTGGACGAATTAGCAGTTTCCTTATTTTTTGGGGGCACTGTGCCTATAAGAAAATGATGAAACGCTTAGGAAAAAGGACATAGACAACTAGAGATAGTTTTAGGGAGCAAATTTGAAAGCTTTCCGAAGGAAGAACTTGAAGATTTTGGGGCATCAACATTCAAATTGCAAGAGATCTAGAGGATTTGAGTGAGAGCTTGTCTCTATTTTTCTTGAATCCTTGTTTTCCACTTTAGGAATTTATGATGTGTTTACCATGATGCTTGGAATTGTAACCTTCTTTATGGGGAACTAAACTATATTCTTGGGATAAAGGGTAATATGTTTCTGTATTGATTGGATGTTATGATTTTCTGTTTATGAAATTATGTTTTCTATCCATTCTCATGAATGCTTAATGCTTCCGATGACTTAGAGATAAGCTTAGTTGATTTTAACAATATGGATGACTGAGAAATTAGCGTGTCGTTGGAATTGCATGAAATTAGACCTAGGGTTTTGGATTACGAAAGTGAACATAACCATTTGAGGATTAATGAATTTTCATCGTTCTTAATGGATTCGAATAGCAAATTGAACGCGGTTTGGTATTAGAATATGTTAGTAAGATTCTGAGAGGAAGTTACTAATCACCTTAGGAAATCTCAACTTAGAAATATAATTTCATAAATGGGAAAGATTTGTGTCTAATTGATACATGTCATATTAACTTACCCACTTCCCAAGAATGACTTTTCATTTGATTTTGAAGAAAGTTTTTGATCCGGGGTGGTAACCAGAAACAGACAAGTCATGATTGGAGTCCAGAGCTGTCGGTAGACTATGGATTCTTCTCTCGACCCCGGTTCATAACTGACAATCCGACAAGTCAGTCAAAGGAGGTATGTGCAACTTGACCCTACAGCTACAGTATGAACAGTAAGTTAGGAAGATAGTCAAATCACTTCCAAACTAAGGTAAACACTATAAATACAATTCATTAATTACTGAAGAGAGATCTGATCGAATTCCCATAAGTTATTTCCGTAATCCTGCATTACCTTAGTTACAGTACTGACTTAAGCATCGGAGAATATTCTGCAGGTACTCTACCGGTGTGGTCTCCAACTTCCAGCACGGTCTAGAAATCAGCTCCATTTAAACATGAAGAACCTCAGATTCCCACTGAACTGAGGTGTAAAATACTGAACTCCACTGAGGCGATGTAAAATTGAGTGATAGGGAGGTAACAACGGTTGAGATACTAGGATTCAGACCTCAGTTAGGAGAGTCAACTCTTGACCCCAGATTCCAGAACAGATCAGTTTTCAACCCTATTTTTCAAAAGGTGACGAGTCTAAAATTTTGTGGTTTAGAGTCTTTTATTTTCTGCATTAACTAAAAGCAATTCAATTCAGTCTGGATAATTAATTTACTGTCAACCGGTACTTGGGCATACTCTCTGTGAGAACGACAATCTTTTGTATTACACGATACCTCGTGCGCTTACAGAACGACTATCAAATGCTTGTCCTTCACCTTTTTTAGCCATTTGAGCTATTTGACAAGTTTTTTTTTTCGCTCCGCGTGGCTTGGTTCTTTTCAATTTATGTATCCAAGAGTTGTAGACCTCCTTATTGTGTGCTGCACACGAGTAGGTTTCTCAACAACTTTATAAGGTACATGACCTCATAGTATGATAATCGATAAGCAATTTTATTGTAAAAAAATTATCAACGTTAATGCATGCTTGCATGAGATAACTAATCAATAAATAAAAAAACAAAACAAACATATCAATGATGAGCATGCATCCATCTGTTCTGCATGGTAACTAGCCTTCAAAGTGTTGGTGTACCTTATTTACCAGGTCCATAACGTAGAAAGAATCTGTAACAAACCTCTAAATGATTTGAAAATTCCCTTGCTGATGCACAACAATCCAAAACCTTGTGTTATCCTTATTGCTACTTAACAAAGGTGCAACAATGGTATACACTCGTTTTGAATCAGATGAACAAAACAATAATGCAAAAAAATAAAATGAACTATACACCTACTGTTTGAATCCTAACACTACAAAACATCAACAAATTGACTATAATGAACACTACAAAAAATAAAATGAACTATACACCTACCGTTTGTCCATAATGAATACTATTAAATTGACCAAATTTTCACTTTGGCATTTCATCATGTAGCTTGGGGGCAACAAATGGTGTACATAAACCACTTCCGAAAAATTATCATCATTCTACTTTCTAAGGATGCACTCAAGGACACAAACAGCTTTGGTGCAAAATTGCCACATTAGAGATTGCTTCACAAATAGGGATCAACTGGGTGGGGTGGGTAGGGTACCTCTTTCCCGCTACCCGTGCCCGCCCGTTACCCGTATGGGTATCTGTTTTACGGGTAGTTACTATCCATGAATATCCACAGGTACCTAATTAAAATGAAAAATAAAAAATATAAATATAAAAACATTAAACTGAATTATAAATTAAATATCCAACATTACAATTTTTTTAAATTTGAAGTTATAAATCTATGTAATATACCAACATATGTTAGAAACAGAATGTCTAGCTAGCTAAAAAATTAAAATACAATATCAGAGATAATCTAAAATAAAAATATAAATAAGCAAACATCTTCAAAGTACACGTTAATAGATAAACAAATATTAAATAAAAGGTACAAGAAATTCTATTAAATACAATTATATATTAATAATAGAAAAGATATTTATGTAATTTTATATATACGGGTACCTGCGGGTATGGATACCATTATATCTGTACCCGTGTCCGTTCATTAACAGGTAGTATAAAACTTGTCTTTGTTCTTCCACGGGTATCTATACCCATGGATTTTTTACTCGTAACGGACTTTTATCCATGGGTATCCACGAGTACGGATATGTTTGACGTCCCTGTTCACAGACAACTTATTGCTTTCCTAGCAAGCATCAAGAACTGTACAAAACCGTGAATCATGATACATTTTGCTATCCAAATACACCGTAAATCATAATGGCTCTGGCTTGCTTGCGAAAAGCCTTGTCACTATGCCTCGGTCCTTATAATTAGAAGCAAAATGTTCTTTGGAAAATTCTACATCATCGACAGAGTACTTTATGGTTGTTGTTGCATTAATATCCAAATCCAGCTCCCTATGATGCGACTCTTTTAAATACACACCATGAGAATCAACAAGAAGTTGGTATGCATCAAAAGGATCTCTTAACAGCTTGACAGCTACTGCCATAGCTTTGAAGAATTTTCTATCATCAATAAGTATTTTGACTTGATGTGGTGCTTCTGGAGCATTTTTGTTGGTGGATAAGAAAGAAGATGCGGTTATAGCAGATTCCGAATCAAAGGTGTTGAACATAAACAGAAACGATGTTGGCTTCCATTCTGGTGCTTTTTCTACTATTTTGTTCATACCAATAAAGAGTAGGTTGAACTTTTTCTCCTTCTTTTCCAATCTCCATAAGCTATAATGGAATAAAAGAAAAGAAAGATCATAGGTAGCTTTGTGCAAAGGTGGGAGGTTTGGACATCGTTTCTTGATTCTTGCAACCACCATGAAAGCTTAAATGAAGGGTAAGTGTGTGACAAAAACAACAGGGTTAAGATCATTTTTCTTTTTAAATGAGAACTTTGATACTATAACATAATTTTAAGTTAAAAAGGAAAAAAAGGTAAAGGCCTAAACACTAAGTTGTGTAAAATCATTATTAAAATTAAAAAAGAGGAGATCACCATTATTTATAGGCGAGATTTCATTAACAAATTCATTAATAAGCTAAATAATCACTAACCAATTTGGTAACTAACTAAATAATACTCAATTATTAACTAACTCTCTAACAATGCTAAAATGTTAAGTGGAATTCCTTTAAACCTAAGGGGTAAGTGCCATTTACCTTATTCCTCCGTGTAAAATTTCATTAAAAAATAGTTTCTAAATATATTTCATATAATGTTGTTTGGGTTGAATTTTTAGTTTATTGATTCGCCCACTTTTACAATATAGGTTATAAGGTTGGATTGATACCCTTTGGAAAATGTAAAAATAGAGTATCATGCACCTATTGACAGAGATATTAAGAAGCGGGAAATGATGAAAATGAAGAAAGAAATATTGAAAGAAGGTAAATTGCTTGAAAATTATACTGCTGGAAAGCATAAAGGTAAGTTAACAAAGAAAATGAAATGCTCTGAAAGTTAATTGACTAAAAGAAGATCATAGGCATCCTATGTTAATCATGTTATTGATTATTAATGGATTTTTAAAAGTTGTTTTGGTGGTAGTTGCATCTAAAAAATTACATTTAGCTTTATTTATCACTACAAAAATAAATGTTCTAGTGTTAGTCATAAACCCATTATATGCTTAAAAAACAAATGCAAAATGTTGCATCTATATTGGTGTCAAAGCATACACTAAAATACTTGATGCCATGGTAGCATTCGCTTCATGGTTGGCATTACATATAGCATTTACTTTGTGGCTAGTGCTAGGAAGCACCCATATAATTGACTATTGGGACTTTGACAAGCAAACCAAATTCTTTATAGTCTAGATGAGTATAAGTAACGATAAGCAAAATAATTATCTATATTTGTGAAATCAATATATAATGTATTCACACATATGCAAGTGTTTGTTGTTGGTGGAGGATGTTAAATATTGTGGTGGTAAAAACATAAAAATTTAGATAAATATAAACAAAGGTGTTGAAATTAAGCTTCATCATTCTCCTTCCCAAGCATATGTTATCCTACTTAGTATAATTATACAATTCAATTAAGCCAATGTAACATAAATTTTACTAATCTCTTAACGAATATATCCTTAGTTCTTTCCTCAAATATTGCTCTCTCGATTAACTAACAAAAGTTCTTGCACTAGGAATTGACTTTAACAACCATTTAAAATTCAACTTTATCTACATATGAAGAAATTGATGGGTATTTTGTTCCTTAACTCATTCAGAAACACTAAGCACACACATGAAACATTCTACTCTTTAAAACACGTATTAGGTATATGAAATGAGATACTAACATTGATTAAGATGCATAAATTATCAAAAATATTAAATACATAATTAGAAAAGGAATAAGCTAAACCCAAATCCAATAATAGAGGATTTAACCACACATTTTCATAAAAACTAACCCAAAATCAAAAGAAAAACAACAAACGAGAGAAAAGGAAAGGAAACTGAATGAGATCTCTTGTCTTCAAGCTTCCCTATGTGTTAGAGTGTCTCCTCATTGTGCTTTTCTTTCTCTCACAGCCAAAGATGACCTAAAAATAAACTTATATGGCCTTCTGGATCAAAGGAAGAAATGTTGACATGACCCCAATGCTCTAGTATCAGCCTAAAATTTTAAGGTTAATACTTGAGTGCCAGAATAGGCGCTTAGGTGCCACCTTATTACAGCCAAAATTCAACTTTTGCTAGAAAACTCCATGTCTTATGTTTTTATGCATAGTTCGGTTTGATCCATCAATGAATGAAGCAAAAGTATTTACGATTGCTTATTTAGGATTGAGTGAAAATGAAGTTCTTTTTCTTTTCCTCTTATTTTCTATCCCAAGACCTCTCCAACTCATTAAAACACATAAAAAAACTTTTTGTAAACTAATAATAGTGGCAATTTTCCAAATAAACACTATAAGAATAATTTTCTCAGTTAAATAAGTAATTAAACATCAATTTAAGACAAATTTTATATTAAAAATAACCTAAAATTGACATTTAACATTGACGTTAATTTCCAATTATTTTTCCCCAATGAGTCTCTTTATTTCTTCCCTTTTTATTTTGATTCTTCTTTCATAAGTTATATGAACAATGATGATTTGACCATATATTGGTCATTGACTCATGTTTTAAGTAGAGAGACCCTCTTGAACCTGAACATGAGCTTTAGGTCGAATGACTCATTGATCCTGAATGCATGTTGTGGTTGATTCACTCTTAAAATTTGATTGAATTATTTGAACAAAGGGCTTCAGACTCTTGGGGATGCTCGAACAAAGAGTTTCTAACCTTGATGTATTGGTTTTGGTTGAATGACCCTTGTGTTGGGTACATAATACTTGGTCGATGAGCTCCTGCTTGTGGAAAGATAAGCTTAGGGTTACATGACTTTTGATGCTTGGAAGACTGAGACTTGAGCAGAAAACTTCTTACTGGAAGGCCTAAAATATATGTTTGATAAATCTAATGAAAAAGAAAACTAGTTGAAAAGTTGTTGAATGATGAAAATTGAAAACTAAAAGCTAATAATCTAGCCAAATGTTTTAATTTTATTGAAAATGTTTAATAAATATAATTATTGCAATGACTAATAATCAAAAATAACAAAAAGGTCATACTCAATTATTTAGACATAACTTGGGATATTTATGTTTTATACGTGTCACTTGTAGTTTTTTTTTAATATATTTTAATTTATTTCAAATCATTTATACTTTTAAAAATTATGAATTATTATATTAATTTCTATAATTTTTAAACTTCTGTTATAAAAATAAGTTTTGATAAATTATGATAAAAATATTTATTATATGAAGTGTTTAGTAGCAAATTTATCAAAATTATTAAATTTATTCAAGCAACAACATGGTTAATTCATGAAAATTTATAATTTTCAAAAATAAAAAGAATGGTAGAAATAAGATTTATTAATGTTATTAAGGGATGATAAAATATAAATAGTTTTCAGTTAATAACTAAAAATCTTAAAATATATTTAAAAAAATATTATTAGCAAAGTAAAAATACTAACTACTCATACCCCTCTATTTTACTTAAAATAATATTAAATAGTAAATTAAACTTACAATCAATTAAAGTATGTTACCAAATGTACACTCACAAAAAAAACCTAATAATGGAAAAAAGATTCTTTCCTTCTGTAAAACTTTCACGTCATGGGCATACACGTTACTCCATGTTATAATCACCTAAATTTATTGTGGCTTCCCCGACACGTCAATTAAAATAATTAATATCACGGAGGGGACAGAATTATAGAAAATAAAATAAAAAACTGTGTTCAAAGTTTTTGAGTTTTAAATAAATTTGTGAATAAATGTCAATGAGCATTCATTCAATAAAAACCTTAAAAATAAGGATGATAGGGCCATTGAATACCATTAAAAATACAACCTAAATGTTTTAATTTTTAGCCGCTTATTTTCATTTTAAACATTTCGTAGATATAATTAGAGTGTTCATAGATTAGATTGAATTGTTTTTAAAGTAAAATGTCATTTGATCTGATTATAAAATAGTATAGTTTAGATTAGACTTGTTGAAATAATTTTTTTAATACAACATAATTTGATTGAATTAAAAACGGATTGAATTAGATTATTCTATTTCTATATTTTTAATTTTATTTAATTTCAAGGAAATAAATAATTTTTTCATTAGTAAACTATATTTTTCATACAACACACCCTTAATAATAAAGCAAAATATAAATCATGAAATTTTGTATATACTAATGTTAATGTTAACAAACCTGTAAATACATCTAACTAAGGCGTATTTTATAAAAATTAGTAACTTTAAAAGTAAATTTTGAAAACTAATTAAGTAATGCCATTTATTAAATATATAATTAAGAATAACCAATTATATGTACAGGTATAAGTTCGATTTAAATTGAATTATATCAGGTTTTAACATAAATTTATTCAATGAAATAATTTTAATTTTTACAGTTTTCAGTTATTTTAATTATTAATTTATTTGAATTTTTAGGCTTTAGTTTAGTTTTTTTTTCAATTTATATTGTATTGGATCAGTTGATAAAACACTTTTTGATATGTAATAGAAATTTTATTTACATATGTAAACACTCCTTTCCTTTCAAACACCTATTATTTCAATATAAAAATAATAAAAGTAAAAATAATGATAAAAGGAAAAAAGGTTCTATAGATTTTTGTTTTATTTTCTTTTTTGTTTTATTTTATTTTTTAATATATATATATATACACTATTTTTTTTTCTAGTTCCCTTTCCCTTCACTCTTGTTTTATTCCTTTTGTTAAAATAATGAAATGGAGGGAGCTTTGTTTTCCATAAAAAGGATCACAATGCATATTATAGGAAACTTGTGAGTAACATGTCCTTACAAAACTTGACTCTAGACTAGACTCATGGCCGAAATGGAATACACGACTGAAGACCTAAGAAACGAGGCCAGTCAGCTAAGAGAGAAAATGACAAAATTAGCCAAACTTTTAGAGAAGTGAGTCACATAAGGGGGCTTTTTCACGAGCCACCCTTGGTTTTACTCTGACGCAAGCCCAAGTTACGAATCCTATGACAGTTCCTTTTACCATTAATTCTGGAAACCCTAACCAAACCACCGACCCTTACACCGCGTCATTCTCGCCTTATGACATGCCTTATGGCTACATGCCTTAACAAGCTTTCATCGGTCAAGAAGGCAACCCTATACCTTTTCCATAATATGGCTTACCTCTATGGTATTTTCCTCATTTGCTCACTGGCCCACGAGATGGCAATACCACACAAATGACAAATTCCCAAGGCTCTAAACCCTATGACCATTCCACTAGTAAACCAAACATCGAGCCCATAACCCTCAGAGCCCTAAGCCACTCAAACATAAACTGCCCAATTGGCCCAACCAATCCCTAATCCACAACTTTGACCCAGCCATAGAATCCCACATACAAAATCGGTCTCGCATATCAAGCATCACTATCCACTCCCTTCTACCCGCAGTACAATTACTCGTACGGGTACATGATGCTACACACTACCAACTTATAAGGTTTTTCTCGAACTTCAAACCCGTCATAGACCCTATTATGGTCACAACTCCTCAAACCAAGGGGAAGATAGAGATCCTTGTGGAACAACTGCGGGTTGTAGAAGGCGTTGGAGGTCTTGGTTTGACAGACGCCCCTGAACTCTACTTGGTCCCAGATGTTGTGATCCCGCAAAAATTCAAGATGCCACACTTTGACAAATATTAGTGTACATCCTGCCCTCGAATGACCATGTACTATTGGAAGATAGCTTCTCATGCTTTTGACGACAAACTGCTCATACGTTTCTTCCAAGACAGCCTAGCAGGGGCTGCGTTGACTTATTACATGTACCTGGAACACACTCACATCCACTACTAGAAGGATTTGACAGATGCATTCTTAAAGTAGTATAAGTATAATATGGATATGACCCTTGATAGATTACAACTACAGAACATGACAAAGAAGGATGGTGAGTCATATAAAGAGTATGCTCAGAATTAGCGTAAAATGGTTGCATAAATAAACCCCCGACTTCTAAAGAAAGAGATCGTAGCAATGTTCATTGACACATTTCAATCTTTTTTTTACAATGAGATGATAGGAAGCATGTATTTCAACTACTTTGATATCGTCATCATTAGGGGAAAGAGTAGAATGCAGGGTGATAACTGGAAAGATTGCCCAAGGCTCATCTAGAGCACTTATCATAAAGAAGCTTGTGTAAACAACCAGAAAAGGAAGGATGGTGAAGCTAATTCTGTCATCTATGATCAAGGAAAGCCTCGCCAAAGGCCATTTAAGCTCATCGTTTTTTAGTCTGTCAACCCGTTCCCATTTGCATTGTACCCTTATGTAGTTGCCACTACCAATGGCCATCTCCCTCAGCCTTTTCCTCGGCCATCTCACTTCGACCTTCTCCCATTTAAGCATCTAGCGGTTAACACATGTCATTTTGTCCCTCGTAACAATAGGCTCAACCCCTTAACCCCAATCAAAACCAGAGGAGACCTAACAATGATCATGCCCTTGTTCATTTTGATCAAATTCCTATGAGTTACACTGAGCTTTTAACTCATGAATATTGTTCAAGAACCACTCTTGTCTAAATTTAAAATAAAAAACTTTTTCTTTAAATAAATTATGCAACAATTTTATAATTGGTATCGTGTAAAATATTTTACCTACATCAATGTTATAAGGTCGTGAAGGTTGACACATGTACGGAGTACTCTGTCATTGTATTTCTTCCTTCGGCATCAAAACCTCTTTTATAAAAAAACAAAAAAAATGAAATATGATGAGATTCTTTTTAATATATGTATAATTCAAAAATATTTTCTAAAAAATATTTCCAAAACCCTTTAAAATCATCTTAAATAAAAACAACAAAAATCAATTTACAATTTTATTTAAAACCGAGAACTACGTAACCTGATTTTCCGACATGCCAGGAATACATACGAGCGAGAATAACCCTTATATCGGGCTTGTTTTCCTTTTTCGTAATTTTCATTTGTCGTCGTTTATTTTGATCAATTTTAAATTGTTACTGTTTAATTTAAAAATACCGCTTTACTACAATGAAATTAATTTAGATGAAATACCTTGTTAATCTTGTCATATTTCTAACCTCTTTTCCATCCGTCTAGAATAACAAGTTTTCTTACAAAAAGATTAATTTGTAAAAGACGTCCTATTAATCTTTTTTTTTTAAAAAAGATCATATTTGATTCAAGATTAATTCGTTAACCTTCTTTTGAAATTTCTTTTTTCCTTGTTCATGTCGTTTAATTTCTTTGTTAGAGGTTAAATCCATTTTTGGGCTATTAAAAATGCGCACAATCAATTTGAAATAACCGTTTTATAATAGACAATGTGAAATACTAATATCTTCCCCACCAATATTTCAATTCCCCAATTTTGATTTTTATGATCAGTATCTTAATATAAGTTTTACTGACACTTTACTTTTAAATAAATATTAGTGAAAACTTATTGTTTTTTTAAAGAATTTCGAAGCTTGTCTTTTTAATTATAGTAAGCCTCCCATCACAATCGCGTTGATTAATTTTATTTTTGTTATATGCTTAATCAATGAAGGTCATTTGCGTCTACTCCATCATCCATGAAGCATTCATTATCCAAAGTGCTGTCTGAGATAACAAAGGATAGACATGATGGACTTATGGAAAAAGACTAGTTTCCGGTGATTTCTTTTAAATAAATTAATAGTAATTGCCTACCAAAAAAGAAATGAATAATTGATGTCATTAGTATTAGTGGTTTTAGTCAATTTAATTTGGATCACTTTATTAAATAATACAACAAAAAACAAGGATAAGAAAAAAATTCAGAAAAGCATAGAAGTAGGTACCATGGTTGTTGGGCCATCAACATTCTAGTTACAGATAAAGCGCAGTATCGTTTTCTGTTTTAAACTCATCCTGAGATTCTTCTTTGCTTCAAGTACTGTGTTTCGAGTTTAATTAGTTCAAAATCTCAACTATATTTGTTAATGTTAAAATTCGATATAAGAGTTTCAATTACTACCTTAATTAATTAACAATAATAAATAACTCATCCGAATATATAGCTTCGGACACCTATGGCCATGGAGGTTTGTTGAAAACTCGAAGAACAAAAGAATTAGAAGAAGAAGAAGAAAACCCCAGCTACTTACTATTCAAGTGGCAGTGAAAATTCAAATCAATTAATTTCAACATGAACATATGTGGAATATAGTTATTTAATATTCGAGTTCTAAAGAATCCATTTGGATAAAAAAAAACAAAAACAAAAACTTTACATTCAACACCAGACGGATATATATATGAAAAGTAGAAAAGTAGAGTAGCTAAAAATACAATTCTAAACGTCTAGCACAAAGAGTACAAAAGAACTTGCGTTTGATCTTGAAGCACATGGGCAAGAAACAAAATCTCCACTGGATCTCAACATCCATGGCTTCAACCTTGCCATCGCAGAAAGGACATGAACCAGGGGCTTGTTGCCTACCCAGTTCCTTCTCTTCTTCATCATACACGTACATGAACCACATTTTTCTCCTGATCCAAAGCTTCTTCTCTGATCTTGTGATAGTAATTTGTAGGGTACCCTCTTCTTGGCTTATAGAGCAAGGTGTGTGTGTAGTGCCAAGCATTCATTGGATTAGGTGCAGATCGGTCTACCTTATTTATATACAACAACTCTTAAACAGAATATTCCTTACCAATCTTTTCAATGCTTTTTAGCTTCACTTTACCATCTTTTGTTCTTTAAACCTACTTTATTTTTTTAAAATGTTAACACCATGTAATTAGAGAGATTATATGTACATATCCACTAATTAAAGGTTGTAATTCCATCTTAACTTGAAAGAAGAAAATATTGTGGCCTATAAATTTATACTTGGCATGCCAAAAAAATATATAATAAAATTTAGTAAATGTAAGGGTGAATTTTGTAATTTATTTGTAAAATTTTACATGCTATAATTTATTTACCTTTTTCCTAATTTTTTTTTCGGTCTGTAATAACAATACCTAGAGTTCATGTAATTAATCACTATTTTTCTTATCTCTTCATTTCTTGTTTTATTGCATTATACTTATTTCGATCGATATACGTGAATATAAAAGAAATGAAGTTAGTAAACAAATATTTTTATTTAGAGTAAATACTTAAATTAATCATTAATTAGGATGGTACATAGGACATTTGGTCCCTAAATCTCAACCTAATTGTTTGCGGTGAAAAATACGATTATATAAATAATATAATCACCACAATTTAGAAGTTACTAAATTAAAATGTTTGGTTCATTGGTTTCTTTTAATTGACTGCAAAGATTACTACTATTTCTTACTTTAGTTAAAATTATTAAATTTATTTAAAATTTATTATAGTTTTTTAAAATTATCCTTGGATAATTGTAACTCATCATTTAATTTTTTTATTTATGCTGTCTCTACTTGTAATTCAATTATTATAAGAGATATAAATAATATAATTGATATATCTTATATTGATTCTAAAAAAAAGTTATACATTAGTACGGTATTTTAATCAAAAAATAATTAATGACATAGAAATTTGAGAGAAAATCTTATATTAAGAGATAATTTTTTAAAAATGATGTTATATTTAAGGGTAAAGGTAGTATTAATTTCTTCTGTGTATAAAACCTGAAAATAATAATTAAAATAAAAAATAAAAAGCTAGACGGGGAAAAGGAGTTTAAGTGTGTGTTTTTTGACAGTGAATTTAAGAATAATGTAAAACCATTGGATCCATTTTTAATTAAGCATAATAATCTAGGGACGAGAGACTGCGTGATCCTTTTCGCTATTCATTTTTTCACTTTTATTTACTTCATATTTTTTTTAATCTTTAAAAGCGAAATATATTCCAGATAATAGAAAAATTAATTGGAACACCAGTGAATGACATTGAATGAGAATACAAAATTTTTGTTCATTTGGCCCGTACATTCAGATATATTAGGTTTTAAAAAAAGTAAAAACTTATCATTATAAATAATCATTTTGTTAGACTAACTGATTTTTGTTCCATTTGACAAAAGGATGATTTAACTCATAATTTTTTTTAATAGTTTATAATTTTTAATTTTTTAGAGAATTTATTGAAATAAATTTGTCTGATAAAATTAATTTAAATTGTGTTAAATGAATTTAAAAAACATAATATTTTAATTATGTAAAAGATAAAAATTGTCTTAAAAAATATATAAAGGTAAAAATAATTACTAAACAATTAATAAATGAGTTTATATCTTTTGAAAAGTCATAAGCTCCTAAAAAATCATAAGTTACCTGTGTCAGAAGAACTATTTGAATAATGAAGCACGTGTATTTTAGCATTATTATCAAAACTGAACTGATTTGGTCAATCTGACCGGTTGAACTGTGAACCGATTAGGTGACCAGTCTAGGTCAATTCTTTAAAATTATCGGTTCAACCACGGTTGAATCCCTGTTTGATCACGATTTGCTTAAACTGATGTCTTTACTGGTTCAATGACTGGTCCGGTTCTGAAAACATTAATTTTTAGTGCAAAGCAAACATGCCGATGACAAAACATATCAAGCTTGTTAGGATGACTCGTCAAACCCGCCAAAATAGGTGGAGTATACAAAAATTTTAGCCCGTTGTCTCATCACTGCCCGACCCCAGCTTGGCGAGGTGAGCCGACTTAATATCCCTCACCTAAAAAAATATATAAATAATAATAATAAATAATTTATACTTTATTTTATTTTCTAAAATTAAAGAAATGAAATCTCTCTCGTACACTTCTCCGATGGTGAGAATTTTACGTGTAGCTATTCGACAATCTTGGTGCGAGTTTAGTTAGAATAAATGAATTATTTTTATTCTATTTTTTTTTTTCAATTTGACTGAGAAAGCCTTAGTTGATTTGTTTTCTGGGTTTTTAGTTTCCCCACCATATCCTACGTCTGATTCATTCCCATTTTGAAAGCTTGGCCTAAGGGTGAAGAATGACGGCTTCTCTAGTCTACCATTGTCAGTAATTCATGTTTATCACGTTTTTGTGAGTAAAACAATAGATATACATTGTTAGTTCTTAGGACTTTCCTTCGTTAATATATATTTTAAAGTGCAAAGTGGGGGAAAATGAATAATCAAAACGTCATGTGGCCTTTTACAACTAGTTGGTTTTCAAATCCAGGTCGAACACATACACAACAAGAAATAGCTCTTTCCATAGAAATTTCCAAGCAACTAGCTATATTTAAAAAACTACTTTTAAAAAATAAGATTCTTTTATTCAAAAAAGTTACTTAATTCAGTAAGGTTATATTTATATAATCATAAAAGGAAAAAAAATGAAGTCTTCTAACTCAGACCTAATTAATCAGAAGATGTATCATGTCTTGATCGTGAAAATTCACGATCTCCATTATGTTCTCCCGTAATAAAGAGATTTGGTGAGGCTCCTCCAAATCTGAGAGGGAATGTTTATTTGCTTTATAAAATTAAAAGGGGACGGATGAGTTTATTTATTTCTTTTGTAAATAAAGAATTATGCGAAGATTTATGATTTGCTCTTGAATAAATAATAATCGTTCTTTGCAAAAAGGTAGTTAAAATAAAACATACCTTTCATCCATAGATTGATTGTTCAGTTAATTAATTAATCATATCCAACGTGTAACATAAAGTCAAGACTTAAGATAGCAAAGATCGATCCATGGATTTCAAATTTCAAGCGTTATACCTTTATGATATCATGACTGCTGCTATGATTTAAAATAAATTAAACAAACAGATATATAAACTTTCTGGAACATGAAAGAGAAAAAAATAGGGAAAAGAAAGGGAGAGTAAATTGATTTTTTTAGTTTTTTATTTTTCTTTTGTCTAGATACATTGACGTTAACCTTTTCAGGAAAAAAAATCGTAGGGGGCTTATGAATTGTGATTAATATAATATATCTTATGCTATATATGTACAAAACTAACAATCCAAAACCAAATAAATATGTCCCCTTGCCAATATAATAAATATGTATAGTGACTTTAAGCCCTTTTTTTTCGTGGGGAAAACTACACGTGTGACTTTTTTTTTCCTCAATGAACTCATAATAATTCACTCTTATTTATTTAATTAAATGGGTCCCCTTATGCATGTGACATTGGTTGTTAGATTCATTGAAATGACTTTTTGGAATAGTTATTCATTAATAGAAATAAACTCTAAAAGTAATGATGATTCATCCTTTAAATATATGGCTCAAGGTTCATATATCCTGTAACTAGCCTTCTCTTGCTAAAAAATGAGAGATATAAATATGTTTGTAAAATATATGCTTCAGTTTAATTCAATTAATTATAATCCAAATTCAATAACTTGATTCATTAAAATTAGCCCATAGAGTATAACTCCTTTTAATTGTATTTGGTATAAGGCTTAAGCATATCAATGAGTGTATATATTTGATTTTTTTAAAGTGAGGTATCATTTCTCTATTTTATGAATAGAGAAAATTTTTATTAAAAGAATTAGTCTCACAATCATATAAATATGTGGGGATACTTGTTTTTATCCTACCCTTTCATAAAAAGGGTTTTTATCTTTAAAATAAAATATGTCAAATAATAATAATAATAATAAGTCTTAAAAGCCAAAAAAAATTTAAAAAAGGAGGAATTATTTATTTTTGTTTTATTTAGTCCTTGGGTCCATTAATGCATGTTAGGCCCATAACCCATGACTCATCTACACACTAAGAGGCTAAGTGAAACCCTAGCCACCTTTCTTATACTGGACAAGAGCATTATACATTTTTGCTTTGGTTGGGAGAAGGAATGCAATAGAGAGACTACAAAACCAGAAATGAAAATTCTAAAATGACATCTAAAGGGCTAAAACTACCTTATTGCTTGTTTGGTCAACTCTCTAAGAGTAAAAATGGTAAAAGCTTTTGAATTGAAGAAAGCAAAGTTTAGAATTACTGAATAAAGCATTGAAGAATAAAGTCGTGTGGCTTAGATTTTCCAACATCCCCAATTTTCTCCCAAAACTCTTGACCCGGTATACCAAATATGTTACTTTTTTTTCATATGCAGCCTTATATGATGTCATTATCAATGAAACATCACAATGATCTTCAGCCCCTTCATATTTGTATGAAATAGCAACTTAAGCATGCATGCAAGACATAACTAACAACAACAATATACACCACCATTATAACCATCAATAAATGATTAATTAAAAGACACGATTTAATAGTTCAAACATATACCTGTAAGTTGCTAGAAATGACATGTGCATTCTTGTTTCCCTAAGTCAACATTAACTTTGGTTTCCCATGAATGGACCTCATAACGATATTTAGGACTATCACCCTAAAATCCTAAGGTTAAGATAGGAAAATCTCTTTTGTAATGCTTACGAAATTGTAATCTTTTATTGAGATACATGGAGATCTAGTAATTGAATGGTTTTCTCTACTCCTAATGTTGTTCTTGGATTGATCACCTGAGAATTGATCAAGGAATTAGATTCACATAAAGGAATCAAGGTTTTAAATTTTGATATAAGGCATTCAACCTAATTTAGGGATAACCTAAAGGATTAGGCTTCTTTAGTCACGAGGTTTCTTTAATTCGCATAATTGTCGATTGATTAATCAAGTTCACCTAAGGGATTAAGGTTCATAATTGTCAATTTAGAGATTCTGACAAAAGGAATTAGGCTTTATCTATCGGTGCAAAAATAACCTTTAATCACGAAATTGAAGTACATTCAATCAAGATGTCTAGTTTGTTCAAGCTAGCTAAAGAATGGTTCTAACTCTTAAACTACTATTTGTGCTTCCTTTAATTCAATTTACTTTTGTCATGTATTCTAAAATGTGTATAAACAAGTTGTGTCTTTGTTACTGTTACATAATAAATTCTAAGAAAAATTATATTTAGATGGCGATAACCTAAGAATTATGGTACTTTAAGACCCAATCCATGTGAGAACAATATTGATATACTAAATTAAACGACTGATGCACTTGTCATTGGTAAAAAATGATAAGTTTATGGCGCTGTTGTTGGGGATTGTTGATCCCAAGTATCATAGGGAACCACTAATCTGAACATTTTCTTTAGTTTCTTTTGATTTTAGTAGCACTTGTTCATTCTTAGTTAATTAGTTAGTAGTTAGTTTTCGCTATTAGTTTATTAATGTGAATTTATAATGTTGAAGATCTAATGTTCCATCCAAAAATTGATAAATTTGAAAAAGAGTTAGGAAGAGAAAGAAGACTTAATCAACAACAATAAGAAAGGCTAATGGCTGAACAATTTGGAGGAAAAGTGACCTTAGGATACTACATAATGCCTACTAATGATGGAATGCAATCAAGAATTGTGAGCCTCCTATTATAGTGAATAATTTTAAGCTGAAACCACACTTTTTCACCTAATTCACAATGAGAAATTTGGAGGAAGTAATGTTGAAGATCCTAACATTCACTTAGCCAACTTTCTTCATATCTGTGGTATAATCAAAATGAATGGAGTACCAGATGATGTTATCAAGCTGAGATTGTTCCATTTTTCACTCAGGGACAATGCAAAAAGATGGTTGTAAGCTCAACTAAGAGGAAACATTACAACTTGGGATGATCTTACAAGAAAATTCCTAATGAAGTATTTGCCTCCTTCCACATATACCGAAATGAGGGGAGACATTTCATGTTTCTAACAAAAGGAAAGAGAATCTGTGTTTGATGCATAGGAAATATTCAAGGAGCTGTTAAGATGTCCTCACCATAGAATTCCTGAAATGCATTAACTCTATATTTTGTACAATGGAGTTACACCTTCAACAAGGGTGCTAATTAGTACATCAACTAGAGGTTCACTCTCAAAGAAAACATAAATGATTCTTTTTGACGGTGTTAAAGACTTTACCCTCAGTGAATCCATCAGTGATCATGTCTATGACATCTTGTTTCTAGTTAGGAGAATGATCGAGGAACTCATTCTCTTCAATGACTTCTACCACCCTTGCCTTGGCTTTCTCACCAATTGTTTCCCTATTGGGACCTTATCGACCATCATTCGCAGGTTATATATCTCAACATCTCTTGTCACCCATTCCAATTTGGTTTATCTTATGACTTATTTTTGAAGAGATAGTACTTTAGCTTTCATTCTTTGATTAATACCTCTATAGCATCATTCAATTGGCTACATCCATCAATAGCATTTCTTGACTACTTATGGAACTCGCAATATTTCTTTAGATTGCTTGGTCTCTTGACGGGCATGGGTTTTCTGCCCCATACACGCTAAACCCCGAAAAGCCAATATCTCTAAAGGTTAGACTTAACCTTGCATTAAAGTGTGCATAATGATAAAAGTTGAACACCTTTCTTCCTTTAGGTGGAATGGTTGGTACCTACCGTGGTCCCTTCGAATAATTTTATTTTGCTTGGGTTTTTCTTTCAAGGACAATATGATAATTGGAGTTGGTTCTATCGCAACTAGGTGCATCTCTTACCCCTACTTACTTGGTTGTTTTCTTCCTTAACTTTTTTAAGGTCTAGGGTGGGCGCTTGGCCAGAGATAAAGTGAAAGATGATTTCAATTGGAGGGCCTCAATCGTAATGTGGAGTTAGATGGGCTTTGTCAACCTTGGAACCATCAATGCCTCATTGTAAAATCTCTTCAAGAAATACTTTAACAACTCAGTTTTTCCCTGGTTGGTTTAGGCCAAAGTATGAGAGGTTTGGGGGTATATCTTGTAATGACGACGTGTGTAACATCCCTATTTTTAGTAGCAGTCTTATTTAGTAAAAATTGAAGTTTAGAAGGTCTGTAAGTGGTAATAAGTGAATATACACCCCGTTGATAGTCTGTGGTATCTCAGAAATGTCATTTTTGTACATAATAATGGAATTTATATGGACCATTAGTGAAATTATGCAAATTTCGAGTGAAATAGGCTCTGATCTGAGTGACAGAGTGAAATTTCGAGTGAAGGATTAGCAATTCTGACTGAAGGATGAAATTCTGAGTGTAAGGTTATGTTATCCGAGTAATATATGACCAAGAAGGTTACTACCAAGTGGATTCTTGATCACAGAGACAGCTGGAGTGAAGTGGGTTCAAGAAAACCACTTCTAGGTGAAAATTTCGAGTCAAAACACCCTTGATTCTTTGTTTTTGAGTCGAACCTTGCTGAGTACTTCCATTTCCGAGCAAAACCTCTCTGAAATATGGAATTCTGAGTGGAATATAGGAATGAGAGCCCAATCCGAGTAGAATATATAAGGTTTAGAGCCATTATTGAGTGAGGCTATGTTTATGACTCTTTTTCCGAGTGATAAAGACCTTAAAGGATTTCGATCGAAACACATTTTAAGGAAGGATAGTGTATGTGTACCTAAGAGATGAGTATCTGAGTGAAATATGTGTGGGGAAGGACTTAAATGCTCCTGAAAGGTAAAATCCGAGTGAACCTCTTCTGAGGGAAGAGTTGTTATAATGGTTTGGATTGGAAATATATTCTAAATGTATGATATATATATATAAACCGAGTGAATGAATACATGTAAGTGTTTTATGTTGATTGATGCTTCTTACCGACTAGAACGTGTTATGGAAGTATTTGGGAAAGATTCCGAATGGTTTCGTAAGAGTATGATTAGTAAACCGAGTGGAAAAAGTGGAAGGAGCCATTCCGAGAGAAATATAGAGAGGATGAACCAATTCCGAGTAAGACTTGTATGTGTAAGTCTTTTCCGAGAAGTGAGGGCCTTAATATGTTCTGATTGGAATTGTAGTTGAAGAATTTGGTTAAAACCGAGAGGGAAATATGAGTAAACCAAGTGAGTAAAGTTTGGGTATTTCTGAGTGGTAAATCCGATTGATTCCTTTCTAAGATATGAATTGTTATTGGAATATATTCTAAGTGATTAGAGTTTGAATAATTCTGAGTGATTGACTAATTAGGAGAGAGTGTCGGGTTCTAGAAGAAACACTTCCGAGTGAGAAATGTAAGTCTATGCCGAGTGATGAATGTGAAGTACATTTCCGATTGTGTTGAAGTTAAATACACCGAGTGGTATGGAAAGTAGTATTCCGAGTAAGTGGATGAGTTTTATCGAGTGGAACAGTGTATGTAGAGATTCGGATTTGGAAAAAAAATTTCGAGTAGAAGAAAGATAGGAAAAGAATGTAAGGGAGTCGGTTTTTGAAGGACATTACCGAGTGATAAAGGACTAGGCTTTGAATGATTTAACCGAGTAAGAACCATCAGAAATGACCCGGATTTAGGATATAATACCGAGTGAAAGGCCAAGCAAATTAGAAGTCGGTGTGGGGGTGAATTACCGAGTGAATAATGGGAAAGATGAGTCGGTTTCATGGGAATACCGAGTAAGGATTGGCTGATTCGCTCAAAGCGAGCAAGCCACGCTCAAGCGAGCCTTGCAATTGTTGACTCGGAAGTAGGAATTCCAGTCGGTATTCACTGAATGAAGTGCGTATTGACTTTAATTTTGTCTTTAATGATTATTTAATTCAATCGTGCGTATTATGGATAGTGGACGACCAGAAATGGGCACTGACTCAGCATATATCTTTATTTAATCCCTAGTGACCCTTCCATTAGCAATCCACTAACAGCCCACTCAGAAAAGCTGTTCCCCACTTGTTTTCCCACTCACTTCCTCCCTATTTAAACCAGCTCAAGGTTCTCAGGACTCACACCACACACACGACCCAAACACCCTTCATCACTCTCCTTCCTAGCAAGTTTCTTTCTCTCTTTTCCCTTCTGTTCCACTCGAATTTAAAGCAGGACAGTGAAGGGAACCTCTTTCTTCTCCTCCAGGAACTTCATTGAGGTAAGGGGGTATATTCTTGGGTGCCTTGTGGGAAAACCGAGTAAAGGACAGATTCAGTGTGTATAAATTAAATGTCTTAATTGTTATTATTTGTATATATATATATATATATTTGTTATTAAATGCATATAATCAGTGATGAATTATGAAATGATATGTACTTATTGGACTGAAAATACTAAGAATCATGGGTACCGTGTAATTTCCAGTGAAAAATTATGAATAGAAGATGGATTTAATGAGAACAGGTTCTGTTTTATGTTAATCAGACCGGTTTTACATCTATAACAACTCGGTTTTGCTTAGTTTCAATCGGATTTAACCTTAACTGAATGTATTTCATTCTGATAGAACAATTTTCACTCGGTAAACAACCTAATTTCACTCAGAGAACTTTTTCTAGTTTATTTCCACTCGGACAGCATCTTCCCGGTTGATTTCACTCGGAAAACATCATATTTCACTTGGAAAACACTCTATTTCTCTCGGACAGCATCTCCCAAGTCTTATTTTACTCAGAAATCTCTTTCTTAAATTATTTCACTCGGAACTTGTCTTAATTTCACTCAGAAAATATATTTATCTTTTACTCAGAACCCTTTTTCAGTAAATTCACTCGGAAAACACTCTATTGCTCTCGGACAGTAGCTTCCCAGTCTTATTTCACTCGGCAAACACTTTATTTTACTCAGCAAGCAGTTATTTTACTCGGATTTGTTTTATTGCATTCAGACAGAACTCTTTTCATACTGATTCCACTCGGAGTCATACTTGATTTCACTCAGGAACTCATTTTCACTCAGAATTTAAGTAGCTTCACTCATAAAAACCTTTTCCAGTGATTTTAACTCGGTAAACAACCTTATTTCACTTAGAGAATATTTCCTAATTTATTTTTACTCGGACAGCATCTTTCCAGTTGATTTCACTCGGAAAACACCTTATTTCACTCAGAAATCATTTTATTCTCACTCAGAAAACCCGTTGATTGATTTTACTCGGAAAATAATTCATTTTACTCAGCAAACAGTTATTTTCACTCGGAGAACTCCTTTTAATTTAATTTCACTCAGAATAAGTAGTTAATTTCACTCAGAAAAATTGTATCAACCTGATTCCACTCGGAATCAGGAATTATTTCACTCCGATTTACTTTACTCGAAGGTATTCTAGTCAGCAGAATGATTTTCACTCGGATTTGCAAACAATGCTACTCAGGGAACCATTTTCCTACTGACTTCACACTGATTCCTGTTTTAATTCACTCAGAAATTTATTTCACTCAGAATTTAGGTTATTTAATTAAGAAAAATCATTTTAGTTTCTGTTTCACTCGGAATATATATTAAATTCATTTAAGAAAAATCTGCCCAGCTTTATTTCACTCGGATTCAAGCTATTCTAGTCGGAAAACAACATTCCAGTTCATTTTCACTCGGACCTAAGCTTATTTCAGTCGGAAAATAACTTACCAGTGTCATTTCACTTGGATTTTTAACCATAACGTTGGAAGAACCCTTCTCAGTATGATTCCACTCGGAATCATACATATTTCACTCAGATTTGCCCCTGTTTCACTCGGAAACTCTATTTTTAATGGTTTTCGCTTGGATTTTCATTTAAAAACTACTTTTTAATATTTTTTTAGATTAATAAGAAGTTATAATTATTATTATTATCCTTATTCTATTATTATTATTATTATCCTAATTATTATTAATCTTAATATTGTTATTATTATTAGTATTTTTATTGTTATAAACCTTGTTAACATTTTAATTATGCGTAATTATATAAAGAATAAATTATTTTACTCCTTATGGAAAATACTATATATAATATATATACTTATAATGTTTAAATAATTGATAGAATCCAAAGAACTTGGAAATGATATGATGAAACTGGAAATACATAAGATACCCAAGGGATTAATTGATAAGATAAATGCATTTCGTATCATGAAAATATTTTTGAAGAAGAAAAACCTCTAGAGCATACACTTGGTACAGTGGAGGACACTCACGTTTGATCTCCATGAAGAATCTTGGGAGTACAACTGGAACGACAACCCAATGGCATCAGAGTCGCGCCCTGATAGCCGGGTGAGACGAATAATTCTGGTGTACTTTGACTAAATGACGGAGTGTAACTATGATCGTAGGGATCCAAGTCTCAAATATATATATATATATATAAATCAATGATGAGAACCAATGAGTTCATTTGTACCAGAGCTTGGGCGGACCCTGATCGCTCTAGAGAATTGGAATGGTGATATTCCAGAGAAGAAGAAATAATTTCTTGGGCCCACATGCATCATGAGACTTAAATAAAGATAAATCATAATAAATTTGACTCATGCATTTCATGACCATATGCTTGAGTGTTATGATTGTGAATATGCTAATTGTACGATTTATATGATAACAACATGCTTGATTGCTATGATTATGAATATGCTAATTGTATAAGTTATGTGATAATAACATGCTTGATTGATATAATTGTGAATGTATGATCTATGTGACATTGTATGTTAACTGGATTATGTCCACACCGGATTAACCAATCAGGGTCTTGGGTTATACTCACCCTTACTGTTGACCATTTTTCAGAGGAATTAGAAACTCAAGAACCCAAGTGTGAAGATCAGCAATACGCTGAACCCATTGAGAACAATCAATAAGGATAGAATATTTGTTATTAATAATCAGGCACCGGATGACTGTATAATATTTAGGGGTGCCTGCGTGCCCTATTCTGTTAAGAGTACAATTACTTATAGTTTGTGAATGACTATGTGATAAATACATTATTGCTTCCACTGATTTGCTACGTATTTATTTATAAAAAAAAAAATATTCACTTTTTCTGAAAACTGTTAACACTCTCAGTTAAATAGGATGAACCTACAGAATGATTTGTCTTATCTAACCGAGGGTGTTACAAGGTGGTATCAGAGCATAGTCGATTCATTTAGCTTGGGGAGTGGACCATTAGGTTTCCACGTACTCTGATAGAAATATTAAACAGTCCATAAAACACCTAAGACTAGATTTCCTATGTGGAATTCTCCACATAACATATACACAGAACCTCTTTGTTGATATTCTATCAACAAATTCCTAAGCGATTCACTTAAACAATGATCATGACATGGAGAAACTTCTTACTCAAATCATGGAGACGATAAGACAACGAGAATTATCTCATACTCTACTAGGTAGAGCCAAGGACTAGCTAACTTTCAGTGGAACGATCTTACACAATTCGAAGGAGAGCTGCGACAGGAAATCCGTCAAACATTATTGGAACTTGAAAAGTTAAAATAAGACCCGGTTAGAATCTGGGTGTCAGACCAAGTATCTCTGATTGAGATACCATTGGTCAAGGGCTATTAAGAATATTAATGGGAATCCGAATCTATATTCGGAATAATTTTTAAAGTTAGTATTAAGCCCGAATAGAGATCCTGTCTGTTATAAAGCAGGAAACGTTTTAATGATGGGACAAGATATGACCTATTTCCTTATTCTCTCTTCATTTTGTGTGCATACTAGGACTTGGGATAGCTTGGAGTTTAAGGTAAAATTCTCTAATCTTTTGTTACTAGGTTTTGAATTTTTATGTGGTTATGAGAGTGCCTTGTGAATGGGTTTTAGGAATAAAAACCATTTTCATGCAAAACCCAAAGGTAGAATACACTTATGTGTGTTTTAGGATGGATGTGAAGTGGTATAAAAAAAAAATTCAAGATTTGAGACAGAAGATGATGGTTGTTAATGGCGATTGTTTGATTCTAGTGGAACCCTAACTTAGGATTTAAGGGAAGTGAATAATAATGTCATGAGAGATGATTTTTAGCGAAAACCCACGATAATGTGTATGTAGGTGTTGTTAATGGAAATTGGTGATTATTAGAAATGATCATTGAATTTTGATGAAAAACCCTAAGTGTAGTGATTTGAGGATTTTAACTAAGTTGATGATCTTGATGGATTTAAATACTCTAGAATGATTACATATAAGGAAATGAATATCTGAGGCATTAGGTGTTGATTATTGAGGATTGGTAAAGGAGTGTATATAAGTAAGTATGTAATTGGAGTAATTAATTTAGACTATTGATGTTATGATAGTAGATTAAGGAAACAATTGATAGTGGATTAAGATATTTGAAATGATAAATAGGCATGTCATTTTGAAATAAGATGAATTGGTGATGATCTTAGATGAAACCAAGAGACTTATAATGAGTTTGACTAAATTTTAGTAATGATTAAATGATTCATGTGATGATTTGTAAGTCTTAAGACTAAGGAATCATAGTATTGTTATTGTTAGGTGTAGTTAGCATTTTAAGATTTAAAGAATCTTGGTTTTGGGAGAAGAATTCCTGAAGTCTAATACAAACGTGTAAATTGGATTTAGACAAGTCTAGGACTTGACAACGAGTTATGAGGGAATAATGCCTTATAATGGTATATTAGTAGCAAGTATTTCTCAAAGTTACTCCTACCACTGGAATAGAAAGAGCTATAAAGACCAAGAAGTTAAGTCTCAGATACGTAGAACCTATCAAATTCTGCAAAAGATAGGAACCAATGTGTGCCGTATAGCCCTTCCAAACCTTCATGATGTCCACACACATGTACTAGGCCCTGATCATGTTCTGAGTCCCGATCAATTTGTTCTGGAAAGAAAAACCTTACCTTTGAAGCATCACCGGTTAAGATTATTAATCGATGTCGAAAATAGTTAAGGGGAAAGGAAATCTCTTTGGTCAAAGTAGTTGGAGTCAGTTGAATGATAGAGACGCTACTTGGAAAGTTAAGGAAAAGATTAGAGGATTGTACTCTCAATTATTCCAACCATGAATTTCGGGATAAAATTCCTAAAAGGGGAGGAGAATGTAACATCCCTGTTTTTAGTAGCAGTCTTATTTAGTAAAAATTGAAGTTTAGAAGGTCTGTAAGTGGTAATAAGTGAATATACACCCCGTTGATAGTCTGTGGTATCTCAGAAATGTCATTTTTGTACATAATAATAGAATTTATATAGACCATTAGTGAAATTATGCAAATTCCGAGTGAAATAGGCTCTGATCCGAGTGACAGAGTGAAATTCCGAGTGAAGGATTAGCAATTCCGACTGAAGGATGAAATTCCGAGTGTAAGGTTATGTTATCCGAGTAATATATGACCAAGAAGGTTACTACCGAGTGGATTCTTGATCACAGAGACAGCTGGAGTGAAGTGGGTTCAAGAAAACCACTTCTAGGTGAAAATTCTGAGTCAAAACACCCTTGATTCTTTGTTTTTGAGTCGAACCTTGCTGAGTACTTCCATTTCTGAGCAAAACCTCTCTGAAATATGGAATTCTGAGTGGAATATAGGAATGAGAGCCCAATCCGAGTAGAATATATAAGGTTTAGAGCCATTATTGAGTGAGGCTATGTTTATGACTCTTTTTCTGAGTGATAAAGACCTTAAAGGATTCTGATTGAAACACATTTTAAGGAAGGATAGTGTATGTGTACCTAAGAGATGAGTATCCGAGTGAAATATGTGTGGGGAAGGACTTAAATGCTCCTGAAAGGTAAAATCCGAGTGAACCTCTTCTGAGGGAAGAGTTGTTATAATAGTTTGGATTGGAAATATATTCTAAGTGTATGATATATATATATATAAACCGAGTGAATAAATACATGTAAGTGTTTTGATGTTTCTTACCGACTGGAACGTGTTATGGAAGTATTTGGGAAAGATTCCGAATGGTTTTGTAAGAGTATGATTAGTAAACCGAGTGGAAAAAGTAGAAGGAGCCATTCCGAGAGAAATATAGAGAGGATGAACCAATTCCGAGTAAGACTTGTATGTGTAAGTCTTTTCCGAGAAGTGAGGGCCTTAATATGTTCTGATTGGAATTGTAGTTAAAGAATTTGGTTAAAACCGAGAGGGAAATATGAGTAAACCGAGTGAGTAAAGTTTAGGTATTTCTGAGTGGTAAATCCGATTGATTCCTTTCTAAGATATGAATTGTTATTGGAATATATTCTAAGTGATTAGAGTTTGAATAATTCCGAGTGATTGACTAATTAGGAGAGAGAGTCGGGTTCTAGAAGAAACACTTCCGAGTGAGAAATGTAAGTCTATGCCGAGTGATGAATGTGAAGTACATTTCCGATTGTGTTGAAGTTAAATACACCTAGTGGTATAAAAGTAGTATTCCGAGTAAGTGGATGAGTTTTACCGAGTGGAACAGTGTATGTAGAGATTCGGATTTGGAAAAAAAATTTCGAGTAGAAGAAAGATAGGAAAAGAATGTAAGGGAGTCGGTTTTTGAAGGACATTACCGAGTGATAAAGGACTAGGCTTTGAATGATTTAACCGAGTAAGAACCATCAGAAATGACCCGGACTTGGGATATAATACCGAGTGAAAGGCCAAGTATAACACCCTCTGTTACACCTTAATAAATTCTAGAAAAATTCATAATTTTTTTTTTACTAAAGGTATGATTGTTAAAAAGAAACTATCGGAATAAATTATATACATTATTGCTGAAATACCTCATAAATATTATTAAAACTTTATAAAGTAATTTTACATTCATCCAACGGAAATAAATATTAAACATTATAAGAAAGAGAGGAAACTCCATGGCCCAGAAGCAGTTACTTATTAACATTATTTATTCATTGGACCACGGTATTCATACCGAGCTCCCTTTCTAGAATGTGCTATATTTACTGCCGATATTCTTCGATCCTTCCCTCTGAACCATCAATTTAAAACATGTGAAACAAAAACACGGAGAAAGGAGTGAGAAACAAAATATAATATTTCCGAATAAGACATAAGCAACAAAGGGTTTTCACAACCAATACATAATAATATCAATCACAATCACATACACAATCAATTATGAATGCATGAATGTTATGCAATATCTTCATCATAACTTACCTATATATGTGGGCCCTTAAATTTTAATTTGCACTGGGCCAACCAGGAGTTTACACTGTTCCATAAGTCCGGATAATAATAATATGAACAGCTCAACTGGTATGGAAACACTTAGAGACTAGTCAGATTGAGAAAGTTTTTATTGTGAAAGTACCCGACACTAGGGAGCTACCCCAGGTCCCCTGAAGCACCCTTTCACACCCTCTCATCCCAAGGCTCGTAATTAAGCCTCCTCTAATGTATCCTCGGTTTCTATAATCCGTCCCCAGACAATATTATTTCATTTCACTTTAATGATTCATGATGCATGAACTACTCGCGTATTGAGTTGGTTAAGGCTTTTAGAAACTCAATTATTAAATCTCTTAAAGGTTTACAACATTATTTCAATAAACTGTACATTTTCTCTAAATTTCTGTCCCACAGAAATAAATTTGGTACAGTTTTCGAATCTCACTGAAATTGAGTTTCTAAGCCTTAAATATCTACAAACTTTATCATATAAAACTTTACATAATCTTTCTCAAATTAAATCTTAACAAAATCAAATTTAGGAATCTCAATTATTTCCAAATATATTTAGTTATTAAGTTGGAAAAATAAAATAATTTTCTTTCAAAAAATTTTGTTTTATTAAAAGAGAATAATTATTAACCAAAAATACTTAAAATTACAAAATTTTTCTTTAACTCAAGATTTAATTAAATAAATTCTCATAAAATATTTTCTTTCTAAAATAAATACTAATAATTTTTTTTTATTCTAAATATTGAAAATAAAGTTAATAAAAATAATTTCTAAGAAGAGATAAAAGATAATAAAATTTAAAGAGTAAGGTAAGAAATTCTTACTGAATTTTAGCTTTCCGTCATGCTCGCTATATGCTCAAACTTCACATTACAATATCATCAATCAAAATCAAACAATATCAATCATAACTAAATATCATCAATCAATCAATCATAATCAAATCATAATCAAATCAATTAAATATCATTAATACATATCATAATACAAAATTTAATGATTATTAATATAGTCAATTTTAGTCATTTTGGTCAATTCCTCGCATAGGTATATGTAAGTCCATATAATCCAGTCCTTGCATAGGTATAGTTCAGTCCATATGGGTCATAATGGTCCAAGTCCTTGCATAGGTATAGTCCAGTCCATATAGGTCATAATGGTCCAAGTCTTTGCATAGGTATGTTAGAGTTAGTTAAACTAGATATTTAATTTAAAATTTATTAAAAATTTTAACTTAAAAAGTTAATATTTTAAAATAATAATATTATTAAATTTAAAAGAAGTAGGGGACTCCTCCCATTATTCTTATGTCTTTTCATATTATACTTCTTATCTCACTCCCCCTTACCTTGAGTTGTTACCAAAAAGAGATTTGCTTTGCGCCTTCGATTTCTAGAAATATTAATATCAATCTTATTTCAGTATAAGCATAAGACGAAGATTAAGATTACTACTTAAAACAGAAATGGTAAATTCTGAATAGTGAATAGTAAATAGTGAATAGTAAATAGTGAATAGTAACAGTAAATAGTAAAACGTGAATAGTAACGGTAAATAGTAAATCGTGAATAGTAATGGTAAATAGTAAATTATGAATAGTACGGTAAATAGTAACAGTAAATAGTAATTTACTATTTGAATAGTAATTTACTATTGAAATAGTAATTTACTGTTGAAATAGTATTTTACTATGCAGAATAGTAATTTAAAATAATATTATTTCTAGTATAATAACAGATTTCTAAAAACGATATAAAAATAACCTTAAAAAATATAAAAGAGAAGTATTCTTACCTTAGGATTTTGACAGAACCTTCTCTCCAAAAACTTTTCTTCTCTCTCTCACTTCCACCACTATCTCACTAGCACTACTGTATTAAGAAAACTTAATCTGAAATTGTGAATTCTAAATAAGAAATCCTTCGGTATTTATAGGAAAAAAATTTACTATGCATTCCATTATTTTAATATAAAAGTACTATGCATTTTTGAATTTTTTATTCCAGATTACTATGCATTCTTTGAAAATTTTGTACATGCACAGTGTTTTGCGTAGTAACTGTCAGTAGAATTATTAAGCCAAATAGTAACTTTTCACTCGGTATATTTTAAATATTCAAAATGAGTCCTTTTTGAAATTTAGCGATATTATATCAGTCCTCACTAATTTTATAATAAGTAATATAAAGTTGAAATTTTAAAAATTTAAAATTTTCTGTTAATAAAAATTTATTGATACGTTTCTAATTTTTTAACGATTAGAAAAAATCAAGATTTTTCTCAAACCGATAATTTTTAGATAAGTCTACTTGAAACGGATTTTAAAAAATTTTCTTATAATTTAAATTCACTTTCTTATAAATATTTTTAATTTAAGTCACTTATATGAATTTAAAATTATTTAAAAAATATTATTTTTATTAAAAAATTCCAAAATTCCAAAAAATTCCAAAAAATCATAAATAATACGTAGATTAAAAAGTTCTAAAGAACCATAATTTAATTCCTTCAAAATTTTAATATAAAAATAAAACTAGGGGTGTTACACCAAGCAAATTAGGAGTCGGTGTAGGGGTGAATTACCGAGTGAATGATGGGAAAGATGAGTCGGTTTCATGGGAATGCCGAGTGAGGATTGGCTGATTCGCTCAAAGCGAGCAAGCCACGCTCAAGCGAGCCTTGCAATTGTTGACTCGGAAGTAGGAATTCCAGTCGGTATTCACTGAATGAAGTGCGTATTGACTTCAATTTTGTCTTTAATGATTATTTAATTCAATCGTGCGCATTATGGATAGTGGACGACCAGAAATGGGCACTGACTCAGCATATATCTTTATTTAATCCCTAGTGACCCTTCCATTAGCAATCCACTAACAGCCCACTCAGAAAAGCTGTTCCCCACTTGTTTTCCCACTCACTTCCTCCCTATTTAAACCAGCTCAAGGTTCTCAGGACTCACACCACACACACGACCCAAACACCCTTCATCACTCTCCTTCCCAGCAAGTTTCTTTCTCTCTTTTCCCTTCTGTTCCACTCGGATTTGAAGCAGGACAGTGAAGGGAACCTCTTTCTTCTCCTCCAGGAACTTCATTGAGGTAAGGGGGTATATTCTTGGGTGCCTTGTGGGAAAACCGAGTGAAGGACAGATTCAGTGTGTATGAATTAAATGCCTTAATTGTTATTATTTGTATTTATATATATATTTGTTATTAAATGCATATAATCAGTGATGAATTGTGAAATGATATGTACTTATTGGACTGAAAATACTAAGAATCATGGGTACCGTGTAATTTCCAGTGAAAAATTATGAATAGAAGATGGATTTAATGAGAACAGGTTCTGTTTTATGTTAATTCGACCGATTTTACATCTATAACAACTCGGTTTTGCTTAGTTTCAATCGGATTCAACCTTAACTGAATGTATTTCATTCTGATAGAACAATTTTCACTCGGTAAACAACCTAATTTCACTCAGAGAACTTTTTCTAGTTTATTTCCACTCGGACAGCATCTTCCCGGTTGATTTCACTCGGAAAACATCATATTTCACTCGGAAAACACTCTATTTCTCTTGGACAGCATCTCCCAAGTCTTATTTTACTCGGAAATCTCTTTCTTAAATTATTTCACTCGGAACTTGTCTTAATTTCACTCAGAAAATATATTTATCTTTTACTCAGAACCCTTTTTCAGTAAATTCACTCGGAAAACACTCTATTGCTCTCGGACAGTAGCTTCCCAGTCTTATTTCACTCGGCAAACACTTTATTTTACTCAGCAAGCAGTTATTTTACTCGGATTTGTTTTATTGCATTCAGACAGAACTCTTTTCATACTGATTCCACTCAGAATCATACTTGATTTCACTCAGGAACTCATTTTCACTCAGAATTTAAGTAGCTTCACTCATGAAAACCTTTTCCAGTGATTTTAACTCGGTAAACAACCTTATTTCACTTAGAGAATATTTCCTAATTTATTTTTACTCGGACAGCATCTTTCCAGTTGATTTCACTCGGAAAATACCTTATTTCACTCAGAAATCATTTTATTCTCACTCAGAAAACCCGTTGAGTGATTTTACTCGAAAAATAATTCATTTTACTCAGCAAACAGTTATTTTCACTCGGAGAACTCCTTTTAATTTAATTTCACTCAGAATAAGTAGTTAATTTCACTCAGAAAAATTGTATCAACCTGATTCCACTCGGAATCAGGAATTATTTCACTCGGATTTACTTTACTCGAAGGTATTCTAGTCAGCAGAATGATTTTCACTCGGATTTGCAAGCAATGCTACTCAGGGAACCATTTTCCTACTGACTTCACACTGATTCCTGTTTTAATTCACTCAGAAATTTATTTCACTCAGAATTTAGGTTATTTAATTAAGAAAAATCATTTTAGTTTCTGTTTCACTCGGAATATATATGAAATTCATTTGAGAAAAATCTGCCCAGCTTTATTTCACTCGGATTCAAGCTATTCTAGTCGGAAAACAGCATTCCAGTTCATTTTCACTCGGACCTAAGCTTATTTCAGTCGGAAAATAACTTACCAGTGTCATTTCACTCAAATTTTTAACCATAACGTTGGAAGAACCCTTCTCAGTATGATTCCACTCGGAATCATACATATTTCACTCGGATTTGCCCCTGTTTCACTCAGAAAACTCTATTTTTAATGGTTTTCGCTTGGATTTTCATTTAAAAACTACTTTTTAATATTTTTTTAAATTAATGAGAAGTTATAATTATTATTATTATCCTTATTCTATTATTATTATTATTATCCTAATTATTATTAATCTTAATATTGTTATTATTATTAGTATTTTTATTGTTATAAACCTTGTTAACATTTTAATTATGCGTAATTATATAAAGAATAAATTATTTTACTCCTTATGGAAAATACTATATATAATAGATATACTTACAATGTTTAAATAATTGATAGAATCCAAAGAACTTGGAAATGATATGATGAGACTGGAAATACATAAGATACCCAAGGGATCAATTGATAAGATAAATGCATTTCGCATCATGAAAATATTTTTGAAGAAGAAAAACCTCTAGAGCATACACTTGGTACAGTGGAGGACACTCACGTTCGATCTCCATGAAGAATCTTGGGAGTACAACTGGAACGGCAACCCAATGGCATCAGAGTCGCGCCCTGATAGCCGGGTGAGACGAATAATTCTGGTGTACTTTGACTAAATGACGGAGTGTAACTATGATCGTAGGGATCCAAGTCTCAAATATATATATATAAATCAATGATGAGAACCAATGAGTTCATTTGTACCAGAGCTTGGGCGGACCCTGATCGCTCTAGAGAATTGGAATGGTGATATTCCAGAGAAGAAGAAATAATTTCTTGAGCCCACATGCATCATGAGACTTAAATAAAGATAAATCATAATAAATTTGACTCATGCATTTCATGACCATATGCTTGAGTGTTATGATTGTGAATATGCTAATTGTACGATTTATATGATAACAACATGCTTGATTGCTATGATTATGAATATGCTAATTGTATAAGTTATGTGATAATAACATGCTTGATTGATATAATTGTGAATGTATGATCTATATGACATTGTATGTTAACTGGATTATGTCCGCACCGGATTAACCAATCAGGGTCTTGGGTTATACTCACCCTTATTGTTGACCATTTTTCAGAGGAATTAGAAACTCAAGAACCCGAGTGTGAAGATCAGCAATACGCTGAACCCATTGAGAACAATCAATAAAGATAGAATATTTGTTATTAATAATCAGGCACCGAATGACTGTATAATATTTAAGGGTGCTTGCGTGTAACATCCCAGATGTTTTGATAATAGAAAATAAATTGGAAATGAGTAAATTATTATTTGGCTTATAATGAAAATGGTATATGAAATGTTAAGTGGGGAAAAGCAGTTTTAAATGAAATTTTAAGGAAAATGACATCAGGACCCTGACGCGTAGCGTGGATGGGACGCGTAGCGTCAGGTGTGATTTAGTGAGCTGACGCGTAGCGCCAGGCTGACGCGTAGCGCCAGCGTCACGATTAGTTTTATAACAGGGTCACACAGAACAGAACTTGTAAACCCTTTCTTTTATTTTCTCTCTTCTCTGAGGCGATTTAGCTAGGGTTTTGAGGGAAACTTGGATTCTTGGTGATTTTAAGCAATTTGGAACCAAGGTAAGGCATCTAGGGCCTCTAATCTTTAGTTTTTTCTCTTTCCCTTCATGAAATCCGAGTTTGCATGTGATGATTGGGGTTTTGATTCTGAGTTTCAGTGGCTTGTGAAGCTTGAGTAATGAGTTTGGAAGTATAAGGAAGGTAACGTACTAACTAATTTGATGTTTCGGTGACCGTAGGTGCCGGAACGAGCGTTAGGCAAGCGATCGACAAAGTGGACGTTGGAAGCGAAAGAGGAACAGTGATTCCAGCGGCTGTAGGACGCTATCCACCCCTTGAGCAAACTATCGAAGCTCGGGATAGAGGTAAGGGGGGTGTTCGGGTCATAATTAATTAGAATTGATATGAAAACGGATTATGGGAAGTTTAAGAATTAAATAAGAGTTGTCATAAATACTATAAAGTAAATGAATATAGTAATTATGAATATATGAGTATGTGGAATGAGATTAAATGGCTGAATATGAAAGAAATATGTTGATTGAATTGATTATATGATGAAATAAAGATTGGAATGATGGAAGTGAAATATATGTGTAATATTTCTACTTTGAGTGGTGTATGTACATTTGATTATGAATAAAAATGTGGAATTTTGAATTATTGATGATATATGCCATAGCATTGTATGGATGAGTTTGACAAGTCGGTCGCCCTGTATTGTGAGCACATGCCAGTT
The DNA here is from genome assembly GCA_037962975.1 of Clitoria ternatea. Taxonomy (NCBI): domain Eukaryota; kingdom Viridiplantae; phylum Streptophyta; class Magnoliopsida; order Fabales; family Fabaceae; genus Clitoria; species Clitoria ternatea. The sequence goes on along the minus strand of CM075671.1, from coordinate 282,098,699 downwards.
TCTAGTAGTTGCACATGTGGTTTATTGATGATATGCTATGATTATGAGATATGATGTGTGAATATGTGGTATGGGATGGCCAACGGTATGTATACCCCTCGTTTTCTGGCTCCCGTGGTCTTTGTACCCAGTTGAGCTACCCAGTGGTCAAGTCGGACCCAGTGGTTGAGGTGGAGAGCCAAGTCGGGCTCGGTGAACCAAGTCAGGTTCACGGGATGTCAAGTCGGACTCCCAGCTGAAGGCCAGTCCTTTAGTATCCGGATACTAGGCGTCAAATTACATGAGAGTCAGTTGTGACTTATGTGAATCTTATATTGAATGATGATGGAAAATGAATTATGAATTGAAAGTGAAATGTGAATGAATGAAAGTATGGTTTGAATAAGTTAAAGATTGATGTGTATGTGTGTAATTGTATTGATGTGGATAAGTGCAGGAAACTGAAAGAGATTATGTAATAACAAAGAGCAGTAGGTATTGTTAAGTTTAATATTTCATTCTATATTAATTATGATATTCCAAACACCCACCCTTGCTGTTGTTTAATTTTAGTGACCAGTGACAGGGAGGATGCTAATGCTGCAGAGATGCGCCAAGAGGAAGTTTGATGCCAAGGAATGGAGATGTATATAATGAATGTAATATTTTGAGTATATGTGTTTAAGTGTGTAATAAGTAATGTATTAATATGGTGCGTGGTAGATGATAAAGTATGTGTGATGAACTTGCCATGATTATGCATGTTGTGGTTTGATGACTCATTGATGAGGATGAATTATGGCACGGAGCCATTGACCTGTGTGAATGTTGAATGTGATGGGCAGGTGTTGCGTTGATGCATGATTGATATGTATGCTATGTGATTGATGTTAGGATGATGATTAGATTGATTTAGATAAGTTATGCATATAGTTGGGTATTGAGTTTAAGGAACCGGATAGGTGAAATTAAGATTCGGTGGGTGTAAGAAACCCCAGAATGCATCAATAGGTCTTCCATGACATTTAGGATTTAGATGCATTGGCTTTTGGTCCATTGGAATCCATTTAGGATGTTTGGTGTAAGGGTTTTGCACCTAATTGGGTTAAAATGCATTTCGCGCATAACTTGCGCATATGTTGGAATTTTGGCGAACGGACAGCGCCAACAGTTCCAAAATGGGGAAAACAGGTGGCCCGTGATGTTTCGTGGCAATCGGATCTAAAACGGGCCAATTGGATAGGTTAGAAGTTAGTAAAATGGTTTAAATGTGTAACAGCATCAGGTGTTGTCACTGTCATGCTCACGCTACGCGTGAGGCTGGCGCGTAGCGTGAGGTGCGCAGCAGATGGCTGACGCTACGCGTGGGAATGGCGCGCAGCGTCAGGCCCCTGTTTCATATTTTTGATTCTTTTCTAAATTAAGGGAACTCTAAGATTTTGTCAAACTATATAATTATTAATTTGAGTATGTTTAGTGAAAATAAATATTATTTTGAAATGAGAAATAATTAAATTTTATTAAATGTGAAAAATTTATTGTGAAAATTAATTAAATGGATATAAATAAAGGTAAATTGACGTAGGACGTCAGAGGTGGTATCAGAGCGGTTCTTTCTAGAGCCGGAAAAATGGGCAGAGTTAGGGGATTGTTTGAGTCCTATATCAGGCTGTTTTGCATTTATTACATTATGCTTGTGATTGTTTACATATTAACAGGTTAACTTGGCATCATTCTCTTGACACTCCGGGCAGCGTCTTGTTATGTGTTTATACATGAGGTAATTTTTGTACTCCCTGGTCAATTATTGGTTATTAATGGTGATGTGTTTTTTGATATTGTAGAACTAAAATATGATGGAAGGAAGTAGTTCTGTTGGTGGTGATGATTTCTTTGAGAGGTTTTCTCAAATGATGGGGAGGACTGATTCTGGTCCCACCCTTGATAATTTTTTGAAGAGGAATCCACCTATTTATAAAGGAGGACATGATTATGATGGGGCGCATATATGGCTACGTGACATTGAGCAAACATTTGAATACTTTGAATGCTCTGAAGAACAGAGAGTGCAATTTGCTACCTATCAATTGAAGGATGAGGCTCGTGTATGGTGGTCAAGGACTAGAATTCAGATGAATGCGGCGAATGAACCATCAATGTGGATGAATTTCAAGAGGAGATTTCTTGCTAAGTACTTTCCAGATAATTATAAAATCCGTAAGGAGATGGAATTCTTAAAACTTGAGCAGGGCAGGATGTCAGTGGCTGAATACACGTCACAGTTTGATGAACTATGTGATTTCTATCATCCTTTCTCTCTTGAAGGAACTAAAGGTAGTAAGTGTGCAAAGTATGAATCCGGGCTAAGAATTGAACTCCGAAGTGTCATTGTTCCTATGGAGATTTGTGACTATCCTACTCTGGTAAATAAGGCCAGACTTACTGAGGAAGTGCAGTTACAGAGAGCGTCCCAGTCAAGGGACAAGAGACCATTGAAGGCTAAAGGATTCAGTTTTAAAAAGATGGGTCAGTTTTTCCATGGTGGCAAGTCTTCTGCCACATCTTCTTCTTCTTCTGGACGTGGATCTACTGGTCGTTCTGGTGGTCGTGCTTGTTATAATTGTGGTCAGGAAGGTCATTTCTCTAGACATTGTCCTACAAATCAAACTGTTTGTTTTCAGTGTGGACAACCTGGACACCTTAGGCCCGAGTGTCCACAGAGGCAGCAGCAGGGAGGACGTGGTAGTCGGGCAAGTGCTTCTATGGTCCGTGGTGGGAATTTTCAGCGTGGAGGCCGAGGCGGCGGTAGCCGTGGAGGCCAACACCCTAGGCGATCTGATGCTCAGTCCAGTGGTACTCAGAATGTTATGGCTGGACGTGTGTTTGCTTTTGATGCTTCTGAAGTCTCAAGAAATGATAATTTGGTACAGGGTAAGTGTCTTATCCATGATTATCTTGTAAATGTTATTTATGACTCTGGTGCAACCCACTCTTTTATTTCTGAGAGTTGTGTTCGGCGGCTTGGTTTGCAGGTGGTATTAATGAAGAATGCTCTTAATGTCTCCACTCCTACTGGTTCTACATTTCGAGTAACTACTATGTGTGAGGAATTACCTATGCAAGTAGAGGACCGATCTTTCCTGGTGAATTTAATATGTATGCCATTGAAGAATTTAGATGTTATTTTGGGTCTTGACTGGTTGTCTGTTAACCATGTTATGGTGGACTGTTACCGCAAGATTATAATTTTCTCTCAGGAATTGGACACTAAAAATATGGTGAGTGATGTTTTTGTAATTTATGTTATTCTGTTAGCTTCAGAGGGGCGGTATAATCTTAAACCTGCAGATATTCCAGTGGTGTGTGATTTTCCTGATGTATTCCCGGAAGACATTCCGGAATTGCCTCCAAACAGGGAGATTGATTTTGCTATTGATTTAGTTCCTGGGGCAGAACCTGTGTCCCGTACACCTTATAGAATGTCTTCAGTGGAGTTGGCTGAAGTAAAGAAACAAGTAAATGAGTTGTTAAGCAAGGGGTTTATCCGACCGAGTGCTTCACCTTGGGGCGCTCCGGTGTTGTTGGTGAAAAAGAAGGACGGCAGTATGAGAATGTGTATTGACTACCGACAATTGAATAAATTGACGGTTAAGAACAAATATCCTTTACCACGAATTGATGATTTGTTGGATCAGTTGCAAGGTGCTGTGGTGTTTTCTAAGATCGATTTGAGATCTGGATATCATCAGATTAGAGTGAAGTCGGAAGATATTCTGAAAACGGCGTTCCGGACTCGATATGGACATTTTGAATATGTTATAATGCCTTTCGGAGTAACCAATGCTCCAGCTATCTTTATGGATTATATGAATCGGATTTTCCAACCTTACTTGGATCAATTTGTCATGGTGTTTATTGATGACATTCTAGTATATTCAAATTCTGTAGAAGAGCATGCACAACATCTTCAAATTATTTTACAAGTGCTACGTGAAAAGAAGTTGTATGCTAAATTGTCGAAGTGTGATTTCTGGGAAGCAAGTGTGAAATTTTTGGGGCATGTAATCTCTTGTGATGGTGTGTCTGTTGATCCATCCAAGATTGAAGCAGTTATGGCTTGGGAAAGGCCTAAATCAGTGACTGAAATTAGGAGTTTTCTTGGATTAGCTGGCTATTATCGCCGTTTTATTGAAGGATTTTCCCGTATTGCACTACCCTTGACTCGATTGACAAGAAAGGAAAATCCCTTTGTGTGGACGGAAAAGCGTGAATTGAGTTTTCAAACGCTGAAGCGGTGTTTGACTACTGCACCTGTACTTGCATTACCAGATGTAACGAAAGAATTTGTGGTATATTGTGATGCATCTAAATTTGGTTTAGGCTGTGTACTGATGCAAGATGATAGGGTAATTGCTTATGCTTCTAGGCAATTAAGGCAGCATGAACAGAATTATCCCACTCATGATTTGGAACTCACTGCTGTGGTATTCGTATTAAAGATTTGGCGACATTACTTGTATGGATCTTGTTTTGTGGTATTCAGTGACCACAAGAGTTTGAAGTATCTGTTTGATCAGAAGGAATTAAACATGAGGCAAAGGAGATGGATGGAATACCTTAAGGATTATGATTTTGATTTGAAATACCATCCTGGTAAGGCGAACGTTGTGGCTGATGCCTTAAGTAGAAAAGTATTACATGCAGCTTTCTTGATGGGTAAGGAACAAGAATTGTTAGAAGACTTTCGTGATATGAATATTGGGGTATCCATTCAAGCCCCAGATCAGATGGTAATTGGAATGTTAAAAATCTCCAATGAATTCTTAGAATCCTTAGCTGTGGCTCAGGAGGATGATGAAGAGTTGCTGGAATTGCTTGACACTCAAGCAAGAGGCAAAGACATGGGATTAACCAAAGGTAAGGATGAAATTTGGCGGTTTAAGAACCGTGTAGTGGTACCCATAGAGGGTGATTTCAGACAAGCTGTACTAGCTGAAGCGCATAAAAGTTCTTTAAGTATCCATCCTGGTATCACTAAGATGTATCATGATTTAAAGAAAGAATTCTGGTGGCCGGGAATGAAGAAAGCAATAATTGAATATGTAAGATCTTGTGTGATATGTCAGAAGTGTAAGGTCGAACATCAGAGACCCCCAGGTTTACTTCAACCCCCGGAGATTCCAGTATGGAAATGGGAAAGCATTACTATGGATTTTGTATCCGGGTTACCTCGTACTCGTTCTGGTTCTGATGCAATATGGGTAATTGTGGACAGGTTGACCAAGAGTGCTCACTTCTTGGCTATGAATATGAAATGGTCATTGGACCGGTTGGCTAGATTGTACATTACGGAGATTGTAAGGTTGCATGGTGTACCTGTGAGTATTATTTCGGATCGTGATCCTCGGTTTACTTCCAGATTTTGGGGGAGTTTACAGCAGGAATTGGGTACTGAACTGAGGTTGAGTTCAGCTTATCATCCTCAGACAGATGGCCAGTCTGAGCGTACAATCCAGACCTTGGAAGATATGCTTAGAGCTTGTGTACTGGAGCAAGGTGGCTCATGGGAGAGATACCTGCTGATCCGGTCTAGATACCGGCCCCCATACTTGTGACGACAGACTGATCTCATATAAGGAAAACCGGTGTCCTGGTTCAACGTTACCACACCGGATATCCGTTGTCTGGTCATCCGCCCTCACTCCATGACAGTATCATTCATTTTCGCTGTAACGGTTCTGTGTTCATTGATACAGGATATTTATATAATTGTTAGCTTTTCCCTCATAGCAAGAGAAGAGCCTTTTGATAACTTATCAACGAAGACACTGTTTGTAGCAAAATACGTCACATCAATGGCTTCAGAAAGTAAGGGGGCGTGTCAGCAGATTATGCGGAAAAGGTGATTATCCTCCCCTCTCTCTAGAGGATTGTACTCTGATAATTGACCTACCCTCCTGACACATTCTGAAAGTCGAGCCACCTTGATTGACACAATATACACGCAATCAGAGATAAGGGACCCACCTGTATCCAACGTCTCACTTTTTCTCTTACGTTCAACTATAAGAGGCCATATCAACACACATGCATGGTATCGTTATTCTATCTCACATTTTACTGTTATCACGCTTGAGTATTCATTCAGTTCATACACTCTTCTAACTTGAGCGTCGGAGAATCTTCGCAGGTGGCACCACCTTTCGCCCTCCTACAACGCGAATCGTTGGTGTGAAGGATCTCCAGGACAACAAGACCGGCCTCTCCCACTGAGAGACCGGATTAGTACATCAGACATACACAGTTCCGGGGTGCAAACCCTAAAAACACCTGCATCCTTGTGGCTGGTCCCATACCGGATCCTAGACCCCGGTCCAGACCAGTTCATTGGCACGCCCAGTGGGACTCGATAGAGTTATTCCCATTTTCGCAGAAGTTAGGTTGGCACAATGGAAGGTGACGGGAGAGATTTCGTGGAAGGTCACGTGGAGGATGTGACCCATCAACAGGCTGGGAGGAGACTCGTCTTCGAATCTCCTGCAACTCAAACCCGGAGGATGGTGCAAGTGCAGACACCTGACCCTCGCGATGAGGTTATCAGGCAACTGAAGGAGGAGCTGATGGAGCTGAGGCGAGAGAGAGGAGGAGCTGGGGACAGGGTAGTATCTCATGCAGAGGATGCTCACCATGCATCAGCGAGGGATAGATCCACCACCCTCCAGTATTCGAAGATCCCCACATATGAAGAGAGGGAGCAGACGCAGGACTCTGGTGATAGAGTCAGTATCAGGAGAAGGGAGCAGGCGGTGTTAACTCCAGGGACATACAAGCTTAATGTCCCTTTCTCACGGAGGTTGATGAGTATTGTCATTCCAAAACATTTGCAAACAACTCAGCCATTGTCGATTGGGAAGTATAATGGAGAGTCCGACCCCACTAAGCATTTGGATGCTTATGTTTATGAAGCTATGTATCTGGGAGCAGACGAAGATGTCATGTGCAGAATGTTCCCAAGGACGTTGACGGAGGAAGCTCTCAGCTGGTTTAAAAGTTTGCCTTCAGGATCTATAGACTCTTGGGAGGAAATGGCTGCTGCATTCGAAAGCCATTTCGTTATTTCCAGGGATATCCCAAGAACTTCTCACACCCTGGCCCAGATAAGACAGGGAGAAACTGAGACTCTTAAGGAGTTCCTGAAAAGGTTTTACAAGGAGGCTGCGTTGGTCCCTAACCTCACGGAGGCCATACAACTCCATATTGTAGTGGAAGCTCTTCAGCCAGGTTCAGCCTTTGCCCTATCTTTGGCAAAGAGCCCACCTACAACCTTCGAGGAGTTTCGAAGGAAAGCTTCCAAATATGTGGGCATAGAGATGCATCTAGAGGCAACTGCAGCAAGAGTAAAGCCTTCTGCACCCGCTCAGCAGCCACGGAGAGAAAAGGAGAGAGCGAGGCCCGAGAAGCATGCCTTTAGAGAAGACTTTGTGAATGCTCGTCAGCATCCACGAGATAGGCGCGTATCATCGTTCGATCACTATGCTCCGTTGAACACCAGGCACTCACAAATCATGAGGGAGGTTGGTTGGCCAACTCTGAACGTCTTTGGTATAAGGAAGCCAGCCCCAGCCAAGAGGGGTGGTAACCCACGTAAATACTGCACTTTCCATGAGCAGACAGGGCACAACACTGATGAGTGTAAGGCGTTAAAGAATACGGTGGAAACTCTCATTCGGGAAGGAAAGTTGAAGCAGTATTTGTTTAAGGAGAAATCTATGGATGAGCCTCATAGGATGGAGAAAAGGAATAGAGATCCTGATGATGAAGATGATAATACGCGCAACCCAGCAAGGAAGTTCACTGCGGCTGAGAAGCAGAAAGGGGTAGTGATTGCTGAAGGTGCCCAACAAAGTAATATGCCCCAGCAGCAGAGACAAGGCAGACGAGAAGTGATTGAGATGATAGCTGGAGGATTCGCGGGAGGAGGAACATCAATCACAGCACGAAAGAATCACCATAGGATGATTCTGTCAGTCCAGGGTAAACCGAGGAATAACCGCCCTTTCAGGGACGGGGTGACAGCCCCGACGGTGTCGTTTACAGATGATGACTTTGGCCCAACAATTCCAGGAGGTGATGATGCAGTAGTGATTGTGGCCGTCATAGCCAATAAGGACGTCAAGAGGATCCTCGTCGATCAGGGAAGTTCTTGTGATGTTATCTTTTATAATTGTTTCAAACGAATGGGTTTCAGTGATGCAGATTTACAACCATACACACAAGAACTCACAGCGTTTAACGGAGCCAAGCAACCTACTAAGGGATACCTCGACACTTTGATTTCTTTTGAAGGGGAGCCCGGTGCAAGAACAGTCAAGTCAAGAATTCTGGTGATTGATGTGGAATCCCCGTACAACGGTATCATAGGCCGTCCAACATTGAACGCTATGGAAGCAATTGTATCCACCCCTCATCTCCTGATCAAATTTATCGACAAGGACAATGGTGTGTCCTCACTCCGCGGAGATCAGGAGATGGCTCGATATTGTTATAATCTGAGCCTCAACATGGTTAAGTTGGATGCATTTAACAAGAAGAGGAAGTTGAACGATGGAGGAACAGCGGCAGGATCTGTCAGTCTTATTGACCTAGACCCCAGAGCGGAATTGAAGATTGATCCACTCAATCCATCTAAGCCCACACCGGATGGTGGCTCCAGGGATGTCGTATTGGGAGATTCCCCAGAGAAGGTCACGCACATCAATGATAAGCTGGAGTCTGCTATGGAGCAACGCTTATTAATCCTTTTGCAGGAATTCAAAGACCTTTTCGCATGGACAGCAGCAGACATGCCGGGGATGGATCCTGATTTCTGTTGTCACAAACTTGCAGTGTATCCTGAAACCAGACCGGTGGCTCAGAAGAAGAGGAGGTTGGGACCGGAGAAGCAGAGGGCGGCTTGTGAGCAAACAGAAGAGTTGTTGAAGGCAGGTTTTATAAGGGAGATACGCTATTCATCTTGGCTCTCTAATGTGGTCATGGTGCAGAAGGCTAACGGCAAATGGAGGATGTGTACTGATTATGTGGATCTCAACCGTTGCTGCCCTAAAGATCCATATCCCCTGCCCAACATCGATCGCATGGTGGATGATTCATCTGGTTATCAATATCTCAGTTTCATGGATGCTTATTCGGGGTACAACCAGATTCCGATGTGGGAAGGAGACCAGGAAAAGACTGCTTTTATCAACGACCGCGGTGTTTTCTGCTACACCGTCATGCCTTTTGGACTGAAGAACGCCGGCGCTACCTATCAGCGCATGATTAACAAAGTCTTTGAAGGGATGCATACAAAGCTGGTCGAAGTTTATATCGATGATATCATAGCCAAAACGCCCGCTGGAGGAGACCACATTGAAGATCTACGCCAAGTTTTCACTAGGCTTCGGCAGTACAACATGAGGTTAAATCCTTTAAAGTGCACATTCGCCGTTCCAGCAGGAAAATTCTTGGGATTCATGTTGACTCAACGAGGCATTGAAGCCAACCCCGGGAAATGTCAAGCAATCCTGGACATGCAGAGTCCTAAATGTTTGAGGGAGGTCCAGTCATTGAATGGGAAAGTGGCCGCTTTAGCTCGTTTCATGCCTAAGATGGCGCACAGGTCCCTCCCCTTGTATAAGGCGTTGAAGAAACACAAGAGTTTCGAATGGGGAGAGGAACAAGAGCAAGCCTTCCAGCAGCTCAAAGCCGTTCTCTCGAGCCCGCCAATTCTTGTTAAGCCTGATCCAGGCGAAACGTTAATCTTATACTTGGCAATATCCGATGAAGCTCTTGGCGTGGCCTTGGTGAAAGAAACCCCTGAAGGACAGAGACCGGTGTACTTTACTAGTAAAACGTTTCAGGGGGCTGAAGGAAGGTATCAGAAGATTGAGAAAGCCGCCCTGGCAGTTGTGTGGGCGTCACGACGGCTGAGGCCTTATTTCCATGCGCACCCAGTATTGGTGAGAACGGATTTGCCACTCCGTTCAGTGCTCAGCAAACCAGACCTCGCTGGAAGGATGATAAAATGGTCCATTGAGCTATCTGAATTTGAGATTTCATATGAGCCTCGAGGAGCCATCAAGGCACAAGTGTTGGCCGATTTTGTAGTGGAAATGACTGGGGCAGACCCGGCTACCCCTCGAACGCATTGGACCATCTACGTCGACGGTTCGTCAAACAGCAAAGGATGTGGAGCAGGTGTGGTGGTAGAAAGTGATGACGGCGTACACTTAGAAATTTCCCTCCGATTCAATTTCAAGACCTCCAACAATCAAGCTGAATACGAAGCATGCTTGGCCGGTCTCCGTGCGGCAATTGATATCGGAGCATCAGCAGTTACCCTCTGCAGTGATTCTCAGCTGGTGATTTCACAAATCCAGGGAGAGTACCAGGCGAAGGAACCACAACTTCAATTGTACTTGAATTGTGTTAATGAGCTGAAGGGAAGATTTGAAGTTTTAGAGTTCAAGCATGTGCCCAGGGAAGAAAATACCAGAGCAGATATCTTGTCAAGATTGGCAAGTACAAAGCAGCCTGGTAGCACAACAACGGTGGTTCAGAGCACTTTGACATCACCCAGTATACCTATGTATCCTTCTCTGAATGCCGTCATGGTGAGTTATCCATATGAGGATTCTTGGGTCATCCCCTATATTCGTTATCTGGCTGATGGTCAACTTCCCACTGACGAGAAGGAAAGGAGACGAGTAAAGAAGGAGTTGCCATATTTTACTATGGTCGATGGTGTTCTCTACAGAAGGGGATTCTCTGTCCCATATCTTTCATGTTTAAGAGAAGACGAAGTTCAAGCGGTCTTGACTGAAGTACACGAGGGGCAATGTGGGCACCACGCTGGAGGTCGAAGCCTAATGAGAAAAGTCCTCAGGGCTGGATACTGGTGGCCCACTGTGAAGCAGGATTCCACAGACTTCGTGAGGAAATGTGACGCTTGCCAAAAATTCTCCAATCTCCACCATACACCGGCCCAAGAGTTATCTTCATCTGCTGTGCCTTGGCCGTTCTATCAATGGGGCCTTGATATTCTGGGTCCGTTTCCCACTGCGCCAGGAGGTATCAAATACTTGAGGGTAGATTACTTCACCAAATGGATCGAGGCAGAACCAGTAGTGCATATCACTTCTGCACGTACAAGACGTTTCATGTACGAAAATATCATTGCTCGGTTCGGGGTGCCAGGGCGGATTGTGACTGACAACGGCACCCAGTTTACAGACAAAAAGTTCACGGATTTACTTGAAGGACTGGGGATAATCCAGATATTCTCATCCGTTGAACACCCCCAGACCAATGGGCAAGCAGAGGTAGCTAATCGAGAGGTGCTAAAGGGGTTAAAGAAGCGTCTGGGAGAAGCGAAGGGAGGATGGACTGACCAGTTATGTCATGTTCTATGGGCATACCGCACCACGCCTCATTCTTCAACTAACGAATCCCCATACCGGTTGGTGTACGGGGTTGAGGCGATGATCCCAGTTGAGTTACAAACAAGATCGGCTCGTGTTGAATATTTTTCAGCAGAAGATAACAACGCCAACTTAGCATCAGAGCTGGACGTCCTCCAAGAGTTGAGGGAAAAGGCTTTCGTCAGAGATCAGGCAATAAAAGCAAAGGCTGCACTCCGGTACAATAAACGTGTCCAGTACAGAGCTTTTAACACCGGAGACCTTGTTCTGAGAAAGGCCAGTGTGGGGAATAAGTTCGCTCACCAAGGAAAGCTAGCACCAACGTGGGAAGGACCTTATAGAGTTTCGGAGGTGACTGGAAAGGGATCATACCGATTGGAAGAACTTGATGGAACCCCAATCCGCAACAAATGGAACACTCAGAATTTACGAGTGTATTACAGCTAGTTGGTAAGACGGCGTGTACTCTTTTTCCTTACTTGAGTTTTTTCCCATTGGGTTTTCTCAAGAAGGTTTTAACGAGGCATGACCCCAACTACGCTTTTCATGTAATGTACTTTCAATTTTAATGAGAATACATTTTAACCGCCCTATCATTCTCACGTTTCTTATGTGTTGTGATTTATAGCCGTAGTTTAATACGCATACACCTCAGGACGGATGAACTCAACTACCAATTCTGTAGTTGATGATATAACTCCTCGAGGAACTGATGAAGACCCCTCAGGATGGATGATCTCAGTCACACATCGTGTGTTTTGACGATGTAACTCCTTGAGGTGGAATGGGTTGTAGGGCTGGTCCTTTCTCAAGGCCACAAACCGAACCTCATTCGAAGACTACATGGGTTGTAGGGCTGGTCCTTTCTCAAGGCCACAAACCGAACCCCATTCGAAGACTACATGGGTTGTAGGGCTGGTCCTTTCTCAAGGCCACAAACCGAACCCCATTCGAAGACTACATGGGTTGTAGGGCTGGTCCTTTCTCAAGGCCACAAACCGAACCCCATTCGAAGACTACATGGGTTGTAGGGCTGGTCCTTTCTCAAGGCCACAAACCGAACCCCATTCGAAGATAACATGGGTTGTAGGGCTGGTCCTTTTTCAAGGCCACAAACCGAACCCCATGCGAAGGCTTGGGCGCAGTAGGCCGGTTCACAGAGAAAACCGCGCTGAACCCCGAGTAACGGGCGCAGTAGGTTCAGGATTAGCCCTGATCCGAACCCCGTGTTGAAGGCTTGGATTGTAGGATTGCACCGAACTCCAAGTACGGTTAGTAGGATCGAACCGAACACCGTGTGAAGACTTGAGGTGTAGGATCAAACCGAACCTCAAGAGAAAGGCATAAAGCTTACCCTTGTCAAAGCTATACAAAATTCAAAGGCAATATCCGTCCTCAATTGTGGAATATCCATCCCAGAGCGTTTGAAAGCTAATGTACCCGCTCTACATCTTCGAGGACAGATAAGCATTTCTATCTTTTGAGAATTTAAAAGGTAGTCTTTGAGATAAATTCTCCCTTCCCAATGAACTTACACTTGGGGACAGGGCATGCTTTAACTTAGTTTTTATTTATTTATTACTATTTGTTGTCTTAATCCGGTGTGATAAGTACGCGTTAAGCAGCTAGGTAACCACACAGAACGGATTCGTAAAGCATTAAAAACAATAAAGTGTTTGGTACAACACTAAGTTATCCAACAATCATACAGTCGACACAAGCAGTTGAAGAAAAGCAACAGTGAATTTCATTTCCAAGAATAAAGAAATTATTCAGGTTACAAGGTAGTTAAAACTGGAGCTGATCCCAGTACACAGCTATGAATAAAGCGTAAATTAAGGGGCCGGTGCTTGATCCTCCGCAGTGGGCACTCCTCCCTTTTCCGCTCTGTCCTCCATTCCAGTTGGGGCACCTTCTTGTGCTTTAGCTCCAGAGGCAGCGGTGGACGATGTAGGCTCCATACTTTGACCTTCTGGGAGGGGAGGCAGTTCGTATAGAGATTCTTTGGGTTCATGGTGCGATCCGTCCTTGTAAACTTCTACAAGTCTTCCCCCATGGAACTCAAAGAACGGATCTAATCCGTACAAATTCAGCTTTATTCCAGGGTTCCGATAGTAGACTTGACGAAGGGCCAGGCCGAAAGATTCATACGCCACATTTTTGCATATATCCAAGGCTTTGGCAGCCTTGGCCTTGGCAGCAGCTAGCCTTCTTTGAACCTTGGCGTAATCCTCTTCTGAGGGCCCAGCACTCGCACTACCCTTTTTGAGTTCATCAATTTGGGCTTGCATCTCCTTCCGAATAGACTTCCACTCCCCAAGGTCCTTGTTGCGACCATCCTCCATAACTTTGAGATCGTCAGCAAGCTTAGCCGATCTCTTCTTCTCTAGTTGTAATTCTTCTTCAAGGAGGGGTATGGATTTGTTCTTATTTTGGAGGTCGGCAACTTCCCGTTCTAGGGCCTTATTCGCAAAATGAACTTTGCTTGCCTCTTCCGTTTTCCTCTGGAGTGTTTCTTTAGTTTTTTCCAATTCCGATTCCACACCCCTGCGAGCTTCAGCTTGTTTGGCTGCCCATTTCTCCTTCACTGCGAGTTCGGTCTCAAGTTTTTCAACCTGATCCATATAATCAGCTTTCTCGCTCAGGGACTCAAGCAGGCCAGATAGTTCATCAAGTTGCCAACGCCCAGCCTTGCAAGCACCTCGGACCCCAGCAGCGTCGAGGGAAGGGCGGAGGCAATACCGTGCCTTTGGGAGAGTAGGAGGCATAGATCCTTGAAACCACAAATAATGAGAAAGGAAGGAGTCACGCGGAGGATCGAACGCCGGAGGAGGACCGTTCCCAGAATCCGGCTCTGAAGCATTTTGAGAAGAAGGTGCAGAGAACTCAGGAGCGGGTTCCTTTCCCTTGTTCTTCTTTAATTCGGTTTCTTCGGCCGTCCTCTGACGCTTCTTCACAGGGTCATCAGAAGAGGGCTTCTCTTGATCGGCCTTCTTTACAAGATGCCTTTTCTTTTTCTTTCTCTCTGGGACGACCTCCTCGCCACCCGCTCCAGCGGCTTTAGTTGCCTCTTCGGCTTCCTCCTCGTCGAAGAGAGGAACCTCATCTCCTACTGCAGAAGTCAGAGGAATGAGGGGAGTTTTGGTGGCGTTCCTCTTCGCCTGGATTTCATTTTCTTCAGAAGAGGAGTCATCGTCAGCCAGCATGGACCTTAGCGACAACATTTCTGGGCAGGCCTTTTCAATTTGTTCTGCAAAACAAAAAGAGTTGAATAAGCATACAAGAAGGAAAATAACTAGAACGGTATAACCATACAACACAAGGAGAATAAGAGCGAATATTACGGAGGTAGGTGTTTTTGATGTCTTCCTCGGCCAGGAGAAGACGGCTGGAAAACCCTTTGAGGGTCTTTGAGGCCGTCTGCAGGGCGCTCAAGACCTCAACAGAATGAGGGGAAAGTTCACTCTCATCTGTATAGTAAGCACGGCTCATAAGGAGAAAATGCTCGTGCGACCAGCTAAGGGGAAACTTGGTAAACCCCTCTTTATTTCGCCAGAAGACCGGTTTATTTGGTTGAATCCGGACTCGCGTGTAGTAGTGCTTGAAGGAGCGCCCATCTACCTTTGCGGATTCTGTATAGGACTTGAAATTTACAACCCTTGAGTCACTACGGAGTGTAATGAACCCAAGGCCGCCCTTCTTATTAGCTCGACGGACCACTTGGCAATAGTAAAATAGCTTGGCCACAGTGGCGGAGAAGCCAAAATGCTCCCCCAAGACTTCCAGAGCCCGGACAAGACTCCAACCGTTGGGATGTAATTGTGAGGGGGCACAGTCCAAGAAACGCAGGACGGCCATCTGGAAATCCGTCAGTGGAAAGCGCACCCCCAGCTTTAAGAAAACGTAGTCGTACATGTAGACCGACCTCGCATCAGGGACGCTGTGGCATATTCTTTCAGAGGGATGCGGTGCCATCACAGCGTATCGCGCTTTGTACTTCTTATCCGAATATATCTTACAGCGGAAAGAAACCGTGCGCTCCTCCTCACTTGCATGGTGCGAAGGGATCTCTAGGAACTCCTCTTCCACCCAGCAATAAGGTTTCTCCCTGTTGAGTTTCTCCCAGTCAAGCCGGTGTGCCACAACATTGACACACCCTTCAGCAGAGCGGAGAAACGGCGTTTTTCCACGTCCTGGAAGATCCATGGTTGTGCAGGCGCAGTGGAATGCGTAGGTGCTGTGATAAAAAGCAACATCGTCAGAGAGATAACCCTCAGCACTTGACCCCTCATCAGAGCGGCTGGTAGCCCTCGAACCAAGGGGAACCTCAGAGCGACGAGATGAAGAAGACGCTCGTGAGGAAGAAGCTTCGGCTCTCTCTGAGCGATGGCGCCCAGCCACAGGAGGATTCGCCGGAATCCTCCCACCACGGTGGCTAAGGGGGGCACGAGAGCCAAACCTCCCTCTATTTGAAGGACCGGCGTGTCCAGCTCTAGGGCGCATGATGGAAATAGAATGATTAAAATTGCAAGGAGTTGAAGGGAAGGAAGGTTACCTAAAGGAAGAGGATCTTTGAGAAGTTGAAGACGACAAGGAAATTCCAAGGAAATTTGAGCAGAGTTTCACTAAGTTTGAGAGCAAGGATGGATTCCTAAATCTGCTAAGAGTTCCTTTTATAGGTAACGAAGAAACACAGTGTTCCGTCGAAGGTCACAATGCTTGCCTCAAAACGCAACCTTTCAAATCAAAATGACCCCGTCGTTTCGTCACGAATAAGCGCGAAAATGGTAACGTTTCAGTAAACGTTTTGGCAAAATGGGCCCCCCTTTTCAGTTTGAATCCAGGCCCAATAAGCCCAATTGACGGTTACACTCTTGAGTAATGATGTCTCGTGCGTAAAAAAAATGCATTTAATGTCCAATCATGCCATGCGCATTTAATGCCTCCCAGCCACTTTTCGAATACCAAGGGTTTCGATTTTCAAAGACTCTTAGGATTTCCATTACTTATTTTATATTGTCTGAATCCGTTGTATGCAACGCGAGAAGGGCGGTCACTCGTTTGCTAGAGCGGACGCCACTGAGTTTCCAGAGACTTACAAGAATGTATTACCGGCATCTAGACTTCTCTCGAGCATTGTGTAGCTCATATGAGCAACTTAACAGTCCCTCATACAAGCTAGGGGACAGATGATCCGGTCTAGATACCGGCCCCCATACTTGTGACGACAGACTGATCTCATATAAGGAAAACCGGTGTCCTGGTTCAACGTTACCACACCGGATATCCGTTGTCTGGTCATCCGCCCTCACTCCATGACAGTATCATTCATTTTCGCTGTAACGGTTCTGTGTTCATTGATACAGGATATTTATATAATTGTTAGCTTTTCCCTCATAGCAAGAGAAGAGCCTTTTGATAACTTATCAACGAAGACACTGTTTGTAGCAAAATACGTCACATCAATGGCTTCAGAAAGTAAGGGGGCGTGTCAGCAGATTATGCGGAAAAGGTGATTATCCTCCCCTCTCTCTAGAGGATTGTACTCTGATAATTGACCTACCCTCCTGACACATTCTGAAAGTCGAGCCACCTTGATTGACACAATATACACGCAATCAGAGATAAGGGACCCACCTGTATCCAACGTCTCACTTTTTCTCTTACGTTCAACTATAAGAGGCCATATCAACACACATGCATGGTATCGTTATTCTATCTCACATTTTACTGTTATCACGCTTGAGTATTCATTCAGTTCATACACTCTTCTAACTTGAGCGTCGGAGAATCTTCGCAGGTGGCACCACCTTTCGCCCTCCTACAACGCGAATCGTTGGTGTGAAGGATCTCCAGGACAACAAGACCGGCCTCTCCCACTGAGAGACCGGATTAGTACATCAGACATACACAGTTCCGGGGTGCAAACCCTAAAAACACCTGCATCCTTGTGGCTGGTCCCATACCGGATCCTAGACCCCGGTCCAGACCAGTTCACCTGCCATTGGTGGAATTTGCTTATAATAATAGCTATCATAGTAGCATTGGGATGGCTCCTTATGAAGCTTTATATGGAAGACGGTGTCGTACGCCCTTATGTTGGAATGAAGATAGAGATGCAATCCATTTAGGACCTGAGTTAATTCAAGAAATGAATGATCAGGTGATAATGATTCGTGAAAAGATGAAAATTGCACAAGACCGTCAGAAGAGTTACTATGACAATCGTCATAGGCCACTTGAATTTCAGGTGGGAGATTGGGTATTCCTGAAGGTGTCACCTACTAAAGGTGTAGGCCGTGTGATGAAAAGCCAGAAACTTAATCCAAAGTATATTGGACCCTACCAAATATTGGAACGAATTGGTGAAGTAGCATACAGATTGAATCTTCCCCGTGCATTGACAAATATTCACGATGTATTTCATGTTTCACAATTAAGAAAATATGTTCCCTGTTGATCCAGTCCCAACACCGGCCCCCAAGAGCATGGCTTTAATACTTTGCCAGATCAGCATTTCGAACAAGAGAAGTACGCTTCGAATACATTATAATTGTTTCTATACGGAGTACATATGACCAGAGCACATAACTCCGTCAAGGCATGAGACTCCGCCAAGGCATGTTACCCTGCCAAGGGTCATAACTCCGCCTAGGCATGAGACTCCGCCAGAATGCATATTACTCCGCCAAGACATAGGCTCAACACAGGCGGAATATTGAACTTCCTATACTGCGTAGCGAGCCCATACTTGCAACCCCGGTACGAGATTGACTCTGTCTTGAGAGGTTGAAAATGGGAATCACGCTGTCACGCATTGAAAGGAAAAAACAAATAAAATAATAAAGTATTCACGCTTCCCAAGTAAGTGGAAATACCTACTACAATAACGGTGCTCGTGAACGACACAGGGACCCACTGTCTTTCTTGCTTTATGCCAGAAAACAAAGAACGGGCCCTACCAATAATGGAACACCAGTGACAGGTATATAAACCTCAACAAAAAGGTATAAGGGGATCCCCCCCAATTCTGAACCTTACATTCTCTTACTTGCATAATTCTCTCAGATTTGCTTTCTAAGTCTTAAAGTATTCTGAAATACTGACTTGAGCTTTGGAGAACGATTGCAGGTACCACCCCCAATCGGGTCAAGACAAAGGAGATACCGTCAGGCGGACTGTGACACCGCCCACTCATATTGCACTCCGCCTCAACATACAAAGTTTTAATGAGCTACAACACTTAAGTTTTAGCTTTTATAGGCATGGGTTTAGGCAGTGTTTGCTAGTTCAGGATTTTTCGGACAAGAGAAGTACGCTTCGAATACATTATAATTGTTTCTATACGGAGTACATACGACCAGAGCACATAACTCCGTCAAGGCATGAGACTCCGCCAAGGCATGTTACCCTGCCAAGGGTCATAACTCCGCCTAGGCATGAGACTCTGCCAGAATGCATATTACTCCGCCAAGACATAGGCTCAACACAGGCGGAATATTGAACTTCCTATACTGCGTAGCGAGCCCATACTTGCAACCCCGGTACGAGATTGACTCTGTCTTGAGAGGTTAAAAATGGGAATCACGCTGTCACGCATTGAAAGGAAAAAACAAATAAAATAATAAAGTATTCACGCTTCCCAAGTAAGTGGAAATACCTACTACAATAACGGTGCTCGTAAACGACACAGGGACCCACTGTCTTTCTTGCTTTATACCAGAAAACAAAGAACGGGCCCTACCAATAATGGAACACCAGTGACAGGTATATAAACCTCAACAAAAAGGTATAAGGGGATCCCCCCCAATTCTAAACCTTACATTCTCTTACTTGCATAATTCTCTCAGATTTACTTTCTAAGTCTTAAAGTATTCTGAAATACTGACTTGAGCTTCGGAGAACGATTGCAGGTACCACCCCCAATCGGGTCAAGACAAAGGAGATACCGTCAGGCGGACTGTGACACCGCCCACTCATATTGCACTCCGCCTCAACATACAAAGTTTTAATGAGCTACAACACTTAAGTTTTAGCTTTTATAGGCATGGGTTTAGGCGGTGTTTGCTAGTTCAGGATTTTTCGGACAAGAGAAGTACGCTTCGAATACATTATAATTGTTTCTATACGGAGTACATACGACCAGAGCACATAACTCCGTCAAGGCATGAGACTCCGCCAAGGCATGTTACCCTGCCAAGGGTCATAACTCCGCCTAGGCATGAGACTCCGCCAGAATGCATATTACTCCGCCAAGACATAGGCTCAACACAGGCGGAATATTGAACTTCCTATACTGCGTAGCGAGCCCATACTTGCAACCCCGGTACGAGATTGACTCTGTCTTGAGAGGTTGAAAATGGGAATCACGCTGTCACGCATTGAAAGGAAAAAACAAATAAAATAATAAAGTATTCACGCTTCCCAAGTAAGTGGAAATACCTACTACAATAACGGTGCTCGTGAACGACACAGGGACCCACTGTCTTTCTTGCTTTATACCAGAAAACAAAGAACGGGCCCTACCAATAATGGAACACCAGTGACAGGTATATAAACCTCAACAAAAAGGTATAAGGGGATCCCCCCCAATTCTGAACCTTACATTCTCTTACTTGCATAATTCTCTCAGATTTGCTTTCTAAGTCTTAAAGTATTCTGAAATACTGACTTGAGCTTCGGAGAACGATTGCAGGTACCACCCCCAATCGGGTCAAGACAAAGGAGATACCGTCAGGCGGACTGTGACACCGCCCACTCATATTGCACTCCGCCTCAACATACAAAGACATCCCGTATTTGTACATTTATGCATATTGCTTTGTATCAAGTTAACATTTTATACACATTTTGAATTGTTCCGCAAGCATACTTTTTCAACCCCTGTAAAGTACAGTTCACCTGTGATTCGATAATGGTACCTGAAGATTCCATTGAGCTGAAAGAAGATTTGACTGTGGAGATAGCACCTATTTGTATTGAAAATTATCAAACTAAACGATTGAGAAACAAAGAAGTACCCCTAGTAAAAGTGAAGTGGCAAAATATAAATGGAGTGACGTATACATGGGAACTGGAGTCTAATATGAGGCGGTTGTATCCAAATCTTTTCCAATAAGGTATGTTGATTTCGGGGACGAAATCTCTTTTTAAGGGGAGTGGATGTAACATCCCAGATGTTTTGATAATAGAAAATAAATTGGAAATGAGTAAATTATTATTTGGCTTATAATGAAAATGGTATATGAAATGTTAAGTGGGAAAAAGCAGTTTTAAATGAAATTTTAAGGAAAATGACATCAGGACCCTGACGCGTAGCGTGGATGGGACGCGTAGCGTCAGGTGTGATTTAGTGAGCTGACGCGTAGCGCCAGCGTCGTGATTAGTTTTATAACAGGGTCATACAGAACAGAACCTGTAAACCCTTTCTTTCATTTTCTCTCTTCTCTGAGGCGATTTGGCTAGGGTTTTGAGGGAAACTTGGATTCTTGGTGATTTTAAGCAATTTGGAACCAAGGTAAGGCATCTAGGGCCTCTAATCTTTAGTTTCTTCTCCTTCCCTTCATGAAATTCGAGTTTGCATGTGATGATTGGGGTTTTGATTCTGAGTTTCAGTGGCTTGTGAAGCTTGAGTAATGAGTTTGGAAGTATAAGGAAGGTAACGTACTAACTAATTTGATGTTTCAGTGACCGTAGGTGCCGGAACGAGCGTTAGGCAAGCGATCGACGAAGTGGACGTTGGAAGCGAAAGAGGAACAGTGATTCCAGCGGTTGTAGGACGCTATCCACCCCTTGAGCAAACTATCGGAGCTCGGGATAGAGGTAAGGGGGTGTTCGGGTCATAATTAATTAGAATTGATATGAAAACGGATTATGGAAAGTTTAAGAATTAAATAAGAGTTGTCATAAATACTATAAAGTAAATGAATATAGTAATTATGAATATATGAGTATGTGGAATGAGATTAAATGGCTGAATATGAAAGAAATATGTTGATTGAATTGATTATATGATGAAATAAAGATTGGAATGATAGAAGTGAAATATATGTGTAATATTTCTACTTTGAGTGGTGTATGTACATTTGATTATGAATAAAAATGTGGAATTTTGAATTATTGATGATATATGCCATAGCATTGTATGGATGGGTTTGACAAGTCGGTCGCCCTGTATTGTGAGCACATGCCAGTTTCTGGTAGTTGCACATGTGGTTTGTTGATGATATGCTATGATTATGAGATATGATGTGTGAATATGTGGTATGGGATGGCCAACGGTATGTATACCCCTCGTTTTCTGGCTCCCGTGGTCTTTGTGCCCAGTTGAGCTACCCAGTGGTCAAGTCGGACCCAGTGGTTGAGGTGGAGAGCCAAGTCGGGCTCGGTGAACCAAGTCGGGTTCACGGGATGTCAAGTCGGACTCCCAGCTGAAGGCCAGTCCTTTAGTATCCGGATACTAGGCGTCAAATTACATGAGAGTCAGTTGTGACTTATGTGAATCTTATATTGAATGATGATGGAAAATGAATTATGAATTGAAAGTGAAATATGAATGAATGAAAGTATGGTTTGAATAAGTTAAAGATTGATGTGTATGTGTGTAATTGTATTGATGTGGATAAGTGCAGGAAACTGAAAGAGATTATGTAATAACAAAGAGCAGTAGGTATTGTTAAGTTTAATATTTCATTCTATATTAATTATGATATTCCAAACACTCACCCTTGCTGTTGTTTAATTTTAGTGACCAGTGACAGGGAGGATGCTAATGCTGCAGAGATGCGCCAAGAGGAAGTTTGATGCCAAGGAATGGAGATGTATATAATGAATGTAATATTTTGAGTGTATGTGTTTAAGTGTGTAATAAGTAATGTATTAATATGGTGTGTGGTAGATGATAAAGTATGTGTGATGAACTTGCCATGATTATGCATGTTGTGGTTTGATGACTCATTGATGAGGATGAATTATGGCACGGAGCCATTGACCTGTGTGAATGTTGAATGTGATGGGCAGGTGTTGCGTTGATGCATGATTGATATGTATGCTATGTGATTGATGTTAGGATGATGATTAGATTGATTTAGATAAGTTATGCATATAGTTGGATATTGAGTTTAAGGAACCGGATAGGTGAAATTAAGATTCGGTGGGTGTAAGAAACCCCAGAATGCATCAATAGGTCTTCCATGACATTTAGGATCTAGATGCATTGGCTTTTGGTCCATTGGAATCCATATAGGATGTTTGGTGTAAGGGTTTTGCACCTAATTGGGTTAAAATACATTTCGCGCATAACTTGCGCATATGTTGGAATTTTGGCGAACGGACAGCGCCAACAGTTCCGAAATGGGGAAAACAGGTGGCCCGTGAAGTTTCATGGCAATCGGATCTAAAACGGGCCAATTGGATAGGTTAGAAGTTAGTAAAATGGTTTAAATGTGTAACAGCATCAGGTGCTGTCACTGTCATGCTCACGCTACGCGTGAGGCTGGCGCGTAGCGTGAGGTGCGCAGCAGATGGCTGACGCTACGCGTGGGAATGGCGCGCAGCGTCAGGCCCCTGTTTCATATTTTTGATTCTTTTCTAAATTAAGGGAACTCTAAGGTTTTGTCAAACTATATAATTATTAATTTGAGTATGTTTAGTGAAAATAAATATTATTTTGAAATGAGAAATAATTAAATTTTATTAAATATGAAAAATTTATTGTGAAAATTAATTAAATGGATATAAATAAAGGTAAATTGACGTAGGACGTCAGACTGCGTGCCCCATTCTGTTAAGAGTACAATTACTTATAGTTTGTGAATGACTATGTAATAAATACATTATTGCTTCCACTGATCTGCCACGTATTTATTTATAAAAAAAAAATATTCAGTTTTTCTGAAAACTGTTAACACTCTCAGTTAAATAGGATGAACCTACAGAAGGATTTGTCTTATCTAACCGAGGGTGTTACAACGTGCTCTTCTAGTTCAAATCATTCACCAATTGACTATATTGGTAAGCCTTTATTATAGGTAAGTCTTGAGATGAACACGACCTAGCAGGTAAGATTTGTTGATGGACAACCACTTGATTCCCTTGTGGCTAATTTTGACCTTGCCTTAGCTCTTGTAACTTCGCTCGAAGTTGGCTGATGATCTCATCTTGAAGATTCGATTAGGCCACCACCCCAGGTGTTCTTGGGCCACTAACACCAGAGTTTCGATAAAACCCAAGTTGTATCCTAGCCAATGTAGCTCAATATGCGTGAGGTGATGCACGTTTCCCTTTAGAGTTCTTGAAGCTTGATGGTTTGTATCCATAAAAACAATTACTAAAGTAAGACCAACTTTAACGAGTCCCACTAGGCATGTCAATGATCTATCCGTTACGAGGGGACAAACTTTTTATTTGAGTATCAAGTATGTAGGTCCTTATCTCTTATACTGGTCTAGTAGGGATCTGGATTAAGTCCTACAGTCTAGTGAGGATCTTAAGATCTTGATGTTATTCCGTTCAACACACTAGTATTTAGCGTTGTCTAGCGAAATAAGGTGTCACCTACAAAGACACTCTGACACTCAAATTAGTACGATATCAATATTGAACTCAAGCGTTAGAGTTGGTTGAGTATACCTCGTGTATAGTAAACGAATAGTATTTATAAAGTTGGGTGGTGGTTATGTCCTACGTGACTTATGTCAGCTCCTTTCCCACAAAGTTCAAGGGACACTAACACATACTAGACACTTTTGACACCCATGTAGGAACTGGTATGCCCCTAGTGTGTTCCTTGACTTCTACCCGATATCGCATTATGTTGATACCAATTTTGGATGGTGTTTTACCGAAACGATATTGTGTGGGTCATCTCGATACCAGACATGGTTTCGTGACGATGTGGATATGTTCCATACCAAAGACATACTTGTTGACTCTGGTATGAATATCAGACCTAAATCATAATAATTAGTAAATTTGAATCATATGGGAATAAAATCATTTAGACAATTATGCATTTTAAACAATCAATTATACCTATTAAATAATCAAAATATTTGAACATAAATTAAATGCATAATAATCAACCCTTAATATTATTTTCAGTTGTATTTTTTTACTATTTGAGATATATACCTACAATGACAAAAAAATAGGCCTCAATTTAGGAGGAAATGTTAGTGGCTCCGTCATCTATTTTTATAAAGATAGAGATAAAAATAAAAATAAAGATTTAGATTTTGAATAAAAGAATTTCCTGGTGTTTGAAATCAATGAAACTTATTGGACCATAAAAATAACAGAAGGAGCCCAATCTGCCTACACAGCTTATAGATGACAAAAACAATGAACAGAATATAAATGGGCCTAGAAAAATACCCCAAACCCGATCCACGAAACGATGCATCGGGTCGAAGCTAGATCCTGGTTGGCAAAGGCAAGCACTAAATAATAAACAATAAAATTAATAATCAGTAAATTTAAAAGAAGAAATTGCATCTCTTTTCAAGTTTTCTTCAACTTCTCTACCTGGTTCGTTAATCCAAGGCCAAGTGTTCCTGTTTCTTTCGGTAACACTCTCTCTCTCGCTCGTCACGATCTTTCGAAAACCCCACTCTCTCTCTCTCTCTCTCTATCTCTCTAGAAGCTGCTCGCAAGGATCGAGCAGTTTCGAATTGGATTAAGCATGAATTTGAGTGAGCTCAATTTGGCGCTTTGATTCACTCAACCATGTGGTTTTCCTTCTGGAGATCCAGAGATCGTTTTTCCTTGGATCAACTCAGGTTCGCATTCCCAATCCTCGTTCCTAAATGACACGTAATTCAACAATTAATTCTAATTCATCTGCATTTCTCTTTCGCACGATCCATGATTAAATTCTGTTTCTCTTTCTGTGAATTTTGTTTGTCTTGTTCCTTTTTGTGGTTCAATTATCGAAGTGAAGAGTTTCAGCTTGAGAACTATTCGCTCTTTGTAACTTAACGGAGTATTCTTTTTGTTGATTTGGATTATTATACTTGCAAGGTAGAATTTGATTTAGTGCATAACCACAGAAAGAGAGAGAGAGGGACTGAGAAACAAATGTTGCCTTGGCTGTGGGAAATAGATACTTCACTGACTAGTTTACTTTCAATTATCAAAATGCACGAAGCTGTGTTATTTGGAACCTTAGGGTATGTTTATGATTTGAGTATTGGAGGGGAAAGGGAGGGAAGGACAATTATTGTATTTTTATATTCAGGGGATGTTTGGTACCAGGCACAACTTTTAGATAGTTTCCTGGGTAAACAAAAGATAGCCAACTATGATGGTGAGGATTTGCTTCCCCAGTAGTCTGGCCTCAATCCTTCACATTCTCACTTATCCGGTAATTTACTTACCCAGCGAAATTTTTGTATATCTTCTACCAAACACAGCTAGATTTTTTATTAGATGAGAATGAGACTCACAGGAAAGAAAAACATCATTGGTGCCAAACACTCCCCAAGGTTATTGAATCGCAATTCAAATCATAAATCATCAGACTAATTTTGAATATTGAATCATAAATCATTCTGATATACAATGAATACTGCTTGAAATATATACTGTAAGAGAAGTATGTTGCTAAATGTCATAATTTAACTTTAAAAATTAAAACTGGCCTTAAATTACACAAAATAAAAATAACAAGTCATAAGTGAGTATGGAAGTCTCTGTTTAGACTGAATGAGTGAAGTGTGAAATCCTTAAATTAGGTGTATTCAATAGGGTTTCTTTAGTTGCTTTTTTATTTAACTATTTATGCTTATCAAATTTTTCTAGTAGAAAATGAAAAATTATGAATTGTTGATACAGAATGACATTGATTCATGAATAAACTATAAAATTCAAATTTATCTATGATTCATATGATACAAATTGTTGGCTAGTTAAATCATATCGAATTGTGAGATTGCAATCATGGATTGTAAGATGATAATAAAATTAAGGGAGTTATATAATGTTTATAAAAATAAACAAAAGATTAACATATTAAGTTTTTGCTAATATATTATTTTATTTTAACAAATTACCAAATTAGAAAATAATGATTGAAAACAGAAACTTTTACCTCAAGGTTGCCAGTTTTTAAAATGCAACTCTCAAACATACCCTTGGTTTCTTTGCTGTCACAATTGGCTTGTCCTCTCTCCATGTTGCTAGTTTTCAATCATGTTCCCCTATGGTAAATATGTATAACAATGACAAAGATTGGTTATTTATCTTTGTTGGCAGTACTTGTCTAGTTTTCAGCATTTTATCCAGGGACTGGGCGAAGATGTAGAGGATAAGAGCTTTGCGCTCCATGGTTGTGATTTCTTGAATGTTGACTTGGAGTTCATTTGTGTATATATGTGCTTAACGATAGTATCGTGAATGATTGGGTAGACTTTACTGATTAGTTATTTGTTTATTTATTAAGTGTTGTCCTACTACCTTATGGTGCTTAGGTACTTGACTGATCAATTGACGAAAGTTCAAATAGTTAACGAGGTTAATAAGGTAATAATAACTTCATATTAGTCTTAGTTTTCTTTGACTTGTTTTTCATGGTTTTCTTGATTTTCTAAATTGTGTCATTTGTGGAAGGATTTTATTATCGAGGCATTGAGATCAATTGCAGAGTTGATAACATATGGCGACCAACATGACCCAAGCTTTTTTGAGTGAGACTCCCTTGTGCTTATATATTTGTTGGTAAAATTTGTCTTGTGCTGGAAATTTATATACTCTTGACTTGTGGCAGATTCTTTATGGAAAAGCAAGTTGTGGGAGAGTTTGTACGTATTCTAGAACTTAGCAGAACTATTAGCATTCCACTTCAGTTACTTCAAACAGTGAGCATTATGATCCAGAACCTAAGAAGTGAACATGCTATATGTAAGATGATTGTGACATGCCCTATTCTGCAGATACATTAGCTTCTCAGCTAGATTTACCAATTTCGACGGGCTTGATAATTGGCTTTATTGTAACTTTTTGCAGACTATATGTTTAGTAATGAACATATGAACTACTTAATTACATATTCATTTGACTTTCGCAATGAAGAGCTATTGTCGTACTACATATCCTTTTTAAGGTTTGTTTTACTGCATTCCACTGTTGAATGGCAGTTGATCATTAGATTCATTACACTACATGAAATCTGTTTTCTGGGGTTTTATAATTTTTTGTTGATCCTTCCTCCCCTTTGTATAATTTTTCTAACCAGTTCTTTGTTTAAATGTGCTATGGTCATTGAAGAGCAATAAGCGGAAAATTGAACAAGAACACAATTTCTCTGCTTGTGAAGACTCGCAATGTAAGTTTTCTGCGCTCTGGGTTTTCTTATTCTTATAATGATTCAGATTATTAGCTTAAGGGAGGCCTGTAAGATGGTTTTCACAACTCTTTGAGAGTTGCTCTCACGTTTGTGGTTTAAATTTTAAAATGATAAAGGAGAGGAGACTAATTTTTTTTGGATTTGTTAATTGTATGGAAGTTTCTTTATTGAAAATGTTACGCTATTGGAAAGGAAAGATAAAAAAGGGAGCAAGGATAACAAATTAACAGTTTAAATACAATAAAACTATGTTTGATATTTTCTTCAATTGAGGCTTATGTTCCAAGTGGATGATTTTGAGAGCTTGAAGTCAGTTGGACAGTTGGTAGTCCTGTAAGCTGTAACAGTCCAATCTTCTGTGAATTTTGATTTCTAATTTTAGGGATATATTCATAGTTGTCCATCTAATTATACCGAGTCTTTGAAGTATATTTGATTTCCCCCCTTTATTTCAATGATGTTTTTTTGACTGAGAAGGAAATATCAAATAACTCTGGCTTTGTTTTCTACATGTCCAAATGTTTTTACTGTACTTTTCTATGCATTTAGGATGAAGTAGTTTCATTTCCACTGTATGTCGAGGCAATACGCTTTGCGTTTCATGAGGAGAGCATGGTTCGCACTGCTGTACGTACTGTGACCCTTAATGTTTATCATGGTACAGTTTACTGCTTTACGTGACCTTCTTTTTCCCCAAATTTCTTTCCTGAACTCAGTTATTTGATAGTTAAAGAAATTTTAATTTTCTGACAATTGTCTGTACAATTTTCAGTCGGAGATGAATGTGTTAATAGATATATAACCAGCTCACCTCACACCGATTACTTCTCAAATCTGGTTTCCTTTTTTAGGAAGCAATGTATGGATTTAAATAAACTGGTTTCTGAGACACTAAAGTAAGACATCATAGCTTTTCTCTTTAGCCATTAGCTCCAATATTCCTTGTTTCCTGAAAGTGAACTCATGGTTACAGATACAGAAAACAAGGCCCAGATTCAACGTCTGCCATTGTTTCTGCTGTAGATGAAATTGAGGATAATCTGTATTACTTTAGCGATGTTATCTCTGCCGGAATTCCTGACGTTGGGAGGATAATTACAGACAGCATTCTGATGCTTCTGATTTTTCCAATACTTCTTCCTTCTCTGAGGATAGTAGACGCTAATGTATGAAACTTCACATTATACTTTCTCTGTTCACTTTGATTAACATTTGCATCTGTTCAAGGACCTTTGAAAGATTTTTTCTTGGATGGGTTTTGATTTAGTATTATACAGCATGCCCTTATTAATGTCTAGTAGCATGTTAATCCAGGACACGAAAAGTGGTGTTGTCACTTCTCTCTACTTACTTTGTTGCATCTTAAGGATAGTCAAGATCAAAGATTTGGCAAATACCATAGTTGCTGCTCTTTTTTATCCCTCAGAGGCCTTTACAAAATGTTCTAGGGGTGAAGTCAATGGCTATAAATCTGAAAGCCAAGAACCAGATAATGATAATCATATCAAGTGCAATGAAGAATGCTTGGTGGGGAGTGTGTCACACTCTTCTAGTTCTCCAAGTTTTCACACAGAAAGTGTTATCTCAGAAGATAATTGTAGCAGTTCAAATTTAGCTTTAAGGTAATGGCAACTCTTTTCACCCAACTTTAAAACTTGATTGAGATTGAAAATGATTGTCTTTGATATTCTGTTATGATATGAGGAGAGCTCTGTATTTATCAAAGAGGAAGCTTACAACAGAATTAAACATTCTAGAAGGCTAACAAACAATAACTAACTCTTAACAGCAATACGCACTGAAAAATAACTAAGTCAGACATGAGTCTGTATACTCTTACAACTAGTGATGCCAGCCCTATGTATCTTTCCTACAACTTTTACTCAGCTAGTGAAAATATACAATTTCAGTTCAATCAAATAAAAAACTAATATTCTAGTTCTAGGATTTTTGCTAAAAGTACGTCTGATGATCTTTTTTTGTCATTGTGACTACTCTATCTTGATGTAGAGAGGTTTTGCTTGCATATGTTACTAAAGGGGATGATGTACAAGTTCTGGGTTGTCTGAGTGTGCTTGCCACTCTGCTGCAAACTAAAGGTAGTGCTAGTGATTTTGTCTGCCTGCTTTACTATTTCACTCACTTCTGTTTCTTAATATCCTTGTTTTGTAGAACTTGATGAATCAACACTTGATGGGCTTGGAATACTTCCACAACGCAAACAGCACAAGAAACAATTATTGGTATATTGCATCTTCCATTTGACCTTATATATAAGCATTTGACTGTTGAATTTTGTCTTCCTTTGTCAATGTGGTTATCAGGTAGGATTTCTGCCATTGATACCCACTGCCCTGTTTTTTTTTTATAACATTCCCTTACAAGGTTATATTGTTGTTTCTATAGATGATGTCATGTATTCTGTATTTTAAATTTTCTTGTGACAAACCCAAGATACTTAAACCATGTGACTTGTGGGCTGTGGCATAATACGGTCCCCAGTTTTTTTACCTCAGTTAAGACTGACGTGCCTTCTGCTAAACCACCAGATGAACTTGCATACTAAATAAAGGTAAAGTAACATCTTTTGTTACTACACAAGCCCATTCGTTCAACAACGAAAACAAGGTCAGACTTTAAAGTAACAAAAACCTTTGTCAAATCTCCTAGTATGGGCATAATAATTCTTAAATTTGGGTATTGGGCCTAACTCAATCCTAAAAGTTAGCTCATAGGATGAAGATTACCATCCACTTTATATACTTTTGATTGACCATTTCTCTATTCAATGTGGGACTTTTAACACACCCCCTCAAGCTCAAGAATGGAGCGTGGATGAATATGGGTGGCCCACGGGATTTATTAACAACAATAACTCAACTACAATACCAGATATCAAATTTAACATTAGATCAACTTATTATTGCTAATCAAGGAACAAACTACATGACGGAGAAAAAAGTTCAGGCAAAAACCCACTTCAAATGATCATAACAAACGCATGCAACATTGTATCAAATAATCTTATCACCGTAAGCAGAAACATTAATGCATAACTTAGTGCAATTAAGTTGGGTGCACCAAATTCATAAATTATTGGCATATCATCTATTAAAGGTTAAAATACTATAGTTAGTTATTGGTTACTATAGGTAATGAAGTGCCTATACCCAATAATTTGTTGGCTAGTGTTTGCAACTTGAGTGTTCAAGCTTTATTTATGCAAACATTTCTCCTGGAATTGATCTACATAAACAAGCAGCTGTGCCAACCTTTGAGAGCTAAAACCAGCAAAGAAACACTTAGGCAGAAACTAGGCAAAAACACAAGTTATGCAGGCACATTAACCTCTTGGACTTTTGAGGAAACAAAGCTTTTGGATACAACAAAACAAAGATTATATTTACATTTTACCTAAATGAAGGCCTTGTGTTTCCAAAGTTTGTCTCTTTATCTACTACTTCTCATTTATTTCTTCTCTCGACTCCAACTATATTGTTTGCAAAAAAAAAAAATGTCAAGACAATCTGTTATAGTCTTGATGGCATATGTTTTCATCCCTAGTATTCTTGGATGTGATGTTCTTTAGATGAAGTTGAGAGTGATGGATATTGGAAGTCCTACAATGTCTGCCTCATAATATGTGGTATGGGTTAAATATCTGTTGGGACTTATCTCAACATCTTAACACCCCCCTTCACGCTTAGAACTGGACATCTAAAGCGTGAAGTTTGCAAGACTGAACATCTACGGGTGGCCCAACATTCAAGACGGGTCACACAGACTCTGACACCATCTTAAATTTGGATATTGAGCCCAACTCAATTCTAAAAGCTAGTTCAAAAGTTAAGGGTTGCATCCAACTTTATAAGGTGTATATTGACCATATTTTTAGCCGATGTGGGACTTATCTCAACATCCACCCTCACTCTCAGGACTGGACATATGGAGCGTGAAGTTTGCAAGATTGAACATCTCCGGGTAGCCCAACATTTAGGCTTATACCGTCTTAAATTTGGGTATTGAACCTAAGTCAACTTAAAAGCTAGCTCATAGGATCAAGATTACCCTCACCTTATATACTTTTAAGTCAACTCAAAAGCTAGCTCAACATCTTAACACCCTCCCTCACTCTCAGGACTAGACATATGGAGCGTGAAGTTTGCAGGACTGAACATCTCCGGGTAACCCAACATTTAGACTGGTTAGGCTTTGATACCGTCTTAAATTTGGGTATTGAACCTAAGTCAACTTAAAAGCTAGCTAATAGGATCAGGATCAAGATTACCCTCACCTTATATACTTTTAATTGACCATATTTCTAGACAATGTGGGACTTCCAACATTTTTGTTTTGACAAGGAATTGTTGATTTTAGGAGCTCAAGTTAGGATGTGTGAAAACCTGTTCTATATAATGTTTAGAATGATTATGATAGGAAGGTATTCTATTCACTTCGGTTTCTGAAAGAAATAATGATAAACTTAGTGAACATGTTGAGCGGTTTAGCTAGGAAGGTTTTTCCTGGATAATTTATTAATTATTCACATTTATTTTAATATTTTTTGACATAGGGCTCTTTTCAAAAGGGGGGGGGGATAGCTCATAGTTATAATCTAGTGAAGTGAATTGGTACTTTTTCCCACTATTTATGAATTTGGTTCATTGTTTTATGTTATATGATTAGTATTGCATTTTTCTGCAGCAAGCTTTGGTTGGCGAGGCTTCAGGTGAAGAGCAACTTTTTTCTTCTGAAAATAGCTTGATGAAGGATGGCAGTGGTTTTGAGTTTGATGTCTATCTTGAAAAGATCAAGGTTTGCAGTCTCCTCTGTTTCTCAGTGTTAGTGGCTGCCCTGTTTTGATCATTTTACTATTTTCATTTTTCCTTCTTAAAACCAAACACGATTCTATACTTTTCTATTGTGTTCAATAGTCTTACTAGCTGACTCTCTGATTAGATTTAATGTCTGTTTGTTTCCAGCTTCCACTCTTGGTTTATTCATAGTTAGTTTAATTGAGGATATTTGCATGTCTGGTCTTCCCAGGCACCACACGACGTTCATTGATTCTATTTATCCATTTTTGTGATACTAATCTAGACCATCCACCTTGAGATAAATCACATTGATAATGACCCTTTAACCAATTTGTCCATTGATTCATTAGGCAGGCATGTCCATAGGACACAGATAATTAGCTACATCTTTCTCAATACTAGTTGAATACTGGGATTTATTTGAACCAAGTCTCTTTTCTGGATTTAGTTAATATTTTGAGCAATTGGTAAGCCCTTTCTCCTCTATACAATACATGTGATGGAGAGTAATTGTTATAGCAACTTGGGTTGTACAACTTGATTGTCATGAACTGAACACATAGTGGCCTAACCTCAAGAATCAGTTCACCATCTATTCACCAATTTCAAAAAATGGTAGCAACTAGGATTCAAATTTCAGACCAATGGTCCTTTAGAGGGAAAAACATGTTGCTATACTGCACAAGTCAATTACTACTGAAGCATGTGTTTTCTAGGTCAAATTTTTTTAAAGCAAGATATTTATTTACATTTGGATATCGGGCCTAACCGAATCTTAAAAGCTAGCTCATAGGATGAGGATTACCCCCACCTTATATACTTTTGATTGACCATATCTCTAGTTAATGTGGGACTTTCGACACACCTCCTCGTGCCCATGAATGAACATCTGCAGCATGAACAAATATGGGTGGTCCAATAATATGGGACTTACAATACACCCTCTTATAGGTGGCCCGGCAATGGATCTAGGATAGACTCTAGTGCCATCTTAAATTTGGATATTACGCTTAACTCAATCCTAAAAGCTAGCTCATAGGATGAGAATTACCCCCCCCCCCCCCCCCCCCTCTTTACTTGACTATATCTCTAGTCAATGTGGGACTTTGAACAAGTTTCAATAGAAGATAAGGAAAATATGGCAAAAATACAAATGTAAGTGTAATGCACTTGTATGGATACTTGTGCAACGGATGGGCTAGATGCTTACAACAACAAAGTCTTATCCCACGACAAAATAGGTACTTAATTTTAAATAAATAATTGATAAAAATTAATCTATACTTAACACAAAGCATAAGTATTCTTTTAGTAATTTAGATATATGAAGTTATTGTTTATACGTGAGGTGAATATTTATCAATACAATTTAGATACTAATAAAATTTTATACATAAATCTTATTTACATGTGTATATAGTATGATTTATGTACAAATTTTTTATGTGTATCCATAATTCTTAATATGTTTATATGCAAATTTTTTAACATGTATAATATGATTTATGTATTAATATAACTTTGGGTAAAGTTTTTATTCTCCTATGATGCAAATATTTACTCATGTATTTTATATTTATAATTATATATTAATATTTATATATTAATTAATACATTTTTGTGTAAAGCTTTCATTCTTGAGAGATGCAAATATTCATATGATTTAGATATTAATATATTTCCATATAAAAATTTCATACTTGTGTGATGTATATATTTAATGGTAATTTAGATATTAATTTTATTTCTTTATTTGGAGGTTTTCATTCACATAGATACAAGACATAAATATTTACTTTGATTTAGAAATTATTAAGTTTTTAATTTTGGTCCCTATTCAATTTTTTCTAATTAAAACCATCGTATTCTCATTTTTTTACCCCATTAAATTGTTTTTTACTTAAAACTCACCGATCAAAATATCTACTTTCACCCAAAATATGTGTATAATACAAAATTCAAAATTCTCCCTCTTCAAACTCTAATCTCATATCTTATGAAATACTTCAAATTTTTTCATTTTCCACCAAATTTTTACTTCTAAACTTTAGAAATTATTTTATATTCCAAGCTATTGTAAATCACCAAATCTTTTGATAGAAAAAAATAGTAATAATTTGAGAGTATAAAAATTTGTTTGTTTTCCGGAATGATATTATAAACATGAGTAGGGGAAAATTGGTTCTGTTTGGATGATAAAGTAAAAAAATCACATAAGGATTTTCACTTTCTCCCAAAATAAATTCTTTTTGTTGTAACCTCGGTCTATCATGAAAAATTGCCAAACAAGAAGAAAAATACTTTTGAGGGTTGTGCTGGAAATATGCTATCTTTGCAGAACAATCAGGCTCTTAGAAAGTTAAATCACTCTTCCCCTTGAGTTCTCTAATGAGAATTGGGGAACAATAAAAGGTTACCTAATTGTTAAATTGTGGATTCAAATTGGAAATACTCAAATCAAACAGTGGTACATGCATTATTCAAAGCGATTTACTTTCCAGCACATGATTCAAATTACTTCAAATTGTACTATTTGAATCATGAGTTGTACAATTTACAAAATGTATAAGTAAATACCACCCTGTACAATTTGAAGGAATGGTCCAATTTTACAAGTAAACATATAACGTCAAATGAATTTTTTTTTATTTTTATTTATGATACTGGGACAACAATAAATGTATCTGTTATATAAAAAGAAACTCTGTAAAAATTTGAAGAAGAGAGAAACTGAAAATTGTATCCAATACAACAGAGGCCTCTATATTTGTAGAGAGCCTTAGCCTAGGAGAGAGTTAGGCTGTTATGCCACCTAAGCCCACTGATACAAGTACAACAGAAAACAGAATGTTCTAGAAGTACAATCTTCTGTTACAGGAGTAAACTTATACTCTCTAATAGTATCAATCAAATAAATAAGTACATTTATATGTAAAAAGTAAGACCAGATCCCTTGTTTATTATTAGCCATGTGAAAGGGTGAGGAGGGAGGCCAAGAAGGACACTAAAGGAATTTATTAAAAGAGATTTTTCATGGTAAATAATATCTCTTAATTTTTTATTCCCCACTGCATGTGATTATCATATCCTAGACTAAGTTCCAAGTTCTCCCTCTCCCAAGTATCGGAGAGGTGGGTATCCAGAAAAATAAAGGATACACTAAAACCTCAAATGCAGGTGCATTATATGAGAATCAGTTTTGTACATGGATACACCACCATTTTTAATGTCTATGTATCACAGGCTGGATATACAAACCTACTGAATGGCTATCTGAAATTTTGAATTTTTGATGATTTGAAGACACTACAGCTAAACTCGTGCTAATATTTGATTTGATTCACTTACTTTTGTGATACATTTGTGGATCAAGCTATATGTTGAGTTGCATTTCTCATCCATGCTATTAGAAATTCCTTTGCTTAGTATTGGCTTCCTTAGGTGTTGTTTACCATGTTTTGCAGGAGCAGTATGGGTTATGTTTTCAGTCTTCTAATGTCAGAACAAGTTCTTGTGTACCAAGATATCAGGTACATATCTTGTTGAGTCTTGTTTACATGCTTTGTTGTAATAGTTTCACCCATAGTATGTGAAAGTCGACTCCTTATTGGTTCGCACATCTTTTCATTTATAAGATAATGGAACTGTAGCATCAGCTTATTTGTCTCCTAGGTCATAATTTTGTAGACATACCTCAGTGATGTCATCCATTTTTTTTTATTTTAAAATTGGAATTGAAATGGTGGAAATATACTAGTAAGGAGCGAAAATACAACTAGGGAAGGACAAGGAGCTTGAGAGAAACTCATGAACGCAAGGCTGCTCAGGCTATCTGCATATCAGAAATATCAACTTGATTTAGCTGTTGGTCGAATACCAAAGAGATGGCAGTGTTCATTAATATTAGACATGTATAAGGAAGTACGTTGAATGCTTTACACAAACATATAATGATTCTTACTTTGTTCCAAATATTGTTAACTATATTATCTGTTTGTGTATTTTTTTTTCTGTTCTATTACTACATAGGGCTATTGCCAAATTTCAGAGTTGGTCTCCAACTCTCCATATTTACCTTTATTGCAATACCAAGTTCTGTCACATTATGTTTTTGTTTATTAATTTAATTATGTGGGATGCATTTTTCAGGTGCTCGATGCATTAGTGAGCCTCTTTTGTCGTTCTAATATATCTGCAGAGACACTGTGGGATGGTGGTTGGCTTTTACGGCAGTTACTTCCTTACAGTGAGGCAGAATTCAACAGTCATCACCTGGAACTGCTGAAAGTAAGAACACGAGGATTTACCAGCAACACCTACACAGAAATTAATGCATGCATCTATAATCACATATTGTTTGTGAATGAAAAAAGTCTGCTTTGCTTAGTATATTGAAGTAATTTTTGAGTGGGCCGACTTCAACATATGGAATGTCATCTTGGTTCATTGTCCGATTGTTTATGTTCTTCATATTTAACTTGCAAAGATTTGTTTATTCTTTTGTATACTCTTCCTATTAGGAAATTGGTATGAAGGGATAGACACAAGAGAAAAGAATCTTGTATTGCAATCTAACTTCATCCTGGAACAGTGAGTTTCTAGAAAAATAATGTTATTAAGGACTGAGATTCATATCTCTCTTAACAACTAGTTACAACTCTCAAACACTGACTTTTCCTTCTAAATAATTTAGTTATAGCACACCTGTAATCACAGTAACTGCATAACTTCATGATGAAGCTTTACTCAATTCTGAGCTTCCTTGAATTGGATTCCATTCTTTTTCTTCTTCTAAAATGCACATTTTTAATTGGATCTCTACCCTTACATGCTTGATTTGGCTATACTATTTACCAATCTTTGAAATTTGTTGTTCTTTTGTAAGACAACTGTGGGTAATAAATCTTTTAAGGCACAGTGATGTAAACTTTTTCTGTGAAATTTACAAGGAAAATAGAAAGGCTTTAATTGTATGATTGTATCCAGATAATTTGGTTCTTTTATTGTAGGCCTTTTATTGAAGTTACTGAATATCTGTTCCAAAAATGGTTATTACTTACTATCATGGAGATTAAAAGTTTCTTTCTACACTTTACTTTCTCCTAATATCATTTCCATAGATCTTTCACACAATTCTGGAGAAGTTTTTGAGAGAAGATACTGCTACAAATCACACCAAAATTTTACATGCCTTTCAAGTATTGTCTTTTTGGATTTAATTTTGTTAGTCCTGATTTTGGGATGAAATGTGGATTAATTCTAAATTTCAATAGGTTCAGGTATAAAGTTGTGGATGATGGTTCTTTGATTTGCAAACAGTTTCAATAGTTTGTAAGATGATTGATTGCAATGAAGCATGTGCGCCAATGACATATATGAAACGATTAATAGTCAAGTAATACATCAAATATATTTTTATAGACAAAAATATACAATATTTCCATTTGGCTATTGTCAATCCATTCAATATACTGTGCTATTTGCATCTCCTAATTGCTGGTGCATATATTTTCCTCTCATACAGGTTTCTTACAAGAATTCTGCTTCTGCCCTTGTAAAGGAGGTTAGAGGTTTTTGGCCCGATCTTCTTATTACTGTTATTTGTAATGAATGGAGAAAGTGCAAAAAAGGTGATTTTATAAACACATCTTGTGCTGGATGGATTTTTATGTTGAAGTGGTTTAATTATGTCTGTCAACTAAATAATTTTCTACCTGCAGCAATGGAGTCATCATATCCTCCAAAAGAACCAAAGAGCATACTTTTTCCATCTCAGATGTCAGAAGGTAATGCTTGTATCCAGCAGCTGTTCCAATATTCATTTTTTCCCTTTGGCTGCGTGTTAGAGAAGAGCAAGATGCGAAGTAGGCTTTTAATAGATTTTCTGTTGTTTGTACAGAAGAAATACCCGAGGGATCATCTTTTGCTGCTGGAGAAAGAATGCATGAGATGGTGAAGGTCTGCACTTTTTTTTATCTTGTTATTTCCTTAAAAATGCATTGTCATTGTTAATCTTTTCTCAATTCTGGCTTTTTATGGATTGTGTATCCTGCTGTTTCTGTAAGGTATTTGTACTTCTGCACCAACTTCAAATATTCACTCTCGGTAGAGCTTTGCCTGAGCAACCTCTTATTTATCCTCCTGCTGATCTCCCAGTAAATTCTCGTGCTCAGACTGCAGGGCTTGATGTGTTAGGCCCAAAACCAGGCACCGAAGTCAGCCTTGGTAAATGTTCTTGATGGAAATTTTCTGTATTCACTCATGTTATTTCACATCTATTGGGATTATTCCTTTGACACAAGAAAGATCAAATGATAAAGGAAGAAGGAAAGGAACCCGGGATCGGAAGAATAGGATTGTTTTGGGGTGGGGGCTAACAATTCTTGCTTGCATATTAGAACATCTAGTGCTGATAGACATGCATTTTGATTTGTACCTCTAAACATACAAATATCTCATATTTCCACAATCCTAATATTTATATCCTATGTAGCCGTACTTCATTCTTCCTTCTCCATACTCTCCATTATTTCTATTTTATTTTTCATAATATTTTACTTAGCTGTTTAAGAGTAATGAGCGATGCTGTTAGTGGTGTGTTGAAGAGCTCTTTCTTCACATATATGCCGGAAGGGTTTATGACCTTTTTAAGTTAAGATTGTAAATGCATTTTAAACATGGCATGTCATGATCATATCATAGATTATCACAGATTAAGAGTTATATGAAGCGAATAGCCATTATTTTATGGTAATAAACTTAACTGGAGGAATATTGTGCTTGATTGAAATTTGAAGGATTGTCAGCAATTTTCTAAATAATAATTTATTGAGCAAGTTTAGTTGATGGTACTCCAATACCCACCTTTTGGAAGGTAAAGAGGGCTAGGATGTAGCTGTTATGTAGGATAGTTATTTATTCATAGTGAATGATGCATGTGTTTGGTAGTCTGGACAGCTGATTCTGTGTAGGAATTTCTCAACTCTGGGATGGCATTCTTGCTGAGGTTCTGAAAGTTGTGTTTAATCATAATTACACCAATTAAATGCCAATTTCAGTTTGTAATCTTTCATTAGTCCTTTTAAAAAATTATTAACCAAGTTACTTCCATGAATATTTAATCATACTATTTTGGTCCCTAAAAGTATTTTGTCATTACTCAGTCCTATGTAAGAACAAAGGCAGTGGCATTTTAGATTTTTGAGGGATGATTAAGTTTGGAGGACAAAATTGGATATCCCCTCTGTATTTTATGTGAATGTGTTCCTTTAGTTCAGGTTATTTATCAAATGTAATTAATTCTTTATCTGGTAAGAAGAAGAAAGTTAAATACTTCTATGCATGTTGGCAATTAACTAGTTTATGGTAAAACTGCTCTTGTTTGTCTTGTGCAGTTAATGCCGTGCCGTGTAGAATTGCTTTTGAGAGGGGAAAAGAGCGCCATTTTAGCTTTCTAGCTATCTCTATTGGAACATCTGGGTGGCTTTTGCTTGCAGAGGAATTGCCACTTAAGAAGCCTTATGGAGTTGTTCGGGTTGCTGCACCTTTGCCAGGGAGCAATGTAAGTATAGTGTCTGCTACCCTTGCATTACATCGTTATCCTTAATCAACTAGTTTGGTTAGCTAGTAATTATGGTGCTAATTTTTGTTGGCTTTATACAAAACCAAACGGTGAATGTAATTTGGAAAATTGGATTTACAATCATTTTTATTATAACACTACAATATTTTCTGTCATTCTTTAGCCTAGGATTGATGATAAACATGCAAAATGGTTACACCTGCGGATTCGACCATCCTCTTTACCAGTTCTGGATCCTGCCAAATTCAACGCCCATGGAAAATTAAAGACAAAAGCTTTTGTCGATGGAAGATGGACATTGGCATTCCGGGATGAGGAGTCTTGCAAGTCTGCTTTATTCATGATTCTTGAAGAGATTAATTTTCTGAGTGATGAGGTCCACAGAAGAGTAAAACCTTTGCTTAACCTTGAACCTGCAGCCGATTTATCAGATCCGTCTAAATGTGTTCCAGAGGATTCCTCTTCGCATACAACATCTCCTAATTCGATGTAAGGCTTTTTATTTTATTTGCAATAATAGGCTGTTTTCTACTCGAAGGGTGCGAAATTATTAAGTCGGTCACCCTTTTGTATATGCTCCCAAAATATATACCAAATTTGTAGATTAGCAACCATGGTTTAGTATCATTCTTTTTGTATACTAGCCTTTTCTTTTACTGGTTTGTAAGTTTATACCCTTTCTTCTCATTCTTTAGGAGCTGTAACCTAGGCCCCCCTAATTTTCTTTTGTTTTGCTAAGCTCTGTAACAAATGTAAATTTGAGGGAACCCATCAAGGAAGTCTTTTTTTCCTCCCTGTCCATATAAGTGTCTTTTTGGTTTATTTATTTAAAGTGTTATTGCCAATTATATGGATTATGGATTACGGATTACTATTAGTTTTGCGAACCACGTGATTCGATATGATTTGGCTTATCGGTTATTCTTGAATGATTCAATCACCAATGATTTTGAGTCATGGATGAATCGGTGCAATTTGATTTTACTGATTTGAATCACAAGATCGGTGATTTTTTTTGAACTTTCTCTTTGTTCTTTTTTAACTTCCACTCACCATATTACATCAAAGAAATTTAAAAGTTGAATAAACTTAAAATTGTTAAATGAAAAGAAATACTAGAACAGTACTAAATGCACTGAATTTGATTATTCTGGTTTTTTAACCTTTGTTATGTTAAATTAGGTTTCATCTAGTCACTCATTCTTTTTATACATTAGTTTTTTTTTTGGACAATTTTTTATACATTAGTTGTTCCATTGCTTCATTTTCGCTTTTAAAAGGCTTTACATATCTAAGTACGGACGTAATTGTGTAATGAAATTTATGGTTGAGTTATATTTTTTTCATTTTATAGTTTAAAATTATTAAATTGAAAAAGT
Source organism: Clitoria ternatea (assembly GCA_037962975.1). Lineage (NCBI taxonomy): Eukaryota > Viridiplantae > Streptophyta > Magnoliopsida > Fabales > Fabaceae > Clitoria > Clitoria ternatea. The sequence goes on along the minus strand of CM075671.1, from coordinate 282,057,141 downwards.
AAAGATCATTTATAAGATATTCTTCAAGTTTTTTCTAAGCTTTTTTATTCATTCTCGATTCAAAAGTTAATTTGGTGATTTCATGACTGTAGGTACAGCTTTTATCATTTGACTATAGTGGGTCTCGCCTTGATTTTACCCTTTAGATTTTGGTCAATTAAACCCAAGATATTCTTTTTTCTTAGAAGACACCCAAGACTGGGCTTTTCGCATGGCACAGAAGCGTATCCTTTCTAATCAAAATATACATCGACAAAAACAAAACCCTCGCCGTATACATCACATTTTGTACTTTTTATTTATAAAATTCTCAATGGTAGACTTTTTAATCATGACCAAAATTGAATGGATCATGCTTAAATTTAAAAATCTCTCGTTGGTCTGTAATTAGATTGATAATTTTCCTTAATTTTAAATTGTTTGTCTACCCTTATCCTAAATCTTTTGTTAATAAAAAAATTATATACATAACTTAGAATAAATAAAGTATACCAACACTTCAATCGTAATGATTTCAGGCTTATTGCGCTAATATCTTTTTAGGTATTCAACTTCAATTCTTTTGTAAAGCTTTTCATTTATTGCATTGTCAACAGTGATGATTGAAAAAAAACAATTATATATATTATTGTACACTTTTATTTCCAACTGAACACCATTGATAACTCTTTTAGAGCACTAATTCAATCAGAAAGCGAGGGACCCAAAACATTGAAGGTACCCTAGCATCATAAAAGACACCAAAATGGAGTTTGTCATTATGAAATCTTAGTAAGAGCTACAACTTTTATATTTGGAGAAACTCAACCCATTCACATGCATGCTTTACTATTTCCACATAATTAAAGAAAGAAAGTGACAACCAAACCAAAACCATGTAAATAAATAAAATATAGTTGTGGTAGGTTTCAAATTCAAACACGTAAAATATAGTTGTGGTCGTTCTTTGTAATAATCTTATTCAATAAAAAAATGGATTATGATGAACATTTTCCAAGTGTTTAAAATATTTATTCTTTTGTTCATTTTTCTGTTCGTACGAAGTTACAAATATAATGTAGGGATATAGTGCAAGTGCTTAAAAATGTAAAATAACAAGGAATATCTATTAGTGAAGAATTACAGTATAAAATTATATCAAATTATACTTTTATTAAGTTTCAATAAAGGTATATACGATCTACTTTTATTTCATACACAGCTTGCACTCACTTTAGTCACATGAAAACAATTTAGCGTGACCACTTTTTTAAATTGGAAGATTCAATATATACTTCTTAATCAGTGTGCCTAAACTGTAAAGTTTTTTACTCTCTTTTTTCGCAAACTGTAAACTATCGTATGAATAAGAGGATCCAAATCCTTAAGAGAATTGTTTTAAATTCAGCCTTGAAGATATTTTTAACATAATTCAACCCATATAAGATTTTTTTTCCTAAATGGAATTAATTACTTAGTTATTCAATCATGAAAAAGATTTGTTTTTCTCTCCTATAATGACGCATATGTAGATTTTACTGAATTGTTAAAGTAACTAATCGAGCTAGTCATCTAGCTTGATCTCTCACATGCAACTTAGTTGGTTGGTGTAAGGGAACATATATGGGTTTGGACAGATTTCAAACCCTGTTCTCCTTCCATTTCCCCATCCCCATCTGTCATTTGAGTTAAAAGACAAATAAAAAGAGTTTTCAAAATAAATCTTATATACATGTGTTTGTGAATAATTGAATATGACATGTAGACATTCACCAAAATATTAACAGCTTACTAAAAGTTCCCATAATTACATCTTGCAGTTAATATTATGATTATGTATGTTATATCAGTTGTTTTAATAATCAGTATAAAAAATATTAATGTTAGGATCTCATTTCTGTAGTTGTAAGACCACACACGTTTTTACGGAGTTGTTAATATTTTACTAGATGTTTATAATACGTCATCTTTACGTGTGTATGTATGTAAGATTGTTATTCTTTTCCACAATGGAATTAATTACTCAGTTATATGAAGATGTGTTTTTTTTTTCTCTCCTAATCACACAAATGTAGACTGTGAGATGTTAAAATAGCTAATTGAATTAGATGGTGAGCTTGGTGTGTGAAATGAGTCACCTTAGACATAAAAATTACAAATTTAAATTCCTTTTAGCTTTTTAATCCATACCCGTTGAAGCTAATTTAGGCTAAGCCTATAAAAATTAGGTCTTTTCATGGCTTTTGGCTGAATTTGATCATTTTTCAAACTTGATTTCAACACGAGTTTTTTTTAATCCGATCCTCTGTAAGGTTTGCTGCTGCCCATAACCGGTTTTAACAATTCTTTGCATTAATATTTACGTGTTAAGAAAAAAGAGAAAATTATTATTCTGCTTTTGTTTTGTGTTCTACATTCTGTTTGATAGAGAAAAATGTGTATTTATATTATCTAGTAGAATGGAGGTAATCAATATGTATATATATCTTGGTCTAATAATAAAACTTTTCTTAATCCCTGATGTAGAGTGGTCCATTATTAATATGGGCCAGATTGTAATAATAGGATTATATTGATTGAAGGGGGTATCTATCATTCAGCTATGATAGAGTAACTTTACATAATTTAAACAGCAAGACACTCAAGTGCTTTTTTGTAAAGAAATATATAAAATTTGAGGATCATATCTTAATGTAACGCAGAAAATCAAAGGAATGATGGTGTTCTAAGATGGGAAGACAGGACCCACATACGCCGTTCAATCATGCAATACCTTTAAGGTCAAAGCAATGATAAAAGAATTTTGAAGAAATAAATCTGGAACCAGAAACCGTCACTGTGTTGTAGTAGTGGACTCTTATTTTTCGTTTTCATTGGCTTGCTGCATTTATATTTGTGCATGCCTCAAAACACACACATCATCACATGCTCATGGTTGCACCCTATATATACACCAACAAAACCATTTTAATCGTCAAATAAATAAATAATTGTCATACAAATTATATCACTTAGTGTTGTAACTTTCTTTGTGTAAATAAGTTATACTGTCTCATTACTGGTATAATATGTTCTTAGAAACACTCTTACCTTAAAAGAAACTTAAATTTTAACATGGACATCAAACACAATACCAATATGAACACATTTAAAACATAAAATATGGAGATGTCACACACATGTATTTTTAATATTTTATATCATAACTAAGTTTAACCTGTTACAAATATTAAAATTTAAGTATATTTTTAATAATACCAACATATGTCGATACATCATATAAAAATGTTAAGTTGCTAATAACAAATACTTTTCTATGTGAATGCTTATAGAGAAATGTCTCATAAATATTAAATAAGTGTGGATGTTGAAAACATATTTAATACAAAACACGTCAAAACATAAAAGTATTCTTACTTCAAAGCACGTAACAACATTATACATAAAAAGATCTAGAGTTTCTGCATTTAAAACTTGGGTGATGTTGAGAGTTGAGACTAGCATATACATTTTTAAGAACTTGAGACTACCTTACATTTTAGATTAAATAAAAAGCTTATTTATTTTAATGGTAATTAGTTTTTAAAGAGCCTTATCAACATTTTTAAATGGTCAAGAAAATTTAACTCGGTTGATTTAATAACATGTATAAATTGTTATAAACTAAAGATATGAGCTGAATTTCTACTTTAAAAAAAACGAAAGCTAATATACAGTTGAGCCTTCATTAATAAACACGGCAGGATATGTGCTTATTATGGACAAGCTTCATCTTTAAGGCCATGATATATATATATATATATATATATATATATATATATATATATATATATATATATATGTGGATCTTAGCATAATTTATTTCCAACATAGTGCTACTTTTAATTCTGAAGCATGTACTCAACATCTCCAATCAATTGAGCATCTTCAAAATCCAGAGACATGCAATTAGATTCATGCTAAATGGATGAATATAACCATTGGATTCTAGGACATGCTGAGAATTAGGAAAAAAAAAGGTTGCCAAGTGGCTAGGAGCTATCAGAAATAGTAGAGAAAATGTTTGAAAAACAGAAGAAAAGCAAACACATTCTATAATGAAAATTAGGAGTTACAGAAAAGCCTATCACATGCATTTTACATATCTTGTGAACCATTTTACAAGAAGAAAACCCCCCCTTAAAGTCAGTCTCAATCCATGAAGTAGTTAACTTGGATATTGTTGGGCAAACATGAGCCCATGAACCCACTATCCGATTTCCTATCACCTTTACCACCCCAACAAAGTGTAAAATCTATACCCTCCTCCCCACCAAAGTTAACTTTCTGTAATAAACTGCTTTGAAAAATGTCTTTCAGCCATTTCTCAAACATGCTGTTAGTAAAAGAACCACACCTAACACCAATTTCCTCTATCACCCTCCCCTCTACACTAAACTTCACCACACTTTTCTTCCCATAAACCTCCTCAAAACACTCTTTCATCCTTGACAAAAACATCTCCCCCATCTCCCTTTCCCTCTCCAAACTCTCATTCAACTCAAACCTGTTCTCAATTGACTCAACAAACCCACTTGAGTTCATTGGATCTGCCACAGTTTCTCTTGTCAAATCACTTGAAATTGGGCTACTACTTCCCCCATTTTTATCTTCTCCGTCATCCTCTTCCTCTTCATCAGCTTTCATGTTCAAGTCAAGATTGTTGAAGCTTAAATGTCTTGAAAGTTTTCTCTTTTTGTTCCCTTGTTCAGAAACCAAAACCTCCTCCACCTTATTATCTTCAATCCTTGGACTATTTTTCTTGGTGAACAAATCAAGTTCAGCACTTCTCTTGTGACCCAAGCAAGGAGATGAAGACTCCAAATGAGGTTTGGTTTCTCTCATCTGCAACACCAACTTCACCACTGAGTCCTTATTTTGCTCTTCTTCGTAACTGCTTCTAGTGCCACCATTGCTCAATATGAAGATCACTTGACCAGAATTCTCTTCTTTCCTACTTAAATTTCCAAACTTTTCTGTCTCAAACCCATGTGCAATGAACTTCCTGAACTGCGCATCAGCAAAATCAAAACTTTCTATCATAATCACAAGCTTTTCATTTGTTCTCAATGCTCCAACCACCTCTTCAGAAAATGGGGTTGCTGAATTTTCTTTAGTTTTAAGCATGTCCAAGTGAAGTAGCAAATCAACTGAACCAAACATTGATTCTGCAATGGCACGTCCCAACCTTGTTTTCCCAATAGAATCAGTTCCCTGCATGAACAACCATGTAGTAGAACTTTGTTTTGCACATTTTGAATCAACCAATGCCTCTGCTATTGAAAAAACTGTTTCAGATTGCCATGGCACATTCTCCTGTAACAGTTTACAAATATGAGCTCGTTGCAGTGTTCTATCAGTAGCAGTTATATTTTCCACCTTTTGTCCTGAACCACCGAATGTTGAATTTCCAAGAGCAAGAGTAATCTTTACTTCTTTATTATTATTACCTTCAATGCCCTTAAGAGAATCCAATGTTGTTGTTGATGGCATTTTCTGTGTTACCTCGCTGAAATTGAACTCAATGGTGGTGCATGATTGTTGACGCCTGAACCGTGGTACAATGCTGCTGGAGCTATAAGCTGGTTTAGCAGCAGAATCAGCAAAAGATATTGAACTTGAATCTGTGAACACACTGCTACCTTGGTTTGGCCACCAAGGGTAGCAAGGGTAGATCTTTGCATTTGAAACGTGATTGCCATGCAAAGTGTTGCTCCAATGGTTCTGAGACTGTTTGCTCTGGTGGAGATTGTGGCATAGTCTGTTCCATTTCCTTTTCAATTGGGTCAACTCATCCTAAAAACATTGAATTGTGTCATTAGCCACTACGTTTCAACTAATAGAAACAAATGCATGTTAATGTAAGATAAGATGCAAGTCATATTTCTAGTTTTGTTATTTGAAATCTTATGAAAAAAATATTGATTATTTCCAAAAATAAAAATGTTACTCTTAACCAACATGCCTCTAGATGTTGTGCTATATAAGTGATAGATTTTTCTAGGAGTTAACTTTTTGGTCACTTTCTTATTGAATAATATCAAAAAAAAAGTTTAGTTAACCTCAATTCTAAGGGCTGAATTTAAGCTACTAAAGATGATAGGTTTTTCTTAAAATATATGCAATATTAATATTATATCATAAATATAAAATAAAAGTACAATAAATATGTTTATGTCTAAATTTTTTTTATTGTATTTAGTGACTTAAAATTAATAAAAATCTACAAGAGAAAAGTTAAAGTTTCGCTACCTTTTGATGATTTTCTGTGGTGTGAGACTGAAGCCAGGAAGGCAACAGTTTCTTCTGGCCTGGTTTGAACAATTGAGCTTCTTTTTCATAATTGGAGGCACATTCTTCACAACAGTAAAGCTTCTCCTGATCCTCCTTGTTGTTGCTGTAGAGCTTTGCATCCAGCATATGCGATGGGTTATGTGAGATGCTCATATTTGAATTATGGACACTGCAAATTGAGTGAAGAAGATTCAATGAACAATATCCAATCCAATATTAAGCAAATAGACACTCATGGATTTTGAATGTACCCTGCATCAGAAGCTAGTTAGATTTCTTTTAAATTCTTGTAACCATTTTTTTTTGAAATCATGTTCTTGATACCTTCCAAAAGGTACTAAAAAAAATAATATTTGAGAAAATGAAATGTTTTTAATAATATGGCATATTTGCTAAAATTATACACATTATATCACTTTCTTTCTTTATTTTGCTTTTGGTAAAGTATTGTTCCTTATACAGAATGAATATCATGTGAATCCGTAATGTTCTGAGGTTGAATATAAACTGACAAAACAAAGTGAAGCAGAAAGGCACTGCTTCACGTCTACCTTACCAACCAACAATGCTTTTTGACAGTGGTTTCTGGCATACACCAGAGACCGTACGTAGTACTTAGTTAGCAACAAAGATGCAAAACAAATTAACCTCTCCAAGAACTATCATCATCATCACTCGGCAACTTTACCTCCTTATTTGCTAGCTTGCATGAATTCTTTTTTAAATCATTAATCACTCGCTCCTTTTTTATATTTATTTTTTACGGCTTAAATTTGTTTCTAACTATATCTATATCTTAACATAATGATAACTATTCTTTTTCCAACTATACTTCTAAGGAATCCAAAACAACAATGAATGTTGTACAAAATATTAAATGCTTTTTAAGATAGACAAAGGGTATACTAGAAAAGTTAGAAATAAGAAATTATATTAATTTTATTTCTTGATCTATGTATAGAAACATCAGAAAAAATCGGAAGAAATAACAATTAATTAATTAATTAATTTCAATTTATGGTATTAAATTAATTAAGGTGATGAAGCAAGAGATAATTAATTAATTAATTACCTGGAAGCATGGAGGGTCAAGCCAAGTCCACCTGATGGAACAGGAACAGCTTGAAGAGCCCACTGAGTCTCAAGAGGGGGTTGCTTCATTTGACACCTCATGTAAGTTTGGTAACTTGCTGTGGCCAAAAGCCACACCTTAGTGTTGGATAACTCACAAAACAACTTGCCTATTTCAGCTACTAGATGATCAACAGGATTATAGTCACAAGCTTCCCCTTCCTCTTTCTCACCTGAAGTTCCTTCCACTGTCCACTTGAGATCTCCAACATAAAAAATGGCTCCTCCACCACCCACAGAATCCACCTTTCTTCTCAGTGCTGAGAGGTTCATTTCCACTTCATCCCTTTTCAAAAACCTCAAAGAGAGTGGTGCAAGCTGAACCTTAATGAACTGTGTTGACTTCAACTCATCAGGAACCTCTCCTCTTTCCAACCTCACCATTAGCTCTCCCACAAGTCCTTCAGTCATTTGCACTGAGTCACCAACTATCACAGTGTTCCTCTTCCTCCTCCTCAAAAAAACATCCAGAACCACCTTCACATCATCCTTGTAAGAGGGTGTAGCAGGAAACACCACTGTTGTGGCCTTCTTCTGTGGAGGAGAAAACAGAATTGGACTGAACTCAGAGCCAAAAGAAGCCAAGAAATGGTTATGGTTCTGCCTGAAAGCACAACCAGTGGTGTTGTTCATATTCACACACTCTCTCTGGTTCTCACTAGGAGAAGGAGAACAAGGAGAGGAGAAAACACCACCAGAACTGTTGTAACATTGGAAAACAACAGAAGAAGGAGCAGAATTAGAAGAGTCCTCAATGTTGGTCTTAACAGCAGTGCTAGAAAAACCAGCTTCTCTCATGACCCTGCTAACACTAGGGTCATCAAGAATGGATATAATTAACTGTTCAAGCTCAACCTTGATAGTGAGAAGAGGTTGTTGCTGCTGCTGCTCAATGCAACCTCTTCTCTGGTGAGCCTGAGCTCTTTTGAGAGCAGCAATGAGGGCATTGGAAAGAGAAGGCTGAGAGTGAAGCAAAGGGCCAGGAGTAGTAGGGAGCCTATTGAGAGCCACATTGAAGCAAAGCTCAAGGGCTCTACACTGAAGAGGGTGCGAAGAAGTTGAATTCAGGTGTGGCTGGGATTTTAGACATGCCCTTCTCAAGGAACTTGCTCTTAGAGTGAGCAAAGTGGCAGCCACATGCAGAGGGGTGACCTGTGCATGGCCCCTTCTGCGTGCCAACCCAAGAGAGTGCTTCAACACTGAAGCAGCCTCTGCTGTGAGGGTCTGTTGCAATGTACAAGCTCCTGAGCGCATCACTTGGATGGAACCCCTCCCCCCACACCACCCCCTTTGTGTGTTAACCTTTTCTTCAGAACCACACTTGTTCTTTCTCTTCTTATTCCTGTTCCCTCTCCTTACACCACCCTACCTACCCCCTTGTGTTTTTGGCCTGTACAAGGTTTGTGTGTGTATCCTCTTGTGACTAGAGGATGCTGGAACTGACTCAAAGAGTTTGGAAGATGAGAAGAAAAATGAATAGAATGTGTGTGGGAGAGAGTTTGGATCAGAAAGCTTAGAGCAACTAGTTGAGTTTTAGAAACACCAGACTATGCCTCACTGCTTCTTTATAGTATACTTCTTGTCACTCATTGTTTTTTAGGTAATTTTTTATTTTTGGCTTTTGCTTTCCATAATTCTCTTTTGGTTTTAGTTTAAAGTAATAGCTTTTTCTTATAGCTTTTTATTTCCACTTCATTTCTACCCCTCTCCATTTTAAGGTTCCAAAAGTGTAGAGAATGGATCATCATGTGGTGAATTGACAGCTATGTGAGATTTAATTCATTGGATATGAATGAGAAATACATTTATTTTAATACACAACCAATTTAATATTTTTAAATGATTAAATATTCACCGAAACAGATGAGTAAAATTTAATCTCGAGGAAATGTTCATCTATAAACACATTCTAAGTACCAATATAAATATTAGTTTTACGTTTAAATTCTACTATATATATAGAGAGAGAGAAGATTTTGTTTAGACATACCTTAAAAGGGTGGATTTATGATTTAGAGAATACCTTCAATGACTTTTGATTCATGACAATTATTTACTACTTTATTCTTAATTAGAATGTTGTTGTTTCAAATAGTATATGGCTTCCTTGTTTTGAAGCTTATTAAAATACTAGCGATTGGCCAAATATTGCACGTTATTGCAGAATTTGAACTGTATGAGGCATTGTATATAAAAGAGTGAAAAGCTGGAGCCTGCAGCAACAGCACTATGCATGCATGTTGATCGATATTAATGTCTTATTACAAACAAGTAGATAAACTATGTATTTGATTCTGATGATTAATTAGATGATGATGTACTTAATTATCTATGTGTGTTGTTTCTGCAATGTCAGCAAATGAGGTTTCGTAGGAAATTAATTAGAGTACAAACACCAATGGGGACCCACAACTCAATTTTTACTTACGAGTCACCAAGCTTCCCTCCTTTATTCCACATCATCCTTTGAATGGGCACAGATTTTCAGCAGAATTTCAAAACAAAAAAAAACTAAAGGAGAAAGTTTAAAAGGCAAAAAGAAACCAATGTGAATGTGATCAAAGGAAAAAAGCAAATTAAACACTTCAAAATGGTACTGCCATCTCACACACAAAAAAAACAAAGTATCATCATATTCAACACTTAGAACAAGTGTCTATAAACAAATCAAATAGAAAACATAAATCCAAATCTATAAAACATAAAACTACTTTTGACCAGCATTGACTTACATCCACATCTATATGGTTTTGCAATGTTAATAATCCCAATTAACATGTACTAGAGTCATCTTAATGACTCTTTGGATCAATTTAAATGATAGTCCTTGTAACATGAAAATTAATAGTGATATGGGGGAGAGGTAATTAAAAAAGAAGCACACAGTATTTCTCTCTCTTCACGCCAATCCTCGTAGAGAGACAGCATTTTATTCCCCAAGTACCCAAAAAGCAACTCTGTGTCTGCTATCCTTGATAGCATTATTGGATCTTTTTGAGAGCCTCTCTCTTCCTGCAAACTGAAAATACCTTTTCCATTAATCCCATCTAATTTCCAACAACCCACTTCAATAAACCTTTTGTATTACCAAATAAAGCAACCACACAACTGAAATATACTGTTATTATTATGCACTCCCCATTTCGTTTATGCATCACTCCTGCCTCATTTTGTTTTTTCTTCCAAGCCACAAAACATTTCTGTAAGAGTTTAATTATCAACTTTCAGCATTCTAACTTTTTGACTACTTTCATGTCTTCTTTTTACCCCCCCTCAACATTACTTCAACATATCATATTTAAATTATCATTTGTTATCTATCTTTTGCTTTCTTTTTGGACTCTGAGATATTGAAGATTTATATATTTTATTCTCACTCTCTTAGATTCTTATCGAGATAAATGAAAGGTGGCTATAGCCAGAATATCTCTTGAAATCTTAAGAGTATATACAGCGTGCATGAATATAATTTGTACTTAATTGTTTGTTAATTATACAAGTTACATATTTAATTAGATTCTCTAAGATTTTGGTAAATATATGATGGGAAAAAGAATAATATGAACGTTTTTGTTCTGTTATATTTACTGAATCGTATTCACCTTTTGGTACTCATATGTTCATATATACAGTACTTATGTGGGATGTGAGATGAAAACACACATTTGACCAACTGAATAATAAGGAAGCATATGGGTCCTCACGTAGTCACATTAATCTGACCCTTGTAAGATTCGAAGCATGATGAAAGAAATTAATCATTATATACCTTTTACTTTTTAATTTATCACTTTTCTATAAGAAAATAGATGGAAAAATAAAAATCAACAATTAGCGCTGTGTGGAGCCTTGGTATATTTTATTTTTCATGCATTTATATAGCATGGATTCCAAGGCTAGGATCTGTTCAAGAGTTTAAGGTATATTTGAAGAAAGGGAAATAAAGGAAGAATAAAAATAAACATAGAATAAAAGCACATATCGAATTATGCAAGTTCATTATTCTCCAGGGCATTAAAAGAGCCAAAAGATTCTGCTACTTAACTGATGCGCTATATAACAAAAGAAGTGCTTCAGTTGAAAGTGTGTGGAAAGAACATTCAAATTATACTAAAGCATTTCTGTATTGAATGCTTATGGAGGAGGATGTACATAACCTTAGAGAGACATTGAAGAGAGAAAGTCTATTAGATATTATAATATAATAAAAAACTTTAAGGTTTTAATTACATTTAAATTGTTCACCTCACTCATAGCTTAAATTTTTCAACACATTCAAAGTAAATTTCATAGAATTAGTCTTTAATGGCATTCGGGAAGTTTTTAAACTTTTGAGGTTAAGTAAAATTTAATTAATCAGCAATTCTTTTGCAGTTAAATTCATTGATGCAGTATTATCTGCTATTACTTTCTAAAAAGCTTATATTATCGAATAGATCATATAATTAACGTGCCCTTTTGAGTTTAGTGTCTTTTGTCGTTTTTACACTTCCCTCATGATTGAATGCTTCATGTATATGATCAGCTATTGCTTATTGTGAAAAGATAAGAAAGCTGGTAAAAAAAAAAACAAATGAGCTATATCACAATATGTGATCAGGTGGGGGCATCTAATCATCTATGTTTGCTCTTTGAGCACTCTTTTTTATCCTTTTTTCTTATGATTCAAAACAGAGCACTCCCTAAGTAGATAATAATTATTAGAGGCTCACTCATTTTGGGGGGGTCATCAATACCCCTTTAAAAAGGATGTGGTTTTTGATTGCAAGAGGGTGCCCAAATCATTGGAACATTATATATTTCAAAGTTTGGAAAGTAGTGAAGACAATAGGATTTCTCTACTTAGAAGAAAAGGATCCCCTTTTATGCATCATTGATTGTGAATAATAACAAGGTGCCATTTTTTTCTCATTTGTGTGATCATGCATCAAATGAACCACCCCCTGACTACATCTTTGGACTTGATCGAATGATTTGGTTAGCATATTCCCTAACAAATTTTCAACAAAGAAGGAAAGTTAAAAAATTTAGGCTTCATTTAACTCAGACAGATCAGGCCCACGCACGTAACAAAATGTTAAACAGGCAATTTGAGTTTTACTAAAGGAGATATATATATGTAAGACAAATTTAATGTCAAGTGATTCATTCAACACTTAATTACAAGTTCTAAATTTCAATTGTGTGAAAAAAGGAAGGGTCCACCCAAGGAAACAAAAAAATGTGTGAAGACCTCTTTGGAATTGACAGCTCCACCACATGCCCCAGTACTAATTTACAGCTGGGAACACTTGTCTTATAATTTTCATTAGAAAATGGACTAAACGAGTTAAAAGACATGCTTATATTAAGCTATTTAAAAGTGAGAGGTTCACTTAATTAGCAGAACACTGTTCTAATTTAATTAAGAATGTATTTTGTTAAATCTTTTTCATTATTCATGTGCTAATGTCATTTGATGACCTTTAATACCAAAATTACTAGTGAGGATATATTGAGAGTATCCTAGCTTCATAATATAAATTGGTAACTTCATTCTTTTAGATTAGCATGGTATAATCTTAAGATTGCTATAGTCAAAGGAACAATCAGACCAATAAAAAGGAAAGATTAAGAAGCTCACATACCAAGAACAGATGGAATAAATAAGTTTGATTTAATTGATTCCATATTAGATTGATCCCTTTATTTGAAATGTTTTACAAATCCAAAAATAAAAGCCGAGTACAATATGGTGAGCTAAATACGTTTTTAATAGAGTATCAAAAATCTAATTTTTGTAGAAAATAATAGTTGAATTGAAAAGGTTAGTTGATATGTATGAGATCAGTCAAAGAATTTTGAAAAGTGAAATAAAATAAAATTATACAAATCATCACTATTGGGAGAGGTATAGGTTGTTGAACTCAGATAAAGTTACTGTATCTTCATACACATGCGCATGAGAATTCGATTGGTACTATTAAGTGGCAATTAATTTAACTGAAAAAGGATGAAAAAATTAAAGAAAAAGAAAACTAGCTAGCTCATATTGGTAATGTGACACGTTAATTGAAGTTTCCTTTTAACTTTTCTTCTTTGAATGACACAAGGTCATAAGATAGCCGCAACAGCACCCTATGTTGGATGATGAGATCAAACGAATCTTACTTGATTAATATAAACTAATTAATTCTCATGTGTGTTCACATGATATATGGTGCGAATACAAGAATAAACACATACGACTCGGATAGACCAATGTTAAAACATCAGGAATAAAATCTCAATTTTTTAAGTTTGAGTTGAACCTTAATTATCTAATATAGTATCACATTCTAGATAATTTAAATATTTCCCTATTATTATATGAATAATTTTAAGCATGGTTATTAAAAACGAATTGAATTATTCAATCTAACTATTTGAATTATGAACAAGTTAAATAATCGGTTTCAATAATTTCTTTATTATTATTGTTTCAACCATAAAGGACATTCCCGATCACATTAATTAAGTCCGCACTATGATGGTTCTCACATATTCATCTGAGGACCATAGCAACCAGAGTTGACAGAGAAGTTACTAAGCTAGTTAGAAATAAGATGAATCTAAGATAGCTTCAAGATGAGACTTTTAAGCAGTACGATTCATTTAAACTGATTTAAAAATATTGAATTAAAATGAAATGGAACAGGAAGAAGAAGTAGCAGTAGTGATTCATTGATTGAAAGTGGGAATGTGAGGGAAAAAAGAAAGAAACAGAGAAAAGAGGAAGGGAATGTCGGGTGGGACCCTCCCAGTCATACCTCACTCAAGGGGAGGTGAAAAGAAGAGCTAGCGTGCTACTTTATACAATAAATGTCCCCAGAAACACATACTATCCCTTCTGTATCAGATGCTCTCATTCACTCTCTTTTGCTTTTCCAATTACACTTCTCCACTCTCCCATTACATTCCAAACTCCCTTTTCCTCGGGGATTGTCCGTTTTTTAATGTTTGTTAATTTTTTATTTATAATTACAAAATTGTACTTTGATTTAAAGGATAAAAGTAACAATTGTTATTATGTGGCTTTTTAAACTTTAATTTTATTATTTGGTAGTAATTAATTTAGCTTTTGTAGTAAAGTGAAAATAAAAAGAAATTTGTATGGTCAAAGAAATGGGGAAATATTTTGTATTCTATTTTAGATGTTCCAAAAAGAGAAGCGATCATACCCAGAAAAGGGATCCCATACTTTTTCTTTTAAGCTTAGTTGATGAGCGCAGAAAAGGAAATAATAAAATTATTTTTTAATTTTTAGTACTCTAGAAGATCTCCAGTTCCAGGTGAAATCAACTCATAAAATAGGCCTGTCTATTAACTGTCTTTGATTTTTAAAAATTAAAAATTTATTTGATAATTTATTTCCCATCAATTGTTTTATAAAACTAAAAAATAATTTTGAAAAACTAAAAATTAAAAACATTTTTCAGATATTCTGTGATACTTATTTCTTCTAAAAACAACATATTCTCGTATGTATTCTTTAAAATATTAGATAAGGTTCATTCATTAAATATTTTAATATTTTTATCACTAATTAGATTCACACCAACTAACTTTTAAATATCAAATCGAAAAAGATTATTACTAAATTTAATCATCATTTTATTTTAAAATATTTTAAGGTTTTAAACTATATTTTCAAAATAAATTTTTCAAGCACTTGTTTTTTAATTTAACAAATGTTTTTGAAATTTATATTGTCAAACAATTTTTTAAATTCTTATTTTTAAAATTATTTTAAAGACACATTTAAAAAATTAAAAAAAAACAATTTCAAACAACCCTTATATATATATGGTAATGATTAAAAAATTTTCAAAGTCACATGATCAATATATTTTAATCTCGAGCATCCATGATAAAATCTAACAGTTTAGATTTATTTCTTTCACTCTCAAGAAAAATTTTCTCATATGATCTAACAGTTGTTACACATAATTCCACGACTAGACAAGTTTGTTTAGTTTAAATTCGATGAAATAACAACCAAATCCCAACACTTTTAGGGGGATAATATTAGTCTCAAAAAACCACACAAATGAATTATCCCACAAATATGAGACCTAATGCACAAGATTGTAAACTAACTTACAAATTAGCAACTTGAAGGATCACCCAACCTTAACCAAGAGTTTTGAACATCCTCATGCACACCAACAAAGCTTTGAAGAGTCTAATATAAACTTGACAACAAGTCCCATTCTAGACAAATAACACTCTGCGCCATTAAATCTCAAACCTATACATCCCGCACCCATGCACTCATCTCAACCAAAGTTGCATTTTGTTATGTTGATAAATAATCGTTGAAAACTAGATTTTAATACTTGCTCATCCACCCAACAATCCAACCAAAACCTTATATGTATCTATTCCAACTACCCTCCTCAAATTATCCTTAAACCAACCAACATCATTTAACTTTTTTAAAAGACTCCCCAAGTCCCTCGACCATCTTGATCATTTCTTAAAAACCTCTCACTCACGACATGAGCACCATTCCCATATTTTGACTTTAAGACTTTACCCCACAAGCTATCTCTTTCAACTAACAACCTCTACACCTATTCCCCCAACAAGGCATAATTAAATTTTCTCAAATTTCTCACACGTAAACCATTTACCTCCTTACTACACCACCCCACAAAAGACCTGTGTGATGTTAGCAATTTAATAGCAGTAATGAGTACTTTAAAAAAAGAAAAGAGAAAGAGAATAAACGAAGATAATACCAACTTTACAAGACATACGCCACCAAAGGATTCCAGGGGACCAACTTCTTCCAAAATTTAGAGACAACAGGATTCTATATACTAATTTTTCCTGGATTTGCCCCCAAAAGATTCCCAAGTACACAAATTGCAACCTCATGATTTTACATTCAACGAAGAAGCATAACGAGTCATTTCCCCCTCGTTAACCAATACACCGACCAACTATTACATTTAGAGAAATTGACCTTCAACCTAGATATAAGCTCAAAACATCTCAAAATACTTTTCAATGTCAAAACATTTTTTAGTGACACTTCTCCAAAGAAAAAAGTATTATCTGCAAACTGTAAAATGTGAGATGCAGATTCAACCATCCTTCACAGGTGCTCCTCTAAACAAACTTCTTTTCTCATCCCCTACATCAACCCATTGATCCTCTTAGCGACAATTAGAAATAAGAAAGGTGTCATAGGATTGTCTTGATGGATACCCCTTCTTGTAAGGAATTCTATTGTTGGGTTCCCATTAACAAGAACAGACACACAGGAAGACACCAAACATTCCCTGATCCATGTGTCTCGTCATATAGTTGTGAACAGATACCAAACATTCCTTAATCTATCTATTTGTGAACCTCATGCATCTCATCATATATAATAAAAAAATACCAACAAATTAAGTCATACACCTTCTCAAAATCAACCTTAAAAATTAAGCATGATTCACGTCTCATCTTTCCATTATATGTTTAATTTAGGCATATACTACTCATAAAAAGTTGGAATTATTTGTTCGGTGAAGAATAAAATCATATATCATAAAACAATCAGACTGAATCATAATAAGTTTTCATCTTAAATTTTATTTTATTTGTTTTAAAAAATAAGTTTCACTTTCTTTAACTTTTAGGCTTTACACACTTTCTTGTAAACCAAAAAAACATTTTAAATTAACCTTCCTCTTTATGTTACCTTTTATAAGTTACTTTTTATAAGCCCCTAAAAAAATAAAAACACTTATTATATTTTTGTATTTACCCTTAAGAATTTAATGTTTTCAAACATATATAATTATTATAGGATGATGAAGTTTGACTTTAAATTAGGGAACAATTAAAAAGATAAAATTACTTTTTATAAAATCAAAATAATAATTATTCTTCTAAAACTCCATGTCTTTAAAATAGAGGCTTATAAAAGGAAATGAAAGAAGTATTTGTTATTATTATTAAAAAATACCAATTTTTTTAAGAAATTTAAACGTGGCTTATATAACGTTCCTTCCTATTTTATATATTTTTATACAAGATATTATCTAATTTACAATTTTTAATTAATTAATTACAATCAACAGACTTAGAGTAAAAATAATAATACATTTGAATCAATTAACAAGGCATAATCAAACTTTATAAGAAATCACTACTAGAAAAATAACAAATTGCTACACTAAGTTAGCGACCGCGACATGCCGTCGCTAATCAGCGACCGAGTTAGCGACCACAACATGGAAGGGACCTGGAATATGAAAAATAGTGACCACATCAGCGACCAACACTATCCCATCGCTAAAATTGGTAAAGAACCGTCACTAATTCCGTCACAAACTCAATCACCGTCGTTGATCCGGTCGCTACAGTTATTTCCCTCCACTTTTTGGTTTCCCTCCAATGTATTTATGGCGCCAACTGATAGCAACGGGGATATTATGGTCGTTATTGCATCTAATGCATCAGCGACTCCCTCATACCGTCGCTATAACCACAGTGTAGCGACGGAAGTGTTTTAACGTCGCTATGTTTTGGATACGTCAGCAACGGACAACTTCGGTCGCTAAGGTTCCTGAAGGGTTTTAAAATTTTGGAGCGATTTTGAAATTAAGCGACGAGTATAGTCGTCGCTAGTGTGGTATATTAGCGACACATGTCATTATCCGTCGCTATAAGCGACGGTGTTGTGCCGTCGCTAAATCAAATAACATATCGATCATTTCCCGATTCTCTTTCAGTTTCTGTGTTACCCTAAAATCGTCTGTCTCTGTTTCTCTCTTTCCCCCTATAGCTCTCCTTCATCAAACCTCATCAACCAAGTTTCCAGACCTCCGAGAAGCCTCCGACCCTCCAATGTAAGTTCCCCTATAGCTCTATGTTAACAAGTAAGAACCCTCCGTCTCTCACTCTCTCACTGTCCCATGTCAGAAGCCTCCGACCCTACGACGCACGCGTACTCCGGCGACCTCCACGGCAAGTCCCCTCCAACCTTCGACCTCAATCTGGTAAGTCCTCTAACTTGTTGTCCTAAAATTTTCTTCCCTTCCTCTTTCAATGTGCCCCGAAACAAGCCATGGCTAAGGGTCCTGGTCTCTACACTGAGATCAGCAAGAAAGCTAGGGAAACTCTATCTATCTCTCTATGGTTATTCTGATGAATTTCTGATTTCTTTTTGGTGGGGGTTAGGGGATTTTCTTTGTCACTGTTTTAAACGGCTGATGGTTTCTGATGAATCTTGTAATGGGTTTGTGTTTGATTGGTGTAGATCTACTGTTCAAGGACTACCACAGTGACCAGAAGTTCACCATCACCACCTACTGACCCACTGGAGTTGTGAGTTTCTTTTATAAAAAAACAAATGATTTTTGGCCATCAATTTTTGTGGCACAAACAGAATGCAATGCATGGATGTTGGTTTTTCTATTGGGTTTGTTGTTGGATGTTTTATTTAGCTTTTGTTAATAATAGTAATGTTGGACAAATCAAGGAGATAAGTGAAGGCAGCTTGATGATGAGGCTGGGCCCTAGGCGAATAGAGGTCCAAAGACTAGCAAAGTTTATGTAAGCAGGGAGAAATCCTTAACTGAAGGGGATCAACTATAGTTGGTTATAGTGGGAACAAAGTGCGAGGACAGATATAAGTCTATACAAGGGAAATTAGGACATAGAAGAGTATATGGAAAAGCTTTGTTTTAATACTAGTGACTGAGAGGTAGAGCTCTCAGAGTGAGGGACTGAGTCTTGTGTTATGTTAATCAATTAATGCTATGCTCTTATACTTTATATATGCTATGCTCTTATACTTTGGGATGTCAATCAATTAATCTAGTGGCAAATTTTCTTTAATTTCTGGTGTTTATTCTTGTGTCCTATATCACTGCACCGAAACAAAACTGTTAACCAGAATTAAAACACAACTAGAAAAGAAACTAGTAGGCAGTGGTTCCACCTGGCATAAATAGTGTTAAAAGAGAGTTGACCAAAATTGAAACACAAGAAAAGAAACTAGTGAGCAGTGATTCCACTAGGCATACATAGTGTTAAGAGGGAGAAAATGAGGAGAGCTCAACCTAAGAGAGTAGCCCAGTAGGTGGGAGAGCCTCATTGAGTTTCTTTAGTTACTCAATGTAGAACTCCTATCAGATCACTTGGTTAATCTCCTAGGGAAGTCGCGGAACTCAAATATTTGAGGTTGTGTTTGGAGTGATATCATATGGAATGATACTAGTTTCAATTGTGTGGATGGAATTGAATGGAATTTGAGTAAATGTGTTCATTTCATTTCATATAACTAATACCCTGTTTTTTCTTCCCTTTCAATTTTGAAGAATGGGATGGTTACTTAATTTTATTTTGCTTGTCATTAGATATCCAAGCATAGCCTAACTTATTAAAAGATCTTTAGCATTCTCATATTCTTTACATGCTTGCTGGTGCTAAAAAATGACTTGGCTATATCAAAATAGAACTCCAAAGAATGCTGAAATTTAAAAATCGACCCAACTCTGAAATTAGGATCCTACAGAGCACATGCAGGACAGGATGGAGTTTTTAAGAATAATCAACCAATGAGTCTTTTTTAAAAAATAAAATTATCTGGGTTTGGGATAATCGTTTACTGTCAGCCTTGTATAGTACTATATTTTCTTCAAAGAATAGATTCTCTTCCTTGTATCTAAGTATCGTCCATTTTGGATAAACTTATCATAAACACTTATAGGAAAAGACTATGCAGTGAATTAGGTATGTAACAGGAATCAAACTTTTTTTGATAGTTAAAATCCACTAATGCATCTCAATTTATGGGGAAATTCAATGGTAGAACTTCCAAAAGATTTGAGGTATAAGAAATACAATATATTCTATGATATACTATATTTTATTTCTCAGTTCTCACCTGCTTGATTTACTATCTTCTTTAATCAATCATTTGTATTTCAATTTTCATCCATCTTTTTCTTTCATTCATTTCTATTTGCAGTGTTTATTGGAATCACTTGTGGATTTTTTTCCCTTATAATTCAGGATTTACTGACATCTAGACTGGAGTAGTGCTGTGCTAAAATACCAACTAAGCCATAAATCAAACCAAATAGTTTTAAGAAAGTACAAATAATATAAGCTGTCTGTTTACCTTTTAGTAAATAGTTTGGTTAACTGGATTTAAACCCTTTTGTTAATGAAATATGATTTAAAACCCTTTTTGGTTTAACAACTGATTTTTAAACTGGTTTTGCCTTTTAAATGATTTGAAACTGGTTTGAACTCAATTTCAGCCAAAACCAAACCAGTTTAAATTTTTAAAAAGTGGTTCACTTTGAAATAAAATTCATTTTATAGTTCTAGAATTGGATTTCAAAATTTGGAATGAAACCATGCACTCAACACCACCCTTTGGGATGGAAGGTTGTTACCCTGAAGTCTTTATTTCTATAGGGGAAGACCAACTCTGATTTGATCTGCTCCCTCTAGTGCATGCATATTGTCTTTTTTTTAGTGTCGAACCTGCTACTACAAGTCTACAACAACAGCCACAACTTTTTTCCCATTAAGTGAGGTTAGCTATACAAATCAAATGACACTATTGTAGTGGCTACAATTTGAAGACACCAAAATTTCAAAGAGGTACTTAGATCTATTATCTAAGTTCTTTCTAATATGGCTACAATTAGAGGCTTTCTTGGTCTACCTTACCTCTAATTTTGTACTAGCCTACTTCCAGTCAACTCTTCTAGATGGGGCTTATATTGGTCTTATCTCACATTTCTACACTATCTTGGACACAATTGTACCATCTTTTCCTTAGTAGGTGCTACTACATAATGTATATTGTTTTCTCATACATGTCTTGATGATAGAAGTGGGAACATGTCATGCTGCTCAACAGCAGCCTACATCTAACCCACGCCAGGCCATGTTAATTTGTCAAATGAACCAGACTTAGGTTTTTTGTCTGAAATTTGTAGTAATTTTTCAAAACTACCCTCAAGGTTATTGGACTCTTCATTCTACTTTCTCCATTTGTTCTCCCCCTACTTAATCTCTCTCAACTTATTACCTAATTAGTATAGGAGAGATGAATACTCTAATTGATGTATCTTATTGCTATTTTGATTCCAAGAAAATTATACATTAACAAGGGCATCTTAGTCAAAAAATAATTAATGACATGAGAATTTAAAAAAGAATCTTATAAAAAGGGACATTTTTTGTTCTTCTGAAAATGGTCTTATATTAAGAAATAGATGTAATAGCTTTGATTGGAAAAGGCTGTGGTGTTACTTCATCTTTAAGGTTATGTCATCTCTTCTTCAGGAGTGGCTTGTGCCTCTAAAAGATTTATGTTGCTAGTTTTTTGGAAGAGAGGCTTTTGAAGCACAGGTCTGGCTTGATCCAGAGAGCTTCTTCTCTATGCCTGATGTTGTTGTGGTGCAAGAGGAACCATTCTGTTCACCTCTCTGCTAAGAAGGACTTCTGCATATCTAAGATGATTCATTTTGGTATTCTTTAGATCCTTTGGCTAGACTTTCTGTACTTGAGTTCATTTTACTGAACTTTACGAGTGGACATCTACATATTGTACGTGGATAATTGTGAAGCACTAGTAAGCATAAGATTAGAAGTTGAACCTGACACGTATAGAATATGCTGCAACTTGGAGAAAGGAACATGATGATTTATATTGAAATAAGAAGAGGATTTATTTTGATTTCTCTTTGGCCTTAACATGAATCTGTTGCCCCTTTTTTTTACCTTGTTTAAGGAGTTGCATCACATTAGGAATGTGATTTATGTAAAAGATCTCCTTATTTCATTTTTTGATCTTACTTTGAATTACATTTGCCACGGTATCATAGTGTTTTAAGATTTCAAATATTGGAGTAGCAATAGTGATTTGTTTATTGTTTAACTGATTTTATACATTATTTTGAAAATTATAAGCAAAATGAGAGCATGTTTTTTTTTTAAAATTAAAGCAAGTAAAAACAGAAAATGAAATCATGAAAAGTAAACTAGGACAGATAGGAAAATGGTTATGCTAAGGTTCTGATTTATAATTTTAAGTATGCAGGATTAATAGTAGTTACCACTTTCCCTACCTCATTATTTAAGTCTTGAGTTAGAAGGAAAATGTTAGTGATGAGGCTTAGCATAACGTACCTAAGATCAAGAGGTGGAAAAAAAAGAAAATTCAATGAAAGAACTGACCATGATCGATGCTAAACTTTATCATGGTAAAGAGAACAAAATAGAGGTTCTAGTGTGACCATGTAGGAGTGTAAGTACTCATTTAAATATGGATAGCATAAATCTCACAACTAGAAGACTGGGAGAACAGTATGATTAAGTGCAAGCTGAAACTGAAACATGATGAAAATGGAGACTGAGTGGCAGTATACCAAAAAGGGATGAAATAATTAGCCTTGTGATCATAGAAGTTGTGGCACTGATAGGCTGCTAAGGCTCAAGTTATGTATTCCAAGACTACAACTCTCCAATAGAGTTTATTAAATTATCCAAGCACTATACAGATGTGGCAGAGGTTATGGTTGAAGGTGTGAACTCAAATAGGGACCAACAGAACCTAGAAAGGCTGGGGAACTAGAAATAAATTCTGTTAAATTGTTAATCTCATTCAAACTCAAACATTCATTTGGGGACAATGTTTATAGCTTGTGGGGCTAAACCTGGGAGGTATGGATCAAAGAAAAATAGAACCAAACTTCAACTTAAAAAACTCAGAATTATCATAATTTAATCAGGTGTCCTTACTCTCCAAATATAGGCCAACTTCCCTTGAGATGATTCCAATTATCTATACAATAATGACACCTCTAAGCTAAGTCCAAATTTATGTAGGAGAAGATTTTATATAGGATCTGGAGGTGAATATTATCTATAGTCAATCCCGGATCGCGTCGCGTCGTGGCTGACCCCTAAACTGGGATTGCGGCGTCACGGTGCAAATCGCAGACGCTATTTGATTCTATCGCAGGGGGGAGGGAACACATAAACATATATATATGCAGAATCACATAAACATATATATTCTGAGTCCATCAATTATATATGTATATTACTTTCATTTTCTTTCCATTTCTCGATCTCTCCCTCAAGGATTTTGAAAAATCTAGCGTTTGACCTTGCAAACATACTTAATTACTTCATATGTTATTTTAAGAATGTTTAATAATGCAAATGTAGTCTCTGTTGCATCTCTCATGGACTCATTCTCACGTGGATCCCAAGTCTCTATATCACTAAGAAGTCGTTGCAGTGTAATCTATAATTTGCTTTACGTGTCTCTCTTTGTTTAGTTTCCTTGCTACTTGTAACTGTCCAACCACTTATTGGTTTGTCATGCAGACTAGCACACATTACGCGTAATCTCTGATCGTCTGTCGACAGCTTCATATTCATCCCTGACTTTTTTCCCCAGGTAATCCCCTAACACTGACTTTCTCATTATGTGTATGCTGGGCGATTGTTGTTTGTTAGTGGAGAGCAGAGCTCATTAGGTAATGGTTTTGTGTGCTGATAACATGATTTTAGTCGCATGTGTAATGTTGTTTGTTAGTGGAGAGCAGAGCTCATTAGGCATTAGTTTTGTGTGTTGATAACATGATTTTTTATGCATGTGTAATGTTGTTTGTTAGTGGAGAGCAGAGCTCATTAGGCATTGGTTTTGTGTGCTGATAACATGATTTTTTATGCATGTGTAATGTTGTTTGTTAGTAGAGAGCAGAGCTCATTAGGCATTGGTTTTGTGTGCTGATAAGATGATTCTGCATGCATGTGTAATGTTGTTTGTTAGTGGAGAGCAGAGCTCATTAGGCATTGGTTTTGTGTGCTGATAACATGATTCTGCATGCATGTGTAATGTTGTTTGTTAGTGGAGAGCAGAGCTCATTAGGCATTGGTTTTATGTACTGATAACATGATTTGGTGTTCATAACTCTCAATATCATATACAATGCGTAGCATATATATTTATCTATACCGGGAATGGTATTGTATGTAACAGGCCGTTTCTAAATTTGGGAAATGTCTAGTTTACAGGGGAGACTCTGCCAAAATTATGGCAGGGTCCCTTTGTTAGGGAACTTAAAAAATAAAACTCAACTTTAAAAATGTAGGGTTTAGTCGTGTGTGTACCCATTAGATTCTCGTTCAAGTTTCAAAACAACCGGTTGATGTACCGTGTTGTGTTGGATCTTGAATTGTTCCGGTTGGACAGTTTGGTATGAATTTGTAACCAGTAGGGCGTAACCCATCAATGTTGTATGTGGTCTATCTTGAGACGTTGAATGTTCATTTGAAATTTCGGTTATGGTGTTTCGTATTGTCCCCAGGGTGCATGACTGCGTGCGGTGTTTCATACCGTACGTATCTCTGTGTACTCGGGGACCAATGCGAAATGCTGCCGAAATTTTAAATGAACATCAACGACACAAGATAGACCATATACAACATCGATGGGTTACGGATGGTTGCATATTCATCCCGAATGGGATAGGGCCCCACCAATTTGCAACATTAAAGAGATAGAGAGTGATTCACAACCGATAGTCAAATAAAATTTTAAAAATGTAAAGTAACAGAAATCGTTCTTGTTAGATATTGTAAATGGAGGTACTAGAAAATCAGTGATGGATGTACAACCGACTAGATCGCAGTCGACGAGTGACTGAGGAGTTTATGATGGGGCTATTGGAGTTCATTTTATTTGCTACGGCAAACACGCCTGGATTTGAAGCGACTCAGAAGATTCGTTGTCCGTGCTCAAGGTGCAAATGCATGAGTTTTGAATACGCTGATGATGTCATGTGCCACCTAATTGAGAAAGGGTTCATGGAAACATACCACTGCTGGTACAACCATGGTGAGCAGTTACCGCCTAGACCATCAGACGTAACCGTTCAACAGTCTTACTACGAGGTTGGAGGAAACAGGGATACGTACAATAACATAGAACAAATGGTGATGGATCATGTTGGACCCTCTACTGGGCGTATGCTAGAACATGATGACCAAGCAGGTAATGGAGACTCTGACAATGTAGAGGAGGATCCTAATCCGGAGGTGAAGAGATTTTATGATTTGTTAGCGGCGGCTCAGACTCCATTATGGGACAGGTGCAACAGTCACACTGAGTTATCCGCCTCCCTAGCTACTTTAAGCCTAAAGGCAGATTATAATCTTTCTGGAGGTTGTTTTAATAGGATGGTCAATCTGATGGGTTCCACCATGCCTAGTAATCATCGAATGCTAACAAACCTGTACCATGCTAAGAAACAAGTGGCAAACTTGGGGTTGGGTTGTGTGAAGATAGAGTGTTGTGTTGGTGGATGTATGCTGTTCAGAAATGAATTTGCAAATAAGAGTGTCACAAAATGTCTACATTGTAATAAGGAACGCTTCAAAACCGTTAAAAGGAGAGGGAAGGTAACCCGGACGGCCAGGAAGAAAATGTGGTACTTTCCTATAACACCGCGTCTTCAACGCCTGTATGCCTCATTGTCCACGGCAAAACACATGCGTTGGCATGCTCTGAACCGAACATAAGAGGGGTTTCTTTGCCATCCTTCTGACGGGAAAGCATGGAAGTGTTTAGATGAGCTATATCCGGACTTTTCTGGCGAGCCACGCAATGTAAGACTTGGCTTATGTACTGATGGGTTTAACCCGTTCGGTCAATACGGAAGAGCTTACTCTTGTTGGCCAGTCATACTGACCCCATACAATCTGCCTCCTGATATGTGTATGAAGAGGGAGGTCATGTTTCTATCTATACTGGTTCCAGGACCCAAAAATCCAAAGGCGAACATAGACGTGTTTTTGCAACCGTTGGTTAAAGAGTTATCACAATTGTGGGATGTCAGGGTAATGACATACGATGCGTCGTTGAAGAACAATTTCATGATGCGTGCTATTTTGATGTAGACTATTAACGACTTCACGGCCTATGGTATGCTTTCTGGATGGTCAACGTCTGGGAAGCTTGCTTGCCCTGTATGCATGGAACATACCGGGGGGGAATCACTCCCTGTTAGTGGCAAGATAAGTTTCTTTGACTGTCATAGAAAGTTTCTACCATTGGATCACCCTTTTAGAAGAAACAAAACCGCTTTTAAGAAGAACAAGGTTGTTAATGAACCTTTACCTCGTAGGTTATCCGGTGCACGGGTTTGGCAGAGGGTCGAAGAGTATCCCTACATCCGGGACAAGAGTGTTAAGGAGTTTGCGGGTTATGGTAAGAAACACCACTGGGTGAAGTAGAGCATCTTGTGGGATTTGCCATATTGGAAAGACTTGTTGCTAAGACACAACATTGATGTCATGCACACTGAACGTAATGCTTTCATGAATATTTTTGACACTGCTATGGACATCAAAGGGAGAACAAAGGACAACGAGAAGAGTCGTCTAGACCTTCCGATTTGGTGTTCTAGGAAGGAGTTGGAATTGAGGGATGCGGGACGTGGAAGAATGTTTAAACCTCATGCAAAATATGTTTTAACTAGACCGCAACAGATTACTGTGTGTATTTGGATGAATGGGTTGACCCTGCCTGATGGATTCGCTTCTAACTTGAGTAGATGTGTCGATGTGAAAGAGGGCAGGGTGTTTGGCATGAAAAGTCATGATTGCCATGTCTTTATGCAACAACTACTCCCGTATGCGTTTCATGCCTTACCGAAGCCTATTTGGAAACCGTTGGTTGAGTTGAGTCACTTCTTTAAAGAGTTGACGGCAACTTCGTTGACTATGGAGAAACTTGTGAAGATGGAAGAAACCATCCCGGTATTGATTTGTAAGTCAGAGCAGATTTTCCCACCAAGTTTTTTTGACTCGATGGAGCATTTGCCTATCCATCTACCGTACGAGGCCTTGGTTGGTGGCCCCGTGCAGTATCGTTGGATGTATCCATTCGAAAGGTGAACGCCAGAACTCTTTAATTTCGTTGCAAACATTTCTTATAATAGTTTTTTCTAACTTAACATTTGTTTATGATTTGAAGATTCTTACGCTCTTTAAAAGACAAAGTGTCAAACAAAGCCTGCATTGAAGCATCAATTTGTGAGGCATACTTAGTCGAAGAAATGACAACCTTTGCTTCTTTCTATTTTCCGACGGAGATAGAAACTAGAATGAGTAGAATTCCCCGCAATCTTGGGGTAGCCACCCGCACAAGGTTTGATGAACAAATATCGATTTTCAACTATCCTGGTCATCCGGGGGGCAAGCTCACAAAATGTTACATTGATGAGAAAGATCGAAAGGCGGCTCACTTGTATATTCTTCTAAATTGCCCAGAAGTGGAACCCTTTCTTGAGTAAGTCATAAAAGTTATATGTTACATTCTAAACATAGCTTTTATAGTATCTAAATTTGTTTCCTTTAAATAGCTTATATATAGATATGCTAAAACTTGAGCAAAATGATTTAACTGATGACCAAATTCATAGTGAGGTGTCATCCAAGTTCGTTGGTTGATTCGCGCAACACGTAAGACCCGTATACCGAGTGTTTTTTATCTGTGCTTCTAACTCCCGGTATCTAACGATGACCTATTTGTTATGTTGTACATAGATACAAGACCCTAACAACCATATTGAAGATTCTTTACTCCAAGCCCTTTCTTGGGGGCCGGTGAAAACTGTTAAAAAATGGCCTATTTACTACGTAAATGGCTACAAGTTTAATATTCTTCAATGGAGTGAAGGGATGAGTACCCATAACTACGAGATTTATGTTAGAGGCACCGCCGGACAGTTGGAAGAAGACTTTTATGGAGTGTTGACGGAGATTGTTGAAGTTTCATTCTCTGGACGACTAAGAAGAGATATTGTTCTATTCAAATGTGATTGGTTCGATAACACAATCGGTGTTGGAACAAAGGTTAACAACAACTACGGCTTAGTTGAGGTCAAGAAGAATGGTAAATATAAACGGTTTGATCCCTTCATTTTTGCCCAACAAGCTGAGCAGGTTTATTACACCGACTTCCCGGGAGGACATCGAGACTGGTATGCAGTAATCAAGGCCAAGGCCCGAAGTCAGATCATTGACAATGTCTCCGAGGAGGTCAATGACGCTTATCAGCTTGCACCACACGAGCTCAACGATGCCAATTTGTTGTTCAACATTGATCCAGTCATAATGGATGAGACACTCGCCACTACGGGGGGTGAACACATTGACAAAGACCTTGTCTCTCGATCAAAACGGTCTAGGGCTGATTTGGATACTGATGAAGTTGTTCAAACAGATAACCACAGTGACACTAAAACTGAAGGGGAATTTGAAACTGAAATCGACACATAGTATGTAGTTGTTAAATATATATACATAGGTTTATATATATCCTGAGACTAACCTTTCTTTTCATGATTTTATCTATAGATGACGGGACATCGACTGCCCTTCAGTAGGGTGGTGGGTCCAGGACCCCGGCATCCCATCTGGGGACTCCCACCCCAGAGCAGGGAACCACTCCATCACTACTACAGCAGACCACTCTATCACCACCACAGCGGACCACTCCATCACCACTACAGCAGACCACTCCATCACCACCACAACTGACCACCCCATCACCCCCACAGCTGACCACCCTAGAGCAGACTCCTGGAGTTGGTGGCTTGGAGGATCATGGCCATCAGGCCACCCCACCTCCGGCATCCCCTCTACCCATGTTGGTACCCGTGCCGGCCGGAGATGAGTAAGTGACTAAAACTCAAATACTTTTATGTTATTTGTATGGTACTTTATATTAAACTTTAGTGGAAAGACTTGTTCGTTTATTGTATGTTACTTTAATTAGTACTTGTATAGATTGAATTGTACTAGGAACTCTTCTGTTTGTAACAGGGTAACTATTTAAACTTGGAAATGTTACATTTACAGGGGAGACTCTGTCGGAATTTTGGGAGTCTCCCTAGATTGTGTGTTGTTTTACTCCTGATATAATTGTTGTCTTTACAGCTTTGTTGATAGTAGTCGCACCACCAAAACGATTACTAAGGTTTTAAAGGCCCAGTGGGATGGTCCATATATATCTGGGACAGATGCTGGGAAGGTTGTCCAAGATAGGTGGTTTGACACCTTCTCGGTAAGTTACCACATCAATTTGTTGTGATTTGATTTGTAAAATAGACCTTTTATTAATTTTGATTTCTCATTTCATTTTACAACGTGATTATCAGTGGGCAGAGGGTATGATTGATGAGATTAGGAAGGTCTTTGCCACAAAGACCTCCAAAATCATCAAGAGTACCCTTTGGAAGGTGAGGGACAAGGGTGAGCACCCTTGTTGGATCCCCGAGGACCATTGGGACGGGATGGTCCAGAAGTGGGGCGGTGTCCCATTCCAGCAGGCGAGTGCTCGGAACAGGGCAAACAGAGCCGCTGATGCTGCAGCCTCAGTTTACACTGGGGGTAGCATTTCAACCCTCGAGCACAAGAAAAGATTTGTAAGTATATTTATGTTAAACATTTCTACTATGATTCGTCTGACATGTTTACAAATAATAATCTCAATGTTTTTTGTCCACCACAGGAGCTGAGGGAGCACCGGGAGCCTTCTTTGTTTGAGGTCATGCAAATGACCAAGAAGAACAAAGCCGGTGCATGGGTAAACCAGAAGACTATAGATCTAGCGGTATTTACTTTTAACTCACACATGCTTATAATTTACAAATTAGCTTACTAATCCTTTCAGTGTTTTTTAATTTACAGGAGGTGTATCAGGCCAGGAAGGCCGAGAAGGAGGCGGACCTGGTGGCTTCGACTCCTGAAGGGGAGGTTCCTCTCACCCTGTCTTGTTCCGACGACAACGCCATCTATATGGAGGTTGTTGGCGGTGTGAACAAGAAAAGGAGGGTCTTTGGATTGGGTGGCGTCGGCAAGCAGCTGGCGAAAAAGGGGAAGACCCCTTCCTCTTCCTCTTCGTCTAGTCTTCCAACTGAGGTTGTTCAGGTAATTCAAAACCTGAACGACGAGCTACAGGAGGAGCGACGTCAGAGGCAGCTTTTGGAGGAGCGGGCCGAGGCGGACCGACAGCGGGCCGAGGAGCAACACACCGAGACTCGTCGGTAACTTGCTCAGCAGCAGGAGCTACTGATGCAGTTGATAGCGAAACTACCTCCCCCCATTTCCCAAGCGCCCCCACCACCACCACAGGATCCCCCACCACCATGATTGTATTTTTATTATGTATACACATTGTATATTTCATTTACAGTTTTTATATTATATTCCATTCAGTATTTATTTTGTCATTCTTCATTTATTATGTCAATATTTATTGGTAATTAAATTCAAAGAAAAACGCCTTATTTTGATTATCATTAATAATTCAACCTATTTGATAAATAAATTTAATCAATTATTTTGTTTTTAATAATAATTTAATATTTTAAAAAAATTATTCAAATTTAATTATAAAATTTTATCACCCAATACAAAATATTAATCAACATTTTTAAAGTTAAATTAACAAAATCTATAAATATTTAAACAATTTTTAAAAAAATAAAAAATCCCATTAGCCACGGAATAAGATGGTCGCTAAATAATACTCATAGCGACGACAAAAGTGGTCGCTGTATGCCTACTAATAGCGACGGCAAAAGTGGTCGCTGTATGCTTACTAATAGCGACGGCAAAAGTGGTCGTTGTATGGCTACCATAGTGACGGGCATAGGTGGTCGCTGTATGCCTACTAATAGCGACGACAGAAGTGGTCGCTGTATGGCTACCCATAGCGACGGGAATAGGTGGTTGTTGTATGGCTACCCATAGCGACGGGCATAGGTGGTCGCTGTATGGCTACCCATAGCGACAGGCATAACTGGTTGCTGTATGGCTACCAGTAGCGACGGGATCTTCGTCGTCGCTGAACGTGGACAGTTAGCGATGGCTGAAGTAAGTGAAGCAGAGACTATGTTAGCGACGGTGTTATGCCGTCGGTACGTTAGCGACGGCTTTTCCGTGGTCGCTGATCTATCTTCGACGAAGGTTTTAGCGACGGTCGTGTGGCCGTCAGAAATACCGTCGCTAGTCCTCTTAGCGACGGCCTTGGCATGGATTAGCGACCAATTTTTTCCGTCGCTAACAGGTGTTTTTTTAGTTGTGAATTTAAACGTGGCTTATGATGAAGAGCATACTTGGCAAAAAAATAATATTGCCTAAATTTAGAAAAACAACTTATATTAAGTAGGAGTTTCATTCTGATGTCCCGCTAATATTAATTAATTAAAAATCACTCTAGATAAGATTTTTAACGTGAGTATTAGTAGATGTGTCAAAATAGGTTTATATTGCTTGTCGTGTCGAGCTAGACCACAAAATGATCCAACTTTAACAACAAAATGAGAACCTAAATTAACTCGTGCCTAATTAGCCTGCCTAGACAATAAATTTCAAAATAATCTTACAAATTAACTCATACCTATTATGCTGACCGACAAAATAAGTGGACTTGTCTATCTTCCTTTTTCTTTTAGTAAGAGATGAAGCTCTACCTTGTTATATTCCCAAGTATTTATAGTCGACAGGTTCATATTGTGGTTTATCTTATTCTACATGTACCTAACATATGTTTATTGTTTAATATTAAAATCCATTTAGGTGTTTTTATTCAAACCTCCAATAAGTCTAAATTTTCAGTGAAAAGACTCGGAAAACATAAAAAAGAATCATTATTGTTCAACAACAACTTGATAAAACAATGTTAGAATACACTACTAGAAACTATAATTTTAGCTACGACAATTAGCGATCGAAACCAGGCCATCATTAATAGCGATGTATACAATGATGACACACATGTTAGCGACTAGAAACTTCTCCCCAAGGTCATCTGCGATGTGTCGTCGCTAATTTTCATTACTATCACATCAACGTCATCGTCGCTACAATGCCCATGCATTTATTAAAAATAATTTTTCATAAACAAATTGAAACAACTATTGTCATGGTTAGTTGTCGCTATAATTATATTGTGAAAGTGAAAGGGCTCTTGTAGCTAAGTTTGTCACTATGCTTGTTGAACTATTGAAAAAAAGGAAATTTATTGATCAGCGACAGGCTTCCCTTGCCGTCGCTACAAACTATGACAAGGTCATCATTGCGCCCGTTGCTACAATTAGGTTAGGAAAGTAAAAAGGCTCTCATGGCTAAGCCCGTCGCTACGCTTGACATGCTAGTGAAAGAAATAGAGGAAAGTTTATTGATCGGTGATAGACTTCCCTTACCATCGCTATAAACTATGACAAGATTGTTATTACACGTGTCGCTACAATTGTGTTGGGAAAGTGAAAGAGATCCTATAGCTAAGCCTGTTACTATGCTTGGTGGGCTAGTGAAAAAATAAAACAGAGGGAAATGTATTGATCAATGACAAATTTGCCATGTCGTCGCTACAAACTACCATTAGGTCGTTGTTGCAATCATCACTACAATAGTGTTGGGAAAGTGAAAGGGCTCCCGTAGCTAAGCCCGTCACTATACTTGGCGGACTAGTGAAAAAAAAACAAAGGGAAATTTATTAATCAGCGACGGTCCATCGTGTCGTCCCTAATAACCCCCCCAAATTATGTCAGTGGGCTTGTCACTAAAGTTGGACCACGAAAGGTAAAGGATTTCCGTAGCTACGCCCTAATTGATTAATATTTAGCGACAAGATTTAGAATCTATTGATATGGTTGAACATGTGGACAACCTAAATTGGTTCTTTTGCCATGTGTCAAGCTTTTTTATTACATAGTTACGATTGTGGCGATGTAAAAGGCCCTATCACTAAACCTAATAACTTAATCAGGACTTTCCCATCTTCCCCCTCAATTTTTCATTTCCCTCATCTTCCCCCTAAACCAAAAAACCTTACCCACTTACCCTCACCGTCTCTTCCGATGACGACTGGTGATGAGGGCTTCCCTATCCGGCAACTGCGGCTCTTCCCTCTGATCAGTTCTCATTTCCCTTGTCTTCCCCAATCAATGACAAAGGCTAACGCACCTACTCCCATTGCCTTTGCCTCTTCCGACAAGTGTCGGCAAAGGCTTTCCATTGCGGTAATTGTGTCCCTTCTCCGGTAAGTCTCTCTTTACGGTGTCTCTTTGTCTTTCTCAGTCTCACTCCTTATCTGTTCTTCTTCTTCATCTGTAGACCATGCCTAAAAAGAGAAATTATTCATAATTTTATATTGGCCTTATATGCATGTGATTATTGTTAGTTCCCTAGAAAAACACAATAACTTTAATTTAGTTGAGAACTAGAAAACCATAACAGACATAACATGAATTCTGTAACATTTTATAATTACCAGAGAATATACATGTGCATTATCCTAATATATAATTAATTTTTTATATGTTAAGATCTTATCTTTTCTTAATACTCTTCATTCTATAGCATTTTTTATTTAATAAAATAAAAATTATTATTATTTATTATTATAATAATATGTATTTGTAGCAAAATTATTAGCATTATTAATTGTTATTCTATATATCCTTGTAGATGAACAATGTCTCTTCCACTTCAAAAGGTTACTTTTTGTAGCTATTTACTTTCATATGCTTCTTATGTTTCAAGGATGGTTTTGTTTTCAAGTACTAGTGTGTATTCAAACCCTAAATATATTTATATTTTTGTCTTTTTTCCATTTTTTTTTCTTTGAGTCATCTCATATGTTTACTCCTCATATTTGAATTGGTTTTATTTAGGGGTTATGAATGGTGGTTCTTCAAAATCTGATTTTCAACTATTGTCTTTTGTTATGCTAGAACTAACTGTTTTGATAGTAAAATTTACTTTTTTTAATTTTGTTTCTCAATAATTAGGGTCCTTTGGATTGAGGGTTTAATATATAACAGGGTTAACATTTGTATATAAATTTAAAATACTATAGTCTATAGGAGCTTGATTTGCTTGAACCTCAACAAACTTCATCTGAATTTCATTGAACGAATTTTGTTCCTTTTGATACCCTATGGTTGTTCTATTTCTCTAATGTATATATATGAACATATATATGAATGTTGAATACAAAGTAGTAGTAACCAACAATAGTTAGTCTTTTTTGCAAATCAACTTTGTGGTTTAATATCATTTCAGTTGTTATTATAAAAGTTATTAATATTTTTGTAATTTTTTCTTTTCATTTTTATCCTATTTTAAAATAACTAAAAAATATGATGAAAAAGAAAATTACAAGAGATAGTCAACTTTTTAAAATTGAGAACTGTTTTTAATTTTTAGTTCATTTGCATTTAGAGTTAGATGATGTTTTTATTTATCAGGCGTTAATTACTTACAAGGTGTTGATTATTGTGAAGCAATATTGGGTTACAAATGGAAATAACACCCCCAACACAGTAATTACCAAAATGAAATGTAGTTGAAATGCTGATATAAATAGTGTTGGTGACGTCACTAATATTCATAACACGAGATACATCAATCATCACTAACCTAGAACAATAGCAACGACCTCGACAATGGGTGTAGGGACACTAGTAGTAGTGATGGGCTGTTAGAGTCGTCGCTAACCCATTAATTTAATGACGGTCCACCGATGACCTAAGCAAGGACAAGGCTACATTTTGCTACTGATTTAGGGTTTGTTTGGTTACCCGTTAGGGTAACCTAGTTGAGAAAACTGAGGTTTTGTGAACGGAGTTGTGTTTGGATGTTAAAAAGTTAGGTTAGGTAAAAGTGGGTTGAGAAGTAGTGATTGTGTTTGGTTAGAGAAAAAGTTGGGTTGGGTAAATGGTGGTTTGATAGGAAATTACCAAAAAGGGTATTAGTAAAAAATATATTGAATATGTAAATATATTTATAATATAAATATATCTTAAATCAAAATACGTATATATATAGATAATATTATGTATAATTGGATTATTTTTTTAACAACATAGAATTTTTTTTGAACAATACAGATTATTTTTTAAACAAATGAAGTAATTTTCTTAACAAAATTGATTTTTTTTACTGATTAGATGATATTATAACTAATTAAGGCATTTTCTTAACAAAATATATTATTGTTATTCAAATTAGATGATATTATGTATAATTAGAATGTACTTTTTAACAAATTAGATTATTTCTTTTAACAAGTTACGCTATTTTTTTTAACAAAATAGATTATTTGACGCTTATACATATATTTATGTACTTTCTTTAACAAATTAGATAATTTTATATATAATATGGAAATGTATTTCAATATTTTTAATGTACACATTACAAAAATATTAACTATAGATTTATACAACTCTAGCCGCTACAATTTGATCTCTAATGAAATCACGAACAACATTCATGGTCGGCGATGAAGTTATGTAAACTTCATCCTCAACTAGAAGAGGTGTCCGATGTTGCGCTCCCATAGAGTTGTTGTCATATGCATTTTCGTTGTTAAACTCAGTGTTTGGAAGGTTGCATCTCCAAATAAAGTTATGGATTCCCATTGTCGCACAAACCAAGTAAACTTGGGTCTCATAACTGTAGGCGGGCATATGTCGAAGCACGACAAATCTGTTCTTCCAAACACCGAAGGTTCGTTCGATTGTGCTCTGTAGACTTGAATGCAAATAGTTGAAGACTTCATTGTTGTTTTGAAAATCTCGTGCCCGTCTAAAGTCTGGAAGATGGTATCTTTCACATCGGTAAGGACCTAAATATCCCATCGGCGTC
The DNA here is from genome assembly GCA_037962975.1 of Clitoria ternatea. NCBI lineage: Eukaryota > Viridiplantae > Streptophyta > Magnoliopsida > Fabales > Fabaceae > Clitoria > Clitoria ternatea. Next base: position 282,020,973 of record CM075671.1, on the reverse strand, counting down.
GGATAGCCATTATCCACCAAATAGTATTTACCTGTTACATTAAAGAAAGTACTTCATCAACATATTATTTACCAAGACCAATAGAATTAAATGTACACATGTAGAGACAACATAACCATACCTAGGGGCGGATGTAGGAATCCATAATGCGCATTGGTCACTGCGTCGTTAAACACCCGGGCGTCATGGGTGGATCCCTCCCATCCCAGGAGTGAAAAAATAAAGCACATGTCCATATCACAAGCGGCCATCACATTTTGTGATGTGTAAACTTTCCTGCCAATGAACCGTGTAGAATCCCTAGATGGTACGACGCACGGTATATGAGTGTCGTCACTGGCTCCAATATAATCTTTAAAGAAAGGCCAATATCTCCTACTATCATATATTTTTGGGGAGACATTCGTAAAAGTTGGATCCACAGGCTGGACCATTTCCATTGACAATGAGACGTACGCCTCTAATACACGGTGAAATTGTCGGCTAACTGTTTCACCGGAATACTGAAAATTTTTTTGTATGACCTTGTTCCCTACACCATGTCCGAACGTGTGCAAAAACATTGCCACCATTTCATGTACTCCCATGCGAGACAAAGGAGTCAGTCTATGGTCAACTAATTTGTGGCACAATCCTAAAAAGACATGTTTACTCATTCTAAACATTTCATGACATTTTGTATCGTTGCTATTAAGTATCTCTTGGACCCATTCATGTCCCCCAAGTGAACTAGTTCTACATGCTTCCTTGCATACATGGTTGATGGCTCATTCCTCAATTACCCTTGTTGCCGCCCCCATCACAATAATTTATAAATCAGTGGGGTTAGTTTGTGTTGAGGAACCCAGACCGTGAGTGGATGTCATGTTTGATATCTATAAATGTTGAAATATGTTAATCATTATCATCTTTATAAAACATGGTTGCAAGAAACACCTAATTATGATTTACCATATAGTTAAACATGAAAGTAACACACAACATGTTTAATATTGACCGAGCCATAAAATACAACATAGTTAAAGACACAAAATCATAAACATAACATTTGTTAGCAAACCTAAATCCTAGCCCCCTAATTGTGCAATTTTGAGATGAAGAAACGCTAGTTGTTTATCTTGGTCATCAATCAGGTTGAACCATTTTCGCTTGGCGTCATTTTGAAGTATGTGTATACATTTTACTTTAAACACCTTATCCTGTTGACATTCAGGAATCTGTTTTAGTATTCAAAGTGTGGTTGTAATGGAAAGCGTCTCGTCATCTGCACCTTTTCCCACCACCGTAAAATTATGAGAAATTACCGCTCGTGCCATATTATCCATTGACTCACTAATTATTGTGACACTATCCCTTTGACTTTTCTTCTTACTGCATTTCCCACCAACCCTTCGCCTTTTCTCCTCCACTCTTGGTTGTCACTGTATGTTATGATGACATGTTCAAGTCGATGTCACTAAACCCTAAACCCCTTGTGTCCCCTCCAGTAGGCTGGTCTCGCCCAAAACTTGAATCCTCACTATCACTAGAACCCGCACCCAAAGGTTGCTCATCCAACTGTGGCTGACTCTCAGAAAGATTAAGGATGTATTCATTTCCATGGTTGAAGGTTGGTAAAACCCTGCATGATGGAGCCTATGCAAATTCATCGGTTTCCACATTATCCTTAAACAAATATGTCAGCTCATGTGCATGTGGTAAACCCTCGTAGCGGTACTTTAGATAGGCGGGGTTTTCCTATGCAAATATAACACAAGTTAAAAAACCTTAAATCCTAAATGTTAGATTAAATGAAATTCTAAAGTCAATCATGAAGTTCATACCCTCGGCTTCGTTGCCCACCACTCATCATCTGCTCTGAATGTATGTCGTTCATATTCCCAACCCAAACCAGTTGTATTCCAGAACAAGTTATACCATGGGACCCACTCTTTCCTCAGGTTATCCCATTTGTTTTTAAATTGCTCTTTCAAGTAAGACCGACCTGTCTTGCCATTGAAATATGATTCTAATCCTTCCCATCCAACCTTTATAAGGAATGTTCCCTTACGTTGTCCATGTTTAATTTGCTCAATTGCACCCTCAACAAAAATTTTAAGCGTATATCTATCCTAGCTCGCTTTTGAAGAATGCATGAGTGTTTTCCCCTTGTCCATTTTGAGTCTAATAAAGATTATACAACAGTAATTTTATTACACCCTAATAACTCCAAACAAAACAATAGAAAAAATTATTAATACTAATGTTTAAATTAATTAATTACTATCCTACCCAAACCATAAACCCTAAATATTTTTGTAAAATGTGATTTTTTTCTACAAACATTCAAAATGTGATTATTGTTTTTCTGCGTAAACAATTCATTGATATCCCTCATTAACTAAAAAATAAATATATTTCAACCCTAAATAATAATTATATTTTTTATATTTCAACAAATACAATACTTATTTCTAAAACCTTCAAAATTGTATTGACTTTTCATAATTTTTTATTCCTTTACTAAAAAGTATTTCATCTATGAAAAATGTAATTTTTTTAAATCCATTACAAAAGTAATGTAATTAGTTTTTATTCCATTACTAATAACATTGCTATTATTTCTTTATCCCTTATTCGAAACAGATCAAATTCCCTAAATCTAAAAACGGATCACTTACGCATCATAAACGTATAACTGGTTAAACAGGTAAATCTAAACGAATAAATCTATCCCAATCAACCTAAATGGATAAATGTAAACTGATAAATGTAAACGGATAAATCTAAACGCATAACTGACTAAACGGATAACTCTAAATGGATAACTCAAATCGAATAACTCTAAACGGATAACTCACAATTTAAAACGGGTAACTTAATAAAAAAATTTCAAATACAACTATACATAAATTACATAATCACATTTTTTTTATTTTTTACACAAAAAAACACATCATAAACAAATAAATACATTTAAATATATGCCAAGAAAAGAATAGGGTCAAATAAATCCATACATGCCAAAATCATACAATTTTTAGTTTTTTACATAAATATTTCAGTTTTTACAATAGGTTATGGTGCCCACTAACTTTCAGTCTACTGATGCACCTCAATCACCACCATTCACATCACCATGCTATACACCATCCTCTGCACCCCCATCCCTGCACCCTCATCACAACCATCCATCCCTCACCACTACCCACCCGATTCCATCAACCCTCACCCACCCAGAACTATCCTGACCCGCCCACACCCACCACCAGATTCCATCAACCCTCACCCACCTAGAACCATCCCCACTGACCCACACTCACCATATCCCACCCATAACCAAGACCCACCATCCACCTTCACCCTTCCCATCACCCATGAAACAACCCCAAAACCGAAGCCTAACCCAAACCCATCTCCCACACCTCCCACCCTGTAACAAAGACCCACCACCCACCTCCCACCCTAAAACCAAACCCCAACCTACCCTAAACCAACACCCATAACCCAAGCCTAAACCCACGACCTCACCCTCTCACCCAAGCCATACCCACCCACACTGGTTTCCTAACCACCGCGACACCCAAAGCGTCACCACCCACCCACCCACCCAAATCCCACCACCCATAGACATAGAAACAAAGACCACCTCATAACCTCACCACCGGCACAACCCAACCCTTTACCCCATAGAAACAACAACACCTACCCACCCAAAAGCCAAACCCTACCCACAGAAACAGAAACAGGGACCAAGAGGAAGAAGAAACAGAGAGCCCAATAGCTTCACAGGAAACGACAATGGTTTTCCTACCTACAACAGAAAATCCAACACAATTAAAGACGGAGAAGGTTACTTGCAAAGCCAAGCAACCCACTGTCGAAAGCTTTTCCCTTTCAGCGAAATTGAGAGGCTCAACATTTGAACCCACACCCTTGGCCTCTATTTTTAACCCTAAAACCAGGGCCAACCTTGACATTTCACCATCTTCCGCTGGCAGGAGGGAGTCAGAACCTACCTCTGCCAAAATGGAGCTACACGCACCCCACGATTCCACCAACGGAGGTCCATGGAATGGAACAGAGGATGGTGTGTAACCAAATGCCATGTTGTCCATCTAACGGAAAAATAAACGTAGTTGGGTTAACTTGACGTTGTTAGAGGAGATAATCAAACACACGCTTAACGACAGAATCAAAATTGTATTTAGCGACGACACCAACCATAGGTCTAAAAGTCGTTGCTATACTTGTCACTTTGTTAAGAAATAACCTACGGAGGATGTAACTAGCAACAAGCGCGATTGATTCTTGCTACGACAGAACACATGATGATGTCGTTAATAAAGTTAGTGACGTGAGCTTCAGAGACAACAAGATGGTGCTTGTCGCTAAGCCTAATGGTGACAAAATTAACAAATTTAATGACAACTTTTTCCTGTCATTGATCTATTTTTTTTATATTTAATGGAAGAAAATGATAGTATTGTAAAAAAATTTAAACAAATGAAAAAAACTTAAAGTACCAAACCATAAATTTAAATAAACATTTTTCCAAACAAAAAAAATAATAGACTAAAATTGTATTTTTTTTATCTTTTAACCAAATTTCTTCTTTGACTAAAACTGAATTCTAAGGTTAGGCCATGGAAATTTCCACCGTAAATTAAAGGTGTTCATCATGTGATTTAAGCCGAATAAAATCTTTCAATCGATCTAAAATAATTAAAAATTGATTAAACTAAAAACACATTATGTGTGTGGTTTGGATATGTCTTAGAAAATCGAATTGAGCTTAATTGTTTGATATATTATTCTTATATTTATATTAGCTTACTAAATTACATACGTAAAGCTTAAAATGAGACTAAAAAGACTTTAAGTACTGATTATGATTATGTTGAAATTTTTTACCGTAGTGATTATGTTTTTTAAATAACTTTTCTTGATTTTATTAGACTGAAATTATATGTCTTATACTTAACTTTACCAAAAATATAATTAATATAAAATTGAACAAATTGATCTAATTCAAGTCATATTTGTTCAGATTAGATCGGATCAAATACCATCATAAATTCCAATCAAACCAAATAGAACCATAACTTAATTATGTGATTGGTTCAGATATAATATTTTGTCTAAAAATTGAACTGATCTAGACCGCGAACACCCTTACTACAAATGTGTGTGATTTTAAAACAAACATAGTCATGAAGCTTAAAGCTTGTGCTTGTTTATGGTTTCATGTAATCCCCGTCATTTTGTTTAGTTTACTTATACAAGTTTCTGCTAAATTTTATATCAATATATACTTGAATAGTTTTTCTTTTCTTTTCTTTTCAGTAAGGGATTGATTGTAGAATACTTTCCATTCACAAGAATTGTTGATAAAACCCTCAGCCATTTATTTTAAAAATGATGTGCTGAACCATAAAACACACATAAAATGGTTTACATGACTTTTTTTTTTTCTGTGAAGGTTTACATGACTTGAACATAGCCGCAGCTAAGCATTTAGCAATCCATGTATATGTGAACTGTTTTTTTTAGTTGTATGCTATTGCAAATAATAATGGATTCTTCATAGGCTCAGGTTTTAAACTTCTTTTGTTTTATTTTTAAATACAAAAAATATGGATGGTATGTTAAAATAGAAATAGTCTATCAAAGTCCATAGCCCGATGTAGGGTTGACCTTGACAGATAAAAGCAAGAAAAATAAATAGAGTTAAGCCTTTTTATTTCTAATAATATTAATTATATTGTTTTAGTTATTTTAATGATTTAGTAATATTTTCCAACGCATGATCTTTCGATAATATACAACTTACATTTTAGTTTATAATTATTTAGATTGAACAATTATAAACATACTTGGACTGCTTTTTCATTTTTATACAATCATAATAATATACAAAAATACTTATAATTAAATCAAATATATATCCCTCTTTGGATCGTAAGATTAATAAGGAAAAACCATTTTTTTTCATTTTATATAAAATTTTATACACAATAGACCATAGCTTATATTTTAAATATTTGGAATTACATTTCTACGATGTGATACTATCATGTGAGGCAATGATGATCCTCAAAAAAGCATAGTGATATCTGCTTAGTATATCATTTTCTAAATCATTTGATGATAATGAGTTCCTTACGACTCAAATTGAATGAGCATGTATTGCCAAAAAATAAATAAATAATTGAATGAGGATGCTGTACGGTTACACAAGTACATAATAACAAATTTGCAAGCCAACATCATGATGCAAATGAGGACAGACCGGGAGAAATATCTGCAGGTTCTTCCATTCTTTTAAGATTCAATTTTTCTTTTGAAAAAAAATGCCATTTTAATTAATTAAACATACTTACAGTTTGGTTTAAGAAATCTAACATATATAGAAAAAGTACTTAAAGGGATTTTATATAATCATATTACAATCATTTTCTTTTAATCTATTCGATCAGCTGCAGGTTTTATGGACTGTCCAATCATTGCTATAGCTTTTGAAAAATATTTGTGGAACATTTTCGTCCAACGGAAATTACTCAACATCAATGGCATTAATTAAGTTAATTCAAAGTAATGTATAAGTATTGTAAGTTGCTTACAACTTTTTTATTCTAATGTTTTCAGAACATGACCAGTTATTAAATTGGTGGAGACATCATTTTAAGTAAATCATGATTAAATTAAGATCCAATTGTAGTTGAACTGGTAGTATTAAAAAATTGATCCAAACCGATCATCTAACTGGTTCACGGTTCAACCAATTAAACTGACTGTACTGATTCAGTTTTGATAACAATACCAATAACTACTAACTCCATGAAAATAGGTGTTGAGTGAATTTGATTTCTAGTTTGGTATGTTTTTACCATTTGCACATATCCTCTAATTTAAAGATAATTTAATCCACTAAATAAATGAGTATATTAGAAAAACTATATGTATGAGTTTTCTGTTAAACCTAAATTACTTAATTACTTTGAAAGTTTATTTTTGATGAATATATAATTTTGTATGACTAATCTTATAAGACATGTAGAATCTATTTTTCAAACTTCATTTTCACAATTGTTTGCCCTAGGGAAATGTTGGGTGTGAACATATATTTGGGTCCCGGGGCCTAATGTTTGAATGGGTTAACCTACAAAGATGGATAGTGAGTGAAGAAGACTAGTGGTGGGGATATGATGATTGGGTTAGCAAAGTTATATAGATGGCAATGAGGAAACAGTGGCATGGTGGGGACCATACCCTAAAGCCTTATAGATTAGGGCATAAGGTACAAGTATGACCATATATATGGTCACCTTCTCTGAGTATACAAATGACCTAAATATAATGGATTTGTTCTCTTTTTCCTGTTTTGCAGAGACACAATGCTTTGCCTCTAAAGTAAATACAATACCTTTAATTTCTAAATTTTCACTTGGTGATGGAATATTCCCTCTCACCTATTTTTAAGTAATAATGATTTCTATTTTATTTTTTAAAATACCTTTTTTAAAATAATTTATCTTATTTTTGTGATCCTTCATATTTTTAATGTTTTGTTTTTAAGGGCTCTATCTACTATATTTAAAGTGGTATTTTTTTAGCTAGATGTTATTAACAAAAACATCTTACATTCATGTGATATTGAACAATCCTAAAATCGCAACTTAAAATAATAACAACATAAAAAACCCAAATGCAATTTCAATTAAATTTGGGCAACCGTAGAACCTTCTGTGTAGTTAGAATTTATTGTCTCTGCACTCACTGCATGCATAATGATACTCGGTCTGAGACAATTATATATGTTTTTATACATATATGTTTTTATATTTGAAAAACCTTGGGAGGCCACTAAAGATAAAATGATTAGGATAAAAAAAAGTTAATTGGATGGAGGAAGAAAATACATGTAACATTACTCGTTGGCTGCGGTTTTGTTGAATACAAATTGAAATTGTGAAAAAAATTTTAAGTTTGATCAGAATATTTTTTTTTCCAGCGGAAGGAGGATAGCCATTTTCTTTCCTGAAGGACGAACTCAAAGGTTTAATCATTTAGGTTTAGGTATGTGTGGTGTGATTTCTTGCAAATTAACCTATACATGGTTTTTAGTATCCGTTTAGTTATAGTAGTTAAGAAAATAAAATTATAAAAATAAAAAATTAATAATTAATATTATTTTTTACATTGTTTGAAACAATAAAAACTCTATTAAATCAATAATTTTTTATGGGTCAAACTTCAGTTTAACCAACCAAACAACCACGCCATGACGTTACGTGAATGTATTGGCAACCTGTTGAAGGTGTGGCCAAGAGAATGAGAAGCTGAGGGATTGCTTGGTGTTTGTAGGGATCATGAATGGCTGTGAGTTGCTTGCTAGAATTTGGGTTGTTTCAAACGCCATGTTTACTTTACTAGAATTTGGGTTGTTTCAAAATCCATATTAAAAGATATATTTTTCTTTTACAGACTACCCACACAGTATCTCACACAAGTATTTATAAATTCAAATAAAATTTACTGTATAGACTAAATAGTATTTTTTTAACTGGTTTGGATAAATCTGAATGGATGAGAATTTTATAAGTTGGAATTTCCATTTTTTAGTGAACAGAGAGAATTTTCATTGGGTCATTCTATGTTACACAGTTAATTCTCAAGATTATATATTTATTAAGAAAAAATTATCCATTTTGCTCCGCCTTCATTTCAATAGAAATAAAAATAGAGTCTTGAATTCGAAGATAGTGTATGAGACCAAAAAATAAAAATATGTTGTCAAAGACAACGGGCTTCCGAATACTTTAAACTCTACCGTTGCAATATTAATTATTTATTAATAAATGCTAATAGTCATTCATTATAGAACCAATATTTTTTTTTCAAAATTTAACTATTGTGAATATTAATAAAGCTACATGGCCTAACTTGATTAGATACAATGAACCTTCTTAAGGCTTGTATTGAATAGGTTAGTCTGAGTTCACCTAAATTTACATAGGTAAAAATAATGCTTCATGTGTTTAAACCTACTTAATCTATAAGTTAATGGGACGATGTGTAAGAATATAAATTGGTTTTTAAAAAAATATAAAAATGTTAAAAAATACAAGCAAATCAAATTTTAAAAAAGATTATGAATATAAATCATGTATATATTTAAGTAATCTAAATATTAAAATTCAACATTGTGTTGAAAAAAAACCCAATCATATGAAATTCCAAACATTTAAATTTGGTATAGTAGGTAATTAATTTACCAAGAGAAAATAAAAAATCTCAGGCTTATAGGTTAGCCTATTAACTTATAAGTTCAATGGGACAGGCTAAAAGCCCTATTTTCTATATAAACAACTTATTTTTTAACCCTAACCCACTTAAAGACATGGGTTAACAAGCTAGCTCATTTGGCCCTATACACCTACTCTAAATACTAAGAGTGATTAAGAATTGTCCAACATGTTTTCATTTGAAACCAAAACGAAAATCAAGCAAAGCCGGTTAATTTGGGGTTATGGTACCACAAAACAAGTGGATTATTAGCTGGCAGAGAGTTGTTCTAACCTAACATGTGGTCCCCAGTTTAAGTCTAACATAATGTAATTTTGTTAAATCTTGGTAGGGAGAGTTTTACTGCCTACAGTGGTTCTTCCTAGTTCAAATAAGAAAATGATATATCAAACTAAAACAAAAATTAGGTTGCGATATTAAAATTAGACCAACACCAAATTTAAATATGGGTATGCAATATTGGTTATAGGTGAAGGATACAAACCCAACAATAACAATGTTACACATCATATGTGTATACATAAAGTCCCTTATGCTTCATTTGGTTATCGAAAAAAGTATGACAAACAAATATAAAAGAAAAGTATAAGAAAGGAATTATTTTGAAGAGTATAAGAAATTATTTGTTGTTTGGTTGATTCAAAAAGCTAAATAAAAATATCCTTTTGTGAAGGTAACAAAAGTTCATACTAGAAGGGGAATTGAATAATGGGATTAAAAACTTTGATAAATTCTTTTTGCAAAGCCAACTATTTAGACACATGTCTGAGTTTTCTCCAAGACTTAGTTGAAAACAAAAATAATTTAGTAAACATTTCAAACACTAGTTAGAGTTTTCACAAACTTTGAGGTAAAGGATAAAACAAGAATACCAATTCTAAAACAATAAGTAGAGACAACACACAAGAAACTATTAGACTAGTTCACCTCTTAATCAAGGTTACATCCAATCCATGTTCGAGTCAACAAGAGTTTGTATTAGTTGATCATGAAGCTAAGTGCAATTAACACTTACAAGAATTCTAAATATTCTTTCACAACTTAGCCTCTGTAGACTAATAACCCAAGTATTTTTTTCTTAACTTAACATCTATAGGTAGATTACACAAGTATTCTTTCTTGACCGTGCCTTTTCAGGCTTTCATAACTTCATAGAGAAGTAAAGGATTTCTACGTCTTTAGCAAAGAATTTAGGGATATTTGAGCTTACAAAGTTGAACTCATTGTTCATGATATAAAATAAGTAAAGCTCTTAAATTATTTTTATGAGAAAAGAATCAAAGTATTTTACACAACTTGTAAAATGTATACAGAGAAGAAAGGATGATGGTTAAGGCACTTTGCATTCTTGAATGAGCTTCCTTTATATAGACTTCCTTTGAGATAGATGTTGTGAGACAAATAACCTTTTATCCAATGATGACTTGACATCTGCACAAAGCTGTTAGGATGATTTGAAAAGAATACTTAGTCTCAGTTAGTATGTGAACACCTTGGTTGTCTGACTTTCCATTTTAATATATAAGATGAACGTTTCTTTTGCTTAGACAATCTTTTTGAAGTTATTTGATTGGATAGATAGTCTACTTCAAGTTAGGATGATTATGAGTTATTGTGGAAGCATGTGGCTTGTGACTTGTATTTGTTATTTTCATGCAGGGCATTAAGTTGAGTCTGGACGTTTGAGTTTTGTGAACCTTTAGACACCTATTCAAGACTTCATGATCCTATAACTTGTATTTATATGCAAATAAGTCTTATATAGTCTTAAAACAATAGTACATCAAATAATGTAATGTTTTTATCATAATCATAACTTTTGAGGGATCCTAAGAACCTCATGTTCTTCAAAGACTTAACATTTTGATGTTTGGTTTACGGGACAAAGAATGAGAAAAATGTATGGAAAATTACTAAATACTTTAATGCACATAAATATTTGTCCCTTGGTTAGAAAAACAAGAAAGCAAGAGCACATTAGTCATCGGTATATAAAGACAAAAGGTGAGAAAATTTTTCACACTTTCTTGTGAGAAAATTTTAACCCATAAGACCCATCATTGGTTATTTTCCACACATATAAATAAAATTTATCAAACCATAAAAAAGTTGTCATGTACCTTTTCCACCAAATTTTCTTTCTCACACCTTCTCATCAACCAAACACAAGCTAAAAAACTGCTAATGAGGCCCAATATGATGTCTAACCTAAAATTGATAAGAAACTCCTTTTTTACTTCATACATTTCATTTAAGTAGTGTAGTTCTTAACTTTCTTCACCCATCAATTTCTTTTCCTCTTTAGCTCTACTAGGTTTTCTTTCCTTTAAGCAAGGGTTTTGTTTATTTTCTTATATCATGTTGTCTCTATCAAGAGTTATTATGACTTTTCTTTCATATTCCTTGTCTTTAATATTTATTGTTTGTTATTCTTTAGTGATCTCTTTTGTTTGTCTTTACTTTCTTGTTGTTCTTATACTTCATTAGTTAGCCCTTTTATCACAATCAATTAATTACTATCCATTTGTATTTATCAATGTAATGAAAAATGATGTAAGGTTTGTTCAGTTCAAATGATGATTCTGAAAGATGTGGTTTCTTTTGTTATATATAATAAGTCAAGATGATTTCAAAGGTTTGTTAGGGGTCTATGAAGGAACCAAGGTACATTTCTATCTTCATTTTATTAAGATCTTTGTTAGCTTGGGTTCTATTAGTTCTATATGCCAAGTTTAAATTTCTAGAACCCTAATAGTATAAGTTTTGATGGTATACTTTACTCCTAAACTTAATTTAAGATCTCTAATTCTGAAGTGATTTAACAATTTCATTTAAGTGAGAATAAAAGTAACAAAAAAACTAAAAGATCTTTGGGTTGGCTTAAACAAATAATGTTTCTTCAAAGAATATGAACTCCGAGTGTTTCTTAAGGAGAAAAATCATTAAAACCAGAATCAAGAAGTTAGTGCAAAATCTACAAGAAATCCTAATTCTGAAATATAACCTAGTGACCTAAAAATAAGGCACCGTAAAGTTCTTAACTGATCATAGGACTTACCAACATGTCAAAGATATTAGAACGAGTATCTTAAAATAACAAGTCAAATATGAAGATCTAACCAACTTTTTTGAATAATTGAGGACAAAAAACCTAATCTCATGAAGAATCATCTAAACCAAATTTGATGATTGACTCTACTTAAAAATATCATCATAAAAGCTAGATGATAGAGATTTAGCACTAAGTTCTAAGATCAAATCATAAAAAACCTTAAATTTAGGTTTAGTCTTTTTTACTGAATCTAAATTATCAAACCAAGTCAGAATCATTTGAATCTTTCTAGAATAGATCAGTATGTGATTTGTTCTTTTAATTTGAGGAAGAAGACCATAAGGTTCCTGAATTTGAAGTCTTTATAACCATATTAGGATTCCTGAATCTAAAGTCTTTAAAACTAGAATATTTCCTAAATCTGAACCCTTTAGAAGTAGATTAGAGTTTTCACATATAAACCTTCAAAACCAAATTAGGGTTCTTTCACCAAATATTCAAGTCATCAATCCTTCCTTTTTGACAAAGTGAAAGGACAACATCCTTCTAGTATTTAAAGGTTGAAGAGCTAAATAATAATGAAGGAAAAAAAGCCAAGTGAGATTTACACACAAGCTAAAGCAAAAAAGTTTACAATTTGTTTTTCTCACAAATTTCTAGGGTTTCATCTTGTATTTATCTAATTTTCTATCTAAGGAACTTGTTAGACACTCTCTTTGTAAAAGTCTAACTCTTACTAGTGAAAAAGACTTAATTGTGTGAGATTAAAGCTTTTATTTTTAGCATTATGTTTTTAGCACTCTATTTTCGAGCTTCATCTGAAATCCTCATGTGTTCAAGGGTTCCTTTGCTAATCATGTGAATTAGTTTATGAGTGTGTGTGGAACTTGTCGTGTGCATAGCTGTGTTTGAAATTGGAGAGACATGGTTGACAGAGTATTCATGTTAGAGCCCCAAAAAGACTTGTTAGAAAGAAATTCAATGTTGAATAGTGGAGAAATCTTACGAAGACGGGTACTAGATATAACCTTGTTGAGAGGTGAACCCAATATAAAAGATTTTGTGTGGATCTTTCTATCTCTACATCTCTCCTTTCTCACCTTCCATCAACTAAAATTCTCCTTGCAACGTTTATAACATGTACTTCATCTGCTTCCTCAAAAAAGTTGTAACTGATTAATCTCTACAAGTAAAGAAAGATGGGAAATCCTTTATTTTTGGGAAATCCTTTATGTTTATCCCTAAATTTCATAAGCTAAAAAATTAAATTGAGTAAATAGGTGCTCAATCTTTGATCCAAACTTATCGAGGCCCTTAACACATTGAGTGAAATTTTTTTAACGAGGCACAAAAGAGAATCTTTGAAAACGATTCACTCTGTTTACCACAAGAAGGTTCAATATAATCATTTCCGTAAAGTTTTCACTCCTAATTTTGAGCTGATAATTATAGTAAGGATACCGCAACGGACGCAGAAATAGTACATATTGCTTTTTTGTATATGATGCAAACAATCACAGTCAAAAAGAAAGAAAACATTATTGTTTAAATTAATATAAAATTTAAACATGGGTAATATAAGGATACCATTTAACTCAACTTTTTAATTAGAGGATAATTGTAAGAGTCTTTTCTTTTTTGCTGCTATAATCTGTTGGAAATTTTGTTTATTTCAAAAGTTTTTAGTCCCACATTGCTTGGACAACATTTTTCTTAAGGCTTTATATATAGAAAGAGAACTTATGGTAGTAAACAAGATAGAAAGGAAGTGGGCTTGCGCGCAAGTTAGTTTGTGAATATATTTCTTTCCGGGTTTACGCATTATTACTCTGAATCTTTTGCTAGTTCTGCTGCTTCTCACACGCCTCAGTCTTAACACTTTTTCTCCTACAAATCTAAATTTCATATAAGTATTAACGATATAATACTTTTTGTAGTGCTAAGCTAGTTAATATAATACTATTAAAAATATTTTAATTTTAATATTTATATTTAGTTGCTTTTAAAAAATATTTAGTTATCATCTTAGGTAAACTATCCAAACTCAATCCCAACTACAAATTCAACCTTAATGGATTTAGATAAGAAAGACAAATTAAAAGGTGAAAATCCGACAAAAATTATGTTGGAACAATTTTCCAAAGTAAGGGTGAACCAAAAGATGAACAACAATTTAGAGGACTTGATATGATCTTCTAGGCATGCAGAGCACTTTCCTAAAATTAGTATTTCGTCCCTATAGAGTGTGGGTATCACGAAATCCAATTTTGAGATACAAAGAAGATTCAACAACAATACTCACTCTTGTATTGTTGCAAAACAAGAACAAAGGATGAAAGAAATTTAATTTGTGTTTTATTTCTGTCTGTGTCTGAGTAATGTACTTGGATCCCTTTATATAGATGTTGATCAGACATCTTCTGAATTAAAGGGACACAAATTTATGAATTGTTATAACTCTTCATAAAAAGTTGAGACTCTTTAAATTTACTGAAAAGGCATGTAATTAATTACAACACAATGGTAATCAATTACACCTTTTGAAAAGTCATACCATTTGGCATTACACCTTTGAAAGGTCATACCATTTGGCGTCTCAAAATTTAAAAAGTTACTCAATCAGAGTTTTCACTCTTTGATAATCGATTACACACAATGGTAATCGATTATCAGAGAATTTAATTCTCAAATCTCAACAATCCTCCCCCATTTGAGAGTATTAAATAATTACTACACACAAATTTAAATTTAATATATACAATCTTACACGTAAATGAAAGTGTACATAGACTTGAACTTCCACTTAGTAGAGTATACATTCCAAGAAATCGTATTTTATTGGTATCGAAACGATTGAACCGATATAATACATAATGAAAACTTGAAGATACAACTACATATAAGATAAACTACATGTTCTTGTTGTACTTGACACAATAGGGCCATGCATCCATATCTATTCATAAGTGCATCAAAGTCATTGCCCTTTGACTTCTTGAAGCGGCCAAACTTCGCACTTACATAGGTTGATTTCTTAGGTAAAACATGTTCCTGCGATAAAACATAAATTCAAGAAATCAATTAAGAATTATTCAACCTCCTTACATCACAGGTCCAAAGCACCCTTGTGCTTTCAATCATCAAATAAGAGATTTAATCTTATTGAACTTAAGACTTAATGTCATATTAAGCGTTAAGTTAAGATTCCCTTACTAGTGATTAATTATGGGCTCCATTCCAATTTCAATAGACATTCTAGAGATGGAATCTTTAGCCAATGCCTTTGTAAAACCATCAGCCAAATTAAGCTTTGTTCGAACGAAATCAACGGTAATAATACCATCCTTGATAAGTCCTTGGACATAACTATGTCTCACACCTATATGTCTTGATTTTCCATTGTACACTTGACTATAAGCTTTAGCCAAAGTTGCAACATTGTCACAATGTATTGCTACAGGTGATATTGGTTTTTGTAACAGTGGTATCTCAAACATGAGGTTCCTTAGCCATTCAGCTTCCTTTCCTGCTGAAGCTAGAGCTATAAATTCTGAAGCCATAGTGGAATCAGTAATGCAAGTTTGTTTCTTGGATGACCAAGAAATTGCTCCTCCTCCAAAGAGGAAAACCCAACCACTAGTAGAAGAGTGATCTTCTTGGTTTGTAATCCAACTTGCATCAGAATATCCTTCCAAAACTGAAGGATAACCACTATATGTCAAACCATAATCAATAGTTTTCTTTAAGTACTTAAGTACTCGACGTACAGCTTGCCAATGTGATAAACTAGGGTTACTAGTATATCTACTCAGTTTACCTACCGCAAATGCGATATCTGGCCTTGTACTTGTCATTGCATACATCAAACATCCTATTACCCTTGCATATTCTAATTGTGAAATAGCCTTACCACCATTAGGTAATATCTTTAAACTTGGGTCCATAGGAGTTGAAACAAGAGAGCATTCAAAGTTATTGAACTTCTTGAGAACTTTCTCAATGTAATGTGATTGAGACAGGATAAGTTTCTCATTGTCTCTCTTAATTTTTATACCTAGGATGACATCAGCTTCTCCCATATCTTTCATGGAGAAATATGATGATAGAAATGTTTTGGTCAAATTTACTTGATCTAAATTTGTTCCAAAAATCAGCATGTCATCCACATACAAGCAAATTATGACACCATTACCTTTGTCATCAAATTTACTATACACACACTTATCTGAATTGTTTATTTTGAAACCATTTGATAATACAACATCATCAAACTTTTGGTGCCATTGTTTTGGCGCTTGTTTCAATCCGTACAAGGATTTAATCAATTTACAGACCTTGTGTTCTTGGTTTTCCATAACAAAACCTTCAGGTTGTTTCATATACACTTCTTCTTCTAGTTCTCCATTTAAGAATGCAGTCTTGACATCCATTTGATGTATCACAAGTTTATGAATAGCAGCAAGTGCTATTAATAACCTTATAGTGGAGATTCTAGCCACAGGTGCATATGTATCGAAATAATCGATTCCAGGTTTTTGTCTAAACCCTTGTGCCACTAAACGTGCTTTAAACTTATCAATAGTTCCATCAGCTTTGATTTTCTTCTTGAAAATCCATTTACATCCTATTGGTTTACACTTAGGAGGTAAGTCAACCAAAATCCATGTGTTATTTCCCATGATGGATTCCATCTCATCATTAATTGCTTCTTTCCAGAAAGCAGCATCTTGAGACCTCATAGCCTCTTGATATGTCAATGGATCTTCTTCTAT
Source organism: Clitoria ternatea (assembly GCA_037962975.1). NCBI lineage: Eukaryota > Viridiplantae > Streptophyta > Magnoliopsida > Fabales > Fabaceae > Clitoria > Clitoria ternatea. The sequence continues at coordinate 282,003,861 of CM075671.1, read as the reverse complement.
ATTATAACAATATGAGAACTTTGTTAAGATAGAATCTCTTGTACCTTCAACTAAGTACACATGAAAATCTGGGCCAAAGGATTTTTCTTTTCTTGCCCTTTTACTTCTTCTAGGTTGAGATGTGAAAGCATCATTCTCATCTAGAGTTTGAACATTTGATCCTTGATCAATCAAGCTTTGATCCAATTCTTCAATATTGGTATTAGGAGTTAAATCCTTTGAATGAGGAATTGAAGAAAATCTCCTTTCATCAAAAATTGCATCTCTAGATTCTATGATTGAATGTAGTGACACATAATCATTTTGTCCTATTACATAGAACCTATAGGCTTTGCTATGTTCAGCATAACCTATAAAAATGCATTCAATTCCTCTTTCACCCAATTTCTTACGCTTGGGTTCCGGTATTTTTACAATTGCCCTACAACCCCAAACTTTGAGATAAGTCAAATTTGGCTTTCTTTTATACCAAAGCTCATACGGGGTTACCTCATTCCTTTTTATCGGAACTCGGTTTAGAATATAACAAGCCGTTAACATGGCTTTACCCCAAAATCCATCACTTAGACCAGAATAGGACAACATAGAATTAACCATTTCTTCCAAAGTCCTATTCTTTCTTTCTGCTATACCATTTTGTTGTGGTGTATATGCAGTAGTTGTTTCATGGATAATACCCACAGATTGAAAATAAATTGGATCATAATATTCACCACCTTTATCAGTTCTCAACTTTTTAATTTTAGTATTAAGTTGCAATTCTACTTCATTTTTATAAACCTTAAACTTTTCTAAGGCTTCATTTTTCGTAAACAAAAGATAAACATAGCAAAAGCGTGTATGATCATCAATGAATGTTATCATATATTTCTTATTTCCTAATGAAGGTGTACTATGAAAATCACATAAATCACTATGTACTAATTCAAGCAAAGTTGAATTCCTTTCAATATTAGGAAAAGGTTTTCTTGTTATCTTTGTTAGCATGCATGTTCTACACTTTTCTATGTTCAAATCAAATGGAGGAATCAGATCAAATTTAGACATAGAATGTAGTTTTCGATAATTAACATGTCCAAGACGAAAATGCCATAAAGAAGAATCATGATTAATAATATAAGCAGAATCAATAACACGATTTATTGTACTTAATTTAAACATATTGTTATAGAGATATCCTAGACCAATAAATACACCACCTTTAGATAGTACAAACTTATCAGCTTCAAATACCAATTTATAACCTAATCGATTCAAGATTACTCCAGACACTAAGTTTCTCCTTAATTCTGGAGCATATAGTACATCTCTTAATACAAGTGATTTTCCAGAACTAAGTAATAATTCTACTTGTCCACAACCTAGGACTTTAGCCATAGAATCATTTCCCATGTAAAGAACTTCTCCATTGTCACCTTCCTTCAAGGATTTGAATAGAGACCGATCTTTACACACGTGTCTTGAAGCTCCTGAGTCGATCCACCAAGAATCATCAGTCTGCACACAGAAGATTTCAGAAACCATTTCCACAAAATTCAAATTGGAATTATGTGCAATGTGTGCAAAATTACCTTTCTTAGGTTGGTCTTGGCTAGAATTGCCTTGACCTTGCTTTCCACCATTCTTGGCCATTTTCCTTTTCCAGATTGTACAATCTCTTTTCATGTGACCGGAATTGCCACATTCCCAACAAGTTGCTTGTTGATTTGCCTTACCAAATTTAGGCCTCTTGTTCCTACTTCCTTTATTGAAATTAAAGGGCCTTTTCTTGAACTTTAGTATTGCCTTTGATTTCTCATCTTCCACCATATTAACAGTGGACAAATTAGGATTGCTAGAATCCTTATTACCATCTTGTAGACGGATTCCTTCTTCAATTCGAAGATGTGTTGCCAATTGTTCAACACTTATATCATCCTTGTTGTGCTTTAAAGAATTTCTCACATCTTTCCAATTGGGTGGTAATTTATCAATTATAGAAGAAACAATAAAAGTCTCATCCATAGCAATATTATGTTGCCTAAAACTTCCAAGGATTCTTTGGATTTCATGGAATTATTCCATTATAGGTCTAGCATCACTCATCTTATAATTATTAAAATTATTAACAAGGAATTTCTTACTTGATGCATCTTCAGAAATGTATTTGCCTTCAAGTTGATCCCACAATTCTTTGGCCGATTCTACATACTGATACACATCGAATAATGCATCGGTCATGCCATTCAAAATGTGACCACGGCATATGTAATCATCATTCTCCCACTTGTGCCTCTTTCTTTGTTCTTCCAAAGTTTCCTCTTCTCTCTCCTTTGGTTGTGGAGTGCTAAGAACATAGGCCATATTAAGGGCGGAGAGGAGGAAGTGCATCTTCTTTTGCCATCTACGAAAACCAACGCCTTCAAATTTGTCTAATTTGTGGAAATTTGTAGACATATCACGGATTGTTGCCATTTTTCTTGGAAATACTAATTTTAGATTGTTGGAACAATTTTCCAAAGTAAGGGTGAACCAAAAGATGAACAACAATTTAGAGGACTTGATATGATCTTCTAGGCATGCAGAGCACTTTCCTAAAATTAGTATTTCGTCCCTATAGAGTGTGGGTATCACGAAATCCAATTTTGAGATACAAAGAAGATTCAACAACAATACTCACTCTTGTATTGTTGCAAAACAAGAACAAAGGATGAAAGAAATTTAATTTGTGTTTTATTTCTGTCTGTGTCTGAGTAATGTACTTGGATCCCTTTATATAGATGTTGATCAGACATCTTCTGAATTAAAGGGACACAAATTTATGAATTGTTATAACTCTTCATAAAAAGTTGAGACTCTTTAAATTTACTGAAAAGGCATGTAATTAATTACAACACAATGGTAATCAATTACACCTTTTGAAAAGTCATACCATTTGGCATTACACCTTTGAAAGGTCATACCATTTGGCGTCTCAAAATTTAAAAAGTTACTCAATCAGAGTTTTCACTCTTTGATAATCGATTACACACAATGGTAATCGATTATCAGAGAATTTAATTCTCAAATCTCAACAAATTAAAGGTGATTTCGCCATACCAGCCACAAGTATATGGGTCTTGACTATCACATGATGATAATATGCCAATGAGGCAAATCACTCTTTATAGTTGTTGTAAGGACACATCCTCATAGAATATAGCTTCATGTCTCATCATTCACAATCTCACATTCATTGTTACTTTCATATATGTCAATCACTATAAATAAAATCTCATAAATGTTAAGGGTACATCATTCCTGTATTTATTGTTTTTCTATATTGATACCAAACTTATGTACTTCTATATTTTTTTATCTAATAATCGAGATGTTTTAAGGAACACACACTTATTACCTTTGGACATTCTTGTAGGTTTTCATGTGATTTCTACATTGATACCAAACTTGTTTACTCCTATATTTTCCTGGTCTAATAACCGAAATGTTTTAAGGAAGACCCCTGTATCACATTTTAACATTCTTGTAGGTTTTTATGTGATTCTTTGTACCTATTATTTTTTTTCATTGATACCAAACTTATTCACTCTTATATTTTCCTGATCTAATAATCGAGATGTTTTAAGAAAGACACTCTTATCACCTTTTAACATTTTTGTAGGTTTTCATGTAAACTCAAATTTTAATTCCAAATCGACGTCATGATATAGTAATCAGTCCTCAGCCTTTACATACCATATATATATATACCTCCATCTGTATTATTTACACAGTTAAAAGGTATTATAATTGGGTGGTTATAAAATGAAATTAATGATGGCATATCTATAAAGCACTTGTTTTGTATGTATAATATATATATATATATATATATATATCACATGACTAGAATTCAAATATATAAAAGATAAAAGCTAGCTTACAGAAACAGTTCTTGTTGTAGAAACCAGACAGATAAATGGAGAGTGTAAAAGCAGGGTAAAGTAAAAAAGAAGATGAAGCTTTTGTTACTGAATTCTAAGAGACTGATTAAAGTTGGTGACTGTAAAGCAAAGAAAGCGAACAAAAAAAACAGAAAAGGGAAAGATATGAAAGTATATATGTTCCTTTCTTTCTCAATAATCTTTCTATTCTATATTGCATGCAAAACGATGACAAACTAACCATCATTGCTGCCACTCTCTTTGTTCGCTAATCCCCATAAAAATGTAATGGATCTCTTTCTTTCTCTTTTATGCCTATATTAAATAAATACATAGATAAAGTAAAAAAGTTTAGTGGATATTTAATAAGAAAAGCTGATCAAAAATAAGAATAGAAAGAATGGAGATTTCTTGGTGAGACACACAGCTAAATGGCCCAAGATTACTTTCCTCTCTCCGTATTGTCTCTTCCTCTTTCCATATAAAATAAAACTATCAAAAGCATAAATTTGGTTAAGGGGTGTATTATATGCTTTACACTAGTCAAGTTTACACGTAACCACTTCGTTTTTGGTATGTAGTTAAAAAAATAGAGTTATAAAAATAAAAAAATTTAATAGTCAATATTAATCTTTTACCTCCAATTAAAACTCTGTTTTGTTATAAAAAAAAATTAGGTTAATCACATCTCAACAGGAACCAAAAGACGCCTAATTATTTGATGTATATGGTTTCTACATTTGGGTACTATCTAGATTTAGATGCCGCCGCGGAATAGAAGATGCAATTAAAGTGGAATGAGAATAAATAAATATTTATGCTAATCGTGTATTTCAATTGAATTTATTTTTTATATTATAAATATGATTTTACCCTTAAGGTGACTTTTTACCTTCAAACATTTTGAATGAAAAATTTCGTTGGAGTTAATTAGGTCACCATGATTGTGAATATTTTCAATTTAAGGTTACTTGTAAAAAAAAATATTATAAATATGATTTCTCCTTTTAAAAATAGGGTATTTGCTTTTGTATATATACCTGTAAACCTTATTTTCAATGTATTAAAAGAAAAAGAAAGAAGTTATATAGACATGATAGGTTATAAGACGGAAAGAAATATAGGAACAACTGAGATGAAAATAACTTAATTTACTTTACGGAAATTACGATCGATATATATAATTGTGGATTTTTGTTTTTCAAGCCCTACAATTTTTTTGTGAAGCATACTATTGATTTTTTGGTACGTATTTTTCAGAGAGAAATAAAGAAAACAGCTAACATGTATTATTAGCTCAAAATATATGAGAACTATCATACCAGAGAAAAATTTTAAAAAATTATATTGTCGGGTAATATATATAACTACATAATATAGAACATGAAATATATATAAAGAGAAGAAATTAAGAGTTTAGTGGGAGCAATTGCCTACACAGTCCTTGCATAGATTCATCTATGTACCATATTGCAAAATATTGTTAACAACAATTTAACGAAGTACATATTTATGTATGGTGTTTTTTTTCTTAAGGGTGAGCTCATAGGCCCAAACGTAACATTTCCAAGACCATTTGGTTGAAAGATTACCACACATAATGCTTTAATTTATTTCCTTTAATTATTGTGTTACTTTTGATTTAGTTGTTGTGTTTGTTGTTTCGGCCCAGTTTTAGTTTGTCTATTTCTGTTTAGTTGTTTGTCTCTTTGATTATAATGAAACTATCTTGTCTCTTAACATTCTCTATTTTCTTTGTATTCTTCTTTCTTGTTGTTCACCCTAAGTTAGGTATTAGAAGGTTCCTAACAATTAGTGCTTTCATTCTTCCCTTACTATTTCCCCTAAATCAACCAAGGATATCGAGGATTCTATCCTTACCATGGCGGAAAAGCTACAATCCTTATATGTCCAACAAGACTAATAGTATGGGCAACTCTAAGCCATCATGGCGCCATCATCGAGGTATTAACCATAGTTGTAAATCGTCTTGTAAACATCCCTCACCACTCACCCACTTTTCACCTCATTCCATTGGATCCTCTACCTCCACCCCTCCTATATCTAATGTAGTATTCCACCATACCACATCTCTAGGATTTTCCATACCATGTCAACCCCAATTTCCTATATCCACACTTACATCCATATATATTCCACACCTTAATACCTTATTTCAAGGCTCTTTTACCTTTTTACCCCTTCCTCGTCCAAACCTTAAAACCCTATTAAACCCCCAAAGCTTAACCTTCTTCCCTTTGAAGGTTCAAATCCCCTAGATTGGTTGTTCCAAGCCGACCAATTTGTCACGTCTATCAAATACCTCCTACTAACATCTCGAGCTTGCTTTGTATCTAGGTAATGGGACTCTCCCTTGAAATTATCTTGAATTGTTTCTTATTTGACCTTACACTTGAGATCCATCATGTACTCATCATTTTATGTCCTTATTCCCTTTCTCAAGCTATAAGGTTAGCAAAACTTATTGGGAGCAAGTTACAAGACACCTTATCTTCTATTGTCCTTCATGTCCTTACCACTCTATGTCTTTTACCTCAAATCCTTTTCTGTCCAAACCCTTAAACACTCTCCCTAATCCCACCCAATTTCTAATATTGGCATCTTACCTATGCCCCTTAAACCATCCCATCCCAATCAAAAAATTCACCCACCCAACCCCATATGTAAGAACGCAAGACCTAGGGGCGTTGTTATAATTGTGACTCTAAATATACTTTTGGGCATCATTGCTTGCCCAAATTGTTTCTCTTGTTAGTTGAAGATGAGGACAAAGACACTGACACTTTAAATGATGAATCCCTTGAACAACCTAATGTCAATCTCTAACTGTCCAACCTAACCCTTATGGGTTCTAGATTTCTTCGTGCCTTATGATTAAAGGTTCCATAAAAAAGTATAGCACAACCATTTTGGTGGATACTGGCAGTTCTTACAACTTGATCTAACCACACCTAGTCTCATTCCTCAGTCCCTATTGACCTTATACCTTATTTTCTTGTCATGGTAGGGAATGGTGCCTATATTCACTACAAAGGCCTTACCCACAATGTTCCTTTTCTTATCCAAGGTCATCAATTTCCCATACTCTTCTACCTATTCACAATTAAAGGTGCTCATTACGTTCCGGGCATGGAATGACTTAACATACTGGGTTTTATTACCTTTTATTTTTCTATAGCCCTTAATGACATTCATGATTAGCTCCACCTGTATCACATTTACATAGGACACATTTCCTGCTCAACCAACCTTATTCCACCAACTTTCTATACTATTCTATACAAATTTCATCAATACTATCCATACCCTTACCCCTTTTATCCCATTTTCCCAAGACAAATACCCTCATCTTTACCTTTACCTATTTAGGACATCCTCCACCAGTTCCTAGTGATTTTTACCAAACCCCAAGGATTGCCTCCTACTAGATCCCACGACCACCAAATTTCCCTAATCCCCAATACCCTACCTATTTCTGTTAAACCCTACGGGTACCTACACACCTAGAAAGAAGCCTTGAGTTCCCTCATACATGACCTTTTGCAAGACGAGATGATTAAGCATAGTAGTAGCCCTTTCTTCTCCCTAGTATTACTAATGTGGAAGAAAGATGGCACGTGACACCTTTATGTTAACTATGGGCCCTGATGTAATGATTGAGGATGAGTTCCTTATACCAACCGTTAATGAGTTTTTTGACAAGCTAGATGGTACTATAATTTTCACTAAACTAGGTCTACGCTTAGGTTTCAATCAAATATGAGTAGCACTTGTTAACATGCATAAAACCATATTCAGGACTTTTTATGGCCATGACAAATTCCTCATAATGACATTTAGGCTCACTAACACCCTATCAACCTTTTAGATAACAATGAACGATCTTTTAAGGCCTTTCCTATATCGATTTGTACTTTTTTTTTATGATATATTGATTTATAGCTTTACTTTATTGTCTACTAATGTTAAGATTTTACATTTAATTTTAGAACTCTTATTGGCTAATTAATAGTTTTCATGCTAAATTTTCTAAATGTGTATTTACTACCCCCACCAGAGTACCTTGGCCACAATATTTCAACCCAAGGAGTTCACCCAAACTCTTCCAAGGTCTAGGCTATGCTTGATTGGCCAGAGCCAGGATCTATCTTGACTCTCCGGAGGATTTTAGGCCTCATCAGCTTTTATAGATGTTTTATGCATCAATATATGTCTCTCGACACTTCGCTCACCAATTTACTTAAATCTAAGGTTTTTACATGGACACATGAGGCAACAATGGCCTTTACAAATTTTAAAAAATATATGTGCAACCTCCCTACTTTGGCCTTGCTTGATTTTTCTTAGCTTTTGATGTTAATATTGACACGTATGTTGTAGCCATTGGGCCCTCCTATCTCAAAATGGGCTACCTCTTACATTCTTCAGCAAGAAAACTCTCCCTTTGTTAGCAACAGGTTTCCATTTACTCCACGAAGATGCTAGCCATCACTGGGGCAGTGAAAAGTTGGGGGAAAAACCTAATTGAGAACCAATTCAAAATTATTACAGCCCATAAAAGTCTTATAAATTTAACCACACAAGCATTTCATACACCTAAGCAACAACTATGAGTGTATAAACTTTAAGGCTTTACTTACAATATAGTCTATCGCCCAGGGACTGAGAACCGAGCAATAGATGCCTTGTCTTGTTACATATTCAAGGAACCCATTCTATAATCCATTTCCTCCTTCCTTAATACCAACATTGTTAGACGAGTTTTGTGTTTATTTTCAACACCTACAAGTCAAGAATTAGTTACTACCCTTTATTCAAACATTCCTTACAAGTTACAACAAGGATTCATATCTTATGGTGGAAGGATTTGCATAACTTCTATTTACTCCTAAAGGTAATCCCTCATCTTCAAATACCATATTACTCATATTATTGGGCACTCTGATTTGAAACATAATATTGTTAGGCTTTCCGTTAAGTTTTACTGGCCATGTCTTCGCCATGATGATCACACCTTCATCAGAAACTATACCTATCTACCAATAAAACAAATACCAACCGACCAAAAGTTAAGGATTTTACAACCTCTCCTAAAACCAAATCAAATATGGGAAAACATAAGTATGGATTTTATTATAAGTTTACCTTCATCCCATAGGCACTTAGTTATTTGGGTCATCATGATATATGGTCTAAATTAGCACACTTCATGGCCTTGTCACCCATATTCTCAACACCTTCCCTTGTAGAGAGGTTCATGACTAAAATACATCTTCTGCAAGGAACTCTTTCCATGATTGTCTCTAACCGTGACAAGGTCTTCTTGAGTCAATTTTGGTTAGCCTATTTAGATTGCAAGGGACTCAGGTAAAATTCAATTAGAGTTATCACCTCAAAACTAACGACCAAACAGAGGGTTTAGGGCTTACCTATGTTGCTTGGCAGTGATTACCCTCGAACATGGTATAGATTGCTCTATCTTACAGAGTATTAGTATAACACCAATCACCATAGCTCCATATGTACTACTTTATTCCATGCCCTTTATGTTTGTCACCCTAGCAATACTGAATTTTATCCTAGATAGCACCTATATCACTTCTTTCTCTTTTTCACTACAAGAATGCAAAAAGTTACTAGCCTACCTTAAGATTATTCTCACTCAAGCATAACAATGCATGTTGGCTTTTACAAATAGAAATAAAAAAGACATTACCTTAAGGTTGGCGAATGGGTCTAGCTCTGCCCCTACCCTTACAAACATGTCTCCATTAGTTATAGATCCTCACATAATCTAGCTAAAAGGTTCTATGGCCCTTTCTAGATTTGTTGTTGCATAGGGAAACAACGTACGACCTGGACCTTCCTCATTTTTCCAAAATCCACTTTGTCTTCCATGTGTCTCTTCTCCGCCCCTGTCATAGAGATCCTTATGAACATTTCATTCTCTTTTTGGTCCTAGCCTTCTCTAAAGGTGACACCTCTCCTATCTCTCCAGAGTTCTCTCCCTTGAACCCCACTGTTAATGAAACCTCTAACTTCTACCCTTGAGAATCCCTCACCTAAACCACCCTTTGGATAGAATCCTCTATAAATTAACTCAAACACTCAACCCGCTACGAAGTCTTCACTTACCAATGCCCCCTTAATGATACCCACCCCTCGGTTCCCCACATGCCATTTTCCAATGCTTCCAACTCTCACCCCACTTTCACGCATCTCCACTTAGGCTCCCATTGAAAACCTTAAGGACAAGGTTAAATTGAATGGGCAGAGTGATGATAATCCTAAACGTAACATTTCTAGGCTAATTTGGTTTAAAGATTACATATGTAACCTTTTAGTTTATTTTCTTTAATTGCTTTATTGTTTATTGGTTTAGTTATTGGGCTTTGTTTTTTTGGATCAATTCTAACTTGCCTATTTCTATTCAGTTTCTTGTTTCCTTCATCGTCGTGAATTAATGAAAATTATCTTCTCTTTAAAAAATTTCACTCTTTTCGTTGTATTCTTCTTTCTTATTGCTCACCCTAAGTTTTAGGTACTAGAAAGTTCCTAACATGAGTTTCCTAATCCTTTCTAAGAAAATCACAAATAATCTACCAAGAATAAAATGGTGTGGCATATATGTGCTTGTGGAAAGATGAATAAGAATAATTATTAAGATATATTATACCTTTGAAGTGAAATTAATAAACCACTTCTTACAATTGCAAACCCCTAACTATCCAAGTAAGAGTACAAAACCATACATGTAAATCATACATAGTTAACAAAGTTTAGCCTATACATAGGTTGTCGAAGAATTCAAAGAAGTTAGCAAAACTAGTGACCTACATCATCTCTCCTAACAAATCCACCAATTAACCAATTCAATCTAGTTTCTCAAGAGATTACCATTCACAATATTAATTTAGATTGCATGTATACTTCTTCAATCAAGTTAGATGTTTAGATGGGTATGGAATAATGGATATATATGGTCAAGTAATTAAGTTTTTGTCGTGTATCATTAGCCATGGTTCTATGTGTATGTTCTTCACGAGCCACACCCATCAAAGGTAGATGTTACTTAGAGAAGACCAAGTATTAGGCTGAATGAGCGCATCAATTTTAATCTAGTTATGGATATTGTTACAATTTATTCTTTTAATCAATAAAACATTGTCAAGATGTCTAATGTTGACCAAGAATATGATATATGTATACTCTTTAGGTTAGCTTATGAAAAGCTTTAACTCATAACCTTAGTTTTAGGATGAGTTAGACCCACCCTTCTAATACAATATTCACTACAAGAATGCTCTAAGTTAGCATGAGGGCTTGGCCTAGGACTTTATGGCTTTAGTGTGGGACATGTCTCATGTCACACTTGAAAACAAAAAAGACGTGTAATGCTTATTTGTCGCATAGGAGTGGCTTCCACGCCAAAATTGACTTTTAGTAGTGGCGTGGGACTCTTGTCCTATGCCAATTTTAAATGTTTTAAATTCATTGGTTTTGTGACAAATAAAGGGTCAATATTTTAAATCTCGGTGAAAGATTAGGTGTGTGACGTGTCCTATATGAAAACTGATGTCAAATTACAAGCCTATCCATTTTCTCTCTCATTTCTTCCTCATTTCAATCTTTTCCCAATATAGGCTTGTTACAACTATAGAGTGGTAAAGGCCTTAGCCTATTCCCAATCCTTAGGTCAGAAATAATGGCCTTGGTAATTACAAAACTCAATAGCTATAAAGGTAAAGGATCGTCTTTACCTGTTTGTTCACATTAACAAGCTCACTCCTTAGGTAGGCCTTGTTTATTACATGATTAATTTAGGTTTGATGTGTAATTTTGAATAATATATATGTAATAACTTAGTGGTGTATTGACAATGTAAATTTTGATATGGGATATTTGTGGATGTATGATAGATTGTGTTACTATAGGAGAAATTTAAAAAATGAGTTCATTAAAGTGGTTAAAGAGTTTATTAATAAAACTACAGAGCCCACCATATTACTATTCATAGACTGGTATAAGGTGTCCATGTGTGAGATGCAATTGCTCTAAGATTTTAAGTAAAAGTAAAGTTATATTTCACTTGTAAAATGACTTCAAATCCAACTGCCTAAATAAAATCTTCTCTTAAGGTGAGCTTCCTAATCCTTTCAAAGAGAATCACAAATGATCTACTAAGCATAAAATTAACGAATCGCACCTTGCAAACCGTTAGCTACCTAAGCAATAGTGTAACAAATATATATATATATATATATATATATATATATAGCTTATAAAGTTTAGCTTATACATGTTTCTTAAAGTGACCTATCCTCTCCCCACAAGTTCACTAATTAACCGAGTCAATCAAGTTTATATGCTATAAATCACAATGAGTTGAGATGCGTGATAATATTGTCCTTAAGAATTTGTTCACATATACGACATGATCCTCATGATTCAACAACTCTTTCTAGATCAGACTTAAATCAAAACTAACAAAAACAAATAATTTGTATGTAACTTGTTCCCCCGAATCAGGAGGGGCCCCTATGGGATCCATCCCTCCCCCTCTATTTTGAAAAATATGTTAGATTTCTTGATTTTTCATAAGTTTAGCAGATGATAGTTGTTATTCCTTATTGGGTGTAATTCAAGGCTCCTCTTTTAGCCATTGTATAAATAAGACCTTGAAGTCTCATTGTAATTCAAGTGACATTTTTTGAGTGTTAACCCTAATTTTCCTAGAATAAGTCTCTAGGGTTTTGTGTCACGTACTTAGAGTGAACATAACTTACGTCTCGAAAAGATGTATGGAGAAAGTGAGAAACAAAACTAATTAAATAGTAGTACAAGTCAGTTATTTAAAGATGAGGTATGACCAAGTTAAAGAAAAGTTTTGACTAAATCTATAGAAAAAATTTGACCGGGTCAAAACTTATCTATAAAAATGAATTATAAATAAGATTTTTAATTATAAAATAATCATTTTACTTCCTTTTAATCAAAATAAGACCAATTATATTTAAAAATTTTGAAATGTAACCCAATTTCCAATGATATATATATAACTTTCTTCAGCCAAGTTAGGCGATTGGATGAATATGGAATAATGGATACATATGAAGTAATTAAGTTTCCATCGTCACTACAAGAAAAATGTGTTTTAACCTGAGAACATTGTATGATACTTTTCTCCATGCAAGAATTTACGTTGGACTGTCCTATACAAATTCACAGGCATTGTTTTTTTATAGAAAAAAATTAACAAAATTTCTATAGGATAGTTAGGTCATCCAACAGCCCCCTATCCCATTTTCCTTCATTCGTTCTTTTTTCTAAAACAACGACACCATCCCCTTTTCTCCTCCATACTTTCATCTCCCCAATCGGGGGCGGAAGGGGGCCATGGTCCTAAGCCCCAATTTTTTTCTACTTTCTACCTTGTTTAAAAAATATAATACATGTAAATAAAAGTATGAGAATATTATAAATGAGTAAATTTGAACATCATACAAGTAAAACTATATCATGTAAAATACTATTGATAATTAAGTTTGAGTGTTGACAATATACAATTGTTTTAAAGTTTAATAAGGATATTTTTAATAGTATTATTTTTTTTACTCGAAATCAAATAGAATTTCAAACAAATGTAACTAAAAATAATATTAACAATTTATATCACATATTTAGAATAATAAAATTATTTGTCTTCTTGAATTGTTAGTGGTTGTTTGTCAATGTTTTTTTTGGATGTCCATGTTATAAATGTTGTGATGTCCATTTTTTATAAATATTATGTTAAATAATTGTGATTTTAAATTAAATTCAATGTTAATAATTATATTTTTGTTATTCTAAATATATTAATGTAGAGAAATTAATTGTGCTTGGATGTTTGACAAAATTGATGTGAGTAGTAAGAGTTTGAAAAATTGATTTATTAGTGTGGTTAATGAATTTAACAACAAAACTAAACAAGAATATTTGTCATATCTGATGGTGGTATTAGTTCCTATTATGCTAGGCGTCGTTGTATGAAAATGCTTAATGAAGATGACAGATGTTAAAGTTTATTTGTACAAGTCAAATTTTTAACTGAATTACTTGGTTTGGACTTTGCATATGGTGAGGTGTTTGAATGTTCAACATATATTGGTTTGTCACGATGTAACACTAGTGCTTCCAGTTCAAAGTTGAATAATAATAATTTTGACATGAGTGACATTATACATGATGTGGTTATGGGTTGTGTGTGTCGTTGATAATGTATGTGATGATTATATGTAGAATGAGTTTGAAGAACCTAACCCTTTTATGAGTTTCTTAGAATAGTTTATTTAAGGTTCTTTCATTTGGTTTTTAGGTCATGTTACATTTCATTTTCCCCTTTCACCCAAGATATTTGTTTCCTTCCACTGTTGCTCTTAGTATATTCTTTATTTCACAGGATTCTTGTCATTTGGAGCAATAAGAAGACATAGTCCACATTCAACTAAACTTGACAAGAACCAAAACAAGAGACAATGATAAAAAAGAATAAAAAAAGAGCACTCAGAAGGAACCACGGCCGTGGCAAGAAGCACTGCTAGGTCGTGGTTTGCACTGTTTAAGAACCTACTTTGCTTTCTCCCCATTCCAGAGAGAACCACAACCTAGTCTTAGAACTTGCCACGGTCATGGTTCGGGTTGTAGAACCATCTTAAATTATGCAGCTCTAGCAACTAAAAAGGGGAATCCTAATTTTCTTAAAAAAGACTTTGAGACAGCAGCTAAGGAGAGAACTAAGGAGAAAGAGAATAATGAAGAACAAACAAGGATTAATCGAAGAAAATCGTAAAAGCATTAGACTCTTGATCAAGAATTGTTTAACAAGTGTAATGTTATTTGTTTTTCTTCTTTTCTTGAACTTTAGTTTAGGGTGCTCTTGTACCGTGGGTAATTAAACCCTTTTTTTCTTGGGAATAAGGAGATGTGACAATGCTTGTGTAGTTTAAATTGATTTACAAATGTAATAAATCTTTATTTTCTATTCAAATTCAATTGTTTCTCATTGTGCTTATGATTTAAAGATGAACCTAGGTGATCTTAAACAATTAGGATTGATTGAGAAGTTAATTATTGTTTGAAAGCTTTTGAATTGAACCTAAGATTAAGATAACAAAAGTAATCATAACCTTTTGTGGAATTAATCGAAAAAAGGAATTTTCACAAATCAGTAATGGGTTTAGCTTAAGGACTAAACATCGTTCTCTATAGGCTAAATACGTTAACATAAGTTTGAAAGGGGCGTGACAATTGGCTTAGAAAAATTCGCCTCGGAAAACTTAATATGACTTTTATTAAATTGGAAATCAATAAATTTTATACGAGTTACTTCTAGATCCCCTAGAACTCCAAGATCACCTAATCCTTACGAATGTTCATAAAGAAATTTTAATGTTCATTCCAATTTCTTTTAACTCATTTCGCATATTGAAAACTTCATTGAATTATTTGGATTACTACGAATTTTGATAATATCGGTACTTGGCACACGACTCTCGTGGATATGAATTTAGTTTATTACGCGATGTAGCTTGTACACTTACGGAGCGATATTAAGTTTTTGGCATTGTTGCTAGGGTCTGTGTCTCTCCCAATATCAATTATGTTGAAATCTAGTTAGAACATACTTGCATTTTTCATGTTTGATTTAATTTTTTTTATATTTTATTACATTATTTTTGATATTTTTTCATAATCAGGACTACGCTTGATCTTTGTTTGTTTTCTTATTTGTAGAATCCTTTCTCTTTTTATGTGAAGGAGACAAGGTGAAAGTCTCAACTTGGACTTTGATTCCAAGATTGAATGTACCCTCAGATAACTAAGGAGACAACAAAGACAACGAATCGCGAGATAGAAAAAATGTTTTATTTTCTATCACTCTAAGGTTGTAGACGTCTAAGGAGTCTACTAGGCATATGACATGGAATTATGAGAAGAAAAGAATACTTGATGTTTTATGTCATCCTAGCTTGTGATGGTAAGGCTTAGATAGTATTTTGATGAAATTTATCATGACTTTCACGCCGCATATTCAAGCCTCAACTACATAGTATTCTTGTTGTTTGGTACTTCCTGCGCCTTTTAACCTTCCACCAGAAATGTGCTTGGCAAATCATTTTACATTTTCCTCTTATCTCATTCTAGGAGTGAAATATCCTAAAATTAAAATTGATGTAACCATTAATTAGTGAATTGCAAAATCTATGACATGTTGATGTTCTAATTTGTATATGTTTACCCGATAAGATTTCATTATGAAGACATGTTGATATAAAAAGTTAATCATTTTTTATAACTAAATATAACCGGTAGTCTAAAATTAATCCATTCAAGTTATAAAAATTAATCATTTAAGAAAATTATATTTTTCTCAATAAAACATATTTTTATAGACATAGTAAAATTTAAACCACTAACAACGTAAAAATACTTAAAATTTAAACTACTATCTACCCATTTTGTTCGCCTTTGTTGGTTATTATAATTAGTTTCAAGGAGATGTAAAATTAGTTTAATGTTAAACGGAGAAAGATATCATGGATCCGAATCCTTTCGTTATTAAGATAACCATTCCAACTTCAAAAAAATAATTAAGTAAGAGATTTTAGTGTGTGTATATAGAGTTGAAGCAAATAAATACCGGGCTCTGGATTTTATTCTGTTTGGGAGTGTCGCTTTAAGCAACCTTTTGATCTGACAGTTACTAAAGAAAATTGTAGCACAAAGATGGTGACACAGTGTGCTGATAATAGATGTAAAAAAAGCCTTCAGTTGTGCATAACATGAATTGACAGAGGGAAGAGGGATAAACAGAACAAAACAAATTAAGAGGTAGCTATGGGTCTATATAAGGTACCAAAATAGATCAGAGACCACTCAGAACAAACAAACTCTGCATGTACCTTTACTGGGATGAAAATGGACCTTTCAAAAAGGCCGAGAAGAAAAGAAAACCGATGCACCAGAAAATAATGCGTATGCTGGTTTTCGAATAGACCAATCTCTTAACTGAATTTGTTTACTCTCTTATTGCATATACCTTTACAAGAATTGAGCGTGCCCTTGTGATAATTACACATTTCACTACTCTTTCTGTTTTTTTCTTTGTCGGTAATTAGATAATTCATTTGTTTAGGTAAAACTTTGGTAAAAATAACAATTGATTGGATTGATACCCATTCAAAATTTCAAGGTAACTTTTGGAGAAATTGTTAAGTAACAATGCTAGAAGTCACAAGAACAGGAACTAGATTTTCAGAAAGACTAGAAGAAGGTGAATGGGTAGAATAAAGAAACTCGAAACTATATGAAATTAAGGAAATTAAATACGAGGACGTGTAAAATAACATCATCTACTTAAATTTATGTTTAAATGAGTTAGCGTGGATTATCGTTAAATCAAATGGTGTAGCTTATTTCGTCTCTTAATCATGAGAAATTATTATATAGTCCTTAACCATCACATCTACTTATAATTCAACTAATAATTATTTAATGTGTGTCAAATTTTATTAAGATGGAAGGTGTACTTTATATATTTTTAATATTTTTACATTAGTTATTTCAATAACCTATGGAAGTATTTTGTAAATAGGTTATTAAAATAATTAATGTGAAATATTTTTTCTATTGATTGTTTCAATAATCAATATAAAAAATATTTTTACATCGATTATTGAAATAATTGATATAAAAATTATTAAAAATAATATTTCATACTGATTGTTTTAATAATTGGTGTAAAAATTATTTTTAACACTAATTCTTGAAACAACAAATATAGAAAAATATATATCAAATTAATTTCATACACCTATTATTAGAATATCCAATGTAACACCAATCAATTTTGAAGGCTTCCTATATATGATAAATACAATTTCCTTTTCTGTTTGTTGGTTCTCTTTTCATTTTTGTTAGAATTGATGAGAGAGGGTAAACACCTCCACCGTTGAATTTGATGCAGCTTTAACTCCTAGATGGAGGTTAGTCAATTACTAAATGATACTACTACAAAGAGGAAACTTCATGACCTATTTTTAGACAAAGAATTTGCTCAAATATTTAGGCTTCAAAACTAACAACTGAGAAAAAGGGCTACCCATCAGGTTGAGGTAGAAGATGAAACACAAACAAAGGTATATGTTTGCTTGTGACGGGTTCCTAAACTATAATAAATGAACAGTTAGAAAATTGAAGAAAACAATTAGAATACTTTACTAGAAATTGAACTTCATTTCGTTGATTCATTGCAAAGGTTGTTGAGTAATTAAATACAAGGATTCCTAACAAAATTAAACAAAAAAATGATTTGGAAATCCCTTAATAATCTCGGCCTTTCATCTAGGCCATACATCATCTATCCATTTGGGCATTTGTGTATCTGTTTTAGAATTGGTCCTCTAACAATGCCACCTGGGTGAGAAAGGGCTTTGCCCTCAAAGCCTTGAAAAGGATTATAGATTGAGGATTGTTGATGCTAATGGATGGTTGAGATGAAACAATTGGAAAGTAAGGAACAACCTTGCTTGCATGAAGTGGAAGAGAGGGAATTTCAAGAAATTGGCTAATTTGAACAGATGGCGAGGATATGTTATTGGGAGAAGTGTTAGGATCGTGTGGGTGATAGTAGAGGCGTGTGGATGAGATCTTGGAAGTTGTAGGGAGTGGGTTAAGTGACTCAAGTAAATTGAATGTTAGAAGTGGGTTGTGAAGTTTTAGTAGAAGAGACGGGAGAGGAATTTTCCAAAAGAAAGTGGGGAATAGATGAAATGTTGAGTGAGGTGGGTGACATTATAGCCTCGGAGGAGGCTTGTGTGGAAGAAAGGGTAGGTCTGAGTAGAAGAAAGGTCTGATTCCTAGAAAGGTTCCAAAAGACTTTTGAGAGAGCTTCTAAGAAGAATGATGGGCCACTAAACTTTGCCTATAAGGTTTAAGTAAAGAAGAACAAGGTTGTCAATATCAAAGGAACAGTTTCAATGATGACGGTTTGCGCTTGTAACCATCATTTAACGAACGTATTGGAGGTTCATCTTGAGTTAGGTGAGGAGTTGTTGACGTTGGAGGAGTAAATATGTGATGAGAGTGGTCAAAACATAGATCATCATGAAATCAAGAAGCGTTGGAGAGGGTCATCCATATACAACCTCAAGCGGAGTCATCTAAATAGCTAAGTGATATTTGGTATTGTACTAGAACTTTGCTAAATGCAAGAATCAAAATCATGTACAAGGGTTTTTAGAGCAAAAACAATGAAGGTAAGTCTCTAATGTTATGTGTAAAACCTTTATTTGACCATTTGTTTGAAGATGATATGTTGAGCTGAACTTAAGTGTGGTACCTTGAATAATTCAAGCCAAAAGGAACTTGAAAAGAAAAGGTCACGGTTAGAGAAAATGGAGCTAGGCACTTGGTGAAGGAAGTGGATCTTAATGTTGAAATGATGAGCAAGATCAAGGGCAGTGAAGGGAGATTGAAGTCTTGAAAAATAGGCATATTTTAATAATATGTGATATACAACCTAAATCGTGGAATGGCCCATTGATTTAGGTAAATGGGTGATAAAGTCCATTCAAAGATCTTGTCATATTTTGGATGAAATAGGTTGTAAAAATATTTGTTTCTTAGCAAGGACATATTTGTTGTTTAACAAACTTGATAGTGGTGGATAAAGTGTTGATATTATACTGGAGTTGTTGCCAGACAAAGGAGGTCAGTCTGCTTATGTTTGGTTTGGCCTTAGAGTGATCAGTTGTAGGGGTAGCATGAAACTCATGGATTATTTTCAGGCGGAGATCTTAATGGTCAGGTATGAAAATCTTATCTTTGTAGAATATTAATCCATTTTTTTAGTAAAAAGGGGACCATCATTTTAATGTTGTGAAAAACTATTTGGTCACAAGGTTCAGTTGTATAAAAATTCTATAGAGTCTAGTACCGAAGAAGAAATAGCCAAAAATAGGTGGATCATTATTGTACTTATAGGGAAAGGGTATCTACTACACGATTCGTAGTACCAGGTCAGTAAATTATATCAAAACTATACCCTTGTAGCTTTACTGCCCACTTTTGTTGCTCTGGTGTTAACATTAACTATGTAAACAGACGTTTTGGGCTTTCTTGATTAGTAAGGACTTGAAAGTAAAGAATAATTAAATATTAATGCTACATTTTATTGCTTCTATAATATCAAACAACTCTTTGGTGTAGATCGAGGCAGAGCACATCCTAATGTTTATTTTTTGTACTGACGAAAGCCAAGATGATTTATAAGAGAGAATACCACCAATTGCAATGAAAGCATCTGTTTTAACCATAAAAGACAGATAGAATGGAGGAAGTGCAAGAATTGGAACAATAATGATTCTTGTTTTTGAAGTTGTAAATTCATATTTCCCATTACGAGTATGAAAAGCCATTTTGTAAGTATATATGGGGATAACTTGTATTTGGTGATAGCAGGATCAAAGATCAATTTAGAAAATACCTTAGCCGAACCCAATTTGTCTAAAAGTTTGTAAATGAAAGGAAAGAGAAACCTATCTTTCATTGTGATTGCATTAAGAACATGATAATCCACATTAAATCACCAAGTACCATTCTTCTTTTTAACAAGAAGGATTGGGGGAGAAAAAAGACTAGTGTTGGGCTTAGGATACTCTCTTTAAGAAATTTGTGAATGAGAATGGTCATTATTTCTTTTGTGAGTGAGGGTATCTATATGGTTTTGATGTTAATAGGTAGGGTGTTAGGGAGAAGGTTAATGTGATTGTCGCGATCACTGATGGGGAGGGGGCTTGGGGTTGGTTGAAAATAATGGAGTAAGAAAGAAGAAAATTTCATATAGGACACGGTTAAGAAGTAATAATAGGTTGAGAAGGGTCAAATGGAGAAGTAGGGCTAGTACAGGGGAAGAGAGAGAGAGAGAAAGAAAGAAAGAAAGAAAAAGAAGAGGTCAAAATATGCAATTGCAAAAGTATGAAACATATAACAAATTTAGGTATAGGTAGAGGGTGAAGGGGTGGTTAGTGGATCAACTAAAGAATGATAGCGGTATTATGATGGGTAAAAGAGATGCTAGGAATGACAAAATCAGTAGTTAAGGTGCCTAACATACATAACCACTTGATTCCTAAAATAACTTTAACACCTTCAATAGGCAACCTATATAAAAAGGAATGTGAAAGCACGACCTTGGATAGAGATTAACATATCTGTGCATAAACCAAAACAAAATAAATAGGCACCATTTCCTACCATGATATGGAAAGCAGTGGTAGAGGTGTGGGTAAGTTTGAGGTGGATAGAAATTCTTGGTTGTAAAATATTGTGGGAGCTACCAGAATCAATAAGGCTCTAATAGTTAAACCATGTACAGGGGGGATAATTAGAAATTAATAGCCTTAGATGTAAGGGATATGTAGGTGTACTCAATGGAAAGGGTTTTGTCATCATAGGGAACTTTATCATCAATTGTCAAAAGTAAGAAGTGACTAAAGGTGCATTTATGCCCCAAAATGAATTTTTCATTACAATTCTTTCTTGCATTTGGGTGAGAGTAAGATATTTGATGGGAATAGATAAATAGAGAGGGTTAAATGATGGTAGAGGGGAAACATGGAGGAGGTGAAGGAAGGTGGGAAAAAGGTTAAAGGTTTGGAGAATCTAGGTTTAGAATCTTTAAACTTGAACTCCACCAATTTAGTAAGGACAATGGCTTGGGATATGGATTGGGGATGTAACATAACAAGTTCATACCTTATATCATGCTGTAGCTTAGATAAGAAGCAATCCAGTATCGTGTTAAGGGAAAGACCAGATTTCTATTACATAAACATTCAAATTTACCTTGGTAATCTTCCACATATCCCATTTGGAGTAACTTCAATATTTTAGCTTGATGATTTTTGTATTGTGAATGTCCAAAATAAGACTCCAAAGATTGAACAAAGGTATTCCAATCGATCAATTGTCTATTGTGGAACATCTACTTGGTAAAACATAAAAAAATGTTCCACTTAGAACAACCAGTTCAAAGGGTCTTGCCTATCAAAGATGACTAACTCAAGTTTAGGGAGCATCTGGACAAGAGTGGAGAAAATGGTTACCTACAATCGGAGGCCACCCATGAATTAGGATAAACCTTCGAGTGGTGTATCCATCAGTTAATATGGGGTCGTAAGAATTCTGCAATTGGGATTGATTATTCACCTAGGTTTGCAGCATACCTCATTTTTCAAAAAATTCTTGTTTCCTCCAAATCCTTGGATTGGAGGGAGGAGGGAGGGGGAGGGGGCGATTAGGACGCACGAGGAAAAAAATATGAAAGCACCAAATAATAAGTTCCTAAACTATTTCTGATGAACAATTAGAAAATTGAAAGAAACAACAAAAATACTCTATTGCAAATTGAACCTTATTTTGTTGATTCATTACAAAGGTTGTTGAATAGTTAAATACAAGAATGTCCTGATAAAATTAAATAGAAAAATTAATTTAGAAATCCCCTAATAATCTTGACCTTTCATCTAACCCATATAATAGTCATTTATTTTTTTTAGAAGAATAGTCATTTATCCATTTGGCCTTTATGTAGTCTGTTTTCCAATTGGGCCTCTAACACTTTGGTAAGAAGATATAATTTTTAACAATTTTATTAAGAATGCCTTTATGTGTAAATTGATGTTCATGTTTATTTGTCAGCTTTTTTTTTATGAATTATATGATTTCTATTCACATTCTTGGGTATAAAACAAAGAGCTGTCAAATAATGTTCTCTTTATAGGTAAATTGATTTTCATGTTTGTTTATCAACTATTTTTATTGGTAAATTATATCTTTTTCTATTCACATATTTAATATATAAAAAACATAATAATCTTTTAAATAATGTCAGATATAATTGGTAAATAAGTGAGGTCCTTTAAGTATGTTGTTAGGAGTTTGAATCTTACCATGTGCATAAAAAATATTTTGTTGAGAGAAACATCTTACTTAGATGATATTTAAGTCTCAACTGGATTAAGCTTTGATTGTTGACTTAAAAATAGGTTTGGGCTCACAAAAAATTAATGTTGTAAGTTTAAACATCAACCATAAGTAATTTTGTTTCAAATATTAATCATAATTCTCAAGTAATTTTTTTTTACCCACCTAAATTTAATTGAATATCTTAAAAATGCAAATCCTTATATTTTAATTTTCCTGATAATCTTACCAACATTTTTTTACTATAAACCTGAGTAAATTTTCTTTTTCACTAGTATTTTAGATTAAAAAAAGAGTATTTACATATTCATATGATACTATATTACTGTCTATTTAAAATTTTACATATCAATTATATTTAAAATTTTATATATCAACTCTTATTATATATTTTTTAATCATAATTTTTAAAAGTAAGATAAATGATAAATTGGCTCTGTCTTACGCGCTTTTGAGAATCAAAATATGTTCTCTATTAACAAAAATTAAAGGTGTGTTCCCAATCAATAGGATTGTGTTTAAAAGAAAATACTTATAGTTAGCATAAAAAAATTAAAAATGTATTTGAGATTAATAAAAGAAAATTGTGCATCTTTACTTGGTTTGCTAGCACCGTTATTTCTAATTATATAGTTTTTTTTTTTGGTATAGCACCGGAAAAACAAACAAGAAAGAAACTAAGGCCTTAAAAACACGAATCCACGAGAAGAAGATGATGCAACTTACCAGAGGAGTTGTTCATACTAGTGTAAAAATGACGTTTTTTAGCGGAATTTTTATATGATCGGTGTAAAAAATGATGCGTCGGTAATGTTGTAAATAAATAGTAATTTTATACCGTTTTAAATATTATACCGGTAAAAAATAATATCTTTCATAGTAATTTTACTTTGAGACCCGTAAACTTAAAATGAAAACTATTATTTGGGCTCGTTTGTTTAAACTTATTTTAAGAGATAAGCGTTTTTTTAATTAAAAAAAACACTTATTTTAAATTTTGACGTGTTTGTTTAAAGTTTTAAAAATAAGCAAAAGCTAAAAATAAGCTGATTTTAACTTATTTTAAGAAGCAACTCTGATCTGCTTATTAAAAAAATGATTATAAAGAATTTACTTTTTTATAATCACTTTTTTAATAAACTTAAACAAACATGCCTTTATTTATCAAAATCTTCAAATCTATGATCTTTAGCTCCCAATTAACTGATACATACAGCACATCGATTACTTTCTCATAAGATGCGATGAAAAGAAACTATCCAATCTCGGCCAAAATAAAAGGATTATAAAAGATGACTGTTAGTTTTTTTGTAATTTGTTTTCAATATTATTGTCGTTTTCCTTGATCTTTTTTGTATGACTGTTTTTATGATAACACAATGTTGTAATATTAGAAATTTTATTGTGAATATTATCTATTGTTCTATTAGTACATACTGTCATGAATACTAAATAGTATATATAAACTTTAGTAATATAAATAGGATTCAAAATATTATATATTCTTCACATGGTGGCAGATTAGCAATCATTTAGCAACGAATTAGTGAGGCAATTGTGCATGATATGAGACTTATTGAAACTGTATAGTAACAAATTTACGAGGAATATATAGTTCAATTGAACAATACAACAAGAGATTAGTGAAGGATTATCATAGGTTTTATGTTTTAAGTATATCAGCCAACGACCAATTAGCCATAGATTTGGAACATACAAAGACTTAATTAGCTACCGATAATTTCATCGTTTTTCTTTGATGTTGCTACCCCTTAGTAACGAAATAGCGATCGCAAAATCCTTCCTTGCTTATAAATCAACCACGAATTTGCAACCGAAATAATATTGTAACTAATTAGCCAGCTACTACTAGCATTATTGTCACCATTTGCTGTTAATTTGGTTGTTATATAATTTATTGTTTGAACTGTGAAAATATTTTTTTTAGTATTAATTATTATTTTTAAAAATTTATACTAAAAAAAGGTAAATAGAAAACAAAAAAAATATTTTTAATATTTCTTACATAAAATTTTAAAAACAAAAAACATAATAACAATTACATTTTCTTAACCCAAATGAGACTTGGAGTTTTTCTCTTCATTACAATATTATTAAATTCTAGGAGTGATATCAAATTTCATAATGTTAAGCAAACTCAAGTTCGGACTTTTAAAAGGCAAATTAAACATAAAGATAAAAGACAATATGATGAACTAAAACTTTGTTTCATAATGCATACATATAAAAAAAAACTTATAAATTTATGAGCACATACATTCAGTCTCAAAGAAGAAAAACAATTAATCGTTATAACAAATACTAACATAGATTCTAAACAAAAGATTTTTCAGCTTCCTAAAACCTAATCATTCTAATCTATCTCCCTTTTGACACCATCAAAAACAACATACAGGAGTAACACCTCAAAGAAGATTAATCATAACTTAGCTCAGGATTCCTTTGAGGCACATGCATTGAAGGCATGAGTGTGGCATTAGGAGTAATCCTAGGGATGAGTTCAATGGTCACATTTCATAGTGATGGATTTCCTGCAGCAAAGGCACTCCCTTGAAAAGGTTCTTCTATACTCCCTGATTTTATCCACTATTACTGTGCAGCTCCAGAAGTATCCCCTAGTCTCTTTGTCTTCTTATCTTGGACAAGTCTTGTTGGGTGAGCTTTCATCCTCTGTTTTGGCTTCAGATTGTGTGGAATCTTGGACAAAGAACCTAATGAGCCAAATTCATCAATTGATGAGGTAGTGAGGCGTGAGGTTACTAGTTTCTTCACATACCTAGTTTTGGTGTATTAGTGTCA
Source organism: Clitoria ternatea (assembly GCA_037962975.1). Taxonomy (NCBI): domain Eukaryota; kingdom Viridiplantae; phylum Streptophyta; class Magnoliopsida; order Fabales; family Fabaceae; genus Clitoria; species Clitoria ternatea. Next base: position 281,978,089 of record CM075671.1, on the reverse strand, counting down.
TAGAAGTAATTAATGCTTAATTAGGGATGATTACAATCTCCCTATCAAATGCCTTATTTTATTATATAATGAAAGTAATATATATTCTAATCATATAGTGTATATGCCGACACTTCTGCCTTTAAACTAATACACTAATTGGAAACCATTATTAGGCTTTATGGTGTTGTATTTGTTTACCAGTCGTGAATGTTACTATATGGCATTACATGTCATCAAGTATGATTAGTATCATGGCCAGTGGAGCCAGATATATCCATGCAGATCATCCAGGAGACATAATACATTCGTATGTAACTGTTTTTTTGTTTGAAATATTCTATTTGAACACAAACTACATTGATAGATATATAGGCAAAAGAGTTATTTCTATTAAAATTTAATGCAACTATACATTTAGTCGACACCATTGTGTAATTAGTAACTTTTTGATAAAAATGTATGTTTATCTTCTTATATGTTCTTATTTTTAATTTGATCTTTTTATTTTTGTCAATTTAGCCGTTTTATTTTTTAAAATTTTTGTAAGGTTATCCTTTTCAAGAAATCATAAAATAAATTATAAGATAAAAATGTTTGAAATATAATTAATTTAGGTTTATTAATAAAAATTAATTTTAATTACAAATTACAACATAAATAAATTATAAATTCATAATTAAAGTTCAGGGTTTATTATAAATTTTTAAAAAATTTGATTATAAATTACAAATAAAAAGATTGTAAACTTACTAATACTCGAGTATTATAATTAATTTAGGTTTGTTAATCATAAAACTTTTAATTTCTATTTAAAAATTATAAACTAAATAAATTAAAATTTTTTAATTAGAGTTTAAGGTTTAATAAAAACTAAAAATGCTATTTATAAATAGTAAAATAAAAAAATTAGAAACTTATAAATTAAATATGTGCTCGAGTGTTTCATAGTTAATTTAGGTATGTTAATCATAAAATTTTATTACTGTTTAAAAATTATAAAAATAAATAAATTATAAATTCCTAATTAGAGTTTAAGAGTGTGCAATTTTAAACAATATATATGTTGTAACTTGGTGATGTGTTCGTAACGCAGATTTTGATATGGATTGTTTGTGTCCCCATAAGAGATGTTTAAAAAGTAAGTTTATTAGAGGGTAGTGAGTTTATTAATAAGGCTTCAATATTCTAATTACTATTTAGATGGTGGTATAAGGTGTCCTCGTGTAAGATGTAAGTGTCGCAAGATTTGGAGCAAAAGTGAGGTATCATTTCCCTAGTACAAGTTTGGTTTCAGTTGCATCTACTAGGTTTTGGATCGACTATAACGAGGTGAAATTTAGGAGAACCACCATATCTCAAGTCATAGATAACTTTGACCTGTTTAATACAACTGTTGGGAAACAACTTGCTAACATTATGAAACCATGTCACAAGCAAAACGAAACAAAGATAATCTTAAAATTAATTTATAATCATTCATATTTCTTTTTTTAATTCTTAATAATTTTAAAATGGATGATGAAGGAGATGATCATTAGAAGGAAAAGTTGTCAGTACTTGGTGACCTCAAGAATAAGTTCTAGAAGATGATCGGACTAGGTCATTTGCACCTGTGTGTAAATGCCCTATTACCATTAGAGATAAGCAAGAGCTTGCCATCTGGATTATCTGTACAATTGGATGGAGGAAGGACACTGAGGACATTTGAGATGTTGGTTATGTCCCAATTAAGAACTCTAGCTCAAGCTCTAGCTCAGATAATGATAAGGGTGGTCAGGAGCAATGACATGATTACCTTTAGCAACAAGATGAGGTTGGTAGGGATCCAGATGCTAGTACTTCACAACCCTTGGATGTTTTGAAGGTCCAACTTTAGAGTAAGCCTTCTCTATAGAAAGACTCCCCTAGAAAGATTATTCTTATCCAGGGTAAGTACTTAAATTTATGTATTTTAAATTTAATATTTAGTATATTATTACTTTTAAGACTAATTAATTATTTGTTTTGAAGTGATTTCTTTAAACTAAAGCTTTGAAGGTTATTCAATTGAACTTCAATTGACCATAGAAAAACTAAATGTCTTTTCCTAAGGATAATATCGAATTACAGTAAAGGAAATGGTTGGTAAGTTATTTTTTTTGTCATTTATTAATGTTTATAATGTTTTATATATTTTCTGTCAACGACGGAAGAATATAACTTTTGCGTCTAAGCACAGGGATGCGATGAAAGTTGAGTTTGTGAAGGTCGGGAAGGCACACCTCAATGACATACCTGGGAAGGGCCTTGATGGTTGGCCCCCACTCGCCCCTCATGGATTAGGGAGGCTACATGAGTTGACCTACTTGCTAAGTGGGATAAGCCCAAACGTAAGGTGGTCTAAGAGCACAACAAGCACAACCGGACACTAGTGCAAAAAAGGGATATAAGGACGGGATATGAAGACGGTTATTCCAAAACCGTGTTTAAAACCACGCGGTGGCAGTTTTGTAAATACCAAGAACTCTTAAAAAATTTTAAAACGTATCTACTAACACGGTTAAACATTTAACCGTGCTTAAAAGTAATATATAAACACGGTTCAGATGGAACCGTCCTTAAAGGGTTTCATAATTATTATTATTTTAATTTTTTAATTTAGCACATACGAAGACGGTTCTGAACAACCGTGCTTAAAATGCATCTACTAACACGGTTAAACATTTAACCATGCTTAAAAGTAATATATAAACACGGTTCAAATGGAACCGTCCTTAAAGGGTTTCATAATTATTATTTTTTTAATTTTTTAATTTAGCACATACGAAGACGGTTCTGAACAACCGTGCTTAAAGCTTATTTTAATTTTTTTAAAATTTTTAATAGGATATACGAAGACGGGTGGGAGCAGAACCGTGTTTAAAGGTCTGATATACGAAGACGGTTTTGAAGGGAACCGTGTTTATAAGGTATCTATAAACACGGTTTGGGTGAACCGTGTTTAAAACCCACCTTTTCCCTTATTAATTAGCGTTTGTTCACTTCTTCTCCCTCGCCTGCGTTCACACTTCTTCTCCCTCGCCTGCGTTCGTTCATTTCTCCCTCGCCTGCGTTCACACTTCTTCTCCCTCAGATTCTGGATACCAACAATGCCTCGGTGGAACCAGTTTCAATGTCCAGCGAGCTCTACCTCAGATCTGTTGTCCTCGGTGCTCTCTACCCCAGATCCGTTGCCCCCATCAGTGCTCTCTGTTTCCTTCAGCTAGATGCTTACGGTGAAGCCAAATTCGATGCTTGGGGTGTCACCTTGCAGCTTTTGGTTGTTGCTTTTATTTTCAGACTTTGTTTAATTCTAAAGGGATTTTGTTGAACCCTATTACCTCACTTTGCTATATTGCTCCATGTTGTTTGGTGTTCTTGTCGATTCCTTGGATTGTCATGGAGTACCCATTATTGCTGTGTGCTTTTGCGTTGAACCTTGCTGTGTTCTTGTTTATGGGAAAAACCTCGACTTTGACTATGAATGTTGCTGGGGTGGTTAAGGATTGGCTCTTGATTGCGTTCTCTTGGTCTGTGATTAAGGACACTGTGACGCTGATTAATTTGAATGGTTATGGATTGGTTGGAACAGAGGGATGTGGATGGGAGTCATGGGTCTAAGCTACAAGCACGGTTGAAAATAACCATGCTAAAAGGCCCTAAGCTACAAGCACGCCGGGAACAAACACGGTTCCGAAACCGTGCTTAAAAGTTCATTATAACCGTCCTTAAAACCCCAAAATGCACTAGTGGGAGTAGCAATAAATGTGGTATCATGCACCAGGGTAGTCGGCCATAAGTTGACATTACCAAATTGATGGTAAGTTGTTTATCCATTTATTTGTTTTATATAGTATAATTTAATAATCATTTAGTTGTTTAACTATTTTTTTGGAGGGGATATGTGGGCGCCCTATCGGCTCAGCTGAGTTGTTTCTGGTGACTCACCAAAACAATTGGTCAAGGGGGGACTTCTTCTAGACTATCGTAAGTTATACTAAATAATTAACTTTAATTCCATTTCAAAATTAATTGACTATATATTATTCATAGTTGTTAATTAATTTATTAATGAGTAAGGGGAGTACAATAGGTGCCTAGTTGAGCTTAAGGATAAAGGCAAGCCTTTAAAGTTAAGTGCAAGGATTCTACCCTAGACAGAGATTGCTGGTGGGAGGCACCATAGTCACCTTTATGGCAACATCCTTAATTAGCCTCCAATATTTATCGGGGGTTATCCTCAATGACACATCATTCCCTTTCCATTGGCATTGAGTTCACATGTGCAGATCCAAAGGTGAGACGGCTTTGACAGGAGTTGTAAGATGTCAGGGGTTAGCTAGCATAGATGCATAGGCTGCATAGCCAATTCACCTAACTGCAGGCCTAGATAGCTAGCCTAGCTTGAGCCCAACATGGTGAATCATCCAGGGGTAATCATTAACATTTTGAAACTGGCTTGGACAACTAGTCTATCTTAAAGGAGGAGCTCTACCTCGAGCATCGTCGACTTTATCATTAGGTGCCTTGGCAACAGCTAACTGTCTAAGGCTCCCTCACCCCAGCAAGGCCTACCGTAGACCTGGTAGCACCCCCAAGATCCATTGCCGCTCTCACAATGGATATTGATCGAGTTTATTAGTTTTTTGTTTTACTTATATTTTTATTTTATTTAAAAACTTTATATATGTATTTTTTGTTATTTCTCTTTATTTAATATATTTTATTTAATATTTATATTATTCTCATGTAATAATAATAATAATAATAAGGAGGAGGAGGAGGAGGAGGAGGAGGAGGTATGATACAATAGGCTTGAAAAGGAGTGTGGACACCATGTTCTACATCTCAAACCCCCTTATTATTAGGCTTGGATAATGGCATAGGACATTATATCATACACCACACTAGGGTATGAGTTAGGTCTCAGACTAATTAGCATGAGAGAAATTGACATGGAAAGACATGTCTCGCATCTAAGAGTTGGGGTATGGGTTTTTGTCCATATATTCAACGTGTTATCCTAATTTCTTGTAATGGATACTATTAAAAACATGAATGACTAAATCAATAAGACAAAAAGATAAAAGAATAAATCAAGAATTAAAAAATAACATAAAAGTTTAGTTTTGCCTTACTTTTTTACCTTCAGATGTTTTTGTGTTATTATTCCAACAAAGATGCATTAATATATAAACCCTAGAATGATCAATATACATATCTAAAACAATATCATGTGAGACTTTAACTTGAGAGATATTTTTTTTTATTGTTTCCCGTATGTATCCCTTATTCAAAAATAATCGTGTGAATTTCGAGTGACGTAACTAAATATGAGAAGTAATTATTTAGCCTTTTAAGAGAACATATAAATACGAAATCATCATTTCCAAAGCCTATGGTATCATGTACCACAATCGTTAGCTGTGTAACTTTCTTTCATCTCAATCCAAATTTGCGAAAGGAAGAGGGGGCATACAGAAGAAAAAAACAAGAGGATGAGGATATAGAATGAGATTTCTGAAAGATTCCATATATTAATTATTCACTTCAATTGAATATATCAATACGACAAAGAGAATAAGAATATGTAAGCAATGAAGGAATGTCTGGAGCTATTTCAAGTCATGACTGAAACCTGTCCCATACATCTGGGACTGTTTTGGGTGAAATCGACAACAATTGAGGGTTGATGGATGTTCTTTTCAATCTGTCTCTCCCTTTTGTCCATTCTGTTGCTGCTTATATTTCTACCATGTAAAACTGAAACATGCACAGCATTAAGTTTACGTATAAAGATTACTTGAGATTAAAAATTTAGAAAAAAAATCATTAATCAAGTGAATTTTAAAAATTCTTTAAAATCCCACATTTTGCATCCTATCAAATAAGGAATAAGAATAGCTCCAATGTATAATTAATTTTAATATTTATATATTTGGAAGTCTTTCTATATTCTGAATCATCAAGCCCTTTCTTATAAATTTAAAGGTTAGGTACACACGATGCAAGCTGCAACACGGGTCAGTGTATTAAGGTAAGCTGGCTCACTCCATTCTATCATCAGTCTCATCAGCATTAAAATTACGAAAAATAAAAAAAAAGTAGTTTGTCCGCTCACCTTTAAAGGGGGTTTAGTTTTGGTTTAGGTTTTTAAAATAAGATCTCACGATGTGTTTGGTCTGTAGTTGGGGAAATAGAGTTAAGTTGAAGTAAAAAATTTAAAAGTTGATATTAATTCTTCACACAACGGAGCTTTTCTCCGTTTGCAGTTGGCACCAAATGTCTATAGAAGTTTTGATTGTTTTTAACAACGTGAATAACTTTAAACATATATTTTGTCCTCCCTATCATTATTATGGGCCAATCTGAAAGACTCTGTTCATTTTTTTATCTCTACTTTTTCAATTTCTTCCAGTTTTTTAAATTATTTTTTCATTAATTTTTCGTTTCAACTTTTAACTTGATCAAATTTATTTTTCTATATGCACATTTCTCTCTTATTTTAATTTTTTTATTTTATCTGATCTCACTGTAATTTTTATAAAACAAATAGTCTAAAACCTTTTAATCATGAAATAAAATTCAGAGAAGAAGAAAATTGTTAACTAATTAATGCTCTAAAGAATTAACCATGCATGGAAAACTTTCATAATAATAAACTATCATAAATATAGCATCTCTCATGAATTTCATTGCAAACCAGCATAATTACAAAAATGGCATAATTTTCTGAACCCCTTTTGCACTTAACTCATGTTGATACCTTTTTTTTTCATGCTAAAATGAGTGAGGTGTGGTAGGGAACTCAAGCTTTCATAATATGCAATTGGTTTTCACGATGTGCAATGCATAGTCACTATACCGCTGGGTCTGTGACAGATATACAACTCCCTTTATCTGAAAGAAAAAAACCACTGAGATTGAAAACAACAGTTCATTGCGCCTCGAAGTTTTGTTACTGTTATTATGAACTCTCAATCTTGTCCCTATGATGGCTCCAAAAAAAATGCCCTACATAAAAGTCTAGTGTAATCTTAGTTTTATCTTTTACCTTTTAAAATGAAAATAGACGGAGACACATATTATAAAAAATTATTAATTATTTATATTAATGTTATAAAATATTTAATATATTTGTTTAAAATACACTTAACTTTATTTATTATATAAAATGTTTAATTACCTTAAAAATATATTATAAAAGATATATTTAGTATATAAATATTTAATAACATTAAAAAATATTTTTATTTATATTTAAGATAAAAATAATCAATTAAAATTTACTTATAACGAAAGAATATCGCTAAAGAGTACAGATTCGCGATTTTGATGGTACCAATCTCACGTGATTATTGTAGTTTTAGCTTTGAAAAGGAATAATAATGATGACAACGACTTTTTTTTAATCATAGAGAAGGTGATTGCATTAAATAAAAGCAAGTCATTTATTAACAAATAAAATAAAATTTAGAATTTGTTAGAAATTATTTTGTTAGTAAAAAAAATAAAGTGTTAATATAAATCATTTGAATTTTTACTAACAATTTAAATGAATTATACTAATAAATATTCTTGTTAGTATAAAGTTTATTTCAATTTACATTATATCAAATATTAGTATAATGTATTTTATTGTTAGTAAAAACTCAATATATTTTTATTAACACTTTATTTTTTGTTAGTTAAAAACTATGCTAATAAAAAAAAAAATTCTAAACACTTTGGAAACGGTTAGGAAAGGTTTTGTTGGTATAATTTTTAACTAATAAAAAATAAAGTGTTAGCATTCATTTGGATATACTAACAATTTAATGAACTATCCTGTTAAGTAATTTTGTTAGTATAAAGACTATTTCAACAAAGATTTCCTTAACAACTTTCAATTTTTATGTGTTAGTAAATGAAAATTTTGTGTAGTGTTAGTGTTAATGAGTGAGAGAACCAAGATTTGAAATCTAGGCCTAATACTTTATGTTCATGTCACACATTAATTGTGTTAGTTCCAATACATAATGATAATGATATTAATAATAATCTTTTCGTTTCTATTTAACTAACTAGATGTCGAGTCCATAATAACTATAAAACTGATACAAAATCGGTGATATCGATATGAAATTCATTAAAAATTGTAAAATGCGTAAGGTGAGACTTAAACGCTAGTCAAATCAAATAGGTGTAAATGAATATATTAACCAATAGTGCGCCATGACTTTTTTTTGACATAATATGTATTATTTTAAATATCATAAAATTTAACTTAATTTTTTATAAATACTTATTAATTTATTTTTTAATATGTTATACATTATTAAAATATGTATATTCAATTATATCGATTCAACTACAGTTAAATTTATAAACCACGTTTTAATAATGGATATGATGTTATGAACATTGAATAATGCTTAGATAATAGAGAAAATGTGTTGGTTGATAAAAAAGGTTGATGTTGTATAATAAATAAAGTGTAAATAAGAAATTTTAGTATGTAATTAAGATAATATAGTTTTATTCTTTAGTTTGTCTAACTTTGGTCTCTTTAAACATTTAAAAAGGAACTAAAGTGATAATCATCTTCAATAATAATAATAATTTGAGTGGTTATGGACTTGATGAGCAAACAGCAGTCTTATGTAGGCAATATAATAAGTTGGAGGCAAAAGCTTAGCAGTAATTTGATTAAGAGTATAAGACACCACTACTACTGTGGTCAAAAAGCTTCAATGAACACTGCTTTATTTTGGTGTTTTTAATGCTCTATATAAGAAACTTGAATTCTCATACACCCAAATATTAGCAAAGAAAAGAGAAGAGAATAAAGTGAGTTAGGAGAAGATGGGAAAACGCCAAAGGGAATGAAGCCAATGGTGGCTAATCTGTTGAGGTTGAAGAAGGCGTGCCATATAATGCTGACACCATGGCTCGCCTTTTCAAATTCTCCTCCAACACATCTCTCAAGAGATAGGACTAGATTTTACTTTTTCACACTTTTCGCTCCTATCGTCATCTTCAAAATCCACATTCTTTACCACAAATATTATATAATCTTTTTTTTTTCTTCATATCCCTAGCTAATATTCACAATAACTTAGTTCGCTAAAATATAATATTCATACTAAAATTTTGAATTTTAGATTTACCCTCTTTAATTTAGATTTCAATTTTTTTATTAGTATTAATTCTTTGTCGTTAATTGTCTTTGTTAAGTAGTGATGTGTAACAAATAAAAATGTCATTAGGATCATATGTGACATTAGAGTCAACATGTTCCATGTTGAGTTGGAATTAAAAAATGTTTCATATCCAAATGTTAATTAATTAAGGTAAAGATGAATGTTAAGTTAAAGAAAATTTAAAATACTGAGAATGACATTATTTCCCTTTCTTCTCCCATGTTTGAAGTTACTAACGAAGAAGACAAGGAATCGTCTTTTTTTTATCATAAATCTAGGGGTTAGTGAAGGAATGCGTGTGTACTGACTTCTCCATTGCACGTGCGTGAAAGCAACACAAGCGGGTAAGATTCCTCACATCTAAAGACAAAATTTAGAAGTGTTTTTATTTGTGGGGACCAATAAAGCTTTATATTATTGTATTGGTTGTGAACCCTAATTGGCATGTAGTGTATTAATGTATTAATTGCTATGTAAATGTGTAAATGTTTTGTGTTATAGGCTCTCGTAAAAGTGAAATTTTTCCTTTTAGGGATGAGTTTTTCTGTGGTTATTCATCACAAAGGTAAATTTAATGATGACTCATCAATAGACTATAAGTTATTGCTTTTCATAACGTTGATATTGATAAGTGGTCATATTTTAAATGTGAGTCTTTGGTTAGGGAATTGGGACTTTAAATTGTTGCGGAAAAAGCCTAGTGAGGAGTTTGTTACCATTATGTGGGACAACCATGCATTGGATGTTAGTCAATTTGCTATAAATAATAGATGTGATGTTCATATATATGTTGAGCATTTAGTTCTTGAGGGTGAGGAGGTGTTGGAGTTAGGGGATAAAGATGACTCGTGTTTGGTGGACAAAGTTGTTATGGGGACAATTCCATGCTCATATTCATTAAATCAATTTACTAAATTGCGTTATCAACTCTAACATGAATTATTGTTTCATTTACACAAATAAAGAAAGTTAATCCGTATTTAGCATCACTAACATATTACTTTTACACAAATTCCTATACCAATTTACTTAATATAACATTAACTTGCATCAGTAACAGATCACATATCCTTTAAAATTCAAGTCTCACGTCACTCAGTCCATCATAATGCATTTTAACATACACATAGTCCATTTGTATATTCTTTATTCGTCACTACATTCTAATTTACCTTATACTATTCTACAACCGACACGGTCTGGAACGGAATTGCTCTGATACCACTTATAACGTCCCTTTAATTATTTGACTTTAAATCATGTATTTACGCCATTTTTAAGTTTAATACACCTTAAATAATGTGATGAAGATAAAAAAATTTAAACCATGATATGAAAAAGTTTAAAGAAAAATTTTTCAACACCCTTGCATCCCGCGCACTACTTAACAATTTGTGTCAAATCAGAGCTACACAACTCCAATCAAGATGAACCCAATTGGTACATCTCTGAAATTCAAATTCCTACAATTATTATGAAGCAATCGAGGGCCAATTATGCCCCTTAGATTTCCCAATTCATGAAATTGTGGAACTAGTCCCCCTGAAATTTTCATCCTAAACACCCTGTAGTATTTTAAGCATAACTCGGGCTACCGACCTCCGATTGACGTGATTCTAGCGGCAAAACAACCATGACTTAACTATCTCTACAACTTGCATGAAGGGAGAAAAAACAAATTTCAATATCGTATGAGCGAAAATTGGCTCGCTTGAGCGAGGGCCCATTTTTCGCTTGAGCAAAAATTCACCAAAATCTCCCCTTTGAGTCTTGCTTGTGCTAAATTAGTTTCACTGAGTGAGAATCACCCAAAAACCACCCTAAATTTCACTATAGGTCTTGCTTGAGCGAGAATAATCTCGTTTGAGCGAAAATTTCAGCAACTATACCTCAAAATTAACTTCTTTCTCTTCTAATTTGCTTGTTTGAACTTCGATTACTCCAAAACTTCATGGGCACTATACTTCCCCCATTTCGGACCTGCTGACGCAGTCCGTTCTCCACAATTCCTTCATATGAATAACTTATGCACTAAAATGCAATTCGCCTAATTTCACCCAATTTGAATGCATAAAACCTACCAAATGCACTTTAATTGGCAATTCAATCATACATACAAGTTCTACTTGACCTCATGAATTTATGAAGACCTCCCGGGGACTCTAAATCCCATCAGAACTCAATTCCATATGTTTAGTTAGCTTATTTAGCTAATTTCTCCTTAAAACTTCATTACTTAACATCTCAATCAACAAATTCTCATTCCTAATTCTTAACCATTCCAAGAAAACCAATTCAATCAACATATCGTAAAAACAAAACTTGCTCATACATTAGAATCTATCAAACAAATGACTCAATGCCAATTCACCACATATAAGTAGTTCCCGGGCATCAAATATATACATCATATATAATCATCAAATATCATAACGGGATGCTCTGAGAAACACCCTTAGATCTCATCAATCATCAAAATACTCATCTAAGTACCATTATCAACCATGAGTCCATACATGTATATACATATACATACATTCACATAAATTGCATCATCATCATTAACCATCAACAAAACCTATATATATAAACACATATATACATATTAACTACCACTACAAGTACATCAAGCTTGGCATTGACATCCTCCTGGTCTCATTTAGTACTCGTCTCCGCGGTGTCCATCAGTTGCTTGCCATCAATCACTTAAAACAACAGCAAAGGGGTGAGTGACTATAATTAATGATTAATACAAAAATTAGCATTAGAATAAATATAACCTAGCTACCTTTCTAATTAAATTTTATCTTGTTCATTATTAGTATCATTCATGAACATCTATTTTAATTTACTCTTTATCTATTATACTTACCTAAAGCATTCACTTCTAATTCTTTAATATTGCACATCTACCTCTCATTTTAAATCTCACACTTCATTCTTAATATATTCATAATCAATTCAATTACACAAATTTTATCATCAATTCTAATAATGTCAAACTCATCATTAATTCATTTAATATCAATCTCATCGTTAATATAATTAGCATCATCCCATCATTAATATAATTAACATAATCTTATAATATAATTAACATCATTTCATCATCATCAATGTAATTCACATTATCTCAACTATTATCACTAGTGACTCTCAACCAATCATAATAATACGATTCTAGTATTCGGATACTAAAATGATCAACCATCAGCTGGAAGTCCACCTGACATCCCGTGAACCAATCTAGTCCACCGAGCCCCCCTGGCTGCCCACCTCAACCACTAGGTCCTACTTAACCATCGGGTAGCCCAACTGGGGCACCAACGACCGCGGGAGCAAAAAATGAGGGGTAAAATATATTGAATGGTTGTCCCCACCACACAACATGCATAAATAACAGATAATCTCCAAAAGTCATCATCAAATCATCCCGGGCATAAAAGCCATTACCTGGGGATATAAAAATAAGCCACACCTGGCATAATTTTCTATATTATACTTTTCATTCCAGATCATTTCATCAAATCATCAAATCATCAATAATCATCAAAACATTAGATACAATTTGTCATACGTCATTACACCCCCCTTCAATTTCATACTCATCGCCTAAAATTCTTAGTTAATAATGTTATTTCATTTGAATTAAGTATTTAAGCTTAATTCACTTTTACGTTAATGGTCACATTAATAATCCCACATTTGTTTCCCTATTCATTCACTCCTATAGCATCATCATCGTTCAACTACCAATGACTATCATTCATATTCCTATCAACACCTTCACATTATGTTTTCACTCACCAATTCTCAATTCAGAATCACCAAGCACATCATGTACGCCAATATAACCTTTAGTTCCTCGCATGGACTTAACACATATACATACATATAACAATCAACCATATTTACAACATAAGCTCTAGTCTCGCAAGCCATCACACACACATATATATATATACATGTTCATACATACATCATCACAGGTCAAGGCATTCATAGCATAACTGACTCTCATATAGAAAATATGACGCCCTAGTATCCGGATACTAAAAGGATCGACCTTTAGCTGGGGGTCTTACTTGACACCCCGTGAACTCGACTTGGCTCCCCCTCAACCACTAGGTTCGACTTAACCACTGGGTAGCTCAATTGGGCATAAAAACCATAGGAGCCAGAAAAACGAGGGTAACATATATTGTCGGTTGTCCTCCACCACATAAATCACATACAAGATCATATCATCATGGCATAAACATCCTTAAATCTATCTATATCTGTTAGAAACTGACGTTCAATAGTTCCATAGAGCGGCCGACTTGCCAATCTCAGCAACACGATGCCATAATTTTTTTAATCATCATTAATACTGAATTATAATCAACATTGGGGTGGCCGACTTGCCAAGCCCTAGGCATCCAATCATACCAGCAATACTCAATAATAATCATACATTTCCCTCATTATATTCCATACAAACAATGCCATTCATTACACAATTTCATAGAATTATGATCACACCATACCTATACATATCAACATCATCATTCTCATTATATCATTTTCAAATCATTAATTCATCATAGCAACTTACATTGTTCATTACTATCGATATCCACACAATTCTAATTATATTAAATTAATATATATGTATATATTAACAATTCATCATTAATTATTAACGGAAATCATCATTACCATGGACAATATTTATGTTATCTATATACACGTGAGTATATGCATTATCACCATCTTTAGCAACATACCTTTTACCTTATTCTAGCTCCTTAACTTATTAACTCCAAATCCATTATCATTTTGACTTTGCATTAGCTTGTGATCTTTATTGATACTTTACAATCATTATTTATTAGCAACTCTTCCCTCATTACTTCCTTATCGAAACCTTTCTTTATAATTTATAGCGTCATGTTCTCCCATATAATCTCTTTATCATGCTAATGCCATTCATATACATATACTATTATCAATTTCCAATGATCACATTTACCTATTCAGTTTTTATAGATATACATACACTACCGGTGCCAGGTCTACTTCGACTCATTCTCCATGTTGGACATTATCACTTATACACTTTCATTCTCTTAGTTTCATACACTAATACATCTCTCGGTCATCTATTTAATTATTAGTGATCCTACCTCCTTTATTTTGATAATCCTATTTATTTATTTATTAGTTATTTTATCTTCTCCACTTTAATAATTCCATTTCCTTTTAGTTTGCATACATTCAATTCATTATAACTCATCCAAATCAATTTAAAGCAATTAAAGGTAGCTCTAATATACCCGTTTCCTATACACCCTTGGCGCGATACATTTATACATTGACCATAACCCAGCACACCCCCTTACCTCGATTCTGAGCTTTCCAAATCTTTCAATCGATTGCCAGGTCCCTTCCAAAATCCTTAAAACTCTAAAATTATATTTAACAAAGCTTCAATAAATATTATAACTATTAAAACCATAACTCATGACCTTAAAATAACTCTAAACCTCAATCCTAGGTTATCAAAGCTTACCATTTCTATTTACGATCCTTTTTTCCAAGACCACCGCATCAAACAACTTTTCAACCTTTAATTCGAAACCTACAATCACCAAATATCGAAGTCCATTAGCTTTTGCTTGCACCCAGCATCCTAGGAATCACATCCCAATTCCTCAAAGCCCAAAAATGCAAGATCATGGCCTCCCATTAGCATGCACTCACGGGTAGAGAGAGAGGCAGATGAAAGGAAAAAGAAAATCATGGAATTGAGGGTTCCTAGGCACATACCTCACTTTCCCTAAGCCAATTATGTGGTCAAGGTTGAAAGTCCACTAACAATCCCTTTAGATTAAGCTCCCATGGTTCAGAAGAGACGGAGGAAGGAGAAGAAGAATATTTGCATGTGTTTCTGTTCAATACTACCCCAAGGTTTTATTCTATTCGCGACACTGGTGCTACGCGTCAGGTCACTAATATGACCTGACGCTACGCTTCAATGCCACGCTGCGCGTCAAGGTCCTGATGTCATTTCCATTGAAATTCATTCTTAAATTGCATTATCCTTTTAAAATTCATTTTGAATTGCATTTTAACCTCAAAATCCTTATTCCCTCTTCATTTAGACTTTATTAAATATTTAATTTACTTCATCAAATATTTATTTACTAAGGATGTTACAATTATGGTATCCATCTCCTTTACATCGAGGTTCCCTATGAAACTTATACCCCCTAAATTTTAAATTAACACCAGTTGAATTCATTATTCCACATCTACACATTACCTATAACATCTTATTAGTTTTCACAACATCGCTATTGGTTCAGTAGTTCGGTTTATCTTTTCACATTAACATCACAATCATTCTCATCGTACAATATCATCACATTACTAATAACACTCATTCGAGTATCAACCTTATTATACATTTAGAACTTTTCATTAATAACTCGTTACGTCAATTCAACTTTCCTTTAACTCTTCGAATTATCGCTACAACAATATTTCCCATCCATATTCCTTATTAACCCGATACACCCCCTTACCCTTTTTCTGAGTCTTCAAACTCTTTTCGCAACGCCCCGCATATCAAATATCTAGAATCAAGTCACCGATGAACTTGTTTTAGCAACTCGACCATCAAAACCAAAATTAAACTCTCTGAAACAACCTTAAATTTATTTCTAATGCTTCAAAAACTTACCTTGATTAGTTTTGACCTCCGATTCAAACTTCCCTTTTGCTTAACGACCCATCAACCTCTGGTTCGAACCTAAATGATGCTGAAAGGAAAATCTGTCAGTATCATTGTGATCCAGTGGTTACAAAGAGCCTTTTAATCGGTTTAGATTCCTAAAATTTGAATACCCACTAGCGGTTCAAGAATTGGGAAGAAGAAGAACTTGACCAAAATAAGAAATTAAGGTTACCTTATCGATCCCCTCACTTCCAGGATTCTAAAAATGTGATCAATTTCACATTTTAAAAGTAATTTTCCTAGCTTTCAAGCTCCCATGACTCTTGACAATGGAGGTTAGGGAGAAACAGAGAAGACTCGCGTGCTTGGAGAAGAGAAGGAAAGGAAAATAATAATTTTATACACAAGGGCATTTCTGTCATTTATTACTTCTATTTTCTTTTATTATCTTTTAATAAAACTTACCTTCACTATTGGTAATTTATAAATTACCACCACCTCCTTACTCTAAATTTTAAATTTACACTTAACTATTAAAAATTAATTTAATTAACTTATCACCTTTAAATAACTTACAATTAATTTATAATCATTTAGGAAAAAAATCCGAATTAGAATCCAATTAATTTATTTATTACTATTTATATATCATCAATAATTAAATTTAATTACTTGGAATGTTACACTAGATATTTCCCCAGACCTGTGAGACAAACCTGACTTTGATACCACCTTTATAACACCCCCGGTTACACACAACTAAAGTTCTCAACAATGCATAAATTAAAAAAACATTTAAATTATTTTATATATAATTTATGTGTTGTTGAGAACTTTAATCGTATAATAATTGAGGGTGTGTTACAACTGAAATAAGTGCAGTCATAGGAAGATAAATCTTTGATTGTGACGCTTTGGACCCAAAAAATGGAACTGTTTTTTTTTTAAATGACATTAGTAGAGATGAAAACCTACAAAGAGTAGGAGAGTAACACTTATACCCTTTTTGAGATTGTGGATACCCAATGAAAACACACTTATGAGACTGAGTAAAAAATTTGTCAATCTTAGGGCCAAGGACATGAGCAAAACATGTAGAACCAAAAACTCAAAAAGGTAAGGGGTGAAGAGAGTGATGAGGATATAAAACTTGATGATGGATTTTATCCTTTAAAACCGAGGAAGACATATGATTGATGAGATAATATGCAGTAAGTATTGTGTCAACCCAAAACTGATAAGGAATATGAGAATGGAGAAAAAAGGTTTGAGTTGTTTCAAGAAGATGTCTATTCTTACGTTCAACAACTTCATTCTGTTGAGGAGCATAAGAGAAAGATGTTTGATGCAACACATCATGAGAGACCATGAAAACTAATTAGACAAATATTCACGTGTACTATCACTTTGCAAAGTGCGAATAGGAACACCAAATTAATTTTTTATGTCATGGAAAAAAGACTCAAAGATTTAAAATAATTATAAACAACCTTTGATGAGATATAACCAAGTACAAGGGGAAATCATCTAAGAAAGTAACAAAATACCTTGATCCTAATGTAGAGGAAATATGACACAGACCTCAAACATTTGAATTAACTAAAGCAAAAGGGGACGAAGCCTAACTAATAGTGTGACTAGTAAAAGAGGTATAGATATGCTTACCTAATTGACACGACTCGCAAGATAAAGATTCTAAGGAAGTCTAGGAATCAACAACTTTAACGTTTCAAGACCAGAATGTCATAACTGAACATGAACTAGAATGGGAGATGTTGCTGCCTAGCCAACAAGAAAGGGCCTGTTAAGTTGGTAGCAGGTGGTGGTCGCGACTGAAATGGGACAAACGTCGTCAACAAAAGGGGCGTGTGTAGTGGCGGATCAATTTGAAACTTTAGGGATACGCCGATCTTAAAGAGGCGCTTCTGATCCTAATGGTGGTGGCTGAAAAATTGTCAAAAAAATTTCCGGCAATGAATAATAGTAGGGCATGGAGGCGTGTCAGAGCTTAGATGTGAGCAAGACTGGTAAGAGACAACCGATCTAGGTGAGGCGAAACCGATGATGTGGTCACTTGTCTAAACAAAGGACTAATAGGCACAAATCGCAGTTATGCTTGGAAAACGAGGGTGGAAACATAAAGATCCAAAACAAAACACATTGGAAGACCAAAATGGGAACTGAAAACATAGTTTCAAAAAGAAAGATTGAACATCGGTGGGCTGTACATCCACCGGGAAGACATAGATTGACAAATCATGAATTTGTTGTCAAAATACTATAAATTGTTAAACTTAGTTGATTAAAAAGTCTCACATTGCTTGGAGTTGCAAAGGGACATGTGAGCTTATGCTATATATAGGCCTTAAGGCCTTTGTAATAAATGCACTAGGTGTTCAAATACCCATAATTATAAATGAGTGTACTGGGGTCTTAAACACCAGTGTGAAATACTTAGAAACACTTTAAGTCTTTTTTCTCTGTTGTAATGCTCTTGTGTTAGAGTGTTGTGAGAAGTGAGCTTTGAGAGTGTGGGTGCACTTAGGGTTGTTAAGGTGTATGAGAGTAAGGTTTATGTGATGTATAAATTGTTCACATAATATTATTATCTGGTTGTCGGTTTTGACAACGGCCGTGGTTTTTCTCTGGGATTTGGAGTTTTCCACGTTAAATTGTTGTGTGTTGATTGTGTTCTTTCCTAACCTTATTTCTCTGTTTTTTTAAAGAAACTCTGATGGAAATAAATCTAATTTCCTAACATAAATGAGTCTAGAATGACGTGTTAAGTTATTTTGAATAAAAAAATACGTTGTCAATTTTTGTAATAATTTGAAGGGGGAAAATTTTAAATGACTCAATAGATGTGCTTGTTGGAAAAAAAAAAGGCTGTTTTTATTCATAATTGGTCACAACGTCATAAAATGGTTTGAATCGCTTTCAACATTCTTCAGAAATTGTTTCGCGTTATTTTAAAGAAGTGTTAAGGGTAGTATATCGACTCAGAAAAGCATTGATAAAACCAAATTCCATTGAGCTAATTGACAAAATTAAAAGGAAAACAATTCAATTTTGGTCTTTTATGTTTTTTAAATTTCAAGTTTGTTTCTTTAAGTTTCTTTTTTGCCAAGTTTAAAAGTGTTTTTTGCAACGCTTTTCATGTCTATTGAACACTCTAACACCATTAACTTTCTTTCCTTCTTCTCTCCCATCTTCTCCCATAACCATTTTGTTAATGAAAGCTTGAGAATATAATCAAGATAAATGTTGGGCTAGTTATCATAATTGACACCGTGCTGCACCATCTTTAGCGATAACCGCACCTAGCCATTGTCAAACACTCAGTCCCACAAACGAACCTTCCCCCTACTTCTAAAAGTTGCATGAGCGTGTGTTTCCACAAATGATGTTTGTTTTGTTAATTAAAAGTAGTTATAATGGTGTTCGAGTATTTAACTGAAAAGAAAAACATTGCAAAATATTTTGAACACAATGAATTAAATTAACAAAAATAAAAAAGAATGAATCTTCAACTTAGTTCTCAAGGTTGTATGGATCATGCACTTTAGTCCCAGAAATTTTAAAATCTCAAATTAATCCCTAGTATTGTTAAATGTCAATCATTTTAGTCCTTTTGTAGTGTATTTTTCACTATCATTTACACTTAAAAAAAGATAAATTGCATGATATTTTGTAAAGTTAAAAAGTAAATTGAGATTTCAAGAATTCAAGAATTCAAATGCATGACTCATACAATCCCAATAACTAATTTGAGAATTTAGTCAAAATAAAACCTAAAAAACCACACCAGGAATTTAAATAAATATAAAGAATCTATATTTTCGCCAAATTAAAAATAATCTTAAAGGATTATCCTTGGTTACAGGTATGTATATTTAATTTAATATTAAAGTAGTACTTATATCATTTGATAACTTATTTATCATAGGATTGCATAGGTGCAATTGATGGCACAATATAAGTGCATATGTGTCTAGTGAGAGGCAAATTTCAAGAAGAGACAGTAGACATCTTACAAAATGTTGTGCGTGTAGTTTTAATATGATGTAGACCCGTGTATATTTAAGATGTTTAAGGAAATGTTCCTGATTCAAAAGATTATTTAGAAGCACTTATTAATCCTAATGCAAATTTTTTTGGTCTTCTAGAGATGGGTAGTAATATTATAATAATATTTGTTATTGACAAAATATATGTTCAAAGTTAGTGTATATTTTATTTGACGTAAGCTCATTCTATCTTGTTGATTTGGGAGGTTTCTTCCCGCTTATAGGTCAAGCTATAATCAATCAAAATATAAAGGTCATGCTATGCAACCAAGGAATCGTGAAGAATTATTCAACAACATCCACTTATATCTAAGACTGACTATAAACGTTGTTTTGGAGTCTTCAACAATAAATTCGTTATCTTAAGCAATTACATCTGTATAAACCTATCGGATGTCATATAGTATGATGTGCTATTCATAATTTCATATGCAAGTGGATTTGACAAGATAATTCATTCAGTTTATGGGAAGAAATGAATCCGACTTAACTTTAGTGTATAAATGCAGGTCCTAGCATAGAGGGAACAAGATCTAATAATGACAATGTATTAAGGCTCTATGATCAAAATGCAACTGAAATAGCAATATGGATCGTGTTGCAAATTTAATGTGGGAACACCATAAACAATTAATTGATATTTTTTATGTTTTGTATCTAAACATATGACTTTTTAGATTAATTTTTATATTTCTATCCTGACAGTAGAAATTATGTTATTTTAGTAATTAATATCATGTGTTTCCAATCTTTGATATGATGTCTACAATTACACAATTTTTTCGTATAGACCATCAATATAAAAAGAAAACTTTTTAAAAATACACTAATTTTAAACAATAAAAAATATTGAAAACCAAAATATATTCAATTTAATTTAAATAATTTAAAAACTCACATGACAATCCAATTCCAGCCGAGATTTTCCCATTTCCAAGGATCAGATGGTTTTTATACCTACAATCATCAATTGCAGCTGCTCCAGTTGCAGTCCAGAGACAATAACAAACTAATGACTTGAGAAAAGGACCACTATCCTGCAGCCTGTGCAACAAACATACCAGCTTTCACAGCTCCTAGAAGTGTAGCATCAAAACTATTCGGTCCAGCTGAAAGGCTGAGTATATCCACTCCATCATGTACTGTCTGTTCACACTCAAATTTGAATAATTAGACATCTTGAGATAAAATGCCAACAGTTGAAAAAATAAAATAAAAGATAAGATAGTATAACTGATTGTTCAATTTTATGTTGAACTTGGATGTGGAGATAAAGATTTTTATTCAAAAATAAAAAAAGATTGCCGAGGAAGCATTTCTACACATCCAATTCAGTGTATTGCCTTGAGATCAGCGAAGAAGTAAAACATCAGAGCTTTTAACCCAGAGCCATTGTCCCAAATTCATGTTCGTGCATCCTCACAGGAATTCCATTTCTTCCAGCTGCAACAGAGGCTGTATGACTGCCTTTATGCATAAACATTTAATTTCACTTTCGTTCTTCCTCCATCGTTCACGTGAGGCTTCTTTTCTCCTTTTCCATTTCCATGGTCGTGCCTAGAGTCTTGATTGACCCACAATTTCTTGTCAGAAGTTAAAATTGACCATATTTTTGGAGTTGTACCGTCGAGGTGAGTTAATTAATGCTTTAAATTTCATGATTTCTCTCTATTAGGGAATTTCGTAACATCACGCCGTGATTAGATTCGAAAACGAGCAAAAATGCGGAATAATAAGACAAAATTTGATAACGGAGCTCGGCCAATTTTACCCACGTCTCTGGACTGCTGCAGATATTTTACTAATAGAAAGGGAAGATACACAAAGTGTTTACAAACACTCACAACCTCTCAAAACCCACAACCCAATTACACTCAAATTTTCACTCACTAAAAAACTTATCTCTCTATGTTTTTCTCTCTTGAAAGCTTAGAACTTCTTAAGCTTGGAATGAATTTCCTCTTCCATGGATGCATCTATTTATAGCAAGTTTTGGGTAATGTGAACACATTAAAAATGGTTGGCCACCAACCATTCACATTTTTCTCATTTGCAAGGTTGGTGGCCTAACAAATTAGGCCAATTTTTGACTAACAATCTCCCACTTGAAGACTGATTTCAATCTGTCTTCACACCTTGATCAATGCAGCAGTCTTTCCTGGTCTTGTTATCCTAATAGGCCAACTGAAGTTGAGCACAACTTCAGTTTGTCAATAGTCACCACCTTTGTTAACATATCTGCTGGGTTCATACTTCCTTGAATCTTTTTTAATGTTAACACCTCATCCTCAAGAAGAGATCTGATGAAATGGTAACGAAGACCGATATGTTTTGTTCTTGAATGAAATGTTGAGTTCTTCGCCAGATGTATAGCACTCTGACTATCACTATTGTGACATCCCTCCTTAAATAATATTTATTTTTACCCAATTTATTGATTTTCACAATATTTTTTTTAATAATTAAATACATCACAATAAAATATATCTGATGAAATTTACACGAATTATAATTTAAATAAACAATATATGGTCTTCAAAATCATTTAAGTTGAAGAAAACTCAAAACCTGAAACAGGGGTCTGACGCTACGCGCCAGCCCTACGCTAAGCGTGAGTGTGCATTCGCAGCCCTGGCGCTGAGCGCCAGACTGATGCTACGCGTGGGCTTATCAGTGGCAGCACCTGATGCTGTCACACATTTTAGGCCTTTTGGCCAACTGCTAACTTATCTAATTAACTCATTTCAGGTCCAATGACCACGAAACTTAATAGTCCATATGTTTTCCCCATTCTGAAACTATTGGCGATGTTCGTTCGCCAAAATTCCAACATATGCTCAAAATTATGCAAGAAATACAACTTAACCACTTTATGTGCAACACTCTTGCACCAAACACCCTAAATGATTCTTAAATGATCCAAAGCCAATATATACCATTTTTAAATATTCTTATGAACCTATTAATACCTTGCAAAGATATTGAAACTCACTAAAACTCAAATTCACCTATCCAGTCTCTTAAAATTATAAGGATGGCTGCTAGTTTAAATCTCTAAATCTATTTGCTTCATCAATACAACATTCAATCATTTCAAGTAGCCATTTTAGCACTCATACATTCACAGAACATGCCTATAATGCATGATTTACTATAGTATGGCTCTATGCCATAACCATAATCATCCAACAGTACCTGGTCATCACACATGCATGATATCTAATGGCTCAATGCCATTATATAATCACATCACTCAAACCACACACATATTATACTATGTATAAGTTCTCACTCCCACAGATTTACACACATATCCATATATATCTACCGATGGCTCAGTGCCATTAGGTATCACAAACACGTAACAACAACATATACTTCTGCAAGTTTTCAAGATAATATATTCACATATGAATATATACAAGATGTATATTCCAAACTCCTCTGGCATTATTCCTTGCTCACTTTGTACTGGTTTCCGTAGCATCCGCAACATCCTTGGGTTTGTTCACTGTGAACATAAAGTAAGGGTGAGTATATATCACAAGAATGATACAACTACATAATCAGAGTTGATATCACCTGGAGAATCTCATTCTCTTGCCTGAGTTATTGATCCACTAAACTCTTCTCATATGAACCCAACATATCATAATCCATCATAATTATCATAAATTCATTATGTTCACATCATAACAAATATCTCGCAACATTAAGATAAATTAATTTTAAGCACCCATACTTAATCAATTCATTTCATAATTCATTATTTCAATCATATCATTATCATATCAATGCAATAATCTGCATATCAGTCAAGGAGTATAATTCACAACTGACTCTCATATACATCAGACACCTAGTATCCGGATACTAACGAATCAGCCACCAGCTGGGAGTCCACCGACATCCCGTGAACACATCCTGGTTCACCGAGCCCGGTATCATAAACCGTCTCCCCACCTCAACCACTGGATCTCTTCCTGGATCACTGGGTAGCTCAACTGGGCCTCTACATGGACCACGGGAGCCAAAAGTGAGGGGTAATCTATACCGAATGGCTGTCCACAATACATATCATGCATACACAGCATATAACAATATATCTCATCATATACACATTATTCATTTTAAATCATGAATATACATTATACAATCATTAAATGATTTTGGCATACAAGCCTACTCACAATATAAGAATCGCATCTCAGCGTAAGAGCCACATCTCAACATAAATACCACATCTCTCGGCATAAAAGCCACATCTCGGCATAAAAGCCATATCTCTCGACATCAAAGCCACATCTCGGCATAAAAGCCATATCTCTCGGCATAAAAGCCATATCTCTCGGCATCAAAGCCACATCTCGGCATAAAAGCCATATCTCTCGGCATAAAAGCCAAAATCTTTAAATATCATAATCATACTTTACATTCATAATATTCACATAATCAAACATAACTTTATATCTTCTATATCACGATAATTCAATATTTCATCACTCTCCATTATGCACATTCTAGACATACTTTATATATTATTTCCCATCTTATTCACAATTTCACATCTCATTTATTACCATTCTATTTTTCATAATTGTCAAATACAATATAAGGCCACATACCTAAGCTAATCATATATTCTCCCATATATATATATATATCAATCTCATACTTTCATAGATTTATTTTCCAACATAATTATGACAAATCTGTAATCAAATATATATTATAATACTCCCCTTACCTCACTGTCGATGCTCTAAACTCAATTACCAAGATCAATGTGCCGCAACCACTAAAAGATAAAATTACAAAAAGGTTTAAGGTTTTAACCGTTCAAACCTTAATCTAACTCAAGAATATGCTCAGAAATTACTTTCTAAAGCTTTAGAAGCTTACCACAACTGAAACCACAAGTTCTCCGAGAAACCCCTTTTTCCGCTAATCTTTCAACGGCTCTTTCGCAACCTATATAAAGCGGAATTCAAATTCGTCACTCAATCCTTCTTTTGAACACCATAAGGAAACTTTTAATCGGTTTAGAATCTTAAAATTCAAAGTTCCCTTGTTCTCCCCAAAAATGGATAAAGATAGAAATTCTCCATGGAATTCAAAATTGAAAGATCCCATGCGTTAATCTTAAGTTTCTTACCTCTAATCCGCAATTAATTTCAGATTCCAACCTCTTATTGGCCTTTAATTGTCGTAGGGAAAAGAGAGAAGAAGAAGAACCCCAAAACTTATGTTTTTAACTTCTGCTCTGCAGGCTGTCATCTTGGGTCTTTATTCTGCCCGCGACACTGACGCTACGCGTCCCCCTGACGCTACACGTCAAGTCTAAATTTTTATATGGACGCTACGCGTCCACTAACGCTACTCGTCAAATTTTACCCTGACGCTACGTGTCCCACTGACGTTACGCGTCAGGTCCCAAATCAAAATTTTCTTTTTATTTTAATTTTTACATCTTATAATAAACTTACTTTGTTAAATATCCAAACTTATGAATAGAAAACATAGGGATGTTACACTCACCCCCCCTAAGAATAGATTTCGTCCTCGAAATCAACATACCTCTGTAAATAGATCCGGGTATTGTTATCGCATCTCAGATTCTAATTCCCACGTGTGTGAAATTTCATTGAAATTCTGCCATAAAACTTTCACTAAAGGAATATTCTTATTCCTTAATTGTTTCGTTTGATAACCATCAATACGAAGAGGAATAGCCGGTACCGTAACATCTTCTTTGATTTCAATAATGTCATCTGGAACCACCATATCATCTCGAGGGATATACTTTCGAAGCTGGGAGACATGAAAAACATCATGCAACTTTGACAAGACTGTAAGAAGCTCAAGTCTATAGGCAACATTGCCTATTCGCTCTAAAATACGATAAGGTCCAATATACCTAGGACTCAACTTTTTACTACCAATAACTCGACCCACACCTTTCGTAGGTGAAACTTTTAAAAATACTTGATCATCAACTTGAAATATCAGAGGTCTATGTTTAGCATCATAATAGCTTTTCTGACGGTCTTGAGCAACTTTCAATTTATTTCTGATCAATTTAATCTGTTCTGTCATTGATTGAACCATTTCAGGCCCCAATACAAGGACGTCACTACCATCAGCCCAACATAAAGGAGTTTGGCATTTTCTACCGTATAAAGCCTCATAAGGAGCCATACCAATACTGCTATGGAAGCTATTGTTATAAGTAAATTCAATCAAAGATAAATACTGCTCCCAACTCCCTCCATGTTCTATCACACATGCCCGAAGCAAATCTTCCAGAGTTTGTATTGTACGTTCAGATTGTCCATCTGTTTGAGGATGATATGCGGAGCTCATTTTTAACTCAGTGCCTAGTTCACGTTGTAAACTTCTCCAAAATTTAGAAGTAAAACGAGGATCACGATCTGACACAATACTGGAGGGTATACCATGCAACCTTATAATTTCTTTCACATAAATATTAGCAAGCTTTTCCAAAGACCATCTCATATTAATAGCAAGAAAATGAGCATTCTTCGTTAATCGATCAACAACAACCCATATAGCATCACATCCAGCACGAGAACGAGGCAAACCCAATACAAAGTCCATAGAGATACTATCCCACTTCCATATCGGAATATCAAGTGGTTGTGCTAACCCTGAAGGTTTCTGATGCTCCACTTTAGACTTTAAGCACACTATACAGGATGCCACATATTCAATTATCATTTTCTTCATCCCCGGCCACCAAAATTGTTGCCGTAAGTCTTGATACATTTTCGTCACACCTGGATGAATACTTAATGAACTCTTATGAGCCTCTGATAGAATCTGTGTTCGAAATTCACCATTGGAGGGCACTATAATACGATTTTTAAACCGCCACAGCCCATTAGAATCTCTATTCAAAGGTAGATTCTTGCCCCGATCTTGGGCATCAATCAACTGTTTTACATCAGTATCATCCTCTTGACATTCAGACAAAGATTTTAAAAATTCATTAGTAATTTTTAGCATCCCAATTAGCATACAACCAGGAGAATAAACCACTACAGCTAGATGCATATCACGAAAACTTTCTAGCAGTTTATATTCTTCTATCATTAAAGATGCAATATGAAGAGATTTCCTGCTCAAAGCATCAGCAACCACATTCGCTTTTCCTGGATGGTATTTTAATTCAAAATCATAATCTTTTAAATATTCCATCCATCGCCTCTGCCTCATGTTCAATTCTTTTTGATCAAATAAGTACTTCAAACTCTTATGATCACTAAACACAACAAAACGGGAGCCATAAAGATAATGTCTCCAAATTTTCAATACAAATACAACCGCAGCTAACTCTAGGTCGTGAGTAGGATAATTCTGCTCATGAAGTCTCAACTGCCTAGAAGCATAGGCTATAACTCTATCTTCTTGCATTAACACACCCCCCAAGCCAGATTTAGAGGCATCACAATATACAACAAATTCTCTGGCCACATCGGGTAAAGCAAGCACAGGGGCAGAAGTCAATTTCTTTTTCAATTCATTAAAACTTTGTTCACATTCATCAGTCCAAACAAAAGGACATCCCTTCCTAGTTAATTTGGTCATAGGAAGTGCAATACGAGAGAAACCTTCTATGAAACGTCGGTAATACCCAGCTAAACCAAGAAAACTTCGAATCTCAGTAATAGATTTGGGCCTCTCCCAATTCATAACTGCAATTGTCTTGGAAGGATCAACAGAAATTCCATCACTAGAAATTACATGCCCCAAGAACTGAATACTTTTAACCCAGAATTCACATTTTGACAATTTTGCATATAACTGTCTCTCTCGCAAAATCTGTAAAACAATACGGAGATGCTGAACATGTTCACCCTCGGATCTTGAATATACTAGTATATCATCAATAAACACTACTACAAACTGATCCAAGAAAGGATGAAAGATTCGATTCATATAACTCATGAATACCGCCGGAGCATTAGTAACTCCAAATGGCATCACCACATACTCATAATGACCGTATCTTGTTCGAAAAGCGGTTTTCGGAATATCCTCAGGTTTTACTCTAATCTGATGATATCTGGATCGTAAGTCAATCTTAGAAAAGATACATGCGCCCCGTAACTGGTCAAGTAAATCATCAATCCTTGGTAAAGGATATTTATTTTTAACTGTCAATTTATTTAACTGGCGGTAGTCAATACACATTCTCATACTCCCATCTTTCTTTCGTACTAATAGTACAGGAGCACCCCAAGGAGAAGCACTAGGTCTAATAAAACCTTTACTTAACAGTTCCTCAACTTGCTTTTTCACCTCAGTTAACTCTATAGATGACATACGATACGGTGCACGTGACACTGGCTCGGCACCCAAAACTAAGTCAATCACAAAATCAATTTCCCGGTTTGGAGGTAACCCAGGAATATCTTCCGGAAACACATCCGAAAATTCACTTACAACAGGTATATCAGCAAGAATCAAATTACCTATCCCTGTAAAATAACAATAACAAAAAGAAATATTAATATACCAAATCATTAGGAGTGGATTCAACAGGAAAAACCACCATTTTACGATAGCAATCCACCAGAATCTGATTGGCAGACAACCAATCCATTCCCAGAATAATATCCAGATTTTTCAAGGGCATACAGATTAAATTTGCATTAAAAGTTCGACCTTCAATAGATAAATTTACTCCTTCACACATAGTCATAGTCTTAACCTCAGAACCAGTCGGTGTAGACACAATTATAGCATTATTCATCAATACCATAGGTAATTCAAGATCTCTAGCACAACTTTCAGCAATAAACGAATGAGTAGCTCCAGAATCATATATCACATCTACAAGATTACCAAAAAGAGAACACTTACTGTGCACTAGTTGATCATTATGAATAGCATCAGAAGCATCAAAAGCAAACACTCTCCCAGTAATAACATTCTGAGCACTAGCAGACTGTGTGGTATCAGATTGTCGGATTGGGCCTCCTCGAGCCCCACTACGTCCGCCCCTCTGAAACCTACCACCCTGATCCGCGGGAGTAAAACCCCTACCCCCTTGTACATTCTTGTGCTGCCTCATAGGACAATCAGGCCTAAGATGCCCAGTCTGACCACAATGATAGCATATAGGCAATTCAAATTTACAATTTCTAGCCAAATGTCCTTCTCCACCACATTTAAAACAAACTCGATTGTCAGGACGAGTACTGCCTCGACCTCTAACTGGAGAAGAAGATGAAGAAGAAGATCCACTTCGACTAAATCTCTGCTTTTTAAATTCAACTCCTTTAATTCTCAACTGAGATTTATCTTTTCTGAAAGAAACCCTCTACATCTGAACATTTTCAGTCAACTGTGCTTTATTAACAAGTTCAGCATAGTCCCTAATCCCCAAAGGTACAATAGCAGTACGAAGCTCTATTCTCAAACCAGACTCATATTTAGCACTTTTGTTACTTTCAGTACCTTCTAAGGAAAAAGGGTAATAAAAGTCACATAACTCATCAAATTTAGCTGTATATTCAGCTACAGACATCCTTCCCTGTTCAAGATGTAAGAATTCCATCTCTTTTCTAGTTTTATAATTATCAGGAAAGTATTTTGCCAAAAACCTCTTTTTAAAATTGACCCAGTTTAAGGCCTCATTAGCATTGATCATCTGAGGTTTGGCACGTATCCACCAGACCCTAGCTTCATCACGCAACTGATAAGTAGAGAATACCACTTTTTGTTCCTCAGTACATTCAAAATAATCAAACATTTGTTCCATTTCTCTGAGCCACATATAAGCTCCATCATAATCACGTCCACCCTTATACACTGAGGGATTTCGCTTTAGAAATTTATCAAGGGTTGGGCCAGATTCAGCCCTTCCCATCAGCTGAGAAAACTTTTCTAAGAATTCACCCTCAGGGGTTGAATTAGAAGTACCAGCCATTCTACAATTAACATATCACACCATTAATAATCAAACAAATTAAATATAATCCATAATCAATACCTCAATACCAGGAAGTGCGGCTAACGGATAACCAGTGAGCACAATGCCAGGATTCCTGAAAATTCACCTTTTACACATATATAATTCCATACATACAAATGAATACACAAACAAATCTCATTACTTTCTATCATTTCTACCCACAAGGTTTACAATCCTGAATAGTCTTGCTCTGATACCAATTGTGACATCCCTCCTTAAATAATATTTATTTTTACCCAATTTATTGATTTTCACAATATTTTTTTTAATAATTAAATACATCACAATAAAATATATCTGATGAAATTTACACGAATTATAATTTAAATAAACAATATATGGTCTTCAAAATCATTTAAGTTGAAGAAAACTCAAAACCTGAAACAGGGGTCTGACGCTACGCGCCAGCCCTACGCTAAGCGTGAGTGTGCATTCGCAGCCCTGGCGCTGAGCGCCAGACTGATGCTACGCGTGGGCTTATCAGTGGCAGCACCTGATGCTGTCACACATTTTAGGCCTTTTGGCCAACTACTAACTTATCTAATTAACTCATTTCAGGTCCAATGACCACGAAACTTAATAGTCCATATGTTTTCCCCATTCTGAAACTATTGGCGATGTTCGTTCGCCAAAATTCCAACATATGCTCAAAATTATGCAAGAAATACAACTTAACCACTTTATGTGCAACACTCTTGCACCAAACACCCTAAATGATTCTTAAATGATCCAAAGCCAATATATACCATTTTTAAATATTCTTATGAACCTATTAATACCTTGCAAAGATATTGAAGCTCACTAAAACTCAAATTCACCTATCCAGTCTCTTAAAATTATAAGGATGGCTGCTAGTTTAAATCTCTAAATCTATTTGCTTCATCAATACAACATTCAATCATTTCAAGTAGCCATTTTAGCACTCATACATTCACAGAACATGCCTATAATGCATGATTTACTATAGTATGGCTCTATGCCATAACCATAATCATCCAACAGTACCTGGTCATCACACATGCATGATATCTAATGGCTCAATGCCATTATATAATCACATCACTCAAACCACACACATATTATACTATGTATAAGTTCTCACTCCCACAGATTTACACACATATCCATATATATCTACTGATGGCTCAGTGCCATTAGGTATCACAAACAAGTAACAACAACATATACTTCTGCAAGTTTTCAAGATAATATATTCACATATGAATATATACAAGATGTATATTCCAAACTCCTCTGGCATTATTCCTTGCTCACTTTGTACTGGTTTCCGTAGCATCCGCAACATCCTTGGGTTTGTTCACTGTGAACATAAAGTAAGGGTGAGTATATATCACAAGAATGATACAACTACATAATCAGAGTTGATATCACCTGGAGAATCTCATTCTCCTGCCTGAGTTATTGATCCACTAAACTCTTCTCATATGAACCCAACATATCATAATCCATCATAATTATCATAAATTCATTATGTTCACATCATAACAAATATCTCGCAACATTGAGATAAATTAATTTTAAGCACCCATACTTAATCAATTCATTTCACAATTCATTATTTCAATCATATCATTATCATATCAATGCAATAATCTGCATATCAGTCAAGGAGTATAATTCACAACTGACTCTCATATACATCAGACACCTAGTATCCGGATACTAACGAATCAGCCACCAGCTGGGAGTCCACCGACATCCTGTGAACACATCCTGGTTCACCGAGCCCGGTATCATAAACCGTCTCCCCACCTCAACCACTGGATCTCTTCCTGGATCACTGGGTAGCTCAACTGGGCCTCTACATGGACCACGGGAGCCAAAAGCGAGGGGTAATCTATACCGAATGGCTGTCCACAATACATATCATGCATACACAGCATATAATAATATATCTCATCATATACACATTATTCATTTTAAATCATGAATATACATTATACAATCATTAAATGATTTTGGCATATAAGCCTACTCACAATATAAGAATCGCATCTCAGCATAAGAGCCACATCTCAACATAAATACCACATCTCTCGGCATAAAAGCCACATCTCGGCATAAAAGCCATATCTCTCGGCATCAAAGCCACATCTCGGCATAAAAGCCATATCTCTCGGCATAAAATCCATATCTCTCGGCATCAAAGCCACATCTCGGCATAAAATCCATATCTCTCGGCATAAAAGCCAAAATCTTTAAATATCATAATCATACTTTACATTCATAATATTCACATAATCAAACATAACTTTATATCTTCTATATCACGATAATTCAATATTTCATCACTCTCCATTATGCACATTCTAGACATACTTTATATATTATTTCCCATCTTATTCACAATTTCACATCTCATTTATTACCATTCTATTTTTCATAATTGTCAAATACAATATAAGGCCACATACCTAAGCTAATCATATATTCTCCCATATATATATATATATATCAATCTCATACTTTCATAGATTTATTTTCCAACATAATTATGACAAATCTGTAATCAAATATATATTATAATACTCCCCTTACCTCACTGTCGATGCTCTAAACTCAATTACCAAGATCAATGTGCCGCAACCACTAAAAGATAAAATTACAAAAAGGTTTAAGGTTTTAACCGTTCAAACCTTAATCCAACTCAAGAATATGCTCAGAAATTACTTTCTAAAGCTTTAGAAGCTTACCATAACTGAAACCACAAGTTCTCCGAGAGACCCCTTTTTCCGCTAATCTTTCAACGGCTCTTTCGCAACCTATATAAAGCGGAATTCAAATTCGTCACTCAATCCTTCTTTTGAACACCATAAGGAAACTTTTAATCGGTTTAGAATCTTAAAATTCAAAGTTCCCTTGTTTTCCCCAAAAATGGATAAAGATAGAAATTCTCCATGGAATTCAAAATTGAAAGATCCCATGCGTTAATCTTAAGTTTCTTACCTCTAATCCCCAATTAATTTTAGATTCCAACCTCTTGTTGGCCTTTAATTGTCGCAGGGAAAAGAGAGAAGAAGAAGAACCCCAAAACTTATGTTTTTAACTTCTGCTCTGCAGGCTGTCATCTTGGGTCTTTATTCTGCCCGCGACACTGACGCTACACGTCCCCCTGACGCTACGCGTCAAGTCTAAATTTTTATATGGACGCTACGCGTCCACTAACGCTACTCGTCAAATTTTACCCTGACGCTACGCGTCCAACTGACGTTACGCGTCAGGTCCCAAATCAAAATTTTCTTTTTATTTTAATTTTTACATCTTATAATAAACTTACTTTGTTAAATATCCAAACTTATGAATAGAAAACATAGGGATGTTACAACTATGCAAAACACTTTTCTCCTGGATGAATCCCAACTCTTTTAACAAACCTTGAAGCCATATCAATTCTTTGCTGGCTTCTGTCACTGCAACATACTCAGCCTCTGTAGTGGATAAAGCTACAATCTTTTGTATCTGCGACATCCAACTAACAGCTGTAGTTCCGTCAGTGAATATGTAACCAGTGGTACTTCTTCGGCGATCAATTTCACTTGCAAAATCTGCATCTACATAGCCTTATACTTTTAATTTACTTTTACCAAAGTATAAACACTTCTTTGGCGTACCTCGTAGATACCTTAGAATCCATTTGACAGCTTCCCAATGAGCTTTACCTGGATTTGACATAAACCTGCTAACAACTCCTACTGCATGGCCAATGTCTGGCCTCGTACAGACCATTGCGTACATCAGACTTCCAATGGCTGAAGCATATGGAACTTTAGCCATAAATTCTCTTTCTTCTTCTGTTTGAGGGGACTGATCTTTGGATAGATGAAAATGACTTGCCAAAGGTGTACTAACTGATTTGGCATCACCCATATTGAATCTTTACAAAACACGATTCATGTACTCCTCCTGAGATAACCGCAAAACTCCTTTTTGCTTATCTCTTGTGATTTGCATTCCAAGGATCTTCTTTGCTAGGCCTAAGTCCTTCATGTCAAACTCTTTTGACAACCGCATCTTCAAACTTATAATCTCATTCATATCTGAACCTGCTACTAACATATCATCAACATAAAGTAGCAAAATGATATAATTGGACTTACTTCTCTTGAAGAAGCAACAGTGGTCAGCATTGCACTTCTGGAAACCTTCCTTGTGCATAAAGCTATCAAACTTCTTGTACAACTGTCTTGGAGCTTGTTTCAGGCCATACAAGCTTTTCTTCAATCTGCACACTAAATTCTCTTTTCCTTTCTCTAAGAATCCTTTAGGTTGGTGCATGTATATCTCCTCATCTAAGTCTCTATGGAGAAATGCAGTCTTTACATCTAACTGCTCAAGATAGAGTTCTTCACTAGCAATAATACTTAACACTAACCTTATAGTATTAAGCTTCACAACCGGAGCAAAGATTTCAGTGTAGTCGACTCCTTCTTTTTGCTGGAATCCTTTGACAACTAATCGGGCTTTGTACCTTTTTGAGCCATCATGCTCCTCCTTCAATCGATACACCCACTTATTGTGAAGTGCCTTTTTCCCTACGGGTAACTTAGTCAGTTCCCATGTCTGATTTGAGATTAAAGACTTCAACTCTTCTTCCATGGCAAGCTCCCACTTGCTGCCATCCACGGTCTGACATGCTTCCTCAAAGTCTTCAGGCTCCCCTCCATCAGTCAGCAACATGTAGTCCATGTATCTCCTGTTAGGCACATGGGGCCGAGAAGACCTTCTTAATATAGGAGCTGGAGTAGGAGGCTCTAGTGTGTCAGATTGTTGGTCACTACTTTGCTCAGTTGATTCCTCTAGGTGAGGACTCTCAACTATAGGACTTTCTGGGACATCGTCCACCTCTGCATACACTGGTCCACTTTATTCTGAGTTGTGGTTGTTTATGCTATGCTTGTCTTTGTACAACACTCTCTCATTGAAGATCACATCTCTGCTACGAATCATCTTCTTGTTTTCATCATCCCAGAGGCGGTAGCCAAACTCATTCTCACTATAGCCGATGAAAGTGCACTTCTTTGATTTGGGATCAAGCTTATTCCTGCTATGATCACTAATATGCACATATGCTACACAACCAAAAACTTTAAGATGTGAAAGTTTTACTTTTTTTTTACTCCATACCTCTTATGGTATTTTATGCTCCAATGGTACTGATGGACCTCGATTGATTAAGTAAGCTGCTGTGTTGACTGCTTCTGCCTAAAACTGCTTCGGTAAACCTGACTGCACACGCATGCTTTTGGCCCTTTCAGTCAATGTTCGATTCATACTCTCAGCTACACCATTGTGTTGAGGCGTGCCTGGCACAGTTCTCTCCATTTTGATCCCATGCTTATAGCATAATTTCTTGAATCTAGTGTCTTCATACTCACCACCATTATCAGTTCTGAGCCTTTTGATCTTCAACCCTGTCTCATTTTCTACCATGGCTTTCCATACCTTGAAAGCCTCAAATACTTCAGACTTATGTTTAAGAAAGTATACCCATACCTTCCTAGAGTGATCATTAATAAAAGTCACGAAGTATTGCTTCCCACCAAGAGATGAGATAGCCGATGGACCCCAAACATCAGAATGAACAAGCTCGAGTCTCTCCTTCTTTGGAGTTCTTCCACTTGTTTGAAAGCTTACTCGTTTCTGCTTTCCAAGTATACAGTCTTCACACATGTCAATTTCTACTGACTGAAGACCTGGTAATTTGCCCTTTGAGTGCATGCTCTTCATCCCTTTCTCACTCATATGGCCTAGTCTCTGGTGCCATAGATTGGGATTTTCATTTGTTGCGACCGCAATCAAATTGCATGCTCCTGCTGTCTTGTAAAGAGTACCACTCTTTCTACCACGAGCAATCGTCATTGCACCCTTTGAAATCTTCTATTAATTTCCATGGAACACTGTTGTGTAGCTATCATTGGCCAACTGGCCTATTGAGATTAAGTTCTTTGTCAGGCCGAGAATATGTCTGACATTTTTTAATTCCCATACAGACCCGTTCAACTTAATCTTCACTACACCTTTTCCAACAATCTCACAAGATTGCTCATTACCAAGGTAAACTTCACCAAGGTTTCCGGGGACATAATTCTCAAAGAATTTTTTCTGTGAAGTGGCATGAAAGGATGCTCCAGAATCTAGCACCCAAGACTCTTCCTTGTTCTCCAAAGAGCATATTAATGCATCATCCCCTCCTGAGGTGGAAGCAACATTTGCTTCCGTCTTCGCCTCCTGATTCTTTGGTGTACTCTTACACTGATTTTTATAATGCCCGGTCTTTCCATAATTCCAACACTCGATAGTTTTTGAGTTGTGGGAATTACGTGATTTCTGGATTTGGACCGCCTGTCCTTCGATTTTCCATGAGCATTTCCTCTGGTTGAATTTCTCCCTCTTGACTCTGTATGCAATACTGAAGAGGTTGATGATTCACCCGACTCTCTCCGTCGGATCTCTTCACAGAGAACCAGATCGCGAACATCATTAAATTTTAACTTACTGTTTCCTGTTGATCTACTCACGACTGTGACAGTAGCATTCCAACTCTCTAGAAGAGAAGATAAAAGTATCAATGCTCGTACCTCATCATCAAATTTGATTCCAACTAAACTTAATTGGGTTGTGACTGAGCTAAGTTCATTGAGATGCTGGGCTACAGATCCGCCTTCTGCCATCCGCAAGTTAAACAGCCTCCTCATCAAATGAACTTTGTTTGAAGCCGACGGCTTTTCATACATGCTGGAAAGAGCCGCCATAAGACCTGCCGTGGTTTTTTCTATTGCAATGTTGAAAGCAACATTACGGGATAATGACAATCGGATAACCCCAAGGGCTTGTCTATCGAGAAGATTCCATTCATC
The DNA here is from genome assembly GCA_037962975.1 of Clitoria ternatea. Taxonomy (NCBI): domain Eukaryota; kingdom Viridiplantae; phylum Streptophyta; class Magnoliopsida; order Fabales; family Fabaceae; genus Clitoria; species Clitoria ternatea. The sequence goes on along the minus strand of CM075671.1, from coordinate 281,941,241 downwards.
ATCCTTCATGCCATCTGGTTTCTTTTCTTAGAGAGGTTGGTACAACTTCTTCTGATACAGATAATCTTCAATCTGCATTTTCCAAAAGCCAAAGTCTGCACCATCGAACTTTTCAATTTTCACCTTTCCTTCATCTGCTGTCATTGCTCCCACTCAAATGTGACTTCCTCTGGATCGTTTTTGACAATTTCAGTGAACCACCGTGTATTAGAACCCTGCTATGGATGAATTTGGTATTACTGACCAAAATTCACTATTCACGAAATTTACTATTCATGAAATTACTATTCATGTGAATAGTACCCGTTGCGAAAATTTGACAGAAATAAGCACCTAAGCTCTGATGCCAGTTGTTAGGGAATTTCGCAACATCACGCCTTGATTAGATTCGAAAACGAGTAAAAATACAGAATAATAAGACACAAAATTTGATAACGGAGTTCGACCAATTATGCCTACGTCTCCGGACTGCTGTAGATATTTTACTAATAGAAAGGGAAGATACACAAAGTGTTTACAAACACTCACAACCTCTCAAAACCCACAACCCAATTACACCCAAATTTTCACTCACTAAAAAACTTATCTCTTTATGTTTTTCTCTCTTGAAAGCTTAGAACTTCTTAAGCTTGGAATGAATTTCCTCTTCCATGGATGCATCTATTTATAGCAAGTTTTGGGCAATGTGAACACATTAAAAATGGTTGGCCACCAACCATTCACATTTTTCTCATTTGCAAGGTTGGTGGCCTAACAAATTAGGCCAATTTTTGACTAACACTCTCCTCCCTCTCTAACCCAAAAATGGGATGTTAATGGAGGTTCTTCATTTTCTATTTTTATGGCACTTCAAAGCTTAATGTTGGCTCTCGACATAGTGGGTGTCTGTAATCAGCTAATGGGTTGTTTCAACGTGCTAGGTAGCAAACTAGGTGCCGGAAAGCCGTTAGGAGAAGCAAGTTTTAAAACGGAGGTTGAAAATGACAAAGGTAAGCTTTGGAAGTCTCAAGAATGTATATGAAACTATTTTGACATATTGGGTTTTGATTTCAAAGGCAGAAACACTAAGTTGATGTATAAATTTCTTGAATTTAGATACTTTAAGAATTAGGTGAAGTTGGCATTTGATTAGAAGCCTTGGGAACACGAACATGAGGTATTGAGGGTGTACTTGGTGTACGAATTAATGAAAATAATATAAAGGATGATTCCAACGTATGGGAAAAGGGTAAGATAGGCTAAAGATACTGAATCTTATATAATGTGTAAATGTAGTTATATACGATGTTAATCTTAGGTAATTGGATGATATTGATGGATAAGGACTTGGTTGATAATGTGGATATATTTTATATTGTGATAAATTAGCTTTTAGACCATGTGAATGATAATGTGAAATTCTAAACGTATGATGATATTGAGATTCAATTATATGATGGTTAGTGATATAGATGTATTGCATGATGATGATGATTATGATGTTTATGCAAAATGATAAACTAAAATGATGAATTGTTAATGATTGGGAAATCAAGAGATGTTGCGAAATGAGATGGTAGATAAAGAATGAGCCTGAGTGGCTAGTTTAGGTCCCCAATTGATGGCCATGGTGCCGGGGTGAATTACTTGAGAATTTATTTGAGTGATGTTGTAATCATTTTCTATATGTGATTCTTATGTGGTATGGACGGCCGATTGGTATAATTACCCCTTGTTTTGGCTATAATGGTCGAGCGTAGCCTAGTTAAGTTACCCAATGGTCATGTAGGACCCATTGGTGAAGTGGGGAGCTAGGTAGGCCTCAATGGACTAGGCAGGGTTCATGGGTGGTCGGGTATGACCCTTAACTGACAACCGATCCAATTTAATATCCGAATACTAGAGTGCTATATATTATTCTTGATTAAGAGTCAATGGGGAAATGATTTGAATTGATGATGAAATTAGATGAATTATTACGATATTGTGAACGTGGTTGTTAATTATCCCTATTGAGATCGAAGAATTCTAAATGATATTCAAATGAAATAGAAATGAGTCAATTAAATATGATTTGACGCACCTTGGGCTATGTTATGCCTTTTCCCTATAATGTTTAAATTATTTGCATTGATTTGTATTGTTAGTCACTCACCCTTACTGTTGTGCTAATGACTGAAGACAGGGACATTGCAGACGCCGCGAAGACTGGTTCTAGATGAGCTTGAAGCAATGCCAAGGAGATTGGATTATTGATGTAGATATGTAAATGTGTATATATGTTATGTTTTTTAGTATTTGTAGCTATAACGGTGGTTTATGTGAATATATGTGTATCTAATGCTTGATGATGCGTGATGCCCTATGGTTGATGAGTATAGCTATCTTGATAACATGATTGTGGTATGTATGTGAGGGTTATGCTTGAAGATGTTAATGCATACCTGGTGATGTTATGAGGAAGGTGTGAGAAATAATTTGATCGATGTTGATGACAATGATGAGTAGAGTAACTGATGTCTAGGGATTGTATACAGCACAGAGCCATTTGATAATTTGAGTGATGATGCATGATGATGAACAAGTTATTGTGATGATATATATGATGTGTGTAGGTTTATATGGTAATTGAATAAATTAATGGCAACAAACCAATTGAATACAAATGTTAGTTAGAATAATGATAACGTAGGTATACTTGGTTGTGTTTATGGACTATCTATCATGCCTAAGTATAGCTAAGTCCAATCAAGAACTAATGGTAGTAAGTGTACAATCGTAGGTATGTTGAAATTATAAGTGATAATTTGAATTGTAATGAGAGATAGTTCAATTTAGCCAACTGAGAGAGTGAATTTGAGTTTTGGCGGGATTTGAAATCCTTGAAAGACATTAATAGGACCTAGACATAATTGGAGTGTGTGTGGGCAAAGAGATTGTTAATTCAATTGCATTTAAGATGCTATAGGTTGTGAAGTTGCTTAAAATTGAGTTAAATGTATTTTAGCACATATCTTTGCGATCTAGAGGAGTTTTTAAGCACGGATTGCGTTTGTGGGTCCAAAATGAGTAATATGTAGTTCCTGTAAAGTTTCGTAGCATTCAGAGGTAAAATGGGCAAGTAAGGGGTTGTGGAAGTTGGCCTGGAGGGCAAAATCTACATAAAACCTATATTTGTACTGATAGTAATCGATTGTAAGGGTCTAGTGATCGATTACCCACGAGCAGAAATGAATTCCTACACAAGTTGCTAACTAGTAATCGATTACAAAATTCTGATAATCAATTACGTCACGAAGCCATTTGAAATTGTGACTGATCTAGGCTGAATTAGCTATTGCATTTGAAAGTTGTAGATAATTGAGTTACGAACATTTTCCATTTTGATTCACCTAAATTAGTGGTTTGTAATTCAAGTTATGCCCAAAATACTACAAAGTATTCAGGCTAAAAATTCTATGCGGAATGGTTTTACATTTTCGTAAATTGGGCAATTTTAAGGACATAATTGACCTTTGACCCTTGTATAACATTTGTAAATAATTGAGTTGTGGAGTTGTACCAATTAGATTCATCTCGATCGGAGTTTTAAAATTCCCGTTAGACGTAAAATAATAAACGATGTGTAAGAAAAATGCACGCTAAAAATTTTTAGTAGGAGTTTCTTCATGTTATTGTTTGAGTTTTTGATTGGGCTACATTATTCAAAGTAAAATTTATTAAATTGAGATTAAAACCCTATTTTAAATTAAGTAAATATTATGGGATATCACCTCTTTATTTTTATTTAAATTATAATGTAATAAATTAATCTCTCCATACCACACAGTATATATCATGGATTTTTTTATTATATTTGCACCAAAAGTAGACTTGGGCAAGTGGCAGTGGGTCTGATCCAGTGCAGAGGTCATAGGCTTGATCTCTTTTAGGCTTTAGTTTTGAGACATAATTTTGGCTTTTTTTGCCACTATAGGGTATATTTAAAAAAAAATTGTAAGTTTGGGGTTGTTTTCAAAGTATTTGTTTGTCTAGGGTAGTAAGTGTCATTTCAGACTTTGCATTAGATGTAATCACTGCATGGCTACCACGTGGTGCTCATGCAGTGATTACGTATCCTCGGGAGACGTCTTCCCACGGATTTTGCATGGTCAAAATACATAATGTCAGTCGCGTTACGTCCTTCAACGCTGTGTTTTGCTGGTTGTGTCAGTTGACTAGCGTTACGCAATTTGAAGTTACATAATGCATGAGGATGCGCCACGTGTCCTCAAGGAGTCTTTTTAACTGGGTGTGGTCCTCACCTATTTCACTCTTCACTCTCAGTTTTCACTCCCTCTGCGTGCATCTTTTAAGGTTCCCCCATTTTTGAAGGCTTCAATAGCTATTTGAAAGTTTCTAAAGATAAATTTTTTTCTAAACTTTTATAATTAAAAGTTACAATATATTTTAGTGTAATGTTAAATTATTGTAATACTTTCGTATTAATATTAATTATTATTAAAATAGTTATTATTATTATTATTATTATTATTATTATTATTATTATTATTATTATTATTATTATACTATAAGAGAATATTTTTATAATGTATCATATAAAAGAATTTGGTCAAATATTACAATTAAATTTAATTATTGTTGTTATTGTTGTTTTTTTAAATTAAGTTATATTATATATAAATACATTAAAATGCATCATATAATATTGTTTGGTATAATATTTAAAATATTTTTGTTCTTGTTTCTCTTTCAATTAAATTATATTATGTGTGAATGCAGTATGACCTCATCGTCGTAGTCCCATTAGGTGAACCCGGGTCCTGAAGATCCGCACTGTTAAGGTTTCAAAGCGTGCACATGTCAGAGTCGATTTGGAATAGAAGACCAAATCGAATCTCGAAATGTAGGCGTCCATTGGCCTTTCATAGTGGTAGACAAGGTGTCCTAGAGGTAATCATGCCATTTTTACAGAGGGCGGGATTTCTTGGTGTTTCCTAACTTCATTTTTTCAAATAGAGTCTGCCTTACTGTCAGCACTTGTTGAGAGATGGAGGCCCAAAACACATACGTTCCATATGCCACCAAGAGAGTGCACTATTACACTCAAGATATGGCCATCCAGGTGGGTTTATGTGTGGATGGTTTACCTTTTATAGTGGATACATCTGATCGTGACTAGAGTGCACTGGTGGCTAATCTGTTTGGCATATACGCCCCAAAAGATACGTTTCAAGTTGGTTGTTTGAAAATAAAGTGGTCGTCAGACAACTTTTCAAACATTAAAGATCATATGGGCAATGATCTACAATTGTTGTGATATACAATAGTGTATATCGTACAATTAATTATGGGTGTAATATTTCCCGATCAGTCAAGCAGTCGCGTTTCATTAAAATACTTGTCTTTGCTAGAAGGCTTAGATAGGTATGGTCAATATAGTTGGGGATCTACAGCCTTAAGCTTTTTGTATCGTGAGTTGTGTTGCTCAAACAAGTATGAATGTACATCTACTGACCTATTCTTTTGCAAGTATGTCCATCAACCTTTTAGTGTACCTCATGCCTTCCCCGAACTCTGCTCTGGCTCGGGCCTCCCGTTGAATAAAGTACTTAACCAACCGTGAATACATACATTTAACCAACGTTGTGATCGGTATATTTCGAGCCCCTCTATAAATTTTGTTTGCGCATTTAGCCAAGTTGGTTGTCATATGCCCAAATCTACGCTCCCCATATCATACGCCATACTTCATTGCTCTTTTGGGATTTCGTCGATCCAGGCAGTGATTTGTAGTGTGACTTGACGAAATTTTTGTAATTTTTTATCAAACACCGCTTTGCATGGCGTGTATCCCGTAACATTGCAGATTAGTTAACATGTTATAAAACTTGCATAAAGAACAAAAAGTGAAAACAGTAACTCATCTTCAATAAGTCTTGCTTAAGCGCAACATTCTTAAACTTATGGTTGAAATTACTAGCAATGTGTCGAATGCAAAACACATGATGGTCATTTGGTGGTTGCCATCCTGTCTGGGGATTTGTAATAGCTAACTTGATGCTTTGGTGGCGATCCGATATAAGACACAACCTTGTCTGTTGTGTCATATGGATTCTAATTGGCACCGAAAACTAACTCCAAGTCTGCAAGGTCTCACCTTCAACTATAGCAAATACGACCAGAATACTCTGTTGTTACTATCAACAAAGTGTTCTATACTTTCTGTATAAAAATGTCCCATCAACTTGAAGCATGGGTTTGCAAAATGCAAATGCATCAACACATGGTTTAAATGTCCAAAACACCCGTTTAAATGTACAAAATCGTGCATCAACCTCAGTGCCGGAAAAAATTTAGTCGCCACCATTTCATACATAGAACTCTAGACAACATTGCGCACATGGTTAAGCCAACGTGGCAATAAACGATATGATTCATCCGAGTCTCCAAACACCTTAACAATTGCCTTTTGTTTGGCCTTCCATGCCTTACTATAAGAGTAGTTATAACCAACCTAACTATTTATCCGCTCTTGTATCAATGAAATAGAGATCGACGGATCTTGGTTAACGATCCCTGCACATAACATCACCAAACACAATAGTTATCAATGATAAAACCACTTAATCATATGATCATACACAAAGTATGCACACCAACCTATAACGCATGAACAAATAAACTGAGTCCAACTTAACATGATCTTGAGAAAGTCTTACGTTGACACAAGTATGAGACCCTCCTCACTTACTAAACCACTCATTAATTTCTCTTTTTTGACAAAATTGCCCTCATCCTCTATGGACAACCATCAACTTGATTCGGACACCTTACAGTAAAATATGTTGCCTTTGATTCTACCGCAATATAAATTTGATGAACCTTCATCGAATACTATTTCAACACAATTTGAACACATTTTTTGAGCTAAATTTTAACCCAACATACAATTCATCCCCAACTCGCCATTTAGAGTGGTTATCAAACCCTGCCACATCATTGTCTGTATTTAGGTGGTGCAAATTTACATTACTATAAAATGGTGAAGAACTCCAAAATGCTGGACTGCTCAACCCTATAGTGCAAATGATCTGTTAAGAGTGTTAGCCGTACTATTTGGTTTTCAAATAACATGTGACTAATACATATATTACTAAACAGTTACAGATGGACCAATGCCACGTGCATTTCCTAAACTTGTGGTTTCCGGTATCAAATCAAAGTCACCTTTAACATCAGTGTCTACATTGCTATCATTCGGAATGTTGCCTTCGTCAAACTCATCGTCACCATTACTTTTAATCTCCAATTCAACATTCAAATCCGCATCATCTTCAGCAACAAAACCATGGTTTGTTTCATCTTTTTTAGGTCAATAAAAATACGACATTTTTTATATCAATTTGGAAAACAACAACAGATAATAAATCAAACTACATATGTTTACCTTCACCTTGTGTCAGACTTTGTAAAGGACCTTCTGCTTGACACAATGAAAGCCCTCTAACATCAACAAAAATCTCAACTGCAACCATGTCAGATTGCTTTTTGAAAAGGCGCAATAACATATCAAGCTCTTCATCATCATTTATTTGAAAACCAGAAAATTATTTTTTTTTATCGATAACTACCCTACTGGTTAGCTGATTGATTGCCATATTACCTTCTAGTTTCAACTTGCATGAAATCTTCCATTTCAACTTCTCCATAATAATACCACAACTGATTTGTATCAACTTTATGTCCCCTTCAAACGTATAACCTTCTGACCCTTCATATTTTCGCTCATTCATGTAAAGAATCATCATGATTCGGGATCTCGTTTTTGAACTAAATATTTTTTCGCAACCTAAACATAAATTACCTTTATCAAGATTTGCTATAACTCATACTGGAACAAAGAATTGCTCAAAGGAAGTATATAGAGAACATTTCGTATTTGCATCTCATGAATGTGCCATGTGTCATTGTTTAATTGGTCAGCATTTTGTAATTCAATGATACGAAATGCCACGTGGCTACTACAGATGTATTTTGTTTCTTGAGAATATGTGATGAGCATGGTCAACTTATACACCGTGGAAATACGAAATAGTGCTGCCATTTCGTCCTTTAACCAGACGTATCACCTGGCATTACGTATTATGGTGATACGAAACCCTACTTCCATCGACACGTAGCCACCATGCACATGTTATGTTTGCTGGAAGTACAAAAAGGGGGTTACATATTTCGTAAATACGAAATGCAATAATCGATTTGACCCAAACCACACCAGACAATTAAATATTTTAGAAACGATCCTATTTTTATAATTTTTTTAAAAAACTACCCTACAAAAAACCCCACGATTTTGTTTCTGCTTTAGGCCTCAGCTTTTGACACCCATTAAGATGACAATTTCTGATTTTCATGCCTATGCTGCTTTGGGTCGTGACATTCCCTGAAACATCGACCATCCATCATATTCCGCTAATGTTTACTTCAGGAAACCTCACATCATGTGTCCTGTTATTCGTCAAACGTCTATCACAGGGTAAATTAAGTTGATGTGATTTATGGACTATGCTTTCTCCATGTGATGTTCAGGAGTTAGTAAGTTACTGTAAAATTGTTGGTCTATTCGATTTACGCTAATATTTTCATTCTTGAAAAATTTAATTGAAATATTTGAAAGTGAGAAAAAAGAGATTATCAACTACACAAAGGGTGAAATTGGAAAAAGAAACAAAAAAAACCTCCAAAGAATGTTGAATAATCTCGCTGATTAGATTGCATCTAAAAAAAATTGATTATGATTTTTTCACACTTTCCTTCACAAAAATAATCTACTTGATTATAATATCCAAATATACACAATACAAATAAATACTTTTTCATACAATCCAAGAAAGTAATTAAAAAAAAACTTATCCAAAATGTATTTATTGTATTTTATATTATTCATTATGTAAATGAAAAGCTGAAAACGTACCATATTAAGATAGACTTATCTTCGAAAGCTTGCATGTTTCTCAAAAAAGCATTGCTTGTTAGCTCAAGAACTTATTTTGGTTAATTAGTTGTTCTTGTTGGTTAGTTTTTATTGGGCCTTAGGCCCGCTTAGTTAGTTACTTAGTTTTCTTACTAACTGTTTTCAGTATATATTGTTTTCTGTACCAAAAAAAATAGTGTATATTGTTTTCCTCTTTTCTCTGTAATTTCATATTGCAATTATGAGATGTATTTAATAAGAGAATTTTTTCTTTGCTTTAACAATTCCTTGCCTTACATGATCAAGGGAGATTTTTCACATGTTATCATGAGCCTCTTCGAGAAATGTGGTCATTGCTGCTGAATTTCTCCCGCCCTCTTTTTGTTTTTCTTTTCTCTGTTCTTGTATCTTTTCTTTTGATCTTGCATCATGACCAAATGATCCCAAGCCACCCCTTTAGATTTTTCTGACCCATATTATTTGCACCTAAAAGAATCCCTTGTAAATAACCTTGTGCCCATCACATTAAAGGGTGATAATTATCATTCTTGGTCCTATGCAATCTTGTAGGTTCTGAAAACCAAGAACAAAATGCGTGTAACACCTCCAGATTTTCGCTAGGTGGAAATTTCATTTTTGCCTATAAATATTCAATGATTAATGAAACACTTTACTTACCTTAATTGTGTGATGTTTATTATCTTGATATTGAATAAAACTGTAACGCACATTAAGACAATTCTTTATTCTAGATTTGTCCTACTTAACTAAGGTGTTACTTAATTTGTGAAAATTTGAAGTTTTTTTTTCGTGTACGGAGAGAATATAGTGAATTACAACATTGTTATGTAAATTATGTTATTCGAGTGCCCTCTAATTAACTCAAGGGGGGGGGGGGGGGGGGGTGAATTAAGTTTACTTGCTTTTAAGAACTAGGTAATATTTTAAATTTATTTATTAGGCAAATAATAAAATCTTACAAATGAATGAGATAAATGTATGAAAAGATAGGGATAAGAGATTGCATATATTTTGGTAACATAAACCTTTCCACAGGGTCACCATCACTGCCTAGAAGTCATCTACCTCCATTGCCAACCACACTCAGCAAAACATTATCAGACATAACATCGGCCAAAGCCTAACTTCCTCAGCAATTAGCACAACATAATCAATTCAACGGATTTTTATCCTACGGGTTCTCCATAAAAATGAGGGGATGTTACAAAAGCTTCTAAACTTAGTGAAAAATTCTAATTCTAGAAATTCTAGATAACTCCATCGTACCTTCAAAAGGTTGCAAATTGGTCTCTAAACTTACATTTTGAAAGATTACAAATTAGTCCTTGAACTAAAATGCAATTAGCCCTCTCTAAATCCTAAATGGACCATGACCCAATATGCCTTATTGGACCCAAAGACAAAAGCCCAACCCACTCTAAGACAAAATTACACTTAATCACATCATTAGGAACCCTAAAACCCTTATTAAACCCTAATGGACCAATCACTCTCCAAGATTTTCCCCTAAGACCTCTAAAAGCTTGCTATATGGCAAACTCTCGTCACTCTCCCCCTCACGCCACACACTTTTTCTCCCCCTCCAAACATCATCATTTTTCTCCTTACACAAAACATTATTCAAACATTATTCAAGCGCTATTCACTCATCACCTTCTTACGAAACCCTAACTACCTCACATGATCAACTAGTGTAACATCTCTGGTGTTTAATAATTTGGAAGTAAATAAAAATGTAATTAGGCTTAAAATAATAATAAATATGGGAGGTGAAGTGGAAAATAAGATGTAAAAATGAAATTTTAAAGAAAATGAAATCAGGACCCTGACGCGTAGCGCCAATGGGACGTGTAGCGTCAGGTGCGAATTAGTGAGCTAACACATAGCATCAGCGTCACGATCAGTTTTTATAGGGGCATGCAAAACAGAACCCGCAAGCATTTCCTCCTTCTCTTCCTCTTCTGCCTCGCGGCTTTGGCCAAGGACTTGGTGGAAGCTACGATTTTTGGTGATGTTGGGCATTGGGAGCTAAGGTATGTCAATGGGGACCTTTGATTTGTATGTTTTCTCCCTCCCCTTTTCTCTTTTCTAGTTGGTCACAGGTTATGTGTTGATGGGGGGACTTATGATTATGCAAATTGGGCTTTGCGGAGCTTGGGTAAGGCTCCTAGGACGTTGGGTATAACTAAAATGTTAATGGATTTCGGAATTCGGTGATTATAGGTTTCAAACAAAGGGTCGAAAGATTATTCAATACGGTGGAACCTGAAAATAAAGGTCAGAAATGGAAATGGTAAGCTTCGGTAACCTAAGATTGAGATTCAGGATTATTTTAAGATTATGAATTATGGTTTTAATAGTTATAACATTTATTGGAGCTTCTTTAAATTTAATCTTAGAGTTTGGGCGGACTTCGGAGGAACCCAACAATTTATTGGATGCCTTGGAAAGCTCAGAGTCGAGGTAAGAGAGTGTGCTGGGTTAGGATTAATATAGAAATGCAATTGTAACACCCCTATTTTTATTTTTATATTAAAATTTTGAAGTAATTAGATTATGGTTCTTTAAAACTTTTTAATCTACGTATTATTTATGATTTTTTAGAATTTTTGAATTTTTTTAATAAAATAATATATTTTAAATAATTTTAAATTCATATAAAGTGACCTAAAATTAAAAGTATTTATAAGAAAGTGATTTTAAATTATAAGAAAATTTTCTAAAATCCGTTTCAAGTAGACTTATCTAAAAATTATCGGTTTGAGAAAAATCTTTATTTTTTCCCATTGTTAAAAAATTGGGAACGTATCAATAAATTTTTATTAACAGAAAATTTTAGATTTCTAAAATTTAAACTTTATATTACTTGTTATAAAATTAGTAAGGACTGATATAATATCGCTAAATTTCAAAAAGGACTCATTTTGAATATTTAAAATATACCGAGTGAAAGGTTACTATTTGGCTTAATAATTCTGCCGATAGTTACTATACAAAACACAGTGCATGTACAAAATTTTCAAAAGATGCACAGTAACCAGGAATAAAAAATTCAAAAATACACAGTACTTTTATATTAAAATAATGGAATGCATAGTAAATTTTTTTCCTATAAATACCGAAGGAATTCTTCTTTAGAATTCAAAATTTCAGATTAAGTTTTCTTAATATAGTAGTGCTAGTGAGATAGTCGTGGAAGTGAGAGAGAGAAGTAAGTTTTTTTGGAAGAAGGTTCTACTAAAATTCTAAGGTACGAATACCTCACTTTTATATTTTTTAGGGTTATTTTTATATCGTTTTTAGAAATCTATTATTATATGAGAAATAATATTATTTTAAGTTACTATTCTACATAGTAAAATATTATTTCGATAGTAAATTACTATTTCAATAGTAAATTACTATTTAAATAGTAAATTACTATTTACTGTTACTATTTATCTTTACTATTCACGTTTTACTATTTACCATTACTATTTACGATTTACTATTTACTGTTACTATTTACGTTTTACTATTTACTGTTACTATTCATGATTTACTATTTACTGTTACTATTCACGTTTTACTATTTACTGTTACTATTCACGATTTACTATTCACTACTCACTATTCAAAATTTACCATTTTTGTTTTAAGTAGTAATCTTAATCTTCATTTTATGCCTATACTGAAATAAAATTGGTATTAATATTTCTAGAAATTGGAGGCGCAAAGCAAATCTCTTTTGGGTAACAATTCAAGGTAAGGGGGAGTGAGATAAGAATATAATATGAAAAGACATAAGAATAATGGGAGGAGTCCCCTACTCCTTTTAAATTTAATAAGATTAGTATTTTAAAAATATTAACCTTTTAACTTAAAATTTATAATAAATCTTAAATTAAATATCTGGTTTAACTAACTCTAACATACCTATGCAAGGACTTGGACTTTTATAACCTATATAAACTGGACTATACCTATACAAGGACTTGGACTACTATGACCCATATGGACTGAACTATACCTATGCAAGGACTGGATTATATGGACTTACATATACCTATGCGAGGAATTGACCAAAAGGACTCAAATTAACTATATAAATAATCATTAAATTTTGTATTATGATATGTATTAATGATATTTAATTTAATTGATTTGATTATGATTGATTATATTTGTGATTGATGATGTTTAACTGTGATTGATAATATTTAATTGTTGATATTGTAATGTGGAGTTTGAGCATATAGCGAGTATGACAGAAAGCTAAAACTCAGTAAGAATTTCTTACCTTACTCTTTAAATTTTTATTATTTTAAAATCTTTTATTTCTTTTTAGAAATTATTTTTATATTTAGAATAAAAAAATTAGTATTTATTTTAGACAGTAGACATTTTATGAAAATTAATTTTATAACAAGTTGAGATAATTAAATCTTGAATTAAAACAAATTGATTAATGATTTAAAGATTATTCGCTTTTAATTAAAATTTTTCAAAAGAAAATTATTTTATTTTTCCAACTTAATAACTAAAGAATATTTGGAAATAATTGAGATTCCTAAATTTGATCTTGTTAAGATTCAATTTGAGAAAGATTATGTAAAGTTTTATATGAGAAAGTTTTTAGATATTTAAGGCTTAGAAACTTAATTTCAGTGAGATTCGTAAACTTTACCAAATTTATTTCTGTGGGACAGAAATTCAGAGAATTGAGAAAATGTATAGTTTATTAAAATGATATTGTAAACCTTTAAGGTATTTAATAATTGAGTTTCTAAAAGCCTTAACCAACTCAATACGCGAGTAGTTCATGCATCATGAATCATTAAAGTGAAATGAAATGATATTGTCTGGGGACGGATTATAGAAACCGAGGATACATTAGAGGAGGCTTAATTACGAGCCTTGGGATAAGAGGGTGTGAAAGGGTGCTTCAGGGGACCTGGGGTAGCTCCCTAGTGTCGGGTACTTTCATAATAAAAACTTTCTCAATTTGACTAGTCTCTAAGTGTTTCCATGCCAGTTGAGCTGTTCATATTATTATTATCCGGACTTATGGAACAGTGTAAACTCCTGGTTGGCCCAGTGCAAATTAAAATTTAAGGGCCCACATATATAGGTAAGTTATGATGAAGATATTGCATAATATTTATGCATTCATAATTGATTGTGTATGTGATTGTGATTGATATTATTAAGTATTGGTTTATGAAAAGCCTTTGTTGCTTATGTCTTATTCGAGAATATTATATTCTGTTTCTCACTCCTTTCTCCGTGTTTTTGTTTCATATATTCTAAATTGATGGTTCAGAGGGAAGGATCGAAGAATTTCGGCAGTAGATATAGCACGTTCTAGAAAGGGAGCTCGGTATGAATACCGTGGTCCAATGAATAAATAATGTTAATAAGTAACTGCTTCTGGGCCATGGAGTTTCCTCTCTTTCTTATAATGTTTAATGTTTATTTTCTTCGGATGAATGTACAAATACTTTATAAAGTTTTAATAATATTTATGAGGTATTTCAGAAATAATGTATGTAATTTATTCCGATAGTTTCTTTTTAACAATCATATCTTTTTAAAAAAATTTACAAATTTTTATATATTTTATTAAGGTGTAACAGAGGGTGTTACTGCAATCACGCTGGTGGGGCGTAGGAAAATGGTATATAATAGCCGCTTTCAATTATTTTAATTTAACTTGGATAATTTGCGAGGAGTTAAGTTATAAGAAATGGAAGTAAGTGCGATCATAAAAAGAAGGTAGAATAATTAACAACTGGTAAATTGTAGTACTGATGCAAAATAATATTATAATGATATAAGGACTATATGGCTAGAGGTGGAACCCATAATGATAAAAATGATAATTTGTAATTGATAGATAACATATGTAAGCGATATTAGGGTAGTAAGTGTGATTGGGGAGAATATGTGAGATTATAAATCATAATGAATCTTGATAAAGAGTCATAAATAGAGGGGATATTGCTAATAAAGGTAGGGATGATATATGTATATGTTATGTATGTGGGAATCGTGAGTATAGTTTTGATGTATAATTCTTGCTAGAATATATTGGTGAGTTCATGTTAACGATGGTGATGTGTCTACTCATATGTATATAAATATTATGAATGTTGTCTTGATTGATGATAACGTATGATGATAAATGTGTGAATGAATTCCTAACTAGATGTGATATGGTATGTTGATTGTATTAGTAATGTTCACGTGATAAAATTGATAATCGAAGTAATACCTATTGGTATATGTGATTTTAATTATGTATAACTTGATGAGAACAATGAAGTGATAATGATGAAATATTGAAGCATAGCTTGTGAGGGCTGGGTTATGTAGCCGCCCTACGAGGTGAGTATATATCAGTTTCTGATATTATACCTGAGATTGATGATGTTTAGTCGAGTGTTAACGAGGTGACACCCTAGACAATGTTGAGGGCGGGGAGTGGTCGCCAGTGCGTTGGCTCGGTCAAGGAGCGGCTCCTAACAGGCTTCCAGTGGAGGGATTATATTGTATGGATATGCTTACATTTATATATGATTGATTATGTGATTATGTGGTGAAGGATGACCGACGGTATGGGTTACCCTCGTTTTTGGCTTCCGTGGTCAAGTCGAATCTAGTTGAGCTACCCAGAGGTCTATGACCCAGTGGTTGAGGGGAAGCCAAGTCGGACTTGGTGAACCAAGTCGGGTTCATGGGGTATCAAGCCAAACCCTCAGCTGAAGGTCGATCCTTTTAGTATCTGGATACTAGGAGTCTGATATAGATGAAAGACAGTTGTGCATATTCAGTATGATCTTTGATGTTATAATGCCTATAATGAATTTAATGATTGATGATGTTTTGATGTTGAATAGGAGGTATACAATTATCTAATTATGGAAATCTGTGTGATGTACCTTGTTGAGTTGACTTGATAGTGATAGAATTGAATGATAACTTAGAGGATAAGTGACTAGGCATGTATGCTTGGGATTATTTGATCATGGTATGGTAATAAGGGTGTTAGTTTAGGATAACCCATGTAATTGTGCAAGTATAAAATTAGAATGATAAAAAAAAGGAAGGACGTGGAAAGTAATTACTAATAATAGATAATAATGATTAGGAAGGTAGCTAGGTTATACCCTTTCTAGTTTGATACTCACTTTTGTATTAATGCTTAATTCAGTCATTCACCCCCTTTCTATTATGTGTTTAGTGACTGTCGGCAGGTTATGGATGCACACCGCAGAGGCAAGCGCTAGATGAGGCCAGGGCAAAGAGGGAGTGCATGTAATGATGATATATATATATATATATATATATATATGTGTGTGTGTGTGTGTATACATTTATTAGTTGATTTGCGGAAACGTATATTTACGTTGCTTATAGTTATGGTGTATGATTCGAAATAATGATTATGGATGTGACAATATAAAGTAGCACAGAGCTACTTGAGTAATCGATTGATTGTGTATGTGTGATTTAGATGTTTATGCATGAATGGATGTTAGGTATAGAGCCAATGTGTGATTGCATTAAATTGGCAGGTACTGTGATGTGTGAGGATTAATGGTAGGATTTGTATAACTAATACATTTTGCTGATTTGATATGATGAATGATGATTAGAAATTGCTTGGTGAGTAATTAATGATGATAATTTGGTATATGTTATGCATAATAGTGGAAGTAAGGTAATAGTGGCGTGGAGCCAAGATTATATGTTGTTGGATGTCATAGGTAGGTTCTGTAGTATGGTTTAGATGTGTGAGTGATGTGATCAGAGAGTTGGTTGATGGATTGATGGGTTAGATGATTTGTTGCACAAGTGGAAGTTAGGGGTTTCATGTGAGAAATTAGGAACTGGATAGGTGATTTTATGATCTGGCGGAATTTGGAACCCTCGAAAGGGACCGATAGGTTCCCTAGGTCATTTAGGAATGGTGGGTATTGACCTTGGGCCATTTAGTGTCCATTTAGGTGGTTTGGTGAACGGGTTTTACACCTATTTGGTTCAAACTGTATTTTACGTATAACTTGCGCATATGATGGAATTTTGGCGATCGGATGGCGTCAACAGTTTCGGATTGCAGAAAGCATATGGCCCGTGAAGTTTCATGGCAATCGGACCTAAAACGGGTCATTCGGGTAGGTTAGAAGTTGGCCGATTGGCCTAAAACCCATGACAGCAACAAGTGTTGTTACTGTCATGACCACGCTATGCGTGGGGCTGACGCGTAGCGTGGGTGCGCAGCTTTGGGCTAACGCTACGCGTGGTGCTGGCGCAACGTCAAGCCCCTGTTTCAGCTCTATGGTTTCTTGTGTTTTTATTGACTTTTGAGGTTCTAAGTTTATTGACTTTTGAGGTTCTAAGATCTTGATATATTTTATATTTTGATACCTTTATAGAAAATGATAAATTCCCAATATCTAATTAATTATTTCATTATTTTGCAAAAATTCTTTGTGAATTTTAATTAAACGAATAAAAATAAATACAAAATGACCTAGGACGTCATACCTAGTCTCATGGAAGACTTTGACCAACACCACCTTACTACTTCTTCACTCTCACAGGTGCCACTCCTCTTAATGCCCATGGTTTTGTAAAATTTCATTTCTTATTTTCCTAAAAAGGCCATGTAAAAAAATGGTCATTAGTGGGTGTGGGAGATGACCACTCATTTCCACCATTAACCATGACCCATTCCTCCTCCTATAAATCCAACCCCATCACCATACTTTTCAGCTACACCTATTCTCATTCACTCTCGTTAAAGGCTTCACTCTTTTCCTTTTAAAGAGTAAGTCATTCTAGTTCTTCTTGTTGGTGGTAGAATCAACTCTTCTTGGAGCAAGAAGAAAGAGTCCTTGTGATCTCTAAGCTTGAAGGAATCATCCCCTCTTCACTCTTCATTCAACCCCACAAAAATATTCAAGAGGTAGGAGAGGAATATATTCAATGTTCTTAGACTTTGTAAAATCACTAGAGTGGCAATAATTTCCCTAGAACCGTTACCATACTGTTTGTTTGCATGATGATTTTGTATATAATGTTACATGAATCTTTACATGGATTTTGGATATGTTATAATACTGTAAGTGTAAAGCATGTGGGCACAAAAATCATGGAATTTGGGCCTGTATTCAATTTTGGATGAATCTCACAAGAAACACTTCCCATAATGGAAAACTATAACGTTCCAGGGTATAAATGTTACTTATGACTATACTTTGAGGTCTTAAAAATATTTACTATATTCTAGACATTTCAAAGTTTCCAACCATACCTTGCATGACATTTAAAATGTTGTACACTTTGATCTAAAAATATTTTAAGAAGAGTTTAATGTTGCTAACAAAGTTATATGTTGAAATTGTTTAAGGAGAAGACGTTTTGATGAGACATGTAACCCCTTTGTCTCCATATACGGACATGGCAGAAAAGTTTGAAATGTTAGTATTCTTTTGACGATGTTAGTGTTCTTTTGTCGTAAGTTTCATGAATTTTGAATTAGAACTGATTTTTTGAAGATTTTTATAAAAATAATGTACAGAGAAATACCTACCTTTGACACCCTTTGGAAAATGAATTTTTCTTACACTTTTCATATTTTTAAAAATCCCACAAAAATATCCTTAATGATTTAGACGTCCCAAATTGTCTTCTCAAAAAAGGTTTCAGTATTTAAAAAAGTTTTCTTATTTTTCATGCAATTTCTGATGTTTGACTACAAGACAAACCCATATTATTTTCCCCTAGGTAACTAAGTAATTACCAAAGTAAAAATCCAATTACCCTACTTTTGTAAAATATGCTATGTTTCTGAATTTGTAAATGTAGCTAACTACTTCTACTTATAAATTGATTTACTTAAATCTCCCTATGATAAATAATACTTGCATACTCTAACTTAGATAAAGAAATTTGTTACGCTTTATCAACAATTATAAATGCTTTTAAAAATACTTTTCCACTCATTATATTATGTTGCTATTCTATCTTTTTGACTTAGATTTTAAATATATGAATTTTAGTTTTGCCTATAACCAGATGTATGAATGTAAATAAATACTTGCTATGCTTATACCTATTTTGCCATGATCCCTTTAAATATTCTTAGATTTACACATATCTTTATAAGATACTTAATATACTCTTGAGATTTAAAGAAAACCTTTCCATAAGATATGATTAAGACTTGTAAAGCCATAAGTACAACGATGTGAAACAAATATCCATAAAATATAAAACATGGGGTGACTCTTGAAAGAGAACATGTACCCAATAAAGGAAAAAACCAAAGTGATATTGCAACACATGCATCATAAGACATCATCAAAACGAGAGCCATTGAATGGGCAAGTAAGTGGAACTTTAAGTGTCAGGTTCCCATGAAACGAGCCTTGGGAATATCATTGAATTCAAAGAGGCCGAAAAGCTTGAAGTAGCACTCACGAGACTTGGTCTCTTGTTGCACCATGAGGTATTTCGACTCCAGACGAGAGTTATTGAGATCGTGGATAGGCACCATCCCAAACAAGAAATGATATCCGCTTTGAAAATGATAAGGGCTAGCAAGCCTAAAGGTTGTGCCCCCAGTAAGGATGGGATTGTCGTCGATCACTCTCAGAGAATAATGAAATCATAGGCCCTTATGCATAACATTAGTCAATAGAAAAGCATAACATAGCGTGGACCCACTCCCCCTTTTTATATTTTGTATGTTTGATTTTGAATGCTAGATGTCGATCCCATCGCCTAGCCACTAAAGATGCATACTCTACCACTAGCCCCACCAACGGTCCTAAGTACACCCCGTCCTCGCTAGTACCACATTTGCTGACTTATTGAGCACGGTATCACCCGAACTCTCTAAATAGTACACTACACCCCATCGTGTATGAGGCCAGGTGGAAGCACACTCTTGGAGACCCCATGGACATCCTTGCAGAAGAAGACACCAAGGTCCCTGACGTTGAGCCGGACCATCCTCCCGAAGCTCCTGCCATTGACGACCATCCTTTGGGGCCATTGGAAATGGTTCCCTTGATGATTGATCTGGAGAAACAAGGCATCATAATTGGACTTGCAACGGCCAAGACTTCTATGCCTTTTGTGCTAGTCTTACCTGTTGGGACCTCTACATCCTTTACACCCTCAGTCGAGCTGGAAGTTACAAACAATTTGGAGAACTACCCAGAGGATGGTGGAAGAAGGTTACGTCATCAGTGTTTTGTTCTACTCTACACCCTAGTACGAATTGGACGACCTCAACGACAACCATGACTCTAGCAACGACAACAAAGACGATGGCTCAGACGACGGTGTACCCAGAGAGGTGATTATGGCTTAGGACCAGTAGTAGGGTTGTAGGGGTGTTATCTTATTTTCATGCTTTGTTGTATTTCCTTGTATGGCATAAGGAAAAAGGGTAGATAGACTCTTCCTATGTCTAGCTTTATTTCGATGTATGCTTATGATTAGACAAAATGACAATCTCTACCCTCGTTATGTAATGTTGTGAATGAATGAAGTATTTTCTATATGTGTATAGCAAGGATTGAGATGTGATATACTGCATTATTTTGAACTAAACATATTTTAAAACAAAAGGAATTTTATGACCCATATTTTCAAAAGGTTTTACTTAAGTGGCATACTAATATATACAAAGGAAGGTGGATTCTCCATTGCTTACAAAAATAAAACACTTCAAGAAAACCTTTATGTCCAAGTTAGGTTGCCATAATGCGGTTCATAGATGACTTATTGAAACAACCATAACTTACTGATGTGAAGTATGGAGCTTGGGATCGTGTTAATACAATGTTGTTCTCATGGATAACCCAAAGTCTTGACCCTTCAATCCTCCAAATTGTTCTTTGGATGGATTCTACTGTTGATCTTTGGAAAGATCTTCACAAGAGATACTATCAAGGTGATGTCTATTGCTATCGAATTACAAGAAGCGATCCCCCTCTTAAACAAGGTGATCTTTCAATCAACGCCTATTTCAACTAGCTTCAAAGCCTCTGGCAAGAGCTTTAAATTCAAACTTGTTTCGTCATGGAAGTGTATAATCCTTTGTTCTTGTGATTTGATAAATACTATCCCGGGCTATAAAGATTCTGATTATGTCATACGATTCCTCCTATGCGGGTTAAATGATCAATACTCTGCTGCAAAATCTCATATCATGTTGTTACACCCTCTACTAAACATGAATAGAGTTTTCTCTCTTCTAGTACAACAAGAAAGACAAATGATTCTTCTTGTTGAAGAACCAAAGCTCATTGCTAATATCTCTGGCAGGGGAAGGGACTGTGGATTCAAGACTAGTGTTAACAGTTTTGGTAAAGGAAACAATGGCAAAGGACAAGTTAAAACATGTTCCTATTGTAATAGACTTGGTCATACTAATGATACTTACTACAAGAAGCACGAGCATCCTCCTAATTACTTTAGGAAAAAATGGTAATATCAATAATTGCATTCAAGAAGAAAGCACAAGCAATGATGATAATGATGATGTCTCTCAACATGTATCTCACCCTCCTCAGAATCTTGGCTTCACTATAGAACAACACAAAGCCTTGCTTGCTTTGCTTCAACAATCTACTTCTCCATCCCACATGGCCAACCAATTTACCTCTTCAACCCAACTTCAAAAAGATCCTACAACTAATATCTGTTTAATTGGTCACATAGATAAAAATAATCATTGGGTTCTGGATACTGGTGCTACTAACCATGTCTATCATACCTTTCTCTTTTTCCTGCCTTTAGAAAGATCATCCATTACTATTAAACTGCCAAATGGTAGCCAATTGACTTCCACCATTGCAGGATCTATATTCTTCAATAATTCTTTCTATCTCACTTATGCATTATATATACTTGATTTTAACTTTAATATCATATTTGTTTTTAAACTTACAAAAGTCTCATCTTGCAAAAATTTTTGATTGCATATCTTGCATAATGCAAGTTGTGTCATCGTTGAAGATAATTGATGTTGTTAAACAACAAATAGCCTTTACATTTCTTCCGGACATGATTACATTGAAAACACTTGTAATTATGTTAGTTGTTTTAGGCATATTGATAATAATATTTAGCATACTAGACTAGGACATATCCATCATGCCAAACTTTCTTTTCTACAACAATGTTTTCCCTTTATTACTTGTAATAAAAATAAGATTCATTGTCATGTCAAGACAAAAGATTAAGTTTCCCTATTAGTTGTAACAGCCCTGGTTTTTTAAAATAGGAACCCAAGCTCTCAGAACCCCTGAGAGTACTATGCTAAGTATTTTAAGAGAACAAGGCTTAGGCTTGATCCTTAGATCATCGCTAGAATATAAGAAAATAAGATTTGAGGGGATGTGAGTAGCAGATAGTTCAGTTAAAACGAGATGAGTGAGTAAGGGAGACTGTGTGCAATGGTAACCCCTAGAGAGACTTGCTAATTTACTGACGATTTATATGGAGATAATTGTGTTTGATTCAGTAATTAGATTATTGATGAAATATTGTATTCATGAATGTGTTCTGTTATTGATGCTAGAATTAATGAATTATGATATATATGTAATTTTGATAAATTATAAGTGTTGATGGTCAATTACCTAATTGAGAACGGATTAAGAATAGGTAAACCCATTTAAGTATCAAGTTAGATTTAGAGGATAAATGATTATTAGAGGCCAAGATTTCATAACACTTAATTAAGCCTCCTTAATAAAATGACCACCAAATAATACGTTATTTGGATATCAGCATATAAACATACGTTATTATTGAAGAGTTCAGTTAATTAATATAAAATGAAATAAATAGATAATCCTTATTTTGGTGTTTAACATTATTTATGATAAGTTAAGATATGAAATATATAATTATAAATTTATTTTAGTTAAGAGATTTTTTTAAAAAAAATTACTGTATTTTAATAATAAACGTCGTTCGGTCCCCCAAGAATTAAACTGTAGGGCCCTGCCTAAGGTCAGGCTCTGACCAGTCGAATCGTGACTAATGATCCACTGAGGAAAC
Organism: Clitoria ternatea; assembly: GCA_037962975.1. Lineage (NCBI taxonomy): Eukaryota > Viridiplantae > Streptophyta > Magnoliopsida > Fabales > Fabaceae > Clitoria > Clitoria ternatea. The sequence continues at coordinate 281,918,197 of CM075671.1, read as the reverse complement.
TAATCCTCTTAGGATCGCTTCTAAAAGAATCGAGGGCACTTGATTTAGCCCGACCGGCCAAATCAAAATCCTCAACGTTTCTTACGTTTGACTGTTTATATGCCTCAGGATGTCCGATGGTGACACAATCAATCCCTAATAACCCCTAATACCCCAGCCCCTGACTAGTCAGCTCCGCTCCCCATCTCCAGTGTACTCTCCTTTGTCCCCAGACAAAGATATCGAGTCCGAGGAAGAGGAAGACCCAGAAGAGGAGCCTATGGAAGAGCCAGAGCTAGCACCTACTCGGGCACCTACCTCTGCACCAGCACTAGTACCGATTGATGTAGAGATGGCAGATCCTGCTGATCCTACCCCGCCATTGGTCCAGTTATCACCTTCAGATTTCCTTGACGTGATAGCCGTGTCCATTCCTCCTCCTACTACTGCCTTGGCTGTGGAGCCACTAAGGATGAATATACCAGATATGCTGACGGAAGATCTCACCCCTCCTGTGAATCGTCCCCTATCCCTGATGGATGGTTTTATTGCCAGAAGACAATGGGACCAGTCCCATGGATTCCTCAGACATGTATTCAGGTCCTACCTGTATGGAGGCATAGAGCAGTTTCACGAAATGTCACCCGCTGCGAAGGGCTTATTGAGAGAAGTTTTTGAGGCATATAACGATAGGATCAGTCAGCTTCCTTCATCCATATCAGACCAGCCTTCGACGAGTTCGGGACCTCCACCAGGATTTGAGTTTCCACCTCTATCAGTGCTGATCTTCAGATTAGATCACCCAGATTCTCCCCCGAGTGACGAAGATTTGTGAGTTAGAGTGGATATTCTCCTATTTTGTTGTACTCATTTAGGGAGAGATGTATCCCTATAGGTTTTTAGGATGGCCCTGATGAAACTTGTATTTTGTAATGATCTGTAAGTGTTATGACAGTAGCCACCACGACTTATCTTGTACTTTTTTGGTTTAAATGTTATGTCATTTTATTGGGTTCATGTTTGGTTATTTATATGTGATTCGAGGAATCGGTACGCTTAAGATGTATTATTGGAAAAAAAAACTTCCACATTTTTCTAAAACTCGTAACCTCTCAGTTGACCGGGATAATCTAGTGGAAGGGATTGTCCTAGTTAACCGAGGGTGTTACAGGGGGTCACCTAGTACCCATCATGGGGCATTCCCACAAATCCAAATATCGTAGAGCCTAGACCACCATAGGGTCTAATTCCACAAGGTCTAATAGTGTAAGATTATACCAAATCAAGTCAGGGTTACCACACCTTATGGGTCATAATTAAATCAACTATTCACTTGGTTTTCATGTTAAAAACTAAGTCTAACCCAAATCCTTAGGTATCCATCTCAACAACTCTAGCACGTGAACCCCTTTCGTTCGATAAGTATACCTTGGCCATGAGCCACTAGCATGACTTATACAAGATACCCAACCAAATAATTCAATTTCAATATATATCAAGGTCTCAACATCCATCATTTATTGCCTCCTTGCAATCTATGCTTAAAATAACCTCTAAGTCTTTCGCGAATAATCGAACCAGGGTAGTAACAAATCTTCTACCCCTAAGCAACATACCAACAATAGTACCTTTCATCACCATCCTCACACAAAAGCTCGTAGGGATATAGCCCATAAATCATGCTTAAGCATGTATCAAATCCAATAGGATATCACAAGCAAGTATGACAACCGGTCATTTTGCACACAACCGCTTACTCAGAGTAAGCACACCTTGGTCTTGGACTTTTTAAGTCTGCTTTGATACCAAATTAAAAGGGATATGGACTTTTAGAGAAAAATCTGATTAATGATGAGGAATGTAGAAACTAATTATTTTAGAATCATCATTATTAAATTTTAGAATTCTTAAAATTTATAAGATTAACGTCAATATGCGATTTTAAGGTAGCATGTGAATTATTAAAAAATGACTATTATTAATTTAGAAATGCTGGCTTTGAAAACCAGAATTTAGTGATTGACTCAGAGCGATCGAGAAGCGTTCAAACTCAGGAATCGACGATTCCAGGTAGGGGGAGCATTTATATCTTAAATGTATAGATTATGAACGGATGAGAGGATATAGGTTGATTTATGAATTGATTGTGATTGCGTGAATTATTGAGTGTGTTATATCCCCTTAGCTAACTAATTAAAACATCCTTCCTTAGAAAACAAGGTCCGAAAACCTGAGGAAATTTTTCACGAATTAATTTCAGTTTCAAAACAAGGTTTCGGGACCATACCACAGCACTATTGTCATTATACATACATATTTCCATGCGGTGGGACAATCCATGGTCACTACTCCTAAAACATCATCGTCATCATATCACATGGTATGTCCAAAATGTGCCTAGGCTTCCAGTTGAAGCTACCAGATACCTAAATCCACTAAACATATATATACACATCAAAATAATCACACGCTAGAGCCGGCCAAGGCGATACTACCCAACAACTATACAAATATACACATGTATATTGGTCTCCAAGACCAGGATGACTCCAACCAAGCAATCACCAAGTATCGCCTCGGTCCACATCCACTGAAAAATTAACCACATATAGGGGTGAGCATTATACATGTTAAATGACAGTTACTGAATCGGATTATTCTATCCAATTCTCTAATACACCATATCATATCACAATCAATCAATAATATTCACTGCTATTCAACTAAATTCACACTCACCAAATATTCACAATATCAAATCACATAGGCTATACCATTATGTTATTCTTAATGACATACACCAATGCTCATGCATGCGGATCCGACTTAACCATGATTTCAACTACAGATTCCATCCTGGCCTCACTCCATTAGCCTTTCCCGTGTGATACCGGTCACCTTGTGACGTCTTGAGACTTAACTCTAGCTCCTACGGTAATCACGGGCTCTCACAAGACCTAGCCCAAGAATTTGTAACTTGAAATCATCAACATAGGGTTCCTGACCTTCCATGGGTCACCCTTATCATTTATTCCACATTATGCAATTCACACAAGCATCTCATGCTACCAACGAGACTAAGTCATTTTCTCTATTGCATCTCATGTAACATTCAATATCATCCATAACATTCTATTACACCTCATGCATAGAATTTACTTTATCAATTCATTACATCATATGTGATATATCATATCAATCGCATTTACCATTTGCATCCACTGTAACACCCTCGGTTAACTAGGACAATCCCTTCCACTAGGCTATCCCGATCAACTGAGAGGTTACGAGTTTTAGAAAAATATGAAAGTTTTTTTTCCAATAATACATCTTAAGCGTACCGACTCCTCGAATCACATATAAATAACCAAACATGAACCCAATAAAATGACATAACATTTAAACCAAAAAAGTACAAGATAAGTCGTGGTGGCTACTGTCATAACACTTACAGATCATTACAAAATACAAGTTTCATCAGGGCCATCCTAAAAACCTATGGGGATACATCTCTCCCTAAATAAGTACAACAAAATAGGAGAATATCCACTCTAACTCACAAATCTTCGTCACTCGGGGAAGAATCTGGGGGATTTGATTCAAAGATGAGCACTGATGAAGGTGGAAACTCAAATCCTCGTGGAGGTCCCGAACTCGTCGAAGAGTGGTCTGATATGGATGAAGGAAGCTGACTGATCCTATTGTTATATGCCTCAAAAGCTTCTCTCAATAAGCCTTTCGTAGCGGGTGACATCTCGTAAAACTACTTTGTGCCTCCATACAGGTAGGACCTGAATACATGTCTGAGGAATCCACGAGACTGGTCCCACTGTCTTCTGGCAATAAAACCATCCATCAGGGATAGGGGACGATCCACGGGAGGGGTGAGATCTTCCGTCGGCATATCTGGTATATGCATCCTTAGTGGCTCCAAAGCCAAGGCAGCAGTAGGAGGAGGAATGGACGCGGCTACCACGTCAAGGAAATCTGAAGGTGATAACTGGACCAATGGCGGGGTAGGATCAGCAGGATCTGCCATCTCTACATCAATCGATACTAGTGCTCGTACAGAGGTAGGTGCCTGAGTAGGTGCTAGCTCTGGCTCTTCCATAGGCTCCTCTTCTAGGTCTTCCTCTTCCTTGGACTCGGTATCTCTATCTGGGGACAAAAGAGAGTACATTGGAGATGGGGAGCGGAGTTGACTAGTCAGGGGCTGGGGTAATGGATGGAGGGACAGAACTCCTGAATTGATGGTCGTCTGCTTGCCGATAATCTCATCCAAGTCTGCTACACTCGGTGGAAAAGATGGATCACCATAACGTCTAACAGTACTCTCAATCACCACCACGTCCTTCTCAAAAGGACGTTCTAGCTCCTGGGTAGGAGAAGTTTATGGTGGTGGTGGCGCCTTGAGATGGTCTTCAGAAACCTCGAGGATAGCTGGTAGGCCGGAAGGTCCGGATCCTCTCTCAGCTGTAATCCGAGCGCTCTCCCTACGAGTGTGATAGCGGGTACGGATAGGCGATCTGTAGTAGAGTAAGGGTGAGCTTCTCCTCCAAACAAGTAGAAGGTGTTATTCCTGACATCCTCGCACAATCAATCCAAACAAATCAGAAAACAAACCAGTCGCACTCAAGGGAGGCCTATTTCTTCTACGTTGTCTCACATCTTCCCAACTCCCTAGCGTTCCCCACTCATACTCAGATTTCACCATTTACCATGTTTATATTTAGGATAAATCTAACATAACAGTCATTCAACCACAATATCAATATATCGATGTTATGCGATGCAATGCATGAGTCCTCTTATCATATTTAGACCATTCATTTTCCTCATTACTTCATATGAATGCATGTGGGCCCATTCTCATTTCATCATTCATTCCCATCATCATCATCATTCACAGAACCCGTCCTGCCTAGGCTGCCTCTGGACATAACGTTTCCGTACTAGAGCGACCGAAGTATACCAAGTCCCCACATCACAACACAGGGTACTCATGGACTCACAGTCCCAATATCATGGATCCAAATACACATCATATCACAATGGGACTTGGCTCTCCACGGTCCTAGTGATACTGGTCTGGGTCGAAGTGCACCAGGATTGCATGGTTTTTCCCGAAATCGGGGCACCTACCATCACATCGGATCCGATCTAAGTTTCACCATATCACTTTTCATAACTCAGTTATTATAGGACCCCTACCGAGACATCATCTTCTCATTCTTTTCTTACTTACTTCAACATATTCATTCATCACTTTATTTGCTAAGCCACATCCATCACATACTTTCATCACAACGTTCATCACGTATCTAACACACATATATCTATATACACATTCGTCCACAGTCACATATTCAATCGGGTCATAAAATTAGTCAATTAACAAGTGCCATGTCGCACGTAGTACTAAGGAATCATAACACAATAATTACATGATATAGCCATTTAATGTGACTTAACAAGCCATCACACAGATAACGTTACTAGATGTTTTACTTATATGTGAGTATTCACTTCATTAGCATTCTTTTACTTTGGTTTATCAATTAAGGCATATTATCTCTTAATCTAATTCTTTATGTGACTCTTAGTTATTTATTGATAATTATTAGGTATTATCATCTAACTTATTCTACTTCTTGTTGTTACTTAGTTTAAATCTATTTCTTCCAACATTATTTTCCTTTACAAGTGATTGGTACTTTAGAGCTTGTTTTAATTGATTAAGTATACTGTATTCTAAAATTTCACCTCCTTAGTCAATTATTACTAAAAGTTACCATTTCATCAATGGGTCTTGTCTTTTCTACTAAAAATCTAAGATCTAAAACCTAAAATCTTTTAATTTAACCAAAGAATATTTCTAGGTATGAAACTCTTTTAACTCATTTCTTTCTTTCTTTCTTTCTCTCTCTCTCTCTCTCTTTCTTTTTTCTTATTTAATCTAGTAAAATGTTTAAACCAAAAATTCCATTTCCTATTCAAATCCTTTTTTGTCCAATTCTTTTCATTTACTCAAGTCTCTAAAGTCACTTTATTTTATTCTAAAATGGTCACAAAAATGGTTGCTAATTTGATTACTAAAACTCTTGAATTCTAATCCTCATTCTAATATGCCTCAAAATTTTCCTTCCATCTCCCTTTCTTTCTCTTAGTAAAATTCATTCGGATACAATTCTTTTTTGCTTACTAATAAAACTTTCTCAAATGATTTTATTTTATTTAAATGTCAGGTTTCTAATCATCAATTTACTTATTGATAAATTCTTAAAAATTTTACAATAACATAAAGGGCGTTACTTTCAAAACTTGGTAAAAATGAAACGTCAAAGTGTTCGGTCGGTGGATTTCCCTTATACGCATAATGTCATTGGAATAATTTCGGTGTTGTGTGGCGTTAACTTGACTTCCTAATAACGGGGCTTACCAGACGAATGTACATACAAATTACATCAAGAATCATGAAAATATATACATTTAATTTATACAACCTTATCGAAAACCAACCGAGTCCGCCTAACGCTAAAATTCGCACTTCCTTCGTTTTAACTCCAATTTCGGAAGAACTCTCCCGATCCCTCGATCATCAAAGCACGCGTTATGAGATTTCATTAAGTACTTCTTTTAATTGATTTTTTATTTTAATATAAAATCTAACCGTTGGTTGTCGAAAATTAAGTACCTTAAAATCTAACAGTTGGATCACGCCGAAACTTTTAACTAACATCGTCGGGTATTAGACTAACGCAATGGAACATTTCTTAGACACAATTTACCGAAGAGAAACCCCCCTTACCTCATGGTTTCGCTGCTTCCCGGAGGAGAAGTTTGAACACTTTATCAAAAATTCCACCGATTGGTCCTAACGTACTCCGATCGTCGTCTAGGCTCCCGGATGTCTAGAAAAATAAACATGCATGGTTGAGAAAGAGGAAAACAGCCATGATTTAGCAAGGTAATTAGTAGGACAACCATGGATTTAATTGAAGTTGAAAGAGTTTGTTACCAAAGGTTCACCGTTTGTTAGAAATCTTTCGTCGTTCGTTGCCGATCGTTCGCGTAATCCTTAAGAGAAAGTGACATGCACAAGATTTAGCAACATGGTCACGGTTTGGGTCTCCAAAACAGCAAGGAAGAAGACTCAAAATGCATGCAGGGAGGTGAAGACATCTAAAGAAAAGAGAACAAAGGTTTTAAGAGTAAGAAAATCAAAACCTCACCTTATCTTGTTAGGCGATGCTCACGGTCTTGGAAGCCAAGACAAGGAAGATGAAGTTGATTTTTAGAAGTCCATGGCATGTAAGAAACTCGAATTAGAGGGGCTGAATGATGAGGATTTTGTCACGGTTTGGAAGAGGTAGGAGAAGAGAAGAAGTGAAGGCTTTTGAAAGGTGGTGATGGTGTCCAAATTTTGGCGGCTAGAGGTGGTGAAGGTTGTGGTTGGCGTTGGTTATTGAAGGAGAGGGAAGAAGGATGAGCTGAAACTTGTTTAAGCTTCAAAAGGAGGAGAAAAAATGTTGTTGGCTGTGACTTAAGAGAAAGAGTGGAGTAGGATATTGTTAATTGGATTCCATAGGCACATTGTGTAATTGAAAGTGGAGCACTCCTTGAGGTCTTGTGCATGCAGCTGGTTGTTTGAATTCTGGACATGGTTATGGGCCCAGGCAGCCGTGAAAGGGAATGGAATGGGGTGGAAGAATTTGCACACTGCACTAGTAGAATGTCATGGCATGCTAGTAATAAAATAATGGGTTATGGTTGAGTGGATGCTGCAGCGGATTGGGCAGTGGAAACCGTAAGGGTCTGGGATGGGCAGTGTGTGACACTTGTCCTTGAGAGGTGGCTGGTATGGTGGCTGGTATGGTGGTAAGTTGAAAATGGGTGACCGAAAAAATTAAATTGTTACCCGATAATTTTCAGCGTGCAGGATTTTCATGAACCGGAAATTAATCACGTTAAAAATAATTCTGTGATAATTCGTGGAGTCCGAATCAGAGGAAACTCCCAACACCAAAGTTGGTAGGTCTTATTTTTCTCTTTAAATCGATATATCATTTGCAGCGATCTGATACCTGTAGCCCGAGATATGGTCAAAATACGACAGGATGCGCTAATCGCCTTCGAATCAGGTGGAGTTGTAGAAATAAATTTGTAATTAATTCTCCTTTGTGTGCTTACCTCTGAAAGATTTGGAGGTTATTTTTTGTATAAATTAGCTATTAGCCAATAAAGTGATGGTAGATTGTCAAAATAGAAAGGTGATCTTTCTGATGAGGAATACCAAAGACCTCACAGTCTAAGGTATATCTTAGTTATTTATGATTCTAACTATGGTTAACGGAAAGAATAAACCTAAAATTAGGTGAGCACCCTGTGGTCTGAATTTCTCGACATGTTCTCAGAGGACGTGCCCAACAGTCCTCTTGAAAGAGACTTTAGTTTCTATTAATCTTATGTCTGGAGCTAAACTAGTCTCCGATACTCCACATAAGATGTATCGTCGGTTGAGGTAATGTGGCAATAAGGTAATTGTACGACCTTTACCTAGGAGCGCGAGGATTTACTGAGACAACAGTACCCTGAGTTGTTTCATTGAGGTGTGCGATCTATTAAATTTCGAGGACGAAATTTTTGTAGGAGGGGAGAATTGTAACATCCTAAGTTTGAAAATTTTAGAAAGTAACTCATTAAGGCTTGGTGGCTTGTTCCTCTCCTGCGTATCATTGGCATTTTAGACCCAATTGTCACAATTGATGCTTGATTGGAATGATTGTGGTCTCGTTCACTTCGTTTCGAAGAGATCTTCAATCTTTATTTCTAGTCTCGATCCTAAATTCCTACTCTGTCATGCTCAAATTCAAGGATTAAATAAATCCATCCTAGAACCATGTTATTCGTGTTTTTACTCTGCGCATGGTTCATTCAAAAATTCATAAATCTCTCATACGACCTCCGTTTCTTATAAACTTGGTGTCAAAATCTCCATAACGAAATTATCTACGTTTTTCTTGCAGACCTCGAAGGCTGATTCTTGCTAGATTGGTACAGTTTAATGAAAATGTAGAACCCCTGGACTGTTTCATTTTTATACTGACTGCCTGTAGAAAAAAATTGCGTATCTCCCTTGTCCAGAACTCAAATCGCTTCGTTCTTTTTGATATAGATCCATATCAAAAATATCTACAATGTTTATGAAGGGCACGAAACCCAATTCTCAAAGGAAAATTTTTGGTGAATTTATTTCTAAACACCTACCTGATTCGAAGGCGATTAGAGCATCCTGTCGTATTGTGACCATATCTCGAGCTACAAGTATCGGATCGCCGTAAATGATATATCGATTTAAAGAGAAAATGAAGACCTACAACTTTGGTCTTGGGATTTTCCTCTGATTCGGACTCCATGAATTATCACAAATTGTTTTTAACGTGATTATTTTTCGATTCATGAAAATCCTACACACCTTGACTTCTCACCCAATAAGTAACCTTCCAGCCACTAATTTTGGAACCACCAGCCACCCTTGAACATCCCTCTCTCTTCCATATAACCATCTTCCTTTTATTTATTTATTTCATCTAATGCTCTGATTCCCTTTTTAGATTTTACTTACCAATTCTTTAATTATTCATTTATACATACCATTGTAATTAAGGAACAGCCATGTGCCTTTCCATTCTTCCTCTTTCTTCTGCGTGTCTTGTGGGTGCAACATCAAGGAATGTCAATTTCATTCTCCCTCCGCACGCTCTCTTTTATTTTTGCAGGCAATGGAAAAATGTTTTAGTTCCTCCATTTCTCAATGTCTCTTACTCTCTTTCTTCAATTTTTAATTCTTATTCCCATTGCTTAATTCATGCACGCCAAAATGAAACTGGGAATGGGCTAATTGATTCTAATTTCACGCGGGTCCATAGGCAAATGGGATTCACATTTTGTTGTCTCTTGAGTGCTCCACTAGGTAAAGGAAAGCAGAAATTAAAACACTTCTCCCTCTCTTAATTCCATGCTTTCCTTGTCTCACGGTAGAAACCATAAACCAAATCCTCTTCATCTAATCTCCAATTTCAGCCCTTCAATTTCAGTCTTACTAGCATGAAATGGTTCTCAAAAATAAGATAGAGCCTTGCCTTAAAGCTTCTTAAAACCATGACCCACCTAGGAACCATTCAAGATGAGTTTGCCAAATTTTATCTTAGAGCTTGTTCTAGAAATTTTTATAGTTCAAAATCAATTTGTATTCTAAAAATCAAATGGTGTTCCCTTGCTGTTTGAAGGCTAGAAACCGTGACCAATCTTCATCATCCAACCCTTTATTTCAAGTTCATTGCATACTAAAAATTATCCAGGAAGTCAACTTCTTCTCTTCTCAAGAGCCTCCAAAAGTCGTGAGCTTCCTAAGTGAGTTCTAGGATCAAGGTTATCTAAGTTTGTCGGTGGAATTTTTGGCAAAGTCTCTAACTTCTCCTTCCGGGCAGCAGCTATAAAGTGAGAAATTGGTGATTGACTCGGAGCGATCGAGGAGCGTTCGAGCTTCAGGAATCGAAGATTCCAAGTAAGGGGAGCATTTATATCTTAAATGTATAGATTATGAACGGATGAGGGGATGTAGGTTGATTTATGAATTGATTGTGATTGCGTGAATTATTGAGTATGCTATATCCCCTTAGCTAATTGTTTTTTATATTAATGCTTCTGATGATATTGAATGAATGATAAATTAATGATGATTGATAATATTAATTGATGATTATTAAGCTTGAAGTAGCTTAGTGTACGTTGTCGTAATTGACTGTTGCATGTTATGTTTGTTGCTCTGTTGAGATGAGACCCTTGGTGATGGTAACCAAGTGGTAGCCCCTGATGATGGTAATCAGGTGGTCTGTTGATGATTGATCAGTATTTGACATATCATTTGTATTTAGACGCACACAGGACTGCAGGGGCCTGTGATGTCGGCTTAGATGGGAGGGCGGCCTGATGATAAGGCACAGACCCTATGGTGGTTTCTTCGGATTCCACGGCAACCTTCAAGTTGGACTCAAGGTCGGCCCGTAACACCGAGTTAAGTTGTCACTGTCACTGAGAGTGACTGGTGTTACATTATGGGCGCGCGGTTTGACACCTGTAAAACGGCCGAATCAGCTGAAAACTGAGATATATTATTATGTTGTGTAAATCTCATCGTTAAAGTCGGATCCGCATGCATATGCATTCACATATAATTATTGAGGTTGAGAAGCTATGAGATAGCTCATGATATGTACTGTTTCGTTATTGCAATTGAGGTATTATAATCGTTGTTAAATGACAGTGTGTATGGTAATGTTTATAATGAATTATCGATTTGTGTTGGAGCTGGATAATTAGTAAATTATATTGAATCCAATTCAGTACCTGTCATTTAATATATATATGTTCACCCCTATATGTGGTTAATTTTTCAGTGGATGTGGACCGAGGTGATACTTGGTGATTGCTCGGTTGGAGTCATCGTGGTCTTGGAGACCAATATACATGTGTATATTTATATAGTTGTTAGTGTAGTATCGCCTTGGTCGGCTCTAGTGGGACGACCCGCGTCAATTTCCCATTTAATTACAACCGTTTAATCATTTTTCACAATAATTTTTCAATTTTACTAATAATTAATTAGGTCTTAATATAAAATATTTACTTTTCTTAATTACATTCAAAATAATAAAAGCATATTCAAAATAATGACCGATCGGAAATAAATCCATTAATAAAATGGGATTGATTAGAATCAGTGGAAGGAGAAAGATGAAGACAGAGGTCATTCGCCTGAGCGAGACCCTAATTCGCTTAGGTGAAACCCGAGAAGGTCGCTTAGGCGAGTTCCAACTCGCTTGAGCGAATGCTACACTTTAAACCTGAGCAGATAGCAAGACCTACAAGGAAAATTCACAAGTCGGGTTTCACTCGGCAATGGGGTCCACTCGGTCATCTCTCCCTCGGGAATAGCTTAACCTTCACTCAGAAAAGGGTTCTCTCGGTCATGTATCACTCGGAAAATACCCAAACCTTACTTTACTCGGAAGAGGTTCTCTCGGCCATACCTCACTCGGAAGCATCCTAATATTCACTCGGAAACATTCTAATCTTCACTCGAAAGGGAACGAGGGATACTCGAGCGAAATAGGCACCAAATCAACCGGCCCTCGCTCGGACAAGACGGAATCCGCTCGGCGAGATTCGCCCGGTAATCGATTTTACTACAGCAAACACTCATGAAAATTAATACCGATCACATAGCAACATAAATTCATATTCACATCAGTCGGCATACCGATTCGAAATTAGTTCAACACAATCATGTTATAGCATCACACAGAAAACTCAAAATATATATATTACACACATAATTTATTCAAAATCACTCGGTGCCTTGGCATCAATCCTCCGCTTGGCGCACCTCTAGGGCTCCGACCTCTTCCCTGTCACTGGTTACTAAATTGAAAACCACAGCAAGGGTGAGTGTTTGACATCATAATTAATCTAGAACGGAAATTAACAAATTACATGTATACAAACTCCGTTCGATTGCATTTTCATCATATTGCAAATCACACTCGGAAATTATAACAAATCACACTCGGCAAGTAACTCACACTCGGCAAGTATAACAATTCACACTCGGCAAATATAATAAATTGCACTCGGCAAATATAGCAAATTATACTCAACAAATATATCAAATTGAACTCGGCAATTATATCAAATTGCACTCGGTAAATATATCAAATCATACTCATCACAATACTATATTCATCAATTGTCACCACTGACTCTCAGACAAAATTGACGTCTAGTATCCGGATACTAAAGGATCGGCCTTCAGCTGGGGGTCCTACTTGACACCCCGTGAACCCTGCTTGGTTCACTGAGTCCTGCTTGACTCTTCACCTCGACCACTGGGTCCTGCTTGACCACTGGGTAGCTCAACTGGGCACAAAAACCACGGGAGCCGGAAATGAGGGGCTATACATACCGTCGGCCGTCCCATACCACACAATCATACATATTCACATTTTTCATCATATCATAAGTGGCCATTAACAACATCACATACTCATCACACAGGCGACCTGCTTGTCAAGCCCGACATCACATTGCCACTATACACTGTTTATCACAGCATCAAATATTTCAAACTTATAATCATCTTAAGCCACACACACACGATCCTAAACTGATTGGTGTCCATATACATACATGCATACACATACAACTCATTCACATACAACTTTCATCCAGCATCATTTCTAACCATGTTCACAATCAGTTCAACGACTCGGACTCAAAGTATGTCCTATTCTAATTAATTATAACCCGAACACCCCCTTACCTCGGTTCCAAGCGTCGACAATCTGCTCCTGATGTCGATTACGTCCTCTAAGCACTGAGTTCACGGTTTCTCCTCCGAATCCAGCACCAGCTTCGTCAATCAGTCCTCCAGTGTTCGTTCTGCTACCTACGGGGTCGGAATGTGAAACTCGTTAACGTCGTGCCACCCTCACAGTCAAAAGACCATTTTCAGGCACATACACCCAAAAGGAGTGGAGATCGGGACCTTACCCCGCCATGCATGACCATTCGGTCCAAAGGAGGAAACGAAAAAGACGAGGTAACACAAATTTAAACGGTTCAATGGACTCACCTTGAAACCACGGTCACAGAAATGTAGTTATCTCAAGGTTTTGATGCGAAATGGACTTCCCTTCAGAGCATGCAGCTCGCAGCGATGGAGGAATGAGAAGAAGAAAAGAAACAGACGAAGAAGAAGAAGGTTCGCGTAAAAGTGAATGATTGAGGAAAGAGAAAGAAACCTTCTTTATGTAAAGCTCAGGGGCAAACCGGTCACTTCCCCATTTATTTTATATTTTCTTTGGAAATTTTAATTAAACCTTTTCCTCCTTCTAATCACTCCTCATTTAACCCTTTTTATAATTAATCAATCAAATAAATTTTATTTACTTTTACAACATTTAATTATTTATAACTGCCTAATAATTTGTAAAAATATCAAATAAATCACTCAAACATTTATCAATATTTTCCGCTACACATAATTTTACTAAAATATCCGGGATGTTACATCCACCCCCTAAAAAGGGATTTCGTCCCCAAAATCAATGCATCTATTGAAAAAGATTGGGGTACACCCGTCTTATGTCCGATTCCAATTCCCATGTGTAGGTTACCTCATTCAAATTCTGCCACTTCACCTTTACCAATGGCACTTCCTTGTTCCTTAACCGTTTGGTCTGATATTCCTCAATACCGATCGGTGTAACTTCCACCGTCAGGTCCTCCTTCAATTTGATAGAATCACTTGGCACAATCATGGAGTCACACGGAATGTACGCCCGGAGTTGTGACACGTGAAACACATTGTGAATATTAGTTAACATCTGGGGAAGATCCAGTCGGTAAGCAACATCACCGATCCTCTCCAAAATTTGATACGGCCCAATGTATCTCGAATTAAGCTTGTGCCTCTTCAATATCTGACCTACACCTTTGGTCGGTGAAACCTTCAGAAATACCCAGTCACCCGCCTGAAACTCAAGTGGTCTATGCCAATTGTCATAGTAACTTTTCTGTCGGTCTTGGGCAATCTTCATTTTCTCTCGGATTAGAGCAACCTGTTCATTCATTTCCTGGATTAACTCAGGCCCCAAATGAGTGGCATCGCCATTTTCATTCCAACACAATGGTGTACGATACCTCCGACCACATAGAGCTTCATACGGAGCCATCCCAATGCTACTGTGGTAGCTGTTGTTATACGCAAACTCCACCAAGGGTAAATATCTTTCCCATGAGCCACCCTGCTCCAATACACAGGCTCTCAGCGTATCCTCTAAGGTCTGTATAGTCCGTTCCGACTAACCATTGGTCTGCGGATGATAAGCTAAACTCAGTCTTAGTTCAGTACCCAATTCTTGCTGCAGACTTCCCCAAAATCTGGAAGTAAATCGAGGATCCCGATTGGAAATAATACTCGAAGGTACGCCATGCAATCGTACAATCTCCGTAATGTACAGTCTAGCCAGTCGGTCCAATGACCCTTTCATGTTCATAGCCAAGAAGTGAGCACTCTTGGTCAGTCGGTCTACAATCACCCAGATTGCATTACACCCGGATTGGGTACGAGGTAACCCAGATACGAAATCCATAGTAATACTCTCCCACTTCCAAATCGGAATCTCAGGAGGTTGAAGTAAACCTGGGGGTCTCTGGTGTTCAACCTTGCATTTCTGACATATTACACAAGACTTCACATACTCGGTTATTGCCTTCTTCATTCCCGACCACCAGAATTCCTTCTACAAATCGTGGTACATTTTGGTAATACCCGGATGAATGCTCAAAGAACTCCTATGTGCTTCAGCTAGCACGGCTTGCCTGAAATCACCTTTTGTAGGCACCACCACTCGGTCTTGGAATCTCCAAATTCCATCGTTACCTTGGGTTAATTCCATATCTTTTCCTCTTGCTTGAGTGTCAAGCAGTTCCAACAACTCTTCATCGTCCTTTTGGGCCACAGCTAAAGATTCCAAGAATTCATTGGAGATCTTCAGCATTCCGACTGTCATTTGATTCGGAGCGGTCATAACAACTCCAATGTTCATATCCCGAAAGCTCTCCAACAGTTCTTGCTCTTTGCCCATCAAGAAAGCCGCGTGCAATACCTTTCTACTCAGCGCATCGGCAACAACGTTTGCTTTACCCGGGTGGTACCTCAAATTGAAATCATAATCCTTTAGGTACTTCACTCATCTCCTTTGTCTCATGTTGAGTTCCTTCTGATCAAATAAGTACTTCAAACTCTTGTGGTCACTAAATACCACAAAGCGAGACCCATATATATAATGGCGCCAAATCTTTAACGCAAACACTACCGCCGCAAGCTCAAGGTCATGAGTCGGATAATTCTGTTCATGCGGTCTCAATTACCTTGAAGCATAGGCAATCACCCGGTCATCCTACATCAGCACACATCCCAAACCAAACTTAGATGCATCACAATACACTACAAATTCCTTCATCACGTCAGGTAGTGCAAGCACAGGGGCAGTCGTCAAACACCACTTAAGAGTCTAGAAACTCAATTCGCACTTTTTCGACCATACAAATGGACTCTCCTTTCTCGTCAACCGAGTCAAAGGAAGCGCTATACGAGAAAATCCTTCAATAAAGCGACGATAATACTCAGCCAATCCGAGAAAACTCCTAATTTCAGTTACCGACCTAGGCCTTTCCCAAGCCATAACCGCTTCAATCTTAGATGGATCGACCGATACACCCTCTCGGCTCGGGAAATCACATGCCCCAAGAATTGTACACTTCCTTCCCAGAAATCACATTTGGATAACTTAGCGTACAACCTTTTCTCACGCAATATCTGCAGAGCAACTTGAAGATGTTGTGCGTGCTCCTCAATCGACTTCGAGTACACCAGTATGTCATCGATGAATACTACCACAAACTGATCCAAGTACGGTTGAAAAATCCGATTCATGTAGTCCATGAAGATAGCAGGAGCATTCGTCACTCCAAAGGGCATTACAACATACTCGAAATGTCCATACCGAGTCCGGAACGCCGTCTTCGGAATATCTTCCGACTTCACTCGTATTTGGTGATATCCCGACCGCAAGTCGATCTTAGAAAATACAATAGCGCCTCGCAATTGATCCAACAAATCGTCGATCCGTGGCAACGGATATTTATTCTTAACCGTCAATTTATTCAACTGTCGGTAATCGATACGCATCCGCATACTACCGTCCTTCTTCTTTACCAATAGTACCGGAGCGCCCCATGGTGAAGCACTCGGTCGGATAAAGCCCTTCTCTAGCATCTCGTTCACTTGCTTCTTCACTTCGGTCAATTCCACCGAAGACATCCTATAAGGCGCACGGGACACAGGTTCGGCCCCGGGAATCAAGTCAATGGAAAAATCAATCTCCCGACTGGGAGGCAACTCCGGAATTTCTTCCAGGAATACATCAGGGAATTCGCATACTACCGGAATATCACTCGGCATAAGATTATACCAACCCTCCGAAGTAAATAAAATAACATAGGTGGCGGAGACATCACTCACCACGTTCTTGGTGTCAAGTTCCTGGGAGAAAACGATAGTCTTCCGATAGCAGTCCACCATAACATGGTTAGCAGCTAACCAATCGAGACCTAAGATAATATCTAGGTTCTTCAATGTCATACAAATCAGATTCACCAAGAAAGTACGATCTTCAACTTGCATCGGCAACTCCCCACACATAGTGGTTGCACGGAAAGTGGAGCCAGTAAGACTGGAGACACTAAGAGCGTTCTCCATTAACACAATCGGCAAACCAAGCCGTCGTACACAGCTCTCAGAGATAAAAGAATGGGTCGTACCCGAATCATAAATTACATCTACGAGATAGCCATGGATAAGGCACTTACCCTGCACCAAGTTGTCGGTCCTTGCAACTTCCGAGGCATCAAAAGCAAATACTCGCCCGGCCATAACATTCTGAGCGCCACTGGATTGAGCGTCTGACCTCCCCGAGTGTTGGCCTCCACGACCAGCATCGTGTTTACCTCCTCTCGGAAAATTAGCACCCCGAGTCCCAGAAGTGTTGGCTCGGTTGCTGCCTCTGTGGGTAATCGGGCCTAAGGTGTCCCGGTTGTCCACATTGGAAACAAACGATCTGACTGGCCGGACAGTACTTTGCAATATGGCCCTCCTGACCACAATTGTAGCACGCACGGCTACCCAACTGACTACCAGAACGGCCAGTGGAACCCCGACCCGATTAGGAAGAAGACGTAGCGGAAGACTTACCGCCACGAAAGAACTGACCCATCCTCTTGAAGCTGAACCCTCTTGCCTTCAGCGGCCTCTTATCTTTCGGCTGAAATGTCCTCTGTAGTTGCACTTCCTCCGTCAGCCTGGCCTTGTTTACCAGAGTCGGATAATCCCGAATCTCCATCGGCACAATAACACTGCGAAGTTCAATTCGCAATCCTGCTTCATACTTGACACACTTACTACCCTCGGTTCCTTCCAATGAGAAAGGGTGATAGAAGTCACACAGCTCGTCAAACTTAGTAGTGTACTCGGCCACTGACATTCGGCCCTGTTCCAGCCTCAGAAACTCCATTTCCTTTCGGGTTTTGTAATTATCCGGGAAGTACTTGACAAGAAACCTCATTCGGAAATTCGCCCACACTAGCGATTCAGTCGCCGCTTTCATCTGTACCGTAGTTCGAGACCACCATATCCTAGCCTCGTCCTTCAACTGGTAAGTAGCAAACTGAACCTTCTGCTCCTCCGAGCACTCGAAATATTCAAAAGCTTGTTCGATTTCCCTTATCCAAACATACGCCCCATCGTAATCATGCCCTCCTTTATAGGCAGGGGGATTCCTTTTCAGGAATTTATCAAGAGTGGGACCAGATTTGGTCCTACTCATCAATTGGGAAACTTTGAGATGAAGTTATCTCCTCCACCAGAACTAGTCCCTTCAGCCATAATGTAATTCTACAATGAACAAACACATCACCATTAATAACCAATGCTCTACCAAGGAGTCGGATATTTACCTCACACATATAAAATACAACGCCGCTGGAGTGCCAAGGGAATGATGGCCGAGCGAACTATTTCTGAGTGATGGTTAGGAATGTTTCCGAGTGAGGTATACCCGAGAGAACCTCTTCCGAGTGAAGTAAGGTTAGGGTGTTTTCTGAGTGATACCTGACCGAGAGGAACCTTTTCTGAGTGAAGGTTAAGAGTTTTCCGAGTGAGTGGACCCTATTTCCGAGTGAAACCCGACTTGTGAATTTTCCTTGTAGGTCTTGTTATCCGCTCAGGTTTAAAGTGTAGCATTCGCTCAAGCGAGTCGGAACTCGCCTAAGCGACCTTCTCGGGTTTCGCCTAAGCGAATCAGGGTCTCGCTCAGGCGAATGACCCCTGTCTTCATCTTTCTCCTTCCGCTGATTCTAATCAATCCCATTTTATTAATGGATTTATTTCCGATCGGTCATTATTTTGAATATGCTTTTATTATTTTGAATGTAATTAAGAAAAATAAATATTATTTTATATTAAGACCTAATTAATTATTAGTAAAATCAAAAAATTATTGCGAAAAACGATTAAAAGGTTGTAATTAAATGGAAAATTGACGGGGGGTCGTCATAGTGGTGACCATGGATTGTCCCACCGCATGGAAATACGTATGTATAATGACAATAGTGTTGTGGTATGGTCCCGAAACCTCGTTTTGAAACTTAAATTAATTCGCGAAAAATTTCCTCGGGTTTTCGGACCTTGTTTTCTAAGGATGGATGTTTCAGTTTGGTATCAGAACCTAGCCTCTCCTAGTACGTTATGGTTCAAGGACGAACCAGGAGGAAGCTAGTGGGCATGTGACATCCCGGCGCTATTGAGGGCGAGGAGGGATCGCCGGTGCATGGGCACGGACAAGGAGCGGCTCCTGGCAGGCTTCCAACGGGGAATGTGATATCCCGGGCACTGTTGAGGGCGGGGAGTGATCGTCGGTGCATAGGCACAGACAAGGAGCGGCTCCTGGTAGGCTTCCAGTGGGAGGGACACATGAATAAACCGAATACATACCAAAATGAGAGGGATCCAAAGACTGTATAGGTATGGGACTATACAGTCAAGGATAGCTTAAAGGAATGAATTCGTACTACCTATACCAACAAATGCATTAGCCTTTTCGGTGGCCTATCACTTAAAAACTCCAAAGTTAAGTGTGCTTAACTTGGAGTAATTTTGGGATGGATGACCTCCTGGGAAGTTCTCGGGAAGTGTGTGATTGAGGACAAAGCACACTGGTAAGGTCTCGTGTTGGTCTGTGGGGAGAGTCATTCATTCCTGAAAAGCGGCCGAGGTGTTATATTAATTCTCATGAATCTTATCTTTTGCATGTAGACATATAGGGACCCATGTCCTACCCTTCTCTTCATGGCCATAGATACTTTCTCACCATTCTTGATGACAAATCTAGGCATACTTTTTATGAAACAAAAATCTGAAGCTAGGTAATTACTTGTCAATTTCATTTTATTTGTTAACACACAATATCATGCAAACGTTAAAATTGTGAGAACTTATAATGGTCCTGAGTTTCTCATTTCTATTTTTTATGCCTCCAAAGGAATCTTACACCAAAGGAGTTATGTTGTAACTCAACAAAATGACATAGTGAAAAGGAAACATCAACACATCTTATCCATTTCAAGGGCTTTAATGTTTCAATGTGGCATCCTTAAGGTGTTTTGGTGCTTTGCTTTGTCTAATGCCATTTTTCAAATAAATCGACTACCTTCTAAGAAACTTAAAAACAAGAGTCCTTATGAACTGTTACATAATCTTGATCCTAACTTTTCTGGCATTAGAGTTTTTGGTTGTTTGTTGCATGCTTCATCTTTGACTAGGCACAGACTCAAATTAGACTCTAGATCAAGGAAATGCATATTTTTTGTTACAAGCATGGTACTAGAGGTTTTTTGGCCTATGATTTGGTAAACGATGAAGCTTTTTTAACTAGAGATTCCATTTTCTATGAGACTCATTTTCCTTACAAAGACATTTCTAATTCTAAGAATGACTTTCAAAATTCTAAAGATTCTACTCACCAGATCCCTATCCTCAATGATCAAGATATGTATGATACTAACTTTTTACAACCAGTATAATGTAACTTTTCTAATGAGTGTGCAGGTCTCAACCTTGATCCTATCTCTACAACAGATGAAGATGTTGATAGATAGCAACAACCTTTTCCTGTTACTGAATCTATCAACAGTAACACCATTACCCCTTCTCAACCTAAGTAATATCTTCCAAGGGGGAGAAAGGAACCTCCACACTTATGTGATTACCATCGTTCTCTTCTTGCTTCTAATATACCATAGAAGAATACTAATATTTATATCATGTTTCAGCTTATGTTGATTATTCTAATCTCTTATGCCCACGGGCATTTTTCTTTGTCGATCACCACTTCTGTTGAACCTACATCCTTCAAGGAAGCCTCTCAAATCCCTGCTTGGCAGTCTGCTATTCAGAAGAACTAAAAGCTCTTTAGACAAATAATACTTGGTCACTAACTTCTCTACTTACAGGAAAGAAAGCCATAGGCACAAAATAAGGTTTTCAAATTGAAGTTCAAGGCTGATGGCAGCATAGACAAATACAAAGTTTTCCTAGTAGCTAGAGGCTACACACAGAGAAAAGGATTAGATTATATTAAAACTTTTAGCCTAGTTGTCAAATGACAATTGTAAGGCTTCTTATTGCATTAGCAACAATTAAGAATTCGCATCTATAGCAATTAGATGTCAATTTTTCCTTTCTTAATGATGACCTAAGTGAAGAAGTGTATATGAGTGTTCCTCAAGGTCTCAATATTAGTGACAAAAAGGCTTGTTTGCAAGCTCAATAAGAGTATATATGGCTTGAAGTAATCAAGCAGAATGTAGAATGTCAAACTCACTAGCACTTTAAAAAGCCTTGGATTTAAACGATCCAAAGCTGACTATTCCCTTTTCACTAGGATGACCATTAAGGGTTTTATTGCTACCTTAACTTATGTTGTTGATCTCTTAATTGCAGGTGAAGACATTTCATAAATCCAACTCATCAAAACCATGTAAAAAAATTTCAGCATTAAAGATCTCGGACCTATGAAATACTTTCTAGGCCTTGAGGTTGGAAGGACCACAACAAGAATTAGCATTTGTTAAAGAAAGTATTGCTTGGATCTGTTGAATGAAGTAGGGATACTTGCTTCTAAACCCAAAGCTATTCCTATGGAAATCGGTCAAAAGCTACAAAAGGATGTCAATAATCTATTACTTAATATCTCAGCATACAAAAGGCTTATTGGTAGATTAATCTACCTCATCAATACATGACCAGACACAACATTCTTTGTTGGAAGGCTTAGCCAATTCATGGATTCACCTACACATGTCCACCATTATGCAACTATGAAAGTCCTCGAGTATTTAAATGGTTCTCCATGAGAAAGTTTATTCTACTCTACTTCCAACAGTTCAAACTCCAAGGCTATTCTGGTTCTGATTGGGGATCTTGCTTAGATTCCAGGAGATCCATATCTAGTTATTGCTTCTTCATAGACACAAGACTTATTTCTTGAAAAAGCAGGAAACAAAAGACTATCTCTCCATCATCAAGTGAAGTTAAGTACAGATCCTTAGCTAATGCTGTATATGAAGCCTAATGGATCATCTCTTTACTTACATATTTCAATATCCAAACTTGCACAACTACTATATTCTATAAAATAAGAGTGCCATACACATTGCTTCAAATTGGGTTTTCCACGAAGCCTAATGGATCATCTCTTTACTTACATATTTCAACATCCAAACTTGCACCCCCAACTACTATATTCTATAACAATAAGAGTGACATAAACATGGCTTCAAATTGGGTTTTCCACAAACATATCAAACACATTGAAATGGACTACCACATTGTTCGGGACAAAGTTTAAGAGGGAATTCTTCACGTGATGTCTATCAAGTCTAAAGAGCAGCTAGCTGATATTTTAACTAAGCCTCTCACCACAAACACCTTCACGTATTTCCATTCTAAGTTAGGAATGAAGGATATCTTCCTTCCAACATACAGGGAGTGTTAGCTCAAGAACCTGTTTTGGTTGATTAGTTGTTTCTGTTAGTTTCTATTGGGCCTTAGACCTTGTTAGTTAGTTAGTTTTCTTAGTTAGCTAGTTTCCTGTATATATTAGTTTTCTTTGTAATTTCAGATTGCAATTTTCTGTTTCACCTAATCAATGAATGAGGTATATTCAATAAGAGTATTCTCTCTGTATTATCTCTATGCTTAAGCAATTCCTTGCCTTACATGATCAAGGAAGATTTCTCAAATTGCCGTTGAATTGGTATCTTCATTTGTAAAAACCAAAGACTAATTGCTTGTTGCGTACAAAAGTTTTCTTTGTAATTTTCACCATTGGATATGACCGATCATATTGCTCATTCCATACATTAATATATTATTTAACATTTTTGTTTTTAACAATAAGATTTAAGAGTGACTTATTTAAATAAGTTCTATTTTAAAATTTTGTCAAACATAATAATTGATTTTAAAGCTTATTTAAGAACCAAAAACTAATTAATGGTGTGGTTTTCTCTATACATGAAAAGTATAGGACCCTCATCAATGCAAAGTTGCTATTATGGGTTTACCTACATTATTTGCTCTGTCCTGGTTGAGAGAACTTTCTTTTGAGGACCTCGTTCTCCTTTCTCAGTTTCATGATCTTCTGTTTAAGTGTTTCCACTTGCCAATTTGAGGTCATTTCCTGCTGCTGATCAACCAGCTTTGCTTTACAAAACAGCACTGCAGAAGAAAGAAAAGCTCCCCACTTAATTGGTTGGCATAGATTGAAAGATAAAAGTCATTGATGTAACAGAGACATATGGGATTAAAATCACTTCCTACATTCCTTTTCCAGATGTTGGATTTTTCTGTTTAACTCATTTTTCTCTTCCTGCTCAACAGCAAGACATTCTCTCAAATCCTGAACCTCAACACTATCTGTCAAATAATGATTAGCAAAGCAAACAAATCATCAGTCTTGACCATAGATATATCACAACCTTTATCGGTAAAGAAAATCCAATGATTTACACGTAATCAAAGTGTGCTCACATTTTGATTCCACTTCAACATGGATTTGGTCCAACCTGTTTCCTAGAACTTGCATATGACTTTTATGTGCGGCTAAATCTCCATGGAGCTGGCTTATGGTTGCTTCATATGTTGCTTTCTCATGTAGAGATGCCCTAAGGTGACCGCAATTACCATCAAATAAACTTTAGTTCAGTGATAGACATGATTTTACAAGTAAATAATTGAACTTAAGCCTAAAAGTTAAACATCAAAGTTACACTTAAAATCTCTACATGTGCTAAAAAAAAGTTACACTTAAATCTGTAAATCGGTTAGTCATGTGTCATGAAACTCAAAGAATCATTTAATTTTTTTTCTTTGTCTAAACATTTAAGAAGATTAATAACATGTTTGGCAAGGTCATGAGTAACAATTTAAGATAGCTTATAGTTTATCTTATTTACTTAGAATAGTTTGTTTAGCAAAGGAGTTTATTTGTTTGTAGTGTTTTATGAAAAGTCTCTTAAAGTAGCATTTGAACTTATAAGCTTCAAATTTATTTTATTTTTTTACACTTTTATCCTAGCTAATATATTTTCTAAAAAAAATCACTCATATCTATTTAAAAAATACATATCTTTTATATAATTTTACATTTAATAACTAATCAATCAACTCGCTTATCAGCTACTAACTATAAGCTTTAAACCTTAAACTTTAAAATAACTTTTAAGTTTTACCTAGCATATCCGTTAATTTTAACAAATAGACTCATTACAAAATTACCAAACATATTTTCATTATGTTTCAAATTTTAAACTTCCGCTATTCTTTCTCCCTCGTTTACAACAAAAATGTAAGTATTTAAAAATTAGGTAAATATAATTATGAATACATTATCAGAATAATTTTTTTCACACAATTATAAACTGATATATAAACAAAACTCGTTAACTTATACAATAATTATATATTAAAAATTATATTTACAAGAATTTTAATTAGTTGACATTATAAAATATTAATAATACTACATCAAAATTAAACTCTTCTGATCTAAATAAAAGTTTTAAAAGCTGGGTACAATAAATTTAATTTTTAATATTCATCAACTAATATGATTTACTCCTCCATGTTCTTCAAAAAACTAATTTAACAATAATTTTTTACAGTGTCGTCAATACTCACTTAACTTGAGCTTCTAAACACCCAATTTTTTCTTCATATGCTCGCTTAAGCAACTCCATATCTTTCCAATATCCCTGCTCCAAAAACAAAATCCGAGTTCTCTAAACTGCAATATAATATCCAAACGCCTAGATATATAATTTTTCATTTTTCATCATCAAATCACCGCACAAAAAATTCAAAAGCACGAAAGCAACTCACGTTCTCTTTAAGAACAACTTCATTCTTCGCTCTTTCCATTTCTTCTTTCAAGTTCAGGCATCTCGTGCGGTAGTCAATCTACAAGTCACAAAATTAATAGCTTAATTATTAAGAAAAAGTTTCCAAATCTAAATTACAGTCACAAATCACAATTAACAGCTAAAGGCAAAGGAAGGTTCAAAATCGAAGGACCTACCCGATCAGCCAGATTCTTCAAGGACTCTGTGTACAGTGTTGCCAACCTCTCATTTTCTTCAAAACGTTACAAATTAAACTAAATAAATAATTAAATACATAAAACACATGCAGATTTTGAATATAGATGTTGAATTAACTTGTTTAGGAACCTATTTTGAGGGAATTGCAAGCGATTTGGAGCGATTCACGCATTTTGAGTTCTGTGTTGTAGTTAGATTGCAGCAATTGCAACTCCGAAATACTGCTCTTGGCATCCTGAGAGCAACCAAAGGAAAATAACGCAAATAATAAAAAAAAATGAAAACCAATTAATGTATGGGTGATTGAACATCAACGAGATGAAATGTTTTGTTGGAATACCTGGTAGATCTGATCGAATGCCGAGAGCAGTGAATCCATTTCGTCGTCACTGGTTGCCGCCATTTTTGCATGTTTTGTGTGCTTAGCCTTTTTTTTTTTTTGGTCAGTAAGTGTGCTTAGCCTTCAGAAATTCAAATTCTGTTCCTCATGCAACCATTTTCCAATGGCTGACAGCAATATTGGTATAGGCGGGCCTGTTCGGGTAGTTTTCGGGCCTCGGCCCAATTTTTACCGTTACATCTTATGGATGATCTCAGCAATGATAAAGATGATAAGCGTAGTGATAACCAAAAAGAATAATGATAGTAATCCAACATTGACAATGACAAATGTAACTTGTTCCTCCTGTTTGCAGTATTTGCCGAGTTTCGGAAAAAAACAAGGAGAGAAAAAAAGATAGAGATTAAAGAAAAATAGAGTAGAAATTATTTGTTTAAATAAGTAGAAATAGAAAATACTTCTCTGTTTGATTGAAAGAATGGAGGGTAACTGGAGAAACTAATAATATAAACTGCTTATATTAATTAAAAATAATTAAATTCTATCCATAAATAATTTTTTCCAACAGAAATTTTTAATAAAAGAATCTTAATTTTTTTAACTATTTTTTAGAATTTTTTACTCTAATAACATGCAAAATCAGAACTCCAGAAGAAAATAAATTAATTTGTAAGGGGTTGTCCATATTAATCTAAGGTCTTAAGTTCAAATTTCACTAAAAATACAATCAAAGTGGCCCTATCTTTCATTGAACTCGAATAAAGTATGTTCGAAAAATTAAAGATAACAGTAATTTCATATGGTCATAAATAGTTCAAGCTCAAATAAGCCAGGTTAGAAAAGAGAGAGAAAACAACGGTGGACCTCACAGGCTGACACATTTCCGTTCCATTCTATGTTTTATAGATGTATGACAAGAGAATCAAAGACGAAATATTTTTCAGCCCCTTTCCATCATGCCAAAATCTGTCGTCGAATCAGTTGAATTAAAGAAAGGGTTAAACTATGTTGCGAAATTGTGATGTGAAAAATATAAAAATAAAAAATTGTAAGGTAAGAAGTTGAAATTAACCATTAGTAATTGGAAAATAAAGTGAGGGTGGTCTAGCTTTCCGCTTTACGTTCCCTTGGCCTTTTCCACTCTGAGAACCCAAACAAAATAGACCAAACTACGAAAAGGGAAGAGCAGAATCAAATTTGGAATTCAAGTGAACCAATCCCTTGACCAAAAAAGTGGACCCTACCAAAAGTTTACTCAAAACGGAATACATCAGAAACGCGACAAACGATTTTAATGATCTCCGTATTACAACATTTAGCTCCCGGTTTCGTTGAATGATATGATTTACAGACTAATAATAACAGCCAAATCATTATCATATCAATGAGTTTTTGGCACGATATCAAACCTTCATTGCAAGAGGGACAGGGAAGAGCAATGAAAACACAGGAAAATGTGGATCGTGTGTATGAGCCGAGTTAAACTAATAGTAGTATGGTCATCTCATCCACAGGATTTGTTCATCAATCTTGCTCAGCTTCTCATCATCAAGCCGTTTCCAAGTCCTGATTCTTTGCACATCCATCCATGAATTCTTTCCCTTCTCAAGTTCAGCCAAAATAATCCTTGCTCTCCTTGGCCACCCCGCCTTCCCATAGCCGTGGTATCCAAAGCCACCACCATAACAAAACCATATGCCATCTAAGTTCCCACAGAAGTCATTGATGTGGTCATGGCCCATGAACACAGCCTTCACATCTCCCATGGATACAAATGTCTGCAAGACCCCTGTGTTCACTCGCGAACAAGCCACACCCTCCTGATATTGGCCTATGATCTTCTTGTAGTACAACTGTGGAACTTCCGGGTTTGGGACATGGAAAAATGTAAGTGCTGGTGGCTTGGTTAAGGAAATAATAGCATCAGTAGGATGAATCGGATCCTGCTTTTGACCCTGTTAACGTGTGACCTGCATGATGTTAATGGGATCTAAATCTGGGAAAAAAAACCTCCCCTAAGGGAATATAAAAGTCATGTCCTATGAATAACAGAATTATGTCATTGCATTATTGCATGAGAAACAAGTAATATTCAGCCAATAAAAGGATGGCATTTCTCTGTCATAACATTCAACCCTTCTTCGGGACAAGAGTAAAAGCTAGAAAGAAGGGGGAGAAAATATTTAACAAATAGCAACCATTGCATTACTGTCAGCCCTGCTCAATGTATTTATTCCCTTTGTGTTAGTTTTTACAACTACAAGTCAAACTTGGTTGATGAAAAACTCAGTTGTTGATTCTTTAAGGGTTAAAACCACACAAAAAAGACTTATATCGCTCTTGGGCTCCTTTATTAACCTTGTGGGAAGCGCATCCAAAGTTATTTCATCACAAACCTAATTTGACATGCCTTGGTTATTTTCTAATTTTCCTAAAGGCTGCCAACTATCATCTTTCCCACCTACCTACTGATTTATAATCCGATATTGCATATGTCCTATGTATGATATTATTGAAAGCGTATGAGGGGTGCCCATAACGACTGAGAGGTATCAAGGAGAGCAGGCTTAAAAGTGTTGGATGTCATAATACAACCCAAAAACTTAAAGCTTTAGGTGTATGGGTCCTAACACTTATAAACCACTCAACTCACTCACATCTATTCAATGACTAGGTCACACTTGGATTCTTCAACACTCCCCCTCATGTGTGACTTGGGATGCTACCCCTCAAACGTGTCGGGCTTTAACTAGCTGAGACTAGCTAAATGCGGTCGAGAATAAGCAGAGTAGATCAGGAGAGTCTGATGCCATATTGAATGCGTACAAGGGGTGTCCATAATGACTAGGAGGTACCGAGGAGAGCAAGACCACAAGTGTTGAACGTCACAATACAACCCAAAACCTTAAGGCTTTAGGTGTATGGCTCCTAACACTTATAAGTCACTCAACCCGTTCACATCTATTTAATGTGGGACTAGGTCACACTTAGATTCTTCATCAGTCCACATGTTACTTAGCTCCACTCTCTTTGACAAACATTTCTCTTATACAATTAAATAAACCCTATGTACTGTGTAGCAAAGCAAAATTTTATCATGTCCAGACACCAGTATCCACAAAATTCTTTCACAGTTCCGTAGAAAATATAGTCATAGCAAATGTGAAAAAGCACAGCAAAGGAAAGAAAAATAATGTTGTTTACAGAAATAACTCACAAATATAAGTCGATGAAGACAATCAAGGTTAGGAAAAATGTCAAAATTGAAGTAAAGATGAAATATGGTCTCTCAGTAACCATAACCACAATTATTATGATTTAAAATCTTTAAATATGGATTAGGTGGCAAAACTAGCCAATGGTGACAATATTCAGATTTTGTCATACCTGGAATTCTTGAGAAACATGACGAAGCCAACGAAGTTGAGAGTCCTTGATCCATCCATAAGTTTGAATTCCCTGATAAAGAGCGCTGTCTCCACTGTCAAGAAAGTAAAGATTCAAAACAGTGCTGTTTGCCAGCAGGGAACCTGGGGCACCATATACTCTTAGGTTATAATTCCCAACCCCATCAATATTAGTCATAGTGCCACCATTAGTAGGACTAGTTGGATCATCATCTAAAGGATTGATTTGTGAGACTGAATAATCCATAAGGGAGATTAAGGACATTAATTCTTCACGATTCAAAGTTGATTCATGGTCATGGTTTCCCAACACTGCTGCCCAGGGAAGTCCGGATTCCATGGCAGGACCAAAGGCTTCAAACATTGATTCTGCAGCATCAGGCGCACTTGTTCCAAATATATTATCTCCTACTCACAAGAACTGAATCCATGTCAATTAGGCACAAGCACAAGAAAACATACTCATCAGAAGTTCAGCATAAAGAAAGGTCCTTTCAAGTACCATGTGATGACTAAAATAAGGAGGCACGCATGGTTTAGTTCATCCTTCTCAGACATTGAACATAGAAATAGTAATTATACATTTTCATATATCGAGAATCAAGCAGGAATAATTTAACTTCAGCCAGAGAAATGTTTAAATGCTTCTAGATCATTCTATAACAACATTTTCTACCACTAACAAGTAAAAAAAAACAGCAAAATTCAGAGAATTCATAAATTACCGGTAAAGGCAATAAAATGAGGATTCTCGGCCTGAATGAGGCGCTTCAAAAATCTAGTGGTGTTAAGATCGGAACAAAACTCAAACTCAGAAGCCAACACGTCCCTACACCGGGTTACGTTTCCAGTGCCATAATGCATATCGGCTACCTGCAATAGTTTATGATTTAAGATTGGTTTTAGTTAAATTGATTAATTACTGAAGTGTGGAGAGGTATGGTACCTGGAGGATTTTGAAGGTACCGTCAGAACGGAAACGGAGAGGGAGTTCGGGAATCTTCTTGATTCGAACAGTTTCATTGCCAATGAATAAAAGGTTATGCGTAAGGTGAAGAATCGCAAGCAGAAGGGTGAGGTACAGAATACAGTGTTTCCAGATTCCTATTCTACAAGAATCCATAACTTACTTTTCTCGTCTTAGCTTAGTTCTCACACACAGATCGGGGCTTCATTCTACGGTGGTTTATTTACAACTTATTATGCACTTTTGTGGATTGCAAAGTGGGTGAGCCTAGGTTATTGGGCTTTATGTGGATCAGCTTAGTAATCTATGTTTAAACAGAGCTTAGTTTCCTACCAAAAAAAGAAAAAAAAACAGAGCTTAGTTCTTTACGTTTGCTAATAGGTTTAATCTAGTTCGGTATATTTTAAAGAAATTTCATTTTAATTATTTACAATTACTATTAAAATTAATACTCTTTTCCCAAAGTATCAATGGTAATTACTAGTACATATCTAACAAAGATGATCTCTTATCCTTGTATTCATCACTGTTTTCGACATTGTTTCCTTTGCACGACATCACCTTACTTAAAAATCAACAAAAACTTCACACCAAAGTCCTCACAAGAACTTCATCAACTATAACTCGATCATAGCCAACTGTTAATTAGCTTACTCCCTACTCAGACCACCCGATGAAGAGTGATTGACCCCCCTTGTTCTTTACTATGCCAAGGGAAATTACACCTCTGTCATCAAGGATACAGGGTGATCCGGACTAGATACCGGTATCCGTTCTATAAGATATTTCAACGTCTTGACCGTTCTCCAACGAATAACCGGTGTCATCGGTATACATCCAGACTCTAATTCCGTGTCAGGCATTCTCCCTATACCAGTTGTCCAGGATAACACCATGCACACCGGATAATATACATGTCACCCGACAGAAGACAATGGGCATTGCTACAGGGACAAAGATAATGATTCCATTTTCCACACTACGAGCCATAATCTGCTCCTGGGAATGATCAACTTGCTCCCTAAAACTAGCCCTATTATCTATACGCTCAATATAAAATAGCCATTTGCCTTAATTATGCTGGTGAGTGCGCAATAAATAATAATATACTTGCTTAATGGAGGTTGGTGGTTCCTCACTAACAGGTCCTCGTATATCAAGCCAATCAGGTATAAGAACTCACTTCAGTTTTACTAGAGGGGGGTTCTGGTCCCGACTCTGGTTCTTCTCTCCCGAATGCATCTATCTGATCCCATAGAGTGATCATTTACATTCCACACTAGGAATATATTACTGACTTGAGCGTCGGAGAATCTTCGCAGGTGACACAACCTTTCGCCCACACCAACGCGTGAGGTCGGTGTGAAGGACCTCCAGGACGCCAAGACCACTCATTCTATACTGGGACTCTGGATATACAGACTGGATATTCACATAACCGGTCTTCAACCTCAAACAATCTTCAACTTCTGTGGCTGGCCCGACACCGGATCTCTTAACCCCGGTGCTGGACCGATCATTGGCACGCCCAGTGGGACCCGCTAAAGTTATTCCCACCTCTCGTTTCTAGAGTCTTGTCTCGTATCATGGAAGGCAATGGGAGAAACCTACCAGATGGGCATGTGGAAGACATCACTGCCCAAGAACAACCAGTGAACAGGCGCTTAGTTTTCGAGTCGCCTGTGGAAAGTTCACGAAGAATGGTGCAAGTGTCTGCACCCGATCCTAGAGATGAGATGATACGAAAGTTGACAGCAGAACTGATGGAATTGAAGCGTGAAAGAAAGAGCGTGGAGGAGAGAGCCATGTCTCAGACCAAGGGGACACATCACACAACCGAGGGAGAAAAATCCACAACCCCCCAGTATTCAAACATCCCCACGTTTGAAGGGAAGGAACAGATCCACCATTCTGATGAGAGAGTCGCTAAAGGGAAAAGAGAGCTGATGACAGCCTCTCCGGTAACTTATAAGCTCACAGTTCCTTTTTCAAGGAGACTTATGAGCGTACATATCCCTAAGCACCTGCTGACTACTCAACCACTCTCTATTGGAAAATACAATGGTGAAACTGATCCTACTAAGCATCTTGATGCTTATGTATTTGAAGCCATGTACCTAGGGGCAGATGAAGATGTCATGTGCAGGATGTTCCCTCAGACTCTTGTTGATGATGCCCTTAGTTGGTTCAAAAAGTTACTATCAGGTTCCATCAACTCATGGGAAAAAATGGCAACAGCGTTTGTCGACCACTTTGTCATTTCCAGAGATATTCCCAGGACATCTCATACCTTGGCCCAGATTAGGTAGGGGGAACGTGAAACTCTCAAGGACTTCTTGAAGAGGTTTTATAAGGAAGCTGCCGCTTTTCCAGACTTGGCAGAGGCACTACAGTTGCACGTCGTGATAGAGGCTTTGCAACCAAACTCTGTTTTCGCCCTATCATTGGCGAAAAATCCTCCAGCGAATTTTAAAGAATTCAGGAGGAAAGCATCCAAATATGTGGGCATTGAAATGCACTTGGAAGCAACAGCGGCGAAAGGGAAATCCCCAACGCCACATCAACAACAACGGAGAGATAAGGATAAGCCCAGTTTAGAACGCAATGAGAGACCATTCCGTGACAGCGTCTTCGATAATATTGTACCTCTGAGTCAGAAAGAATGGGTAAATGCGTTTAGCAGTTATGCTCCGTTAAATTCTAAGCGGTCACAGATTCTAAGAGAGATCGGATGGCCAACGCTTAGCGTATATGGGGTTAGGAAGCCTCCCCAGCTTCGCAAGCATGGTGACCCTAGGAAATACTACGAATTCCATGAGCAAAAGGGTCACTCGACAAACGAATGTCAAGCCTTGAAAAATACTATCGAGACCCTGATCTGAGAGGGTAAGCTCAAATAGTACCTTTTCAAAGAAAGGTCTTTTGATGAACCAGACCAGATTGAGAAAAGGGGAGAGATTACAAGGATGGCGATGACGGCGATGATGATCATCCCACTCTGATCAGAAGATTTACTGCTTTTGAAAAACAAAAGGGAGTTCTAGTTGGTGAGCCTACACAGTAAAATGTTATGCCCCAATAACAACATCAGGGCCGTTGAGAGGTCATTGATTAGGGATCAAGCCATCAAAGCCAAAAACGCCTTTCGCTATTATAGCTAGTTGGTAAAACGATATATACTCATTCTCCTTGCTTGGGTATCACCAAGAAGGTCTAATGAGGCATGATCACAACTCAGCTCCCTCTCTCTTTTTTAATTCATAATTAATGAAATACTCTATATGTTCACCCATTGTCTTTATGATTTTACTCGATGCACAACGCTGTTGTGACAAGATACTTTCAGGACGGACAATCCTAACAACGTATCTGTTATTAGTGATGAATCTCTTTGAAGGAACAAAGGGGTGAACCGTATATTGAAGGCTTGGGCGTAGTAAGCTGGTTCCTTTCTAAGGCCAAATTGAACCCCAAGTGCGGCTAGTAAGATAAAACCGAACGGCCGCTTGAAAGCCTGAGGGGTAAGATTAAAACTGAACCTCAGGAATGGTGAATAGTTAAAATCCAACACCGATTGAAGAAGAACGGTGAATGGGTAAAATCCAACACCGATTGAAGAAGAACGGTGAATGGGTAAAATCCAACACCAATTGAAGAAGAACGGTTAGTAGGATTAAACCGAACACCGATGAAGACCTGGGTTGTAGGATTAAACTGAACCTCAGGAAATGGGTTGTAGGATTGTACCGAACCCCATTTGAAGGCTCGGATTATAGGATTAAACCAAACTCCAAGTACGACTAGTAGGTTTGGCCGAATATTGTGGAAGAATCAATCGTCATCCTCATTATTGAATTCGCTCAGAAGTACTTTCCCCGAGAATTTTTCACTCAAAAATATCTCACTTCGGAGTCACATTCAGGAAATATTCAACTCAAAAATATCTCTACCCGAAACGTACTCATTCAAGTCAAAGTCTTTCTCTGTCCAGAAGCGTTTCAACCAGAAATGCTTCACTCGGTGTCATACCACGCGGGAATCGGAGATGTCTCACTCAGTGCTATCTCGCTCAAAAATGTCTCACTTGGTGCCATCCCACGCGGAAGTGTCACACTCGGAGACACCCCACTCGGGAACGTTGCGCTCAGAAATTTCCTACCCGAATGAAGACTCGGATTGTAGGATTAAAACCGAA
Organism: Clitoria ternatea; assembly: GCA_037962975.1. Classification (NCBI taxonomy): domain Eukaryota; kingdom Viridiplantae; phylum Streptophyta; class Magnoliopsida; order Fabales; family Fabaceae; genus Clitoria; species Clitoria ternatea. The sequence continues at coordinate 281,883,968 of CM075671.1, read as the reverse complement.
CTCCGAGCATGGTTAAACTGAACACCGTCGAAGGATCACTCAGAAATCTTCCACCCAGGAAGGATCAATCGGAAAACTTCCACCCAGGAAGGGTCACTCGGAAATCTTTCACCCCGGAGGGATCACTCGGAAATCTTCCACCCCTAAGGGATCACTCAAAAATCTTCCACCCCGGAAGGATCAATTAGAAATCTTCCACCCGGAAGGATCACTCGGAAATCTTCCATCCGGAAGGATCACTCGGTATTTTTAAGCCAAGCCCGGGCACGAGCCATTGGCACCAAAGAAATAGAAGACTCGAATAACACACACATACTTTTACCAAATAGCACGAGGAGGCTCTAGGTAATGGAACCTCCCAGGTGACAAGGCCAAAACCAACCTCACTTGGAATCGCTCACTCAGAGTCAAATTCCTACTCGGAGTCACTCACTCATAACCGTTCACTCAATAACGCTTGGGGACAATATTCAACGGTTAACAAGTACTGCAAAGAGGCACGTCATTTCCCACGTCGAAGATCAGCGGGATAGTCAGAGCTTAGACCTTAAAAGAATTCCTTTTCACTCACAGGACGGCCCAACAAGCATTATGTCAACATGGAACTTATACGTGTCTCAACAAATATTCTTGTAAGATATACCGGCATCCAGACCTCTCGCAAGTTGTATAGCTTATGAGAGCAACTTACAGTCCCTCACACAAGCTAGGGGACATATGATTCAGACTAGATACCGGTATCCATTCTATAAGATATTTTAACATCTTGATCGTTCTCCAATGAATAACCGGTGTCATCGGTATACATCCGGACTCTAATTCTGTGTCAGGCATTCTCCCTATACCGGTTGTCCAGGATAACACCATGCACACCGGATAATATACATGTCACCCGATAGAAGACAATGGGAATTGCTACAGGGACAAAGATAATGATTCCATTTCCCACACTACAAGCCATAATCTTCTCCTGGGAATGATCAACATGCTCCCTAAAACTAGCCCTATTATCTCTACGCTCAATATAAAATAGCCACTTGCCTCAATCATGTTGGTGAGTGCGCAATAAATAATAATATACTTGCTTAATGGAGGTTGGTGGTTCCCCACTAACAGGTCCTCGTATATCGAGCCAATCAGATATAAGAACTCACTTCAGTTTTACTAGAGGGGGGTTCTGGTCCCGACTCTGGTTCTTCTCTCCCGAATGCATCTATCTGATCCCATAGAGTGATCATTTACATTCCACACTAGGAATATATTACTGACTTGAGCGTCAGAGAATCTTCACAGGTGACACCACCTTTCGCCCACACCAACGCGTGAGGTCGGTGTGAAGGACCTCCAGGACGCCAAGACCACTCATTCCATACTGGGACTCTGGATATACAGATCGGATATTCACAGAACCGGTCTTCAACCTCAAACAATCTTCAACTTCTGTGGCTGGCCCGACACTAGATCTCTTAACCCCGGTGCTGGACCGATCACAGGGGATGCCTAGAAAAAGGTCCACAAGAAAGGGAAAGAGTTGGGTGTTAGGAGTGATGTTGTTAAGGAAGAATATTACTAGTAGATCCTAAATAGGGTCTCAATCATTAAGCTACCATTCAAAATAACTTGATTCTCTTCTAGCACGCAAACCATCTGTCATGCCTTCCTTTGAAGAAGAAGTGGTTAAGAAAATGAAGGAAGAATTAGACAAGTTGATAGCCAAGAACAAGAAATTATAAGATGATTTGATAAAGGCTTAGAAAGATTATGCCCTTCTAAAGACAGAAAACGGGAAAAAGAAGCAAGGAGCAAGCTCTTAAGGAGATTGGCAAAAAGTAAAAGTCTGAGAGGAACCATATAAGGAAGTTAGGTCAATGCCTTCGAGCGGCCAACTCCCGACTAAGGATGAAGAGCATACAAAGGGATGCCATGCTAGTAGACAACTAGCTACTGAAGGAGATGCTGGCAAACGCCAAAGAAAATGAACAGAGTGCCTTAGCACGAAAAGAGCTTATGCAATCGCAAATCTATAGCATGGAGCAACAAATCAATGATATGGTAGAGGCTTGCCAGCAAAAAATAAATGGTAAAAGATGGCATGTGGTCAAAGTTGAAAAGAGGTGCCGAGAGGCGGTACAAATAATGAGGGCATAAGTGACGAAACAGAATGAAAATATTCATTCATCGATGCATCGCTTCGCCAAGCTAGCATGTTTGGCCAATGGAGCCTTGGAGGATATCCACGGCTGTTAAGGGAAGCTGAGAAAATGGCGAACCCTCTCACTACCCCATAAAGAAATTGTAGTCTTCCTAGACTATTGTTAAGACCAAATTAGCAAAATGAAGGTTATGATTGCCTAAGCTAGGAAAGGATGATGTTTTAATGTAATTAACTTTTTTTAAAAGTAATGAATTTGTGGTATTTCAGATTGAAGGTTTATTTTGTGTCCATGATTCTCCCATATTAATTTCCATTTTTACTCTACCTAGTACTTTTGAATGAGACGTTATGAGGAACAACCGAAGGATGCTCATCAAGACTCGTGATCGCTTTGCACACCATTTTATTTTCATGCACTTACAATTCTATTGTTTTATTTCTTTTTATTTTATCTTTGACACGTTTTGTTTTAACAAGAAGACACCACGGGGAGAAACCCTTACAGAACTCAGCCCTAGACCAGACTCATGACTGAAACAGAATACACAATCGAAAACCTAAAGAATGAGGTTATCCAGCTAAGAGAGCAAATGGCGGAACTAGCGAAGCTCTTAGAGAAGAAAGTCACAGAAGAGGGCTCTTCCACGGGCAACAAAAAACAACTAACTACGTCTCTGCATCCCTTTGGATTTACTCTGACACAAGTGATTCATTTTGCCATTAATTCTTGAAATCCTAACTAGGTCGCTGGACCTCACACCATGTCATTTCCACCTTATTACATGCCTTACAGCTACGTACCTCAACAAACTTTAGTCGATCCAGATGACAACCCTATACCCTTTCCACAATATGGCTTACCTCTGGGGTACTTTCCTCTTTTATTCACTAACCCCTAAGATGGCAATGCCCAATAAAAGACAAATCCACAAACTCAGAACCTGACCCAAACGATCATTCCTCCAGTTAACTAAACACTAGGCCCATAGTTGTCTGAACCGTAAACCACTCAAACACAAGTTGCCTAAATGACCTAGCCAATCCCTAACCCTCAAACTTCAGCCCAACCATAAAACCCCACACAAAGCATCGATCTGACATGTTAAGCATCATTGTCCACTCCTTTCTACCTGTAGTACAATTACCATTACGGGTACATGATGTCCCACACTACCCACTTGCAGAGTTTTACTCAGATTGCAAACCTTGTCATAGGTCTTACCACGCCGCAGCTCCCCAACCCAAGGGGAAAATAGAGATCCTCAAAGAACGACTATGGGTTATGGAAGGCGTTGGAAGTCTTGGTCTAACGGACGCCTCTAAACCCTGCTTGGTCCTGGATGTTGTGATCTCACTAAAATTCAAGATGTCAGACTCAGACAAATATCGGGGTACATGTGTAACACCCCCTTATATACACGAGACATATATCTATTCTTCTTGCTCTTTTTTTAGAAAGATATACATATTTATCACTTGTTATCTCATGTATACAAGGACGTATATACATCTGATTTTCTTTGAATTTTGAAAGTAAAAAGTTTCAAATTATTCATAATGATAAAATGAACTTTCAGAAAATCATAAGTGATCAAAGATTACAGTATCATATCCAAAGAATAAGGTTTATTAAAGTTTAACCTTTACATTGATTTACAATCATCCAACTTAATATTGTATTAAGATAAACTAAAACTAGAAATTTAATACCTCTACTTCGACTGTAACCAATTATTTCCTTATCTTCAAACCATGTGATTTTAAATCTTATTCTTGTCACATCTCTTCTCCTATCTGATTGAGGATGAGACCAATTTACCCTCTTGTAATTTCATCCTTTCATCTTGAACTGCTAGCTATATATCATATAACATATATTTTGGACACAAAATTCAAACAAAAAGAAGTGAGAAACAGAATATAATACTTTACAGATAAGACATAAGCATAAGGGTTTTCACAATCTAATATAATAATTTTAATCGTAATCATATACATAATCAATTATGAATGTAGAGTTTTCATAACATAACAATTATATTTTCATTCACAACCACCCACATAGAATGTCGCAATCACATGAATGTCATGTAATGTTTTTAATACTATCATCTCATTCATTATATGCATGTGGGCCCTTAAAGTTTTAGTTTGCACTGGGCCAACCAGAAGTTTACACTGTTCCATAAATTCTGGATAATAATAACATAAATGCCTTCATGGCATATGAACAACTCAACTGACATGGAAACACTTAGAGACTAGTCAGACTGAGAAAGTTTTTATTGTGAAAGTACCCGACACTAGGGAGCGACCCTAGGTCACCTGAAGCACCCTTTCACACTCTCTCATCCCAAGGCTCGCAATTAAGCCTCCTCTAATGTATCATCGGTTTCTATAATCCGTCCCCAGGGAATATCACATCTCATTTCTCTTTAATGATTCATGATGCATGAACTACTCACATATTTAGTTGGTTAAGACTTTTAGAAACTCAATTATTTAATACCATAAAGGTTCACAAAATCATCTTAATAAACTGTACATTCCCATAAGTTCTTCTTTGAACTTCTGTTATACAGAAACAAATTTAGTACAGTCTTCAAATTCAGATCTTACCAAAATTGAGTTTCCAAGCCTTAAATATCTCAAAACTTTCTCTTAAAAAAAAACTTCACATATTTACATAATCTTTCCAAATTTGAATCTTAACTAGATTGAGTTTAGAAATCTCGACCATAACAAAATATCCTTTAGTTATTTCATTAGGGAAAACCAATTTAATTTTTTGATTTCTAAAAGAATATATATATATTTTTTAAATCATTAATTAAGAATACTTAAAACTATAAAAATTTTCTTTAATTCAAGAATTAATTATCTCAACCTCTGATTTTCATAAAATAGCTTCTTTCTAATACTAGATTTTATTCTAGAGATTAAAAATAAAGTTAATGAAAATTATTTCTAAGAAGAAATAAAAGACTAGAATAATGATAAAATACTTTCTCTTAGAATAAAAATTTAAAGAGTAAGGTAAGAAAATTCTTACTAAGTTTTAACTTTCTGTCATGTTTACTATATGCTCAAACTCCATATCACAAGGTCATCAATCATAATAAAATATTATCAATCACAATATCATCAATCATAATCAAATAATGTCAATCACGATCAAATAATATCAATCATAATTAAATATCAATAATAATTATAAACAAATCAATTAAATATAATTCAAATTTTAATGGTTATTTAAATTATTAAAATTGATTTTGAGTCCTTATAGTCCATTCCTTGCATAGGTCTATGTAAGTCCATATAATCTAGTCCTTGCATAGGTATAGTTCAGTCCATATAGGTCATAGTGGTCCAAGTCCTTGCATAGGTATACTCCAGTTCGTATAGGTTATAAAAATCTAAGTCATAGGTATGTTAGAGTTAGTTAAACCAGATATTTAATTTAAAATTTATTAAAAATTTTAAGTTAAAAAGTTAATATTTAAAATAATAATATTTTTGAATTTAAAAGGAGTAGGGGACTCCTCCCATTATTCTTATATCTTTTTTATATTATACTTTTATCTCACTCCCCCTTACCTCTTGTATGCTGATTCGTTATTATAAATCCGTGCACGCCTCATCTCCGAGTTCTAAAACATACCAATTTCATTTTAATATAGTTACAAGATGAAAATTAAGATCACTACTTAAAGCAGAAATGGTAAATTTTAAATAGTGAACAATGAATAGTGAATAATGAATAGTAATAGTAAATAGTAAAACGTGAATAATAACGGTAAATAGTAAATCATGAATAGTAACGGTAAATAGTAAATCGTGAATAGTAATGGTAAATAGTAAATCGTGAATAGTAAAGGTAAATAGTAATAGTAAATAGTAATTTATTATTTGAATAGTAATTTAATATTGAAATAGTAATTTACTATTGAAATAGTGTTTTACTATACAGAATAGTAACTTAAAATAATATTATTTCTAGTATAATAATAGATTTCTAAAAACGATATAAAAATAACCCTAAAAAATATAAAAGAGATGTATTCGTACCTTAGAATTTTAGCAGAACCTTCTTCCAAAAGAAATTTATTTCTCTCTCTTACTTCCACCACTATCTCATTAGCACTACTATATTAAGAAAACTTATTTACAAATTGTGAATTCTAAAGAAGAATTTCTTCGGTATTTATAGAAAAAAAATTACTATGCATTCCATTATTTTAATATAAAAGTACTGTGCATTTTTTGAAATTTAAAACTTGGTTACTATGCACCTTTTGAAAATCTCGTACATGCACAGTATTTTGCATAGTAAATATCGGTAGAATTATTAAGCCAAATAGTAACTTTTCATTCGGTATATTTTAAATATTTAAAATTAATTCTTTTTGAAATTTAGCGATATTATATCAGTTCTCACTAATTTTATGATAAGTAATATAAAGTTTAAATTTTAAAAATCTAAAATTTTCTGTTAATAAAAATTTATTAGTACGTTTTCAATTTTTCTATGATTGGTAAAAATTAAGATTTTACTTAAACCGATAATTTTTAGATAAGTCTACTTGAAATGGATTTTAGAAAATTTTCTTATAATTTAACTTTACATTCTTGTAAATATTTTTAATTTTAAGTAACTTTATATGAATTTAAAATTATTTAAAATATATTATTTTATTAAAATATTTCAAAATTTTCAAAAAATTTCAGAAAATCAAAAATATTATGTAGATCAAAAAGTTCTAAAGAACCATAGTCTAATTCCTTCAAAATTTTATTTTAAAATTCTAATAAGAGTTAAATCTTAAATATGTAAAAACATAAATATAAGAACATAAAATAAAAATGGTGAATAATAAAGATATTAAAAATTCTTAATATAATTTTCTTAATTAGTGAATACTAATTAAGTCATTTTAAAATTCTCATTCAGAAATATTTTTATTTTTTTATTATTATTCTTATTTAAAAAATAAATAATTAAATATAAATACCAAAATTTCAAAAAAATGATAATAATAAACTAACTTATAGTAAGTATTTCTCAAGAAAGATATATTAATATCTATTTTCTATTTGTGTTGAAAATGGGATGTTACAACATGATACCCCCAAAACCATTTGACCATAGATTACCGGAAGATGGCTTATCATGCTTTTGACGACAAGTTGCTCATACATTGCTTCCAAGACAGCCTGGAAAGGGCCGTGTTGACTTGGTATATGCACCTGGAAAATGCACTTATATTCGTTGTTGGAAGGATTTAGCGGATGTCTTCTTAAAGAAGTATAAGTAAAATCTAGATATAGGGCATGATAGATTAACCTTATAGAACATGACAAAAAAGGATAATGAGTCATTTAAAGAGTATGCTCAGCGTTGACGGGAAATGGTTGCACAAGTGGACCCCCTGCTTCTAAAAAAAGAGGTCGTGTCAATGTTCATACTTGTTTCAATCTTCTTTGTATGATAGGATAATTGGGAGCGTGTCTTCCAACTTATTTGATATTGTCATTATCAGAGAGAGAGTAGAAAGCAGGGTGAGAACGAGAAATATTATCTAAAGCACATATGGGGCACCCGCCATAAAGAAACATGTGTAGATAACTAGGAAGAGAAGGGACAGTGAGACTAATGTTGTCATTTATGATCAAGAAAAACCCCGCCAAAAGTCGTTTAATCCCGTTGTTTTTCAACTTGTCAACCCACTCTCATTTGCACCATACCCTTATGTAGCAGTCGCCACCAATAGCCATTTCCCTTAGCCTTTTCCTCAACCACCTCACTTCCAACCTCATCTCATTCAAGCACCTATGCCTCAATCAGTTACCATCCAAATGCCTACCCCTTTTTCATTCAAGGATTCCCACGTTGTGTAACATCTTGATAATTAAATTAAATTTAAATGGTGTCGTAGAAATTAATTGACGATTATTGAGCTGTAAATTAAATAAATTTAGAAGTAAATTAATTAATTAAGAGGGGTTAATCGAGAAATAGGATTGAATTAAATCATAAGAGAAAATTATTAATTACCAAAGTAAAATGGGAATTATTTAATTAAGGTTTAATTAAATTGAAAATAGAAAGGAAAAGATTTAAAGAAATTGAAAAAAAATAGAAAATGATGTGAAATGACCTATTTCCCATCGGAATTAAAACTTAACAAATGGCATTGTATTGTCTTCTTCCACACGCATAAGAAAAGGGAAACGAAAAAGAGAAACTCCATAGCTGTGAGTTCCAAGCTCCAATTGAGGACCCGTTTGTTGTCGAAAGTTAAAATTGAACTTAAATTCAAAATTAGGGAAGCAAGGAAAGATTATTAGTGCCATTAATTTCGTGATTCCTTCTTCTTCTTTCCATGGCCAAAAATAGGGTTATTGTAGGGGTTTTAGTTTTTCAAATTTTATGGTGTTTTGGAGCTTGACGAAGGTTAAGAATGTCGTGGGTGTTCCAAATTAGCTAATGGGTGATGATTTCAGTATTTCTAGGGTTTGAATCGAAGGTCGGAGACTTGGTCGACAAGGTGAAACTTAAAAACGAGGGTCAAAGTGGTAACGGTGAGTTTTGTAACACCCTCGGTTAAATAAGATAGACCCTTCTGTAGGATCATCCTATTTAATAAGAGTGTTAACACTTTTCAGAAAAAGTGAATATATATATTTTTTATAAAATAAAGGCAGATCAGTGGAAGCAAATAATAGATAATTCACATAGTCATTCACAAACTATAAGTAATTGTACTCTTAACAGAATGAGGCACATAGGCACCCTTAAATAATTATACAGTCATCCATTGTCTTATTATTCATAAATATTCAACTACATATTAATGAGGGCTCCCAGTTGGTTCAATGTATTGCTGTTCTTCGTACTCTGGTTCTTGGTTTCCTAATATTCATCAGAAAGGGTGAGTATATACCCCAGACCCTGAAGGTTCCCGGTGCGGATATATCCAGACAACAGATAATATAACATAAATCATACAATTAACATATTTACAACTATAACAATCAATAATGTTGTCATGGAATGCATGAGTTAGGTTTATTATAATTTATCTTTAATTAAGTCTCATGATGCATGTGGGCCCAATAAATCAATCCACCATCACCATTATCTCATTCTTTGGCAGTCGTCCTACTCAAGTTGCCTCTTGGGCACAACGTTTCCATTCTAGAGCGATCGAAGCTCACCAAGTCCCCTATTCATTATTCAATCATCATAAGGTACGAATGAACTCACAGGTTCTCATTATCATATTATGTTGGGACTTGGCTCTACACGATCATAGTTACATTCCGTTATTTAGTCAAAGTACACCAGAATTGCATCGTCTGACCCGGCTTCAGGCGCGACTCTGATGCCATTGGGTTTCCGTCCCGGTTGTACTCCCAAGATTCTCCTCGGAGATCGAACGTGAATGTCCTCCAGCGTACCAGGTGTATGCTCTAGTTTTACTCCCTCAAAAATATTTTCATGATGCAAAATGCTTTATTTTTATCACTTGATCCTTGGGTATCTATGTGTTTCCAGTCTCATAATATTTATTCACAAGTTCTTGGGTCCCATTAATTTTTCAGACGTTGTAAGTCATTTTTATTATTTTATTTATTTATATTCTAGAAATTATATTGGTTATATCTTGACTAACATAATACTTCATTTAAAGAGTAAGTAGTATGTTTCTTATTTCATTATTCATAATTAAAACAATAATAATATCAGTAACAATAATAATAGCTAATAATAATAGTAATAAGAATAACAATAATAATAATAATAATAACAGAAATAATAATAATAATAATAATAATAATAATAATAATAATAATAATAATAATAATAATAATTGATCCGGTCCTAACACCGGCCCCCAAGAGCATGGCTTTAATGCTTTGCCAGGTCAGCATTTCGAACGAGGTAAGTACGCTTCAAATACGGAGTATATACGACCAAGGCAAGTAACTCCGCCTAGGCATGTTACTCCGCCAAGGCATGTTACTCCGCCAAGGCATGTCACTCCGCCAAGGCATGACACTCCGCCTAGGCATGTTACCCTGCCAAGGGTCATAACTCCGCCAAGGCATGTTACTCTGCCTAGGCATGTTACCCTGCCAAGGGTCATAACTCCGCCAAGGCATGTAACGCCGCCAGAATGCATATTACTCCGCCAAGCCATAGGCTCAATACTGGCGGAATGTTGAATTTCCCATACTGCGTAGCGAACCCATACTCACAACCCTGGCACGAGATTGACTCTGTCTTGAGAGGTTAATAATGGGAATCACGTTGTCACACATAAAGGGTAATAACAATAAAATAATAAAGCATTCACGCTTCCCAAGTAAGTGGAAATACCTACTACAATAACGGTGCTCGTGAACGACACAGGGACCCACTGTCTTTCTTGCTTTATGCTAGAAAACAAGGAACGGGCCCTACCAATAATGGAGCACCAGTGACAGGTATATAAACCTCAGCAAAAAGGTATACAGGGGCTCTCCCCCAATTCTGAACCTTACACTCTCTTACTTGCATAATTCTCTCTGATCGTCTTTCTAAGTCTATGAGTATTTTGAAATACTGACTTGAGCGTCGGAGAATAATTGCAGGTACCACCCCAAATTGGGTCAAGGATGAAAAGACTTCTCCAGGCGGACTGTGACACCGCCCCAGCATATACTGCACTCTGTGTCAAGGCATAGAAGGCAATTCCAGGCGGACTACTACATCGCCGTAGAGTGAGTTACACTCCATCCCAGTGTGGTCCAGACTCCGCCTCAACATACGAAGACACTCCATATCTGAACATTTACGCACATCGCTTTGTATCAGATTGAGCTATTTCAGAATCATAACTTTACACCCCCTGTAAAGGACGGTTCATTGGCACACCCAGTGGGACTCGTTAAAGTTATTCCCACCTCTCGTTTAAGAAGTCTGGTCTCTTATTATGGAAGGCAATGGGAGAAACCAACCAGATGGGCACGTGGAAGACATCACTGCCCAGGAACAACCAGTGAACAGGCACTTAGCTCTCGAGTCGCCTGTGGAAAGTTCAAGAAGAATGGTGCAGGTTTCAGCACCAAATCTAAAGGATGAGATGATAAGAAAGCTGAGGGAGGAACTGATGGAATTGAAACGTGAAAGAAAGAGCGTGGAGGAGAGAGCCATGTCTCTGATCAAGGGGACACATCACACAACCGAGGGAGAAAAATCCTCTACCCCCCAGTATTCAAATATCCCACATTTGAAGGGAAGCCAGGTACCTGGGGGCAGATGAAGATGTCATGTGCAGGATGTTCCCTCGGACTCTTGTTGATGATACCCTCAGCTGGTTCATTGGCTACCATCAGGTTCCATTAACTCATGGGAAGAAATGGCAACAGCGTCTGTGGACCACTTTGTCATCTCCAGTGATACTCCCAGAACATCTCATACCTTGGCTCAGATTAGGCAGGGGGAGCATGAAACTCAAGGACTTCTTGAAGAGGTTTCACAAGGAAGCAGCTGCTGTTCCAAACTTGGCAGAAGCACTTCAATTGCATATAGCAATAGAAGCTTTGCAACCAAGCTCTGCTTTTGCCATGTCATTGGCAAAGAATCCTCCAGTGAATTTCGAAGAATTCAAGAGGAAAGCATCCAAGTATGTGAGCATTGAAATACGCTTGGAAGCAACAGCGGCAAGAGAGAAATCCCCAACGTTACAACGGAGTGATAAGAGCAGATCCAGATCGGGTTTTACCAAGAAGGTCTAATGAGTCATAACCCCGACTCATCTCTCTTTCTCTCTTTTGTAATTCATAATTAATGAAATACTCTAAATGATTCACCCATTGTCTTTATGATTTTATTCGATGCACAACACTGTTGTGACAAGATACTTTCAGGACGAATGATCCTAACAATGTATCCGTTGTTAGCGATGAACCTCTTCAAAGGTACAACTGGGTGAATCACCCCATTCGAAGACTACATGGGTTGTAGGGCTGGTCCTTTTTCAAGGCCACAAACCGAACCCCATTCGAAGACTACATGGGTTGTAGGGCTGGTTCTTTTTCAAGGCCACAAACCGAACCCCATTCGAAGACAACGTGGGTTGTAGAGCTGGTCCTTTTTCAAGGCCACAAACCGAACCCCATGCGAAGGCTTGGGCGCAGTAGGCCGGCTCATATAGAAAACCGTGCTGAACCCCGAGTAACGGGCGCAGTAGGTTCAGGATTAGCCCTGATCCGAACCCCGTGTTGAAGGCTTGGATTGTAGGATTGCACCGAACTCCAAGTACGGTTAGTAGGATCGAACCGAACACCGTGTGAAGACCTGAGTTGTAGGATTAAACCGAACCTCAGGAAATAGGTTGTAGGATTGCACCGAACCCCATTCGAAGGCCCAGATTGTAGGATTAAACCGAACTCTGGGTACAGTTAGTAAGTTTGGCTGAACACCGGTGAAGGCTCAGATTGTAGGATTGAACCGAACTCCGAGTACGACTAGTAGGTTTGGCCGAACGTCGGTGAAGACCTGAGTTGTAAGATTAAACCGAACCTCAGGAAATGGGTAGTAGGATTGCACCGAACCCTATTTGAAGGCTGGTGAATAAGTGAAATCCAACACCGGTTGAAGAAGAATGATTGAGACTAATTTCCCCAGGACGGATGCCCTCAATCACATATTCTGTGAGTTGACGAGGTAACTCCTGACGCGGATAATTCCCATCATCATCCTTATGATGGAAGTCTTTGAAGACTCAATCCGTACTCTTACGATTGAGATACACTTCCCCAGGACGGATGCTCTCAATCACATATTCTGTGAGTTGACGAGGTAACTCTTGGCGCGGACAATTCCCATCATCATCCTTATGATGGAAGTCTTTGAAGACTCAATCCGTACTCTTACGATTGAGATACACTTCCCCAGGACGGATGCTCTCAATCACATATTCTGTGAGTTGATGAGGTAACTCCTGGCGTGGACAATTCCCATCATCATCCTTATGATGGAAGTCTTTGAAGACACAATCCGTACTCCTACAATTGAAAAATGTCTCCAGGGCGGATTATCTAAATCACTTAATCTGTGATATGACGATGTAACTCTTGGCGTTGTGTACTTTTCCAGAACGGATAACCTCAGTCACCCATTATGTGATATGACGATGTAACTCCTGACGTTGTGTACCTGCCCAGGACGGATGATCTCAATCACCCATTCTGTGATCTGACGATGTAACTCCTGGCGCCATACACAGCCCAAGGACGGATGATCTCAATCACCTACTATATGACCTGACGATGTAGTTCCTGGTGTCGTACACATCCCCAAGACTGATGATCTCAATCACCTATGAAGTGATTCGATGATAAAACTCCTGGTACGAACAATTCCCATCATCATCCTTATGATGGAAGTCTTTGAAGACTCAATCCGTACTCTTACGATTGAGATACACTTCCCCAAGACGGATGCTCTCAATCACATATTCTGTGAGTTGACGAGGTAACTCCTGGCACGGATAATTCCCATCATCATCCTTATGATGGAAGTCTTTGAAGACTCAATCCGTACTCTTACGATTGAGATACACTTCCCCAATCCGACCTCAATATTGATCACGTTGAACGGATTATTAAATGCTTTCCTGCATTCAATCTTCACTCTAACTTTGAATTGATTATCCATGGCAGAATTTATTCCCATGCAGATAAGACAACGGCTCCAAAATTGAAGCACAGATGCATAACTCTTTATTCCATAAAGATCAACTAACATACAACAACGCTTCACAAACGGAGTCAATAAAAACTCCTTAGGGGGGAAAGGATTGGTGTCTCAGCTATATGCTGCACCATACCGACCCCAAGGTCCTACAGGCCGCCTATGGAAAGAACTGGTGTCACAGCTATATGCTGCACCAATTTATCCCCAAGGTCCTGTAGGTTTCTTGCAGGAACAACTGGTGTCACAGCTATATGCTGCACCATACCGCCTCAAAGGTTCAACCAATTTCTTGCAGGAACAATTGGTGTCACAGCTATATGCTGCACCATACCGCCTCAAAGGTTCAACCAATTTCTTGCAGGAACAATTGGTGTCACAGCTATATGCTGCACTATACCGCCTCAAAGGTTCAACCAATTTCTTGCATGAACAATTGGTGTCACAGCTATATGCTGCACCCTACTATCTCAAGGGTAAGAACCAACAAAATTCTCACAGGAAGAATCAATGTCACAGCTATATGCTGCACCATAGCAATCCTGGATTCAACAATTTTCATTTGATCAGGAGTTACACTCCGGTCCAAGTTCAAAAGGATGAACACTCCATCCAAAGCTTGACTCCGCCTAACTACCAATGTTTTACGGAGTACATGAGCAACAAACTCAAGCACTACCCAACAAGTTCAAGTAAGTTCGACACTTGTAAAATTGTGCTTCATGGAAATTCCTAAGAGGCTACTCCGCCTTCTTACGGAATCCAACCTCATTGGAATTCCTAAGAGGCCACTCCGCCTTCTTACGGAATCCAACTCCTTGGAAATTCCTAAGAGGCTACTCCGCCTTCTTACGGAATCCAACTCCTTAGAAATTCCTAAGAGGTTACTCCGCCTTCTTACGGAATCAACTCCTTGGAAATTCCTAAGAGGCTACTCCGCCTTCTTACGGAATCCAACTCCTTGGAAATTCCTAAGAGGCTATTCTGCCTTCTTACGGAATCCAACTCCTTGGAAATTCCTAAGAGGCTATTCCGCCTTCTTACGGAATCCAATCTCATTGAAATTCCTAAGAGGCTATTCCGCCTTCTTACGGAATCCAACCTTATTGGAATTCCTAAGAGGCCACTCTGCCTTCTTACGGAATCCAACTCCTTAGAAATTCCTAAGAGGCTACTCCGCCTTCTTACGGAATCCAACTCCTTGGAAATTCCTAAGAGGCTACTCCGCCTTCTTACGGAATCCAACTCCTTGGAAATTCCTAAGAAGCTACTCCGCCTTCTTACGGAATCCAACTCCATGGAAATTCCTAAGAGGCTACTCCGCCTTCTTACGGAATCCAATCTTATTGAAATTCCTAAGAGGCTACTCCGCCTTCTTACGGAATCCAACTCCTTGGAAATTCCTAAGAGGCTACTCCGCCTTCTTACGGAATCCAACTCTATGGAAATTCCTAAGAGGCTACTCCGCCTTCTTACGGAATCCAATCTTATTGAAATTCCTAAGAGGCTACTCCGCCTTCTTACGGAATTCAACTCCTTGGAAATTCCTAAGAGGCTACTCCGCCTTCTTACGGAATCCAACTCCTTGGAAATTCCTAAGAGGCTACTCCGCCTTCTTATGGAATCCAACTCCTTGGAAATTCCTAAGAGGCTACTCCGCCTTCTTACGGAATCAACTCCTTGGAAATTCCTAAGAGGCTACTCCGCCTTCTTACGGAATCCAGTTTCATTGAAATTCCTAAGAGGCTACTCCGTCTTCTTACGGAATTCAACTCCTTGGAAATTCCTAAGAGGCTACTCCGCCTTCTTACGGAATCTAAACTCATTAAAATTCCTAAGAGGCTACTCTGCCTTCTTACGGAATCCAATTTCATTGAAATTCCTAAGAGGCTATTCCGCCTCCTTACGGAATCCATGGCATACGTGGCAATGAGAGATTAAAACGACAAAACGTGGTTTCGAGGCGCTTTAATAACAGGCGTGACAAGTAATGACAAGCAACAAATGCATGAAAACACTTGTCCGTAAATCCTGAACTAGCAAACGCCGCCTAAACCCATGACTATAAAAGCTAAACTTAATTGTTATAGCTCATTACAGTGACTCCGCCAGTCACTATAACAAGCTAGGGGGCATATGATCCGGTCCTAACACCGGCCCCCAAGAGCATGGCTTTAATGCTTTGCCAGGTCAGCATTTCGAACGAGGTAAGTACGCTTCAAATATGGAGTATATGCGACCAAGGCAAGTAACTCCGCCTAGGCATGTTACTCCGCCAAGGCATGTTACTCCGCCAAGGCATGTCACTCCGCCAAGGCATGACACTCCGCCTAGGCATGTTACCCTGCCAAGGGTCATAACTCTGCCAAGGCATGTTACTCCGCCTAGGCATGTTACCCTGCCAAGGGTCATAACTCCGCCAAGGCATGTAACGCCGCCAGAATGCATATTACTCCGCCAAGCCATAGGCTCAATACTGGCGGAATGTTGAATTTCCCATACTGCGTAACGAACCCATACTCATAACCCCGGCACGAGATTGACTCTGTCTTGAGAGGTTAATAATGGGAATCACGCTGTCACGCATAAAGGGTAATAACAATAAAATAATAAAGCATTCACGCTTCCCAAGTAAGTGGAAATACCTACTACAATAACGGTGCTCGTGAACAACACAGGGACCCACTGTCTTTCTTGGTTTATGCTAGAAAATAAGGAACGGGCCCTACCAATAATGGAGCACCAGTGACAGGTATATAAACCTCAACAAAAAGATATACAGGGGCTCTCCCCCAATTCTGAACCTTACACTCTCTTACTTGTATAATTCTCTCTGATCGTCTTTCTAAGTCTATGAGTATTCTGAAATACTGACTTGAGCGTCAGAGAATAATTACAGGTACCACCCCAAATTAGGTCAAGGCTGAAAAGACTTCTCCAGGCGGACTGTGACACCGCCCCAGCGTATACTGCACTCTGTGTCAAGGCATAGAAGGCAATTCCAGGCGGACTACTACATCGCCATAGAGTGAGTTACACTCCGCCCCAGTGTGGTCCAGACTCCGCCTCAACATACGAAGACACTCCATATCTGAACATTTACGCACATCGCTTTGTATCAGATTGAGCTGTTTCAGAATCATAACTTTACACCCCCTGTAAAGGACGGTTCAATAATAATAATAACCGGAATAATGATAATGATAATAATAATAAATCATATTCATAATTATAAGTCCCTTATTTCATTGTTCATAAAAAATCAATAATAATATTAGTAACAATAATAATGATAATAATAATAGAAATAAGAATAATAATGATAATGATAATAATAATAATAATTCTAATAATAATAATAATAATAATAATAATAATAATAATAATAATAATCATAATCATAATCATAATCATAATCATAATAACAGTGGTATAAATCGTAACCCTTCATCATTATTCCCACGTTCATCTCATTTTTCAAAACTTCCTCACTGGAATTCACATAGACACCCATGGTTCTTAATATTTTCACAATTCAATACCGATTATATCATTTAATTCATCATGGTTAATAATAATCAACACAACGAATTAATCATATACATATCAATAAAAATATATAAAACAAGTATATAAACATTAAAACATTTAATTTAACAACAATTCCCGAACCTGCCCTAGAAAGGTGAGGACCAGAAGTACCTTAACCCTTTCCAAACACTCGGTTCCCCCCCAGAATACTAGAGAATATACCCCCTGACCTTAATGGAGTTGAGGACGTTCTTGCTTTAGCTCAAGAATGTCTTGTACGGAGAGAAGGAAATGAGAAAGAGAGAGTTTTACTAATTTTCATTGGTTCTGAGAGTTCAGACTTGGGAATGAGTTGTGGTATCAATTTAATAATACAAAAGACAAGTAGGGGACAAGCTTTTTCATGATTGAATGTTAGGTGCATTAATTATGGAAATAATAGAGGTTTTAGATAAGAAGTGAGCTGTATTTTGACCATTTCCGCCGCCTATGTACAGGAGCTAGCATGATTGAAGTGGATATATATATATATATATATATTATAATATGTACAATGACATGATTGGAGTAAGAAGGTTCAAGCCTGATAATAGAACGGCCCGCTTGGCCACTAGGAACGAATATCACGTCAACAGATTCTATAAGTCGGTCAGATTCTAGCTGGTGAGTGTACAAGTCGGTCAGATTCCATAGAGCAGTGATGTGAACGCTGGTGAGTGCATAAGTCGGTCAGATTCTAGTAGGTATGGAGCAGGTCAATTGTTAGGATCGTGCCCGGCCTTGGAAGCCATCCATTCTCCCAGTCCTTATGGTTTGGCATTTCTGTTTCCGAGAAGTTCCAGCAGTCTCTTTCTGTTCAGAATTGCTCCACTCAGAAGGGAATTCACTCGGAACTGTTTCTTCTTGAAACACTCGGTTATCTTTTCCTTCCTCGGAACAACTCACTCGGAAATGTATCACCCAGACTCATCTCTCAGAAATTTCTCACTCGGATATATATATATATATATATTCGTCTGAAAAATGTTCTCAGTCAGCCACTTTTGTTCCGAATTGGTTCACTCGGAAACTATCCAGTCGGATATATATTTCTGCCCGAAGAGTACTTAAAGGTCTTTCTTCACTCGAAAATACTTCTCTCGGAAGTGCATAACTCGGAATTCATATAACCGAAGGTCATTCGGAGTTGTGTCATTCGGGAATCTGAGAGGTCATTCGGAGTTGAAGGAAATTTCAAGGACGGATTCGAGCACAAGTTCTCGGCAACCTTTAGACATCCGCTCAGAATTGTACTTATTCAAAATTAACCTTTTTCTTCAGAAGTATTTCCCTTGAAAATAACACTCGGTATATTTCAATCGGTACTATACCACGCGAAAATCGGAAACCTCACTCGGTGTTATCCCATTTGGAAAATGTCTCACTCGGGTGAACTCCCACACAGTATTGTCACACTCAGAGACACCCCATTTGGGAGAGTTACACTCAACTCTGAGCTAACCCACTTGGAATTTCACTACTCGGACACATCTTGATCCGAGAAGTACTCATTTGAAATCAGCTTTTCTTCGGTTGGACGCACTTCTCTCGGAAACGTTTCACTCAGAGATGTTTCATTCGGAAATGAGGCACTTGAAAACGTTTGACTCAGAAATGGGTCATTCGAGGACGTTTGACTCGGAAACGAGTCATTCGAAGGCGTTTGACTCGGAAACGAGTCATTCGGAGACCCTTGACTCGGAAACGAGTCAATCGAAAGCGAGTCACTCGGACCTTTCACCTAGAAGTGGTTCTCTCAAACACACTTCACTCTAAATGTCTCTGAGGCCAGGGCTCTACTCGGATGTGGCTCTATCGGTCATGTCTTACTCGGAAAACATAACCTTCACTCGGAATTTCTCTCGGTTACTCGGAATAGATTCCTTTTTTTCACTTGGAAAGTCTTATTTAAGACATGTTTCACTCGGAAAATGGATAATATCATTAATGGTCTATATAAATTCCATGATTATACACAAAAATGAAATTTTTGGGATATTACAGACCATCCTCAGGGTATTTTATTCATTTATTACCACTTACAGGACTTTCATACTTCAAAATTTACAAGATTAAGACTGCCACTAAAAACAGGGATGTTACAAGCTTCAAAACCTCTAAATATGTGTTTGATGTTATATAAATGCAATGAGTTTTAGTTTCGAAAGCTGGCGTATTAAATTGGTTTGTAACTGCCTGAAATTTAGATTTTAGAGAACTTGGTGGGTGCGGCGTTTGATTCAAGGCTTCAAGGGCGCAGAGTTGAGGTGAAGGTATACGTGGTGTGGATTAATGGAAATAACGACTAAATCTGATTTTGTCAAGTTGGGAAAAAAGGTAGACTAACTTAAATAATAATTACTTTTATGTGTGTGTGTGTATGAATATTTATGTAAGTGTGTGATTAGGGAGAAATGTAAGTGAATTGTAATGGTTGAGTATGATCGCAAGTATATGATATTGGTTTATAGCATGAGTTGCTTATATATGTTGATGATTGATATTATGGTGTTTGATAGTTATGTATGGTATAATGGTGATGATGATGTTAATATATATGTATGTATGATTAAATGATATGATATAATGATAATTGTGATATTGATGTTTGAGAATGAAACAAATTATTGATGAATTAAAGTTTGTCGAGCTGTGATGATAATTAGAGAAATATAAATGAGGCTGTTGATGAGTTAGTTGCCTAAGTGGCATATATGATAGTCCCAGGGTGATGGCTTTAATGTCAGGACTAAGTGGTGGTGAATTATTTAAATGATGATGCGATTTGATGATTCATAAATGTTATGTTTGCATGTTGTGCAGTGTGTGTAACATCCCATTTTCAACACAAATAGAAAATAGATATTAATATATCTTTCATGAGAAATACTTACTATAAGTTAGTTTATTATTATCATTTTTTTATGAAATTTTGGTATTTATATTTAATTATTTGTTTTTTAAAATAAAATAATAATAATAATAATAATAATAATATTTATGAATGAGAATTTTAAAATGAATTAATTAGTATGCATTGATTAATAAAATTATATTAAGAATTTTAAATATATTTATTATTCACAACTTTTATTTTATATTTTTATATTTATGTTTTTACATATTTGTGATTTAACTCTTATTAGAATTTTAAAATAAAATTTTGAAGGAATTAGACTATGATTCTTTAGAATTTTTTGATTTACATAATATTTATGATTTTCTGGAATTTTTTTGAATTTTTTGAAATATTTTAATAGAATAATATATTTTAAATAATTTAAATTCATATAAAGTTACTTAAAATTAAAAATATTTACAAAAAAGTGCATTTAAATTATAAGAAAATTTTCTAAAATCCATTTCAAGTAGACTTATCTAAAAATTATCGGTTTGAATAAAATCTTGATTTTTACCAATTGTAAAAAAATTGAAAACATACGAATAAATTTTCATTAACAGAAAATTTTAGATTTTTAAAATTTATACTTTATATTACTTATCATAAAATTAGTGAGAATTGATATAATATCGCTAAATTTCAAAAAGTACTAATTTTGAATATTTAAAATATACCGAGTGAAATATTACTATTTGGCTTAATATTCAGCCGACATTTACTATACAAAATACTGTGTATGTATGAAATTTTCAAAAGGTGCACAGTAACTAGGATTGAATTTTCAAAAAATGCATAGTACTTTTATATTAAAATAATAGAATGCATAGTAATTTTCCTTCCTATAAATACCGAAGGAATTCTTCTTTAGAATTCACAATTTCAGATTAAGTTTTCTTAATATAGTAGTGTTAGTGAGATAGTGGTGGAAGTAAGAGAGAGAAATAATTTTTTTGGAAGAAGATTCTGCTAAAATCCTAAGGTAGGAATACCTCTCTTTTATATTTTTTAGGGTTATTTTCATATCGTTTTTAGAAATCTATTAGTATACTAGAAATAATATTATTTTAAATTGTTATTCTGAATAGTAAAATACTATTTCAATAGTAAATTACTATTCAAATAGTAAATTACTATTTACTGTTACTCTTTACCTTTACTATTCATGATTTATCATTTACCGTTACTATTCACGATTTACTATTTACCGTTACTATTCATGTTTTACTATTTACTATTACTATTCATGATTTACTATTCACTATTCAAAATTTACCATTTCTGCTTTAAGTAATAATCTTAATTTTCATCTTGTAACTATATTAAAAGAAAATTGGTATGTTTTAGAACTCGAAGACGAGGCGCGCACGGATTTTCAATAACGAATCTGTATACGAGAGGTAAGGGGGAGTGGGATAGGAATATAATATGAAAAGACATAAGAATAATGGGAGAAGTCCTCTACTCCTTTAAAATTTAATAATATTATTATTTTAAATAATAACTATTTAACTTAAAAAAAATTATAATAAATTTTAAATTGAGTATCTTGTGTAATTTGATCTGAATACCTATGTAAATACCTAGATAACCTATGTGAACTGGACTGAACCTATGCAAGGACTTGGACATTATGACCTATATGGACTGAACTATACCTATGCGAAGACTTGATTATATATATGGACTTATATAAACCTGTGCGAGGAATGGACTATAAGGACTCAAAATCAACTCTACTAATTTAAATAACCATTAAAATTTGAATTATACTTATGAGTGATATTTAGTTGATTTGACTTAATTATAATTAACTATATTTGATTTTGATTAATGATATTGTGATTTATAGTATTAGACTGTGATTGATGATATGTAATTATGATTGATAATATTTATGATTGATGATATTTGATTGTGATTGATGACATTACAATACTTAATTGTGGTTGATGAATGATTGATGACCTTGTGATATGAAGTTTGAGCATATAACAAGCATGACGGAAAGTTAAAACTCAGTAAGAATTTTCTTACCTTACTCTTTAAATTTTTATTCTAAGAGAAAGTCTTTTATCATTATTTTAGTCTTTTATTTCTTCTTAGAAATTGAACTGTTCTTTACAGGGGGTGTAGAAGTATGCTTGTAGAACAACTTAAAATATACATATAAATGTGTTTTGATACAAAGCAATGTATGTATAAATGTAAATACAAAGAGTCTTCGTATGTTGAGGCGGAGTGTAATGTACTGCAGGGCGGTGTCACAGTCCGCCTGACGGGATCTGACTTGCCTTGACCCAATTGGGGGTGGTACCTGCAATCGTTCTCCGACGCTCAAGTCAGTATCTCAGAATACTTAGAGACTTAGAAAGACAATCAGAGAGGATTATGCAAGTAATAGAGTGTAAGGTTCAGAGAATGGGAAGAGAATCCCTTATACCTTTTCAAGAGAGGTTTATATACCTGTCACTGGTGCTGCATTATTGGTAGGACCCGCTCCTTGTCTCCAGGCATAATGCTGAAAAGGTAGTGGGTCCCTGCGCCGTTTACTAGCACCATTATTGTAGTAGGTATCACAACTTGTCTGGAAAGCGTTAGTGCTTTAATATTTTATTGTTATTTCCCTTTATGCGTGACAGCGTGATTCCCATTATTAACCTCTCAAGACAGAGTCAATCTCGTGCCGGGGTTGTGAGTATGGGCTCGCTACGCAGTGTGGGAAATTCAGTATTCCGCCTGAGTTGAGCCTATGGCTTGGCGGAGTAACAACTTTGGCGAGGTTACATTCCTTGACGGAATAACATGCCTGGACGGAGTTACGTTCCTTGGCGGGGTAACGTGCCTGGGCGGAGTTATGAACCTTGGCGGCGTTACTTGCCCTGGCGGTATGCACTCCGTATAGTATTTGTAGTGTATTTGAAGAGTACTTCTCTTTATTCCAAATGCTGATCTGGCAAGGCATTGAAGCCATGCTCTTGGGGGCCGGTGTTAGGACCGGATCATATGCCCCCTAGCTTGTTATAGTGACTGGCGGAGTCACTTTAATAAGCTACAACACTTAAGTTTAGCTTTTGTAGGCATGGGTTTAGGCGATATTTGCTAGTCCGGGTTTTGTGGACAAGTGCTTTCGTGCATTTATTAGCTGTCATCACTTGTCACGCCTGTCATTAATGCGCCTCGAAACCACGTTTTTTGTTCTTCAGTCTCCTATTGCCACGTATGCCCTCGTAACGGTTGCCATTCTAATGATGGGACATAAATGCGCGTGATGGCAATTGAGAACCGTTTTCGAGGTTATTACCGTGGGCCTTGGATTTTGAAAACGTGGCCCATGAAATATCTGCCCTTAGATATATGTATTGGTTTCAGTAAAAAAGGAACCGTCAGTGGGGTCAATCCAACGGTTGTAAACGCATATTTCAGTTTTTTAGAACCGTTGATAAGATTTATCTGACGGCTGCAAACACATCTTCGAGATTCCTGATGATTCGCTTATTTTCCCCCCAAGCCATGCCTATAAATAGGTAAACTTTCAGAAGGGGAATGTTTTGTTTCATCTTTCTCTTCGTATTTGTTTGCTGAAAGAGTTTTTGCTACTCTCTTGCGAGTTTATTGGTGTTTGGAGTTCTTCTATTTTTCCAGAAGCTTAAGGTACTTGCTTCTTCTTCTTCTTTGCTTCTTCATTTCCTTTGGGTTAGCTTTGTTTTCCCTTATTGTGTGTTTGTGAAAAGGAAGATGAGAGGAAAGAGGTCAGAATCACGTTCTAGGGTTTCTGTTCGTCCCATGTTTTCTGACATTGAGAGTGGAGATGATGCTTTTTATACTGGGAGGGACTCGACGTTTTATAGCAGCGTGGAGTACTTTAGTAATGCTGTACATTCATTTGTGTCAGGAGGTGTTTCCCATACACAAGTGCTGACTATGGCAGAGTGCAGAAATGTTGTATTGCATGGGTTGGATTGGGAGAAAACACTCGAAAATGACCCTTACTGTTGGGTTGAGGAAGATGTCAAGGATGCTTCCTCTCGACATGCGACGACAAGCGGAGGGGTAGCGGAGTTGCCTGTTCCGGTTTGGAAGGACGAGAAGTATGAGGATAGGTTCATCGTCCGTTCTCCCAAGACGTATGAACGGGTCTGCCATCGTCCTCAGGATAATCGTACCATATATATGTACGACATTTTATTTACCCAGTTAGGGGTGCGTTTCCCATTGAATAAATTCCAGATGGGTGTGCTTAGGTTCTTGGATTGTGCCCCTTCCCAGTTGCATCCTAATGGTTGGGGAATAGTGCGCAGCTTTGAGGTGATGGCTGAACATTTGGAGTTTACGCCCACAGTGGCGTTGTTTTTCTCCTTCTGCCGTATTATGAGGAGAGTAAATATGAAAACCGGCGGCATGGGTTTTGTGACTCTCCGGGCGGAGCCAAAGATTTTAAACTTTAAGGCGTTTGCTGACTCCGCCAAGGAAGGCGGACTTCACTTCAGGATGAGTTTTGTGAAGGTATCCGTCAGGAAGGGCAAACCTGTTTTTTGGCGGAATAAGGAGGGTGTTGATAAATTTCCAGTGGCATGGACGCATGAGCACTTTCTCTTAACCAAACGAGCGTATGAGGTTGAAGAGGGTGCTCTATCGGCGGCGTCTGTGGAAGTACTCCGGATGTTGAAGGAGTACAACTCCGTCCACAAGCTGATTCTTTGTCGAAGGCTGCTTGGGCGGGATGCTCAAGGATATTTGAGTAATATTATGAACAATTTGCAATGTGATTGAGTGTTTCCTCTACCTTGCATTTTCTAACTGAATCTTCATCTTGTTATTTCGCAGGAGAAATCGCGGAGTTCCCTGGGATGGATCGTATTAAGCAGATGCAAATGAGCCGCAGGGAAAGGAACGCGGAGAATAATGTGCAGCCCAGGAGGAATCTGGGTGCCGCCCTGACAAAAACTCTCCCCTTCCCTGCATCCACCAACATAGCAAATTTTGAAGGTGGTGCAGGATCTTCAGCAGCTACTGTTGAAAGGCGTTCTAAAAAACGTCAAGAACCAGAAGCTGCTGAAGAAGAAGAAGTAGATCCTCATCCTTTGCAGAGAAGGAGGACTAAGGGCAAGAAGAGGGCTGAGGCGGGGACGTCAATTGATGTCGCCATTGATTTGGAGGAGACTCCGGAAGTACCTGTTGTGGGTACTTCTGCTGATATGGGCGGAGCTGAAGGCATTCTCGAAGAAGATGTCGAGGGGGAGCAAGCGGAGGGATTGCAAGCTGCTTCTGGCCAGGATATGGGGGACGAGACAGAGGGAATTCAAATCTCCCCAGTCCGCCCGTCTGAGGATCCCGCCTTGAGCTTGACCACCCGAGGGACAGCCGTTTTTCCCATTGATGTACCAGGGGAAACATCCAGGCGGCTTGTTTCTTTGCCTGAGGCGGGGTCTCGCTTGAATCCCTTCTTATACTTTACAAATACGGGATTCCGCCAGTCAGAGAGGCGTGACCCAGAATTCATTCTCCGCCCCGACATCGACTTCGAGGAGGTACCGGAGGCTGCCGCAGCTGCGAGGTGGCACCTTTCTGAATTAGACGGTTTCTTGGCTTCTGTTCCCCGGATAGCTGACGTTGCTGCTGAGGCGAACATGTTTCAAGCGTCTTACCACGAGTCTGTGGAAAAAATTCGTAGCTTGGAGCATGACAACGAGCAGTTGTCCGAGGTGATCAAGGCCAAGGACAAACATCTGGACACCGCCGACTCCAATATCAAGAAGTTAACGGAGGAGTTGGCTAAGGTGAAGGCTGAGAAAGCCCAGCTAGAACAACAGAATAAAAAGCTGGGCGAGGTGGTGAGTGGACTTTCCCATGTCAAGGCTGATAACATTCTGCTAAAACAACAAGTTACAAATTTAGATCAGCAGAACCAAACTTTGGGTGGAGACGTGAGCATTCTTCAGCAGAGGCTGGTCTCCATAGAAATAAATAAAGCCATTGCTGAAGATGCCTGGGCAGCGGAGTTGAGCGAGGCAACAACCTTATATGGAAATCTTGAAGTGCGGGTTCAAGAGTTGGAAGCTGAGAAGACTGCCTCAGATGCTACCAGTGAGAGGCTCGACAAAGAATTACAATCTGCCTTGGATGCAGCTAAGGTGGCGATTGATGATGCTTTCAGCATGACTGTTCGCCAACTCCGCTATCGCAACCCAGGTGTTGCTCTCTCCACCACAGGCATTCATCCTTATTACGAGTTCATCAATGGAGAATTGATGGTGCCTGTGCAAGGAGGTCATATGCCCGCGCCCAATGATGAATATGTGTTGGCGGACTTGCCTCCTTCCCAAAGTTTGACCAGGCTAGGAGAAGGTCAGCTCACCTCCACTCAGTAAGAAGGGAAGCCGTCTGACCCTTGAAGATCAGCTTCTCAGTCTCCTCCTTAGTCTCTTTGCAAGTTTTGTTTTTATTAGTATTTTAATGATATCGCCTTGTTCCAGGTTAGGCTCTGGATTTTGATTAATATTGGCAATATTCAATAAAATATATTTCCTGCAAATGTATACTTGTTCATAGATGTAGTGTTTAAGTCCGTCGTATTTATGCCTTGTATAATGATATTGAGAAGGCGGAATATTCATCTGAGGACTTAATGAAATATGACTAAGTAAAACGAGACGGAATAGCCTTTTTGCAATTCTGGTGAAGTAAAATTCAGTGAGGAGGCGAAGTAGCCTCTTAGGAATTTCAACGAAACAAATTCAGTAATGGGGCGGAGTAGCCTTTTTGAGAATTTAACTGAAGTAATTTCAATAATGAGGCGTAGTAACCTCTTGGGAATTTCATTGAAATGATTTTAATAGCGAGGTGTAGTAGCCTCTTAGGAATTTAAAAGGAATTGGATTCCGTAAGAAGGCGGTGTGGCCTCTTAGGAATTTCAGTGAAGTTGTATTCCGTAAGGAGGCGGAGTAGCCTCTTAGAAATTTCAATGAAGTTGTATTCCGTAAGGAGGCAGAGTAGCCTCTTAGGAATTTCAATGAAGTTGTATTCCGTAAGGAGGCGGAGTAGCCTCTTAGGAATTTCACTGAAGTTGTATTCCGTAAGGAGGCGGAGTAGCCTCTTAGGAATTTCAATGAAGTTGTATTCCGTAAGGAGGCGGAGTAGCCTCTTAGGAATTTCAATGAAGTTGTATTCCGTAAGGAGGCGGAGTAGCCTCTTAGGAATTTCAATGAAGTTGTATTCCGTAAGGAGGCGGAGTAGCCGCTTAGGAATTTCAATGAAGTTGTATTCCGTAAGGAGGCGGAGTAGCCCCTTAGGAATTTTGATGAAGTTGTATTCCGTAAGGAGGCGGAGTAGCCTCTTAGGAATTTCACTGAAGTTGTATTCCGTAAGGAGGCGGAGTAGCCTCTTAGGAATTTCAATGAAGTTGTATTCCGTAAGGAGGCGGAGTAGCCTCTTAGGAATTTCAATGAAGTTGTATTCCGTAAGGAGGCGGAGTAGCCTCTTAGGAATTTCAATGAAGTTGTATTCCGTAAGGAGGCGGAGTAGCCTCTTAGGAATTTCAATGAAGTTGTATTCCGTAAGGAGGCGGAGTAGCCCCTTAGGAATTTTGATGAAGTTGTATTCCGTAAGGAGGCGGAGTAGCCTCTTAGGAATTTCACTGAAGTTGTATTCCGTAAGGAGGCGGAGTAGCCTCTTAGGAATTTCAATGAAGTTGTATTCTGTAAGGAGGCGGAGTAGCCTCTTAGGAATTTCAATGAAGTTGTATTCCGTAAGGAGGCGGAGTAGCCTCTTAGGAATTTCAATGAAGTTGTATTCCGTAAGGAGGCGGAGTAGCCTCTTAGGAATTTCAATGAAGTTGTATTCCGTAAGGAGGCGGAGTAGCCCCTTAGGAATTTTGATGAAGCACAATTTTACAAGTATTGAACTTACTTGAACTTGTTGGGTAGTGCTTGAGTTTGTTTCTCATGTACTCCGTAAAACGTTGGGAGTTAAGCAGAGTCAAGTTTTGGATGGAATGTTCATCCTTTTGCATTTTGATTGGAGTGCGACTCCTTCGAGGCGGTATGGTGCAGCATATAGCTGTGACACCAATTCATCCTGCAAGAATTTGGTTAAACCTTCGAGGCGGTATGGTGCAGCATATAGCTGTGACACCAATTCAACCTGCAAGAAATTGGTTGGGGTTAGCGTGGTGCAGCATATAGCTGAGACACCAGCTCTTCCCACAAGAAGCCTGCAGGACCTTGGGGGCGAATTAGTGCAGCATATAGCTGTGACACTAGTTCTTTCCATAGGCGGCCTGCAGGACCTTGGGGTCGGTATGGTGCAGCATATAGCTGAGACACTAATCCTTTCCCCCCAAGGAGTTTTCTGTACCTTAGGGTCGGTATGGTGCAGCATATAGCTGAGACACCAATCCTTTCCCCCCAAGGAGTTTTCTGTACCTTAGGGTCGGTATGGTGCAGCATATAGCTGAGACACCAATCCTTTCCCCCCAAGGAGTTTTCTGTACCTTAGGGTCAGTATGGTGCAGCATATAGCTGAGACACCAATTCCCCAAGGAGTTTTTGTTGACTCCGTTTGTGAAGCGGCGTTGCATGTTGGTTGATCTTTATGGATTAAAGAGTTATGCGTTTGTGCTTCAATTTTAGAGTCGCTGTTTTATCTGCATGGGAACAAATTCTGCCATGGATAATCAATTCAAGGTTAGAGCGAAGATTAAATGCAGGAAGGCATTTCATTGGGAATGGAATTACATAAATGACTGAGTTGGGATATATCTTTTCGAAAGCTTTTCAAAGAAAGCATACAGAGGAAGATCCTTGAGTTAGGAAGAAAAGATCATACCGTATCACCCAACTAACTGTAATATATGCGTAAATTCAAAATGTTCCATTTATTTCTAACCGGAGTACCATCTAAGTTTTCTAGGCGGTATGTACCCTTGCCCAAAACTTCGATGACTCGGTATGGACCTTCCCAATTTGGTGCCAATTTGCCTTGGTGTGCAAATTTGTTGCCAATGTTGGCCCTTCTCAGGACCAAATCTCCCTCTTTGAAACGGCGTTCGCACATGCGTGCATTATACCGTTTGGCGGCCTTTTCTTTGACGGCTTGATCTCTCACAAAGGCTTCCTCTCTCAACTCCGCCAAAACCTCCAATTCGTGTGCGAGGTTCTGTTGATTGGCTTCCTCATTGAAATAGAGGACTCGAGCTGAAGGGGCTGTTAATTCAATGGGAATGACCGCCTCGACTCCATATGTCAGCCGATATGGAGATTCATTCGTAGTGGAGTGTGGGGTGGTTCTATATGCTCATAAAACGTGGCATAACTGATTTACCCAGTCTCCCTTTGCCTCACCAAGGCGTTTTTTGAGGCCCTTCAAGATTTCTCTGTTGGCGACCTCTGCTTGTCCATTGGTTTGAGGGTGTTCCACAGAAGAGAAAATCTGCGTGATGCTGAGATTTTCTAAGAGTTCAGTGAACTTGCGATCTGTGAACTGGGTGCCATTATCAGTGACTATGCGTTCAGGGACTCCGAAACGTGCAATGATATTCTCATAGACGAATCTTCGAGTCCTGGCTGACGTTATGTGCACCACTGCCTCTGCCTCAATCCATTTGGTGAAATAATCAACACCAACTATCAAGTATTTGATACCGCCGGGAGCAGTTGGGAATGGACCTAGAATATCCATACCCCATTGATAGAAAGGCCAGGGCGTTATTGATGATGACATTTCCTCAGCTGGAGTATGGTGAAAATTCACGAATCGTTGACATTGATCGCATTTTTGAACATATGAGGCGGTGTCTTGCTTCATAGTGGGCCACCAATACCCCGCCCTGAGGATCTTTCTCACTAGACTTCGTGCCCCAGGATGATGTCCACACTGCCCTTCATGGACTTCTTCCAAAACAGCTTGCACCTCGTTTTCATTTATGCAAATTAAGTATGGGACAGAAATTCCTCGGCGGTATAGCTGCCCATCTAGGAGCGTATAATAGGGTGCCTCCCTCCTTAGCTTCTTTCGCTCAAGATCATCCGTGGGTAATTGTCCATTAACAAGATAACGAACTATTGGTGTTACCCAGGAGTTATCATCAACGGGGCGGCTTTTAATCATATGAATTGAAGAGGGAAGGGATATACTTGGCTCGGCCAGAGTACTCTGTACAACCGTGGTTGTACACCCCGCCTTCTTTGTGCTGGCTAACCTGGACAGGATATCAGCACGCGTATTTTCTTCGCGAGGTACATGCTTGAAAGTTACTTCATCGAAGCGCTGTTTCAACTCATTGACGCAGTCCAGATATTGCTGCAGTAGAGGTTCTTTAGCCTGATACTCACCAAGAATTTGTGAGATGACTAGTTGAGAATCACTGCATAGGGTGACAGTTTTGGCCCCAATATCTTGTGCTGCTCTGAGTCCGGCTAAGCAGGCTTCATACTCCGCCTGATTGTTAGACGTAGTGAAGGTAAAGTGCAATGAAATTTCAAGATGTACCCCGTTATCACTTTCTATAACGATTCCTGCCCCACATCCTTTGCTGTTTGAAGACCCATCGACGTATACTGTCCAGTGTGAATGATCTGCATCTGGGCTAGAGCCTGTTAATTCAACTACGAAATCTGCTAGGACTTGTGCCTTAATAGCAGTTCTTGGTTCGTAGGATATGTCGAATTCAGAGAGCTCTATGGCCCATTTGATCATCCTTCCAGCCAAGTCTGGCTTGAACAATATAGTACGGAGTGGCAAGTCTGTGCGAATCAGGATGGGGTGTGCATGGAAATATGGTCTTAGACGTCGTGAGGCCCAAACGACTGCAAGTGCTGCCTTTTCAATCTTCTGATAACGGCACTCCGCACCATGCAATGTTTTACCAGTGAAGTATACCGGTCGTTGGCCTTCGACTGTTTCTTTGACCAGGGCCACTGCCAGCGCTTCATCTGAAACAGACAAATAAACGATGAGTTGCTCACCTGGGCTTGGTTTTACCAGGATTGGAGGGCTGGCTAAGACATTTTTCAAGCTCTGGAAGGCCGCCTCTTGCTCTGGGCCCCAATTGAATTTTTTATCCTTCTTAAGCATCTTGTACAAGGGGAGAGAGCGATGAGCCATTTTTGGCATGAATCGTGCTAGAGCAGCGATTTTGCCATTGAGGGATTGTACCTCTTTCAATGTTTTGGGGCTCTGCAACTCTTGTATCACACGACACTTGTCAGGATTAGCTTCTATGCCTCTTTGCGTTAACATGAAACCCAAAAATCTTCCTCCAGGTACAGCAAATGTACACTTTAGTGGGTTGAGTCTCATGTTGTATTGCTGCAAGCGTTGAAAAATGAGGCGTAAGTCTTCAACATGGTCTCCTCCCTCTGGAGTCTTGGCGATGATATCATCAATATAAACCTCCACCAGCTTTGTGTGCATGCCCTCAAAGACCTTGTTGATCATGCGCTGGTAGGTGGCCCCAGCGTTCTTCAGCCCAAATGGCATGACATTGTAGCAAAAGACTCCTCTGTCATTGATAAATGCTGTTTTCTCCTGATCATCCTCGCACATTGGAATTTGGTTGTATCCGGAGTAAGCATCCATGAAGGATAGATACTTGTATCCTGATGAGTCATCAACCAGTCTGTCAATGTTGGGGAGAGGATAAGGATCTTTAGGACAACATTTATTTAAATCAACGTAGTCTATGCACATGCGCCATTTGCCATTGGCTTTCTGCACCATAACCACGTTGGACAACCAAGAAGAATAACGGAGTTCCCTGATGAACCCCGCCTTAAGGAGTTCTTCGGTTTGTTCGCAAGCAGCATTTTGCTTAGCAGGACCCATACGCCGTTTCTTTTGTGCCACTGGCTTAGTTTCAGGATACACCGCCAGGCGGTGGCAACAGAAGTTAGGATCCATACCAGGCATGTCTGCGGCTGTCCAGGCGAAAATCTCCTTGTACTCATGGAGGAGTGCAATCAGTCTTGCTTCCATGTTAGGCTCCAGCTTGTCATTGATGTTAGTTATTTGCTCCGGGGTGCTGCCCAAAACAATAGACTTGGAACCACCATCAGGAGTTGGTTTCAAAGGGTTCAGTGGGTCTATAGAAGACTCCGCCCTGGGATCAAGATCCACCAAATTGACGGATGCCGCCGCACTGTTTCCTTCGTTCAATTTTCTTTTCTTAGACATGGTTTCAAGCTTCACCATGTTAAGACTTAAATTGTAACAGTAACGAGCCATCTCCTGGTCACCCCTGATGGATGAGACTTGATTATCTTTATCAATGAACTTGATTAACAAGTGGGGGGTTGAAACGATGGCTTCCATGGCATTCAGAGTGGGCCGCCCAATGATGCCATTGTATGGGGATTTAACATCAATGACAAGAACCCTGGATTTCATAGTCCTTGCTCCAGGTTCACCATCGAAGGTGATCCTTGTGTCCAAGTAGCCTTTAGTAGGCTGTTTGGCGCCATTGAAAGCTGTAAGGTCCTGTGTGTAAGGCTGCAAATCTGTGTCAGACAGTCCCATGCGTTTAAAACAGTCATAAAAAATAACGTCGCAGGAACTTCCCTGATCAACTAGGATGCGTTTTACATCCATATTAGCGATCACCGCAATGATCACTACCGCATCATCTCCCTCAGGGATGGTTGGGCCAAAATCATCATCTGTGAAAGTTATAGGCGGAGTCTGAACTCCGTCCCTGAATGGGCGATATTCTTTGTTCTTGCCCTGCACAGATAAGATCATACGATGATGATTTTTCCGGGCGTTGTTTGAGGGTCCGCCTCCTGCGAAGCCTCCAGCAATCATGTCCACCACCTGTCTTTTACCTCGTGATCTAGGTTCAGGGCTTGGTTCTCGTTGGGCGGACTCCAGAACAATGCCTTTTTGTTTCTCTGACACCGTCGTACGTTTTGGTTCCCGAGCACTATCGGGATCCGGAGAACGATCACGATGTCGCTTTTCAAACTTCTCAGGCTCATCATGAGATTTGCCTTTGAACAGGTAATGTTTCAGTTTACCTTCTCGAATGAGCACCTCAATGGTATTTTTGAGTTGCTTGCATTCTTCTGTGGTGTGGCCAACTGATTCATGGAATTCGCAATATTTCTTTGGGTTTCCACCACGCCTGATTGGGGGTGGACGTTGAATTCCATAAACATTGAGGGTGGTCCATCCTATCTCACGCAAGATTTGCTCGCAAGTTGTGTTCAATGGTGCATAGTGAGCAAAATTGAACACGCGTCTGTCTTGCTGTTTGAAAGGCTGGTTCCCTACTTTGTCCCTTTGGTGGGATTTGTCATTCTTCAACAATTTATCTTTCCCTTTGTCTTGAGGTGGAGTTGCAGGGAGTGGTTTGCTGCGAGATGCAGTGGCTTCCAGATGCATCTCAATACCCACGTACTTAGACGCCTTCCTGCGAAATTCCTCCATCGTAGTTGGAGGTCCCTTTGCCAAAGACAAAGCGAAAGGTGACTTTGGTTGCATAGCTTCCATGAGAATATGCAACTGGATTGCCTCAGTCAGATCAGGGACCATGGCTGCCTCTTTATAAAATCTCTTAAGGAAATCCTTCAGAGATTCTTTGTCGCCTTGTTTGATCTGAGCCAAGGTATGAGAGGTTCTGGGTGCATCCCTGGAAATCACGAAGTGACTTCCAAAAGCTGAGGCCAGCTCCTCCCACGAATCAATAGAACCTGAAGGTAAGCTCTTGAACCAGCTAAGAGCTTCGTCTGTAAGAGTTCTGGGAAACATTCTGCACATGACGTCCTCCTCAGCTCCTAGAAACATGGCCTCGTAGGTATAAGCATCTAAGTGCTTAGAGGGATCTGTTTCCCCAGTATATTTCCCTATAGAAATGGGCTGCATGGTTTGCAGATGTTTGGGTACATGTACGTTCATAAGCCTTTTGGAAAATGGGATACTCATCTTATATCCTGAGGGGGAAGCGTTTGAGCCTGCTCTCCTTCCTTCTTGATGCTGAGCATTTACCAGTGGGAGGCTTCGTTGCTCCTCCATGTACGTAGGAATACGAGAGTAGTGAGGAGTACTTGATTCCTCCTGCATGTGTGATTCATGACGTGGTTGTCTTGCGGGACCAGCTTTCTCATGCGCTGGGTTTGCTTTTTCACGACGAAGTTCTGCAAGTTCTTCTCTCAAGATTCGAATCATGTCATCTCTCGGATCTAGAGAATCAGCTTGCGTTGCTTTTTTCTGAGCATCATCATCGAAGTTAAGACGTCTGGGATTGCGTGGAGGAGAATCCTCGTTCTGCATCTCTGGTCCTTGTCTCTCCATTGATGATGAAGATTGATCAAGATTGTGGGATTACCTAGTTTACAGGTCCCACTGGGCGTGCCAATGAACTGTTCTTTACAGGGGGTGTAGAAGTATGCTTGTAGAACAACTCAAAATATACATATAAATGTGTTTTGATACAAAGCAATGTATGTATAAATGTAAATACAAAGAGTCTTCGTATGTTGAGGCGGAGTGTAATGTACTGTAGGGCGGTGTCACAGTCCGCCTGACGGGATCTGACTTGCCTTGACCCAATTGGGGGTGGTACCTGCAATCGTTCTCCGACGCTCAAGTCAGTATCTCAGAATACTTAGAGACTTAGAAAGACAATCAGAGAGGATTATGCAAGTAATAGAGTGTAAGGTTCAGAGAATGGGAAGAGAATCCCTTATACCTTTTCAAGAGAGGTTTATATACCTGTCACTGGTGCTGCATTATTGGTAGGACCCGCTCCTTGTCTCCAGGCATAATGCTGAAAAGGTAGTGGGTCCCTGCGCCGTTTACTAGCACCATTATTGTAGTAGGTATCACAACTTGTCTGGAAAGCGTTAGTGCTTTAATATTTTATTGTTATTTCCCTTTATGCGTGACAGCGTGATTCCCATTATTAACCTCTCAAGACAGAGTCAATCTCGTGCCGGGGTTGTGAGTATGGGCTCGCTACGCAGTGTGGGAAATTCAGTATCCCGCCTGAGTTGAGCCTATGGCTTGGCGGAGTAACAACTTTGGCGAGGTTACATTCCTTGACGGAATAACATGCCTGGACGGAGTTACGTTCCTTGGCGGGGTAACGTGCCTGGGCGGAGTTATGAACCTTGGCGGCGTTACTTGCCCTGGCGGTATGCACTCCGTATAGTATTTGTAGTGTATTTGAAGAGTACTTCTCTTTATTCCAAATGCTGATCTGGCAAGGCATTGAAGCCATGCTCTTGGGGGCCGGTGTTAGGACCGGATCAGAAATAATTTTCATTAACTTTATTTTTAATCTCTAGAATAAAATCTAGTATTAGAAAGAAGTTATTTTATGAAAATCAAAGGTTGAGATAATTAATTCTTGAATTAAAGAAAATTTTTATAGTTTTACGTATTCTTAGTTAATGGTTTAAAAAAATATACATATATTTTCTTTTAGAAATAAGAAATTTAAATTGGTTTTCCCTAATGAAATAACTAAAGGATATTTTGTTATAGTCGAGATTTCTAAACTCAATCTAGTTAAGATTCAAAATTTGGAAAGATTATGTAAATATGTGAAGTTTTTTTTAAAGAGAAAGTTTTGAGATATTTAAGGCTTGGAAACTCAATTTTGGTGAGATCTGAATTTGAAGACTGTACTAAATTTGTTTCCGTACAACAGAAGTTCAAAGAAGAACTTATGGGAATGTACAGTTTAATGAGATGATTTTGTGAACCTTTATGGTATTTAATAATTGAGTTTCTAAAAGTCTTAACCAACTAAATATGCGAGTAGTTCATGCATCATGAATCATTAAAGAGAAATGAGATGTGATATTGCCTGGGGACAGATTATAGAAATTGAGGATACATTAGAGGAGGCTTAATTGCGAGCCTTGGGATAAAAGGGTGTGAAAGGGTGCTTCAGGTGACCTGGGGTCGCTCCCTAGTGTCGGGTACTTTCACAATAAAAACTTTCTCAGTCTGACTAGTCTCTAAGTGTTTTCACGCCAGTTGAGCTGTTCATATGCTATGAAGGCATTTATGTTATTATCCAGAATTATGGAACAGTGTAAACTCCTGGTTGGCCCAGTGTAAACTAAAACTTTAAGGGCCCACATGCATAAACTGAATGAGATAGTATTAAAAGTATTACATGTCATACATGTGATTGTGATATTCTGTGTGAATGGTTGTGAATGAAAGTATGATTGTTATGCGTATAAAAACCCTACAATTATAATTAATTGTGTATGAGATTATGAATGATATTATTTTATTAGATTGTGAAAACCTTTATGCTTATGTCTTATCTGTAAAGTATTATATTCTATTTCTCACTCCTTCTTGTTTGAATTTTGTGTCCAAAATATATGTTATATGATATATAGCTAGAAGTTCAAGATGAAAGGATGAAATTACAAGAGGGTAAATTGGTCTCATCCTCAATCAGATAGGAGAAGAAATATGACAAGAGTAGGATTCAAAATCATATGGTTTGAAGATAAGGAAATGATTGGTTACAGTCGAAGTAGAGATATTAAATCTTTAGTTTTAGTTTACCTTAATACAATATTAAGTTGGATGATTGTAATTCAAGGTAAAACTTAAACTTTAATAAACCTTATTCTTTGGATATGATATTGTAATCTATGATCACTTATGATTTTCTAAAAGTTCATTTTATCATTTTGAATAATTTGAAACTTTTTACTTTCAAAATTCAAAGAAAATCAGATGTATATACGTCCTTGTATACGCGAGATAGGAAGTGATAAATATGTATATCTTTCTAAAAATTTTAAAATCAAGAAATATATTGATCCGGTCTCAATACCGGTATCCGATCTGCAAGACATATTTCAACGTCTTTGTCAAGACATCAACGTGTAACCGGTGTCATCGGTATACATCCGGACTGTAATTCCATATTAGGCGTTCTCCCTATACCGGTTGTTCAGGATAACACCATGACATCGGACAACACACACGTCCCTGTACTAAAGACAAGGATCATTGCTACAGGGATCGATCAATAATTCCCTGCACTACGAGCCAAATTGTGCTCACGGGGATGGTCAACTTGTTCCCTAATCCTAGTCTATATTCTCCATGCTCAATATAAAATAGCCACTTGACCCAATCATGCTGGTAAGTGCGCAATAAAATAATGTTAATGGGAGTTAGTGGTTCCCCACTAACGGGTCCTCGTAAAACGAGCCAATCAGGTATATGAACTCATTTCATTAATGAAGTGAGGGATCTTGAACTAAATCTACGAATAATTACTCTCTGAAATACATTCCTTACTTGGAATATCATCACTGACTTGAGCGTCGGAGAATCTTTGCAGGTGACACCACCATTCGCCCACTTCAACGCGTTAGGTCGGTGTGAAGGACCTCCAGGACGCCCAGTCCGCTCTCTTCGCTCAAGGACAACAGATATTTACACCGGATACCCATACATCCGGTCTCCTATATGGTATTTACATACTGTTTGTGATTGACTTGAGTCCGGATCTCTAGACCCCGGTTCAGGACATATCATATATATATATATCTTATGTATATAAGGGGGTGTTACAGTGTGGATGGGCGATCGGTATAAATTACCCCTCGTTTTTTGTTCTAATGGTTGGTTATGACCTAGTTGAGCTGCCCAGTGGTCAGGTAGAACCTAATGGTGGGGTAAGGAGCCAAACAAGGCTCTGTGGACAAGGTAGGGTTCTCAGGGTGTCAGGTGGAACCCTCAGCT
Organism: Clitoria ternatea; assembly: GCA_037962975.1. Lineage (NCBI taxonomy): Eukaryota > Viridiplantae > Streptophyta > Magnoliopsida > Fabales > Fabaceae > Clitoria > Clitoria ternatea. Next base: position 281,845,877 of record CM075671.1, on the reverse strand, counting down.
AAACGGCCGATCCTTTTAGTATTCGGATACTAGAGTCGTGTGATTGGGAGTTAGTGGTAACAATAGTTGAGATAATGTTAATTAAATTAATGATGAGGTGATGTTAATTAAATTGATGGTGAGATTATGTTAATTAAATTGATGATAAGAATTGATGTCAATTGAGTTGATGATGAAAGATGATGAGTAAATTATACTATACTATGTTTTTCCCATAGTATATATATATATATATATATATATACACACACACACACACACACACACGTTATGTTGATTATTGACATTGATTTATATTGCTAGCCACTTACCCTTACATTTGTTTTTAGTGACTGAAGATAGGGATGCCACAGATGCTGTAGAGACCAGTGCTAGATAGGTTGGGAACAATGCCAGGGGAATTTAGATATTGATGTATATATGTAAACATGTTGATGTATATGTAGTGTTTTGGATTTTCTTGGCCTATGATGGTAGCTTGTGCATATATATATTTTGAGGTACCTAGATGTTTGATGTTTATGATGAAGATATGTGATTATATTATGGTGATGTTTATATGATGGTGGCGATGGCCCAATGTTGGTCAATATATATATATATATATACACACACACACACACATACACACACACACACTGATGGTTCAGATTCGGACTTAGAAGGGGGGTTGATGTTGGATATTTTGGCAAGCACACCAATTTATCATTGTCTTTTCAAAAGATTAGATATCGTTCCCTCAAGGATTGATTGGTTTCAGTGAGTGCCAGTAATTTCTATTTACTATGGTAAAAGTATCAAAACTTATTAACAAAAGAATGTTTCATATAAAAATTTGTACAATGTTCACAGATTTAGAGATTGATTTATACATTGAGCAAAAGATAGTGTAAAATAAACTATGAAGCTATCTAGAAAATGACTTATAAAAGTAACACTTTAGAATGATTCTAATACTTGAGATTTAAACATAGAATAATAAACTATGTTGGAATTAGGATCCCCATACTATATTTAATCATCAGGTTTATGTCATTGCAGCTAAAAATCATTAAACCCGATCCCTCGGTGAATAAATTCTAAGTAGTTACCATAAAGTTTGATCCCTTATATGCTTTCTCAGTAAAAACTTGCTTTATGTGATGGCCTTGTCACAACAATAATTACTAACTCTATCCCTAGTAATTGGTATATTAAGGGTATTTCAACTTTTACTTCCGTTAAAATAGTTTTAACATGCATGGAAATCATTCACCCATTTGAAATTCATAGTAATAAAAGGTTAAAATACTAACATGAAACTTGAATCATAAACATGCATAATTCATAATCATAACATCATATTCATAGATTGGTTCACCAATTCCAACATAAATAGATTAGTTACACATGGTAATGGTAAAAACACAACTTACAAGTGGAGACATGATGAACACTAAACTGAACTTGACAAAGAACTTCATAACATGAAAGAAAAATAGACCTAAACAATAATCTCAAGTATATAGAAGCTGTTTTTGCAACTCAAAACACATAACACTCTGAATTGGATGTTAAGTGATGATGAAACCTAAGGCAAATAGTCCTATTTATAGTGGAGAAATTTGGGCCTGACGCTACGCGTGGGTGTGGCACTGCGCGTCAGGCTTCTAACTCAGACTCCATTAAGCTTTCTGATTTTCAGCTATAATTTCCCATTATTGTACCAATAATTTACAGACAAGCTTCAATCCTTATTCCCCATTACGTTTATGCCTTTGGTTTATAGTTGATTGGTCATTATGTAGCATTATTTGGCCACTTTTCTGGGTGAAATTCCACCTATTAGTGAGGTACACATAGCACCTAACGCTACGTGTGGGCCTGACACATAGCGTCAAGGTCAAAATTCCTGATGTTGAGCATGAGGTTGATGTTACGTGTCAGCCTTCTGTTTTGCATATTTTTCACTTTTAAACTTCAAACTTTCACCGTAGAAAATGGAAAAATGGGTCATGCAAGGTTAAATTCAATAACTTCCATTTATTTGCAATAAAACCTAATTTTATTTATATTGAAGCTAATTTTTATTTATTTTCTTTTCACATTTTATTATAAAAACAACGATAAATTAAGGACTAACAATTGAATAAGTCTTAGACTATTTTTGCGCGAAAGTTAAACTTTTTGAACGAGAAACTTAACAGACTTTTGAACCAGACTTTAGGTGATAAGGATAGCAAGATTGAATACAGGATTTATATTGGTTCACTTCTAACGCAAAAGCTACGTCCAATACCTTCAAACTTGAAGAATTTTCACTATGTAAAAACACCTTTTACACAACAACAACACAGAACGTGCCATAAGTATTCTTGACTTCAGTCACTCCTGACTTAAACCTAAGTATTGTTTTAACAACTCACTCTTGGCTTAAACCTAAGTATTGTTTTAACAAGCCACTCCTGGCTAAACCCAAGTATTATTTTAATAAGTCACTCCTAGCTCAATCTCAAGTATTATTTATAAAGCCTTTTCAGACCAACAACTATTTTCCACATAAACTAAGGTTCGTAACACACCAAACTTTTATTATGCTTATGTTTCTGAGAACTTAGTGTATAAGATGAGAACTTTTCCAAGTCATGGACATCATGCAAGCCTACAGTTGCTTGTTAAGTCGTTCGTAGATCCATTTTGCCTGGGTATGGGTGGTTCCCTTCACTTTACATCAAAAATTGAAGTTCATCATAAACAAAAAGCTGATTATTGTTTCACACGAGGAAGTCTTCTTGGTCAACAAACCCCTATCCACCCATTATATTGAGGTGGCAAAAGAGGCCCTCGAGACTTCCTTCGAGCACTAAAGATCGTCAATGCCACTTATGTAGGGGAAAGAGCTGCAATGGTGAAAGCTTATAGCTAACAACGTAGGGGAAGACGGGTGATCAATTTTAAATAACCGTTTATAATGGACAATATGAGATGCTAATACTTTCCTCACCTATAATTCGACTCCTGAATTTAAAATCTCATTTTTATAACCACCATCTTAACAAAAGTTTTTCCAATATTTTACAATTAAATAAATATTAGTAGTGACTCCGTTTTTCCGAAACAATTTTGAAACTTTCATTTTCTTACCATCGGCCTCCCATTATAATCCTAATCACGACAACCACTATCAACAAAAGACATATAAAAAAAAAGATACTTAGAAGAAATACCAAATTAAAGAAAGAATTTTGATAACTACAAATCAAAGGCCAAGGTGTAATCTTACATTAAAACTCAAAGTGTGTTGAAAAATTCATCTCACACCCACACCTAAACATGCATTTTTTAAATGAGTAAATATTAGTCATTAGATTTTATTATAAGAAAGAATCGAATTTAGGACCTCGCGAACCTCTCCCCCACACCTGTAGGCTACCTAAATTTATTGTTTGTTGAAATAATCTTTTCTTTGCCATTATCCTCATGGTGTTATTTCAGAATTAATTGGTGTGTAACACACGAGTATTAATTGACGGATACTTCAACGAAGGATCATAGATATTTCTGTGAGAGAAAGAATGGCGCAGCGCAGCTTTATAAATGATTGGAACTGCTGCCACCAACCACTAACCAATCTGGTTCGTTGGCATCATTAAAAACATAAAAGCAGAACAATGAAATTGGTACGTAGGAGACAAGAAACAAAGGGTCCAATTTGCTCAAAGGTGCATAAAAGAAGTTGACCATGACCTTGGATTCTTGGTCGCACTCACAAGTCACAATACACAAAACACAGGCATGGTATAAACGGAAAAACAAAGTCGCGAGCCGCACTAAGACGTTGGAAGAAACAGGGTCGTGCACGGCGTGCTGCGATTCCCACCTCTCTAATACATCACACATTTATACATACATACATATATAAAAGATTCATAAATGTATGTTTCTGGTTTAGTTAAGATTAACTTTTTTATTTATACAGAGCTTGATTACATTACAGGTCTTGTAAAGAGAGAAAAAGAATAAGAGATTAGAAAAAAGACAAATAAACAATATAATTAACTAACTTTTTTATTACGGTATGCCCACATTGATTGATTTCATCATGTTGTGTATATGTAAATCTTAAAATTGGAGTTTCTAAAAATATAATTCAGTTTTAATATTTGATTACCCTTTTTTGTAACATTTTCAAAACTACTTAAAATTCTATGAAAATATAGGTCATGTTTAAAAATATAAAACAAAATTTAGTCAATTTTTAACTTAAATAACCTATTTATTTACAAGATTGTATTTTAAATCTTATCTCTGTCGTTTATATACCTATTAGTTCAAACGTCCAAAGTATAACATATACGTATGTGAAATATATTAAAAACACATTATAATAATGTGTCTATAGTAGTCAGTCACAAAAGAAAACCCAGTAACTATAGTAGATAATTGTTTTGTCAGGGGTCTCAACTCTCAATGGCGGAATTATGCGTTCACATCCACATCGACTCTGACATGATCAGTACAGAGGTCAGCATGACACAAGCATATACCACCAAGAGCTCAAAATGCAGCGGTTTAATACGGGTATTTAGGCCCGTTTGAAAGTTTTGATCAATCAATTTTTTTTTTATTATTAAATAGAATTTTAATTGTTTCTAATGTGTGAAAGATTAATATTAATTTTTATATATTTTTTTTAAACTTTATTTTCCCAACTATTAACCAAATAGACACTTAATGTCGGTTTAGTAACCGTTGTACCAATTAAAGAGAGATTAGGCCAATAAAAAAAATTATTAATTTAATGAATTTTATTTTATCGAACTTCGTGTAGGATTAATTTTAATAATTAGATTTTTATTTTCATAATTTTATTTTTATAATTTTAATCAATCTATTGATTTTTATTTTCACACCTAGTTTAGATTTTAAAATGGTGAAATTAAACTTCTAGTCCTTTATGTCTAAGGGTAGGTTTTAATAGGTCCCTTAAAAAAATTTTGGCTTGAAAAGGTTTTTGACATTTTCTAAAGTTAATTCATCTAAGAACTTTTTGTCAAATCAATTAGCCCGATTTAAAAGATGCATATGTGACACACATGTAGCACTAACAAACATCATGTCATCCTTGATGTGGCATTAAAAAAATGTATAAATTATAGCAACTAAAGATAAAGTTTTTGATGTTATTTAACAACCAAAAATCTTTTAAACCATAATTGAATAAACATTAATCTCAACAGAACTATCAAAACTCAGAACTTCATCCTTCAATCTAGAACTTCATCATTCAACCTAGAACTTTATCCTTTCTTTCTCTACCTAACTGACACTATCTCCCTCACCCCAGCCATTGTTTCCTTTGTCCTCTTCTACCAAACCACCCATCATTCTCCACATAATAAAGGAAATTAGAAATAGAAAAGAAAACATCAATAACAACAACATACATGTAGAAATATGTGAACATAACATAGAGAAGAACAACGCTAATCATTAGTGGAAAGAACATCAATAGAAAAGACACGGACATAGTTATGTTACATAAACCCTAAAATTACTAATCGAAAATTATGAATCAGTGAGATGAGAATAGAACAGAATTGAAACATGGTTATGAAGAAAAAACACAATGACTCTTGACCACAACCTTGATGATGACCTTGCTTGCTGAAATGAGAATCAAAATTTTTGAACCACCAAAAAGACGTCATTATCATAGTATCATCCTCAAATACCTAGGGAAACATGTTTCATGTCCAAATTTTGGGGAAAGGGGTCGGGGGATTTAGGATTCATGGATTTTGGGGATGAATTAAAGTTTGAGGGTCTAGGAATTAGAAATGCAAGAGGCATTAAAGAATAGGGAGCAACAATTTAGGGATTGAGGGGTTCTGTGATGAAGAAACATGAGAAGGGGAATTATAGGGATTTCAATCAACACATGCACTCTGATTTGGCTGCCTCCACAGCATATACCTGAGATGTCGTTGTTGTTGGTTTTAACCACCACTAAACCAGACGAGCTCACTTAGTGTTTACAGTTGTGCCTTGCTAGTGAGTGGTTAATGCGACCACGGTGGAAAGGAAGAGAAGGTGGTAGAAGGCTAAGGGTTCCAAGGATGTGGGTGAGTTTAGGGAATGAGCTAAAAAGAATGATTTGTATTTTTAATTTTTACACCTAGATAGTAAAATAATCCAAGTGTCAATTATTTATGTTGTTAGTGCCATCTAAGCATCATATCATTAATTTTATGTGTTGTTAGCGTCAATTATTCATGTGTTGTTAGTCCATGCGAGCACTCCCACCAAATTCCACGTGTTTGACTGCTAGTTCAACAGAGCGTGGCCTCCATAACATTTACGAAATGTTTATGTATCACAAGAGTACGGCCGATAAGCATATCATGCTCTATATATAAGCTTAGGTCTGACCTAATAAGAACTCTTTAGTGAATAGGCTCTTTTACTCGTTCTAAACGAGTTAGGCCCAATAGTTTTAATTTTAGTTCAAACTAAAATAAAACTATCCTCTGGTGGCTTACTTTATGCTGTGACCTTATAGGAAATATATTTAGTTGATATTAAATATAAACATTTTATATTTAATATAATATAATGAGCGACATCTAGAAATACATCATTATCCAAATATAATTATCAAAATAACCTATAAGTGATAAATTTATATGTTTGGTCAATTTGTCAAGATATCCAATTAGGCCCAAGACATGATCGTCGTCATCCTTGTATGGCCCAATTCATTTTACTTGATATCAAAGTAATTTTTTATTAAATAAATATCCAATATTTATTTTCCTAGCATGGTCATGCATTTTCTTAAGTTTTACTTCATCAAGTGGCTCATGGATATCACTCTTGTCATATAGGAGAGACAAATCTCATCTACATCTCTATGTATGATTTGTTCACTGCCTAATTACAACCTTTATGATCACCTTATTACAAATGAGGTTTGATTAGATTAAAACAACAAACTCCTCATGTAGGAATCGCAGTAATTTCAGGTCGAACGACTACATATACCATTATCACATTGAGAACCGTTTATGACATTCATGTAACCATCCAAGTAACTTTCTTATGGTGGGTCCGTCTAGTACACCATTACTCTTAATGTGTACTTATGTGAAGACCTCATATCGTCCATGTCTATGATTTGTAAGATCAGATCATCAATATACTCACACACCAGTCTTAATGTATTTACATGTCCCTATTTAAATACTTGATTAGGAACGTTTTAAGAATAATTCTCACATGACCTACTATTCTAAGGACTAATAAAGGCTGTTAAACTATTTAACAAAAATGCCTTATACAAAATAATGCATCCTATATAGGCTCTTAGTGCATATTTTCAACAAAGTTATCATCACAATTATAAGGCATTAATTACTAGTATACCTATACAAAATAAATTCTATATACAACCAATTAAAAGCATGTCGGCCAAGACATTCAAGCATCTTCTTCACATCATACATTTTCATTACAAAAAATGTCACTACCATAGCAATGTCCTACAACACAAGAGATTAAAAATGGATAACATAGAAGAGTGAGCATACGTACTTAATAATAAATCAATATATAAAAATGTGATAATATACATATGTATGTGCAACCAACACATTCTCCCTTAAGGAGTTTTAATTCAACAACAAAGACATTCCATATTAAATTTCACCAAGCACATATACAAATAATTTTGATAACCATATCACATTATGGAATCACTATACTAGTTCACATCTTTATCACATTTTATATCATATTTCATATGCATCATCAAAGAGGTAACACTAATAATAACAACATAATTAGTCAGTGTCCATTAATTCAAATTTCATCTCTTCTCGATTCACAACCTTAATGGGTTTTTATTTCTCTTGGGTATCTCAAGGTCATATGTCATGTTCCTATGACTAACGCATATGCTATGTCATAAAAATAATGCATATGAAACAGATCCGATTATGGGAAATATTTAATCACATGTGTACACAATTATCAAGTGATCGTAAGCACAATATGTTTTTACTGGTACCAAACCGCTAAAGCCCATTTCGTAACACTCAACACTTTCACAAAAGTGAATACAGTAATATATATACACATATATACACACATACATAAATGACACGCATGCCTTAAATATGTTACGGGCTTGCCAATGGCTTCATCCACTAAGGCATTTGACACCATGCATAGTCACTTAAATAATTACTCCTTCACAAGGGTTGCCCTCCCATCAGGCTTGTTTTATGATATCTTGTAAGATTTATAAGTTATAATATGATATGTTATACATGTCATGAAATACAACAATACACGTGCAAGTCTCAACCATATTCAAGTTTCACACCCTCACTCACAGAGGAACCTCTTTATGTTAAATTATCAAAGTCAATGGCATGTAATCAATTCAAATTAATTTGAGGCCTACAGTTTTCTATATAGTCTCCAAATTCATTAATTCACAACATTCCACACATGGAAATTGTAATATCCCTGAAATTATTTTACTGATTAAAGGAGCATAATTAAATCAAGGGATAATTATTTGATTATGGGAAATGGAATCAATTAACCAATAAATGGAAGTGATGGTTAAATTAAATTGTGTCTGTGGTAAATAATTAAATTACCATGGTAAAAGTGAAACCAAATGAGTTAAAAGAAAGGGTTTTCTTCACGGGCGAGGTTTTGTTTATTTCTTTTGATATTTGGAGCTTGTAGAGCTTGTTAAAGTAATGGGTGTCCCAAAATAACCGATGGGATTTTGTTTCATTGATGATAGGTTACGGAATGCAGACCGACGGAGTAATCGGAAAGTTGAAAGTTGAAATTCAAGGACAAGAGTGATAGCGGTAAGTTACGGTAACCTTAAATTGATGAATGAGAATGTTAAGGAGGAATGGACTTCGATTTCGGAAGCAACAATGTCGATTTTAATTCTTAGTATTTTCTAATTTTAGAGTGTTGATGCCTTTGGAAGAAATTGATGATCGAATAGAGGTTTTGAAAGCGTGGAGTTGAGGTAAAGGGGGTGTTCAGGATATATAAATTGGTACAAATATATTTCATTATCGTTTTATGAAGAACAAGAATAAAAATGTAGTAATTATAGGAATGGCATGGAGAATTAATTATTATATATGTATGGTTACAAAAGGAGATAATAATGAGAATTGATTTTGTTTATGTTTGATCTTTCAAGAAAGTATATGATGATCTTTATGTTGTGAATTGTGTTATGACTTGTGGATATGAGATTTCTAGAGCTGTGAAATAGGAATGATGAGTTATTGCCTGAGTGGCTTATTGTTGAATGATATATTATGTTGATGTTGAATATTTTATATATATATATATATATATATATATATATTATCCCAAAGATATGGCTTTTATGCCTAGGGATGATTGGTAATGATGATTGGGTGATGATATACCATGACTATATGTTGTTGATATATGTTGTGTGGTACGAACGACCATTCAGTATGATTTACCCCCTTATTTTTTGCTCTCGTGGTTGTTGGTGGCCTAGTTGAGCTACCCAGTGGTCAAGTAGGACCTAGTGGTTGAGGTAGGGAGCCAAGTGGGCTCAGTGGACTAAGTGGGTTCACGGGATGTCAGGTGTACTCCCAGCTGATGATTGATCCTTGTTAGTATTCAAATACTAAGGCGTCTTATGCTATGTTTGATTAAGAGTTAGTTGTAGAGAATATGCTTGATGATGTTTATAATGTTATAATAAGTATATTGATATTGCATATGGCATGTAGTAATCTGTGATAAAAATACCATGCATTGCTAATTATAACTGATTATCTAGTAACCATTATTGAAATTGTTTGTATTGAATTATACGACCAGTCACTCACCCTTACAGTTGTTTCAGTGACTGAAGATGGGGAGGTTGTAGAGGCATCAGATACCAATGCAAAATAAAGTATGGAAATGCCAAGATTAGAGGATGGTGGACATTTTGACATATGTATATATATACATATATTGATGTATATGTTTTGTGTATACATATGATTGCAAAAATTGCTGGCTTAACTTGATTAAGGGTGTGAATTATGTGATGATTTGATGTTGAATGACTATGTATAGTGACATATGATGAGGAAATTGCATGAGATGTTCAGGTGAATGTGTTATTTACTTGTGTGGACCATGAGCCAATACTTGAAATAACTTTACATTAATATGGGTAAGTTTTGTATAGGGATCTGAAATGTTAATGATTGATGTATGTGATGGATTGGTAGTTTAATATGACTGACATAAACATATATGGGATTTTAGAGAATTAAATGGAACTGGATAGGTCATATCTTGAGTCTATGGGAGTTTGACTCCCTGGAGGGTTTCTTTGGACCCATAGCTAGGCATTGGAGTTGTATCCATGGTTGGTGTAAATTAGAAGGTGCATTTATGCCATTGATGTCTTGAAATTGTGTTTGAAATGGTCAAATTGCATTCTTCTGTATATCTTTGCCATATGTTGGAATTTTGGTGAACGAACTTTGCCAATAGCTCCGTAATGGCGAAAACATGTCGCCTATGAAATTTGGTGTCATCTGGAGTTTAATCGAGTTAGTTAGGTATCTTGGAAGTTGGGAGTTTTGGTATTTCTGCAGATTTCGCTTAAGCGAGTGCAATTTTGCTCAAGTAAGTCCCTTCCCCTACTTTAAGGTCTAATGCTGGTGTAAATTCGCCATAAAAATTAAAAAGGCATGCCATACAAATATATTCCAAATGCATGTTATCAACACATTTGCCAATCTAGAATAATTCATCAATAAAATTTAATCACATTTAATTGCATACATAAAAGAATTTACACCCATGTTGTGAAGGTCCAAACTACTCAAATCCAAACACAAGCAACTGAGCTTTCTCGAACATAGACTTCATTGATGGCGACTTAACATATTCTCCAGTAGTTTATGAGCCACATGGGATTCTAGCCCACCATTCCTATCCCTACCTCACTCACCAAGCAGATACACCTAAAGGTGATCCATCAACACAACATTAACAACAGGATGACTCACAACAACACCAAGATGACATAGTTCAATGATCACTCTCACCCTGTTATCTACTTGATATTTTGGAGACTTTGTATTGTGTTTTGCACATGTATATATATGTTATAGTTTTCTTTGGAATGATATTTTGTTGTGTGTGTGTGTGTGTGTATATACATATATATCATTATGCTTTTGGTTATGTATGCCTTACAATATTATTGTTATTTTCTTTCACCAACTACATATACATTGAGCTATATGACTGATTTATTTTCATATAATCTATAGTTGAAAATATTGTTATATATTTATCAGGTGAAATATATAAAAGATCTTGAAATTAATTGAAAAAAGTTCACACACTGGCTAATTAGCCACAGATATGTTGGAATCTAATTAGCTACCATATTAGTCACTGACATTGGTGACACCGCATTAGCCACTAATTAAGACTTAGTCACGGAATTAGCCACCAAAAGTTGAAACTCATTAGCCTTGGAATTAGCCATAGAATAATCCAACAATTTGGCCACAGAATTAGCCATTGGATTTTCACAAGATATAATGATAACGACTTTTTTTTAGCCACGGATATAGCTCCTGATTTTTTGTCACAGAATTAGCTACGGAAATGTTGGTCACATCAACAGTAATTTTGAGTTGAAATGACCGATTTTACCCATGAACTATCTTAGTTTTATGATAAATATTTTTGGTGGCTATTTAGACACGAAAATCAAAAATCTGTGGCTAATGGTTTTGACCATTAGGATTTTTGTCATGTCAGGTATTCGATGGCTAACTTTATTAGCTACGGATTTTTTAGGTTTTAGCCACGGAATATTTCAATGGCAAAATCAATTTTTTCTAGTAGTGATGGTGATGGAGGGAGGGAGAAAGAAAATGGAATGGAGGTGGAGAATAGAAAGAAGATAGCGTGATTATGATGATGAAGAAGGAAGAAAAATGGTGATGGTGATGAATGAAAAGATGAGATAAAGATGAAGAGTGAAAATGAGAAAGTGAGTGTGTGAGGGAGTGAGAGAAGCTATGAGAATGAGGAAAAAAGGAGAATGGAAATGAATTTAAGTGGAGTGGAAAAAGAAAAGAGAAAAAAAGAATTAATTAATTTAGGTGGGTCAAGGGTAATTCGACCCTTTAACTCTTTTGGTTAATAACCGTAACCAAATGTCCTTCGATCTAAATCATAAAAGCCACTACTAGAAAAATTAAAAGCGGCCACCGAATTTAGCCACTGAATACATTTAGTAGCTATTAGCCACCGAATTTAGCCACCAGTTATTTTTGGCGGGCAAATATTTTTTTACACATATTTAGGGACAAAGTTTAGCCACAGAAATAATGTTCTATGGCTAAAAATTTCATTTTGACATTAGCAACTGAAATTAACCACAAACTTAAAAATCGATGGCTAAACACAAAAAAATATATGATTTTGTTTAATTAGCCATAGAAATAGAATTTCATGGCTAAAAATTTATTTATTTTTGAACATATTTGCAATGGAATTGTAATTCGGTGGCTAATCTAAAAAAATTATTATTTATTTTAATTAGCCACGGATTAGAAATTAGTAGCTAAATATTTAAAAAATATATTTTAGCCACAAAGACGGGATTCTATGGCTAAAAATATCATTGCTTTTAATTGTTAGCCATAGAACTATGATTGTTGGCTAAAAATACCAATTTTTTTTATTAACTTTTAGTTATGGAATTATATTTCCTTGGCTAATTCTTAAAAATTTATTATTTGTTTTAATTAGCTACAGAATAATTATGTGACTAACACCACAAAATTATTGTTTAGTTTTGTTTAGCCACAGAAATTAAATTCGGTGGCTAATGCTGAATTTCATCCTAACTTTCTTCCCCAATTTCATCTCTATTTTCAAATTTCGTCTCCCTCCCTTCCCTCCCTTAAACCTCATTGTCTTACTTTTCTCCTTGAAAACTTTTCTCTTTCTCTTCCTAAAAGCTAAAAGAACGGTGACTCATTTTCCCCCAAATCCCTAAATGCGTTGGCTTCACCACTAATTTCATCCCTGCCTCCCTTGACTTCACTCACAAGAAACCCTTCTCTCTCTCTCACTCTCGATCAAGCTTTTGCAGTAAACTTCATCCTCAAAACCATCGTCCAAGCTCCCATCTCCCTCATTGTTCCATCCCTCTTCCTCTAATCATCTTTTCTCTCAGATTCCCTCTCATTCTCCGAACCACCTTTGAGTTATCTCTTGGTACCATGACTCTCTCATTTCCCTCACTAGTTGAACCCCATCACTGAGCTATTTCCTCCCTGTTGCAGTGTTACCTCTCATCTCCGACCTTACTCTAATTGAGCCATTGTGCTTCTCTCTCCCTCTTTGCTGCAACTGCCACAAAACAAAACCACTGTGCCATCTTCCAATAGCCATTGTGACTCTCTCGATTTCCCTTTTTTCTGTACAGCGTTGTACGATCTCATCGTGAGCCACCGTCACCTGTGCAACGACCGCCTCCGCCACCAAGAGCATGTTCTTTGTTGTTTGCATTCAACCACCACATGCACAGTCACCGGGAGCCACTACAGCACCTTCAGTCACTGTTCCAACTACTTTATTTAATTCTACTTTGATAATTTCTGAAAAGGATGATGAAAAATGTTCTGTTAATTGTTGTGTTTTGAAAATTACTTTAAAAACCTTGATATACAAAAGTTAACTGGTGTTAAAAAAAGAAATGGACATACATGCTTGTATAAGTTGTGGTATGCGTAGGTTCTAGTTTGTGGTGGTGTAATTTGAATTCTGAAAAATGAACTAACTTGGACGTGATGCTGATTTAAATGCAAGATGTTAGTATTCTGTGTAAAACATGCTACTATTATGGTTGAATATTCTATGGAATTACTGTGAACAACATGTTGTTTTTGTGATTGAGTACTATGTGGATATAAGTGATCATGTTACATGTTGAGATTACATGATAGGAGTGGACGATATATACATGTGCTTCTGAATTGCATTAAGGGAGTTCTGTTTTGGCTAATTACTTCTACATGATAGAGAGGCAATAGTGTTGAAATTCAATACTTGATGGATTGTTAATAACTAAATTTCATTGCCAGTGTTTTGCACACCCTTATTTTCTTGAGGTTAAATCCCTAACTCCCTAAGATGGAGGAACCTCATTTACAATTGATTTTTTCACTTTCATTTTTCTATTTTTTAGAGTTTGGTTCTTAGCTTCTTTTTCTCATCTTTGCTTTATTGTTCAACATTCACTTTTGAATTTTAGATTTTTATCTTAATAAGTTTTATCTCTATATATAAATAATCATAAATAAGATGTATCCCGATGGTAATGCATTGTATAATGTGTTAGGGGAATTGGAGATTATGTAAGGGATTAGAGGGGAGAATATGTATACCTCATGATTTTGAATTTATAATTTGAAGAACTAGCTTTAGTTGAGTTGATATGTTTAATATGTGATATGTGATATTATCTTTGAAAAAATTTCACACACTAGTTAATTAGCCACCTAATTTGCCATAGAAATTAGCCACGAAAAGAGGCACTGGAATTTGAAAATAATTAGCCACAATATTAGCCAATGAAATTTGGAACTCATTAGCCATGGAATTTGAAAAAAATTAGCACCAGAATTAGCCATTGAATTTGAAAATAATTAGCCATGGAAATTTAGCCACAGAATTAGCCACCAAATTTTTAACAGGATATAATATTAATAAAATCATATTAGCCACTAAATTAGCCACCGAGTTACTCATTATTTGCCATGAATTTAGCTACTGAATTGTTTGGTCACAAACAATGGTCATTTTTGGTTGAAATGACCGATTTTTAGCCACAGATTATCTTACTTTTTACGACGAAACTTTTTGGTGGCTAATGGTTTAGCCACAGGGGTTTTTGTCACGTCCAGACTTTCATGGCTAATTCGATGGCTAAGATGTTAGCTACGGAATTTTAGGTTTTAGCCATGGAAAATTTCGATGGTTAAATCAGTTTTAACCAACATGATGAATTTCTTGATTTAATGGGTCGCTCTAACATTTTAATTCACAGGCTCTCAAATAATTAATTAATTACAAACTGTTGAAAATAAATCACATGTCTGATTTATTTCCCTAAAATACCCCCAATGAATTAAAATTGAGATGTTACAGACGTAGGTATAACATGATGTACCAAACCTTCATATAATCAAAATAGTTATAGGTCTGGGGAGTAAATTGCTTGGAGAACTCTTTAGAAGTAACTATGGATTCATTCCAATCTTGAGTAGATAAAATTTTACAATTTTTTTTATTTTTGAAAAACTATTATATTAGTGTTGTCTTTTGATAATGATGCTTTAGTTGTATTGAATATGTATCTACCAGTATGAATTTATAGAAAAGTTCGTTCTTTCTAACATCATATGGTACATGTTGAAAGGGATATAATAATTGTTTTGCTAACTCTCTAGGATTTTGATGCATCCATTCTTTCTTGAGATTTATGATTGGTAATTTTATGGGTTTTCTAGATAACCATCTCGAGCAATATATGGTGTGGATTTGGATAGAAAAGGGCTTTATTGAAGCGTTCAATATTGAAGAGGTGAGTATGGGTTCTTTTTTGAACTATTTAAGTAATTCTTAAGGAGTTTGAGGTGATAAGCTTACTAATGATGATGAGAATAATAAGGGTAACATTCTTTTGGGTATACCATATTGATCTTTTGACACTAATTTTTCTTTATGACTCATTTTGATCTCAAGTTAAGTAATCAAGAAGGACATTTTTCTCTCCTTTTATGTGTTCTCTATTAAACTCTAACCAACAAAGTAAGGACTGCCATCTGGCATAAATATATTTTGAAACAAGGTTTTGAACATCTTTGTTTAAGATGTTGGAGATAGTTTTACAATTTGTATGAATTAATTATTTTTTCTAAATAAATCATCTTGAAATTTTAAAACACATAAAAGTACTGATAAAATTTCTTTTTTAACTGTAGAATACTTTTGTTGTACTGGATACCAAATCCCTGAATAAAATCTTACGATTTGTTCTTTTGAAATATCAAAAACTCTTTGTTTTAAAATCCCTCCATATTTAAGGTCAAAGGCATCAGTCTCTAATATTAAATAGGCTATTGGATTAGAGATTCCTTAACATGGTAATTATTTAATTAAGGACTTAACTTGTTATATAGTTTGTGTCATTTAATTATGCCAATGAGGTGATCTTTGAATAAGAGTTATAGTTTTTTTGATAAATTTCATACCCTAAAAGTCTTACTTTTATTTGAAATAATTTTATTTTCTTAACTAAGACGACTAATCTATTTTCTTTTATTCTTTCTATACATTTTTTAAATATAAAATATGCTAATTTATTCCTTTTGAAAATATCATTTCATCATCTAAATATACCACTAAAAGAATTCATATAAAATAAAACATATCATTTATTATATTTTGAAATTTACTACGGTATTTTTTAATCCTTTATATACATATATATCATGCCATAAACGCGGGCCAAACTGTTTGAACGGTTTGGATATTTCTTAGAAGCAGCTGAAACCCTATAATACAGACAACCCATTTGTCCTCACAACATGTGACCAAATGCAATATCCTGACTCCTCTCTCTCTCTATATATAGTCCCCAAGAGTGCATAAACCACTCAACACAGAAAAGCAAAAGAAAGCTACGCACAAATATTGTTTATATATTCACCTTCAACAAAGCATCACCCTCTCCACTTCCTTTCTTTCTCATGGAGAATTATGGGGATGAATACAGGCATTATTGGGAGACCAACATGTTCCTCCAAACCCAAGAACTAGACAGGTACCTTACTATATACCAAATCATAAATTACTAACTAATTTATTTATTATATCTCCAAAAGGAAAATGGGTTGATTGAATATTTCTTTAGTTGGGGATTGGATGAAGCGTTATCCGGTTACTATGATTCGAGTTCCCCAGATGGCGCTGCTTCATCTGCGGCATCAAAGAACATTGTTTCCGAGAGGAACCGAAGGAAGAAACTCAATGATAGACTCTTTGCGCTTAGATCGGTGGTCCCTAATATTAGCAAGGTAGGCATCACCATCATTAACTATTTATAAATTAATCAATTAATTAACAACGGCTCATTTGGTGTGCTTTATTTATTTATTTATTATGGAATGGGTTAATTAGAAGAGAAGAGAAGTAGTGGTGAAGCAATTATTAGAAGTGATGTACAGTCATGTGTGTGTGTGTTACGCATTAGAAAAAATGAAAAGGAAAAGAGAAAAAAGTGGGATGAGGGCATATTAGGGTTTGTGTAATGTTAATTGTGTTTTTACAGATGGATAAGGCTTCGATTATTAAGGATGCAATTGAGTATATCCAGAAATTGCATGAGCAAGAGAAGATTACCCAAGCAGAAATAATGGAGCTTGAATCTGGGATGCCAAACAAGAGTGCTAGTTATGATTTTGAGCAAGAACAGTTACCTGTGTTGCTCAGGTCCAAGAAGAAAAGAACAGAACAGCTATATGATTCTGTTACTTCTAGAAACTCCTCAATTGAAGGCCTTGAGGTTAATTAATTAAGCCTTTCTCTCTCTCTTGTATTATTGATACTATAAAATTGATGTGGGGTTGGGGTATTTGGTACTATAAAAATGGATGTGGGGTATAGTGAAATTGGCATTATTATTCATACAAAATTTTAAGAATTGATGAATCTGAAGTGATTGATTAAATTAAGAGGGTTTTGATTTGGTGGGGGTGCAGCTTCGGGTTACATACATGGGTGAGAAAACCGTTGTGGTGAGCTTGACATGCAGCAAAAGGACAGATACAATGGTGAAACTATGCGAGGTGTTTGAATCTTTGAAGCTCAAGATCATCACTGCTAATATCACTTCCTTTTCAGGAAGGCTTTTGAAAACCGTCTTCATTGAGGTCAGTTTTCACCATTATTCTTTCCAAATGATAATGACTAAAGAATCTTATCAAAAGTTTTCATTTTAAAATATAATAAATATAATATCCCCATTAACAGAATTTATAATTTATGAAAACCTCCTTTTAATTTTTTAACTAGGTATGGAAATGATATGTGGTCAAATTTTGTTTATTGTTTTTGCATATTTATATCAATCAAATCATGTCATTGCATTTTTAGTCAAGAAAAAAATTATATTTTTTTATTCAAAATATGACCTTTACTTTACCCCAATTCCCACGTTTCTTATCAATCTTTATTGCTATTTCAAAAAATAACATATGACATAATCTAATAATTTCCATTTGTTAATTAGACCCTTCTTTATAATTATAAGGTCACATTTAATAATTATCCTTTCTCTACTTTATAGATTCCCGTTTAGTTTAATTAGCTTTGGTATAAGTTGGTAGGTATGTATGAGATCCAGGGCTAAGAATTTTTGCCTTTTAATGGATGAGCAAGATGTTATACCAATAACGTATATAAAATGAAAAAGAACAAGTACTAGCTAGAATTAGGGCCTACATGCTTGGAAACTATGAGACTACTTTAACAAAAGTGGAAGTGGGGATTGTGGACATCCATTACTGAATATTACATTAGACTTTTGAGGGCAATCATGAGGGCTTTAATCAGAATTTCTACAGTCAAGTGGAGAGTTACTATTTTCATGGTCTAACATGCTACAAATACACATATGAACATGCAAGTAACCAATCCAAATATAGAAACTACCAACCAATTTGTCACATGTGTGTATAATTTTTGTTGAGGGTACTCTTGGATTTTTTTCAAAAAAAGAATTGTAAAAATTAATATTTTGTTCATCTATAACATTTATTTTTCTTCTTGTTTTTTTAAAGTGAATATCTTGTATATTTAAAATCCTTCCTAAACAATAACTTTAATCTGATAAAATACAGAGTAAGAGTATATGATTCTCACAACTTAAAATATTCTGCAATGACCGTATCAATATTTTATTTTTTATGAGGAATATCATAATTAAACTTAGAACTAAAGAAGATTCTACTTCCTTTTCAGCGTGCTTCAATTTTTTTTATATTATCCTGAAACTTAGTAGATTTTTAAAATACATAAATACCAAAATTAAATCTATATTTATTCAACAGATGTTTCATTCCAAAACTTTTTTGTTTTAGACTTTTTTTTTAAGGTCAAATCTTAATCAATTTTTGTCATAAATCTAAAGAATCTTTAAGACCAACCTTTGCTAGGAAATTTACTAATGTAAAATTTCGGCCCTTAGAAAATAACACTATTTTTTTGGGAAAAAATAACACTAAAATTACTATAGAATTATAAGTGAGTTTTGTCATGATTTTTTTTCTATTTTAATTTGAAAATTTAAGATACGTATGATTAAAGTTTCTTCCTATAACATCTTCACTATATCTTTTACCACCTCTTTTTTTTTTTCATCTATTATCTTTTTTTATTAATATTTTCCTTCTCTCTTAAATATCATTAACTAAGTTTCTTTCGCTAATATTTTCAATGATTGTTAAATAAGAATAATTTTTTTTCAAACTAACACGATTATCAATTAATAAAAGATCGGTCGTTTTCTCGAGAGATATGGTTGTGCACAATCTTTTGGTCACTCTGTCTCTTCCATCAATACCAAATAAAAAAATTATCTTGTCTTAAATCTTAATATCTTGTCATCGTTATGATCTTGAAACCAAGAATAAAAGTACAACAATTAAATGGTGGATAGTGCTGACCAAACTGTTTGACACTATTTTTTAATTGAAATTTAGAATTTAATTTTGATACTTTGCATCAAATTTTATTGTGCGGATTAATCAATTAAGTTGAATAGTATTATGAATAAATATTTGTTTATTTAATATAAAATCATATTTTCCAAAAAAAACATCAAGGAAATATGTGTGACATTGTCGTCGCTAGCATGTTGGTTTGTGATGAAAATCGTTAACACTGGAAAAGCGGTCAGAGTGTTACAAAGTGGTATCAAAGCATGGTCTCTCCTAATACGGTGTGGTTCGGGGATGAATTAGGCGGAAGCTGGTGGACATGTGACATCCGGTTGCTGGCGAGGGTGGAGAGTGATCGTCGGTGCAGAGACACGAACAAGGAGCAGCTTTTAGCATGCTTCTAGTGAAAGTGACATATGAATGAACCGAATATACACAAGAGTGATAGAGATCCAAAGACTGTATAGGTATGTGACTATACAGTTAAGGATATCTTAAAGGAATTAATTAGTATTACCTATACTAACAAAATGCATTTACTTTTTGGTAGTCCATCGCTTAAGGACTCCAAGTTTAAGCGTGTTTAACTTAAAGAAATTCTAGGACAAGTGACCTCCTGAGAAAGCGGTCAGGAAGTTACAATATGGACCAAAACATATATTTAATTAATATATATTAGCATCAACTATTTAGGATTAATCGCTCAGAAGTAATTATCTATATTGAAAAAGAAAATAATTAGTTTTTGATACTTAAAAAAATTATATATGTTTATTAATGCTATAATATTTCCAAATTATCTACTAACTAGCATCACTAACTCTAATAAAAAATGTAGTATATACAAGTATAATTAAAAACCGGAATTAAAAATATATGATAATAAATATAAAATCTCTTGTTGAAAAGTGCTTAATTTTATTTTCTTATATTTTTAATTAAGTGTCTCTACAAACAATATCCTACGAAAAGAAAAAAAAAACTCAAAACATATTATAAATGAGTAATGTTTGGTATTCTTTTAAACTATATACACCATATTTTATTAAAAAAAAACAATATTCAAACTCATGTAAATGGGTTAAATTGTAAAATTAGGATGACATGTGACATTAAAAAGAAGAGAGAGATAAAGACAGGTATAAGGCAAAGTAATGTAGGAAAAATAAAACAAGAGATTTTAGAAAATCCATTTGCAACATTATTAGACAAAAAGGTCCAATTTTGTGTATAGAGTAAGGGATACGCGGGGAGAAAATATCCGAAACACCTAATAATATATGCCGGCCAAACCATTCGGAAAAGCCTTGTAAAATTATCTCTGACACTATGCCATATTTGGCATTCAGCATCAATTTCCGTTTGCATCCGAAGGGGACAAATCAAAACTTTGAAAGAATGCTATTTTAATTTTTTCAGGAAAAAAAACAGTTGTATTGGTCGTTGCAAGTGAAACAAAGAGCAACATTTGAAAACGTGTTTCTTGTTCTTCAGAGTCTCCATGTGGTCTCACTTTCACGCCCGTTATTATTCCTTACAATATAACAATTGTTGTATTAATCACTACCAACCTTCCTCCCCAGTGTGTCTAATTCCTATTGGTCCAAATCCCATTCACGAAGCTTACAAATTAAAGGCGGCGTTTCGATTTAGGGTTAATGCCATTCAGGAATCTTATTATTTGCAAACACAAACATGTTTTTTTTTAGATTTAATTGAAATTCCAATATTCAAAAGAAAAAACAGCCAAAACGAATATGTAAGAATATCATATAATATGATAATTATAATATTATTTTAGTATAATAAAATATAAATAAATATCTTATAATATAATTACAATGTTATACATTAAAATATTATTATTGAATAATATTTTAAAAATATATTTATACTCTCACGAATTACCCACATATTATTTTACAACTCCTAATTCCGCTATTATTCATACACTTCATATGGTATTTATTTTTGCTTTTCTCTTTCTATTTTTCTGTTCACATCATTTCTCTTGTCTTGTTTTAAAAAATTTTAATTCCTCTCTTCTTTCCACTCTACACGAAAATATTAAACTTTTCCCTTTTTTAGTTATTTCAAACACACGTGACGTTTAAATTTATATTTCTGTCTCTTTAAACGTTCCAACGTACAACCGCACGTTATTAATTTCAACCTTTACGGCACATTTATATACATATAATGTATCTTCTTTTGATGTGTAAAACTTATACTTTCTTAATCAGTGGAACTATTTGATAAATAAAACAAAATAGAGGATTTTACAAGTTTTCAAAAGTTAGTTTTTGTAAAGCTTGTTAAGAAATTTTATAGTTCTTCTAAAATCACCAATTATTCTCTTAATTTTTCAGTCCCTATTTTTAAAAATAAAAATAACTTTAAGTTATTCTTTTATACTGGTTCCTTTAAGTTATTTGACATATACTATAATTTAAACTAATTTTATTAAATAGCTTTAAACTAAAGGTTAGCAATTAATTGCAAGATATCTGAAAGGGCATAAAATAGCAGCAAACACAACCTCAGGATTTGTGGCATTATTTAAATTGAGAACTTTTCTCATGTCCAATATTAAATTTGTCAAGAGCGTTGCTGGCCTGTCGCTGTTATTTTTTGTGCTACATAATGTGTCTTACGTGTATGATATTATTAAGGTGGGTTATCAATTAATGTCAACGCTGAAAAAATAAATATTCCTCAATAAAAACGATGCACAACAAATATTTACACTTAAATAATCACAAATATTCATAAATTACTACTCCTTGGATGTGGACGCTCACATTAAACAATCATAGTTCGGCGTAAAAGAATCATTGGAAAATATCCAGCTTGACGTGGCTAAATCTAAATCATATATTATTTTAACCCATATCTATTGACGTAAAATCAGTCTTTTAATCCTTTATTTAATAAATTATTAGATGGAATAATTATGTTTAATAAATAAGTTTATTTTTGTCCTTTTAAAAATTTATTCACTTATATAAACACATGATAATAAATCGTTTCCTTCATTTTCTCTTCTATTTCAATTTATTCAAACACATAATTTCTATTCATTTTTTTTCTTTCTACTCTATTTTTCCCCCTTCTAAATTCGTTAATAAATCCAAACCAACTCACATGTTTAAACATATAGTCGCTAATTTGCACAGAATATTTTCTGCACATGTAAGTTATAAGATAAAGTCAAAAATTACACATGGTTCACATCAGTGATGAATTAGCAGAGTTTTCAGGTGCAGCCGGTCGTAATCATATTGATTTCTAGAATATTGAATTAATTTGAACGCTGCCTAATGAACACGTACATGTTCCAATATTAGAAACACTACGAACCTGTTCAATTTTGTTTTTAATTTGTTTTCAGGCAAATGAAGAAGAGAAAGATGTTTTGGAGATAAAGATCCAAACAGCCATTGCAGCTCTTAATGATCCTCTAAGCCCAATGAGCATTTGATGGAAAGATGGGGATTCTCATCATCACTTGCATGCTGTTGCTAGTAGTATATATAATAAATTAGAAGGTTCAGGAACCATGGCTTTGTGGTGTTGCCTAATTGATAGGAGTAGTTTCTCTTCATTATGTGCTATTTGGTTTCGTTAATCTGTTAATTGCCTAGTTAGGAAATTCTGTGTTTCATCTTCCCCTTGTTTCGTTAATTAGCGTATGATGTCAACGTGTTATTCCATTAATAATTAAAATTAGTGCACTTCACATCATCTTCATCTCTTTTAATTATCTATATTTTTTTTAGTTTCTTTTTAACTTTTTAATTTAATTTTTATGAACCCTAAAACAAAAAAGGAGTGAAACTTTTTATAAGCAAGCCCTTAAAAAAATGCATTTATTCTATTTCCCCCTAATTTTAAGAATTTAATGTTTTTAAATTTGTACTCTTAATATTAGATAGCGTAGTTTGACTTTAAATGAGGAAAAACTGAAAATATAAAATTATAATTTATAAAATTAAAATAATAATTACTCTCTTAAAACTGTGTGTCCTTATTGTGAACATTTTATTTCATCTGGGTATTGTTTTTTTCTTGAATAAAAAACACCATATTAATAAATAGGAAAACTAAAATTTTAAAAATAAATATAAATAAATTTTTTTGGTATCACAAATCTGTGTTCCTTTTATTATTATTATTATTATTATTATTATTATTATTATTATTTTAGTTTTATTTTTTTATTTTTTTCCTTTGAACTAAAACTGAGAACTTGGGAAGATGGATGACTTAAGCAGAAATTACATGGCACAACAGAAGAAACTTGAAGTTACAAGTCACAAAGTCAAATGCTATTGGCTCAGGTCTCAAAAGAATAAATGTGGCCATTGTAGTAAAATAGAAAGAAGAAAAATATTTGAAATTGAATCACAAAAAGAACAATGACACAGGCTCCCCTATAATTCATCATCAAAATATAAAGAGAGCAATTTTTTTAACAAAGGGGTAGAATCAAAAAGGATAGGACCGGATTTTACAAAGAACAAAATTAGATCAAATAAAAACCATAACTTCTTCACCTTCCACCACCACAAACGTCCAAGCCACGACCAATGAACCAACAACCATGTTCTTCTGCCACCGTTGGCCCCACCACCGCGGAAAACCACCACTTTTATGTGCCAACACTGTAACACCCCCTTATATACACGAGATATGTATATTCTTATTGCTTTTAAAAACTTTAGAAATATATATGTATATATATATATCATTTCTTATCTCGCGTATACAAGGACGTATATATATCTGATTTTCTTTAAATATTGAAAGTAAAAAAAAATGTTGCCTCTCAATATTTGTCCATAATGACAAAATAAATTTATAGAAATCATAAGTGATAAAAGATTACAGTATCGAAGTTTAACATTCACCTTGTTACAATTATACAACTTGATATTGTAATGAGGTGAACTAAAATTAAATTATACCTCTACTACGACTGTGATCAATCATTTTCTAGCCCTCGAACCATAGGTTTTTGGAATTCTACTCTTGCCATATCTCTTCACTCATCCGATTGAGGATAAGACCACTTTACCCTCTTGTAATTACATCCTTTCATCCTGGACTGCTAGCTATATATCACATAGCATTTATTTTGGACACAAATTCAAACAAGAAGGAGTGAGAAACAAAATATAATATCTTACAGATAAGACATAAGCATAAGGGTTTTCACAAACTAATATAATAATATCAGTCATAATCTCATACACAATCAATTATGAATATATGGTTTCCACATACATAACAATTATATTTTCATTCACAACCACCCACATAAAATATCACAATCACATGAATGTTATGTAATGCTTTTAATGCTACTGTCTCATTCAGTTTATGCATATGGGCCCTTAAAGTTTTAATTTGCACTGGGCCAACTAGGAGTTTACAATGTTCCATAATTACGGATAATAATAACATAAATGCCTTCATGGCATATGAACAACTCAACTAGCATGGAAACACTTAGAGACTAGTCAGATTAAGAAGGTTTTTATTGTGAAAGTATCCGACACTAGGGAGCAACCCCAGGTCACCTGAAGCACCCTTTCACACCCTCTCATCCCAGGACTCGCAATTAAGCATCCTCTAGTGTATCATCGGTTTCTATAATCTGTCCCCAGGCAATATCACATCTCATTTCTCTTTAATGATTCATGATGCATGAACTACTCGCGTATTGAGTTGATTAAGACTTTTAGAAACTCAAGTATAAATTATATCTTCGGGGCCTACAAATAACAACATAGCCACCCCGATAAACTGCATATTTCCAAACTCTTAAATAAGTTCTGCCACACGCAGAATAATTTCAGTACAATTTTCTTTATCATTTACAAATCAATATTATTGTGATTTGAGTTTCAAAGTCTTAATATATATCCAAACCTTATTTAGAGCATTTATAGGAAATTAATTTACTTTAGACACAAGTTTGAATTATCAATCTTTTTCCATCTTTAATTATAATACTTGAAAAATATATAATAAAACACTTTTGAAGTTAAAACTCTTATTTTCAAAAGTTTAAAATGAAATATTATTGAAGTATCTTATTTCCATTTGAGAATAAAAAATTTTCATATATATATATATATGAATATATTATTTTCATAAAACAATTTCTTTTTTTAATAAATAAAAATTATTCTAAAATTTAATTAAATAATTTATTTTGAAAGATAAAAGTAAGTTATAGAAATTATATACTTTTATTGAAAATTAAGAAAAATTTCTTAACAATAATTCTGAATAAACATTGAGAAATTATTATAAATAATTTCTCTTAAAGTAATACTATAAAGAGTAAGGAATAAGTATATTCTTACTGAGTTTTAATCCTACAATCTGGGCCTTCGAATGGGGTTCGGTGCAATCCTACAACCCATTTCCTGAGGTTCGGTTTAATCCTACAACTCAGGTCTTCACACGGTGTTCGGTTCGATCCTACTAACCGTACTTGGAGTTCGGTGCAATCCTACAATCCAAGCCTTCAACACGGGGTTCGGATCAGGGCTAATCCTGAACCTACTCCGCCCGTTACTCGGGGTTCAGCGTGGTTTTCTGTATGAGCCGGCCTACTGCGCCCAAGCCTTCGCATGGGGTTCGGTTTGTGGCCTTGAAAAAGGACCAGCCCTACAACCCATGTAGTCTTCGAATGGGGTTCGGTTTGTGGCCTTGAAAAAGGACCAGCCCTACAACCCATGTAGTCTTCGAATGGGGTGATTCACCCAGTTGTACCTTTGAAGAGGTTCATCGCTAACAACGGATACATTGTTAGGATCATCCGTCCTGAAAGTATCTTGTCACAACAGTGTTGTGCATCGAATAAAATCATAAAGACAATGGGTGAATCATTTAGAGTATTTCATTAATTATGAATTACAAAAGAGAGAAAGAGAGATGAGTCGGGGTTATGACTCATTAGACCTTCTTAGTAAAACCCGATCTGGATCTGCTCTTATCACTCCGTTGTAACGTTGGGGATTTCTCTCTTGCCGCTGTTGCTTCCAAGTGTATTTCAATGCTCACATACTTGGATGCTTTCCTCTTGAATTCTTCGAAATTTACTGGAGGATTCTTTGCCAATGACATGGCAAAAGCAGAGCTTGGTTGCAAAGCTTCTATTGCTATGTGAAATTGAAGTGCTTCTGCCAAGTTTGGAACAACAGCTGCTTCCTTGTGAAACCTCTTCAAGAAGTCCTTGAGAGTTTCATGCTCCCCCAGCCTAATCTGAGCCAAGGTATGAGATGTTCTGGGAATATCACTGGAGATGACAAAGTGGTCCATAAACGCTGTTGCCATTTCTTCCCATGAGTTAATGGAACCTGATGGTAGCTTCCTGAACCAGCTAAGGGCATCATCAACAAGAGTTCGAGGGAACATCCTACACATGACATTTTCATCTGCCCCCAGGTACATGGCTTCCCTTCAAATGTGGGATATTTGAATACTGGGGGGTAGAGGATTTTTCTCCCTCGGTTGTGTGATGTGCCCCCTTGATCAGAGACATGGCTTTCTCCTCCACGCTCTTTCTTTCGCGTTTCAATTCCATCAGTTCCTCCCTCAGCTTTCTTATCATCTCATCCTTTAGATTTGGTGCTGAAACCTGCACCATTCTTCTTGAACTTTCCACAGGCGACTCGAGAGCTAAGTGCCTGTTCACTGGTTGTTCCTGGGCAATGATGTCTTCCACGTGCCCATCTGGTTGGTTTCTCCCATCGCCTTCCATAATAAGAGACTAGACTTCTTAAACGAGAAGTGGGAATAACTTTAACGAGTCCCACTGGGCGTGCCAATGATCCGTCCTTTACAGGGGGTGTAAAGTTAAGATTCTGAAACAGCTCAATCTGATACAAAGCGATGTGCGTAAATGTTCAGATATGGAGTGTCTTCGTATGTTGAGGCGGAGTCTGGACCACACTGGGGCGGAGTGTAACTCACTCTACGGCGATGTGGTAGTTCGCCTGGAATTGCCTTCTATGCCTTGACACAGAGTGCAGTATACGCTGGGGCGGTGTCACAGTCCGCCTGGAGAAGTCTTTTCAGCCTTGACCCAATTTGGGGTGGTACCTACAATTATTCTCCGACGCTCAAGTCAGTATTTCAGAATACTCATAGACTTAGAAAGACGATCAGAGAGAATTATGCAAGTAAGAGAGTGTAAGGTTCAGAATTGGGGGAGAGCCCCTGTATACCTTTTTGCTGAGGTTTATATACCTGTCACTGGTGCTCCATTATTGGTAGGGCCCGTTCCTTGTTTTCTGGCATAAAGCAAGAAAGGCAGTGGGTCCCTGTGTCGTTCACGAGCACCGTTATTGTAGTAGGTATTTCCACTTACTTGGGAAGCGTGAATGATTTATTATTTTATTGTTATTACCCTTTATGCGTGACAGTGTGATTCCCATTATTAACCTCTCAAGACAGAGTCAATCTCGTGCCGGGGTTGTGAGTATGGGTTCGCTACGCAGTATGGGAAATTCAACATTCCGCCTGTGTTGAGCCTATGGCTTGGCGGAGTAATATGCATTCTGGCGGCGTTACATGCCTAGGCGGAGTAACATGCCTTGGCGGAGTTATGCGCCTTGGCGGAGTTATGAGCCTTGGCGGAGTTATGCGCCTTGGCGGAGTTATGAGCCTTGGCGGAGTATCATGCCTTGGCGGAGTAACATGCCTAGGCGGAGTAACATGCCTAGGCGGAGTTACTTGCCTTGGTCGTATATACTCCGTATTTGAAGCGTACTTACCTCGTTCGAAATGCTGACCTGGCAAAGCATTAAAGCCATGCTCTTGGGGGCCGGTGTTAGGACCGGATCATATGCCCCCTAGCTTGTTATAGTGACTGGCGGAGTCACTGTAATGAGCTATAACATTTAAGTTTAGCTTTTATAGGCATGGGTTTAGGCGGCGTTTGCTAGTTCAGGATTTACGGACAAGTGTTTTCATGCATTTATTGCTTGTCATTACTTGTCACGCCTGTCATTAAAGCGCCTCGAAACCACGTTTTGTCGTTTCAATCTCTCATTGCCACGTATGCCCTGGATTCCGTAAGGAGGCGGAATAGCCTCTTAGGAATTTCAATGAAATTGAATTCCGTAAGAAAGCGGAGTAGCCTCTTAGGAATTTCCAAGGAGTTGATTCCGTAAGAAGGCGGAGTAGCTTCTTAGGAATTTCCAAGGAGTTGATTCCGTAAAAAGGCGGAGTAGCCTCTTAGGAATTTCCAAGGAGTTGGATTCCGTAAGAAGGCGGAGTAGCCTCTTAGGAATTTCCAAGGAGTTGGATTCCGTAAGAAGGCGGAGTAGCCTCTTAGGAATTTCAATGAAGTAGGATTCCATAAGGAGGCGGAGTAGCTTCTTAGGAATTTCCAAGGAGTTGGATTCCGTAAGAAGGCGGAGTAGCCTCTTAGGAATTTCCAAGAAGTTAGATTCCGTAAGAAGGCGGAGTAGCCTCTTAGGAATTTCCAAGGAGTTGGATTCCGTAAGAAGGCGGAGTAGCCTCTTAGGAATTTCCAAGGAGTTGGATTCCGTAAGAAGGCGGAGTAGCCTCTTAGGAATTTCCAAGGAGTTGATTCCGTAAGAAGGCGGAGTAGCCTCTTAGGAATTTCCAAGGAGTTGATTCCGTAAGAAGGCGGAGTAGCCTCTTAGGAATTTCCATGAAGCACAATTTTACAAGTGTTGAACTTACTTGAACTTGTTGGGTAGTGCTTGAGTTTGTTGCTCATGTACTCCGTAAAACATTGGTAGTTAGGCGGAGTCAAGCTTTGGATGGAGTGTTCATCCTTTTGAACTTGGACCGGAGTGTAACTCCTGATCAAATGAAAATTATTGAATCCAGGATTGCTATGGTGCAGCATATAGCTGTGACACCGATTCTTCCTGTGAGAATTTTGTTGGTTCTTACCCTTGAGATAGTAGGGTGCAGCATATAGCTGTGACACCAATTGTTCATGCAAGAAATTGGTTGAACCTTTGAGGCGGTATGGTGCAACATATAGCTGTGACACCAATTCATCCTTTGAGGCGATATGGTGCAGCATATAGCTATGACACCAGTTGTTCCTGCAAGAAACCTACAGGACCTTGGGGATAAATTGGTGCAGCATATAGCTGTGACACCAGTTCTTTCCATAGGCGGCCTGTAGGACCTTGGGGTCGGTATGGTACAGCATATAGCTGAGACACCAATCCTTTCCCCCCAAGGAGTTTTTATTGACTCCGTTTGTGAAACGTTGTTGCATGTTGGTTGATCTTTATGGAATAAAGAGTTATGCATCTGTGCTTCAATTTTTGGAGCCGTTGTCTTATCTGCATGGGAATAAATTCTGCCATGGATAATCAATTCAAAGTTAGAGTGAAGATTGAATGCAGGAAAGCATTTAATAATCTGTTCAGCATGATCAATACTGAGGTCGGATTGGGGAAGTGTATCTCAATCGTAAGAGTACGGATTGAGTCTTCAAAGACTTCCATCATAAGGATGATGATGGGAATTGTCCGCGCCAGGAGTTACCTCGTCAACTCACAGAATATGTGATTGAGAGCATCCGTCCTGGGGAAGTGTATCTCAATCGTAAGAGTACGGATTTAGTCTTCAAAGACTTCCATCATAAGGATGATGATGGGAATTGTCCGCGCCAGGAGTTACCTCGTCAACTCACAGAATATGTGATTGAGAGCATCCGTCCTGGGGAAGTGTATCTCAATCGTAAGAGTACGGATTGAGTCTTCAAAGACTTCCATCATAAGGATGATGATGGGAATTATCCGCGCCAGGAGTTACCTCGTCAACTCACAGAATATGTGATTGAGAGCATCCGTCCTGGGGAAATTAGTCTCAATCGTTCTTCTTCAACCGGCGTTGGATTTCACTCATTCACCAGCCTTCAAATAGGGTTCGGTGCAATCCTACTACCCATTTCCTGAGGTTCGGTTTAATCCTACAACTCAGGTCTTCACCGACGTTCGGCCAAACCTACTAGTCGTACTCGGAGTTCGGTTCAATCCTACAATCCGAGCCTTCACCGGTGTTCAGCCAACCTTACTAACCGTACCCAAAGTTCGGTTTAATCCTACAATCTGGGCCTTCGAATGGGGTTCGGTGCAATCCTACAACCCATTTCCTGAGGTTCGGTTTAATCCTACAACTCAGGTCTTCACACGGTGTTCGGTTCGATCCTACTAACCGTACTTGGAGTTTGGTGCAATCCTACAATCCAAGCCTTCAACACGGGGTTCGGATCAGGGCTAATCCTGAACCTACTGCGCCCGTTACTCGGGGTTCAGCGCGGTTTTCTGTATGAGCCGGCCTATTGCACCCAAGCCTTCGCATGGGGTTCGGTTTGTGGCCTTGAAAAAGGACCATCCCTACAACCCATGTAGTCTTCGAATGGGGTTCGGTTTGTGGCCTTGAAAAAGGACCAGCCCTACAACCCATGTAGTCTTCGAATGGGGTGATTCACCCAGTTGTACCTTCGAAGAGGTTCATCGCTAACAACGGATACATTGTTAGGATCATCCGTCCTGAAAGTATCTTGTCACAACAGTGTTGTGCATCGAATAAAATCATAAAGACAATGGGTGAATCATTTAGAGTATTTCATTAATTATGAATTACAAAAGAGAGAAAGAGAGATGAGTCGGGGTTATGACTCATTAGACCTTCTTAGTAAAACCCGATCTGGATCTGCTCTTATCACTCCGTTGTAACGTTGGGGATTTCTCTCTTGCCGCTGTTGCTTCCAAGTGTATTTCAATGCTCACATACTTGGATGCTTTCCTCTTGAATTCTTCGAAATTCACTGGAGGATTCTTTGCCAATGACATGGCAAAAGTAGAGCTTGGTTGCAAAGCTTCTATTGCTATGTGAAATTGAAGTGCTTCTGCCAAGTTTGGAACAACAGCTGCTTCCTTGTGAAACCTCTTCAAGAAGTCCTTGAGAGTTTCATGCTCCCCCAGCCTAATCTGAGCCAAGGTATGAGATGTTCTGGGAATATCACTGGAGATGACAAAGTGGTCCATAAACGCTGTTGCCATTTCTTCCCATGAGTTAATGGAACCTGATGGTAGCTTCCTGAACCAGCTAAGGGCATCATCAACAAGAGTCCGAGGGAACATCCTGCACATGACATTTTCATCTGCCCCCAGGTACATGGCTTCCCTTTAAATGTGGGATATTTGAATACTGGGGGGTAGAGGATTTTTCTCCCTCGGTTGTGTGATGTGTCCCCTTGATCAGAGACATGGCTTTCTCCCCCACGCTCTTTCTTTCGCGTTTCAATTCCATCAGTTCCTCCCTCAGCTTTCTTATCATCTCATCCTTTAGATTTGGTGTTGAAACCTGCACCATTCTTCTTGAACTTTCCACAGGCGACTCGAGAGCTAAGTGCCTGTTCACTGGTTGTTCCTGGGCAGTGATGTCTTCCACGTGCCCATCTGGTTGGTTTCTCCCATCGCCTTCCATAATAAGATACTAGACTTCTTAAACGAGAAGTGGGAATAACTTTAACGAGTCCTACTGGGCGTGCCAATGATCCGTCCTTTACAGGGGGTGTAAAGTTAAGATTCTGAAACAGCTCAATCTGATACAAAGCGATGTGCGTAAATGTTCAGATATGGAGTGTCTTCGTATGTTGAGGCGGAGTCTGGACCACACTGGGGCGGAGTGTAACTCACTCTACGGCGATGTGGTAGTTCGCCTGGAATTGCCTTCTATGCCTTGACACAGAGTGCAGTATACGCTGGGGCGGTGTCACAGTCCGCCTGGAGAAGTCTTTTCAGCCTTGACCCAATTTGGGGTGGTACCTGCAATTATTCTCCGACGCTCAAGTCAGTATTTCAGAATACTCATAGACTTAGAAAGACGATCAGAGAGAATTATGCAAGTAAGAGAGTGTAAGGTTCAGAATTGGGGGAGAGCCCCTGTATACCTTTTTGCTGAGGTTTATATACCTGTCACTGGTGCTCCATTATTGGTAGGGCCCGTTCCTTGTTTTCTGGCATAAAGCAAGAAAGACAGTGGGTCCCTGTGTCATTCACGAGCACCGTTATTGTAGTAGGTATTTCCACTTACTTGGGAAGCGTGAATGCTTTATTATTTTATTGTTATTACCCTTTATGCGTGACAGCGTGATTCCCATTATTAACCTCTCAAGACAGAGTCAATCTCGTGCCGGGGTTGTGAGTATGGGTTCGCTACGCAGTATGGGAAATTCAACATTCCGCTTGTGTTGAGCCTATGGCTTGGCGGAGTAATATGCATTCTGGCGGCGTTACATGCCTAGGCGGAGTAACATGCCTTGGCGGAGTTATGCGCATTGGCGGAGTTATGAGCCTTGGCGGAGTATCATGCCTTGGCGGAGTGACATGCCTTGGCGGAGTAACATGCCTAGGCGGAGTTACTTGCCTTGGTCGTATATACTCCGTATTTGAAGCGTACTTACCTCGTTCGAAATGCTGACCTGGCAAAGCATTAAAGCCATGCTCTTGGGGGCCGGTGTTAGGACCGGATCAATATTTTTATCCCACTCCTCCTTACCTGGAATTGCTACCAAAAGTGAATTCGTTGTGCCTCCGAGTTCTAAAAAATATTAATACTAATTTATTTCAGTATAGGCATAACAAAAATTAAGATTACTATCAGAATGATAAATAGTAAATATGCATAGTAACAGTAAATAGTAATAGTAAATAATCAATAATAATGGTAACTATTAATTTTTTGAATAATAATGATAAATAGTAAATCGTGAATAAAAATGGTAAATAGTAAATTTTGAATGCTAGCAGTAAATGGTAAATCATGAATAGTAAATTTTGAATAGTAGTAGTAAATGGTAAATTATGAATAGTAACTTTTGAATAGTAGCAGTAAATGGTAAATCGTGAATAGTAATGGTAAATAGTAAATTTTGAATAGTAACGATAAATAGTAAATTTTGAATAGTAACGGTAAATAGTAAATTTTGAATAGTAATAATAACTAATAAATTTTGAATAATAATGGTAAATAATAAATTTTGAATAATCACAATAAATGGTAAATTATGAATGGTAACAATAAATAGTGAATAGTAACAATAAATCATAAAAATAACG
Organism: Clitoria ternatea; assembly: GCA_037962975.1. NCBI lineage: Eukaryota > Viridiplantae > Streptophyta > Magnoliopsida > Fabales > Fabaceae > Clitoria > Clitoria ternatea. Next base: position 281,811,922 of record CM075671.1, on the reverse strand, counting down.
CATAATGGTAATTTATTTTTACCATAGTAACTTATTCATAATAGTAATAGTATATCAATAGTTTAAGAATGCTAAAAGAATAAACTAAATAATCATAAAAAGAATATAGAAGAAAAATATTATTACCTTACACCTCCGACAGAATCTCTTTTTACCAAAAGAATTTACTTCCCACTAATTTCTTAAGCACTATCTCTAGATTCTCTCTCTAAATTTGGTGTGTAAATATTGTAAATGAACCATCTATTTATAGGAAGAGAATTTTTACTATTTAAGATTACTTAATTATTTATTTTACTATTCATGATGTATTTACCAACCAGTGACTATTCATGATGTAAATATTTACCAACCGATGATGTAAGCAATAAGTAAACGATGATGTCGACAGTGACATTTTGGTTATTAGATGAAAGGTTAAGGGTATTTCAGTCATTTTCTCAAATATTTAAAAAATTCAAAAAATTCCAGAAAATCATAAATAATGCATATATCAAAAAGTTCTAAAGAATCATATTCTAATTCCTTCAAATTTTTATTTTAAAATTCTAATAAAAGTTAAATCTTAAATATATAAAAACATAAATATAAGAACATAAAATAAAAATGGTGAATAATAAAGATATTAAAATTATTAATATAATTTTCTTAATTAGTGAATACTAATTAAGTCATTTTAAAATCTTCGTTAAAATATACATATTTTTATTTTATTTTAAAAAATAATTAAATATAAGTACCAAAATTTTATAAAAATATTAATTAGTTAAAAATCAACTAACTAATAGTAAGTATTTTATCATTAAAGAGATATTAATATCTGTTTTTTATTTGAGTATAAAATAAGATGTTACAAACACCCCCTCCTTTGTGGCCACCGTGAGCCAGCCTCGTCATCCGTAGCCTCTCCTTCCCCCCTCTGGTTTTTTTTTCTCCCCCTCACTACTTTTCTTTTCTCTAGCTGCCACAACTATGCTTTCCTCCCTTTTCTAATTTTGTTTTCGTATATGAGGGAATGAGGGATTAGGGTTAACTTGGGCCAAGGTGGGCTACGGCCCGAAGTTTATTTGTTTTTAAAAAGGGTCTCTGCTAGAACTTTATATGGAGTACAAATTGTTTGTCTTGTTTTAATGAGAAGTGCATTTGGTCCAATGGCTTTAACTTGGGTTCTATTTTTGGGTTCAAATCCCCACTTTAACTTTTCCCATGTTTCATTTTTATTTATTTATGATTAACCGTGAGTGAGATTCTATTTTTGTATGTTCTTGATAAATGTGTAAACCATTTGGTTGTATTTTGTTTATTTTCTTTATATTTTTATTTTTTAAAAAGAAAAGAGTATAAAATATTTTCTTAGAAGTATAGATATTTTTAGTAGGTTTTTTAGAGTGAATTTGGTTCAAAAGTGCTTGCTTGAGAATGATTCCTTAAAAAGGGTTTAAAACAACAAAAGCATTTTTTTATTTAAATAAATTGTGTAACGATTTTATGATGTTGTCATGCAAAATGCCTTGCCTACATCGATAGTATAAGATCGTGAAGGATAATACACGTACGGAGTACTTCGTCTTGTATTTTCTTTATGCATAAAATTTCTTTTTTGAAAATTCTAAAAATGCAATAAAGTCCTTTTTCAAAACACATAAAAATTTTAAAAAATATATTTTATTTAAATCAAAAATCAAGTTTTGAAAATAAAAAATCATTTTCAATATCCCCAGGAAATAATTTTTGAACCAAGAACTACGTAACCCTGATTTCTTAATGTATTCAGGAATATATAGGAGTGGGAATAATTTTTGTCAAACCTGTTTTCCTTTTAGTAATTTTCATGTGTCTTCGTTATATTTTGATCAATTTTACATTGTTACTATTTAATTTGGAAATACCATTTTACTATGACGAGATTAATTTAGACGAGACGTGTTGTTAATCTTGTTGTATTTTCAATCTCTTTTTCACTTGTTAAAAATAATGTTTTTTTGTGAAAAGATTAATTTGGACGAGACGTCTTGTTAATCTTTTTTATTTTATTTTGTTTTTTCTTCTTTTTTAGAAAATGTTCGATTTAAGGTAAATTTGGATGAGGCATCCTGATAACCTTATTTCAATTTCTTTTCCTTATCTATGTTGTTTATTGTCTTTCTTGGAGGTTAAGTTAATTTATGGCTATTTAAAATACGCATGATCAATTTGAGGTAACCATTTTATAACGGACAATGTGGGGTGCTAAAAGACCTTCCCATTTGTATTTCAGCTCCCGAATCTAGAGTCTTATTTTTTTATGACCAGTGCCTTAACAAAGGTTTTCCCAATATTTTATCTTTAAATAAATAATGGTGGTGACTCGTTTTTCGAAAGGATTTCGAAACTTATATATTTCTTTTTATGATCCGCCTCACTGTGATCCTGATCGCGACACTGGTAAAGATAACAGAGGGAGTAACATACATAATCCCACTTTAATAATCATACTATAATGTCCTTCATGGATCAAAGTATACATGTGTCAAAATGAGCTACCTTACCTAATCCATGACAGGCTCACGCTTTTTTGGACTGAGCTAAAAAGGTCTGTTTTGAATTCAGGATGTAATTTTAAGGCCCGTGTCTGGCCCGTATCAACCTGCTAACTAGGTAGGCTACCTATTTAAGTGGGATTTTGGAAGGCCCTTATTTTTTTTTTGTTTTTGGTAAAAAAAAGATTAAAAAAATACAAATAGTAAAACATACCAAAATTCTTGAATGTTTTAAATCAATTACAAGACCTAATTCCAGTAAAGAAAATGTAGAGAGTAATTTTTTCACTCTAGAAAAAAATAATACCTAGAGAATGTGACACCTTAAATTTAGAGAACAAACAAAAAAGAATCATATAATTTATGATACATTTTTTTTGTATTTACATGGTTTGGTATTGTAGACACATCTTTGACCACACATATTGTTTTGACAAGAGACGGAAAACAACTCTTAAAGGAAACATTTATACACAAATATCACAAGTAAATACAGTACTAATTTGGTACATAATGACCCATAAATTTTAAATACTTGAGCAACTCAGATTTGATATACAGCAATGACATGTTTTGGTAAAATTAGATATCTAGAGCTACAAACTTCATTTTAACATGAAACTAGTTTTAAAACTTTGATAACTTAGTTAGCTAAAACTTTTATGAAGACAAGAAGCACTGGTTTTTCATAGATAAATCCCAGATCAGCATATAACAGACTGACTCATAGTGAATTTTCAGCGGGAACAAACTTGAGTATTTTACATACAACTTGACCTACAAAATTCATTTTTAGGTAAAATTAGTTTATAAATTTCAACAACTTAATTATCTAAAACTTTCGTTTATATAAATTTCAACAACTTAATTATCTAAAACTTTCATAAAGACAATAAATACTAATTTTTCCTAGATTAATTCCAATGTAGCAAATAACAGACTAACTCACAATGAATGTTTCAACAGGAATACACTTGAGTATTTTACGTATAGCTTGAGCTATGAGGATCATTTTTATGTGAAACTAGTTTATAAATTTCAAAAACACAATTATTTAAAACTTTCATGAAGATAATAAACATTGATTTGGCCTAGATAAATCTTGGTATAACAAAAAACAGACTGACTCACAGTAAATGTTTTAGCAGGAACAAACTTGAGTATTTTACGTATAACTTGAGCTACAAGGATTATTTTTAGGTTAAACCAGTTTATAAATTATAAAACTCTCATGAAGACAAGAATCACTGATTTTTCCTAGATATGTCCTAAAACATTCTAATATTTAAAACTAGGTTTCTAAAACCCAAATAAATTTTTCACGAATTACTTTCAATTTCGAAATAGGATTTTAGAGCAGTACAATAACACTGTCATCACTACATCAACCTTGTAATGTGCAGTCATCATCACATAACCTACCCATTTATGCAATACAACAGTTTCATGGATATATCAAATATCACACACATTTATATATATAGTGGGACCAACCACATACACATATACACATATATAACAAAACATGTATGCACAGGAGCCGGCCAAGGGAAACACCATTAAATTTTTAGAATACAAATTGATTATTGAACCATAAAAATTTCCAGAACAAGCTCCAAGAAAATTTGGCAAACTCACCTTGGGTGGTTCCTAGATGAACTTTGGTTTTGAAAAGCTCCAAGGCAAAACTATAGCTGATTTTAGAGGATTATTTCATACAAACAAAACTGAAAATGAAGGGGTTTTGTGGCTATGAGATAGAATGATTTAAGAGAGAAGATAAGCTTTAATTCTTCAAGGCTATGACATGTAAAAGAATGGAGATGGGGCTGATTGATGGTTATGGGAAGAGAAGAGATGAGTTGTTGAAGCTTTGAAATTTTTGAGGTGAAGAGGAATGGCTTATGGTTTCTACCATGAATGAATAATGGAGAAAACGGAATGCTGAACAAGGGTGAAGCTGAGTGGGACAAGTGGCCATTGATGTTGCAAGCTTATTGGACCATGTTGCATAGAGTAGTTGAGTTATCCAGCTTTACACGTAAATTTGTGCGAGATTTTAAGGGATGATTCAGGCTAAATTTGGAAATTGTATGAACACAAAAGTTGTAGAAATTTTTGTTTTCTTTAAATCCATATAAAGCACAAAAAAATCCATCAAGAATTGAGTGAGATATGGTCAAAATACGACAGCATGCTCTAATCGTCTTTGAATCAGGTATGTTCTCATAAATAAATTCACCAAAAATTATCCTTTTAGAATTGGGTTTCGTGCCCTTCATAACAATTGTACATAATTTTGATATGAATCTATACAAAAAAGAATGAAGCAATTTGAGTTCCGGACAAGGGAGATACGCAATTGTTTCTACAGGAAGTCAGTATCAAAATGAAACAGTTCAGGGGTTCTATAGTTTCATTAAACTATACTAATCTAGCAAGAATAAGCCCTTGAGGTCTGCACAGAAAATGTATATAATTTCGTTACACAGATTTTGACACCAAGTTTGCAAGAAACGGAGGTCATATGAGAGAGTTATGAATTTCTGAACGAACCATGCGCATGATAAAAACGTGAATAATCATGGTTCTAAGATGGATTTACTTAATCCTTGAGTTTGAGCATGACAGAGTGAGAATTTGGAATAGAGCCCAGAAATAGAGATTAAAGATCTCTTCGAAACAAAGTGAACAAGACCAGAATCATTCCAATCAAGTATCATTTGAGAAAATTAGACCCGAAATGCCAAAGGCGCGCATGAAAAGAATAAGCAACCGAGCCTTAATGAGTTATTTTCTAAAATTTTCAAATTTAGGATGTTACAATTCTCCCCTCCTACAAAAATTTCATTCTCGAAATTTAAACATAAAGACATACCTCAATGAAATAACTCGGGATATTGGTGCCTCATAGCATCTTCACGTTCCCAAGTGTACATAGTACATTGATCCTGTTGCCATGTGACTTTGACCAACTAAACATTTTTGCTTCTCAAGCGTTTCACAGATGTATCCACTATACCAGTGGGCTCAACTATAGTGGTCAGGTTCTCTCTGATCTCAATATCATCATCTGGCATTTCATGAGTAGGATCTGGCAAGTATTTTCTTAACTGAGAAACGTGAAATATATTATGTAAATTTGACAAATGAGGAGGCAGTGCTATCTGATAAGCCACAGGGCCAACTCTTTTCAACACTTCATAGGGTCCAATATACCTCGGGCTTAGTTTTCAAATTTTTAATGCACTTCCAATACCCTTACTAGGAGAAACTTTTAGAAATACTCTATCACCAACCTGAAACTCAAGCGGTTTCGTCCGTTTATCATGATAACTTTTCTGACGATCTTAGGATGTATTCATTTTCTCTTTGATCATCTGTATTTGCTCAGAAGTCTGCTGCACAATCTCAGGGCCCAACATCAGACTCTCACCAGTCTCTAACCAACAAAGAGGTGTTCGACACTTCCTGCCACATAAAGCCTCATATGGAGTCATACCAATGCTACCATGATAACTATTATTATAAGTAAATTCAATCAATGGAAGATACTGCTCCCAGCCACCACCATGCTCTACCACACAGGACCTCTACAAGTCCTCTAAACTTTGAATGGTACACTCAAACTGCCCATCTGTCTGGGGATGATAGGCTGAACTCAATCGAAGCTTCAAGCCTAACTCCTGATGTAAACTTCCCCAAAATCGGGAAGTAAATCTCGGATCTCTATCTGACACAATAGAAGATGGCACACCATGCAGTCGAACGATCTCACCGATATACAACTGTGCTAGTCTCTGCAAAGGGTAACTCATATTAATAGGCAAGGAAATATGCAGACTTCGTTAACCGATCCATAATAACCCAAATAGCGTCATGACCACTACGAGTCCTGGGTAATCCCATCACGAAATCCATGGCAATAGCATCCCATTTCCATACAGGAATCTCAAGAGGATGTAAACCACCAGATGGTTTTTGATGTTCAACCTTTATTCTGACAGATAATACAATGAGCTACATAATCAACCACATCTCTTTTCAATCCAGGCCACCAGAAATACAATTTCAGATCATGGTATATCTTTGTAGTACCTGGATGGATACTCAACATACTTATATGAGCTTCATCAAGTACCATTTTTCTCAAATCACTAGAATTAGACATATAAACTCGGCCTTTCACTCGCCAAATACCGTCAGAACCTTGTGAAAAAAACAAGTCTTTGCCACTAGCCTGAGTTTCTTTCATCTCTGCTAGATAAGCATCAGTTAATTGTTGAGTATACACCAACTTCAAGAACTCATTGGCTATTGTCAAAGTACCAAGAGTCACTTTTTGAGACGAAGAAACATCCACATGCAGATTCATATCTCTGAATTGTTCAAGCAACTCCACCTCTTTAACCATCATCACTGCCATATGAATAGACTTCTGGCTTAAGGCATCAGCTACAACATTCACCTTTCCCGGATGGTATTTCAAATCAAAATCATAGTCTTTCAAAAATTTAATCCATCTCCTCTGCCTCATATTCAGTTCTTTCTGATGAAACAGGTATTTCAAACTTTTATGGTCACTATACACTTCAAATCTAGAGCCATAAAGATAATGCCTCCAAATTTTCAGTGCAAAGACCATAGCTGCAAGCTCTAGATCATGCGTAGGATAATTTTGTTCATGTGGTTGCAACTGTCTCGAAGCATAAGCAATTACCTTACCCTTCTGCATCAATACACACCCAAGGCCCAACTTGGATGGATCACAATAAACCATAAAATTTTCCTCCAGATTAGGCAATGCCAACATAGAAGTAGAAGTCAATCTATCCTTCAATTCTTGAAAACTTTGTTCACATTCAGAAGACCACACAAAAGGAACATTCTTTCGGGTTAGCTTGGTCAATGGCAATACAATTTTAGAGAATCCTTCAATGAATCTCCGATAATAACCAGCTAAACCCATAAAACTTCTGACCTTAGTAACAGACTTAGGTCTCTCCCAAGTCATAACAGCTTCAATTTTTGAAGGATCAACAGATACACCTTCACTGGAAATAACATGACCCAGAAATTGAATTTTGTCCATCCAGAATTCACACTTAGATAGTTTAGCAAACAATTGCTTCTCTTTCAGCACTTGAAGTACCAAATGAAGATGCTCTTCATGCTCCTCATGAGACTTAGAATAAATTAGAATATCGTCAATAAATACTACCACAAACCGGTCCAGATAAGGATGGAAGATATTGTTCATATAGTTCATAAACACAGCTGGAGCATTAGTCACACCAAACGATATCACCACATATTTATAATGACTACATCGGATCCTGAACGCCGTCTTAGGAACATCAGCAGCTTTAACTCAGATCTGATGGTATCCAGATTACAAATCAATCTTTAAAAAGACTGAAGCACAATGCAACTGATCAATCAAATCATAAATTCTAGGTAATAGATATTTATTCTTGATTGTGAGCTTATTTAATTGGCGGTAATCAATACATAACCGCATACTGCCATCCTTTTTCTTAACAAGTAACACCGGAGCACCCCACGGTGATATACTAGGCTGAATAAATTGTTTCTCAAGCAATTCATCAACCTACTTCTTTAATTCAACTAATTCAACTGGAGACATTCTATAAGGAGCTTTGGAGACCGGTTCAGCTCCATGAATAAGATCAATAGAGAATTCAATTTCTCTATCAGGAGGAACATCGGGTACATTCTCCGGAAACACCTCAGAGAAATCACACACAACAGGGATATCATGGACTTTAGACCCATTCTTTCCATCAATCATACAGAATAACATAAACAACTGAGATATACCTTGAATTTCATAATTATCGGTATTCTGATTAGGAAAGATCACCCGTCGGTTCTGAAAATCAACTAGGACTCTATTGGCTGATAGCCAATCCATACCGAGAACGATGTCAAGACCTCTCAAAGGTAGACATATCAAATCAGCCATAAAACTCCTATCACCCAAAGTGAAGGATACATTTTCACACATCATAGAAGTCCATAGTTTCGTACCAGTCAGGTTAGACACATTCAATGCTCGATTCATAGCAATAACAGGTAATCTTATACTCATCACACAATCATTAGAAATAAAAGAATGAGTTGCACCAGAGTCAAACACCACATTAAGAATAGTATCTCCAATTAAACACTTACTCTGAACAAGATCATTGGCTTAGGCAGCATCCTCAGAAGTGATGGCATAGACTCTGCCTGCAGCTGGTGAATTAGAAGTTCCAGCTCAATCATTTCTAGGAACCATAGAATTATTACTGCGTCCACCATTGCCTCGGCCACCACGGTTACCGTTTCCACGGCCTCGTCCTCGAAAGCCTCCACGGTTTACACTTGCATTAGAATCAAGTTGTTGCAAAAGAGGACAGTTAGGACGAATATGTCCTTTTTCATTGCAATTATAACAGATAACCTTTTCTTCTTTATCACAGTTTCTGGCATAATGATCACCACCATATCTAAAACATTTGACGTCCCTTGGATGACTCACAGAATGACCACCAGAGTTTCCTCGGCCTCTGGATTTAGAGGATGATCCACCTCTAACAAACTTCCCTTGCTTTTTGAAACTGATGGGTGGTAACTTTGAAGAACTATCAGATCTACTGCTTGATCCAGTAGAAGCTTTGTCATCTTCTTCATAAATACGACATTTATTAACAAGAACAGGGAAGCTCCTGATTTCGTGGTGTCTAAAAGCCTTGTTGATTTCTCTTCTCAGACCACTCTCAAATTTAATACACTTAGAGCCTTCAGTACCCGACAGCTGAAAAGGAGGATAAAATAAACAGAGTTCTTCAAATTTTGCTGCATACTCTTCCAAACTAAAATTACCCTGTCTGAGCTCCATGAATTCTAGTTCTTTTCTGCTTCTTACAGTGTTAGGGAAATATTTCTCAAGGAAGTACACCTTGAAATTCTCCCAAATCAATTCAGTTCCCGCAGCTATCATCCTAGCTTTTATCATTTCCCACCAATTTTCAACTTTTTTACGAAGCATAAACACAGCATATTCGACTTTCTGTGCCTCGGTGCACTGCAAACTATCAAGGATCCTTTCTAAGTTTTGAATCCATGCATAAGCTTGATCAGGATGAAAGCCTCCATGAAATTGAGTGGGTTTACGCTTCAAAAAGCAGTCCAGACTATGATTATTTGCTGGTGGAGGCTAATTCTGCCTCTCTAGAATATCAGCAAAATGCTGAAATACAGCAGCCATGACATCCATACCATGAGGGTCAGCCATTTCTTATCCTGAAAATAATCACCATACTTTAGTACCTCTCATGGATAAGAATGCAATTTTTCATAGTTGATTTCCTCAACTATAATACTTAACAACCATGATATGATTTCACTCAATTCATAGCACTTAGTAGCTTAACCTTGGCCTTGGACCTTTTCAAGTATACTCTGATACCAAAATAAAACATCCTAATATTTAAAACTAGGTTTCTAAAACTCAAATAAATTTTTCACGAATTACTTTCAATTTCAAAATAGGATTTTGGAGCAGTACAATAACACTGTCATCACTACATCAACCTTCTAATGTGCAGTTCATCATCACATAACCTACCCATTTAGGCAATGCAACAGTTTCATGGATATATCAAATATCATATATATTTATTTATATAGTGGGACCAACCAGGGTCTCCATAATACAACATCATCATCCACCATAACAACAAGCATATGCTCAAAATAGGTCTAGGCTTCCAGCTGAAGCCGTCAGTTACCTATTCAACTAAGCATTTATATATACACATATATAACAAAACAGATATGCATAGGAACTGGCCAAGGCTACTACAAAACTACTATATACATTATATACAATATATATACAGTACTCCACACTCGATCTTGGTGACCTCTCACTAATCTTTGTCACGTCCTAAGTCCACTGTAAAAATATCCACAAACAGGGGTGAGCATATACATGTCAAATGACAGTTATTGAATCGGATCAGGTATCCAATTCATTAACATATATAATCATATTCAATACTACACAACCTCATCATATAACATTCAATCTCATATTCTCATATAATCATACCACTCATGTCGTTCTCAACAACATTTATCAATGCATAAATATGCTCAATTATATGGATCCATTATTAAGTTTTAATTTTTGTGTTGCAATACTGGCTCTCAGCCATAACTCAGCTCTTAGCTGATCCAGCCATTTTACTGGTACCAAACCGTTTGCCCTATCACGTGACACAATCACTCTCAGCGACAACGGTAGTGTCACGGGCTAAACCCCGAGCCCCGCTCAAGAGGTTTGCCTTGAGTCCCACCCAAGGTCTTTTGTGGAATCCTCGAAACCACAATCATATTTCATATTTATTCATCAATTTAAGCATCCCATGCTATATCAATTTGCATCTCATGCATATACTCATATTATCATCACATATCCTACTACATATCATGCATAGGAATCATAACAAATTCACAAATACAATATATATATATATATATATATATATATATATATATATATCTCATGCCAAATTCAATATCAATAATATATGAATAGAAAATATCATAACACAATTATGTCACACATATTATATATTCGGGATTTCTTACTAATAATAACAATACTATCCCGAAACTGTTTATAAACTATGCATTTAAAATGTAAACGCTCCCCCTTCCTGGAATCCTTGATTTCAAAACTCGAACGCTCCCTGAACGATCTGAGTCAATCGCTGATTTAAACGCGTTCTACAGTTCAAGCACAATATCTCCCATTGTGGACTTAAAGCCTAGATCCCAACGGTCAGTACCTATCACCACATCTCAGGAACCTCATACCAGAATTTCAGCCTGATCCAACGGTTAACGAATCGGCAATGGCAGTTTTTCTGAAACTGGTCTGAATTCCTGCGAACTAGAACAGGGTCGCGGTTTGAACATGATTTCTCCACCTGCAGATGTCCAACTGAACATATGAACGGTGAGAATGTAGAAGAGGATGTTGAGAACACACTCTCAAACTTTTAGGCCGATCCAACGGTGGGATTGACGGAGATCACTGACAGAAGTACGCTGGTCTAGAAACTCTGCACTATTTTCTCTCTTCTTTTCTCTCTCTCTATGGCTTGGGTTATGATGGATAAGTTTGATAATGATAAGTGATGGGTCATAGGTTCAAACCTCCAAACAGCAAGGGAAACACCATTAAATTTTTAGAATACAAATTGATTATTGAACCATAAAAATTTCAAGAACAAGCTCCAAGAAAATTTGGCAAACTCACCTTGGGTGGTTCCTAGATGAGCTATGGTTTTGAAAAGCTCCAAGGCAAAACTATAGCTGATTTTAGAGGATTATTTCATACAAACAAAACTAAAAATGGAGGGGTTTTGTGGCTATGAGATAGAATGATTTAAGAGAGAAGATAAGCTTCAATTCTTTAAGGCTATGACATGTAAAAGAATGGAGATGGGGCTGATTGCTGGTTATGGGAAGAGAAGAGATGAGTTGTTGAAGCTTTAAAATTTTTGAGGTGAAAAGGAATAGCTTATGGTTTCTACCGTGAATGAATAATGGAGAAAAGGGAATGCTGAACAAGGGTGAAGCTGAGTGGGACAAGTGGCCATTGATGTTGCAAGCTTATTGGACCATGTTGTATGGAGTAGTTGAGTTATCCAGCCTTGCACGTAACTTTGTGCGAGATTTTAAGGGATGATGCACGCCTAATTTGGAAATGGTATGTGTAACATCCCATTTTCATCACAAATAGGAAATAGATATTAATATATCTTTCTTGAGAAATACTTACTATAAGTTAGTTTATTATTATCATTTTTTTGAAATTTTGGTATTTATATTTAATTATTTGTTTTTTTAAAATAATAATAATAATAAAATGAAAATATTTCTGAATGAGAATTTTAAAATGACTTAATTAGTATTCACTAATTAAGAAAATTATATTAAGAATTTTTAATATCTTTATTATTCACCATTTTTATTTTATGTTATTATATTTTTGTTTTTACATACTTAAGATTTAACTCTTATTAGAATTTTAAAATAAACTTTTGAAGGAATTAGACTATGGTTCTTTAGAACTTTTTGATCTACATAATATTTATGATTTTCTGGAATTTTTTAAAACTTTTGAAATATTTTAATAAAATAATATATTTTAAATAATTTTAAATTCATATAAAGTTGCTTAAAATTAAAAATATTTACAAGAATGTAAAGTTAAATTATAACAAAATTTTCTAAAATCTATTTCAAGTAGACTTATCTAAAAATTATCGGTTTGAATAAAATCTTGATTTTTATCAATCGTAAAAAAATTGAAAACGTACTAATAAATTTTTATTAACAGAAAATTTTAGATTTTTAAAATTTAAACTTTATATTACTTATCATAAAATTAGTGAGAACTGATATAATATCGCTAAATTTCAAAAAAGATTAATTTTAAATATTTAAAATATACCGAGTGAAAAGTTACTATTTGGCTTAATAATTCTGTCACATTTACTATACAAAATACTGTGCATGTATGAAATTTTCAAAAATTACACATAACCAGGTTTTAAATTTCAAAAAACGTATAGTACTTTTATATTAAAATAATGGAATACATAGTAAATTTTTTTCTTATAAATACCAAAAGAATTCTTCTTTAGAATTCACAATTTCAGATTAAGTTATCTTAATATAGTAGTGTTAGTGAGATAGTGGTGGAAGTAAGAGAGAGATATATATTTTTTGGAAGAAGGTTCTGCTAAAATTCTAAGGTACGAATACATCTCTTTTATATTTTTTAGGATTATTTTTATATCGTTTTTAGAAATATATTATTATACTGGAAATAATATTATTTTAAGTTACTATTCTGCATAGTAATACTATTTCAATAGTAAATTACTATTTCAATAGTAAATTACTGTTCAAATAGTAAATTACTATTTACTATTACTATTTACCTTTACTGTTACTATTTACTTTTACTATTCACGTTTTACTATTTACTGTTACTATTTACGATTTACTATTTACTATTACTATTCATGTTTTACTATTTACTGTTACTATTTACTATTCACTATTTACTATTCACTATTCACTATTCAAAATTTACCATTTTTATTTTAAGTAGTAATCTTAATTTTTATCTTGTAATTATATTAAAATGAAATTGGTATGTTTTAGAACTCGGAGACGAGGCGCGCACGGATTTTCAATAACGAATCGGTATACAAGAGGTAACGGGAATTGAGTTAAGAATATAATATGAGAGACATAAGAATAAAGGAAGGAGTCCCCTACTCCTTTTAAATTTAATAATAAAGTAATAACTTCTCAACTTAAAATTTATAATAAATTTAATATATTGTGTAACTTATTCTGAAATATCTATACATGGATCTGAATTATTATAACTTATATGGACTGGACTAAACCTATGTAAGGACTTGGATTTTTATATCCTATATGGATCGAACTAAACCTATGCAAGGACTTGGACTATTATGACCTATCTAGACTGAACTATACCTATGCGAAGACTGGATTATATATATGGACTTATATAGACCTGTGCGAGGAATGGACTATAAGGACTCAAAAATCAAATCTACTAATTTAAATAACCATTAAAATTTGAATTATAATTATGAGCGATATTTAGTTGATTTGACTTGATTATAATTAATTATATTTGATTTTGATTAATGATATTGTGATTTATAATATTAGACTGTGATTAATAATATGCAATTATGATTGATGATAATTGATTGTGATTGATGAGATTACTATACTTGATTGTGGTTGATGAATGATTGATGACCTTGTGATATGAAGTTTGAGCATATAGCAAGCATGACGGAAAGTTAAAACTCAGTAAGAATTTTCTTACCTTACTCTTTAAATTTTTATTCCAAGAGAAAGTATTTTATAATTATTTTAATCTTTTATTTCTTCTTAGAAATAATTTTCACTAACTTTATTTTTAATCTCTATAATAAAATCTAGTATTAGAAAGAAGCTATTTTATGAAAATCAGAGGTTGAGATAATTAATTCTTGAATTAAAGAAAATTTTTATAGTTTTAAGTATTCTTAGTTAATGATTTTAAATTATCTTCTTTAGAAATTAGAAGTTTAAAGTAAATTATTTTGGTTTTCCCCAACGAAATAACTAAAGAATATTTTGTCGAGATTTCTAAAACTCAATCTAGTTAAGATTCAAATTGAGAAAGATTATGTAAATATGTGAAGATTTTTAAGAGAAAGTTTTGAGATATTTAAGGCTTGGAAACTCAATTTTGGTAAGATCTAAATTTGAAGATTGTACTAAATTATTTCAGTATAACAGAAGTTCAAAGAAGAACTTATGGGAATGTAAAGTTTATTGTGATGATTTTGTGAACCTTTATGGTATTTAATAATTGAGTTTCTAAAAGTCTTGACCAACTAAATATGCGAGTAGTTCATGCATCATGAATCATTAAAGAGAAATGAGATGTGATATTGTCTGGGGACGGATTATAGAAACCGAGGATACATTAGAGGAGGCTTAATTGCGAGCCTTGGGATGAGAGGGTGTGAAAGGGTGCTTCAGGTGACCTGGGGTCGCTCCCTAGTGTCGGGTACTTTCACAATAAAAACTTTCTCAGTCTGACTAGTCTCTAAGTGTTTTCACGCCAGTTGAGCTGTTCATATGCCATGTGTAACATCCTGCTTTTAATAATAGCTCTATTTTGTAATTTATGAAGCATGGAAGGCTTGTAAGTGTTAATTAATGAATAAAACACTCTATGGATGGCTTTTAATGCTCCAAAAGTTTCATTTTTGGGTATAATTCTATAATTTATATAGATCCTTATGAATGAGGCCCAAATTCTGAGTGAAAATACCTTAGAAAGAACTGTCCGAGTGAGAAAGAGAGTCTCTTCCGAGTGAAGACTGAAAATTCCGAGTGACCAAGAGGAATTCCGAGTGGAAAATGGAAATACCGAGTGAAAATGGTGTTTTCCGAGTGGAACATGGTCAAGAGGACTTATTCCGAGTGAAATAATGTCTCAGAGACTTACTGCCGAGTCAAACATGCTAAGAAGACTCGATCCCGAGTCAAGATCTTCAAAGGACTCATTTCAGAGTCAATTAAGATCAGAAGTTGCAATCCTGAGTGAAGGAATTTCCGATTGACAACAAATAAGTCTTGGGTCGGTTAGGATCAATATTACCGAGTGGACATTCAAGTGGAATGAGTCAGCATTGAGGAAATTCACCGAGTGAAAGCATGAGTGAGAGAGGGAGCTCGGTCTGGACAGACTCTACCGAGTGAGAAACCAAGGAATTGAGTCAGATTCAGATGAATTCCGAGTGAGACTCGTATGTAAGAGCTTTTTCCGAGTGATAATGACCTTGAGAGTCTCTGAGTGAAACGTAGTTGAAGAAGTAGGTCTGATCTTGGCTAAGTATTAATTAACCGAGTGAAACCCGAATGGGAGACACTTCTATATTCCTAAGTGTTGATAACCGAGTGGAAGATATTATACATATTCCGAGCGAATCATGTAAACCGTATTCCGAGTGACTAAGTAATGACTGAGTCCGAATGAGACTTGACTGTGATGCTTGTCTCTGATGAATGAATGGTTAAGTTATTCCTCAGATGAGAAAGGTCATGAACACCGAGTGAAGATCGAATGAGCCTTGAGTCGGTCTGAGACGACTTAACCGAGTGAAAAGTTGAAGGAAGAGGAGTCGGTTGAATGAGATCGGAAGAGACACTTCTGATCCGTTCTGATCTCCAAAGTTAGGACGACTTCAAGACTTCAAAGAAGAAGATCGGATGTCAACTAATGCCACATCACATCGGATGACCGATGTAGGGAGGACAACTTATGTGAAACAGACCAGATCAACGTTTTACTGAATGAGCTATGGGTCACATGACCATGAGACCGGATTAATGCTTTGTTATTAATGAACACCGGTTAGTTTCAAGGAAGGTTCATCCTTAGAACTGATGTTCACACCGGATAAATTGTACCGGTATTAAAGACCGGACTTAGTCCGTCCAGGGAAAAGAAGACTACAGAATAGGAAGGGTACAGTTTTCCTACAAAACTGGGGTCTCATGCCTTGGCGGAGTAATAAATTTAGGCGGGGTCACACGTTTTGGCGGAGTAATAAGCATTGACGAGGTCAAATGCCTTGGCGGAGTAACGTGAACGTCTTTAGGGCATGGACATTTCTTAAGATACACACAACACCGCCCTTCACACAACACCGCCCCTCACACTCAATACCACCCTCACGCCATACCGACCTCTACAAATCCTTCAACAGTAAACACCTTTTTATTTCCACTTCAGCTAGTGATCAGCCCACTTAATCACATGAATCCAAAAATGAGTGGCACAACGAGCCAATCACAGGGGAAAGTTGCATCCATTATAATACCTTTGCATATTTTATTCCAACCAATGCAAAACTGACTGTGAAAGGAGTCAAAAGGCTCCATTATCCCACCTAATCTTCCAACTAATGTTCCCCACTTGTCTGGCATTATTAAATCTGCCCCATTTACTAAGGCCGATTAGAACAAACTTGTGAACTAATTCTCCTTCAATTCGAACAACTTTGGGGATTGTAAGGAGCCATTTCAATCGACAAACCAAGTAAGAGGGGAGAGGGTTGTGAATAACTATGAAATGGGTAGAGTTGTATGTTGTTCTAGGATTCCAGTTTTAATTTCGTATCTTGTGGCTTAATTTTGAAACTGAAAACGTACGCATTTGTCTTTGACTTCTTCATGAAAGTTGTAAATCTTTTTGTTATGTGAATTTTGAGACCTGAATCGATTGATTTGAGTATGTGTAGCAAAAGTTATAGCCAAAAATACTACTGTATGTCCGAGTGAAGGATTTGTTTCATGTTTAGTGCATATTTTGATATGCTGGGAATTATACATGCATAATCAGCCTTGAATGTCTTCATGAAAGTTGTAGATATATATATTGTGGATCTTTAGAAAGTGGTTTCACATTAAAATAATTTTTGTAACTCAAGTTATACTCATAATACTGAAGTATGTACAAGTTGTAAATCTGTGAACTTGAAATCCGTATCTTATTTTTAAAACTGGGAATTTTGTGGTAAGAATTAGTGATCAGTGTCTTCATGAAAGTTGTAAATCTTTTTGTTATGTGAATTTTGAGACCTGAATCGATTGATTTGAGTATGTGTAGCAAAAGTTATAGCCAAAATACTACTATATGTCCGTGTGAAGGATTTGTTTCATGTTTAGTGCATATTTTGATATGTTGGGAATTATACATGCATAATCAGCCTTGGATGTTTTCATTAAAGTTGTAGATATTTAAGTTGTGGATCTTTAGAAAGTGGTTTCTCATCAAAATAATTTTTTTAACTCAAGTTATGCTCAAATTACTGAAGTATGTGCAAGCTGTAATCCTGTAATCTGAAATCTGAATCTTGTTTTCAAAACTGGGAATTTTGTGGTGAGAATTAGGGGTTGGTGTCTTCATGGAAATTGTATATATGTATGTTAAGAATAATTTAGAATTATTTTCATGTCAAAATCATTTTTGTAACTCCAGATACGTTCTAATTACTAATCTGTGTACATTTGGAAAAAACTCATCTTTAGGCAGTATGGTATTTTGTGAATAAGTGGTATTTCTGATTGGAATATGAAATTGTGTTCTTCATGAAAGTTGTAGATAATTGTATTATTAAGCTATAGAAAGTGGAATCATCTAAAAAGGTGTTGATTTGCCCATGTTATGGCTGTTTTGCTAATGTATATTGCTGTTGGGAATGCTGAAATTCACTTATAAAGACTATTATGAAAGAATATGATATTTTCTTTATGGATAAAGATTTATGATTGAATTCTTGAGTGATCATAAGTTATTAGAAATGTTGTTGGGCATTATGCAGTTTGTATGATGTGGTGATGAATAATTATGAATAACGAAATTACCTTATATGTACATGAATGCCTTGTGATATTGACACATGTGACTGAATCAGTAAATCTATGATTTTGTGAATTATTATGAGTGTTGTGTCCTTTGAGGACTTGTATTCCAAGATATTTTGGAAATATGTATATCATGGTATGTTAAAGAGAATTAAAGGCATTCATGCATCATAAGCATTGAACGCATCATGGAATTTAGGGGTTCCATGATTGCCTACCCTGGTGGGGGGTTACTCTATGATGAGTTAAGCCCTATTTTGTTGTGTGCCGTGGAGTGTAGGGATTCATGGTTTATGCAAAGCCCTACTTATGATACTTGTGTACTTCGGTACTTAAGCGCCATGAAGTATAGGGATTCATGGTATATGCTAAAGCCCTAATTGTGTGAGCGTCATGAAGTATAGGGATTCATGGTATATGCTAAAGCCCTAATTGTGTAAGCGCCATGAAGTGTAGGGATTCATGGTATATGCTAAAGCCCTATTTGTGTCTCTATGAGACTTTTACTGCAGTATTCCCACCAAAATTAAATGGATCCAGCATGACATCATTTGACTAATTAAAGATCTATTAAATGGACTTGTTTGACATATTCATCATATCATTATGAGTTGTTGATTGTGTTTGTGCAATTTTATCTATTTTATACTTATTCTATATTCTGTCTCACTCTTACATTAATTTTTACAGTGAATGACATGCAGAATGCAGAGTGATGCCATGATTGATGCCTATTTGAAGTATTACTTGAACTTTGATTTTATGAGTTGTAATAAGTATAACATGTCATGTACCATTATCTTCTAAATAGTTTCCGCTATTTGAATATTTTCTTGAATTTAATTATTCACGACTAGTATGTATGATAATTTTCCGCGGTTATCAACTGTTACATAAACTCTGAATTGAATTTATGAATTTTAAAATGATCTTTCGAAAACGCGAAAAATTTACTTGAAAATTTTAATTAACGTTTGGGGGCGTTATACCATGAAGGCATTTATGTTATTATTATCCAGAATTTATGGAACAGTGTAAACTCCTGGTTGGCCCAGTGTAAACTAAAGCTTTAAGGGCCCACATGCATAGAATGAATGAGATGATAGTATTAAAAACATTGCATGACATTCATATGATTGTGACATTCTATGTGGGTGGTTGTGAATGAAAATATAATTGTTATGTTATGAAAACCCTTATGCTTATGTCTTATCTGTAAAGTATTATATTCTGTTTCTCACTCTTTCTTGTTTGAATTTTGTGTCTAAAATATATGTTATATGATATATAGCTAGCAGTTCAAGATGAAAGGATGAAATTACAAGAGGGTAAATTGGTCTCATCCTCAATCAGATAGGAGAAGAGATATAACAAGAATAGGATTCAAAATTACATGGTTTGAAGATAAGGAAATAATTGGTTACAGTCGAAGTAGAGGTATTAAATTTTTAGTTTTAGTTTACCTTAATACAATATTAAGTTGGATGATTGTAAATCAATGTAAAGGTTAAACTTTAATAAACCTTATTCTTTGGATATGATACTGAAATCTTTGATCACTTATGATTTTCTGAAAGTTCACTTTATCATTATAAATAATTTAAAACTTTTTACTTTCAAAATTCAAAGAAAATCAGATGTATATATGTCCTTGTATACACGAGATAAAAAGTGATAAATATGTATATCTTTCTTAAAAAAAAAAAGAGCAAGAAGAATAGATATATGTCTCGTGTATATAAGGGGGTGTTACAGTATGAACACAAAAGTTGTATAACTTTTTGTTCTCTTTAAATCCATATAAAGCACAAAAAAAATCCATCAAGAATTGAGTGAGATATGGTCAAAATACAATAGGATGCTCTAATCGTCTTCGAATCAGGTATGTGCTCAGAAAGAAATTCACTAAAAATTATCGTTTAAGAATTGGGTTTCGTGCCCTTCATAACAATTGTATATAATTTTGATATGAATCTATACCAAAAAGAATGAAGCAATTTGAGTTCCGGACAAGGGAGATACGTAATTTTTTCTACAGGCAGTCAGTATCAAAATGAAACAATCCAGGGGTTCTATATTTTCATTAAACTGTACCAATCTGGAAAGAATAAGCCCTCGAGGTCCTTACAAAAAACGTAGATAATTTAGTGATAGAGATTTTGACACCAAGTTTTCAAGAAACGGAGGTCATATGAGAGAGTTATGAATTTCTGAATGAACTATGCGCATGATAAAAACGTGAATAATCATGGTTCTAAGATGGATTTACTTAATCCTTGAGTTTGAGCATGACAGAGTGAGAATTTGGAATAGAGCCCAGAAATAGAGATTAAAGATCTCTTCGAAACAAAGTGAACAAGACCAGAATCATTCCAATCAAGTATCATTTGAGAAAATTAGACCCAAAATGCCAAAGGCGCGCAGGAAAAGAATGAACAACCGAGCCTTAATGAGTTATTTTCTAAAATTTTCAAATTTAGGATGTTACATGTCCCAATGTAGAAAATAATAGACTGACTCGCGGTGAATATTTCTGCAAGAACAGACTTGAGTATCCTGCACATAACTTAACACCACATTACTTACCAAGTACCAAGCACATACTAGTCATATTTCTTCACAACATGTAAGTCATCTAAGTCTACACTTAACATTATAATTACATTAATATTTACATATCAAGATTTTTATCATCTAGTAGTTAATTTACAGACCCCAAGCATTCTAAAAGGTATCGACCAAGGTGTTACTACCATTCATCTATTCGTGGCTATCCGCCACTATGTACACCACAAAAGAGTCTTTGCATCACCCACATCGTCGGTGCATCACCAATCCTTACCTATGCAAAATAACTACATAGGAGAGTGAGCAATCACATTCTAAATCTTAATCAAATCCCTAGATTAAGCAATGTACATTCTACCAAATCAAGCTATAAACATAATCTCTACCAACTTAAACACATAATACAAATATATAAACCATACATATCACTAATCTAAACTCATATCATCTATGTCTCATGAATATGCAGATGCAAATGCATGTGGATCCAATCTACTAATGGAACTATACTGTAGTGCTAAAAAAATTCACCTTATTTTCCTTTTTATCGGTACTGAACCGCCACCCATTACAACACTATCACTCATCAGTGACCGTAAACACCTCAACTCAACTAATGTTGCGAGCCTCCTCTAGAAGCTTGTTCTAGAGCAAGTATAGTCCCTAAAGGAACCATTTGTAGGGCTTTGCTCTTTCACTGAGCGTCCCTTACACTTGGGCCCTCTCAAAGTACCCCTGCATCCTTTAAGCAGTTTTCAACTATGCATATGATGCATGGCAAGTAAAATCTCCCACTAATTTCATTATTCATAATTCATTAACAACACAACCATAGTAACATCACACATGGTCCAGAATCATCATCACATTCATTATTGTATCCTCATTATTCTTTCTTAATATTTCTCATCATGCCATAGGCAACAATAATAAAATTCATAGGACTATTTCACATGTCAACAACTTAATAATCACACAAACAGTTTCAACTACATATACCATCTCACAACATTAATCAACTGAAGTACATCACATTAATTTCACCATTGCTCATCATGGTCTATTCACATAGTCACTACTCATTATTCAACATCATTATCACCATTATATATTCACATACTTTACATTTCATAATCCATAATAATTTTCATCAGCATCTATAACTATCCTTAATTATCACCAAATCAACAACAATAATACATAATCAAGTCATCACCGTAATCTCTCGCCACCATTCAACACACATTATATTTTCAATGTATAAAGCATCTATATAGGCATTAAATCATGCATTTAGAATATGTTGCCCTTCTCCTTACCTTAAGTGAGGTATTCTTGTACCATCTCTGAATTCCAACTTGATTCTAAAGTTTGACCTACGCACAAACACACCATTCCTCACAAATTACTTAACCACTCACAAAATCTAGTTAATTCAACACAATTCAAGTTACTAGAAACCCAAAACACCTGTGATTTATGACAATTGATTAAACAGAGTAATTTCAACATTTTTGACTTACCATGTAAGTTTGAGATTAGGGTTCAGTCAAATTGGAATTCCCAACGCACCCATGAGCTTGTGATGCTTCTACAAGATAGAATTTTAAGAAATTGTACATGAGGAATTAGGTGAAGTGCCAAGGTGGGTTTCAAGAGACTTACCTAAGTCTCACACTTGAAGCAAACACCACTTGCTCCAATGGAAGATGAGGTCACAATGGAGGAAAAGGAAGAGATGAGCACATGATTTACCTTGTCCCTATAAGGAGAATTTGGGAGAAAGAATTGAGGTAAGAGTGGAGGAAAGTCGCTACTTACAAGGAGAAGAAAGTGTTTTATTTCTTTTCTTTTTTTCTTTCTTTCTTTTGTTTTAGTTAACTATAGGAGTGGTGATGGTTAGGAGAATAATAATAAGAGGGGTAAAACAGTCATTTGTGATGGTCCTCAATAATAATCATTAATTATTTTAATTCCATTGGTTAAACTTCGATTATCCTAATTAATTTACGTCACTTTTTTTACGTAATAAAATCCAATTAAATTTAAATTAGGATGTTACAACAAGCTATCCACATACCGGCTTGACAAAAGTTTGACTGTTGACTTTTTTTAACAGACCAAATTTAATTGACTCGATTTTAATTTAAACTTCCTTTTTATTGTTTAAATCAACCCATTTTTCATTCTGACTTGGCTCAATCCATTTTAATAACTCAAATAATGAAACTTTGATATATATATATAATTTAATAAAAAAACATCTTTTGATTAATTAGAGCTAGCTAAGTAAATGTGAATTAGAGACTCTCGCACATTGGAATTTATGATATAACATGTGATCCTAAAAAAATGGCACCCTCGAAAGTGACAACCCACAGGTTTCAGCGGTAAGTTCTGTTAAGTCAAAAGTAGGCAAATATACATACGTGTTTGGTTAGCTGTTGATGTGATTTAGAGGTCCAATCTCGATTCCTATAACTATTGCAGTTCTGTCACTTTCTATTGTAATTATATAAAAAAATTATTAAATGATTTTAAAATATATAATTCTATCATCTAATTTTTTAATTTATTAATGTATTTTTCTTTTATCATTTATTTTAAAATCTAATTTCATCATCTAAAGAGTATGAATATAATGAAAAAAAATATTTTCTTAAACTTATAAAACAACAGAAATAATTTTCTTAAAATTATGTCATATAATGTGATTAGTGATTAATGTATCTTAATAAGGTAGAATGGTCGCATCAAACGAAGATTAAACTACTCGAGCCTCATTAATTATAGTTGAATTAATTATGAATTCATATGTACCATGGTTAGTTTTTGGTCAATTTATCTAATAAATAATGTAATAGCATTATATGAAACATTATATAGTAAAACTGAAGATCCCCATGACCAAAATAGTAATAAGGTTACATTGACCAATTTGAATATCAATTTTGGAAGGATTTAGGATTAGTTTGATGAATATGATAAAAAAATATAATGAGATAAACAAATAGAATATGATGATATAAGAACAACATATGATAGAGATTGGATAAGTTTATTATTAATAATATAATTCTTATAATAAAATAAAAAATAATATACTAAAATAACAATAATATAATTATAACGATAATAAAATAAGATGATAATAATAATATGATGATGATAAGTCTATATTAATTTTCAACAAGAACTTTTCATTTTTTTCTTATCGATCATGTGCAAGCTTATTAAAGTTTAAAAAACCCAATAAACATAATTAAATTTTATAAAAAAACATTTATTTTGGATAAAAACATGAAAGAATCACGTTAGATAAAAGTTGTTGTGTGTTGCAGCCTGTCCTAAGTGAAATTTAAATTACCATAACTTAAAACCCCAACCCTTTTTGTAACCCAAAGGAGAAACACCAACCCATGATCATATAGGTTCAAGTTTGACTTTTTAACAGCGAAATTATGTTAAATCTTAGTATTTATGATATATAATAGTCGATTTGGGTAGGAAAGGGGTATTCTATATATAGAAGGGGATCAATACCTTAAAAGGATGTTTGGTGCATTGTGTATTTTTATATTTTCAATAAGTTTGATGGAAATTAAAAAAATTATGTTTGTATAGTAAAAGGTATTAAAATTATCTTTTAGATTTGTTTATTTTTTTTAACTTTTATTTTTATTGGGAGTAAAATTTGGAACCATAAATTTATATCTTAAGTAAGGATAGTTTTAAAAATTTATTTTATATTCCTAGGAATATTCTAATTGAACCAAATATAAAAAAATTATGATGAGAATCAAAATTTATTTTTAAAAATTTAAGTGACAACCAAATATATTAAAACTTGCCCCGTTGGGATTGTAAAAATGTTTCTTGTTTTTAGTTTTAATTATAGAATTGTCATCATGTTTTCTGTTTTTAAAAATTTGTATTGAAAAAAAAGTTAAAACAAGAAATAAAAAAAATTATTTTCAATGTTTCCTGTGGAAAATATTGTTTTCTGTACAATATATATATCATTCATTCTCAATTCCTTTAAATCTGTACAATCATCATGTGTCACTCACGCTACACATAATATCATATACATATCCAAATTCATTTCTAGCTACCTCAAGTACTCATAACATAATACAACACATCAATCACCATTCATCAACATGTAATGGCACAATTGACTTTCACTTAGTGTTCAATTAGACTCATTAGTATTCAGATACTAAAAATAGATCGGTCTCTAACTAGGGGTCCTACTTGACACACTGTGAACCCTACTTGGTTCACTGAGCCTTGTTTGCCTCTCCATCTCAACCACAAGGTCCTTATTGACTATTGGAGAGCTTAACTGGGTCCTACCTGACTATGAGAGCTAAAACTGAGGGGCGAAATATACTGTATAACCGTCCAAACTACACAGATCACATAGATTAATTTTAATTCACTTTCTCTAATTTAATTAACCAATTCTTTAAATAAATAGCATGAAGCCATCGTCATAAATCGTTTCATAACTAGCCACTCAGGCAAATTAATTCACCACTAGCCACTTAGCTTTCATTATCAAATAAAATGGCAACCACTTAGGCACACCTCATCTCTAAGTTCTCTATTCATTATCATTTAATTTCATGTCAACGAGGCCAACGAGGCCACACAAGCATCATTCATATCAATACATATTATTGCAATCATGCAGCCACCCAGGCATAATATTATTCAACTAGATTCAAATCAACCACTTAAGTAAAAAGCATTCGGCAGTATAATTTCAACCACAAAATTAATCAATCACTCAGATGCAATTCATTCACAATATTACTCTCATCATAAAACTTCTCAAAAACTCATTCTGATATATGTATTCTCATATATACATACAATCTCTATTCAATCTCAACAATTGCTAATTACCAATTTCCTCATTTCTTCACTATACATAATTCTTGTATAACAATTCATAGTTTTTATTCTTAACCTCACTAGGTCCAAGTCTAATCACAATACATACTAAAAATCCAATAACTATACATTATAATGAAACTAGCTAATTGCTGCTAATTATATTCCTTTTTCGAAAGCTAATCGACATCAAATAATATTTCTAAATTAATTAATACTTCGAACAACCTCTTACCTCGATTCTAAGCTTTCGACTCTTATCTTCTACGCCAGGTACACCCAATATCTATAATTTAAGGAAATTACAAAGTGAGTTAGCAATTCGACCTACGAAATCAAAACCCAATTAACTGAAATTATTCCAAACATACTTTTAAGGCTTCCGAAGCGTACCTCGGTTAATTACGCCATTGGTTTCGATTCCTTCTTGGCCAACGCCTCGCTGATCCTTTGGTTGATAACCTATAGGCACCAACACAAAACTAATTATTGATACCCATCGTTCCAAAGCTCCATTTACAAGTTCAACATGTAAGAGTGCAAAGAAAAAATGTAATGATCCAATCTTATTAGAATTTTTTAAATAGGTAATGATCCAATCTTAACCAATTGTGTGTGCAATTGAAAGTGTAGTGGTAGCTTTATTGTTTATAATAAATTATTCTGCATTCACACAAAGTGGAAATGAACATGGAGTTAAATATAATATATATATGTATGTATTTAAGTCTAGTCACAATACATACTAAAAATCCAATAGTTATACATTATAATGAAACTAGTTAATTAATGCTAATTATATTCCATTTTTGAACGCCATCCAATATCAAATATTATTTCTAAATTAATTAATGCTTCAAACAACCTCTTACCTCGATTCCAAGCTTTCGGCTCTTGTCCTCTACGCCAGGTACGCCCAATTTCTGTAATTTAAGGAAATTACAAAGTGGGTTAGCGATTTAGCCTCCAAAATCAAAGCCCACTTAATCAAAACTATTCCAAACATACTTTTAAGACTTTCGAAGCTTACCTCGGTTAACTACGCTCTTGGTTTCGGGTTCCTTCTTGGTCAATGCCTCATCAATCCTTTGGTTCATAACTTAAGGCACCAAAACAAAAACCCATCAACTAATTATCGATACTCATCGTTCCAAAGCTCCGTTTACAAGCTCAAAGTGCAAGAATGCAAACAAAAAAAAATGAAAATCCCAACCATTATGGGTGAATCTCGATTTTGAGAAGAAATTGCCAAAACCAGTAATTAAAGTTGCCAATGAACTCACCTCGTTCCCACAAGTCCAAATATGCAGTCAATTTCACGTTTCGTGGTGAAATCGAGCTTCAATTAAGCTCCAAAGTCATACGGCCATGGAGAAGGAACGAAGATGGCTCTTATTCTCTCTTTTTCTCACGTGGATTGATGGTAGAAAGGAAGGAAATAAAATTTCTAATCTTAGGGGTGTTTTCCTCATTTCGGTATTTCTTTTCTATTTTTCTTTATTTCCTTTAATAAAAATCCACTTTTTACCCAATGGTAAACTATATTTAACCACCACCATTTAATTTTAATTTTAATTTACTAATTAATTACTTCAATTTTATTACCTCAAAATAATTCTCAATTAATTTATAATAATTTAGAAAGAATTCCTAATTAAACCTAAATAAATTTATTTATCTCCAATAATATTTAATTATATATATGTGACAAAATAAATTAAATTTTTAACATCAAGAATGTTACAAAACTGACATCTTTCCCCTCCTTACTTATTAGAATTTTTTAAATAGGTAATGATCAAACCTTAACCAATTGTGTATCCAATTGAAAGTGTAGTGGTAGCATTACTGTTTATAATAAATAATTCTGCAATCACACAAAGTGGAAATGAACATGGAGTTGGAATATATATATATATATATATATATATATATATATATATATATATATATATATATATACACTAGTGCTGATGATCATTTTTAAAAAATAGCATTAAAATGAAAATTATATAGATTTATAGGATTAAAAATGTATTTATACCTACAAAATATAAATTTCTTTCCTCATTCTTTTTTAATTTTATTCTTAAGCAAAAGGAAAAACTCATCCAAACACACAGTAAAGTGCTTAGGATCCATCTCGACTACATGACCAAGCCACGGGAGTTGGATAGTATAATGATAAAGATGACAACTTTCGGCCACATTTGATGTCCGAGATAAGGAATATTTTATTTTATTTTTAATCATGGTGATGTTAACTCCTCGGACAGAAATGTTTTTTTATTATAAAATTCAAATATGAAATCGTATTATAGAGAAATCAAATAAATATCATTTAAATCAACTACTCGTGAATTAAAAAATATTTAATGGGCACAGAGATAATAAAAACTTTTTTTAATAAAAAAAGTTACCACCATCACACATTATCGGGAAAAAAGGGAAACCAGTTAAACTAAAAAAGGATAGATGACAGCACTGACTCTCTCTCATCGCTTGCATTTGCTGCCATGCCATACAGTGGCACACTTGTCACAAGATTGCCAATAATACTAACAGAATAACAATAAACATCTTAAGCTATTGGTCAATTTTAAATCAAGATCTTAGAAAGTGCTTAATCTAACTTTAAGTTTTTATATTTCATTTATAGACATGCATATATAGATTGAAGCCAAAACAATATTTTTTTTATTTGAATTCTATTAACCTGTATCCTAAGAATAATGTTTTAACAAAAATATCTTTTATTAAAAATTATATAAAAATTCTTAGAAATTAAAATAATTAAGTTTTAATATTTTTAAATAAAAAATTTTATTATAAAACCTTTTAACCAAGGTAGACTCATTAACGTCAAAATAACATTTAAAACTGACAGCTGAACCGAATGACATCACTAAATTATAAAATAGTTATTTCTCTTTTTTTATGAAAAAATTATTTTAATATACGAGACATATTTATATTCTTTTAGCAAATCTGCTAGTAATCAAAAGGATATTAAGACTTCAGAACGTACAATAATTTCACTTTTTCATTCAATATTTCCTGATTTAAGAAATCAGGAACATACTGTTACGATGATTAACATTCTCTTCCATAAATTAGTGAACTCCAATCCAGATATCAAATTTGCAAGCAAAGACAATGAAAACCTGATTTGAGGTTTGGATAACACAACTAGTTTGACAAGGAACTATCAACCTACCAATCCTCGAGCAGCTTGCTAGCAACATCCTTGTAGCTAACTTTCTTCTTCTTAGTAGTTGTAGGCTCTGCTTCTGCATTGGAAATCTTTGGTTGCTTCTCTTCTCCAACACTACGATTCATAGGTTGCACCACCTTTTGGGTGGCTAGGGTAGGAATCATGTTAAATAGCATTGCCTGCAAGGGGTCATCCAAACTTTCATGCTTCTCAGCCACCTCATTGTTTTGGTCATTGTGCCTATCAGTCATTTCAATTTGAGGAACCAACATTCTTTCATGTTCGTTGTCCTTCAAGTTCTCTTGCTTGTCTACCTTATTTTGTTCAGAACTTTCCACTGTTTCATCAACCTGGGCATTTTCATGATCCTCAGTCTCACAGGGCTCGGGGTGTTTGTTGGAAAAATCAATACTTCCTTCACTATTGTAAACCTGCTGCTCAACTGGTTTTTTGTCATGAGAATCACTTTCATCTGATTCATATTCACATATTTTAGCACGCTTTTTTGCAATTTGTGTTCGTGCTCTTCGAGCTTGATTGCCAGCTGTTTTTACTTTTTTGGTACCACTGCCTGCAGGTCTTCCTCTTTTTCTTGTACCACCCTTCTTTTGGGAGAGCAAAGCCATACTATTTTCATATGAAGCATCTTTTGCACTTTTCTGTTGATTTCCCTTGTCAGAGAAAGATATATTTTGGTCCTCTACATTATCTCCACTCCCATGAGCCTCTAACGCCATGTCATGTTCCCTAAAACAGATACCAAAACCCATCAATTGCGAAGGGAAATACTGATAGAATACAAGTGCACAGTCCACATGTAAGACAACAACTACATTTGAGACCATGGCTAATACCATCAATTTTGTATTTCTTTCCTGGTGTACCATTTCCACCCCTGAAGGGCTACCAACATCAATATTTTTAGTAGAGGCATACTAGAATACTGGAAGAAATGTTTGAAATAAATAAACAATGAAGTTTGTTGTGCATAAACATGTTTGAAATAAAGAATTATCAAATACCATATTCTAATTGCTAAACATTCTCTATAGGCTTCAATATGTTTTTAATTTCAGTAAATATAGCTAATTTTGATTTTAATTCTCAAACTTCTTGTGACAAATGGAGGAATTTACAGATGGGTGTTGATCATTTTCTGCAGGCGTCATTGCAATTGTCATCATCAATTTCTTTTTTGTTTTATTCCCCTTTGAGAAAGTAAACTAATTTATGATATAGTTCTGCTAGTATGAAAATATTCAATGGATTCTTTTTCACATTAATATAAAGATAATATATATCAAAAACGAGGAAAACCAAAACTAGCAGAAGCATTAAGATGTTCTCCAACACAGAAAAGGACGAAGATAAGGACATAATGAAGAATGCTGCAACTTGTTCAATCTCTTTGGCAACCCAGTTATGATCAACACACAAGAGAGGAGCTATATAGACAATCCTATCTCAAAGTAAATTCTAAAGGAAAGGAGATCAATTACAACTGTAATCAGATTGGTTCAGTTCATAGGCTAAATTGAATGGCAAATAAACAAATTTGGGTTTGGAGAAACCAACTTCATACTGACATCTCTATAAATTACATCTCTAACTACTACTCTGTCATGTGTAAAATTTTAGAAGTGAAGGAGCTAAAAGGCCAAAAGACTTATTTACAATTTCAACCTACTTATTTTATTAATCTTTCAGCAAGTTAATTCTACAGTCTACTGGTTCACTGTAATTTTTCCTACTATGTAATGCTTTATCATCTCATATTAGCTGCTCTAATATATCACAGCCAACTCTAGCCTTCTCTCCATTTCACTAATTTGTATTAAATCTCCCTGTAAAGCATATAAAATAAAATGAAAATGCTAATTCTGAAAATGGCATTACATGAATCTAGCTCCCACAGTACATTTAGTTATTCCTTTACCAAAAGACCATTTACAGGTAAAGACATAATCAAAACAAAGTGAAACTTGTTATGCTGTATACTGGCACAAATGCCCCAAGATTCAATACACTAGTTAGGAACATATCTCAAAATATTAAGGAATTGCATTCATAAAAGGCTCCAACCTTCTTCATTCACAAAAGTCAGATCAGACATTCTAAATGCTGTCCATGCATAAACTTACCAATCTTCAGCAATTGACTCCTCTATTCCACAGGGCCTCAAGCTGTAAGAGTCTTCTGGTAACCTTTGGCTACTGTCCACACAATCTTCTAACCACTGGGATTTGACTACTTGCAATTTCTTGCTTCGGAGAAATTTTCTTTCTACTGAAGTTAAACTACATAGTTGAAGTCACCCCCACACATCCAACCCAAAGGGAAGAGAATTTGGGGTGGGGTGAGGGGAAGAGTACGTGAGGACATAAATAATAAATAACAAATGAATCATTATCATTCACTCAAAGGTTTCAACCCAAGCTCGGAAATGGAACTTTCATTCATCACCAGTAATAAATTCATTAAGATGAAAAGCTGGAAATGAAAACCGTGGTTCATACCTCAAAATAAATAAAAATACGTAAAATGGGGAAGGGTAAAACTAACCTTGAATACCAACAAGACAAGCCATATCAACACCAAAGGCCAAATTCATCTTTTTCATCCTTGGTAACATATACTTGCAAAAAACTCGGATAATGAATATGTGTGTACAATGGCATTGTCCATATTTCATTATTTTGTCACCCTAATTAATGCTTATTATTGTTGCATTTAGGTCTTAAATGAAAATTGTTGTTATTCTAAATAATTCAAAAGCTGTTTGCCAAAATTCACACCCAATGGTTCAGTTTCGTATTTGGAATGATGACACTGAATATTTGTATGCCCATTTCCAAGACTTCATGTCAAAACTCACATGTCCTAATACTCCACAGCAAAATGCAGCAACTGAACTTTAATCGAACTGAAATAACCTAAGACACTAGAGCGTGTTTGGTGTGGGGTTCTGTTGAATGTAATGGAGCTGGGGAAAAGCAAAAAACTAATCCTACGGTCAAACGGAGTTTTGATTATCTCGAACAGCGTGAAAAATCAATATTAACTTTTAGATTTTTCTATTTTCATAACTCCGTTTCTCCAACCGCAAACCAAACATCCTCTAATCATACATATGTAAGTTCCACCATTTTGTGTGATTTTCTATGATCCTATGCACAATGTGCAATGAACTGCATGTTTTCTTGTATGAAGGATCAAATTCCTCACCAATTTTACATGAAACACCTATCTATCTTGCATCCCCTTATGTTTTTAGTTGTACATGTTTTGTTCATAATCATATTCCAGGTAAGGACAAACTCATTGCAAAAGCTTTCAAGTGTCTTTTGCTTGGGTATTCAGGCAAATGTCGTAAACATGAGATGTCCTACATCAGCAAGAAATATGACATATATACTCCTTATAAGCCTCGTGGCACCATAATTTCCATTATGGTATCAGAGTCTGACCAACCTTGAATATTGGGTCACCTAAAGATGTACAATCCTACAAATTTCATCTACCCATGTCTAGTATTGGATGTGAGGGAATGTGTTAAGACATCAACTAGGAATATGACCTGTACTCCTTATAAGGCTTGTGGCACTCTCATCTCTTGAGCTAGGTTTTAGATAGAGTTAGCCCAATCCATTTCTAACCACCTTCCCTAGTCCTATCTTTTGGTTCCCAATCCCACCTTTAGACAGTCCACCCCCCCCCCCCCCCCCCAACCCAAATTGCTATTTGAGACTTGTTTATTACTTTTTTTGCATAACTACATTTTTGTTGAGATTTCCCTTTGTTTCCATTTATAAACCCATGAGCTAAGTTATCTTGTCCAAGTTGACAAGGAGCAGCAAGAGATGTTATATCTACTCTGCAATCTAGGGCCACAAAGAATCTAGTTTCTAAACAGTTAGTAGCTGATGTTTGTTTACAGTTAAAGTTGACCTAGATGTTTCCATTGACCATTTTAGGAGTTATTTAATAGCCCTTGCCTACATGGATCTTCATTTGTCTCTAAAAAGGTACTCCCTGCTTTCTGTCCTTTTTATAAGAGATAGTTTTGAAGTTTTTTCTGATCCTTTTTATAAGCTAAAATTACAATTTCTACGAAGCATTTATTGATATTTCTTTATTTACCCTTATTAACTACAATAAGTAATATATTGCCTAAAGAGGTGACCATCTAAACCAACCAATCAAAAGAAGAGAGATATTAATATCTTCATCATTATCAAACATATTAATTTAGTGTATAAGGGCAAACTTGGAATGTCATTATTTGTTAAAAAACCAATAAACTTAACCACCACTTAACCATTTTTATTAGTTTTGATGATTCAATTAATTTTTCCTTATAAAAAGGACCGGATGTAGTAATACAAAACTGGTTCAAGCTGGTTCTGGACTGGTACAACCAATTCTCTGATTGTCTGGTTCAAACAAGAGTAAACATGCAATAATAAAAGACCTAACAGAAAATTGAGAAACTAAAACTATCCTGTAATTAACAAATTGCACTGCATAAGACGTTGACAACACACACTTAAGAAAGTGTCAATATCCAGATCACTTACCAACTCTGTATTTCTTCAAAGTCAGCATGACATCCCAGCACAGGCAAGGCTACTAGGTGGGTTGCACAAGCAAGATTAGAGCTAACTTTTCCGCCCCCCATGAGAACTTCAAGCTTTAATCTCCTCAAAGCCAGTCGCAATAGAAAATGTGAATCTCCTTTCCTGTATAAAAATATTGAAGTATCAGATGTCTAATGATGAGCATGATCAAAATCCTAAATCTCACATCACATTAAGTGCTAAAATAAAAAAAAAAATGGATTTAATTTAACATTATTATATCTTACAATGGAGGCACTGCAGGGTGAAAATAAACAGAGCATCCATAAAAGGAAGACCACGTATCCCTGGGGCAGTATTTTTTCCTGTAATGATCAACAGTCCTGACACTTTCTGACCTATGAATATTGCTTAACAGCTGCAAAAAGATAATATAAATGGAAGTTAATTTACTGAGGCATGAGTGACATAAGCTGAGTCTGTTAAATATATTAAGGGGAAAAAAGCCAGTCACTCAAGCAGTTACTAGTTGAAGTGAAAAGAGTAAACAACCCACCTTATGGCAAAGTTCCTCAATATACAAAAGGAGAAGAAGTTATCACTTGGCTCCAAAACAAATAAAAATAAAAGGGTGCAACAACCAAATGGGAAAGAGGTATTAACAAAGACTTGACTTTATTGAAGACCATAGACCCAATTTCCTTCACTTTGCAACATGTGAAGGTTTCCCTAACAGTCTTTTACCTGTTTGATGTCTCCAAGATCCAGATCCAAGTAGTAAGAGTCTGAGAACCTGTCAATTTCTTCTTGTAACTTCCTCTTTGTCACTTCAGATAGGAAGAGGAAATACCTTTCAAAAAAACACATTGAAAGCAATATATAACCAGAAGAACCTTTACAGGATGTAAATAAGTTTTATATTCAGTCGTAGAACTTACTTCGGCTGTAAGGGGATAAGCCTTTTCTGTTCATAACAATCTAATACCCAAGTACAATGAATGATATCACCATGACGTTTTGCTGCTTCGAATTTAAACCCTACAGTACAGACAACTGCCTTTTATTAGATATATTCCGCCAATAAAACTGTCTTTTAAATGCACACACGTGCATGGACAAGCACGTGCACAAGCGTGCACACACAGCGAACCTTTGCTTTCTGCTGCAACACAATGGGTAACTGAATTATTTAAATTCATTGAGAAAGTTCCCCCATTCTCAGCAATTATTTTGTGTAAGGACTCAAGAGAATGAGAAGGAGGCACATTAGCAAAGTCTGAGCATGTCAAGGAAACTATATTGTATGCAACGCCACATCAATCACGTTGATTGGTAAAATGAATTATTACACTTATGCTGTTCCACTATCAAACACCATTCAAAAAATCATGAGGAAAAGGGGTAAAAGCAACATGAAATTTCTTTGTAAAGAAAAGAATCACATCCTTTCTAATATTAGGGTAACAAAAGGCCCTTTTACTAAGAGTAACACGGGTATAATGAAACCTGAAGGGATTGGATTTGTCATTGCATCATGTGTATATGCAATTGCTTTCTTTCAACACAAAAACATTCAAGTGAATGTGGAGTGAGGGAAAAATATATGAACATATGAAAGCACATAAAACTCATAAAAGGAGCAAAATCAAGAGGGAATTTGGAAAATGTAGCCAATGTGGGTGCAATTATTGTATTTGTGAGGCTAGTAGAAGTACATTGAACAGATCCAGGATAGACTAAAAAACCTTCATGCACAATAAAATATATGCCTAATAAACTAGCTTTAGAGTGGGGAAGTTACTATAAAAGCATATCTATAAAACAAAATATAGGTAGAATAATTTTCAGCAGTCAGCTGGACAGATGATCGCTGATTAGCAAGGATACAGAACATCATATTTGAAAATATTAAGGAGTCCCCCTTAACACTGGAAACATCAGTTTGAATTAAATGAGAAGGAACAATTGTCATGTTTTTCTGGTCTCCCCTAGCAGAGGATTTCATTCGTTTTGGTTTACTGCCCTGCTTGCTGCCATATTCTGTATTCCTCTGTGTGGTACCATTGCTAGAGTGTACTAGTTCAATAAATGCTGTAAAGGGGAGAAAAGAAAGGAATCAACCTTTTGGCAACATAATAAAAAAAAAGATAACAAAAACCTATTCACAAATCGCTTACATTGAACATCAAGGCATTCATGCCAAGCCTTGTCATATCTCACCCTGTCAATCCGAGGAAATCTCAGGCTATAAGGTGCAGCAAACACCTGATAAATAAAATAATTCAGATTAGAACAGTGGACTTCAGGAGACAAGAAAGATTATGTAGACTGCAATCAAACCACTTTCAGATAGACATGCTGCATACGCAAAGACATACCTCAGAGTCTATAGTTCGAATATCACTGGTTATAGACAGAATAATTGATCTGCATGAAAAGAAGGAAAAATATTGATATCAACTTTGAAATACAAGGGACATGTACTTAAAGAGTTCAAGCATTTAGGTGGAATAGAATACTTACTTCTCAGGGCTGTCAACCCACACATCAGGTCTTTCTTTGGAATGATTAGTAACTTGATAAAAACTTGGTGGCTTCTTCTTTGGATATTCATACTTTCTGTGTGTTGAGAGAGAGATTGTAGAATAAATTATAAAATACTATTAAATGTTTTTTTCCTTAAATAACAGAAGATGAGGCAACTAAAACACTAACAGAATAAACCCCCGCACACACACACACATATGAAATGTCAACTCAACAAAAAAAAAATGACCTAAATATATAACTTACCTGAAGTAGGGTTTTAGTTTGCTTACTACAGCATCAAGCTCATCATCAGAAAGTCCAGTACCAACTCTACAAAAAGAGATAAATCTGCAATATAAAGAAGGACCTGATTAATGGAACTATACATAGCTATGTATGCATACAAGTTAAAATAAACTAGTTTTAACTTTCAAGTATCACAACTCTCTATTTAATCCCAAAAGTGGTAGTGTGGTACATAGTTCTCTAACTGTACAAGAACAAATGTAAACGCATGGGATAAAATTGCAACGGTTCATCAAAATTCAAAGCACATGTGGGTGTAGATTAAAGTTTCAATATGCCAATACCAAAGGTAATTTAGCAAAATCCAAGCTTATAACTGACAGCATGATCAGAACATTGAAAATCTTTTAGTTTTATGTGAAAATTGAAATTAATTAAAACTAACAACTATTGGAGGACTAAAGGGGAATGATTTTCAATAATGATTTAAAAAAGAAAAAAGGATGCAATGGAATAGACATAGTTTTCAACACATTTCATTTGATTTCAGTTTTAAAAATTATCATTTTCATTACTTCAATCAGTTTCCAAACAATCTTAAAAATTTAGACATGAAAACCAACAAGCCAATAGTATCCTATCATTGAACAATTTTGTTTTGAAGAAATTTGTTGGAAGTCTCACATTGCTGTCTCATAATATGTAGTATGGTCTAAATACCTATTAGGTTACTCCTCTCATTGTCAATTGGTTTTGCGATGGAACCTTAACATAGTATCAAAGTCAAAGCCTAACTTCTTTCTAGTTGTCATCGGCCACGAGTTTCCCTTTTGTTATGGGTCAAAAGTTAACATTTGCTTAATTTGATAGGCTTCGTTGAAGGGGGAGGGTTGGAAGCCTCACATCGCCTGGCTCATAATATGTGGTATGATTTAAATACCTATTAGGCTACTCCTCTTATTGCTAATTGGTTTTGAAATGAAACCTTAACAAAATTTATTAAGATAAATAGAAAAGAATACAAATAAAAGGAATGGTCCTCCTCAAAACAAATGAACAACCACAAAAATAGAATATTGGATCTCAGTCATATGATTAACCAAATTTGATTTCCAACACAATTTCATTCTCTCTTCAACAAACCTCCGGAGTTTTTAGAATGAAAACAAAATATATAGCATATGTGCTAAAATCAAATCAATCCAAATTTGCATGCAACCCATCCAACTACCGCCACGCAATCCATGGCCAAATTTGACAAAACCAAGATCCCCATTTTATCTAGTAACCAATAGATCTTAATTGTAGTTGGGATCTTGATTAAGATACCCTTTTAAGTAAAGAAGATCCACCTGGGTTAGACCCAGTAGCATAATCCAAAGGTTTAATTGGTAGACTCCAGCTTTGTCTACTTCAATGTTTTTTTATGCTATGCTTTGAGTAGACTGCAATGAGCCTGCTAAGCTCATATTTTTCTACTAAGGATTTAGGAGTAGGAGGAGGAGTTGGTGTACAGGGTGAGTTGTAAAAGGTGGAAAAGTAGGCAGCAATGGAAGTGGCCACCGAAGGTGGGGGAATGGTGGGTTTGTGGTTGCTACAGCTGCCTACCAGAAGAGGGAGGGAGAGAGTTGGGGGCAAGGGGAAGTTGTGATATGGGACATGATGGAGAGGCACCTATTAATTTAATGCTATCTGGAGTATACAGACTTGTGGCAGTTGCAAACTGACAATGGGGCAATCTATTTGCCAAGTCACCACCGAACAACATAATGTCAAGGAGTAAATTTGGTCACTATTGCTCTATTAGACACATGCTAAACATAAACTAATCAGGAACCAAAACCAAAACTTGACATATCTGCAGGTGCCAATATCTCATAAAAGCCATGATGACATTGACACATTTGTACCGCTTAGGATGTGTATTTGGGGATGAACACTCTGCAAGGCCCACCAAGAATTGAGCCACCTAAAATGAAAAACATGCGCCACCAAGGTCATTAGAAAAAACAAAAGAATAATTAATTAAAATATAAAATGCTGTGGAAAAATGACCAAACCTCTCCACCACGTCGTCCAGATCCATAATAGCCACCTATACAAATAGTCAAGAGCAGCAAAGTCAAATTAACCATGTTAAACAAGATGCTTGAGGATGTCTATAAATTTAAGAACACAATTCATATACCTATAATAAGTACATCCAGATCAGAACCAGCTTGAATGTATTCAGGCTTCAATTTTAGCCACTTTCCACTACGATCACTAGGTTCCCATTTGGAACTGAGGTCTTTTATGACAATTCCCTCATCTCTAAATACATAATATATAATAAATTAGAATTAAAGAAAAATAAAATAAATGCTTCACACAAATTTTGTGGAGATCTAAATCAAACTACTCCATGTTCAAATTACAAAGCTCATATCATCAGGACCAGTCTAGAAATGTTGTGGGTCCTAGCCAATACAAAG
Organism: Clitoria ternatea; assembly: GCA_037962975.1. Lineage (NCBI taxonomy): Eukaryota > Viridiplantae > Streptophyta > Magnoliopsida > Fabales > Fabaceae > Clitoria > Clitoria ternatea. The sequence goes on along the minus strand of CM075671.1, from coordinate 281,772,831 downwards.
ATGAAGGCCCCTTAGTACTTCTTTTTTTAATCAAAGAAGAAAATTTATCAAATAACCAAACCAACATTAACAAAATCATTATAAATTCTGAACACAAATATGATATTTAATCTTGGTGCAAAACATAATAATAAGTCAGAAAATAATAAACAATACTTCAATGTTTTTCTTCAAAAATAATATGAAAAATAAAAAGAATCAAACAATTAATAATGACCATAAAAAATTAAAATATAAGACCCTATAAACATAAAAGTTAACAAAATATTGATATCAATGTTAATAAAGTTAACAAAAACTTGAAAGGAAAATAATAAATTGTTAAAATAATTTATATAACAAAAATTAATAAACAAGTGATTTTTCAATGTAATCATGGTGTGATTGAGAGTGGGTCAAAGTAAAGAAGATTATAGAAACAAAAAAAAATAATGGAAAAAGAAATTTCATGTGGTGTATTTCTCTTTCAATTTCTATCCTTTTTTTAATTAAGTTGCATTAAAATTATGCTAATATTCTATCCGTTACTGTTATGATTTGTCAATTATCTAGATTTTTTTGTTTTTAATTAATGTCCAATGAGTGTAAATGTGTAATGAATATTATTAAAACTTTAAAAACAAAATTATTGTGTTAGGAAGGGGTTGAACCTTTAATTATTAACTTGAAACACAAACATCTTACCCACTAAGCTATTGTTACTTTATTTAAAATTGTTGATTTTTCCCTCTACATAACGTAACTATTATTTATTTTGGGTCCCTATTAATAATGGGCTCTGGGTAATTACCCTCATTTTCAAGGCCCAAGACCGGTCCTGCATATCATCCAGAATTCTCCAATGTTCTAGCGTCCAACCCAAGTTGATACTTATCAAATATGAAATCTGGATAACAACACGCGGAGACAATCTGATGCATATTTATGGAAGATGACTCCCTCAAAAGCTATTAGGAGGAGGCTCTTGAATAATTTTGGTTAAAATAATTATTAGGTCCCTACAATTGTCTCTCATTTAAGGATTGGTCTCCCTAATGTAATTTAATTTAAATTTTAGTCCTTTATTTTATTGTTTTGTTTCTTATGTGATTTTGTAAAGTTGTTTGACACGTTAAATGTATGCTCATGTTGCATAGTAGTGAATACTGATTACATGTTAGACAACCTAGGGAGTCAGGCTAATGATTATTTTAACAAATAATTTTTTATGGCTCTAACATCCTGTCATGCAAGGGCTCTTTTGAGCTTGAATGGAGGACAGTGCACTAGTCCACTCTACCATGCATTGATAATCAACTAAATTAGTTAGAAGGATTGGGATTTCAAGGACAAAACTTCGAACTTCTTGGTCAAGAGAGTTCTGCATCTGATATCAAAGCACCAACTCTATCACAGCCAACCACCACATTTTTTGTATTTTTTCCACTATTCTTTATTGTTTTAATATTATTTTATCTTTATTTTTTTGTGTACTATTTCTCCGTTCTACACTTCTACTTCTGTTTTTTTCCCTGCTCTTCTTTTTTTCTTCACTTCTGGGTTTCCTCTGGCTCTTCTCCTTTTTCTTTAATAGTGTTTTTACCCTGCTCTCAAAGTATCTTCCCCATTCTTCTGTGTCTTGTCATGTCTCTGACATTTTAGTTACAAGGCTTTTATCCTTCTTGTTAGTGTTGTCATTGAAGAACTCTGCTAATGTTATGAGACTTTGATAAATTCTATTTCATACACACACATTTCTAATTGTGTTTTTTGTGTCATTATTTTTTTTACCATTTTTATTTGCCCACAAAGCCATCTGCGATATTGTATGATGGGTTTTTTTATATCCACCACCTGTCACTGGAAGAGTGAGGTGGCATGGTACCAAAGCCTCTAACCATGTGGTTTAGAGTTTGATCCATGCCACACCGACTCTTCTAATAAAAAATTTTAATTTCAACAGAGTAAAAGAAGTTATGCATTATCCACCGACTCAAACCCAAATACAAGAGCTTGTGTGAGGGTAGGTGTATATAAAGATATATATGATATAAAACTATTCATATACCTTCACCTAATAGCTCAAACTTTTGGGATGGTAGGTTCATGATAAGCTCCTTTTCTTATACTTAAGTCCTGCATCATTTAGCTTGATATATAAAGATAGCTATTAAGTGAGATTTTCCAAACCCTCCTGGATTCTTTAGACAGAGTTTTTTGCTTCAGATATCCATATATAGCTTCAGAGGTACAATGAATCAGGGTTTTCACTAACCTATTTTCAATGGTTTCTTTGAAAAATCTCTCAACTTCATCAACATTATGAGCAATAAATGACCAGCAAGGTTCACCTGTATAACAACATGTGTGAGAGCTTATCCAATCAAGTAACATATGGCACAGAAGTCATAAATATTATATGAACACATGCTAATTCGTTGAATCAACAATTTGACAACTATGAGAAAATTAATAAATGAAGATATTAAGAATGTATGAGTGTATAGAACAATCTGTTCGGTTTACTCTCTTAACATACTCTGTTTTTGTCTTCTCCTGTAAGTCAGTTACAACTGACGGCTGGCCTTACGTGGTATGCATAGTAGTCAATCCCAAATAGCGGCGCGGAGCGGCCGCCCTTAAAACTGGGATAGCGGAATAGCAGAAAGCGGGATGACCGCTATTTTGAATAAACCTATATAAATATTTCCTATATTTTCTACACATATATATTCAAAAAAAAATCACACAAAAATTAAATAAAAAGAGCTGATTGGTAATATTAAAGAAACACCTACATAAAACATAAATATATCAAACCAAACACCTATATAAAACATGATGTGTAATATTAAAATTAAAGGAACATTAATAATAATAATAATAATAATAATAATAATAATAATAATAATAATAATAATAATAATAATAATCCTTGTATCTTATAGCCAAATAAAAAAGGTCCAGGCCCTGAAAGTCGTTTTTTTTTTGTCTTATGAAGGAGAAAGTATGGGCTGAAGAAGTTGTCTTTTGGGCCATTTCAGTGCACTTCCATTCTATTGATCCAAAAAAAAAGGTATGGTACTCTTGTTGTGATCGTGACTGGTACCATATTTGTACCTCAGATTTAAATACTTGTATCCCACCACTAATTAAGTACCCAAAGTATAATGGGCCTTATAACTAAGAGAGGAAAAAAAACAGGCCCTAAAAATTCTAAAGCTAAACCTAAAATAAAAACAAAACACCTTCCACTTCCAAAAAAAAAATAAAACACCTTCCTCCCACTTCATGCGCCGGCCCTAGAGGAGAGAGCATAGAGAGAAGGCTTCAACATCATTTCAACAGCCCGTCGGAGAAGAAGAGAAGAAGAACTGAAGAAGAGAAAAAGAAGTGAAGAAGAAGAGAAGCAGAAACTCGCCGGAGAAGACACAGGCTCGCCGGAGAAGACAGAAGCTCGTCGGAAATGGGTGGGGCGGGCCGGAAATGGGTGGGGAATGCCGGAAATAGGGCGGGGAACGCCGGAACGTGGGTGGGTGTCGCGGAATGTGAGTAGTGAAGTGGGAAACAGCCGAACGTTTGAAGGGGAGGGAGAGTCGCGCGCGATTCTGGCCGCGATGGGCCGCGACCGCTCCCCCGCGATTCTCGCCGCGAAAGCCGCGATCGAATCCTTCCCGTTATTGTTGGGCGCGTCGCGCCCTTGCTCTGCTCCGCCCCGCTCCGCCGCTATAGCGGCCGCTCCGGCCGCTATTGACTACTATGGTGGTATGTACCTGATAGCTGGCTCTACTGTATAAAGACAGTGTGCCTTGCTTTTGTATCTCAGTTTTTCAATCAATACAAATTCTTCCAAATCTCTTTCTCTCTCTATGTCTAAGACTCTCTCAACCTAATATGATAACATTGGATTGCTGTTAAGAGGATTTTAAGGTATCTCAAAGGAACTATTCAAATGGACCTTCATCTAGCCCCTGCTCCCACCTCCTCACGTCTCTCCCTATTCTAGCCTACTGTGATGCAGACTGGGCTTCTGATCCAGATGATCAACATTTTACCTCTGCTGCCTGCATCTTTCTTGGCCCAAATCTCATCTCTTGGTGGTGTAGAAAGCAAACTGTTGTTACCAGGTCTACAACTGAAGCAGAGTACAGAAGTTTGTCCCTGGCCACTCAGGAGAGGCTCTGGATTTAGTCTCTCCTCTCAGAATTGCGTGTTCCCTTCTCTACCCCGGCAGTTGTGTGACAATGAAGGCACTGTGGCTCTCTCTCACAACCCAGATCTACACTCCAGAACCAGGCATCTAGAGCTTGACCTCTTCTTTGTTAGGGAAAAGGTTCTTCAAAGGCAGCTGCAGGTTGAGCATACCATCTTCTGCCCAGATAGCTGATGCTCTCACTAAATCTCTTTCACCTTCTAGATCCTGTGAGTTTAGATCCAAGCTTCAAGTGGGTCTTTCCTCCAACTTCATCCCCACTTGAGCTTGCAGGGAGTGTATGAGTGTATAGACAATCTGTTCGGTTTAATCTTTTAATATACTCTGTTTTTGTATTCTCTTGTAAGTCAGTTACAACTGACAGCTGGCCTTACATATGTACCTGATAGCTGGCTCTACTGTATAAATACAGTGTGCCTTGCTTTTGTATCTCAGTTTTTCAATCAATACAAATTTTTTCAGATCTCTTTCTCTCTCTACGTCTAAGACTCTCTCAACCTAATAAAGAATAAAATAAGTATCAAATATATGTGCATGTGCATTGCTAGCAGAAATGTTGGTGCAGATTCAAGATTAAAAATTGCACATCCATATTTAAAATGACACTATAACAAAATATCAAGACACGTGAGGTGGTTAGAGAAAGTGGAATCATTACCATTCATCGAACTCAAGTAGTTCAAGCCATCCTCATGAAGACACTCAAAGGCATAAAATTATTTCCTTTTTATCTCCATGTAAGAAATTCCACACATTTTTGACATTTTAAACTGATATTTACACATGAATTTATCTTCTTTGACACCTTTTTCTATCTTTTTATAGGGTAAAACTGAAAGAACCAATTTACCATGATGAAGAGGAGATGATTACAGATTCTGGAGGGAAACATATCATCTGTATTAGATAGTGGAACGAAAACATCAAAGAACAAAGAAAAACTTAAAGAAGCATAGCTACCAAAAACTCAACATATCTACAATGGAAATCACCATAGCCTAATTATACTCTATAGCAAGTCGAAGGGTAAAGAGATGTCCTTAATTAAGTGGGCATTCTGCTACAACAAAATACTCTTAAAAAGGACTGTTACTACATATATTGTGGTCTAACTGCCAGGCTTCATTTCGATTGCTAAACGATTGCCAAGATTTACAACATCAAATCACCATGAGTCTATATGACTAGTGTCTCCAACCTCACACACACACTTTTTCTCTTTACCTTTTCTCAAGTTGCAACCAGAAAATAAGATCACAATTGCCTAAACATGTCTTGTCAAATATAAATTTCATCAATATGCAGCCATGAAAGTTGGACTGAAGCAAACACGTAAATTCAGTTAACTTGGACATCATGATTTACAATTGTTAGAAACAAGTACCAACTGTGGCTTAGCACTCCTATTCCTAGATCAGAAAAATGAGCCACCAACAATACTGGACAAAGACAACAAAGATGATGATGATAATACCCAAACAACTTGAAATGAATATCTTGAATTTGGATATTGAGCTTAACTCAATCCTAAAAGCTAAGATAAGGATTACTCTCACTTTATATACTCTTAATTGGCCATATCTCTAGACAACATGAGACTTTCAAAGCACCCCCTAAACACTCAGGAATGGAGTGTCGACAAATACGGGTGACTAATGGAATCTATAACACACCCTCTCACACTCAATAATTGATAGTGAACAAATACAGGTGGTCAGTGAGACTTATAACACACCCCTTTACGCTCAAGAATAGAGCGTGAACAAATATGGATGACCCAATGATGGATTTAGGATGAGCTCTAATACTATCTTAAATTTGGGTATTAGGTCTAACTCAATCCTAAAAGCTAACTCATAGGATGAGGATTACCCACATCTTAAATACTTTTAATTAACTATATCTCTAGACAATGTGGGACTTTCAACATAATACATAATTGGTTAGTAAACAAATAACATCCAATTTTTGGATCAGACAAATACTAGCAAACAAGCAAGGAGAAAAGTTTGCTTAATGCAAGTACACAAGACAAACTGCTCTAGAGAAAATCTTACCAGAAGAACGATGACCGTTGATTCCACCATTAGGTACTAAAATTTCCAAACGACCCTTCATTGGCCTAACAACTTTACAAAGAATATGATGCCGTTCCTTCAAAGTTTGGTGAATCACGCTAGTATCTCCAAAATAAAGGATATCAAATGCAACATCTAGCGACACTCAAGTCAAGGCGTATCATATATATGTTTTTCTTTCATTAGAAAACCTTCATAACATACAGAATTGGATATCCATTCTTCCATTGAAACCAAAACCATATCAAATTTCCTGATAGCTTGAATTAAAGTTCAGATAAAAGGATACAGCATAACTGCAGAAAGAAATGACCTGGAAACAGTTAAAATTAAATTTGATTGTTTCGCATACATACTAAATAAGAAAGATTAAAAATAAAGAACCTGTCTATCACCATCAAGTCCATCCCTTGCTGCCTTGGCTGCCAATAACAAAAAATATTAAATGATAGTGCTACTGAAAAATAAAGCTTTACAGTGACCAAACCATATTAAAGAACATGCCTATTTCCTGATTTGAGCCAAACTCAGCAAAACGATTCAAGGATGAGTCCCACACCAACATTTCACCATCAAGAATGCACCTTAAAGAGATCACAAAGACCAAAGATGAAACAAAAAAGTAGTTAAGCTATTTCAGAGACATACATAACACACAACATACACTTGCTATATATCTGCAGAGAAGATAGAGAGAGAGCATGGAGAGAGAGACAAGGAAGTGAATTGGAATTGGATACCGTACAATGTGTAGAGACCCTTGTATTTATTTTATAATGAATTATCATACAATTGTAACCTTTAATGGGCTATGCCTATCAACATAAATATCTAATATAATAATATCTCCTCATAACATATCTAATATAATAACATCTACTCATAACACTCCCCCTCAAGTTGGAGCATAGATATTAACCATGCCCAGCTTGTTACAAATAAAATTGCTACTAGTCCCATTCAAAGTCTTTGTAAACACATCTGCTAGCTGGTCACCTGTCCGGATATAAGAGATGGATATGACCTTTTGTTGAACCTTCTCACAAATAAAGTGAGAATAATCTACCTCAATATGCTTTGTCCTCTAATGGAAAACTAAATTTGAGGTGATGTATATGACAACTTGACTATCACACCAAAGTTTCATAGGACAAGTGTTGCCAAATCCCATATCCTCCAAGATCTATTTCACCCACAGTAGCTCATAAGAAGTACGAGCCATTGCCTTGTATTATGCTTCTGCTCTAGATCTCACCACAACATTATACTTCTTGCTTTTCCAAGATATCATATTACCTTCTATGAACACACAAAACCCTATAGTGGATTTGCGGTCCATAGAAGATCTTGCCAAGCCAGAGAATGCTTAAACCTATATATGTCATGATCTTGATACACAATACCATTTCCCAGAGCTTTCTAAAACTTGACAATACAAATTAAATTGACTTACAACACTTACTGGAAAGGAAATATCTAGCCTAGTAATGGTCAAGTAATTCAGCTTCCCTACCAATCTTCAATATTTCTGAGGATCATATAAAGGAACTCTATCTACTATCAACTTTACTCCTAGCTCCATAGATGCCTCACATGATTTAGCTCCTTTCAACCCAGTCTCAGTCAACAAGTCAAGAACATACTTACTTTGTGACAGAAAGATCCCTTTCTTAGAATACATTACTTCAATGCCCAAGAAGTACTTCAAGACTCCCAAGTCTTTAGTTTGAAACTTGGTTTAAAGAAATGTCTTTAGTTTACTAATTCCTTCACTATCACTACCTATGATAACAATATCAACATAAACAAGTAAAATGCAACCACAGTTAGTAATTTATAAAACATTGCATGGTCACTCTAACTCCTCACTAATCCAAATTCCAAAACCACTTCATTAAATCTCTCAAACCAAGCTTTAGGTGACTGTTTCAAGCCATACATGCAACACACCCTCCCATACTCCGCGGCTCCCCCCTGAGCAACAAACTCAGGAGGTTGCTCCATGTACACTTACAACACCATGTAAAAACACATTCTTGAAATCCAACTAAAAATAAAGTTCAATGATGCCTAGCAGCAAGAGAGATGAAGATACGAGCACATGAAAGCTTAGCAACTTGGGGAAAAGTATCAATGTAGTCAACTTTACACATTTGGGCATACCCCTTTGCAACGAGGTGTGCCTTTAGACAGCCACGGAACCATCAGGATTAATTTTCACAACATAAACCCACTTGCAACCAATAGCCTACTTTCCTTGTGGAAGTGGAACCAAATCTAGTGTATCATTTGTCTCAAGGACCATCATTTCCTTGATCATAGCATGTCTACAACCATCATGAGCCAAGGTATCTGCAAGAGTCTTATGAAGAGACACAGAGTCTACACAAAAGATTGAGAGGTGGAGGATAAATGGGTTGATTACACATAAGAAGAAATGAGATAGGAACAAAATTTCTTACCTTTGCAGAGAGCTAAGGGAAGATCAAGGTCAAAAGGTGGATTTACAGACACCTTAAAAGGTACCAGTAAAAGTTTAGTATCTTCATGAGAAGCACTATCCATAGAAATTTCACACTTAAAGATTGTTTGGGCCGTCGAGAGTACGTCTTTTCAAGAATTGAAAGCCTATATTATTAGGAACAAGAGATACAACCAAAGGAGTAGCAAGAGGTGTAGAATGGACAATAGTATAACTCAAAAAGGAGACATCTATGTCACAAACTGACCCGAGAGACTGAGACCCCAAAAAACGGAAGTTCCTCAAAGAATGACACGTGAGAGGAAATAAGATACAACCAAGATCAGGAGAAAAACGATACCCTTCAAGTACGAGAGTAGCCCAAGAAAACACATTTTAATGCCTTTGGATTCAGCTTAGTTACTTTTGATCGAACGTCATACACAACAAGTACAACCAAATATTTTAAGGGGCAAGGAAAAGAGACTGGGATGGAAAAAGGATGGAGTCAAGAAAAGCACCATTTAAAAAAAATTGGAACTTTCATTTTTCAAACATTAGAGCTCGAGCTACCTCCATAAGATGGTGATTCTTTCGCTCAGTTACCCCATTTTGTTATGGAGTAACAACACGAGGACTAATGAATCATGCCATATTGACCCATAAAATCCTAAAGACGGAAGACCTAACCAATAATGTAGCTAAAACAGAAACACCTTACCATTCCTAGAGGCAATTGATGCATGCAGACTTCCTCCTCTTTCTTCTAGCAAGGAAAGCCCATTAGATACTCTGCGTTGACAAATCATGAAAAATACAAGAATGAAGAAAAAATGTGATTGAACAATTCAGTGATGAAGTAAGTTGACTATCAGAGAGCAAATTGAGGGGAAATTGAGGCAAGTACAGAATAGAGGATAAAGGTAAGGTGAAAATAGGGTAGTAAAACCACTGCCCTTAATAGAGACATGAGAACCATCACAGAAGAACGAAGTAGAGGAACGAAAAGAAGAAATACTTGAATACCCAATCAAATGGTCAATAGCGCCAGAGTCAATGACTCAACGACGAGAGGAGGATGAAAGACATGCAATAGGATGACCTGTTTGTACAAAGGTAACTGTCGGGGAAGATGTAGACGGCTAGTGGGAAATCTGAAATTGGGTGTATCAATAGAACTCATCATCATTCATGACCACGGTATGCCTTTCCTTCTGGTGAGAGATGTTATCAGGCTTGGATACTGAGTTAGCCAAGCAAGAATGAACCAGTGGTTGAGAACACTAATTCGATAATGGCCGCATTCCCCACCGTTATAGCATTACCACAACCTCCACCACATCCCTAGCCACCTCTACCACCTCTACATCCATTGCAACCACCATGGTTCCTAGACTGGACTGCCATTGCAAAGCAATCTAGAGGCTTACTGTATATAGTACTCTTGGGTTCCTCAAAGAAGGACAGTGACAAACAAACAGAACCTGAATATGGGCTGAAACATGGTGAAAAACTACCTAAAACCTCCTTAAAAACACCTTTAAACCACAACAAACAACAACGGAACCACCTGGGCTTTGTCCCAATGACCAAAACACCTCACTCTTTTCCGAACATGTCAATTGTGGAAGAAAACCACGTGTTTCAAATCGCACATCCAAAAAGCATCACACCGTGCTAAACCGGAAAAAAAAATCAATCTACTACATAATATGCTGTCTAAAAAAATTTTCTATCCCCACAGCAGCCTTGGTCAGTCCTCTCAAAGGCTGCTGGGTTTTCCTTTTTCATTTTTATGTTTCGTTTTTCGTTTTTCTTTTTTTTGCATTGGCGGTAGCAGTGGCTGCTGATGTTACCCGAGGCTGCTCTTGATACCATGTAGAGAAGATAGACAGAGAGCATGGAGAGAGAGAGAGAGAGAGAGAGAGACAAGGAAGTGAATCGGAATTGGATACCCTACAATTTGTAGAGACCCTCATTTAAATATCATACAATTGTAACCGTTAATGGGCTAGACCCATCAATGTAAATATCTAATATAATAATATCAAATATAACCATATCTACTCATAATAATATCCACCATCAGACATGCACCTGGTCCATCAACAACAGTAAAAGATGGGATAGAAATAAATAAACAAAATTGTATTACATGAAACACAATAAATGTTCACCTATCAACAAGAACATTTTGTATGATGATTTCTGACATCGCATGTGCATATTCAGAATGATCAAGAAAGTTCCTGCAATAATGGATGAAAAAGTATATAAAGGAAGATCTATGGAAGAAAAAAATCTTTAAGAACTAAATTGCATAGCACTAACATTTTTAGAAACATCAAAGGTTCCACAAAGGCAAAGAATAACCATCATGTTGTATTACATTATGTAGCTCTTTTTAATGTAGAAGTTGCCATGCAAATGAAAAACAATTCACTGAACATTCTTATGGTTTCAAAGTCAGAAATAATTGACATACATATTGGGAAGGTGGAGTGAAAACAAGAATCCTCCTAGGATGAAAGGGGAAATCTGAATCATAGTGGTCACAATATGAAATAACACACATACACATTGGGAAGGTGGGGTGAAAACAAGAATCCCCGTAGGATGAAAGGGCCACAATTTGAATCATAGCGGTCAATCGCAGTGTGATTGCGTGTGATTGTGGAATCACGTGATGCTGCGCCACCCACCGCACGTCCACCCTTTGTTGTGTCTCACTTCATCGACACGGCTATTGCTGCAACATTGTGGTTTTGCATTGTGGCCACATTTCCTTTCAAAGCATTTACATCTCCCCCACCCCCAACGTCCCATCTCTCTCAATGTCTGTATCCGTCTCTATTCTATCTCATTCTGCCTTGCTCCTATCCTATAACAGAGTAGTTTGCTTCAGTTCTCTCTAACACTGCCTTATTGTGATGCCAGTGACGACAGGCCCTAGCGCCGTAAAGTCCCTCTCTACTTTGTTTCACTATCTGATTCTTGCTTGCTGCGACACCGGCAACAACTGCCGCCCATTATGCCAGCAACTTTTCAGTCTCTGTTCTGTTCTCTCTCACTCTATCACTGTTTTTGTTTACCGTCTCTGTCTCTCTTTTTTTAAAAAAAAATTCAGTCTGTGTGTGTGTGTAAATACTAAATAGTGCAGTTTAAATTTTATTAACTATCCTAAGATAGGATAGGGTCTTGGCCACGACATGATCGCAACTCTGCGATAATCCGATCCCAATTTTGGGGTTGGCCACAACACGCCACAATTTGGGATTAACTACTATGGACTGAATAATAATAATAGTGACAAAAATTACACTCATATAAAAGTTAAACACAGTAACACACATGCACATACCTTGAGAAGAAATGCATTTCAGTTCCATTTTTATGAATTTGAATGCGGTCACCATCAAATTTGCATTCGACAACCACTTCTTTCCCATGAAGCTAAATAAAAGAGGAAATGAACAAAATGGAAAAGTGAACAATAAATATCAAACTTATGAATTCACAAAGCATGAAAACATTTATTTATCTATCAAATAATTTTATACATAGTTGTAAACAGTCCTCAACTCCTTTGAGTTGGAGCACGCACAATATTTGCCTATGGTTTAAAGCTGGAATAGATATGGTCAATGGTCATTGACGTTGAAAGTTAGGGTTTAGGTAAGGAAGGAGGAAAGAAAGAAAGACTTCCAATGATATTCTTCTTAGATTGATATGTTACTTATAATCATGTCAAACAAGTCCATCAGTGGAATCACTAACCTTTATTCTAGAAATTTGATTAGACTCCTAACACTAACCAAATAAGGGAACAAACAACTCGTTCAAGATAGGATAAAATACTAAGAAGAATCATAAAAGTAAGGTAACACATACAAAATTAACCTTGACATAGTCATTTATAGAAAATAACAAATCATCCAAATTTGCAATGCATCACTGTTTCTCTTGGTTATTTTGTACATGCTCTAAAACCTTTATTCTAAAAAACGGCTTAGACACTTAGCACTAATCAAATAAGGGAACAAACAACTCATTCAAGATAAGATAAAATACTAAGAGGAATCATAAAAGTAAGGTAACACATACAAAAATTAAACTTAACATAATCATTTATAGAAAATAACAAATTACCCAAATATGTAAAGCATCACTGTTTCTCTCAGATATTTTGTACATGCTTTAAAAAATGGTTCCTGTTGTACTTGTTCAAAAAGATAGTAGCCATTTATTCCAGATTTTATCATTCTGGATTTGTGTTTATCACAACTCAAAATAGACTAGGATGAGAAGGAAAAGAAGTTCAAAAATTGACAATTTTTTGGCCTAAAATTGCACAGCGGATAATAAGTTAATGAATCCTTGTAGCAATTGATAGCCCAAGAAATAATTCTGCGATCATTCACAAGGATATTACATGTAGAGGAGATCAGCCAGAAGAGTTGTCCACACATTTTGAAACACAGATCCTAATGAATTTAACGCATAGGAAGTTCAAAGGTTTGTCCTAGGCTCCAAGATGAAAATTGGGAACTGTAGAGGCCAACTTAGGTGGAATAAGGAACTTCATAAGGAGGTTGAAGGATAAAAAAGGACTGAAGTAGAAAGGGGTTAACTGTGATCAAGATAACCAAGTTGAGATAACAATAATTCTCCATGAACACTGAAGTAGGGAGAAATGCTGTCAAAGTAGACTGCAGACTTTTGCACCAAGGTCTATTAAAAGTAAAGGAACTTAAGATCAAGAATGAAGTTTGAAGAGACAGTGGACACAACAATAATTTGCAGCATAGAAAGTTTTAATGGCGATAAGCTCCAAGCCTAGTGATTCTGTGACCTTTCTAATCATTTGTGACTTGGTGTTGATTAAACAATTTTTTCCTTTACTAAGTAAACACTACTGTTTCAGCCTAAAAATAATTAATATTTATTATACTATCAAAATATCTTAGCCAGTGAAGAGAAATGAAGAAAGTAAAACAGAAAGAAACTTTTTTAAAAAAATCTTTATAATGATAGAATAAGGATGGATGATAGACACTGCCTTAGTGAAAGTGAAGCGAACCTTCTTCCATGCTTCAGATGCGTTAGCAACTCTCTTTGCTAATTGTGGGCGCACAGCTTTTCCAACTTCAATATCCTACAAAGAAGTAGATTTAAGGTTGTTTACACACTGCATATTAAGAAATAAGGAGCAATCAATGTGCAGATAGGAATTTCCATTTATATTTCTATCTTTATTTTCAATGACAATACTTCAGATGTTTAATTATTTAGAATGGCTTGAGAAATCCTCTTGGCTAATGGATTGATATTGAAATCATTTCAAAACCAAATCCCTTAATTTAAGGGTGGCATATCAAATTACAGCAGATACATGTAATATTTCTTGTTCTAATTACAAAGGATATTGTTGGAATATATGAAATTATATTATCATATCTAGTAATATCTTAAAATATCTTAGCTTGTGTTTGGATGAAAATTTTTTAAAATTCTAGAGAACTGTAATATTTACAATGCATTTGAATGGCTAGGAAGCATTTTAAGGTTACCATGGAATTCTAACTTGACAATTTTTAGTATGAACAGGAGGAATTTCAAATGGCACATTTGAGAGAAAATTTCAGAAATTTCCCTTTTTAGGTCTAACTCATCTTATATTATCATCTATCATTAGTTCCATATTAGAGCAACTTTAACGGAGCAACTCATGTGAGTTGTTTAATGTACAAAACATGGGTCCCACGTGCTTCACTTTCAATATCAATTATTTCTTCACTATGTTTCACCTCTTTTATATTTTTTTCAAGGCCCCTTAACGGGTGTTGCTTTCTCTAAAAAAAATCCTCCTAGGCACCTAAATGGTATGTTTTGTTTAGTGAATAGGGCTTTTTATTTCAAGGCACTAAAATGGTGCCATTTTCTATTAAAAAAATTACCCTAGCACTTAAACGATGCATTTTGTTTAGTGAGTAGGGTTTTTTTGTCCTTTTCTGTTTTTTAATTTATTATAATAATATAATCTAACATTTTAATATATCACCTCTTCGAAACGAACCCCTCCTCTCGTCATTTCCACTCTCTCTCTGCCTCTCACAGCATCTTTCTCCCTATGCCAGTGACATCTTCAATGAGGCAGCAGCCATCAACAGAGCCTCCGACAGCAGCAAAGCTCTTCAAAACTGATCAACAGCCCTCTTCCTTTTTCTCAATTCCTGTTTGGTGTGCTGCAACCATTGCTGGTGGCTGTCTTGGCTCCAACAGCCCTCTTTTCTTTCGGTCTCGGTTTTGAGCTCGGCTCTGTTTTTCACCTCACTCTCTGTTTGAGTTTCTCTTCATCCCTCGTCTCCAATGAGTTATTTTCTTCCAGCCACCACTGTTGCAGTTGTTCTAAACTCCGCCAACCTCTACATATAATCTCCGACAGTCTGACAGAAACCTCTCCATTTTCTTGCTGTTTTGAGTTTTCGACACTGAGACATCAATGGCCCCTCCTGGACAGCAACCAGTAAATGTCTAATAGACAAGAGTTGCTACGTCCTAGTTGCTAGTTCCTATCTTAGTTGTATTTTGCTGCCTTAGAATATATATTTGTATGCAATTAGATGTGTTTAATTTTCAATTTTGATGTATTTGTATTTGTGTAATTTTTTCCAGCATGTCAATTTTGCCGACGCTCCACAATCCAGGATTAACTACTTAAGTTTGTGTCTCCTTATTTAGGTTTACCCTCACAACAAACATGTGCTATGAGAGATTTGAGACATAAATCTGGCCCACGACTTTTCTAGACATACGAGTTTGGCTATGCGGATTTCCCAAAGAAATTAATTTGGCCCCACGACTTTACCAGACGTACTGTCCCAGAATCATTTGACTTTGTGGTTTCCCAAAAGATATGAGCATGGCTTGCAGCATTCCCAGTGGCTACAGAAATAAGTCTGATCCCACGAATTTACCAAAAGTATCAACTGGCCGCCCCGCGATGGTTCTAAAAAATTGTCAAGGGTTTATTTGTAACCATAGTAGTTAATCCTAAATCACATCGCATTGCAGCCAACCCCTAAACTGGGATTACAGTGACATGAAGCAAATCACTGATGCAATTTGACACTATCATGGGGTAATGATCCAAAACGTTAAAAAGCAACAATTGAAGCCTCCTAAGTCCCTAAGGCAGCACTAAAACCAAAAACATAACAAGAGAAGAAAAGAAATAGTATGGGAACAATGGCTGTTGGAGGCAAACAGTAGCTGTCGGAGGCAAAAATGTGGTTGTTGGAGCTGCCGCAAGTAGTCGGAGAAGCTCATCGGAGTTCCTACAGGGTCGTCGGAGGATGCAAGTTGGTCAGAGAAGCTCACTGGAGCTCCTACAAGGTCGCCGGAGTGTGGGTGATGAAGAGGACAGGGTGGCTGTCGAAGGGAGAGGGTGCAAGATGAAGGATAAGTAGGAAGTGAAGATGAGAGAGAGAAGGAACAGGGTTTCCCTGAAAACCCTATAGAAAAGAGAGGGAAGAGAAAACTTAAAGTTTCTCCCTTAATGAAGCATAAAACGATGCAGTTTCAGAGGCAAGGATGAATTGCGTTCGCGACTGGCCACAAAGGGCGCTCTCATCAAGGATGGCCAAAAAAATCCACACTCACGGGTAATCCACGGGTTACAGCAATGGGTACCCGCATATTCACTAAACAGGTGGGTAGCAGACAGATACCTTCTTGATTATTAATATTTATTTTTTCTTAAATACACTCAAATATTTAGGTTTTTTAATTTTATAATGAGATAACAAATTTTAATATTTTTTAATAATTACTTTTAATTTACGAAGTTGTAATGTAGAATATAATATTATTTTGTATTATATTCTACTAAAGTAATATTATACTTAGTACATTATACCACATTTTCTTCTTTATTATTTTAAAAAAATATATTGATAAATACTAGTGAATACTCATTACCCGTCCTGCGAGTACTCGTTACCCATCTCATACTCACAGATACGAGTAGTAGTAACATACTACCTACATCCGCCCCACCCCATTGCCATCCCTTCACCCACAACAACCACGATCCTATCCTCCCAGTATCAGGCAGCGCATTTGAGGTTTCCCAACACAGGGCCGTCAAGCGACGACACAACCGTGAATCCACGATTTGACCGCTATGTTTTTAACATGCTTAAAGCTTTAGTAAGCTTTGTTTGAGGGCGAGTGTTAGAATATATGAAACTATATTATCAAATCTGGTAATATCTTAGATTGTTATCTAGGATCAATTTCCTTGTTTCTACCATCTCTTAGGATTAGTTATCATATTTTTATTTATAATTATGACTTATTTCCCTAATCAAATTAGATCTATAAATAGGAAATAGTCCTCTGGGTTTTGTGTACACAACACCATATTGTAATTCTTTCAATATCAAATATTTCTTCATTCTATTTCACCTAAAAGTCTAAAACCCCATAATTCCAACAGATATCAACTAAGCCTATTTCGCAAAACTTGAATCTCTATGGCCTTTGTTTCAACTAAATTCACACACTGACACATTTAAAGCCATGGCCCAATATTCTACTTTTGCACTTGATCTAACAACAGCATTCCGCCTTTAGGTTTTTCATGAGATGGCATTGCCAAACAGTAACAAGAATAAAGAATATAATAATTGTCATCATCATAAGATAGAGTTACAAACATATTTTACCAAATCACAACTAACCTGCCGCTTATGACGTTGATTCCGATCCCTTAACTTTTCACAAACTAATTTTAAGTCACATGTAACATTAAACAAGTCTTCAGCATCAGGATGAAACTCGTGAAAAATGCTTTTTTCACTAATTCCCAGTTTTAGATCTGCAACAAAATTTAGTTACAGGCTCAAAGCTCAGTCTAGGTATTAAATCTATTTACTGATATAAATGAAAAACACCTTTCAAGATTATCATGATAATCCACTTCATTTCCTGTGCATTTGTCTTTTGTATAAGGGTAGAAAGAACCAAAGTTTTCTCAGCCCTGTAATTATGGTCATGCCACAGAAGAATTGCTTCAAATAAAAACTATCATAAAAATGGTGAAGTTGGATGTTAAGAACAGCCATTGGAAAATTTTTACATCACCAGTTCACCAATAAAAAACTTAAAACATAATAGCAACATATTCAACACAAATGCACAGGCATAAGGTCTTCTGGTACAATACACAGCAAAATATTTCATGTTTTGTGTGATAACAATAAAAGCTCTACAAGAGGGAGCAGCTACTACAAAACTGACCAGCAAACAATAGGGGCACTTTTATGAGTGTAACAATATAGAGAAATGCTAAGAACACAGTTTCAAACACACTCACATAGTCTCATTGGTTGAAATTTATTAGAAAGTGTGAAATCATGTGGGCCCCACTTATCATTCTATGAGTTCCACTCATAATTTCACAATGTCCAATAAATTTCAACCAACGAGTGAGTGTGTTAAAGAGTGTGTTCCTAGTATTTCTCTAACAATATACCCTCTCAGTTCCTATTTATAAGAAAATAAGACAATTCAGCACAAATATGCGTATTAAAAAGATATATTAATGCATTAATTTTTATGAAAAGACATTATAACATTTCAATTTTATCCTTATTTTAAATCCAAATTTTACTTTAATGTTAATAGTAGCATTTGCCAAAACAATGGTAAACATGGGAAAAAAACATTACATGCTTCTAGTCTAGGTAGATGAACTTTCTTTTCTAAATAGGACCACTAAAATATTTTTTCTTTGTCTTATAAATAGAAATGGAAGGAGTATTATTTAATTATTTTAATTCCATCTGCAATCTGTCAAGAGCCTATACATTTGTTAGATAACAAAATCTAGTATAAATATATATACTCCCTTGGCATCAACAAATAACATCAGTCTCATAATTCTAATTCTAATTCTAAAATCTAAAGAGACCAAGAGCACTGTAATCAAAGCCCTTACTAAAGTTGATCACTGTGCCTTTTTTCTGCTTTTCATCCCTAGCAGCTAGGAGATTGATGAAGCAGCGTGCTTTCCTTTTCTACTTCAATTTTCTTATTTTTTATTCTCAATTTTGCATGGTAGGGAAGGCCCAAGCATAATGCAGTAAAGCCCTTGCTTGAGACCCCAAAAAGCATTATTAATTACTGACAAAAAATTAAAAAGAAATTAGTTACTAATCAGTGAGTATATAGAGTAATACTTTTTTTCTTAAGAAATTAACTACTAATCTTATCATGACACATTCTCTCTCCAAATTAGTGGTTACCTTATCCCATTGGCTTAGTTTTCCTATCTTATTAATCTTGATTAAATTGCATATCTTCTACTGTTTAACATTGTAAACGTTGGAATAGATCAAAGCCACTAAAATACTGCCTCTTGTAAATGTTAACTGCCTATTATGCGTATAATGCTAATGAAACATTGTCAACAATTCCTGCTGTGTTGGCATGAGAAGTTTCCAAAACTAAAATCAACAAAAGCATGTTTAAGAATGATCCCGTCCACATTGAGTCATTAGATATCCAGAGACTGCCCTGGTTGCCAGAAATCAGACTAATTATTAAGCTAAACAACCTAATTTTCTCAAACCTCAATCCTCACAACAATCACAAAGCATGCTTGAAAGAGAATTTCCAGCATCACCAATTTCTTGCTTATGCCAACCAAAACACTCCACGTCATTTTGAAATTCATCCACAGTCACACACACAGACAATAACTAAGGCTATTCTCTTCCTTATGTCAACCAAGATACTCAACAATCAAAATCATCCATAACCAGAGACAACAATTAAGCACCAAACAAAAAACAAGGCGCACCTGTTTTCACCGGAAGACAACCGGTCAAGCAAATCGTTCAACTCCTTGATCGTTAATCCCCCAGAAGCAGTCCCCTGCCTACGCTGTAGCACCTATTTTTAAACCAGCAGCAGCAGCAACAACAACATTCACATTTTCTTCGACACACCACATAACAAAACCCTAAAAACGACAAAAGGGAATCGTTTACAAACCTCGGAGGCGACCAGGGCGAAATTGCCGGCACTGGCGCCGGTAGAGGCGCCGCCTTTGCGCCAATTGATGAGGCGGAGGGCGTCGGGGGAGTCACGGGAGATGCCGAGGGCGTCGATGAGGGAGGTGGCGAGGACGGACTCTTTGAGGCCGTAGGAACCTCGCTCGCGGTCGAGGTTAGGGAGAATGAGACGAATGGCGGGGAAGTAGTTGCGGTCGATGCAGAAGGAGTCGAGGAACTTGCGAAACTTGGAGCGCTTCTTCGCCGCCGATTTTGTTCTCTGCGTCCACGTGAACAGGCTGCACAGCACGCTCAGCTTCGTCTGTTCCGTCATTTTGTACTCTGAATGAGTGAGAAAATGGTTTAGTTTGGAGAAGAAAACAACGAGGCTGTGTGATTTTGTGTTGGTTCGGTTGGGACTACTTGCTGGATACGTCTCCTGGTCACTCTATTTTCAAAGTAGGGCTCATAGGATTTAATTTTGTTTTTAAAATTAATTTTGAGATATAATTTTAAAGAATTAATTTTTAGAATAAAATAAAAATTAAATAAATAGTTTATAATAAAACTATTTTTAAAACTTAAAAAGAAAAAGTTATTTGATTATTATTTTTTTGTTAGCTTAAAGAAAGAAAACCATAAACTTCAACACAAATTAAAAAAGTTAAAGAAATCAAAGTATATAGAAATTAAGGCACAAGGTTCCAACTATGGTGGAAGTAAAGATGGTT
Source organism: Clitoria ternatea (assembly GCA_037962975.1). Lineage (NCBI taxonomy): Eukaryota > Viridiplantae > Streptophyta > Magnoliopsida > Fabales > Fabaceae > Clitoria > Clitoria ternatea. The sequence continues at coordinate 281,752,309 of CM075671.1, read as the reverse complement.
ACAGTAACGATGCCAATTAAGAGTGACACTGACACAAATAAGGACTTGAAATCATGGAGGAAAACAGAATAAAAAATAAGAGTGATGGTGGGAGGCAAAGAATGAGAGGGTGCATAATAACGACGATAAAGATAAAGTGACAATGGCTTATAGGCGGGGAAGAGGAAGAGGAGATAAGGGTAATGCCTCTCTAGAGCATAATGGCTCCTTAAAATATAGAAACAACTAACACATGTCTCAATCTACAAGAATTTCAACAATGCTATCAAAAATTTCCAACAATCTTATTTTTCATTCAAAACAATATATCGTATCCTAAATTGCTCGGTTTCTCAAGATCAAGTTGCCATAGTTGATAAGTTTATCTATATAGTTGGGTATACGGGTCGGCCCACCCCCACACAGGCCAACCCGCGGAGCCCACGTTTTAAATGGGTCAGTTTTTTCAGGACTGTGTAAAGACTGCAAGCCCGCGGCCCGCATATATTTTTATATTTTTTTGCTTTTTTTACTTTTATTTTCTTTTAAAATTATTATTTTTTACTTTTTTGTTTTAAAATTATTAGGGTTTGGTCAAAAACACATATTTTTTATGAAATTCAAGCCACATAATTTAAAACATTTAATCATCCAAAATTAGGAACTTTCACAACTAATTTCAATAAATTAGCAAACAATGAAATTTAAATATCAACTTTCTCATATTTCAATATAAGGAATAATGATATAACATCAAGTTTTTCCTTTTTTTAAAAAGTTGTAGTGTGAAAGTGAAATAGAATAAAAAAAGTAGAGTTTATTTAAACTATAATAAATTTAAATATATATTGACCCGCGAGTTAAACGGGCTCAATCCACGAACCCGTATTTTAAATGGTCCTATTTTTTTAACCCACAACCCGTGTAAAAGTGGGTTAAATAGATCGGCCCACGGACCCAGACCAGTATACCCATCTCTATTTATCTGTATCTGATTAATAATCTAGAAGACATCAAGTTTGATGCATTTGCATTAGTGATGTAAACCCAAATTTTGTTCTCTTTTAAATGTTTTGAATTCTTTTGAAATATATAGGGGATTGTTAGATATTTTGTAATATTTCAAAAGAATGTTTTGAGTTTAATAATTTGATTTGTTTTAAATGATCATTTAAAAATAGCTATATTTTCTGCCATTTTCTATGATCATTTAATTGTTTATAACTAATTGATTTGGTTTTTTTATAAATTAAATTTTAATTATATGATTTATTGCATATAATTATTGTTTCTTTTAATTAAATCTTTCATTATAAACATTTGCTTATTTAAGTCAATTTTGATAACAATCTTCACTGACTCTTGATTTTCTTTGTCATGACTGGGTTACACTTAAAAATGATATCTTGCTAATTTTAGTTTCTACTTTTCTACTCTGTAGAAGTTGTTAAATCACGTTCTAGACGAATAAACCTTAAGGGTAGTGTAAAATGCACATCTCAACCTACTAGAGAATTCTAACAACCCTATTAAATTTTTCCAAAAGAATTTGCATTATGAGGGCAGGTAGAATTTATAGCTATGCAAAAATTATTGGATGTGGTTTGTGTAGCAGCCTTTGTTGGTTATGGTTTGAAACAAAAATTGCATTCCGGCAGCCAATTGCTACATGACAGTGCTTAACAAATTGTGGTATTGGAGTGATGATATGCAACACTGCATGATGTTGCAAGCTACTTCATATAATATACGTGGTATAATGTTGTTTTTATAATATGATTAAAATTATACTTTTCATCTCTTATATTTTAAGGTTGGTTTAAATTAGTCTTTTTTGTGTTTTTTTACTTATAAAAGGTCTTTAATGTTTTAAAAATTAGATTAGTTCAGATTCTTTCCGTCAAATCTAATATAATTAACAGATTATGAATATATGACTGCTAGGTGATGTTCACTAAGCTTAATAAATTATTATTGTTTTTCTAAAAGAACAACAACATTAGAACTTGCCACTAGGAATTTACAAATTACCGGAAAGCATAATGCTCGGTTGCACCAGAATTCCGCAGTTGTCAAACTGGAATGGTTTAAATTATTGAATGGATGAATCACGGCTATAACTACCAGTTATGTGTTTGTCAATATTAGATTTTTTTTTTAAGAAAAACAAGTTAATTAAGTTAGCATTACACAAGGTGAATTATATTAGAAATAATAAACTACTAATGGGTAACACACTAACAGGTGATGCTATGAATTTTCACGTCGCACTCAGCTTTTACAAAACTAAATTTTATCATGTTTTTTTGATTTATTTACTTTCGGTTTGGGAAGTTCACAGATCTTGGTCTTCAAATTGGAAATGGTCACTATGATAGGTGGTCCATTATATGGTAATCACGAGATGAAATGCTAAATTGGGTTTATTAAATGGACTTGTAGCCGTTATTATAAAGCCCTGTGCATTTGACAAGAGAAGGGATATATCTTTCATACAACTAATGAAGGGCATAATGGTAAATTTAATTCTCCTCAATTTACATCTATCCAAACAAAAAATTTTCCCACTTATTTCCACCAAATTTATTTCCTAACCATTTCCACTTATTATCCAAACAGTGCGTGCAAATATAAATTTGGAGTTGGGTGTATACATATCCATTTACATTTACATATCAATATTGTTCACACAGCGATTACATATTAATATTGGTCAATCTCAGCTAATACTTGTAGACAATATCATCACTCCCTTTAGAAAATTCCATGTAGACAGAATTTTGGTATGGATGAGGCATTTCATACCAATACATTGCAAGAGTAGTCAGGATTAATAGCATGAACTAGTCCAGTTTCAAGGTTCATCAATTCATTAAATAGTCATTATTTTCCTGTCTGTATCAAGCATCAGCCACATATAAACACCATCATATAATCCAGCTTCCACCTTAATTCACTAATCAGGTTTAACCTTAAACCAGAATACTGTTGCAGACATTTCGGTACCTCACCCAATCTCTGACTTATTAATGACATTCCACTTCTAAAGTATTCAAATATATGCAGATTGGAGGTTCATACAAGTCTTTCCAGCAGATTGAGTTTGTTTGCATTCAACAGTGAACCTCCTAGCTTTACATCAAGAAAACAATTTTGAAACAGAAGCATACTTGGTATTTAATTTGAAGCAACAATGAATCTATTAATTTCATTTCATGTAACAAGTGTCTCATGGCAATAGAATTAGAACTAATCATGCAGCTAGTCTATTAAACTTGGCCTACTTGCCATGCTCTTAACTAAGGTTTCAAAACCCTACATGTGGTCAACAGCCTTCTGGGCAGAATGACTATGGGCATGTGTGGAAGTGAAATAGTTCAAAAAAATGAACTCTGGCAACACGAAACTCCAATTCTCAGTTTATTCAGGCTAAGGACTAACCTGGACTCTTATGATCATAACACCATAGCAATGTATCCCTGACAGATTATGCTCTTCGGTAATGTTCAGTTCTTGCTTGTGACTCGTGAGAGAATAAACTAACTCCTTTATAAAAATTTGAGGTCAAGCTCACTTACTGAATACAGATTCTGTTGTAAAACTAGTGAGTTATCTTGCAGCTTCTAAATTATCCAATAACCAAGTCCTAAAGTTGGCCTCTTGAATATCAATAAACTCCCCTAACTTAATTATTCAATATATTAAGATTTCTAAAAAGAGTTTTGAATTCATGCAGCAATCATATTGATTCCTTTCTCTGGTTAAGTTCAAAATGACAATATTGATATCTCTGCTCATACAGCCATCTATCCTTGATGCCAGCCAACTTTGTAAAATGTTCCATTCAGAAGGGACTACCTAGTCATATTTCATATATTTGTAGATTAGCATACCTCAAGCATCCCTAATGCCAGCCAACTTCTACTGCCTTACGGCAAATCCATAATATAAAGTGGAAGCACGAAACATAGTCAAGTCCCCATGTAAATAACTACCCATGGAAGTTCTTCAGTAAAAAACAATAAGTTAACAAAAATCACATATAAGTGTTAATTTCTTTTCCCGATTAAATCCAATTTTCCTCCCTCATTCATATTTTTGGGTATATACAACATTAAATGCCAGTTCAAATTAACTATTTTGCAACAGGCCGAAAGTGCTTTTGCAATCAGAAAATATGCTTAGAAAGGTTGACAATTTCTTTTTTAGAAAGCAATTTTCAGGTGCTTTCTAAAAGAGCTTCTCTAGAAGAAATTATTCTTTTATGTAGGAAAAAGTTCTTTCAACAAAGCAAATAGCCATAGCAGAGTTTCATACCTAAAATAAGAACAACGCTCTTGGCTGTAGAGTGTCTGTCTCCTAAGTCCTAACAAATCACTATTGTAGCATAGCTGATTAATTGTCAAAATTTGGGGAGAGATTAGACAACTCAGAACATGCCTATTCACTCATCTCCCGGTACAAAACAAACATGACTGAACTTTACCCCACATTCTCAAAACCCTGTTAACATAAGTGATTTACCACAAGGTTATCAATCAACACTACCAAGAATTTGGGCCAAATTTTCGCATTAGTTCGATATTTTCAGCAATTGTTGACCCAGGAGTCCCAACAAAACCAAGAGATGCACAGCTGCATATGGTCTGCTCAACATAAAGAAGCAGATCTGGTAATCTCTGATTGGAACAATGTTTTTTACCAATTGTATTATCTGAATTTGTAATGAACCTCTGTCCATGACCTGCTGCCAATAGTTTCGTAGCTGCTTGCCTAACCATGTCATCATCCTCTCTTACGAAATATACCTTATAGTTATGTGCATCACTTATTAAATCACCTAAATAAGTATCAGTCCAATTATCTCCAGGAAGATCTGTCATTACAAAAATATGTATGGGTAGAGGGCCTTTCTGCCTCAAAGATTCAATTTTCTGCCTTAACCCGTCAAATGTAGCATTCCGATGATTCTTAAACTGCCCATCCAACAGTCTAAGTTGGGCACAAAGAAATGGGGCCTTTATAGTTGCACTAGCAAACTCCTTTCCAGCAGTCATAATTTCTGGGACAAATGGGAAAAAATTAATCTTCTTCATCAAGGATAGAAACCTCTGGTTCTGATGAGCTTCATGAATATCAACATATAGTTCAGAACCTTTGTATGGGGCAGAGAAAAGGCTACCAAATGCCAGCAGTGAGGCTGATTCAGCTTCAGAGCCAGGTCCAAGAGTCTTAAATACATCTTTCCGTCTCCTAACATATGATATTTTCTTTTTTTGCTTCAGTTGTTCATCAGGTTGGAACGAATCTAACATGCCATTCTCATGACCATCTTTATGGTAAGTCCATACAGTAGTTCTGCAATCTTCATTGACAGCATATATACACTTTTCAACACTCCCATGAAGGCCAGCTAACAAAGATTCACACTGCTTTAGGCTTTTAGAAACAGTGGAATGCAAATTTACATCTTTTAAGCAAGCTAAATCCAAGCTGATGCCACACCATATTGACACAAAATCCCTAAGATCAATCACTCGAACAAGAGAGGAAGAAACTAATGTCGAGATGTCTATAATTTCTGCAAGGGAGATATATCTGCATGAAAAACAAACAAATAAAACTTATAATTCATACATTTGACCAAGTGAAACGCACTTTCAAATACAATATTTCAACAATATATAAACCATGGAAGAAAAGTATTCATGCCCTTAAATTTTACTTTTTAAGTTACAGATGCTGTCGTTTTGATGTAAAAAGAAACTTCATCAATCATGTACTAACAAAAAAACAACCATTAAAATAAATGATTTACAAGAAAGGAATTTCGCAATGTAAAAATAGGGAATAGAAAGAGCAAAATTGTCAGCATCCAATTGTCATTGCCAATAGCTCACAGCTTAGCTCCAATTCATGCTAAAATCATTTCTTATGACTGTTTTTAGTATTAACCATAGATAACCCTGATTCCCTGTACTAAAAGCAAACTTGCCCAAGACTTAATCACAACTAAGTTTCTCGTCTCTTCCCAAAAGTGTGTTTAGTAAGGATTGGAGTCGAGACTTTTCCCATAATATCAACCGGTGTACACCAACTGAGTCACAATTCTTTGGTATTTATTAAGACTTGAATCACACATAACAAACTCATTTTCCTATTTTTCTTTCTTTTATGTTTTTCATCCAACTTACAAAATCAAATTCCAACATATCAAGTCAAACACACATACATGATACATCTAAACCACTGCTTCCAGTCTTATTCGCCAGCCATTATGACAAAACATACCAACCTTCCACTCCGAGCGAGCTCAACCACGTGAGCCCAAACCGAAACCCGAATCTCCTTCGGATCCACAACACGAAACTTGGGGCAGCTACCAAGGGCAATAGCATGGTGATCCAGAACAGGGGGAACCACCAAAGTCCGATTGAGTATCCCTGCCATGAGAACAGCATTCCTGAACTCAGAAAGCTGGTTACTGAACCCACTGTGCGGTGCATACCACATGAATTTCTCCCCTAGGGCAAGGGCTTGGGGGGAACATTGTGGGGCTTGTGATACTGATAAAGTGTTGGACAACGCAGGGAAGTGAGAACGAGGTTTGATATAGTAGTGATACACAAAGAAGAACGAGAGGAACATGATGAGGAGTGACATGGGAAGGATTGGGAACCTATAAAGGGGTTTTCTTTTGGACAACATTCTGGTTGGTGGTGTGCTAGGATTCATGCTTTGTGATACACAGCGAAAAATCACCTTGCATTGATTAATTAATAGAAACAAACCAAGGGAAGTGAATTCATGTGAGATGATGGGCAGAATTAATTATCACGTGACAGGAAACTTTCCCAATCCTGAAACGAATTTGGAAATTCAAAAAATAGGGAAAAAAAAAGACAGTTAGCAATAATACACACGAGAAGATCGAATTTGATGTGATGTGGGTAGCAATGAATGTCACTGAACTAGCGAAGATTATGGATTAAAAATAGAGGGTTTCAAAGGATTTAATTGATTTTGAGAGGTGGTGCAAACTCAGTGCTAGAATTTGGGTTTGTGAGCTTCGATTTGAGATATGAATGGAAAATGAGATCGCGTTCAGAATTCAATTGACGATTGAAAAAATGTGTTCTCCCCTTTTCTCGTGTTCATGCGTGCAAAACCTAAGGAAGTTTTCATTGTCTTCTTCAAGCATCGCAGCTTGCCTAACAATGGTGAAGTGTTTAAGAGTATAGTGTAAGAATGGTGGTTCTGTTTTATTATATAGGAGTGGATTAGTATAATTCTTAACATTATTATTACTAGTTACATTATTATTATTTTATTGTTATTATTATTTTCATTCTTATTATAATTATTATGATTGTCGTTCTCATTATTACAATCATCAGATTTTATGTGTGGCATAGGTTTTGTGATTTTTTTTATTTTTAATATTTATGATTTTAATTTATTAACAATTTTTTAATATGTAAATTATTATTATTATTATTATTATTATTATTATTATTATTATTATTATTATTATTATTATTATTATTATTATTATTATTACCTTCAGTAGGCTGTGACACCGGTTTTACGATTATTTTATTTTATTTTTTCATATTTATGATTTAAATTTATTTATGATCTTTTAAATATGTATTTAGGGTATTAATAAGAAATTAAAAATAATTTTTTTTTAAAAAAAGACTGTTGGACCATTATTGGAAATTTTAAAAATATATATTTAATACAATTTACAATAAAAAATCATTTTTAATTTTTTTAAAATGTGCCCTGAAGTGCATGTTAAAATAACCGGTTTATTTAAAATTGGACAAGTTAATATAATTCACGTATTAATATCTATTAAGATGAAATGTTTAATCAGTAAGCTATTTAAAATTTATAATATTTAAATTGTTTATTTTACATTTTGTAATATTTGAAAATAAATTTTTATATAATTTTACCGTCATAATAGTATTTCTAAGAAAAATCCCTTTCTTTCTTAATATGATTTTACGATCACAATAATATTTGTTAAAAAATCATAATAATATCTAATATAATATTAAAATAAATAGTTATATTAAAATTTTATATCAAATATAAATATAATAATTATTATTATGAAATTATAATTGTGATACTATAATATAAATATTAAAAGTTAAATTTTGAATATGAAATTATTTTTTGATAAATATTGTAGTAAATATAGTAAGGGATATATATAATGATTAGATGTGTATTGTAACAACCTTTATTACTTTTTTTTAATATAATGTAAATAAACATTAATATTAATAATAAACTTTAGAACTTAAGACATACTTAAGTTAGTTTTAAAGAACCTTTTAGTATAGACTAATTTAAAAATTTAAACATCATTAAAATTTAAAGGATAATATGAAACATGATAAAATCATTCATTGATGTGAGATGTTCAAATTTGATGGAAGATCCAATATAAAGCTATCGGCATAAGAACAAATTTAACAGATTATGCCTTTTACTCCAGTTAGTTGCCACGGAATCTCACCTTATGTAAGGGACTGGGATCAATTCCCAGTTTTAAATTCTAATTCCAGTGTGGCAAGAAAAAAGAACCAGTTTAGCATTAGAAAAAGAGACTCACTTTAAATTTAACCCTTAATATAAAAATAAGATAATTAAATACATTTATATCCTAACCTGATTTGACTGTTTTTCATAGAAACAAGGAACATATTCAGGCGTTGATTAAGTTGAATGCTGAAAAGATCTATTAGCTCCGGTGTAGTTGATTAAAAAAGAGAAAAGTAAATATAAATTGCATTTAGAGATCGAGTCTCAAGATACTAACGACTGATGATGAATATGAAAACGTAGATGATTCTTAACCTTGCACAATTGTGCAAATAGTGACCCAAGGAACACAACACAAATATCATCCCAATGCTCTGATTTGCGTACGTGAGAAGCATAGTTTTACACAGATAATAATGGCGAAGTGCGTTAAAGGCTTTATAAAATGTTAGTCCCCCATTAGCTTTAGAGGATATAACTACTAGCTAGTTCAATAACACAGTAGGAACTGATATTACAAGTCAATATTTGGTGTTGCAACCTGCTCCACATGCTAATTTAATTCCCAAAAAACAAACATAAGTAAAATAATTCATTAATATTTCCTTATATTTTCTATAAAAATTCTCAACTATTGGCCATCTCGAAAATTACCCACCATACATGATATCAGATACATAAAAGCATGCTTTTTCTGAGGCTTCATGATGCACTCAACCGTTAATTCTCTCCATTCAGACCCAATCATAGTAAAGAAACTAGACCAAATGGAGTACCCTTGAACATACGGACACCAGTTTAAAGCCTGAAAGTACTGTAGTCTCCTCCTAAATGGCCAGAAGCTTCATAACCTGTGTACTGTTGTGAGGACAACGAAGATGATAGGCGTGTTGTGCCCAATTGAGGATATGAAGACCTCAGACCTGCATCTAACCTGCTGTAACTGCTAGTGACAGGTTCTCTGTGATTGCTTATAACATCCTGCAACACAGGAAAGAATTTTCATGAGCGAAAGCAAAATTAATCAATTGTTTCGATAAGAATTATACCCTGATAGAATGTAACCTAATCAAGTCAGTCAAAATCAAAAATAAGGTGAAGGCTTCACATCTTATGCTTCCCTTCAAGTATAGACTATCTTTGAAAAGTTACTCCTATTCCATCTTCTGCTAAAGCCAAATATAACTCCCAAATGATTGGCCTATTCAGGTTGAAGTAAGGGAAAACACCAAACTCTTAAGTTCCAAACAAAATGGTCACACGCTAAGATGTCCACTCAAAATGTTCCACCTTAGTTTATAGGGAGATACTTATAAATAAAACCTATCACACTTTCACCTGGCTACAACTCTTGCATGTATACAGAGAACTAAAAGTACACTAGAAATCATCTTTCATTTCCTACTTCCCAATAAACTGAGTTGAAATTATTGTCTTTCAAACCTCATATTGCACGATCATGTAACATTTAAGCGATAAAAGTCTAAGGTTGAGTTTAAGGTTTAGGGAGTAGATGAGGATGAGGAAATCAAGTAACAGTGAATGTTTCTAAAGCATTCTACCAAGTGAAGCATCAATAGCTACAAAATGAACTAGGACAGAAAATTAGAAACATGTAAGGAAAAGACCTTCCCATGCATTAATACTAACCACCACCCTATCCGAGCATATGCACATATGCTTAAGCAAACCTGGTAATCATACAGGATTAACAGAAACAGAAAAATGTAACTTCGCTTTTCTAGAAAAAAGATCCTCTGAAGTCGCCTACCTGAATCAACTGTTGTGCCGTTTGAACCTGAGACGAGGTGCCTTTTATTTCCACAACAATTTCATTGGGCACCCTGCTCTCCTGCACAGTCAATATGGCTCCACTAGTTCGGCGAATGTAATCAATATTAGTCCCTTGAATACCAATTATGTCCTCAGCATATGATAGTGGTATTTGCATTTGTTGTATTACCTGAAAAGTAGAAATAATTTGAGAGAAAGAAAGGAACCGTAACTATCAACAGAAGAGAAAAATAAACAGACCAAAGTATGAGCAAACATTAAATGCCTGCAGCACTCATTTCATAAGAAGTTGACAAACATTATACGCCGGACGGGGCAAAATTTATATACCCAGATAATAACTAAGCCTGGAGCCTGATCATCATGTGGTTAAGAAGTGCGAGAGAACAGGTAGAAAACAACATATTAATGTTTAAGAATCAAAAGTTCAGACTGGTAAAATGTTTTATTTTCCAAAAAGAAAAAAGCCTACATAAAAATCATGACATAATTATAATTGACAAAACCAACCATTCAATAGTTTAAGCCAGAAGGTGAAGACTCTAAAAAAAGAAACATGTCTAACATATGTCCTCATGCAAGAGCTCGCTCAGCCCACATACTTGCTTTTTAACTCAACTTTTATTTGAAAAAATAGGAATAACAAGGATTGAACTTGGAGGTTATGATTCCATATCTAGAAACAATCATCCCAAAAGCTTAAGTTGATAGATGAAACACTAGAGAAAATAGGGATAATCAACTAAACCAATCTCACTTCCCAAGAAATTTTCAGTAAGGCAGTAAACAGAAAACATGGGGGTTCAATATAACTAACCGTGGTAACAATAGGAGCACCAACACGGCTAAGAGCTGAAGAACGAACTCTGGAAAGCGAAGAATCTTGCCCATAGAGAGACATAGCAGAGGAAGGGAGTGATGACTCCAATTGAGTTTCACAGTCAGCTAAGACAGAATCCTTTTTTGTTGGAAGAGAAACATCCGCAAAAATGCTTGTGTGTGAAGTAGTATGCAGCAATGACTTGTCAGACCAGGTCTCTGTTTGACGTTCTTGTGAGATTGGTGCGTTATGCTTAAACAATACAAATCATACACAATAATGTCAATATAGAGTAAAAATCAGAAAATAATATATTTCTCATTTTCTTAGATGATATTCTCCACATTAACACATTCCAGTAGCAGTTCAACACAAAATATATACTAGTATATACTAACTTACTCGACAAAAATCTTATGAGGTAAAATAAAAAATTCTTAGAAAATAAAAACAGTGAAAGTACATCCATTAAAGGCTAAAACATCCTCCAAACACAAAAAGGAAGAACATATCAGAGAACTAGAAAAATTGAAAAGGCAAAGCTTCCCAATCTCAGCACATCTAAAATGACAACTCCCTTGAAACAGCCATCAACAGAACATCAAAGAGTGGCACCCTAAAATATATGGTTTTTTGCTAATTTAAAATCAGGAAAATTACAAGCTTACAGTTTTCTCAAATAGGGGAAGAACGCCATGATCAACTAAAAATTTCCTCAGATGGCCAACTACTGCTTCCAGAGCTTTAAGGACCTTCAAGGATTCTCCCTGCATTTCCACAATCCTCTCATCCGCAGTAACAAGAAATTGTACCTCATCTTCATAAAAAAGATTTGTCACTAAAATAATATATTGTAGATTAAATCGCTGCAAGCTGATTGGGAGTCATGCTATTGAAAGAGAAAAGATTCATCGAGAATAATAGTCACATTGCATCCAGATTTAACAAAAATTATAGAATTTAAGAGAAGATTAGTCTAGAGGTCTTCTTTAAATCTTTGAACTATAAAAGTTATATTCAAAAGTAAACAGAATAGGGCAACAAGGAGATTTCTCTCAGCAAGCAGAAGCTCACCTATATACAGATTACAATGCAAAATGCACTAGTTTTGCAGGCATAAATATGTTACCTGTCAACTATGTTTATTCCTGATCCCCAACAATGCCCATATTGATTAATACAAAGAAATTAATGTACAAGACTACAGGGTTGATGCCTAACTACCAAACACTATGACAACAATATTATATGGAAATTTCACAAGCAGGAAACCACACAAGTAATAAGAACTTATGTATTGTAAAACATTTCTTTCTTGGTCAGAGAAGTACACTGTTAGAATAACTTTAGGATATCCTCTAAGTATGTCAGAATATTTGTCTTGATTTATTTCCTTATATAATTAGTGTTACATACTGATTAGTTGATTGCAGAAAATAGTGAAACGCCAAAAATTTGCCATTTGAAATAGTGATAGCATTCACACATCATGAGATTCTTTTTTTATTTCACTGCATCTATCAATTTTACTTTTCTATAACCTTGTGCCATCTTTCTCTTTTTCCGTTCTTCACTAACCCTAACCTATATCATTCTTAACATATACAAGCAATATTTAAAAGAAGAAAAGGAAGTTCACGGTATGGCTATGGCACACCTTCCTAACCTATCAAATAGACAGCTGATAAACTGATTCATTTAAATTAAATTTATCAATAGACTGATCATATTAATAAAATTTGGGTAAAGCAATCCTGCAATCTCGCTTGGATAAAAGAAAAACTTTGTTTCTCCAAAGAAAGATGAAAATGTCAACATAACTTAAACAAATGAAAAGCAATTTCATAGTACAGAAACATTGATAACGTTGAAGAATCCAAGTGTGACTCAGTCCCATATCGAATACATACAGTAAGGTGAACAGTTTATAAGTGTTGGGACTCATACACCTAATGTCTTAAGGTCTTGAGTTGTATTGTGGAGTCCAACACTTGTGATCTTTCTCTCCTCAATATCTCCCCGTTATTATGGGCACCTCTCAAACGTTTTCAATAGATAAAATAATTCTTCAATCATACAAAATCATACAATATCTCTTGACAAAGTAACAAGCTTGTTATACTACAGAGTACCAAATTTTGGAAACACCGTGTATCACTAAGCTGCTGTTTTATCAAAAAGGCAATGCATAACAATGACAATCAAGTTGAGACCCGACCCCCAAACCTGGTGACCTATACGACTACCTTGTTTTTTGCCTTTCACCTTATTTTGCAAACTATATGCTCTCTAATTGGGGTAACCTATAATCATAACTGTCCTTTCCACCACTTAATCTCATGTCACTCCAAGCCTATGATACTCTACAAACCAAACCCTAATTCATGATGACATCTATCACAACTCTATCAATGCTTACTGCCACATTGGTGACACTGAATCAGCATTTTCAAGGAAACTGATAGGGTGATGTGATGGCCCCAGAAGCATTTTTTTCTCCCATAAATCTGAACCAACCCAACCCATGTACATACATCAATTAATACAACCTATAACACATTCATAGTCCATTGCCAAGTCCTGCACAGAATGTTCCAGCAGAGATCCTAAACCCTAATACACAATCCACTAATTTATAAATGTTAAGCTGCGTTTGAGGAATAAAAATATTGACATGCTAGCATCAATCCCATAGTTAAATATCGAAAGGACCAAACCTTGTATCAATGATCTTCCATAAAAACGACTAAACCAACCAAATACCAAGTATCAAAGGATACAATTCAGTATGCATTCTTTCTCTCTTCTCAAGATAGTAGCACCAAAGTAGCAAGATTCTCCGGTACCGAATTTCCTATTTTGCCCAAACTTTATCCCTAACTTTTCAATATTGAGTGACAATGCAGACTTTATACTCACTTTTAGTACAAGATATTTTAGGGTAGAACCCATCAGCCATCAATAAAACCAAATAGCCCCAAAAGGTCATCATTAACCAAAACAATTTTCCACTATCTCCCACTTGCCCATATGTTCGCTGGCCAACCATTCCCTTTTTTGTCCAGCTCACAGCACCTCACACCTCTATTCTTCTCTCAAAGCCCATGCCGCTGTTTACATTTCTTTTTATTTGCAGCCATATCATGGCAGCTTAGTGGTGTTCTAGCTAAGCCCACTGCTCTTCTGATCAAGTCCTGGCAGCAGCATAGTGACATTGCTCTGGTTCACTTTTGTAGCTTTTGCACCTCCATTGTCTCACAGCCTCACATTAATGATTGCTGTTGTTACTAGTTATGCCTAGATTTATTACAACTATTCCTTTTAGCTTCGATTTAGAGTAATAATGATAAAAATGTTCCTTTAAGCTTTGATTTATGTTTCTTTTTCTGTTTTTTTTTTTTTTTTGTTTCAAGCATCTTTTATATGTGTATTTTTTGCTGTTTGCTATTTAGGTAAAGCCGTAAAGCAGCCTTTTGCAATCAGTTGCTCCGGTCCACTGTATAGGATTTAACTACTATGCTCCACCACATAACATTGGCCAATATAAGAGAATGCAGAAAAGATCAATGATATCTACTAAAGAATTGAATAACTTGACAAGAACCATACCTCCTGACAGGACTCTAACAGAAGCACCAGTATTCTCCTGAATAGATTTGATTAACGAGCCTTGCTTTCCAATTAAACTGATAGCCTGTGTTGATGCCACCAATAAACGGATGGAACAAAAAGTAAGACCAGCCGCAGATTCTTTATTGTCGGCATCAGTTTCGGATAATCCAGAGACACGCTTGAATACCCTTATTACAGCATCCATCGCAGGGGAAAGAGCTGCTTCTGGCTCTTCCTTTCCTGTTACTAGTACCTAACAAAAAATCTAACCACATTCAGTATAAAAATAAAGGTCCACGTCAAACCAAAACATTTGAAAGAGTCGGTGCACAACTGCACATGCATTGCATACATTTATCTATAATCTGAACAACCACACATAAAACAACTGAACTACAGAATCACCTTTCGTTCACTTTCCAAAGGAAACTAATTAACAATCTAGGCATACACACGTGAAGATTCTATACACACAAAGCAACATGCTGACATCAAATGAAGCACACACACCAAAACAATTATAGCAACAGAGTTATGAGAAAATTGAAGTCCAATAATGAAACCATGACTCCAACTAAAACACAAACCGAAATAAAAAACACAACAATAAAAAAAATCTAGAGCAGACACAAAACTGTTACGTTGTAAGCAGCAACGCAAAACAAAATCCCAATTTATAATATACCTATATTTTGAAACCAATAACGTCAAAATTAAAGCAAACGCAACAGAGAAAGCCGCGCATAAAAAAAAAAGCCACAAAAATTTAAAAAGATTCATTATTCTTTTATTCTTTTTACATAATATTTGGTTGGAAGAGTAAGAGACGTGAATTTGCTCAGAAGAATTTGCTTCCTTCGTTCGATTCAAAACTTAAGTAGGGAAGAGGAAAAAACGAATTGAAGTTTATCACCAATTTAGGGCACCAATTTGCTAGTACAGAATGAAAACTAGAAAGAGGCAAAATAAAGAATATAATAGAGAGAGAAAATAAGAAGAAAGAAAAGAATGAAAAGATAGTGTGAGTAGAGAATTGAAGCGTACGATTCGATCAGGAGTGCCGAGAGGTGCGTCGAGAACACGAATGCGAGCGCGAGTGTCTTCGCAGATCTTCTTGATGAGTTCTCCTTTACGTCCAATAATGCTGCCAACTTTCCCCACCGGAACCATAAGCCGGAACACGCAGTTCCCGGGCCATCCCGGCCATCTCGGAGTGGCGGCGGCGCCAGTACCAGCTTCCGCCTCCGGCAACGCGGCTGCGTCGGCGGTTGGTGGTTGTGCGGCGGAGGCATTATCCGGTGGGAGTGAGCTTCCGGCGGTACCGTTCTGAACTGGTTCGGCTGTGGCCATAGGTGACGTTGAGAGAGAAAGGGTCAAGCTGGGGTCTTCTAATGTGGGGGAGAAAAAGGATCACTATGCCAGTAGTTATACACTTATAGTCCCATACTATATACAGCACAGGTTTTCGTTTTTTAATTATTACTTAATTAAGTTTTTTTGGCTTGGGGCACGTGCTCATCACGTCGTATATATGGTCCCTTTTGTAAAATGATTTTGTAACATATGGATAATGGTTTATAGTTTATAAATTTTTTATAGTTTATAGTATTTTTAGAAAGTTTATTGAAATAAATTTGTTTGGTAAAATTAGTTTAAATTGTGTTAAATGACTTTGAAGTACATATAATATTTTAATTATGTGAGAAATAAAATTTACCATTTTAAAAAAATGATATTTAAGTAATTAATGAGGGAGTTTGTAGTTTTTAAAAAGTCATAAACTTACGTTTTTCAAAAGTTGAGAGCTTATGAAAAGTTATAATTCTTTATCTTTTTGTGTTCATCAAATAATTCTAGTAGTTTTTGAAAAGTTATAAACTCTTTAAAAAAATATAAACTCATGGCATCAAACAGATACATATTTAAATCTTTAAAATATAATATAAAAGAATAAATGAAAATTACAAGTAAAAGTCTTTTCATCTTTGACCGGGAGAAAATAAGTAATGGTAAAGCATGAAGAAAGTTTTTTTTAAAACTATGGTATCCAAGTTTTTCTATAACAATGACATTGTTCAAATGAAGAATGTTAAAGTCGAGGATCGACCAGACATCCTTTGTAGGGTGTTCAAAATTAAATTAGAAGAACTTATTCGAGATTTGAAGGATGGATCTATATTTGAAAAAAATGTTGGTTATAAGTAAACAAAAATATTTTCTTTTATTTCTATTTATCTTTAACATTTAATTATTAATACTAAGAAACTGATATCCATTTGATTTTGTAATTTGTAGGTGTGTCTACAATATAATTTCAGAAACGTGAATTGCCCCATGCTCATATTCTTCTTTTCATGAATCCAGCCAAAAAACCAAAGTGTGTGGAGGATATTGATAGGTTTATATCCACAGATATTCCAGATAAATAACTTAATCCTGCATTGTTTGTTGTGTTACAGAATAACATGGTCCATGTGGACTGTACAATAAAAAATGCCCGTGTATGAAGGATGGAAGATGCTCCAAAAATTTTCCAAAGCCAATCCGTAATAGGACAGTCATTGATGAAGAAGGCTTTCCAAGATATAGGTGAAGGGATGGTGGAAGAACTATTAAGAAAAAAGGTGTTGATTTAGACAACAGTTTTCATTGTTCCTTACAATGCTGCTCTATTATTAAAATATAGTTGTCATATCAACAGTATACATGTGAGATAAATTCAACTAAGCACCTGTTTAAATATGTTCACAAAGGGAGTGATAGAGTCAGCATTACTACAAGAGGCTGTAATCGATGAAATCAAAACATACTATGATTGCATCTTAACCTGTGAAGCAAGTTGGCGATTATTTGATTTTGATATACAATTAAAAGAACCATCAGTTATTTGACTCAACTTTCATCTTCTTAGTGAGCAATCTATAGTGTATGAAGGTGGGGGAAACACTGAGAATGTTTTGAATATGGCTGACTTAAAGGATACAATGTTCATTGGGTGGATGAAGGCAAACAAATAGCACCCTCGGGTCAAAAACACTGACATATACTGATTTTCCTACAAAATTTATTTAGAAACAAAATTATGGAATTTGGTTACCGAGAAAACAGAGGTATGCTATTGGGAGGATATCCCATGTTCCACCCACCGTTAGAGAACAATATTATCTCTATTTATTACTAAATGTGCAGAAAGGGTTCAGGGACTTCGTAGAAATTTGTACGGTTAATGGCATAACATATGATACCTTCAAAGAAGCACGTTATGCACTTGGACTATTACAGGATGATAGAGAGTTTGTGGATGCCATCAACCTCAACATGGGTATCTAGCTATTATCTCCAAAAATTAATTTCAATCTTATTAGTCTTTAACAACATTTGTATACTTGAGGTAGTTTGGAATAGTTGTTGGAGACAGTTATCTGATGATGTCATCTATAAATAAAGGAGACTGATGGAATGTCATGGTTAGTTTGGTAGTTGTATACAATGCACAAATACGATTAAATTATTTCGTTTTATGTTTATAATTATAATTTCTCTCTTAATATTTACATAAATTCATTTGGGGGATGAAGAAATCAAACAACTTTATCTGGCAGATATAGAACACATCATGCAAAGCAATAGTAGAAGCCTGGAAGAGTTCCATGGAATGTCATATCCTTCAACCAGCTTGGTTGACAACTTGCAAGAAAGGGTAATTGTTGAAGAACTTAATTTTAACCGTACTGATTTATTGGCATCCTTTGAGAGATATCAATCATGTCTAAATCCAAAACAAAATTATACTTTTGAGGTTATAATGAATGATGTCAATCAAAATAAAGGGGTTTTGTTTTTTCTATATAGATATGGGGGACAGGGAAAACATTTGTCTAAAACATGTTATTTGCAACAATTAGATCAAAAGGTCAGATTTGCTTAAATGTTGCCTGTCGAGACCGGGATCGCAGCGGCGCGGCCGACCCTCGAAACGGTTTTTAAATAATAAACAGGGAGTCGCCACCAATATTTTTTAGGATAAAATACTGGAAAAACCTTTTGTTAAAGCACTGGTTATAAAAATGAAATTTCATGATTCGGGAGTCTGATTACAGGTGAGGAAGGTATTAGCACCTCACAACTGTCCGTTAAAAACGGTTACCTCAATTTGATAGCGCGCATTATAATTAACCCAATAATTATTTTAACTTCTTCATAAAAAGAAAAATGTGCAGAACGACAAAATAAACAAAAAAATAAACAAAGATCAACACAAAATATTTACATGAGATTAACAGGACGTCTCGTCCAAATTAATCTCGCTCCGCCTTTTTAAAGAGATATTAAAAAAATGAGATTAACAGGACGTCTCGTCCAAATTAACCTCGCTCCTCCTTTTTAAAGAGATATTAAAAATATGAGATTAACAGGACGTCTCGTCCAAATTAATCTCGCTCCTCCTTTTGATAGCAAGACAAAAAGGAAACTCTAAAAATTAAATAAAGAAAGGTGGGCCCGACAGGAACTGTTTCCCGCTCCTACGTATTCTCGAGCTTTCGAGAAATCAGGGTCACGTAGTTCTTTAAAATGTTTTTTTTTAGGAATAGATTAGGAAGATATTGATGGGCACCATTCTAGCGAAGAATCCATACAAGGCGAAGTGCTTCGCACGTGCACGGATCCTATAAAGGCTGTGTAGACGGAAGTATTTTCCGTACGACACTGATTAAGAAAAATGAATATATAAAAAATAATTAAAAAAAACTGAGTGGGAGAAGAAAACGAGTGCAAAAAATGAAGAAAACCGAGTGAAGAATAAGAAAACCGAGTGAAAAATAAGAAAACCGAGTGAAAATAAGAAAATCGAGTGAAACTATGAAAATCCGAGTGAAAACAGAGAAAACCGAGTAAAGCAGTGAGAATCCGAGTGGAAACAGTGAAAATCTGAGCGAAACAGTGACAATATGAGTGAAACAGTGAAAATCTGAGTGAAACAGTGAAAATATGAGTAAAACAGTGAAAATCTGAGTGAAACAGTGAAAAATCTGAGTGAAAATAAGAGAAATCGAGTGCAAAATAGTAAATCCTAGTGAAACAGTGAGAATCTGAGTGGAATAGGAAAAATCTGAGTGAAAATAAGAGAAACCGAGTGAAACAGTGAGAATCCGAGTGGAAATAGTGAAAATCTGAGTGAAAATAAGAGAAACCGAGTGAAACAGTGAGAATCCGAGTGGAACAGTGAAAAATCTGAGTGAAATTAAGAGAAACCGAGTGAAACAATGAGAATCCGAGTGGAAAGAGGCTTACCGGGTGAAATTTGAGCAGAGAAGAACGATTGAGACAAGAATTGCAAGTCCGAGAGGGAAAAGGGAGCTGGAAGGAGTACTGTTGAGTGAGAGTGTAGAGGATGTTGGGGTAAAGAGAGTTTGAAAGGTGAGGGGTGAGTGAAGTGAAAGGGAGAGAAGACTTGGCGTGAGAGAGAGGGAGAGAACAGAGGCTTGTTTGGGTAGAGTTTTCCCTTCTGAATCCCCCCTTGAATGCCCTCCCCCTTGCCTATTTATAGGCTGGTTTGAGTGGAAGGCCAGCTCAGGCTTCCACTTCCGAGTGGAATGCCAGCTCAGGCCTCCACTCAGAGTGAAGTGGGGGACAACGGCTGGGTGGGAATTTTTAATTCCCCCCACTTCCACCTCTGTTTGCCACTTGTCTGCCACCCCCAGGATTCCTGGATCCACTTGGGTGGTGGAATCCAAGTCAGCACGGTCTAACAGGGGGACCTGGTGGGAATCCGAGTGAGAATGTAAGAATTCCGAGTGAGAATTATGGGAAATCCGAGTGAAAATTATGGAATTCCGAGTGAGGATAGTGGAATTCCGAGTGAGGATATTGAAATCCGAGTGATAACGGCTCGGATCAACCTCCCAATCAGTATTCATCTACACTGGGAGTCAATTCCGAGTGGAATGAGGCATTCCCCATAGAAGGCCGAGTGAGAATACTCCTTTCCGAGTGATTTTACTCGGTTTGTGGTTGCTGTGAGACATTCAATCGGAAACGAGTGAAAAAGCCTCGGAGCCGATTGAAAATTGAGGAGAACGACTTGAAATTGACTCGGATCTTGTTTGAAGAAGCAAACTGACTAAATTGCCAGTAGATTCCGACTGGAAGTTGATGGGAAAGGTTTGAAGAAGCAAACTGACTGAATTCTCACTGGGAAACCGATTGGAAAGTGGCTCGGGTTTGAGTGGGAGTACTCACTCGGTGTTGACTGAAAATGCTTCAGTTGGTTCTGACTGAAGAACAACACTCGGAATTCCTTCAGCCGGGATTATTCACTCGGAATTCAGTTGAAGGATTTACTCGGATCCTTCTTTTTTTTGCACTCGAAAATTGGATTTTTGGCCAATTGCACTCGGAATGGCTTGACAGAGAGCCTTCCACTCGGATTCACCTTCGATAAGGAAGCATTTTACTCGGAATTGACTCATCCTGAGTCATTTCACTCGGATTCTCTTCAACATGGCATAATCCACTCGGATTTGGTTTTATTCTGAGTCATCCCACTCGGACTCCCCCAACAGGATCCTATTCTACTCGGAAATGCTTCATTTTCACTCGATTTTGATCATTTCTGAGTAGTTTTACTCGGATTTGCTCCATTCTGAGTAGTTCCACTCAGTTTTGACCATTTCTGAGTCATCTTACTCGGATTTTTGTTCAACAGGGGCATTTTCTACTCGGATTTGATCCTTTTTGAGTCATTTCACTCGGATTTGATCCGTTCTGAGTATTTTCACTCGGACTTGCTAGTTTTTGGGCCATTCCACTTGGATTTTTGTTCAACAGGGCATTTTCTACTCGGATTTGATCTTTTTTGAGTCATTTCACTCGGATTTGCCTCCAACAGGTCTATATTCCACTCCGAAATGCTTCCCTCATAGTCATCTTGCTCGAATCTGACCATTTTTGAGTTATTCTATTCAAATCTGACCATTCTGAAGTATAAAAAGAATCATTCCACTTGGACCGGACCAAAAGAGGTGTTCACAGATGCCCCTCTTTACTTCTTTTTCACAAAAGAAATACGAAGCTTCTGTGTTTTTGAAGTGAAAAGGAAGTAAAGATATGAACACCGATGTAGGGGGGCCAAGTGGGACCTCTTGATTGGTATGGCAACTGATGGTATGGGCAATCACGAGTCTGTGTGACCTCTTTTTCTTAAAACGAGCATTCTCCATTTCTGTTTCTCTTCTTCTCTTCTTCTTCTTCTTCTTCTTTTTTTTTTTGGACAGGGAAAAATTGTCTTTTAGTTAACAGGAGGTAATGAGATCAGGATTGACTCCCAGTAGACTGGAAAGTAAAGGTTGCCCTCGTGGGCGACTAAAAAGTAAAGGGTACCTCGATAGGTGGCTGGGAAATAAAGGATGCCTTGATAGGCGGCTGGAAAGTAAAGGATGCCATGATAGGCGGCTGGAAGATAAAGGATGCCTTGATAGGCGGCTGGAAGATAAAGGATGCCTTGATAGGCGGCTGGAAGATAAAGGATGCCTTGATAGGCGGCTGGAAAGATAAAGGATGCCTTGATAGGCGGCTGGAAGATAAAGGATGCCTTGATAGGCGGCTGGAAAGATAAAGGATGCCTTGATAGGCGGCTGGAAGATAAAGGATGCCTTGATAGGCGGCTGGAAAGATAAAGGATGCCTTGATAGGCGGCTGGAAAGATAAAGGATGCCTTGATAGGCGGCTGGAAAGATAAAGGATGCCTTGATAGGCGGCTGGAAAGATAAAGGATGCCTTGATAGGCGGCTGGAAAGATAAAGGATGCCTTGATAGGCGGCTGGAAGATAAAGGATGCCTCGATAGGCGACTGGAAAGATAAAGGATGCCTTGATAGGCGGCTGGAAAGATAAAGGATGCCTTGATAGGCGGCTGGAAAGATAAAGGATGCCTTGATAGGCGGCTGGAAAGATAAAGGATGCCTTGATAGGCGGCTGGAAGATAAAGGATGCCTTGATAGGCGGCTGGAAAGATAAAGGATGCCTTGATAGGCGGCTGGAAGATAAAGGATGCCTTAATAGGCGGCTGGAAAGATAAAGGATGCCTTGATAGGCGGCTGAAAAGATAAAGGATGCCTTGATAGGCGGCTGGAAAGATAAAGGATGCCTTGATAGGCGGCTGGAAAGATAAAGGATGCCTTGATAGGCGGCTGGAAAGATAAAGGATGCCTTGATAGGCGGCTGGAAGATAAAGGATGCCTCGATAGGCGACTGGAAAGATAAAGGATGCCTTGATAGGCGGCTGGAAAGATAAAGGATGCCTTGATAGGCGGCTGGAAAGATAAAGGATGCCTTGATAGGCGGCGGGAAGATAAAGGATGCCTTGATAGGCGGCTGGAAAGATAAAGGATGCCTTGATAGGCGGCTGGAAAGATAAAGGATGCCTTGATAGGCGGCTGGAAAGATAAAGGATGCCTTGATAGACGGCTGGAAAGATAAAGGATGCCTTGATAGGCGGCTGGAAAGATAAAGGATGCCTTGATAGGCGGCTGGAAAGATAAAGGATGCCTTGATAGGCGGCTGGAAAGATAAAGGATGCCTTGATAGGCGGCTGGAAGATAAAGGATGCCTCGATAGGCGACTGGAAAGATAAAGGATGCCTTGATAGGCGGCTGGAAAGATAAAGGATGCCTTGATAGGCGGCTGGAAAGATAAAGGATGCCTTGATAGGCGGCTGGAAAGATAAAGGATGCCTTGATAGGCGGCTGGAAGATAAAGGATGCCTTGATAGGCGGCTGGAAAGATAAAGGATGCCTTGATAGGCGGCTGGAAGATAAAGGATGCCTTGATAGGCGGCTGGAAAGATAAAGGATGCCTCGATAGGCGGCTGGAAGATAAAAGATGCCTTGATAGGCGGTTGGAAAGATAAAGGATGCCTTGATAGGCGGCTAGAAAGATAAAGGATGCCTTGATAGGCGGCTGGAAAGATAAAGGATGCCTTGATAGGCGGCTGGAAAGATAAAGGATGCCTTGATAGGCGGCTGGAAAATAAAGGATGCCTTGATAGGCGGCTGGAAGATAAAGGATGCCTTGATAGGCGGCTGGAAAGATAAAGGATGCCTTGATAGGCGGCTGGAAAGATAAAAGATGCCTTGATAGGCGGCTGGAAAATAAAGGATGCCTTGATAGGCGGCTGGAAAGATAACGGATGCCTTGATAGGCGACTGGAAAGATAACGGATGCCTTGATAGGCTGACAGAAAGATAAAGGATGGGGTTAACCCTCAATTGACAGAAAATACAAAGATTAGGGGGAGCTAACAGGACGTCTCATCCAAATTAACTCACTAGTCCTAAAGGCTCGAGGTGATGCCCCCGTTTGACATGGCTGAAAGAATTACTCTTTGACCGAAAGAGAGTGATCCTGGGGAGATGCCCTAATTTGACATGATTGAAGGAATCTTGGGGAATTGCTTTCTAAATGAAAGAGGGTGATCCTGGGGTGATGCCCCAGTTTGACATGATTGAAGGAATCTTGGGGAATTTCCTCTTGACTGAAATAGAAGAAATCTGGGGGAGATGCCCCAGTTAGGAAGATTGAATGGATCTCGGGGAACTGCTTCTTGACTGGAAGGAAAAATCTGGGGTCCACTGGGGATGTATAGTGGGCTTACTAAAAGAAAGAAATCTGGGATGATCCAGTTCAAGCTGTCTTGGATGATTCGGGGAACTACTCCTTGATCGGAAGGAAAAGAAATGGGGGAAAATCTAGCTGAAGGAGTTAGGGATACTGTCCCTCGAACGGAGGGAAGATTTGGGGTGATACCCCAAATTTTGGAAAGATTAGAAGATTTAGGGATACTACCTCAAGGTTGGGGAAAGGATATGGGGTGACGCCCCACTTAGGGTGGTTGAAGAAGCTTGGGGGTACGTTCCCTTTTGACGGAGAGAGACCCGAGGTGATGTCCAGCTCAAACTTCCCGGGAGCATGGGGTACTGCCCTTGGGTTGACAAAAGATAACAACCTGGGGAAGATGCCCCAGTTTGAAATGATCTGAAGAGCTTTGGGGAATCTAGGGAGATGCCCCAGCTTAATTTGTCTGGGAAGTGTGGTTCTACTGGGGAAGAGAAATTGAGAGATAGCGACTTTAACAGTTAAGGGTGAGACTTTGAAGGCAACTGATGGAAGAAGAAACCTTGAAAGGCGCTGGCTTTGGCGATTATGGTTCCATTGAGGAATGGATGGCAGGCCCGTCAGAGGAGAAAAATCTGATAGATGTCCTGGTTTAGGACATTTTAATGAGGGTAACTCCACTGGGGAAAGTGTTTTCCTCTTGGGGAAGGAAGGTGTGGCCTTTGATCTCTGTGGTTCTGTCGGAAAGGTAATTCTGTTGGGTATAAACAGATTTTCCTAAATCTGACTAGGAGCCCATTTGGTGGCTTTTTTTTTCAGGAGGAATCCTCAGTCTATTTTCCTTTTAGAGATGATAGTGGGTCCACCGGAGAAGAGAAATCTGGGGGATGCCCCAGTTTTTGGGTTGCTTGGGAGTTCAGAGTATTGTCTCTTTAGGGAAGAGAAACCTGGGGAGATGCCCCGGTTAAAGTATGATTGAAAGGATTTTTGGAGAATTGCCCCTTGGCTGAAAGAAGGGAGACCTAGGGTGATGCCCATGTTCAGAAAATTTGCCTGAAGGAATTAGGGGTGCTTCTCCTTGACAGAAAGAGAATAGAGACGTGGGGAGATGCCCCAGTTTAGGAAAATTGGAAGTTTTCAGGTGTACTACCCCTGATCTGAAAGAGAGAAGTCCTGGGGTATGCCCCAGTTTTGACACGATTGAAAGAGTCCTAGGAAAACTACTCCTTGGCCAGGACAGAAGAAATCTAGGGGGATGCCTTAGTTCAAACCTTCAGGACACTACCCCTTGGCCAACAAAAGATCTAGAGGTGAGGAATGACAGACTTGGGAGGTAAAGTCCCAGGTTTGAAGGATTCGGGGGTTAATAGGGCGTCCCGTCCCAAATTAACCAGATTCTAGAATATACCAAGTTGATTTCTTGGAGATGTGACCCCTAACATGCCTCATAAACAAGACAGAAACCTTTAGAGGATGCCGGCTTCGACTACAAGGTATTGATGGACTTCATGGAAATCTCAAAGCAAAATGGAAACTCAAAAAGGTGTCATGTTTGGCCATAGAAGGGTGTTTTGTTCAATGATTTGGGTGGGTTACGAGAAGAAACTCGTGGATGACCTACTTCAATGAGTAAAGGCAAGAGTAAGCTTCAGAGACTGATGGATATACACCTAGAAAGTGCCAGTTTTGGCGGTTGAAGCTTGACACATCTACTTATTACAACATCTTACAAGAAAGGTTAGCGGTGCAAAACAAATTGGAACTTGAAAAGACTTACCGTAAAAACACAATCCTTAGAGATCCGAAGTGACTCATGACTGAAACAGAGCAGATGAAACAAACCTAGCTTTGGAAACATGTCAGGCCCAGTCTTCATAATGATTGCTTGAAGCGAGATCAAGTAACAGGAACTTCTTATCCTCACGACTTTAAATTTTCATTACCTTCTTATTTTTATATATTAAGGGAAAACATATGTCTTATCAAATCATGGAAAATCACAATAAATACGTGTCAAAAATAGGTGAGATTGTATTTACAAGTTGAGTAAGTGTGGAAAAAGGGAAACCAAAAAGCAAGTGAAGATGTATGGGAAATGTTAATAATTGGGTAGAGTAGGAATGATTTTACAGATCTTCCAGTGAACTGTTGAGAACAAAGCATATCTTAATCCCACATCATGACTCTGAATTCACCACTTGACTCTGCTTCTGAAAATGTAGTCGGACTACGATTACTTGGCCAAAATCTTGATCCCAATTGATTGCCTGAGCCACCTATTCAGGTTTTTAGCTTACCAGGTCGCTCTAACTTTTGCCTAGGCCGCCCTTCCAGGTTTTCAGCCTAGCGAGCTTCTCTCTCCATGTGACGTCTCTCTTTTTTTCTTTTTCCCCTTTTTTTTTAGGTTGTGTCCCTCACAACAAAGGTTTAAACTGATTGCCAATGAGCTTATTTGATCTTTCTCAATTTGATCTTATCCTGTGGGGGAGTAGATGTTATTTCAGATGAAAAAAAAAAATTTGCCCCTAACACCATGTAACCAAAGAAACAAAGGCGTGCCCTTTTCAGTACCAATGAGGGGGGCTCGTTTTGAGTCTTTATTTCCTTGTTCATTTTTCATCTTTTTTTTTGTTTTTTTCTTTTTGCATTTTTTTTCTTTTTTTTTCTTTTTTTTCTGTTGTTTTTTTTTTTGAATGACCCCTTTGGTACCTTTGTCATGGTCTAGCTATTTTATCCCCTAACCAATGTGGTAAAGAAAATATGATATTAATGGTATCACAGTAGACCAATCCCTTGGTTACACTGGTGTGGGAATAGTTATACTCCATTAAAGTTGGGGTGTTGATTGCGACACAGATGAAACATTGTTTCTGCCGTGTTCTTAGCTTGATAACATTTATGCCCCCATATAGAAAAGTGATAATTTGATCTATGAATCAGCTCGCCTTAATTGGTATTTACATAAGGCACCAACCTTGACCTTTTTTTATATCCTTTTTGTTTTTTTTTGTTTTTGTTTTTTTTTGTTTTTTTAGAGTATTTCTTGACCATTCACGTTGATCAGTGCTAACATTTCTTTGAAGGGTAGATACGCCATTTATGGAATCTGGCACTATCTTCGTTTTGAGCTTGTAACGTCTTCAGTTGTTTGTGAATCTTCTTCATCCTGTGTGTTGACCTTGCCTTTGGGTAGAACTAGGTGACTCTTATCCAAACATCCTACACAATTCGGCCAAAGAACTTTCATTTTCGCTACCCTTTTCGTCAGCGTAATCAACTGAGTGGTCAAAGTTATGAAATGGAATCATGATCTCATTGTTCTCAAAAGGATCATTTTTAGTCCTGTATTTTTTTGGTTTTTTTTTGGTAAAATGAGAAAAAGAAGTAGATAAAGGGAAAAGGATTCAAGGTGGCAATAAGGAAAGCAAGAAAAGGCATTTTGAAATTTGACACATATTTATTGAGAGAAACTTAAAATGATAAAAACATGTTTTTGCCCTTATTACATAACAATATCCCAAAGCCTTAGGCATAGCGTTTGGGTTGAAACAGAAGTTTAAAGTCATAAGGAACTAAGTGGTCTCCTGGTCATGAACCTCTCCAGTTGGCGTGTGATTCACAAAATCTTGCATGCATCCTCTTTACACCCCTAGTCCCTCTTTATCACACTGACCCCAGAGGTCTCATGGTTAGACCTGGGGTTTATAATTATATTGGGACTCCCTTCCTGGAAATCTAGCCACTTAGCTTTAATCAGATCCCTTACTTTGAATTTCAAGGTATGACAGTCCTCAGTAGAGTGCCCCGAGGCTCCAGCATGGTAATCACATCGGGCATTGGGATTATAGCCTTTGGGGTAAGGAGGAACCACCGGTTTCAGTGGGCAGGGTACTGCAAGGGAATTACAAAAAAGGTGAGGTAGAAGTTTTGTGTAGGTTATGGGAATGGGGTCGAACCGGGCTGGTGTTCGATCATTGATGGGTTTTATTGTGCTTTGGTCTGGATTAGGTGGCTGAGTTTGTACTAGTGGGGGATGATAGGGTTGTGGAAGGGTAGACCTAATAGCAGGCAAATGAGAATAGGAAAATATTTGAGGGATATACGGACGAAAGTAGAGTTGGAATGGGAAAAAATTAGAGCCCTGGTTAGGGGTGGTGGTGGCCATGTAAGGCGTAGGGAGATTGGCAGGTTGAAAGGGAGTATGTGTTATTGATCTGGGTTGGGCCCTTTTTTGGTTACGAGCAGTGGAATTAGCATCCCCTTTTCTCTTCCCCTTATCTCCCGATGCAGACATTCTTGTGATAGGAGCCCCAGGCGACTGAGAGGACTGTGAAATATAGGGATTCATCATTTGTAAATCATGATCCTCTTGTTGATTATGGAATGGGGGAATTTGGTCTTTTGTCAATCCAGGAAGGTGGAGTGGGGTGGTTGGCAAATGTTGATCATTCTTGACACCCGCAGAGGGTTCCTCTTCTATGATCTTCTTCTCTAAAAGTCTGGCCATCTCCGCCATTTGCTTCCTTAGCTGGTTAACTTCGTTTCTGAGGTTTTCAATTTCTTGCTCTCTTTCGGCCATGAGTCTCCTTTGAAAGTCTAACAAAGGTGTCTTTCGGTATCGAGTGAAAGAAGAAAAAGAAATGTCAGGTGGAAACAGAAGGAAAGAGGATATCGTGGGAAGTAATCACAGACCCTGACAAGTATCCTTTAACCGTTCCTTAGAACGTATCGTTCAAAAGTACTAGGTACGGTAAACATGGAAATTAATACGGGATAGTTGTGAAGACAGAAAAATCCTTCATTCTGAAATGCAATAAGAGCCTCAAGTTTAGCTATTTCTAGCTCGGGGAACCATGATCCGTCTCTTAAAGGTTTGATCCCACATTAATTTTCATATCTTGGTCAAGGGTATTCGTTAAGCTCTGAATAGCCTCCGGTGAGGATAGAAAGAAAGGAGCGAAAGAGCCATTGGGAAATGACGTGCTTTGCAAATCGATACTCCCCTAGTAATTTCTTGAAAACATTTTTGTATTTAGGGGGGATACAACTTGCTAAAACTTATGTCAAATCAAGGGTTATGTGAGCTACGGATTTTCTGATCATCGACAATACAAAAAAAAATTGATTTTTCTTTTGATTTCTTTTCTTTTTATATGTATTTTCTATGATTCAAAAGATCTGTAACTCAAGGCCCAAAGACTTGTACACAAAGAGAAAGAACTATTTGCCCATTAAAGGATCACTAGTTAAAAGTATGTCATTTTTTGAAAAACGTAATCCACTAAATGGTCAAGTAGTCCTCTATTTTGGATCAGAAGGAAAAGTGAGAATGAGAAAAGGTAGAAGTAAAGTTTGCCCCTTTGTGCCTTAAGGTGGGTTTTTTCTAGAGGTCTCCTAATGGCTCTAAGGTTTG
This sequence comes from Clitoria ternatea, assembly GCA_037962975.1. Lineage (NCBI taxonomy): Eukaryota > Viridiplantae > Streptophyta > Magnoliopsida > Fabales > Fabaceae > Clitoria > Clitoria ternatea. The sequence goes on along the minus strand of CM075671.1, from coordinate 281,722,518 downwards.
TCTAACAGTGATATCTCGCATTAGGTGGCTTGTTCTAAAACATCTAAAGGTCACTAGAGCCAAGATCCTACTCATGATGTTGACCACAAATAGTAGGAAGTATACTAAGTGTGGGCACCATGAATAAGTCGAACTCTAGCTGAGATTCTCACGGTAACCAGACAGGAAGTACATCCCAAATGGCTCCGCTATCAACCTCCCCTAATCTTAAGTTTTATTTGGGCCCAGGTATAGGGTCCCACTCAAAAGTGTGTGCGAATTGTGAGTGTAGTGTGTGAAAGAGGCATTCAATACCCGTACCTTACTTACCCTATACATAGAACAAACACAGAGCAACAAAATAAAGTCGACTACCCTAGGGTTCAATGATCACACAGATATTTACAGAACATAAATAATTGAATACAAACAAAACAGAAACTAAACATTGACAAGGGAATAAAATAAAGGAAGAAGTTAAATAATTAATATGCAAATTAAAACATGCGCTATCAAATTGACTGGCTTGACTCTCTAGGTCCCCAATGGAGTCGCCATCTGTCGAGATCGGGATCGCGGCGGCGCGGCCGACCCTCGAAACGGTTTTTAAATAATAAACAGGGAGTCGCCACCAATATTTTTTAGGATAAAATACTGGAAAAACCTTTTGTTAAAGCACTGGTTATAAAAATGAAATTCCATGATTCGGGAGTCTGATTACAGGTGAGGAAGGTATTAGCACCTCACAACTGTCCGTTAAAAACGGTTACCTCAATTTGATAGCGCGCATTATAATTAACCCAATAATTATTTTAACTTCTTCATAAAAAGAAAAATGTACAGAATGACAAAATAAACAAAAAAAATAAACAAAGATCAACACAAAATATTTACATGAGATTAACAGGACGTCTCGTCCAAATTAATCTCGCTCCGCCTTTTTAAAGAGATATTAAAAAAAATGAGATTAACAGGACGTCTCGTCCAAATTAACCTCGCTCCTCCTTTTTAAAGAGATATTAAAAATATGAGATTAACAGGACGTCTCGTCCAAATTAATCTCGCTCCTCCTTTTGATAGCAAGACAAAAAAGAAACTCTAAAAATTAAATAAAGAAAGGTGGGCCCGACAGGAACTGTTTCCCGCTCCTACGTATTCTCGAGCTTTCGAGAAATCAGGGTCACGTAGTTCTTTAAAATGTTTTTTTTTTTAGGAATAGATTAGGAAGATATTGATGGGCACCATTCTAGCGAAGAATTCATACAAGGCGAAGTGCTTCGCACGTGCACGGATCCTATAAAGGCTGTGTAGACGGAAGTATTTTCCGTACGACACTGATTAAGAAAAATGAATATATAAAAAATAATTAAAAAAAACTGAGTGGGAGAAGAAAATGAGTGCAAAAAATGAAGAAAACCGAGTGAAGAATAAGAAAACCGAGTGAAAAATAAGAAAATCGAGTGAAAAATAAGAAAACCGAGTGAAACTATGAAAATCCGAGTGAAAACAGAGAAAACCGAGTGAAGCAGTGAGAATCCGAGTGGAAACAGTGAAAATCTGAGCGAAACAGTGATAATATGAGTAAAACAGTGAAAATCTGAGTGAAACAGTGAAAATAGAGTAAAACAGTGAAAATCTGAGTGAAACAGTGAAAAATCTGAGTGAAAATAAGAGAAATCGAGTGCAAAATAGTAAATCCTAGTGAAACAGTGAGAATCTGAGTAGAATAGGAAAAATCTGAGTGAAAATAAGAGAAGCCGAGTGAAACAGTGAGAATCCGAGTGGAAATAGTGAAAATCTGAGTGAAAATAAGAGAAACCGAGTGAAACAGTGAGAATCCGAGTGGAACAGTGAAAAATCTGAGTGAAATTAAGAGAAACCGAGTGAAACAGTGAGAATCCGAGTGGAAAGAGGCTTACCGGGTGAAATTTGAGCAGAGAAGAACGATTGAGACAAGAATTGCAAGTCCGAGAGGGAAAAGGGAGCTGGAAGGAGTACTGTTGAGTGAGAGTGTAGAGGATGTTGGGGTAAAGAGAGTTTGAAAGGTGAGGGGTGAGTGAAGTGAAAGGGAGAGAAGACTTGGCGTGAGAGAGAGGGAGAGAACAGAGGCTTGTTTGGGTAGAGTTTTCCCTTCTGAATCCCCCCTTGAATGCCCTCCCCCTTGCCTATTTATAGGCTGGTTTGAGTGGAAGGCCAGCTCAGGCTTCCACTTCCGAGTGGAATGCCAGCTCAGGCCTCCACTCAGAGTGAAGTGGGGGACAACGGCTGGGTGGGAATTTTTAATTCCCCCCACTTCCACCTCTGTTTGCCACTTGTCTGCCACCCCCAGGATTCCTGGATCCACTTGGGTGGTGGAATCCAAGTCAGCACGGTCTAACAGGGGGACCTGGTGGGAATCCGAGTGAGAATGTAAGAATTCCGAGTGAGAATTATGGGAAATCTGAGTGAAAATTATGGAATTCCGAGTGAGGATAGTGGAATTCCGAGTGAGGATATTGAAATCCGAGTGATAACGGCTCGGATCAACCTCCCAATCAGTATTCATCTACACTGGGAGTCAATTCCGAGTGGAATGAGGCATTCCCCATAGAAGGCCGAGTGAGAATACTCCTTTCCGAGTGATTTTACTCGGTTTGTGGTTGCTGTGAGACATTCAATCGGAAACGAGTGAAAAAGCCTCGGAGCCGATTGAAAATTGAGGAGAACGACTTGAAATTGACTCGGATCTTGTTTGAAGAAGCAAACTGACTGAATTGCCAGTAGATTCCGACTGGAAGTTGATGGGAAAGGTTTGAAGAAGCAAACTGACTGAATTCTCACTGGGAAACCGATTGGAAAGTGGCTCGGGTTTGAGTGGGAGTACTCACTCGGTGTTGACTGAAAATGCTTCAGTTGGTTCTGACTGAAGAACAACACTCGGAATTCCTTCAGCCGGGATTATTCATTCGGAATTCAGTTGAAGGATTTACTCGGATCCTTCTTTTTTTTGCACTCGAAAATTGGATTTTTGGCCAATTGCACTCGGAATGGCTTGACAGAGAGCCTTCCACTCGGATTCACCTTCGATAAGGAAGCATTTTACTCGGAATTGACTCATCCTGAGTCATTTCACTCGGATTCTCTTCAACATGGCATAATCCACTCGGATTTGGTTTTATTCTGAGTCATCCCACTCGGACTCCCCCAACAGGATCCTATTCTACTCGGAAATGCTTCATTTTCACTCGGTTTTGATTATTTCTGAGTAGTTTTACTCGGATTTGCTCCATTCTGAGTAGTTCCACTCGGTTTTGACCATTTCTGAGTCATCTTACTCGGATTTTTGTTCAACAGGGGTATTTTCTACTCGAATTTGATCCTTTTTGAGTCATTTCACTCGGATTTGATCCGTTCTGAGTATTTTCACTCGGACTTGCTAGTTTTTGGGCCATTCCACTTGGATTTTTGTTCAACAGGGGCATTTTCTACTCGGATTTGATCCTTTTTGAGTCATTTCACTCGGATTTGCCTCCAACAGGTCTATATTCCACTCCGAAATGCTTCCCTCATAGTCATCTTGCTCGGATCTGACCATTTTTGAGTTATTCTATTCAAATCTGACCATTCTGAAGTATAAAAAGAATTATTCCACTTGGACCGGACCAAAAGAGGTGTTCACATTGCCTTAAGTGGAATTGCATCCCTTTTATTGCCCAATAGCAGGACTGCATATTCTAGATTCAAAATCCCCTTGGTTGTTAATGATGATTCAACTTGTAATATTAAGCAAGGATCTATTCATGCAAAGTTAATTCAGCAAGCACTGGTCATTTGGGATGAAGCTCCAATGGTAAATAAATTCTACTTTGAGGCTTTAGACAAAACTCTAAAAGACCTTCTCCGTTGTTCATTTTCATTTGATCTTACACTACCTCTTACACTACCTTTTGGAGAGAAGGTTGTTATTCTTGGAGGTGACTTTAGACAAATATTGCCTGTATTTTCCTAAAGGGTCTAGACAAGACATTTGTCTTGCAACAATTAATTCATTTTATCTTTAGTCTTCTTGTCAAGTTTTAAGGTTAACAAGAAACATGCGTCTTGATCAAAGAAACCAATGTCAACTTGATACCAAGCAATTCAGTGATTGGTTTCTTAATATACGTGATGGCCTCATCAGAGATTCAACCAAAGGGGAATTTAAAGTTGAAATTCTAGATGATATTTTTATACAACAGTCTGATTTAGCTCTTGATGAATTGATTAGCTTTGTGTATCTAAATATGTTACAACACCTAAACACATATGGATATTTCAAAGACAGATCAATCTTAGCTTCTACATTGGATGTTGTTTCTAAAGTGAATAATTACATCATGGGGAAGATACAAGGACAACAAAAGTCATACCTTAGTTCAGACTCAATTTGTAGAGAAGAAAATTGCTCAAATTTTGACTTGAAAACCTTCACTCCAGACGTCCATAATGTAATAAATTGTTCTAGTCTTCCTCCTCATAATTGATCCTAAAGATAGATGTTTCTATGATGTTGTTAAGAAATATAAACCAATCCAATTGATTATGTAACGATACAAGGCTGCAAGTTAAACAACTCGGGAATAATGTCTTTCAATGTCAAGTGTTAACAAGGACTGAAATTGGGGACATCATTCATATTCCAAGAATGAACATGATACCTTCCTTAGAAACTTTTCCCATTTGAACTGTCCTGAACCGGGGTCAAGAGATCCGGTATGGGGCCAGCCACAAAAGTCAAAGGTTTTGGATATTTGTACACTGGTACAGTGGGTATCCGGTATTATAATCCGATCTCTCAGTGGGAGAAAACCGGTCTTGCCGTCGTGGAGATCCTACACACCAGTCCTTCACCTTGAAAGGGGGCGAAAGGTGGTATCACCTGCAAAAGTACTCCGATGCTCAAGTCAGTGTCAGGACAGCGGAAATATAATGTTATAGTATAAGATAAGGGTTTCAAAATCAAAAGTCCTTTTCTGTTTGTGTTATCGCTGTATTTATAGATGAGGGAAATGATGGGTCTAATTGTCCCAGGGAACAAACCTGACTTTCCTTGAATAACGAGACTTGGGAGTGGTGAATATCTACTTTGTCCTGTCGGAGCATGGGTATATAAATCAGCGTGGGAAACAAGTATGGGCTAAGAGGTAGCGTGTCTGCCTTTCGAAGGCAGACATCCGTCATGGGCGATTAGAATTGATGCATTCTTCCCAAAGCCACTGATAAGTGATTAATAACTGTTCCAATGTGGAAAATGTGTTATGTCTGATTTGCTAGGTGTCAACATGGGCTTACCGGTATAGGGAGAGTGCCTATACGGTCTTGTTAGTCCGATGTTTTACCTGTTGGATCGGTATCACTGATGGATCAGATGACACGTCACACTTGTCTTGGTACCGGTATCAAGACCAGATCACCATTCAATTTCAAAGGAGGTAGTTCCCCATCATGGTGTCATTTGCAATAGTAATAAATAAGTCTCAAGGACAAACTCTTTCAAATGTTGGATTTTATCTACCCTAGCCAGTCTTTACACATGGTCAATTATATGTTACATTGTCAAGAGTCAAATCAAGAAAGAGTCTAAGGATCCTACTTGAAAACCATGATGATATTTCTCCAAACCACACTATCAAAATTGTGTATAAGGAAATATTCTCTAAGTTGTCTTAGGTATGTATTTTCTTCATTGTAATTTTGAATTCAACTTATTAATAGTGTTTTTCCTAAAAGCATGTATAAAATCTTATAATAAATTTGCTTCCTTTCAATTTTCTATCTACATAGAAATCCATTGATCAGGTATCATTAAAGGTATGTTCATATTATCATCTTTTTTATATGAAAAATAAGAATGAAGTTTTTTTAGTATATGAAAAATAATCATTTTAAACCGAATAATCACAATTCAAGCATCACAAAATACAATATTTGTATCAGGTACGTGACAAGGAAAAATACATTTGGATTGTATCACTCTACCGTTGAAAGGTTAAATCATGAGATCAAATGATGTTTGTCCACCAAACATCCTTTTATTGAAGTAGGGAATCATCAAAATGGTTGTATATTTTCATCACCTATTTGAACAAATTTCAAAACTTCTTCCCATATCTATTTTTGTCTTTGTATCATTGAACCTACAATACAAAACATTTACATGTTTATTATCTTGTATTAGATAATATGTAACTTCATGCTTATTTTTTTCTAAAATTTATTTTTTACTTAAATTGTTTTGTTATCACAATAACTTATTAATGTTCTATATTTCTTTAATGAATCAAGTGTTCTTCCAACAGTATATCATCTAAATTGAATGGTTAACTTAAATATTTCTACAACAATTATTTTTATATGAGTTGAAAAAATTACCATTCAATGCACAGGTTCTAAAACTAGTAAGTAATATTAAAGCATGAAGAAAGTTTTTTTTTAACTATGGGTGTTTTTTAAAAAACAATCATGCTTGGAGCATAAAAAAAGTCCTTTATAACTATCAGAACAAGACCTTTAAGTAATTCAATAAATACACATAACAAAATATAAGGAAAAAATTATTCTAACAATTTTTAAAATATTTTCTATTAAACCAAACATATCCTAAAATCTCATACTTTTTAAATTTTTCTCATTCTCATAATTTTTTATATAACCAAGTGAAATGTCAAAGTTGCGCTACTATAATATTTCTTTGTTTTGAGATTAAGTGTTTGTTTGATATGCAGTTAAAAAAAAACAAAATTATGAAAATAAAAAAAATCTAAAGATTAATATTGATCTTTTACGTCATTTGAGACAGTCAAAACTTCATTTGACTATGATTTTTTTAGGTTGGTCAAATCGAAGTTTAACCAACTTTAACAGGGAACCAAACACCCCCTAATTTTATTTTTACATTACTATAAGTGGTACATTACTAGGTTGACAAAAGAAAATTAAGATTTTTGGTTTTAGAAGGAAGTTCCTTAAGGAAGGTGATTTTGGACATTATATCGTATACTCTATTTGGTTACCTCATAAAAATATTTGTTCATGTTAATTTATTTAGAAAAATAACAACAATACACTATTTTAAACACATTTATGTGATAGGTTTCTTTTTAAAATGACAAACCATATAAATTGCTCCATAATTTTAACTTTTAAAAAACCAACCAATTACATAATGTATATAGTGTATATTGAAGAATGTACTCAAAAGAGCATATCACCAACATTTTTCATTCATTTATGTGATTTTTTACAAAATTATATGTTGAAGAAAATCATTGAAACAAAAAATACAAAGTTAAGCGGAATTTAAGTGAAAATTAGACAATAAATTTAAGTGAAAGTTAAGTAGAAATTAAGTAAAAACTAAGAAACAATTAGGCATTTTTTTTATTTATAGATGTAATTTTCATATATTGAAACATCAAGCAAAATATAACATGTCTATTTTCAAGCTCTGAAGAGAGATGGATCTAACACAAAGAACTTGGGTATGTAAGTCTGAAATATATTTCAAAACTTTATAGAAAAGGAGGGACTACCAAAAATCTCTTTTAACAGTTCCTTACCTTGGAAAGCATGCCAAAAAAGGAAACAACATATAACATCTTTTGAAAACAAAAATGTTGTTTCAATACCCAAACCATTAGAGTTGTTACATTTAGATTTGCTTGGTCCACTAAAAGTCTGAGAGGAAAGAAATATGGCTTTGTCATTGTTGATGACTACACAAGAATGACATGAGTATAGCCTACAAGAATAAGTCTGTAAAAGTAATGAGAAAGGATTATGTATTAATACAATAAGAAGTGATCATGATAAGGAATTTGAAAATGAAATTTTTGAGAAATTCTCACAACTAAAAAAGTCATTGACAGCTATCAAAATTTAGCGACCACAGAAGGTTGTCGCTAATTAGTGAACGAATCAGCGAGGACCACAAAAAAGTGACCAAAAACACACTTGGGAAGAGAATCAGCTACTAAGTCCGGGACGACGAGATATCTGTCGTTAACTTTTATCAGAATCTTGTCGCTAAGACCGTTGCTACAATATACACCGTCGTTGAATTCATCGCTAACGTTACACGGACTCAACAACGACATACCATAAAGCGTCACTAAACTTTTTTTGATTTCTCTCTAAGTTCTGTACAAATTCATGATAGAAGAAAGACTACAAAAGGACTTTTGCTTTGAAATACTCGAGGTACTTCATTTTAGTGCAACTTCTGAAGATCCTTAATTCAGACCTTTTGTCTTGTTCTCATCTTTTGAGTCTGCATGCTTCAAACGGCTACCTCTCTTCAACGGATAATCAACAACTATCTTCAAAGGTAAATATAAAGAGACTTGAGACCTTGGAGAAGTTCAAGAGACATACGCTTGAAAGCATCAATTTGAAATTACACGCAATCAATACAAAGCTTTCTTCTCAAAAGACTTTCTTTGTATCTCTGTTTCTTGCAGACTTAGTCTTTATTTTTCTACTTAGTGTATATGTTTTTTAAGATCCATTATCTTGTACACCAAGTTATCAGAAACACAAACACACTCTCAAATCACAACCTATGTCAAAGTCTGGTGTGTTGCTAGTTATAGTTTTTGTTGGGAAACATAGTTTGGCCTGAAGAGGCTTTTGAAAGAATACTTGGGTTTGAGCCAATAGTGCTTGTTGAAAGAATACTTGAGTTTAAGCCTGAAGTGGCTGAAGTCAAGAATACTTGAGGCACGAGCTGTGCTGTGTTGTATGAAAAGACGTTTTTACATAGTGAAAATCCTTTAAGTTTGACGATACTGGACGTAGCTTTTGTATTGGAAATGAACCAATATAAATCTATTGTGTGCAATCTCTCCCTCTTGTATCTCTTTAGTCTTATTCAAAGTATGTTGCTTTTCTTGTTTGAAAAAGTTTAAATTCCACAAAAAGAGTCTTAAACTTATTAAACCCTCTTTCTAAGTCTGACTCTAAACCATCAACATTGTCTTTGTTCATGTCCTTAGTTAGCACTGAGGGAAACTAGATCCTAGGCTATCAAGTGCATCCTTATAGGGTATACTCTAAATGAGAAAGGGTAAAGTGTTATCCTTCATCGAGTCTATGTTTCCATGAATGTCACCTTTAGTGAAATTGAGTCCTACTTTACTCCTTAGCTTCCTAGGAGAGTGGTATAAAAGTTGAGTCACTTAATTTTCTTGGATAATGTTTTCCTCTTAGTCCAACTCATAAGTAGAAGCAGGAGTAGAAATCAATGAACCTTAAGAATGAAGTGTAGAGGGCTAGCAAACCAACCTTGGTCTACCAAAGGAAAAATAAACCTGACCTAGTCTCACAACAACTTTAATCATTTGAACAATGGGTGACCTAAGTCCATATAGATTTCATTGAATAATTATGAACCTGATCTGGATGATCTACCCATAACCCTAAGAAAGCCAAAGTGTTTATGTGTCGAACATTCTATATCTCACTTTGTATCCAATAAACACCTTTCTGTGCAACACCAAAGCTTAGGAGACCTTAAAGGATGGCAATTGGGTTTGGACCATGAATGATGCAATGAGAGTTCTATAAAAGAATATAACTTGGGATATTGCAGATAGACCTATAAACAACAAGGTTATTGGTTGTAGGAAGGTGTATACTGTTAAATATCATTAAGGTGGAACCCTTGATAGGTACAAAGTATAGTTGCAAAAGGATACACCCAAACCTATGAGATTGATTGTGAAGAGACATTCACACCTATGGCAAAGATGAAAAATGTTAGAATCATTTTCTCATTGGCAACACACCTTGAATGCGAATCACATCAATATTATGTTAAAAATGTTTTTTTACATGGAAATTTGGAGGAGAAAGTGTATATGAATATCCCACTTGGATATGGTCCTAGTAAAGGTGAAAGCAAGGTATGTAGATTGGAGAAAGTTTTGTATAGGCTAAAATAGTCACCTTGTGCCTAAATCGAAAGATTTACTCAAGCTATTGTATCCTTGGGATATAAGCAGAGCCAAAGCAATTGCATCATCTTCAATAAACACTCACAAGATGGCAAACTAACTTGTCTTATAATTTATGTGGATGATATAATCATTGCAGGTGATGATGCTGAAAGACACCTATTAAGGGAGAAGTTAGCAGCACAACTTGAGATAAAGGATCTTGGGAGACTTAACTATTTTATAGGGATTGAAGTTGCTTGTTCCAAATAGGGCATCTTCATATCTCAAATGAAATATGTTATTGATCTCTTGAAGGAAATAAGCAAGTTGAGATGCAAAACAACTAGAATTCCAATTGAACAAAACCATTGTATTAGAATTGAGGAAAAAATGCAACAGCTGATAAAGCCCAATATCAAAGACTTGTAGGGAAACTTATTTATATAGCCATACTCAACCTAATAGCCTAATTGGTCAGTGTGGTTAGCCAATTTATGCTTCATCCCTGATAGAGACATATGCAAGCTGTAACCATAATTCTCAATATCTAAAGGGTAACCTAGGAAGAGGATTGTTGTTCAAAAAAGGTGAGTTGTCATCGAAGGCTTATACATATGCAGATAATGTTGGTTCTAACTTTGATAGGAGATCCACTTCGGGATATTGCATGTTCTTAGTGGAAACTCGGTAACATAAAAAGGAAAGAAGCAATATGTAGTTTCTTGGTTGAGTGTAGAAGCTGAATTTCAATCCATGGCACAAGGGATAATAGAACTATTGCAGATCAAAAACATACTGAATAATCTTTAGATCCAATACTGGACACCTATGAGACTGTTTTGTGATAACAAATCAAGCATCAACATTGTTGATAATCTAATTCAACATAATAGAGCAAAACATATAAAGATAGATTGAAATTTTATCGAAGAGAAAATTAGACAACAGTCTTATAAAAACAATACATGTTCCTTTTGGTGAACAATTGGTGATAAACAGTTGACAGATATTCTAAAATAGAAAATACACAATTAGGCACAATTTAAGTAAAAGTTAGACAATAAATTTAAGTAGAAATTAAATAAAAATTAGACAACAATTAAATATATTTTTTCTATATACAAATAAGATTTTTCTTTATTAAAAGATCAAGTAATACAATTCATTCTCCTCATCTCTTAATTTTAAATTCTTTTGTCTTCTAGTTTTTTAGTTGTTACAATCAAAAGTTTATAAGGTTAACCAAGCCTACAAATAAAGTGCCTATGCTTTAGTTGAGTCGGAAAGTAATTACTGGTATTATTATTAACTTAGAAAGTTGTTTCATTTTCATTGTACAATATAAGGTAGGTACATCGAAGTTGCACCAATTATGTATTACTTTGATGTGCAACAAATATAAAAAAATATATAATTACTATACGACCTTTTCCCTTAACTCGGCTATGGGTACATATAAAATGGAGGGTTCATTCGAATAGAGTATATTTGATACCTTTTCACTGGAACTTTGAACTTTAGTTAATTTTTGCCTCATGCTATCTAGTTTAATTTTCACTTTGCTCAGCCTTTCAAATTCCAATTCTGCTTCCTGAGAATCTCCTTCAAATATAAAATTTACCATTCTTTTCTTTTTCTTCAACAGTTTCTTCAAGCTAACATCATAACTGATGTCCTTAGAATCCTGGAAATATAACATTTGAAGGGCACAAATTATTAAAAATATAGTTTCCTACAACATAGGGCACCTTCTCCCAAGTGAGTAGTAATAAAATTTAAAGGACAGTTTGGTTTGAAAAATCTTTTTTTCTGATGTCATTTTTACAAAATAATCACCTTATCTTATGTTTTTAAAAGTTTGTATAGAGAAATAATGAAAATAACCTATACAATTTTTAAAAAAACAGAAAATGAGTTGGCAATGTTTTCTTAAACCAAACATCGATACAACATTGTTACTTCTCAAATGAGTAAAACGGCACACAGAACATGAAATTTAGATTAGTGGAAAAATCACCTTGTTGCCGTTTTCTCTCGTCAAGGGTGGAGATAGTTTTGGTTGCCTTTTCTTCAAAAGACAGCTATATAATTTTATTTTCTCTGTGCCAGTGACTTTTTTACATTTCTCCTGGGAATGAATCACATTAATTTTCGAGACCTTTGATTTCGAAAGCTCGTCTTTCTCCATGCTTTGAGATATAGAATCCTTGGAGATTTTAGAAGTAAAATTCTGAGGTTGCTCACCTTCTGCTTGAAACTGAATAAAACCCACTTAAATCAATTGCAAATTCTAAGAACAAAAAAATTTCTTAACTCCTGGCATTAAAAATGCCTTGTTTATAGAATTCAAAACTGGTATGAGTTTGGAGATATTATGAAGCATTTTCTTTGGTTTTTGTGGGGGCAAACCCCATTCAAGAGTACTATGCTTATGGTTATTTTTTCTCTCAAATTCTGCACAAAAGTAAAAAAAAAATGTTACAAATCCTTAGATCTCTACAACGTTAATGATTAAGTAATTATTCAAAGTACAGTTTTGCAAAAGGATCTTTATCTCCTTCACATAATCTTGCAATTTATTATCTTATCAAAATCATCCAGCAAAAGGATATCTGGATGGGGTGATAATCATTCAAACGATACATATAGCAGGATTTTCCAAAAAATATGAATCAAACAGCGGAAGAACAGAATAAAAGAAACAACATTACTCATATAAATTGAAAAACGGAGAGCAAATGAATAGCAACAAAGCTTACCCTTCTGGTCTTAAGTGCCAAGTAACGTGCATTTTTGAACCATTTGCTAACCTGCTTTTTCTAACACATTAGTAATAGTTTGAACAGATCAAGTGCTGCTTAAAATGAATAAAGATCAGTAATCATGTGGACAGACATAAAATTTACAGAAATATGTAAGGTAATGCTGTTTTGTAAGATAAATTCAGATTAAGATAGAAAGAAGATACAAACAAAGACTACAAGGCATAACCTTTTCAGGATCAAGTCCCAATTCTTTTGAAAGACCTTCCTTCACAGATTTTGGAGGAAGCTCATTCTCTGCAAAAACTTGGCGAAGTTTCTGGCACATTTCATTAAAAAAATAATTAACAAACACAAATCAATGCACGCATAACTTGATGAGAATCTTGGGTGAACCACACAACTAGGGGCAGAGCTAGACACTTTCCTTTGAGGGGGCCAAATATAAAAAAAAAATTAAAACTAAAAATTATTTTTAATATTGTTATATATTAGGCTTAAAACTACAAAAAGATATATTATTACTTATATAAAATATAAATTACAGAAGTAAAAAGAAAGAAGTAAAAATTTACAATTAATTATCATTTAATTAGAAAATTCAGCCTTATGGTGTTTCTTATAGTTAAATTCCTCATTAATCGATACTGTGTTAAAGAGAACAGCAACAACATTTTTATCAATGTATACCTTGTGAATGTAAAAAACATGTAATGATGATGCATATACATTTTTGTTCTTTTAATTTAATTATATATATATATATATATATAGTTTTTTAAAAATAAAAATGGGGACCAAGGCCCCTCATCATTACAAAACTTTGGCAAACCACACTACAAAAGCTAGTTATTGTAGTTGAAGAGCTCAAGGCCTTATAAAGCCTACAATGCAATGTGGATTTAAATCTCATACCTCGCAATTGAACTCTAACATAACTATGTATATACTCCCTCTAGTCATAAGACCATTTTTTAGAGTTTTTCTTGGTCCATTTTTAGACCATTTTCTATTTTCAATGTGCACTTATTAATTTTTTTAAAACACATACCTGATACCTTATTAATTAAACTCTCCCTCTATTGATTTCAATAGAACATACAAAACTTTGGGAACCACACTACAAAAGCTAGTTATTGTAGTTGAAGAGCCCAAGGCCCTATAAAGCCTACACTGCAATGTGGATTCAAATCCCATACCTTACAATTGGACTCTAACATAACTACTTATATACTCCCTCTAGTCATAAGACTATTTTTTAGAGTTTTCTTGGTCCACTTTTAGATCAGTTTCTTTTTGCAATGTACTTTTATTATTTTTTCTTAAAACACAAACCTGATACCTTATTAATTAAACACTTCCTCTCTTAATTTCAATAGAATATGAGAAGTCCATTCTTCTTTTTTCACTAATATTAATGGTGATTTAAGAAATATAACAAAAAAAGAAGAATTAGATTTCTTAGTTTGTGTGAAGTTAGGTCATTAGATCTTATAAAGAAGAACCGTAGGGGGTATTGTTTTTCAACAGGAGTTATGACAACAAACAAGAATTGCTACAAGTAATACCTCAACTGCATCAAGTGGGATCCTGAAACAAGACCTTCTTATCAGTATGCCTGAAGAACCACCTCTTATTCTATCGTTGTTCTCATTATTGGAATATTTATTCTTACTCTCATGCAGACTCATAAGGGTATTGACAGCATCAGACTCCTTTTCTCTTCGCTTTCTTTTGCCAGGACCCCAGTCTTCATCTTCACTCACTTGTTCACATGGTGGAGCATCCTTTCCAAACATTTCCTGAGAAAACACAAGTTCAAATGAAATTGGTCTGAATCCCATATGGCCAAAGTAGTTAATAGAGAACTCTTATTAGTTTAGTAGTAATTCCATAAAAGAAACACATTCTTTCATCTACACGACAACCAAGGGAAAATAATACATCTAATTGGAAATTCATTTTAAAATCAGCAGTGTAAAAAAATATCTTCCAAATCAATTTATAAGACCAACAGTTGTACCAGTAAAATGAGAGACAATGGGATAGCAAAAGGCTTTTAAATTTTGAACTATCAACATAAGGTCAGTGACTTGCGAAATCTATACTGCTAAAGTTGTCAATTTCATTCAGAGAACATACTCTCGTGTACTCACATCATAGAGTTTCTTGTAGTCAACAGCTCTACGCTGTCTACGGCCACATGCTATTTCCTCAGATTCATCAGAATCCATGCAGCTATTAACAGAATAATATTCATGGCTGATGTCGTCATCTGCTGGAGAATGTTCACCACTCAAATAGCTCAGATTGGAAGAACCGCTTAAATACTCGGTTGCATTATCATCAGTTCCTCCTGTGTTGATGAGCTGGCTGTTTTCTTTCCTATTTGGATTGTAATCATCATCTTCAGGATCATCCGATGGCCATTCTTCTTCAGGATTTAGTAACGCAATATCACCATCAGGTATAGCAGACTCTTCCTTGAATACATCCTTAATTTGTGGAGAAAGGAATTATTACTTGGACCAGTAAAAATAAACATATCAAGAGAGAAATTATAATCTTAAAGATCCGCGGTGTAAGACTTTTTTGGTTAAAACCTGCCAAGTGCTGTCCAAGGAGAATAGAATCAAGAGAGAAACTATAATCTTAAAGATCGGCGGTGTAAGATTTTTTTGGTTAAAACCTGCCAAGTGCTGTCCAAGGAAAATTGAGTCCCAAGATGGGCATTTGTTGCCTCTAGTATTTCTATCTTACATTCGCAAAACTTGCAAAACCAGCCTTGGTCACCAGGAGGAACTGCAATGTATGATGAAACAATTTGCTTTTGTGAGTGAAAAATCATTACAGAACAAGTTGACAAGTGTAAATTTACTCACTATTTTCAGTAAGCAAAGGAGGATTGAGACATTTTTGGTGAAAAGCACGATTACATGTGCCATCACAGAGTATAATATCATTATCTGGAAAAGCTTCCCGCAATTTGCAATTTGCACAAAATATCTAGACAAAGGAAAAACAATAAAAATTAGTATCCAGGTTCTGAAATGGAGAGCCATCTCATCTTCCTAAGAAATGATTCAACATTAGAAAAGTGTGCAGTTGGTAACTGCTCCCCATTAGAAAATTGTAAAAGATGTGAAGCATTATACCAAGCCCTGAACAATAAAAAATGCAAAAAATCAACATAATACAATGAAGTAACTGTAATTTTGACACTTTCTCACATGTTCATGATAAACAGATCCATCTGGAGCAATGACAGAATCTTCAATGCTACCCACTGAACTAAGAGTATCGAGCTGGCGAATGGCATCACGAATACCAAGTTTACATTTTAAAATCTGCTTCTTTGCTCTTAGTAGCTCCTTTTCTGGCCTAATCTTCTCTCGACTGGTGACGGGCATTTTCGTAAAATGCAAAGAGGAATATTGAACAGTCAGAAAACTAATTAACAAGGGAAAGTTTATTTTTAAAAAATTAATTGTTGATCAATGAAGTTCACACTGCAATGCTGCAAGCTATTTTTCTGAGGAACAGGAAAGTATTTGAAGTAAAGAAATTAAATTTCAGAATAATTAATCCATTTATTGTAATGTCGAAGAGCAAGCACTAGTCAGGACACATTTAACTAGAGATGATGAAACATAATATTATTAAGTGTCAAGACGTTCCACTTTGGCTAGGAATATTGTCCAAATACTCCTCATAAGGCTTGAGGACCTAGGTGATCCTTCTCTATTGAGCTAGCTAAAAGAGTGTGTTAGAGTGGTCCATTTCCAATAAAAAATATTATAAAGCAAACTGTCCTATAGGAATATTGTCCAAATACTCCTCATAAGGCTTGAGGACCTAGGTGATCCTTCTCTATTGAGCTAGCTAAAAGAGTGCGTTAGAGTGGTCCATTTCCAATAAAAAATATTATAAAGCAAACTGTCCTAGACAGGACAATTTGGATTTGAATTTGGGACAGTTTTTTCCCCTCTACACTGCATCAAAAATTGTCCCAAGTTTAAGTCCAAACTGTTTTTCTATTTGTCAGACTCAGAAAGCATGAGTTTTGATCAGGGCATGATACTGGTACTGGTATATTACTTGTCATATCCGGTATCTCTACTGAGCACCCTAGAGTCATGTGTTGTGTACTGGCAGCTGACAAGGCTAGGCCAGTATAGTGGAGGATCATCCCGCATACCAGAGGTATATCACATGATATCTGAGATGTGTCAGAAATTACTGCGCCCACAACAGCTTTTCCATAAAATATGGAAAGAGTACTGACACAACCATCATTACAGAGCCCTACCTCCCAAACCTTATAAGTACTACTAATTCAATGCACTTGACGTATGTTTTTCTTACCGATTCTACAACCGATTTAACGTAAATTTACAGATAGAATTGTAGAATCGGACAATTCTATGAATAGAATCTAGATTTTAACAATCATGCTTGCAAGTGACACCATATTCATCCCTTTCGGAGAGGACTTTGGATCAGTGACATAACACCAAGACCCCTTAATCCCCATTGGACAAGTGGAGAACTCATATTGGATCCCTATTGGACAGATATTATATTCAATATACAGCAACTATACTCTTGTCTGGTACCCTTTATACCAGTTAGATCAAGTTTTATGAGCATGAAGTGTGTACAATGCACAATCCTAACTTATTTTTTCCTGAAACACCACACTTACTTATAATGGGGGCAGCAGGGTTCAAACTCATGACGCTTGGTCATAGAGGCTCCAAAATACCATGTCATGAATCACGGCTACCAAAAGCTATCGGATTAAAGATTATAAATGGTTTTATAATCAAATATTACCTGATCCATTATTTTATGGTAGAAGTCTATTTTTTCTTATCATATCAAAGTGTATTATCATTTCAAAAATTTCAAACAAACAGGAGGTTTGCTATATATTTTGACAATCAGAGAACTAAGCTAAATCTTGTCTATGCCTCTGCATAAAGAAAAACACCACAAAGATGATCCTTACAGTACAAGGGAAACAGTTTATGGACATCCAAAAGAACATCTAATAAATAAATTGAACCCTTAACTCCACCTAGAAAAGTTGAATCATAAATCAATTTTTTTTTATCTGAATTTACTTTTCATATTATTTGCAAAGTTTCTTGCAAAAAAACATTCATTCATATATCTCTGCATGCTTTTATTTTTGTGCCTTTTAACTATTGAGACACAAAAACAAGTCACACACCATGTAAGTTAATACATGCAGCAGAAATTAAACCATCTAAAAGCACTCTAAATCATGGTGATGAAATTACTCATAGTAAAAACAATAACAGGTCCTACTGAAGATCCCATGGCAATGTTGATGACAATTATGTGTCTTTCCTATTTCATTTCCAACAAAGTATATTTCTCTCAAGTTGTCAGTTTACAAGTAAATTAATCAGACTACACAAATTTTTAGCTTTCCTCAATAATGGCAACAGTTCACAAATCCACAATTACACAATTTGTAAGATTTGTGTTTATCAAACTAACTTTATATCATTTCTTGACAAGTTCTGTAATTTCCTTGTATTATAGCTGTTAGAATATATGAAACTATATCATAATATCTAATAATATCATATAATATCTTTAATTATTTTCTAGGATTAATTTCTTATTTCAACATGGTATCAAGAGCCTGAAGAGAACTCACAAATTTGTGTCTTCCTAGTGAACTCATTGTTCATCAGTGTCAAAATAAAAAACCGTGTTTTTCAGCTCCGGTTTCAACATCCTCTGTTCCATCGTCGGCCCCATCGTTTTGGGTGCGGTGCTACAGTCAACCATCGGACCGCCTGTCAGTGCTCCATTCGAACCGGTCACCACATTGTTGGCTTCATCTTGCCTAGACCAGCCTTTTCTCATTGGTCCTGCCTTCACACACTCTCATGCATCATCACTCTCTCATGTGGGTTCTTCCACGCAATGCTGCCTTCCGCTGCGCATGGTGGTGCCTCTAGTGCCGCCATACTCACCTCTGCCTCCTCTGTTTGGATGGTCCTTTTTTATTTTTAGGACTGTCTTGGTTGTCATTTGGCTGTTTTTCTGCTGGTGGTTGTTTTTCTCTCTCCTCTTACAACCTACGGCTTCTTTCATCTTAGCTTCCATTGTACAATTTCACGATGTGTTTTAGTTTTCTTTTAGTTTTTATCTTCCTATTTAGTTTTACCCTCTTATCAAACATGTGTTATGAGATTTAAGACACCAATCTGGCCCCACGGCTCTCCGTAAAGATATGATACTAGCTAAGAGACTTTCTCAAAGAAAACAATTTGGCCCTGCAACTTTACTAGAAGTATCAGTTGAACTTGTGACTTTCCCGGAATAATGAGATTTGAGATATCAATCTGCCTCGACGGCTTTCTCCAGAGATGAGCCTGGATGTGTGGTTTTCCCAAAAAATCAATTTGGCCCCACAACACAAGAAGTATGTCCCATGGCTTTCCCAGAATAATCAGTTTCCTTTTGTGACTTTGCCAGAGATATGAGCCTAGCCTGCGGCATTCCCGAAGGAATTAGCCCGGTCCCGCATATTTACCATAAGTATCGATTGGCCCCACCATAGCCCCACCCCAAAAAAAAAAATTGCCTTATTCTTAATTTATATTGTTTGATTTATTTTATCAAAGGGTTTATTTGTAACAAGTTTAAAGCTTTAGCTTAAGGGGGAGTGTTAGAATATATAAAATTATATTATCATATCCTAGAATATCTTAAATTACTCTCTAGGATTAATTTCCTTATTTCAACAATATGTTTTTCTGTTGGTGGAGATATTTTACATTATACACAATACAACCATGACTATCTTACGATTCTTACCCATGTGAATGAAGTGGTATATATTTTGATTTACTTAATGATAAGTTCCCAATTTTTTCAGGAGAAAAATTTCAAAAATTCCTAGATGTGATATAGTGATAGGTTTTTTCTACTTACAATAATAATAATTCCTAGATCTGAAATTGTTGTAGGGATTTAAAAAGGTGATATTTTCATATTTAGAGAACATGTGAGAACATTTCACATACCTTTGACCTTTCCAACCTTCTCCAGAGTAAGCATCAATAAGGTTCTGCTCTAGCTTCATTTTGATTAAGAGGTATCTTGTTCTCCTTAGGAGACGTAAAGCATCATCAAGATCCACATTGTCCCTTTGTCTTTTCTTCTTTCTCTTTCTCTTCATTTTTTGAATCTTTGCCTTCCCATCAATATCTTTCCCCTCTGTTATAGAACTATGAGAAAATTTTCCTCCTTGTAGCTTTGTTGAAGACAGCTTATGTGACAATTGCCCATCAATTTTATGCAGATTTTTTCTATCAATCACTTTTTTATCTGAAGGATCCTTCATTTCTGCCTTGAGGGAAGAATCAGTAAGTGTTTGTGTACTAATTCTGAATTTATGAGATTCTGATTTCACTTTGCATTTCTTACTTTGGCATTTTGTGCTACTTGTTTTATATTTTGAAGAAACAAGATTGGACTTGGTCTGTTCCTTGGAGTAACGGGATTTTCCAGATACTCTGATATTTGAATTCTCTGTATCCGCCATATTAATTTGTTATTTATTATGTATCACCCCTGAAATACAGGCATTAAATTGATAAATAGTGACATTAAAAGTAAACATGGTGGTGAACATATTTCTGCACAAACATATATTTGTACAAATAAGTTATAACCGTAGATATATATACAAGTTAAAAATTGCACATTGAAAATGGAAGTTCCAAACAAAGACATACCATACAAAGAATATGACCCCGAGATTTTTGAATCCATATTAGCATATAATATGAAGATGAAAGATAAATGTGTATTTATTTTGGTTGCACCATTCCAGTGAAAGTGTAACTAAGGGAGAATATCTTGAAATTGAAGCTACCCCCTCAAGCATCATAGTTTTCAAACCAAAAATAGGAAGATATTCTCATGTAATATATTGAGATCTTAGGCACTGATGTATTTAAGAAATATGAGAAAAATAGTCATTGGTAAAACAAAAAAAAAAACTTGAAATTCTACAGTAACAACTGACCGAGCATTGCTATAGATTTGAATATCAGACCTCATATACTCATGCTGCAAAAACCAAGTCAAAATAACATATATACAGAAAGATGAATATATAAGGCCTCTTTAAATATAATGTGAGTCTGTGACACACTAAGGAAACAATTCCAAGCTAGCCATATCTTTAATTTGCTTTTAGGATCACATCATGAAACAAAAACAATACATATGTTTTTGTTAACAATAACACTCATACACTCTATCCCTTTCTTCTACTTCATTTCCCACAATGTTTCAAATAGGCACCTCATGTGAGGACCACAACATATGTGGCGTATAACATTAGTTTCTAATTAGAAAACTACAAAATAGAATTTTCTAGAGGAATAAACAACACTTTATCAACCAAAAAAAATTCTGGAAAGTTAGATAATGATAATATGAGATCATATTTACCAGCAGCACATACTGAGCATATATGTAAAAATATGAGCTTATCTACAACTGAAGTTGTATTTTCAAGTCTTGTACGGTCTGTTTATTCATATACACTGATCCGCCAAAGTGAAAGGAAAAATTAAATATACAATTTAAAATTTACAAACCGAAACCAGTATGATGTCTATCCACGGTAAATCAATTCACATAGATAAGCATACATTGATGAGCAAGACTATAGGCGTCAAAAACGAGGATATGGATCACAGGAAGGAGTAAGAAATTAACCCAAGGCCAATGAAGAGTGATGATGACCCACTTAACGATCCCCCAGGAAATCAAGCAGCAATAACCAATAACATAATAATTGATAATCTGAACAAATTTTGACGAAAGTAAAACTTATCAAACACACAAATACTTCAGTAAAACCCTGATGCAACACAGCACACATAGCCAAGCATATACAATCCAGCACATGATGAGCCAGCAACCATTTCAAGCATCTCATGGTCAGAGAACATGTTAAAAGTCTGAGAAGAACGACACCGAATTAAGAATCACTTGATGAATTCAGTGAAGAAGAAGAAAACACTAGGCATGATGAAGTCCATAATTAAGACCCTGGACACTTCAAAGGCTAAAGAACCCAAAACAAGTAATCATCAGTTTCACTAATCTTTTCCAGAATCACAATTCTATATAGAAAACAAGCACTGATGATAAGAGAATTTAAGTAATCACTGTGCCAAATTGGTCATAAAAAGTCATGCCAAGAACTTGACTTTGTTAAGCCCCACAAAGTTCCAAGCCAAAAGAAGAGAAATCCACTTGAGTGTAAGGCAAATAGAAGAAAACTAACCTGTAACGGAAGTATGAAGATCTGAACTTTTGAATGGCTCTGAAGCTGTGTGGTAGGGGGAAAAGGAATACAAACTGAGAGCTATGTGACCCTTCCGGTAGAGAGATGAATTTGAATAAGAAATTGGGTCCGAGATTCCCAATGTTGATTGAAGGTCAGTCACCAGTGACGGTGTGCCTGTTCCCGAAGCACGCCACCAACAGTAAGCTTCTTTCTTGTTTGCTTTCTCTTCCCAACCACGACTGTCACGACACACTACTAGTTTGTATAAAAAAGTGCTAACCGTTGTTTTTCTTTATCTTGTTTTAGTTTAAACTAAAAATTGCATTTTTACTGGAACAAAAATTACGCCGGTTTAAGGCTCAATAGAATATATTAAATAAAGACAAGAATTTATTTTTTGGGTGTAACTCCGCAAATTTTACTCTAATAATAAGATTAATACATGTACGGTCTAATTGAGGTTTCATTAGTTATCTTGAAATCATAAATTTAAAATATTATGTTTGACAGTTTTTTTATTGCAAAAAAATAATACATGGAAAGAAATGTACGTGTATTTTAACTTGTGATATTAAATATGTATTAATTAGTTGTGATTTAGTTGACAATGCATGTTAATATTATAATAAAATAAAAAATAATCAATTTAATTATATTTTTTATTATTACTAATTTAATTTCAATAAAACTTCCTGTATGCTTACAATTTGGATTTAAACATATTGCTTTCAGTAAATTATTTCCAAATTTGTGCAATTAAAAATCAAACCAAATTATTAACATTTGTGACGCATGCCCGTACAATCAAAGGAAAACTTCAAGTTCTCAATACACAATTGTGTTGAAACTAGACATAATATACAACTGTTTTAAAATTGAGTGGATAGAATTTTATATACAATGGTGAGTATTTGACGGGTTTTAGATTCCCTAATGATAAGAAAAGATAGATGATTTTAAAAAAAAAATTAGACCGATTATTTTAATAATTAATATAAAAAACATTTTTATATTGGTTTAAAAAAAACCAAAGTAAAATATATTTTTTTCATCGATTAATTCTCAAACGGTATTAAAGTGTTTTTTACCTTAGTTATTAAAATAACCAAGGCGAAAAACCTAAATTCATGTAACTTTTTCCGTAATCCATTTTAAATATAACCTATGACGTATCACTTGATACAATCGACATGTGTGTATCCACCTATACAGGAACATCAATACGTGTCATTTGATGTTAAGTGTGCCCCAGCCCATGACATTGAGGGCGCTCCAACCGTCATGGCAATTGCCATCTTATTCCCGATCCATGACATAGACCTAAGCAAAGGTTAAGATCAATAATGGTTATTTGGTTAGTACATAGTAGAGTTGAGGATACACGCACCCTTCATTTTCAAGAAGAAAAAAAACATCTGACTATTTCGTTGTTTATCAATTGTCGCTTAAAAATGTTGATGAGCACTCCTGTTTAAACAGGATCTTAAATACCATTTTTCTTTTCCTAACCAAATTAACAGTGAGTATTTTTACTTCACATAAACCCATCCAAGGTGAGCCATTGCGAAATTAAATCACCACGTCAAGACTCAAGCGAGAGAACCAAATAAAAAAGTATCTTCTCTTTTCACACATTTAAGGGCAAGAAATTGAGTACTGTATCAAATAGAACTTATTTTATCATCCAAACGATGAAATACATTGAAACTGACAATATCTTTCTGCTTTGATTTCTCAGATGCTAAAACAAATATCAAGCAAGCCAACCATCTCCAATTCAACAACCAGAATCCTGATAACCAAAAAATGAAAAGGAAAAAATATTAGTCACAGATATAAAACAAATAAATACTTATGAAGAGTTACCGAACAATTATTGTCTATTAACAACAACGGAATCATGGTACTGTTTCATCAGTTATCACCGTCCACCTAGAATTTGTATCAAGTAGAATGTATTTGGAAAATAAGAAAACAGTTTGTACTAGATTACGAGCACGTCACCTCATGTTTTTCTATACTTTCTGTGAAGGAAATGGTGACAATAACATTTCCTTGTTTTCGTCATCTCCTTTTACAAAAATTAGAATGAAAATGGAGATGTATTTCATAATTATAAAGGAAAACAAACTAACTGAAAAAAATGGAAAACAAACTAAATATCTCCTTAGAATGTGGAATAGAACAAAGAATAAGTGAAAAGGAATTTCAGGATTTTATTGTTTGTGCGAGTCCCCACTTCCCAACTCCAAAACAAGATTCCAGATCAAAAGAGATGGTTCATGGGTTATTATAAGAATTGCAGAAGCTGTCTCCTCTCAGTTCCATAAAGCTGAGAATCCAGGTCCCAATACCAAATACTTTTCAACCTGAATTCCTTTCCCTTTTTCACCCCTTTTTATTCCCCAACAGTCCTTCCTTCCCTGCAACAATTTTGGCTAGAGTCTTCCTACCTACCTTAACTAAATGTTATTAACAGAAACTAACTCAGGTTTTACTAGTCTGCTGTCATCTATTACTATTACACATATAACATACATCTAGGTCACCTGGGGTTTAGTAACAGATCGTTACATATGTCAACATCCTCTTGGAAGTAGGAGAACAAAAACAAGTAAATTAAATTGTGTAAGCATCCTTTCCAAACATGAATATCTTTTGCACCCTTTCACTTTTTTATATGCTGTATGATCACTAAGAATCTAAGACCCAGAGGTGGTTGAGTGCTTATCAAGTATCAACAACTTGATTATCATGGACGTGAATAGCTGAAATGTTACACAAAATTCCAATGTAAAATGCAAACAGTAAGAAACCAAACAAAAATTCAGTTAGGATTGAAGCCTTTTACAGAAATAATTCGGTTTCACGACCCAACTAACAAGGTAAGCAGCTACATTTGCAAATAAAATCACCGCATCAAAAAGACTAAAAAGCACTAGAACCAAATTCAGTGTCGCTCCTCTGTGGTCACCTCTGTAACGCTTAACATTCACATTGGTCACTGGGGATTCCCCAACAAAACATTACTCACATCCCAATATACTGCATTGGTCTAATTACCCTATTCGAGCTTGAGCATACACAAGCTTGCTCTCCCAACTAATATACTTTTGAAATATAGGAAATAATACAAATAATTCATAGAAGAGTTGCCAAGCCAAACACGATAGAAATGCAAACGTCATTCAACTGGCAAGACATGACAACTAAATTCCGCACACTATCCAAATCAAAACATCCCGAAACGGAACAAATGACATCGTATCCCACACTATAGAAACATTAAAAACCTACCAAAGAAACAAAAACACAAGATCACACATCACACACAAATGAAAATACAACCATCAACGAACGACACATTAAAAAAAACTAAAAGTCTCTATCAAAATAATTTCCAACACATTACAAAATTAATTCCCAATATATTTTTTTTTCAATTTTTCATTCATCCCAAGGGCATCGGTTAGCAAGACAAACAAAAAAAACATAAAACGAAATTTCACCTTCAATTTCAACACATAAACTTCAAATTCCAAACCAATTTCAAAAAGAAAAGAAAGAAATGAATCAATTAAAACACAACGGAATTCTTAAAACCGCGTCGTATAGAAAGGAACTGAGAAAGACCTGAAGGAATCGGAATCGGAATCAGTGATGCTGGGCGTGTTGCTGCTGATGCTCGAGGTGGCGACGCTCATGAGGGAGAGCGACGAGGTAGGATAAGATCATGCCGCCGTAGCAGACATGGAAGATGGGATCGGGGGAATTGGTTTCGATGTATTTGGCGTGATAATTGTCCAAACCTCTCTGAATCGCTTTCTTGATGTAACCCAAAGAAAACATTGGCTTCACATGTTCTGGAACCTCCGTCACCTTCTTCCCCTTAATCTCGTTGTAGAATCTCCTCATCGCCATTTCCAAACAAACCCTAGATCCTAATCGCTCTCTATGCCTCTCTTCTAATTTGTAACTTCGTAACTTACTCTGTTGATATATTGTACCCAATCTTTTTCTTTTACATGTGACCCGGCCCGAATATCACGCTAACCGTAAAGTGAATCGAGTTCGATAGAGGGAAAAAATGGTATAAAAATAGTTTTTTTATTACCATTTTATCTTATGTGGGATAAAAAAATATAATTTTTTATTTAAAATTAATATTAATATAAATTCTAGTGATTTTTAGGATAAGTATAGCATAATTTTTAATAAAAAATTATTTTTTATTTCTATAAAGATGGTATAATTTAAAAAAATTCTTTATAAAAATATTAATATATCAATATTCAAAAGACATGTTTTTTTTCATTGTCTTGCTACACCATAAAATGTATAGTCAAACTTATTTTCTCAATTGACATAGAATTTGAATCGTAATTTTTACATTTGAAATTATAGTGTGACTCAACCTTTATATCAATACCTTTATTGATACAAATATAAATTATTTTAATAAGAGATTTCTTTTCATACATATTTTTTTAAAAAAAATACATTTGGGAAACGAAATATGTATAATAAACTAATTATTAGTTAATAATATGTTAGTCATTTAAAAAATATTATTTTATTTTTCTCTCTAATTAAAATGTGCCTAATCAAATATAGTATATTACTCATGATGGAGTTGATGATGTTAATTATTTTCATGCATACAAGTTAAAAAAAATTACGTTTAATGATTCATACCTCCAATAATCTTAATGTCATAACTAAAAAAAATATTCCTGGTAGATGTTCACCATTTTCTTGATATGCTAGATGATGTTATTTTAAAAAATTATTATACAATTTCCTCTTCACTTGTTTAAAAAATTCCATCTTTTTATCTTATAATATATTATTGGAAAATTAAAATACTCTATTCATCTCATACATACACTTAAAGTTAGTTGAAACAGAGATAAGAACATTAACATAAATGAATGTGTTAGTCATTTCAAAGAATACTTATAAGAAAATGCTAACACATTTTTTCATAAATTCTTTAAAAATGAATTCATAGGTCTTATTCATTTTCGACTAGTCATAAATTTGTAATTTTTACTAAATACTAAGGGTCCGTTTGCTTTTTAGTTGGAGAAACGGAGTTGGGAAAATAAAAAAAAATTAAAGGTTGATATCCTTCACACTATTCGAGACAATATTTGACTGTAGGATCTATTTTTAGATTTGTGACCGGGTAACCAAGTTTATATCCAAACTTAGCCTAACTAATATTAGATATTGCATTTAAGGTTTTGGCTTTTAGTGCGGTCTATGCCTCACCTGTGCTGTGCCCTCAATTCGGGAGTTGTTTTGGCAGTACTGGTTGACCTTAGGAAGCATATCACGGTTCCCTAGGTGGCCATAGGTCATTTTAATGAAGCTTTAAGAGCGCATGAGTAGCGTGGGTGTATGTTTTTGTCCTATAGAGCAATGGCATTTGCGAATGTTTTGCAGTTGTGTAATATTGGAGGCTAGTTTTGTCGAATGCGGTGGTGGAGCATCTCACTCATATGCATTATAATCATAATCATCTCCTACTTTCTCTGAGCGGTTTGGGCCTCAACCTTTAGATTTCAGGCTATGTGGTTATCCCACCCAGAGCATCACTAGGTGGTTATTCAGAATTGGAAGCGCT
This sequence comes from Clitoria ternatea, assembly GCA_037962975.1. Taxonomy (NCBI): domain Eukaryota; kingdom Viridiplantae; phylum Streptophyta; class Magnoliopsida; order Fabales; family Fabaceae; genus Clitoria; species Clitoria ternatea. The sequence goes on along the minus strand of CM075671.1, from coordinate 281,694,840 downwards.
TCCCCGATGATGTGAGCCAGTTTATGGAGGCTGTTAGGAGAGGCTCTGTGGCTTTTAATCAAAATGTTTCTGGTGACTTGTTCAGAAATAAAAAGAGGATTGAGAGGAGATTGAAAGGAGTGCAACAACAAATAGAAGAGAAAGCTACTAACTCTCTTTGGCTTTTTCAAGCAGAGTTGCAATGTAAGTATTGACAGCTTTAGGACCAAGAAGAAAAGTGTTGGTTCCAAAAATCTAGAGAGAAGTGAGTGAAATTCAGTACTTCATTTTTCCATGCTCAAACAGTAATTCGGAGACGGAAAAATAAGATTAGCGGGCTTCATGTTCATAATGGAATATGGTGTACTGGTGGAAAGACCCTGAAGAGGTGCATCTTGCGCTTTTGGAGAATGTCACTCTTCCCATTCTCTCTCGGGGGCTTCCCTGAGTTTGGACCAACAAGTTACCAAGGATGAGGTTCTTCAGGCATTGAATTCTATGCACTCCTTAAAGGCCCCAATGCCGAATGGCTTCCAGATAATTTTCTTTCAAAGTTACTAGGATATGATTGGTGATGATATTTTTTTGTTCGTCAGGAATACTTTTGAGACTGGTCAATTTGATCATAGCATTGCTAATATTTTGATGGTCCTAATTCCTAAAGTGAACAATCCCTCCTACATTAGAGACTTTCACCGGATAAGTCTCTGCAATGTCTTGTATAAGTTAATTACCAAGGTAATTATGCAATGCCTAAGACCTTATATCACTGAAATTGTTGGCCCTATGCAAAGTAGTTTTATCCCGAGTAAGGGAATGATGGATTATGTATTTGATTAACAGGAGATCATGCATAATAGGTCTAAATCCAAGAGAAGGGTGGGAGACCTTGGCTTCAAGCTTAACCTTGAGAAAGCTTATGATAGGGTGGATTGGCGATTTCTTAAGGATACCTTGATTTGGTTTAGGTTTCTTGATTGAGTTATTCGTTTAATTATGTTTTGTGTGTCCACATCCTCTAATTCATTACTCTGGAATGGTGAAAAGCTTCTTTCCTTTCCTTCTTTGCGGGGCTTAAGACAACGAGACCCTTTGTCATTATACTTGTTCTTCTTATGTATGGAGAGACTGGCCAAGTATATTAGCAAGGAAGTCGTGAATAGGTCTTGTGTTTAAAAATGGGTCGGCGATCTCCCATCTATTTTTTGCAGATGATGCCTTGTTTTTTTGTTAAGGGGGGAGCTTCTCAAGTGAGGTGTATGTTTAAGGTGCTTGAGAATTTTTTAAAAGACTTGGGGCTTAAGATCAATCTCCATAAATCTAATCATATCCCAAATAGAAAGTGAGAGAAATTCTTATCAATTTCGGGAATCTGCTTCACATTAGATATAGGAAGATACTTGGCTTTCCCATTTTCAGAGGAAGAGTTACGAGGAAGGACTTTTAGTTTATTTTGGACAAAATTCAAAATCTTCTTATGGGGTGGAAGATAAACCTTCTAAACAGAGCTGGTCGGTTGACTCTTATTAATTCTATGAATTCGTCAATACTTGTTTATTGCATGTAGAATGTTTGGCTTTGCGCCTCTATTTGCAATAATTTGCATGCCATAAATCATAATTTTGTGGGCAAATAATGTTGGTCATGCACTTGGTTAAACGGGCTCATCTGACTCGACTCAAGTAATTTTGTTGGAAGTACCATTATAGTATCTTAAGATTTTATGACTAAGTATCTTTTTTTAAATAAACTCATTCACTCTCTTAAACATATTGTAATAAGGATGTATTATGTATTGAATTTTTTTTTTTTGGTTTGATATAGTCTATTTCCACAAAGACTATTATAATTGACAAAAATTTCTCTAATTTAACAAAACAAATAAATAATTAAATAAGTTTATTGATCAAACACACACTTAAAGATATAAATACCAATAATTTATTTTTTAGTATGATAATATTTTAAAAATTAAAAAATAATTAAGGAGTTGATATTAATTTTATCTTTCATATATATTATGTGTTAGAAGTCTCATATTAAATAAAATAGAAGAAATTATAAAATATATAAATGTTGGGAGCACTATCATAATGCATTAAAATTTTATAATTAAATATCTCTTACCTAATAAACTCACCTTCACTCTCTAAAACATATTGGGTCTGCTAACAAATAAAATTATAACATGGCACCTATATAAAATAATAGCCTAAACTTTAAAATATATATATATATATATATATATATATATATATATCCCTAAGATAAAATAAATAAAAATCAAGTCATAACTGGAAGCCTAATTTAGTTTAAGGTAGAGTGTTAAAAATTCTCACATTAAATAAAATAGAATAAATTATAAAATATACAAGAAATTAAAAATATAGAAGTATTCAAAATACCACCATAATGATTTAAGATTTTATAATTAAATACTCACACCTAATAAACTTACTTTTACTCTCCCCAAGCACTAAAATTCAAACACTATGTCTAGTTTAATTTTGTTCATTTACCGGTGATGAATTATAAAAGTTATAACAAAAATAGAGCATCAAACAGCTAACAACTAGTGGTGATGGAACTTTAAAAATTACTGAAATACAGAATATAACAATTTTAAATCAAGATGGAATTTCATAAAAAAGATGTAACGTTTCTAGCTGCAGTTACCTATCTTACATCTTTTTCTCTTGGTTTTAGAAAACCTTACATCTATATATACACACAAATCACTAATATACACATTATGAAGTAAAACTTTTGAAAGTTATAAGTTAAAGAATAGAACTAAAAACCCTCCAAAAATATTTATTGTAAATAAATATGTAATAGAATTTGTATAAACAGTAAAACATACTTCTCTGTGTATAGAGCAAGTCATTGTGTTAATGATATTCAATTTGTTTTGACTCATAACAGCCTCAAGGAGACACCAGTAGATGTTAGCGTGACGCGTCTAGGAGGAAATTTTCCCATTTTCTTCTGCCAAGATAGTAATCGTAAGCATGAATTAGTGTATGCAAGTCCACTAGGTGGGATCATCCCGTATCATGTCTCAAGTTTCATCCCAGTTACTCCACAAAGATTAATATTTTTCCATAATAACTGTGGCCCTGACAAAGACGAGGATCAATAGCACACTTTCAATACATTGGATATCACATAATCCATATTGCTTGCATTGCATCTTGAACGTCGAACTTTTCACTGTCCAGAAAATGTCTGTTCTCTATTTCCAATCATTCAACCATTCCAAATCTCCAAGCCAATGCTGGAAGTGCTACAAAGCCCCAACATTGGAGTTAGGTAATTAGGATTGCTAAGATCAAGTATTTCCCTCCTCCAACATTTGGGAATGAAGGCTTAAACTACTCATGTGACCTATCAGGCTGTCTATCATCAAAAGAATGTCAGACATTCTACTATTTGACTTATCCTGTGCTTCAAATCTATAGACTTTGCTTTTGACTTCAATCCAGCTACAACCACAATTAGGTTTTAGATCTTTGTGCTTCATTAAGGTTCGCACCCGTGCTACCTGATTCCACCAACCAACACTTGCGTATAGATTCGCTAGTTGTTGAAGTGTTGCAGAGCATTCTGGCTCCAACAATAACCGACTCTCTGCTGCCTGGATGCCAACCCAAACATTTCCATGCAACCTAGAGGAAGAGAGTAGGGAACCCCATATTACAGCATTGGGAGAAACAGGCATATTTTGAATGAAATCACAAGCCTCAAGAAGAAAACCAGCCCGACCAAGAAGATCTACAATGCATGAATAGTGATCTAATTCTGGCTGAACCCCATGCTCAACCATGGAATTAAAGCAAGCTTGACCTTCTTTGACAAGACCTCCATGCCGACATGAGGACAAGACACCAAGGTAAGTAATGGCATCAGGATTTACCCCTTGCTTTATCATCATGTCAAAGAGATTAATTGCCTCTTGTGCAAGCCCGTGCTGTGCATACCCAGTAATCATGGTGTTCCATGTGACAACATCCATGCCCACCATATTTTCAAATATATACAAGGCATCATCAATTTCCCCACATTTGGAATACATGGCAATGAGAGCATTATTGATGTGGAGGTAAGAATGAAAACCGATCTGAATTATTTCACAATGAACCCCTCTCCCATGTCCCAGTGCCCCATTGCCCATACAAGCACTTAAAAGACTAGTGTATGTAAAATAATTTGGTTTCAATACTAAACCCTTCATCTGATGAAAGAGCTGAAAACACATGTCAATATGCCATTCTTGGGCAAAACCCACAATAATTGTTGTCCATGAAACTACATTTCTCACAGGCATTTCTTCAAACACACGGTAAGCATCACCCAACAAGGCACACCTACTATACAAACTTATCAAAGAACTTCCAACATAAACATTGGGAATGAACCCAGTTATTATTGCCAAGCAGTGATATTGAATACCTCCCCAAAGATCACGCTTGGACCCACATGAGCTAACAGCATGCGACAAGAAGCACACATCAATTCCAAGCCCTTGTTCCATCTGCAGAATAGAAGACGGAATACTCATTTCAGTGGTAGCAGAATTGTTACCAACAGGATGGTTTGCATTGTTTTCCAGCATATCCTCAACAAGCATTAGATGACTCCGACGACTCTCAATATCAATACCAATCTTTTTGTTGGATACGAGGTTAAGGACTCTTAGTGCATTATCCAACTTTGCGTTTGATCTCCTGGGTGCTAATATGTGGGAAGAGAAAGACCTATATATTACATTTTTAAGGAGAAATGTCAGGAATGCATTCATTGCTTGAATCCTTGGAGGGAATATTGCTGTCATTCTAATTGGATCGAGAAGTCAAGCTGGTGTAATACATTGAAGCTGACAGTTCCTTTCTGCCTTGATTTTTCAGATTTTAAAACAAAGATCAAGCAAACCAACCATCTCCAATCCAACAACCAGAATCCTGCTAACCAAGCAAGGAAAAGTAACCACAGATATAAAACAAAGAAGTACTTAGGAACAGAGTTGAAGAATACGTATTATCCAATAACAACAATGGGATCATGGTACTGTTTCATCAGTCATCCTTGACCTAGAAAATAATTTGTTTGGGGTGTTACCATAGTTGAGATAAGTATAGAAAAAGAAAGAGAGAAGAGAGAGAGAGAGCGAGATGTAGAGAGTGAAAACTGTATTCTGTTATTCTCATCCCATGAGATATTTACACTGGCTCTATTTATAGAGCTTATAAGCAACACATAGTACAATACTTGAGTACATCAACAGGAATATTGGATAAGTTACTGGAATTATAAAGTCATTCATGGTTGTTAAAATCTAGATTCTGATTCTAAGATTTGTCCGGTTCTATTTGAGAATTTGGTTAAATCATTATTAGAATTGTAATGGAGGTAGCATGGTTGTTAAAATTTAGATTCTACTTGTAGAATCGAACGACCATGCTACAATTCGTCTGATTCTACCTGTAAATTTGCATTAAATCAGCAGTAGAATAGTAAAGAAGGTAGAATCGATAGAATCATAAGATTGTACAAATTCTACCGAGTTTTTGGTGGTTTTTTTTTCTTTAAAACATCAAAACTACATTGTTTCGGAAAGGTTTAAAAAAATTAAAATACTAAACCCTAATCCCTAATTTTTGCGTGCATTTTCATTCTCCCTCTCAACTTTCTCTTGTGACTGTGTGCATTCTCCTCCCTCCTTTGGCGAGTTCTCCTCCGCAATAGTGAGTACCACACTGTTTTTAGTTTCTTAAGATAGTTAATAATTTAGCATTATGTTTTCAGTTTTAACATTAGACACTACATGCTCTTCAGAATCTTAAGATAGTTACTAATTAATTTAGCATTTTAATTTCAGTTTTCACAGTAGACAGTACACATTACATACTGTTAAATCTTAAGATAATTACACAAAACATGAAAAAAGGGTCTGAAAAATATGATTGTATGAATATTTTCTGATTGATTCTTCTCAATGAACAAGGGTTCCTATTTATACAGCTATGACAATTAATTCTATGCTAATCTCACTCAATTATGCTAATTACAAAAAAAGGAACAAATACATATAAAGAAGAAAAGAAACATAATATTTTACAAAAAATTAGATAAAAACTGAATCTTTAGAATGTTGTTATGTAACTTTTGTTGCCTTTCTATCTATTATTTTTAGTGCTTTATGTGTTGTCTATCTACAAGTATGTTTTTTATTTTTTATTTTTTTAATAATAGGTAGAATACCTAGAGTCTCAAATCTACAAGTCGCCAAAGACTCTACCATTCTAGGTAGAATCTTGATTCTGACAACCTTAATCATTAAGTAATTAACTGCCCAAACCATCCTAAAATTGAGACTTTGGCCTGCAAAGATGCCCCGGCACTATTGAGGAACTAGTGGTGAGGATGATGAGGGTGCTCTGTAATTACCAGCTGGATTGAATGAGTAAACATGTAAGTGGATACAGGTTATTCTAGGAAGGCACTAATTAGCCTAACAATAAGACGTATTTGACCTTAGTAATACTTAGGTACTTAATCTACAGACTACAGTAGGGAGCCTAGAAGATTTTATTGACCTTCTGCATACCAAAATTTTTTTGCCAAATAAGAATCTTGCTACCGTAGAGACATAATAATGCAAAGTTCTTCATTGTGTTACCTACTACCATAATACTTGATTAAGTGAAAGATATTAGTAAACTACAACGTAGATTTTGAATTACTATGATGCAAGGATTCCTGGTGAAACTTCAAAAGATCAATTGCATGCTATTTTATAGATACAGATGTAGAAATTGATATTAGTATACTATGTCAGTATGTCTCTGTTAAGTTGTTGTGATGGCACTGCTGTGATGACTATAATTATTCATTTATTTGCTGGGTTAATCAAAATATTAGAACCAGTTTTTGACCTGGTGTTTGAATTGGTCCTTATATAGGCAAAAATAGAAACTAGTTATTGGCAGAACTGACTTTGAACTAGACAATCAGAAAATTTTTTAGTTATTGCAGAATCAGTTTTTGAATTGTTTTATGAAATATGAACCAAATCAAAACTAATTTACCAAAACAAAGAACTTATTTGGTCCAAACCTGTCTTGTTCATGTTGGTCAAACTATTTCCTAATTCGGTTTGATTCTTTAGTTGAATTGAACCATGACTAGGTTCATAAACGAAATAGAGGGCCCTACCTTTAACAAGTTCAACCAAAAGTTCCAAGTTCTCAAGGTTCTAGTAAACTTATATACCCAACTTAAGGAAAGATTTCCTACTACATTCATGTGTTAGGAGCCAGCCACTGCTTGTTTAATAAAATTTCAACTTAAAAATCTGTTAAAAAATCTACTAGGATATTAGTGAAGTATGAGATGAGAGTGCATAGAGGTGCTTTTGTGTAGTTGAAAATGCCACATGCCATCAGAGATAAAAGAAATTGTTTACTAAAACTAGTCCTACATAGACACATCATGGTAGAATTCGATGACAAGAAAACAGAAAACACACACCAGAATAGTGATTTTCGAAAGGACATCAATCAAGCAAGAACCTAGTGTTCTTCAATCAAATATCATCAAGGATCCTGCAAAAAACAAAAACAAAGGTTCACTTCAACTTTCACTCCCACATGCAAATGCAATTGTCTAGCTCAAAAGCAAAGACTAGGAGAGAAGGAAGTGCAGTTAGTGACAAGTTTTAGGAAAATACTGGAGCGAGCAATTAGACCAAAGGGAGGAAGTAGACAAGGAGAACAGGTTCTTCTTGGTAGAAGATAGAATGTCACCTCAATCCATAGGGTTTACTTCATTCTTCATTGTCTTTTGGCTAAGATCTTAATGAGTACTCTCTCAACCACTTGATAAACCATTTGACACACCTCTTGCATGTGGGTAAGGAGCATGTCTAGAAAGCTATGTGAACTGAGCACTGCACTTTGAAATTAATGTACCTCAACTTATGGCCACTACTCAAACCCAAATGCTAATTGCTAGGGTACGTTAAGCACTCAGGAAAGAATCGGACCATATATAGCTAAATAATTTTTCCCCTATCAAAAAAGGTTACTGTGTTGATCTTCCACATGATATTGTATCAAATCAGTTAGGACCAAACCATATCAAAAGCAAATGAAGACCCACATTGATTTCTAGATGGGGTTGGAGAGGTTTTGGAGAACACTTAGGAGAGGTTTTGGAGAACACTTAGGGTCCGTTTGGTTTCCAGTTGGGGAAATAGAGTTGGAGAAATGGAAAAATTTAAAGATTGATATTAATTCTTCATGTCATTTGAGACAGTTAAAACTCCGTTTGACTGTAAGATGTATTTTTGGGGTTGGTCAACCAACTTTAAAATTCATGGTAGAGTGGGTCTAATTGTTCCACTTTTGCATAGGTCTTTTCAATGGTAACTTGGTCTCTTCTCTCTTGTTCCCCCATCAACCCTTTTGTCTTGTCTTCTTTGTTAATCACTGCAAGAGCATTTTGTGTGTCAAAATATGTTGAAGAGAAAAAGTAAAAAGTGAGAGATTCAAAGGGCATTTTGTAAAACATATGGGAATTGTTGTTCCCCTCCTCTTTCCAATCAACACGGTACAATGTGATTCTCCCTAAATTTGTTTAATGGGTAGCCTAGCAAAAGAATGTGTGTGTGTTTCAAGCTTCCAGCCAGAGAAAATAGTCTCTGATCATTTTCATGGATCCTGGGCAAAATTAGACATCTAGCCTAGACTGTGACGTCCTACGTCAATTTACCTTTATTTATATCCATTTAATGAATTTTCACAATAAATTTTTCACATTTAATAAAATTTAATTATTTCTCATTTCAAAATAATATTTATTTTCACTAAACATACTCAAAATAATAATTATATAGTTTGACAAAACCTTAGAGTTCCCTTAATTTAGAAAAGAATCAAAAATATGAAACAGGGGCCTGACGCTACGCGTCATTCCCACGCGTAGCGTCAGCCCTCTGCTGCGCACCTTACGCTACGCGCCAGCCTCACGCGTAGCGTGGGCATGACAGTGACAGCACCTGATGCTGTTACACATTTAAACCTTTTTACTAACTTCTAACCTGTCCAATTGGCCCGTTTTAGATCCGATTGCCACGAAACTTCACGGGCCACCTGTTTTCCCCATTTCGGAACTGTTGGCGCTATCCGTTCGCCAAAATTCCAACATATGCGCAAGTTATGCACGAAATGCATTTTAACCCAATTAGGTGCAAAACCCTTACACCAAACATCCTAAATGGATTCCAATGGACCAAAAGCCAATGCATCCAAATCCTAAATGTCATGGAAGACCTATTGATGCATTCTGGGGTTTCTCACACCCACCGAATCTTAATTTCACCTATCCGGTTCCTTAAATTCAATATCCAACTATATGCATAACTTATCTAAATCAATCCAATCATCATCCTAACATCAATCACATAGCATAGATATCAATCATGCATCAATGCAACACCTGCCCATCATATTCAACATTCACACATGACAATGGCTCCGTGCCATAATTCATCCTCATCAATAAGTCATCAAACCACAACATGCATAATCATGACAAGTTCATCACACATACTTTATCGTCTACCACGCACCATATTAATACATTACTTATTACACACTTAAACACATACACTCAAAATATTACATTCATTATATACATCTCCATTCCTTGGCATCAAACTTCCTCTTGGCGCATCTCCGCAGCATTAGCATCCTCCCTGTCACTGGTCACTAAAATTAAACAACAGCAAGGGTGAGTGTTTGAAATATCATAATTAATATAGAACGAAGTATTAAACTTAACAATACCTACTACTCTTTGTTATTACATAATCTCTTTCGATTTCCTGCACTTATCCACGTCAATACAATTACACATACACATCAATCTTTAACTTATTCAAACCATACTTTCATTCATTCACATTACACTTTCCATTTCATAATTCATTTTCCATCATCAATCAATATAAGATTCACATATGTCACAACTGACTCTCATGTAATTTGACGCCTAGTATCCGGATACTAAAGGACTGGCCTTCAGCTGGGAGTCCGACTTGACATCCCGTGAACCCGACTTGGTTCACCGAGCCCGACTTGGCTCTCCACCTCAACCACTGGGTCCGACTTGACCACTGGGTAGTTCAACTAGGTACAAAGACCACGGGAGCCAGAAAACGAGGGGTATACATACCGTTGGCCATCCCATACCACATATTCACATATCATATCTCATAATCATAACATATCATCAACAAACCACATGTGCAACTACCAGAAACTGGCATGTGCTCACAATACAGGGCGACCGACTTGTCAAACTCATCCATACAATGCTATTGCATATATCGTCAATAATTCAAAATTCCATATTTTTATTCATAATCAAATGTACATACACCACTCAAAGTGGAAATATTACACATATATTTCACTTCCATCATTCCAATCTTTATTTCATTATATAATCAATTCAATCAACATATTTCTTTCATATTCAACCATTTAATCTCACTTCATATACTCATATATTCCCAACTACTATATTTAGTTACTTTATGGTATTTATGACAACTCTTATTAAATTCTTAAACTTCCCATAATCCGTTTTCATATCAATTCTAATTAATTATGACCCGAACACCCCCCTTACCTCTATCCCGAGCTCCGATAGTTTGCTCAAGGGGTGGATAGCGTCCTACAGCCGCTGGAATCACCGTTCCTCTTTCGCTTCCGACGTCCACTTCGTCGATCGCTTGCCTAACGCTCGTTCCGGCACCTACGGTCACCGAAACATCAAATTAGTTAATACGTTACCTTCCTCATACTTCCAAACTCATTACCCAAGCTTCACAAGCCACTGAAACTCAGAATCAAAACCCCAATCATCACATGCAAACTCGGATTTCATGAAGGGAAAGAGAAGAAACTAAAGATTAGAGGCCCTAGATGCCTTACCTTGGTTCCAAATTGCTTAAAACCACCAAGAATCCAAGTTTCCCTCAAAACCCTAGCCAAATCGCCTCAGAGAAGAGAGAAAATGAAAGAGAGGGTTTACAGGTTCTGTTCTGTGTGACCCTGTTATAAAACAGATCGTGACGCTGGCGCTACGCGTCAGATCACTAAATCACACCTGACGCTACGCGTCAGGGTCGTGATGCCATTTTCCTTAAAATTTCATTTAAAACTGCTTTTCCCCACTTAACATTTCATATACCATTTTCATTATAAGCCAAATAATAATTTACTCATTTCCAATTTATTTTCTATTATCAAAACATCTGGGATGTTACATCCACTCCCCCTAAAAAGAGATTTCGTCCCCGAAATCAACGTACCTTATTTGAAAAGATTTGGATACAACCGCCTCATATCAGATTCCAGTTCCCATGTATACGTCACTCCATTTATATTTTGCCACTTCACTTTTACCAGGGGTACTTCTTTGTTTCTCAATCGTTTAGTTTGATAACTTTCAATACAAATAGGTGCTATCTCCACAGTCAAATCTTCTTTCAGCTCAATGGAATCTTCAGGTATAATCATCGAATCACAGGGAACATATTTTCTTAATTGTGAAACATGAAATACATCGTGAATATTTGTCAATGCACGGGGAAGATTCAATCTGTATGATACTTCACCAATTTGTTCCAATATTTGGTAGGGTCCAATATACTTTGGATTAAGTTTCTGGCTCTTCATCACACGGCCTACACCTTTAGTAGGTGACACCTTCAGGAATACCCAATCTCCCACCTGAAATTCAAGTGGTCTATGACGATTGTCATAGTAACTCTTCTGACGGTCTTGTGCAATTTTCATCTTTTCACGAATCATTATCATCTGATCATTCATTTCCTGAATTAATTCGGGTCCCAAATGGATTGCATCTCTATCTTCATTCTAACATAAAGGCGTACGGCACCGTCTTCCATATAAAGCTTCATAAGGAGTCATCCCAATGCTACTATGATAGCTATTATTATAAGCAAATTCCACCAATGGCAGGTATCTCTCCCATGAGCCACCTTGCTCCAATACACAAGCCCTAAGCATATCTTCCAAGGTCTGGATTGTACGCTCAGACTGGCCATCTGTCTGAGGATGATAAGCTGAACTCAACCTCAGTTCAGTACCCAATTCCTACTGTAAACTCCCCCAGAATCTGGAAGTAAACCGAGGATCACGATCCGAAATAATACTTAAAGGTACACCATGCAATCTTACAATTTCCGTAATGTACAATCTAGCCAACCGGTCCAATGACCATTTCATATTCATAGCCAAGAAGTGAGCACTCTTGGTCAACCTGTCCACAATTACCCATATTGCATCACAACCAGAACGAGTACGAGGTAACCCGGATACAAAATCCATAGTAATGCTTTCCCATTTCCATATTGGAATCTCCGGGGGTTGAAGCAAACCTGGGGGTCTCTGATGTTCGACCTTACACTTCTGACATATCACACAAGATCTTACATATTCAATTATTGCCTTCTTCATTCCCGGCCACCAGAATTCTTTCTTTAAATCATGGTACATCTTAGTGATACCAGGATGGATACTTAAAGAACTTTTATGCGCTTCAGCTAATACAGCTTATCTGAAATCGCCCTCTATGGGTACCACTACACAGTTCTTAAACCGCCAAATTCCATCATTACCTTTGGTTAATCCCATGTCTTTGCCTCTTGCTTGAGTGTCAAGCAATTCCAGCAACTCTTCATCATCTTCCTGAGCCACGGCTAAGGATTCTAAGAATTCATTGGAGATTTTTAACATTCCAATTACCATCTGATCTGGGGCTTGAATGGATACCCCAATATTCATATCACGAAAGTCTTCTAACAATTCTTGTTCCTTGCCCATCAAGAAAGCTGCATGTAATACTTTTCTACTTAAGGCATCAGCCACAACATTCGCCTTACCAGGATGGTATTTCAAATCAAAATCATAATCCTTAAGGTATTCCACCCATCTCCTTTGCCTCATGTTTAATTCCTTCTGATCAAACAGATACTTCAAACTCTTGTGGTCACTGAATACCACAAAACGAGACCCATACACGTAATGTCGCCAAATCTTCAATGCGAATACCACAGGAGCGAGTTCCAAATCATGAGTGGGATAATTCTGTTCATGCTTCCTTAATTGCCTAGAAGCATAAGCAATTACCCTATCATCCTGCATCAGTACACAGCCTAAATCAAACTTAGATGCATCACAGTATACCACAAATTCTTTCATTACATCTGGTAATGCAAGTACAGGTACAGTAGTCAAACACCGCTTCAGCGTTTGAAAACTCAATTCACACTTTTCCGTCCACACAAAGGGATTCTCTTTTCTTGTCAATCGAGTCAAGGGTAGTGCAATGCGGGAAAATCCTTCAATAAAACGGCGATAATAGCCAGCTAATCCAAGAAAACTCCTAATTTCAGTCACTGATTTAGGCCTTTCCCAAGCCATAACTGCTTCAATCTTGGATGGATCAACAGACACACCATCACAAGAGATTACATGCCCCAAAAATTTCACACTTGCTTCCCAGAAATCACACTTCGACAATTTAGCATACAACTTCTTTTCACGTAGCACTTGTAAAACAATTTGAAAATGTTGTGCATGCTCTTCTACAGAATTTGAATATACTAAAATGTCATCAATAAACACCACGACAAATTGATCCAAGTAAGGTTGGAAAATCCGATTCATATAATCCATAAAGATAGCTGGAGCATTGGTTACTCCGAAAGGCATTACAACATATTCAAAATGTCTATATCGAGTCCGGAACGCCGTTTTCAGAATATCTTCCGACTTCACTCTAATCTGATGATATCCAGATCTCAAATCGATCTTAGAAAACACCACAGCACCTCGCAACTGATCCAACAAATCATCAATTCGTGGTAAAGGATATTTGTTCTTAACCGTCAATTTATTCAATTGTCGGTAGTCAATACACATTCTCATACTGTCGTCCTTCTTTTTCACCAATAACACCGGAGCGCCCCAAGGTGAAGCACTCGATCGGATAAACCCCTTGCTTAACAACTCATTTACTTGTTTCTTTACTTCAGCCAACTCCACTGAAGATATTTTATAAGGTGTACGGGACACAGGTTCTTCCCCGGGAATCAAATCAATAGCAAAATCAATCTCCCTATTTGGAGGCAATTCCGGAATGTTTTCCGGGAATACATCAGGAAAATCACACACCACTGGAATATCTGCAGGTTTAAGATTATACCGCCCTTCTGAAGCTAACAGAATAACATAAATTACAGAAACATCACTCACCACATTTTTAGTGTCCAATTCCTGAGAGAAAATTATAGTCTTGCGGTAACAGTCCACCATAACATGGTTAACAGACAACCAGTCAAGACCCAGAATAACATCTAAATTCTTCAATGGCATACATATTAAATTCACCAGGAAAGATCGGTCCTCTACTTGCATAGCTAATTCCTCACACATAGTAGTTGCTCGAAATATAGAACCAGTAGGAGTGGAGACATTAAGAGCATTCTTCATTAATACCACCGGCAAACCAAGCCGCCGAACACAACTCTCAAAAATAAAAGAGTGGGTTGCACCAGAGTCATAAATAACATTTACAAAATATTCATGGATGAGACACTTACCCTGTACCAAATTATCATTTCTTGAGACTTCAGAAGCATCAAAAGCAAACACACGTCCAGCCATAACATTCTGAGTACCACTGGACTGAGCATCAGATCGCCTAGGGTGTTGGCCTCCACGGCTACCGCCGCCTCGGCCTCTACGCTGAAAATTCCCACCACGGACCATAGAAGCACTTGCCCGATTACCACGTCCTCCCTGCTGCTGCCTCTGTGGACAGTCGGGCCTAAGGTGTCCAGGTTGTCCACACTGGAAACAAACAGTTTGATTTGTAGGACAATGTCTAGAGAAATGACCTTCCTGACCATAATTATAACAAGCACGACCACCAGAACGACCAGTAGATCCACATCCAGAAGAAGAAGAAGATGTGGCAGAAGACTTGCCACCATGGAAAAACTGACCCATCTTTTTAAAATTGAATCCTTTAGCCTTCAATGGTCTCTTGTCCCTTGACTGGGACGCTCTCTGTAACTGCACTTCCTCAGCAAGTCTGGCCTTATTTACCAGAGTAGGATAGTCACGGATCTCCATAGGAACAATGACACTTCGGAGTTCAATTCTTAGCCCGGATTCATACTTGGCACACTTACTACATTCAGTTCCTTCAAGAGAAAAAGGATGATAGAAATCACATAGTTCATCAAACTGTGATGTGTATTCAGCCACTGACATCCTGCCCTGCTCAAGTTTTAAGAATTCCATTTACTTACGGATTTTATAATTATCTGGAAAGTACTTAGCAAGAAATCTCCTCTTGAAATTCATCCACATTAATGGTTCATTCGCCGCATTCATCTGAATTCTAGTCCTTGACCACCATACACGAGCCTCATCCTTCAATTGATAGGTAGCAAATTGTACTCTCTGTTCTTCAGAGCATTCAAAGTATTCAAATGTTTGCTCAATGTCACGCAGCCATATATGCGCCCCATCATAATCATGTCCTCCTTTGTAAATAGGTGGATTCCTCTTTAAAAATTTACCAAGGGTGGGACCAGAATCAGTCCTCCCCATCATTTGAGAAAACCTCTCAAAGAAATCATCACCACCAACAGAACTACTTCCTTCCGTCATATTTTAGTTCTACAATATCCCAAAACACATCACCATTAATAACCAATAATTGACCGGGGAGTACAAAAATTACCTCATGTATAAACACATAACAAGACGCTGCCCGGAGTGCCAAGAGAATGATGCCAAGTCAACCTGTTAATATGTAAACAATCACAAGCATAATGCAATAAATGCAAAACAGCCTGATATAGGACTCAAACGATCCCCTAACTCTGCCCATTTTCCCGGCTCTAGAAAGAACCGCTCTAATACCACCTGTGACGTCCTACGTCAATTTACCTTTATTTATATCCATTTAATGAATTTTCACAATAAATTTTTCATATTTAATAAAATTTAATTATTTCTCATTTCAAAATAATATTTATTTTCACTAAACATACTCAAAATAATAATTATATAGTTTGACAAAACCTTAGAGTTCCCTTAATTTAGAAAAGAATCAAAAATATGAAACAGGGGCCTGACACTGCGCGCCATTCCCACGCGTAGCGTCAGCCCTCTGCTGCGCACCTCACGCTACGCGCCAGCCTCACGCGTAGCGTGGGCATGACAGTGACAGCACCTGATGCTGTTACACATTTAAACCTTTTTACTAACTTCTAACCTGTCCAATTGGCCCGTTTTAGATCCGATTGCCACGAAACTTCACGGGCCACCTGTTTTCCCCATTTTGGAACTGTTGGCGCTATCCGTTTGCCAAAATTCCAACATATGCGCAAGTTATGCGCGAAACGCATTTTAACCCAATTAGGTGCAAAACCCTTACACCAAACATCCTAAATGGATTCCAATGGACCAAAAGCCAATGCATCCAAATCCTAAATGTCATGGAAGACCTATTGATGCATTCTGGGGTTTCTCACACCCACCGAATCTTAATTTCACCTATCCGGTTCCTTAAATTCAATATCCAACTATATGCATAACTTATCTAAATCAATCCAATCATCATCCTAACATCAATCACATAGCATACATATCAATCATGCATCAATGCAACACCTGCCCATCATATTCAACATTCACACATGACAATGGCTCCGTGCCATAATTCATCCTCATCAATAAGTCATCAAACCACAACATGCATAATCATGACAAGTTCATCACACATACTTTATCGTCTACCACGCACCATATTAATACATTACTTATTACACACTTAAACACATACACTCAAAATATTACATTCATTATATACATCTCCATTCCTTGGCATCAAACTTCCTCTTGGCGCATCTCCGCAGCATTAGCATCCTCCCTGTCACTGGTCACTAAAATTAAACAACAGCAAGGGTGAGTGTTTGGAATATCATAATTAATATAGAACGAAGTATTAAACTTAACAATACCTACTACTCTTTGTTATTACATAATCTCTTTCGATTTTCTGCACTTATCCACGTCAATACAATTACACACATACACATCAATCTTTAACTTATTCAAACCATACTTTCATTCATTCACATTACACTTTCCATTTCATAATTCATTTTCCATCATCAATCAATATAAGATTCACATATGTCACAACTGACTCTCATGTAATTTGACGCCTAGTATCCGGATACTAAAGGACTGGCCTTCAGCTGGGAGTCCGACTTGACATCCCGTGAACCCGACTTGGTTCACCGAGCCCGACTTGGCTCTCCACCTCAACCACTGGGTCTGACTTGACCACTGGGTAGCTCAACTAGGTACAAAGACCACGGGAACCAGAAAACGAGGGGTATACATACCGTTGGCCATCCCATACCACATATTCACATATCATATCTCATAATCATAACATATCATCAACAAACCACATGTGCAACTACCAGAAACTGGCATGTGCTCACAATACAGGGCGACCGACTTGTCAAACCCATCCATACAATGCTATTGCATATATCGTCAATAATTCAAAATTCCATATTTTTATTCATAATCAAATGTACATACACCACTCAAAGTGGAAATATTACACATATATTTCACTTTCATCATTCCAATCTTTATTTCATTATATAATCAATTCAATCAACATATTTCTTTCATATTCAACCATTTAATCTCACTTCATATACTCATATATTCCCAACTACTATATTTAGTTACTTTATGGTATTTATGACAACTCTTATTAAATTCTTAAACTTCCCATAATCCGTTTTCATATCAATTCTAATTAATTATGACCCGAACACCCCCCTTACCTCTATCCCGAGCTCCGATAGTTTGCTCAAGGGGTGGATAGCGTCCTACAGCCGCTGGAATCACCGTTCCTCTTTCGCTTCCGACGTCCACTTCGTCGATCGCTTGCCTAACGCTCGTTCCGGCACCTACGGTCATCGAAACATCAAATTAGTTAATACGTTACCTTCCTCATACTTCCAAACTCATTACCCAAGCTTCACAAGCCACTAAAACTCAGAATCAAAACCCCAATCATCACATGCAAACTCGGATTTCATGAAGGGAAGGAGAAGAAACTAAAGATTAGAGGCCCTAGATGCCTTACCTTGGTTCCAAATTGCTTAAAACCACCAAGAATCCAAGTTTCCCTCAAAACCCTAGCCAAATCGCCTCAGAGAAGAGAGAAAATGAAAGAGAGGGTTTACAGGTTCTGTTCTGTGTGACCCTGTTATAAAACAGATCACGACGCTGGCGCTACGCGTCAGCCTGGCGCTACGCGTCAGATCACTAAATCACACTTGACGCTACGCGTCCCATCCACGCTACGCGTCAGGGTCCTGATGCCATTTTCCTTAAAATTTCATTTAAAACTGCTTTTCCCCACTTAACATTTCATATACCATTTTCATTATAAGCCAAATAATAATTTACTCATTTCCAATTTATTTTCTATTATCAAAACATCTGGGATGTTACATAGACTGCCTAAACTAGAAGCTTTATAAAGGAAATAAAATACTGCATTTATATTATAAATTTATTTAGATAAAAATTATTTTTGTAAATAATCAATATTTTGTATTACAGGAATATGGCAGTGTGAACTTTCATAAATAACCAATTATAAAAATGAAATTGTTGAATCATCTAATGGTTAATACTAATCTTATATGTCATTCAGAGTTGGTAAAGAATAGAGTAGAAAGTTGCCTTTAAGAAACCCTAACTAGCCCTATATAATCAGTTAATTTTTTAAAAAGTCAAAATTAAGAAGCAATTCTAAAGGCATACACATAGTTTAAATTTTTTAAAAATTAACTAATCACATTAGGTGTGTTCGGGAGTGTGATGAAAAAGTGAAAAAGAATGTGTTGGTAGCTGTTAGGATTCATGTTGCAACAGGTAATCTCAACCAAAAAAAGAATTATAGAGAGAGAATAGAAAAGGAAGAATAGGAAATCTTTAATTTTGATTCTGGTTTATCCATAAGGTGGGTATATATAGGGACAAACATTGAAAAATAACAAAAAGCAAATAGGAATTAAAATAGGCCAACATGGCCCAAAACTCAAAACTATTTAGATAAAAAAATCTTTGAGCCACTTAGGTTTCTTTCTGATGTGTTTAGGCCTAACAATATTACCCCAACCACCCATAATGACCTTGCCCTCAAGGTAAGAGTTTGAATTCAAACGCGTAACAACTATTCTGTAGGAGTCTTTGTGCCTGTTTGGGAAAAAGTTAGAGCTCCGTTCCGTTTTGTAAACCAAGCTTTTTAAAACGTGTTCCATTGTCGTGCATTTGGTGACCAGAAGATTCTCCGTCTCCATTCCGATATCTCCGTTAGCAACTTCTGAACCGCGTTATCCAGTGGCTGGACCATTCTTCCCATTCCAAAGCTCTGTTTGCTTTTGTGTTGCTGTTGACAATTTCACCCTTGCCTTTGATGCGATTTTTGGCTTGTGGGGGTGGATCCGGTTCATGGACCGTTGGACAAGATTAGAGGCGGTGTCGTGTGGTGGCGTGGGTATGATTTCGTGGTGGTTGTGGACAGCCGCGGGAATGGAGGTTGTGGACAGCCGCGGGAATGGAGGTTGTGGGCAGCCGCGGGAATGGATGAGGTTGGCAACGGCGGACATGGATGTGCTTGATAATGGGAGTGAAGTGGATGGTGGGTTTGGGGTAGTTGGAGAAGATGGTACACCGGTGGAGATTTTTGGCTTGGTGTACTGTAACTAAGGGAGGATGTGATGGTGGTCATTGGTTTAGGGCGGTGGTGCATGGATGATGGAATTAATGGCCAAGATTGCTTTTGATCAAGGGTGCATGGGTGTGGACTGAAAAATATAGATCATGTTAACTTTTTGTATGTAAAAAATATATTTAATATATAATTAATATATATATATATATATATATTTAATTTTTTTAAATTATAGTTGCAATATATATAAATATTTATATATATTTATAGTAATATATATTTATTATTTATTATTAATAATAAATATTTATTATTTTGTTAATCAAATTATAAATGGTAACTTTTAATATTTAATTGTTAACATTATTTAAAAAAATATACTACATTACCACTCTTTTTACTAATACCCTTTTAGTTAATTTTACCCTCAAATTCTATTTTCTAAACCAAGGTTATCTAAACTTTTTTCACCCAAACACAATCACTACTTTTCAACTCAATTTTCCCATAAACTATCCAAAACAAATCATTGTTTTCAAAACCCCAGTTTCCCAAACTACTATTTCAAAATCTCAATTTTTTAAACCCCGTTTCACAAACCTTACTCTAACTTTTAAACAAACAAACCCTTTATCTAAGAGTCACATAGTCTGACAGACATTTTTGAGGAGACCGAAGCATGTGGGGTTGTCTGGGGAAGTGGAGAGTCACTTCGTACAGTGGATGAGCGGAGTTAGAAGTCATAACATTAGTTGATTGTAGGGAAACAGAGAGGGGTCTAGAGCCTTTGGGAGAGGGAGAGTTGTGAGCGGTGGAGAAAGATTGAGAAACTTAAGGGGCTTCGTCCTCTAGTAAAATAAAATCAATAGGTAAGGGTGAATAGAGGTTGTTGCAACGACGGAGGAGAAAAACATGGAAGACGTTATGGATTCTAGCCTCGGGGGGAGTTGAAGGGTATAGGTGACTGTTCCGACACGACGTGTTACCGTGAATGACCCAAAATAACGTTTTGTTGGCTTCTGCGATTATCGTGACAGAGACGCAAGAATACCCAGTCCCCTAGAAGAAAGGTAATATCTTATTGATGTTTATTTTCTTGGGTGACCATTCTTTACCTGGTACTTTTCAGATTATGGTTAAGATGAGCCAAAATTTGTTGTCTTTGCCACAGGGGCGATGCTAAAGGCTCTAAAACAGTACTGCCTCGGATGAAATTGGGGATGGAAGGAGAGGGTCGACATAAACAGCTTGGTATGGGGACATTCCGATGGAAGAATGAACCATGGTATTGTACTAATATTCGTAAAGGTGGAGGAATTAAAACCACGATTTAGGGTAGTCATTGGCGAAACATCTCAGGTAAGCCTCAATACTTCTGTTTAAGACCTCCATTTGGCCATCAGTCCCTAGGTGATAGGCATTACTAAACTTCAACCATGTTCCTTGTAGCTTGAAGAGTGTGGTCTAGAAGGTACTCAAAATGATTTTGGTCCCTGTCAGGGACGATTCAGCGTGGCATGTCATGAAGTCTGTGGATTTCTACCATGAATCGCTAGGCTAGGGCCTAGGCAGAATATAACATCCTTAATTTTTAAAATAAATTTCAATAAATCAAATAAAATTTTGTAAATAATTCAAATTTCCAAAACAGAATTTGAATTAAACAATTACAAAATCAATTTTACAAAAGCCGACCGGCTCTTTTTAAAATATACAAATAAATAATTTCACTCGGTATTCTCAGGAGTCGGCCAAGGCTTCTACCAAAATACACTCCGAGCAGCTGAGTATCTTCACATATCATGGTTGGGCCCTACAACCACTAAAAAATGACAATAGTAGGGGGTGAGCATAAACATATCAAATAACAATTATTGAATTGGATTAAAAGTCCAATTAATAACTATATTCATCAAACAAAACCGATCACATAATATCATCACAAATTATTCACAATAATTATATACTCATGTTGCTCACAATAACAACACCGAGACATATATACTCATCATAACAGCATGTTATTCTCAATAGCACATAAATCGGTGCATACACATGCTCAATCAAATGGATCCAATCATTCATTCTCAATAATCATATATATCAACATCAGTACACATGATCAACCAAAATGGGATCATTATAATTTTTGTGTTGCAACACTGGCTCCCCGAGCCATAATTCAGCTTCTCGCTGATCCGGCCGTTTTACAGGTACCAAACCGCTCTGCGCCCATAATGTAACACCGAGTACCACTCCCAGAGTGATAGCGGTCCTCTACTCAGTGCTACGGGCCGGCCTTGAGTCCCACTCAAAGGCGTTCGTGGTATAAAGGAACCACCACAGGGTCTATGCCTTCATCAGGCCGTCCTCAACTGGACCGGCATCACAGGCCCCCTGCAGTCCTGTGTGCGTCTGAATACAATTGATATATCAAATAAATATGAATCATCAATCAATCACATATCAACATCAACTCATATCATTCCACTCGGTATAACAATAGGCATAGCACATGATAACTCCATGCATATAATTCGTATCATCATTCTCAATCACATACTGACATCATCTCATATAAACTCAATATTATTAATATGAATGGAAGATAAGTAAACATAAAATATGTTATTCAATTGGGGTTTCAATTCACGCACATATCATACATATAACATATTAACACCCCAAATCCATTCATAAACCATCTATTTGAGATGTACGCTCCCCCTGCCTGAAATAAGAAGTTCCAGTAGCTTTAAAAGCTATAATCCAGTCACTGCCCACTAATTCTGACTGGAATTGCAAATCCTGCACCAGTCCCAAGCTTTCTTCGTAAAGAGAAGAAATGGAAAGTTAACTTTCTTCTTATTCGTTGGTTTCCAGTAAAGATTGGAAATAAGAGGATGATAATCTCACTTTCAAAAGTTCTTCCATTAATCCAACAATGGAAGTATATATATGTCTTCCACGTAGAAGAGACGTGAATGAATTGAAGTATTCTGACATACGTCTCTTTAATGATAATGAAGAATTAAGATATTAAATGAAAAGGGACAGCACATCAAGAAGGGTCCCATTCTTAGAAAATATCTAAGAAAAGATTTCGCTAGAACGTAGAAGAACAGGGTGACGTGGAAAGCTTAAAATAATTATTTATTTCAACTCGGTTTCTGCGTATTCCGACTCGGTTCCAGCTTATTCCGACTCAGTTTCCTCATTCTGGGCATCTCTTTCCGAGAGAACTTATCAGAGCCTTGAAGTCCAATTCCTTTCTCGGAAATCATTCCACTTGAAAGGATTACTCGGATATTTATTCTCCTCAGAATTATTTACTCACAAACATACTCATTCAGAGTTCAGGTCTCTGTCCAGAAGCACTCTTCCTGGAAAGACTCGCTCGGAATGTCTCACTCGGAAGTGTCACAGAGACACTTCACTCGGCAAACCATCCACCCAGATATACTCTACTCGGGAGTTTACTTAATCAGAAATATCGGTCTGAAAAGTACTTCCACTTCTCTCAGAAACAACCCATTCAGAATCATTCTACTTAGAGATGTTTCCGTTTCACTCGGATTTACTTCACTCGAACTTGTTTCAATCGGACACAGCATTATTTAATCTCAGAAATAATTCTCTTAATGATATTTCACTCGGAAACATCTTAACTTCACTTGGAAATGATCTCCTGAGTCATGTTTCACTAAGAATCACATCCATTTCACTCGGAATCAAATAATTCTCACTCGAAAAATCTTGTCTTTGACATTTTTCACTCGGAAATTTATTCAGAATCTCTTCTTTTATCCTCAATAAATTATTTTTCTAAAAATTATAATTTTTGGGATGTTACACAGAAAATGACATAGGAAGGCCTATAAAATGAGCATGCTTGGACAGACGATCAACCACCACCTAGATCACAATGTGGCCATGAGAAACAGGTAAGCTCGTGATGAAATCCATGCTAATATCTTCCTATACTTTTTCTGAGATAGGCAAGGGCTGGAAGAGACCATATTTCTTTGATGGAAGATATTTGTTTTGCTGGCAGGTGAGGCAAGATTTAACAAAGGCATCATATCTTTGTGGAGTGTAGGCTAGAAAAAGGAAGAGGCAAGTCGAGCCAGGGTGGGCTTAACTCCCGAATGTCCGGCTAAGGGAGAGGAGTGAAACTCATGAAGCAGCTTATCACGCAATTGGAACTCTACAGGTATGAAAAATATGTCCTAATGATAAATTAATCCATTCCAGAATTAAAAATTTGGGTTGGACTGTACTAATCTAGTAATTAATTCAAGGCCATCTAGGACGAAAATAACTGTTGAAGCTCAGTGATCATGGATGGAATATGAGAAGACAGGCTAAGTAGAACTAAGGAATTGTCTTCGGTCGCGTGTGGGATGCGAGATAGGGCGTCAGCGACCCTGTTTTCCTTTCCAGTGTGATACATGATTGAAAAGGTAAAACCTTACAACTTAAGGGCCCATTTTTGTTGTTTAGGAGTATGTATAGTTTGAGTTAATAAATCTTTTAAGCTTTGTTGATCTGTGATAATGCAAAAAGGATTCCTAATAAGATATTGCCTTCATTTCTTGACTTCCTCTATTACTACTAACATTTCTCTGGAACATACAGATAACTGCTGTTAGCGAGGAGAGAGTTTCTTGTTGAAGAAAGCTTGGGGATCGCCTTCCTGTGAAAGAACAGCTCCTAAAGCAACCCCTAAAGCATATGTTTCAAGGTTGAAGGCTTAGAAAAATTAGGCAAAATAACGTAGGTAATTTGCAAAGTTGTTCCTTCAATGTTGTAAAGGCCAGAGAAGCCTCTTATGTCAATGTAGAGAACTTTGATTTGAGTAAATTCGTGAGTAGAGAGACAAAAGTGGCATAGTGACGTACAAAGCTTCTATAAAAACCCGTTAGGCCAAGAAATCCTTAAAGGGGGGAAAGAGAGCGTGGCTCCAGCTAAGTGATCATAGCTTGCATTTTGTTGGGGTCAGGGTGAACTCCCTGTGCACTAACAATATGGCCTAGGTATTCAACCTTAGGGGTAGCAAAAACACATTTGGATAGTTTAGTAAAATATAAATAATCTGCTAAAAGTTGTAAAACCAACCGCAAATGATCACAATGAGCAGCTAGGTTAGTACTATAAACCAAAATGTCATAAAAAAATACTAACACAAAGCGACATAAGTAAGGACAAAAAAGATGATTATGGCTGCTTGAAAAGAAGAAGCGGCATTAGTGAGCCTAAAAGGCATAACTAAGAACTCATAATGACCATCGTAAGTTTGGAAAGCAGTTTTGTGGGTATCTTCAGGAGAAACCCGAATTTGATTAAAACCAGAACGTAAGTCTCATTTAGAAAAAAAACTGACGCAAACTCTAATTCATCAAATAATTCCTCAATGGTTGGGATAGGGAATTTATCTTTAACTGTCACAACATTCAAAGCTCGATAGTCGACAGAGCCTCCACGTGTTATCTTTTTTCACACCAATAAAACCAGGGATGAAAAAGGGCTAATACTAGGCTTGATGTGTCCCTCCTTAAAGAGTTCAAAGATAAGGGTGGTCATGGCTTCCTTTTGGGTATAAGGGTAGCAGTAAAGTTTTACGTTTACAGGTTGGGTGTTGGGAAGTTAGAGAATATGGTGAGTGTGATCACAAAATAGGGGTAACCCAGAAGGTTTGGCAAATACTGCAAAGAATTAGTGGAATATAGATATTATACAAGCAGGTAAATCAGAGGGTAAAGTAATAGGTTCTGGGCAAGTCTGATCAGGATCTGGGTGGGTAGGTGTAAGAGTGTAAATATGGGCTATTGAATAGGCATGAGTTAGGTGAAGCAACTAATGAAAAGTGGCTAGCTGAGGTGAGGTAAAATCCCCAGTGAGGGTGATAAGGTTTGAATCAATAGAAAAGGTCATGCAGGGGATGGAAAAATCTAAAGTAATTGGTTCTAGGGTGCTAAGCCATTCAATGCCTAAGACGTAATTTGCTCCCTTGATGGGAAATAGGTAAAACAAAATTTTAAAGATATAGCCCTTAATTCTTCATTTGTCATCATTTAATTATTTTTACCTCAATCAAAAGTCACTCACACACAAAAATATTTAATTCATACCACAATAGTACAAAGCCACTCAGACATGATAATATTTAATTAATCTCATATCAATCACTAAAGTACAAACATTTATTATTATAATTTCAATCACTCAGATACAATTTCATTCATACTTTCTCATACAAGATTAATTTCATCAACAAACACTTTGAGAACTTATTTCGATACACATATACATCTATATATCAAACATACATCACCTACTCATTTTCAATACACAATGATTTCCAAATTCATATTCAATATCACCATTGTATTCTTAACATCTCTAAATTCTATACTCTACTATTTCACCATTATATTTACTTCATATACAAAAATCTCTAATTTTTCCACTCTCAACCTTACTAGGTTAATACATACTAGAAACCTAACCATCATACATTATAATTAAATTAACTAATTAACGCTAATTATATCCCTCTTTCGAATGTCAACTGACGTCGAATAATATTTCTAAATTAATTAATACCTCGTACACCCACTTACCTCGATTCCAAGCTTTTGACTCTTATTCTTTATGTCAGGTATGTCTAATATCAATAAATTAAGGAATTTAGTGGGTTAGTATTCTGACCTCTGAATCAAAAATCCATTTTACCAAAACAATTCCAAATACACTTTCCAAAGCTTACCTTGATTAATCTCGCTCTTGGTTTCGAGTTCCACTTCGACTAACACCTCGTTGACGCTCGGTCTGTAACCTATGGGTACCGAAATGAAAATCCATTAGCAACTTATCAATACCCATCATCCAAGGTTCCCATTTATAAGTTTAAATTATAAAATCTCATTGAAATGGAAATCCTCCTTCAATATGGTGACTTTCAGTTTTAGGAGATAAGTACCGAAACTAGAAATTGAAGCTACCGATATACTTACCCCATTCCTACGGTTCCAAATTCATAATTAAATTCAAGTTTCATCGAGAAATGAAGCTTCAATAAAGCTTCATCACCTCACAACCATGAAGGAAGCACAAAAATGGCTTTCATTTCTTTTCTCTCTTGTACGTGAAGATAAGGAAGAAGAAGGTAAATGGTGTTTTTTAACCTTAGGGACAATTTCATCATTTTTTCTATTTTATTTTATTTTCTTTAATAAAAATTCATTTTTACCTCATGGTAACTCATATTTTACCATCACTATTTAATTCAACTTTAATTACTTCAAATTAATCACCTATTAACAGCTCATAATTAATTTGTAACAGATTAGGAAAATTTCCTAAATTAATCCATATTAACTTAATTTATCGTTTAATAATATTTAATTGACGTCATGCAGCAAAATGAATTAAATTGATGTTACACTAAGCGTTGGCCTTAACAACCATTACATTCAACTTTATTCCTAGAGAATACAATGAGTATTTTGTTTCTCAACTTATTTAAAAGTTATCTCCCAATAACATTATAATGTTCTCTAGTTCGAAACACACATTAGTCTCATGAAACAAGATACTAATATTAATTAAAAACATAAATCATGAGAAAGTGTTTAATATATAGATAGAAAGGAAGTCTTCTACCCCAAACCTAAACAACAACCCAAAAAAAAACTTGTGTGAAATTGATCATAAAATTTTAATCTTTTCCATATACATACCATTTCATATGCATAAAATTACATATTTAAAAATATTGGTTTATCTCTTTATCCCTTTTTTTGAAATTAGTTCTTTATATTTTTTAATTTTTAATTTTAAGTTTATCATTTTGTTAACTTAAAGCTAATAAAAAATGATATTTTCGGATCTCATCCTCCTTCTCTTTCTATAAATACAGATTAAAAAACTAAATATGTTTTCAACGAATAAAATAAAAAACTAAAATATATTTTTTTCTAATTTTTAATTCGTGTATTTTAACATAAATGAATAACAATACATTAAAATAACAAAGAAATAATAGAACATAATAAAAATATCAAAAATTATAACAAAAGACAAATTTTTCCTAAATTGAATCAAAGAGTTATTGTAATTTATCATCAACCTAATTAAAAATTTAAATAATAATATTTTATATTATTTCATTAATATTTATTTTATTGAAATTCATGTTAATCTACTTACATTATGTTTGATTTAAGAGTATAAGACATACATGATTAATTTTCTTATCATCATTGTAAAAATAAAAAATTAAGTGAAATGATATATACTGGTTTTTAGATTAAAAAATCCTGGAATTTTAATCAATAAATTTATGCATTTATAATTTTTTTATATGATACTCAAGTCATGTCGGACAATGTTATAATAATAAAGTTTATATTTTGATTTTAAAATAGGTAACTTTCAAGTATTGAGCTAAATTAATAGAAGCTTAAACACCCTATATTGCCTAATTTACTTATATATCGGGTATCTCTAATATATAACTATTTTTATATTTTTTAAAATAATTCTTTTTTTAATTTAACGTACATATATATCATTCATAAAAAATATGTCAAGACAAGGATATCTATATATATTGGTTGGGATAGCTCCCCCAACCTAAGTTTTTTCATCCACAACACTTAAATCTAGAATCTTATTTAAGCATAATCAAACATGTAGCATTTGAATAAATTACTCATTTTTTTAAATTTACTTTTAAGTTTTTTTAAAAATGATTCATATATAATATTTTTTTAATTTTAACTCCAAATAGATATTAAAATTTTGGCTAAATCACCAATCTTTTGCTTTTTGCATTTTTTTTTGTCTCAATTAAATCCTATGTTTTTTAAAAAAGTTTATTCTATCAGCTTTAAGCTAATACTATTAGGTGATGTCACAAACTCATGATACATGTGACAATTTGAAGTTTTTTTAATTAAACATGTATGATGAGTTTTCCATGTTACTTAACAGGGTTAGCCTATAACTGATTAAATGACCTAATTAAAACTTTTTATAAAGATAATGGACCTTATGAAAAAAAATAATATGTGGACATGGATGAAACAAAATCAAAAGCTACATGATCTGGTGATTCGACATAATTTTTTATATAAATATTATAAATTCACAATGTTATACTTATTTAGGATGGATTGGTTACATATTGTATCAATTAATAAAATATTAGTAGGTTTAATTTGTATCTTAATTGAATTTTGAAGTGTAATTTGGGTTAAAATACAAAAATAAAATTTAACAAAAGTTATAATCTGTTGGCTAAAAATTGAAATGACGAAACTTGATCCAATTGATATCGAAGGAACTCAATTTCATAAAGATGTTGACATGAGTTGTGTTGCCAATACATATGATAATCTTATTGGGGTGTTAGTGCACTGGCAAACGTAACAGTTTTGTCGTAGGTTCAGAATTTTGCAAAAGGTTGTTGATCTATAAAACTGTGGTAGTGTCTTCATAGATTGGATTGGATTAATTTTAGAGCAAAAAGTTATTCCATTTGATTATAGCATTACAATGTGATTTAGATTGGATTTGTTAGAATAATTTTTTAAATTTAATTTAATCCTATAAAATGCGGTTTGTATTGGATTGAATATCGGTTTTTTATTTTTTATTTTTTATTTAATTAGAAGGTAAAAAATAACTTTTATTTAGTAAAGAAAGCAATGAGACATAAACTTAAATTTAAATTGAAGTTTAAAATAATAAACTTGTAAATAGTTAAAATATTAAGATATATGTCTCATAAAAAACAATAAAAAGATACAACTTTAAAAGTAAATTTGATAAATAATTAAGTAATACAATCTTATAAATATATAATTACATGATTATAACGAGTTTATTATATATATATATATATATATAAAAGTTTGGTTTGTATGTTCCAAAATATAAATCTAAAATTCAATATGATTCGATAAAAAGTTCTAATTTTTATGATTTTTGATTAGTTTGGTTTTTAGTTTTTTAGGATCTTGATTTTTTTGGATTGATTTTGCAGTTTGTATTGGATTGGATTTGTTTATGGACACCCCTACATACCAAGAAAAATAATATTCAATTGTTGCTAATTTACAACTAAAAGATATTTACAAAAAATCGTCACAAGTAAAGATCATGAAAGGTTTGATTTTGAATATAATTAATAAAAAAAGACAGAAATTTCATAAAAGATATTAAAATTAATAAAAACTTTGAGATCAAACTCTTATGTTCTTATAATTAATATGGGTTCAATTATGCAATTAACAAAGCTACGAAACTCCTAATTCACCCCTAGGGATCCTAAATTCTATCTTTAAATGAAGTTCTTTCTAATGATTAAGAATAATATGTACATTAAATGTGAGTATTAACTACTATTTACTTAATCCTATCCACAAAGTCAAATATAATAGGTAATTCAACCACGTTCACTCAAAAATCATGAGCACACATAGTTATTCTCCTAAACAAAACATGCATTAGAAAGGAATTATTAACTTGAATTAATTTCATAAATTGAGCTTGTTAACCTATTTAGATTGTTCAATCTCAACTGAAAAGAAAACTAGTCACGCATGGTTTGGATACAACACTTATAAATATAGGGAAGCTAGAAAATACAATTGGCTTGAAGGTTCCAAGCTCAAAGCTTCTCCAATGGCTTCCTCCTTTATGTTTTCCCTGATTCTTAACTGTTGCATACCCTGAAAATTGAATTTGGGTCTTTTAATAAGTAAGTGGAAGGTGTGTTGCCCTGTATGACTAGCTTAAGTGCAATACTCAAATTTTGTGTTTTTCATGCTTTTCTTAGTTGATTTATCTGCAAAACATAACAAAAATCAAAGTGAGGCTAGATTAAATGTAAATGCTTGATAATTACAAAATAAAGAAAAAAATTACTAGCTAAAAGATGTGTTTATATCAAAATTAAAAAAATATATTTACCTACAAAATAATCTAAAATATACGACTAATAAGAGGTGATCTTCAAGTATTTTCTATACTAATTTTTTGAATTTTAAAACATGCTATAACCCAAAATATTTTATATCAACAAAGTTGGTATTAAAATTCAAAGGGGAGAGCATATGGACTAGCATGTCTATTTGGTTTCTTTTCAAACAATAAAACAAGAATATAAAACATCATATTTACGTAACTTTAGTCAACTTAAAACAGAACCCGACTTTTTCTATTCTTACAAAATCAACTAACTGATTTTGCATAAACTTTTATGGGATTAATCCAAATGTCTCATCAAATTCATAAATTAGCTAATCTTAACAAAACTTAAAAGTACCAAGATACCCTCCTAAATATAGAAGAAACAAGAAGAAAAGAAACTCATCGTTCATTCTTCTTATTTTCTCTTTCCTTTCATCATAATGGGAACGTTTCAAAGCTTCAGGAAGGCCTATGGAGCTCTCAAGGACTCTACCCAGGTTGGCCTCGCCAAAGTCAATAGTGATTACAAGGTCATTTTTCTATCATCACAATTATTTCAATTGAGTTTTTTGCATTCTGCGTTAAGATGACTTTGTTCCATTTTATTTTTGAAGGAGTTGGATATTGCCATTGTAAAAGCTACAAATCATGTGGAATATCCTCCTAAGGAACGTCATGTTCGTAGTAAGTTAACACATACATTTTTTTCATTCTTGATTCTCAATGTTTTTGTGTATATATAATGATTCTTTTCATTTTATATCATACACATAATCATGAAACTTGACTCATATAATTTGGATTGTAATGCATTTTCAAAGCATATTTGTTATCTTATATAATATTGCACCAAAATATACAGAAAAATCTTCATAAAGTAATAGATCATATTCGTTCTTCCATTTGATATATAGTTTATTTCCTACGACTTCAAATCATTTACTTTCAATATTTCTTTGAATTTTATTTGAAAGTCACATTCAAATTGTTTGCAGAAATATTTTATGCAACATCAGCACACCTACCACGAGCAGATGTGGCCTATTGTATCCACAAACTTTCCAAGAGACTTGCCAAGACACGAAGTTGGATAGTAATTCATTTTCATGACACTTAGAAATCTACCATATTATTATTTTAGAACGCTCATAACTGAATCATCTTAAAAATTTCATTAATATGACATCATGGAATTCCATGATTATTAAAGGTTTAGCTATATTTATTTTCCTCATTATGTACTAACAAAAAAAGGAGGAACAAGACAAAAAGAACATGAATCATATCATGTGTATAATAAATCATCTCTAAAATATATAGTATAAATTGTGATTCTAATGTTATTGCAAAACTACATGTATTATAACATCTTACATGACATCTAGAACCTAACAAATTAATCGAGATTTAACCCAGCCATTCAAGAAAGAGATCTAGCCAAAATTTCACCGAAAGAACTTTTATCTTGTGGCATTTACACATAACTGAGTAATGAAATGGCAGGTTGCTATAAAGACATTGATAGTCATTCATAGGACATTGAGAGAAGGTGACCCTACCTTTAGAGAGGAACTTCTTAATTATTCACGCAGGGGACACGTTCTCCAAATATCAAATTTCAAAGATGAGTCAAGCCCTCAAGGTGATTAATTTATTCCAACAATTATGAACATCCTGGCCCTTCATGACCAACAAAATTTTTCTATGCATGCAGCTTGGGATTGTTCCTCATGGGTTCGAACCTATGCACTATTTCTTGAAGAAAGACTTGAATGCTTTAGAGTCCTTAAATATGACATTGAATCTGACCGAATGACAAAATCATCACCCGTTGCAACTAAAGTGTGTGCTTTGCTTTGTTTTATTCATATTTAATCTTTTTCCAAGCTTCATATATGTTATAACCAACTTTCAATCTTGACAGGCACATAGAACTCGATCATCACCTAGTAATGATATGTTGGAGCAACTACCTGCACTACAACAACTTTTATATCGCCTTATTGGTTGTCAGGCATGAACTAAAATGAAAAAATTTCAAGTTTGCTAATTACGCTTTGTTGCCACCATATGTTTAAGCTTAGGTTGATATTTAATTCTATTGCAGCCTGAAGGATGTGCTTATAGCAGCTATCTAGTACAATATGCATTGGCCTTGGTATGTATGTTTAGTATAACAGTTTGAGTATCATCTTTTAAAAAATATAAAAACGATTTTTTAGATTGCATAAGATTTTTTTTTGGAATAATCCTACTTATTAAATGAAAAAAAAACTTGATACTTTTTGTGTTTCTAAGATTTTATATAAATTTATTTATTTCATTAAATTTATCATACAATATTATCAACATTTTTACTATATATCATTAATTTTTAGAGACTGGATCTTTAACCATTTATAAATGCATTTACGTTTACCTCACCCTAGAAGGATAAACCTGAATTTAAAACTGTGACCTATTAGATATGAGACTTTGTCTTACTCATCCAACCCGTTAGGATTATATTAAGTATTAGTTAAAAAGATATTGTGTTATTCGTAATAATATTACCTACGATAAATATCACAGTGATTTGATGAATTACTTTAGGAAGATTTTAATTCTATGTAATTTTATCTCCTATAATTTAAAGTAATTGCAACCAAATTCATCTTTCACACGACGTCTAATTCAATGTAAAGAAATTAATTTGGAACATTTTTGGTTTTTCTTTTCTTAGCTTTATGTTCCTCTTTGTCACTATATTTTGGCTTTAGGTACTAAAAGAGAGCTTCAAAGTATATTGTGCCCTCAACGATGGAATCATCAGTCTAGTGGACATGGTAATGTTTATCCTAGTTTAACATGTTACTTGATTACTTTATTTTGAATTTCAAATTATATTAACTAGTAAAAATTGTAGTTCTTTGATATGTCAAGACATGACGCAGTGAAGGCTCTGAATATTTATAAAAGAGCTGGTCAACAGGTTTATATTTATGCTTTTCATTTCATAATAAATTTTTTTTAGCTACACAATTAATATAGTTTGAGTCTTACACTTGATGTAATGGTTTTTCTTATGAATAATTAACAGGCTGAGAATCTGGCTGACTTCTATGAATATTGCAAAGGATTGGAACTTGCTAGGAATTTCCAATTCCCAACACTGAGACAGGTTTCTTTTCTGTTTGCTACTGTATCTGTAATATCCTGAAAAAAAGAATCTAAAAAACTTTTTACTTTGATAAACAGCCACCTCCTTCATTTCTTGCAACAATGGAGGAATACATTAGAGAAGCACCCCAAACAGGCTCTCTTCATAGGAGATTGGTAAGAAACAACATCTATAGATGAAACTTACACAATATATATATATATATATATATATATATATATATATATATATATATGCTCACATATATGTATAGAGATAGAATGTATTGGAACCATGTGCGTATATAAAGACTTACGGTTAACCTTCTAAAAGTTTCAATTTAAAAACTTAAAATCAATCTTAAAAAAAGTAAGAGAAAATATTTTCACACTGAATCAATATAACGAATTATACTACCTAATGAAATTTGCAGTTTCTATCTTTTTAGTTTCTCACTTGGCATTGACTTTTTGTACTGCCGAAGTCACCCATGTGTTCTATTTGTGCATTTGTATAGCCCTTCGGATTTAGAAAACTTAATATTAGAATGCATGTAAAGAACACTTTCTTAGTGAGAATTCAAATAATTTATTTTTATTAAATGACATTTGATATATATCACAGAGATTTCTATGTCCCTATCAGAAAGAGTAAAATGGGTTTTCACCCTAGAATGTTAATTAAAGGATAAGGGTAAAAGATTTTTCATGTAACTTTAATTTTAAGTTTTTCAATTAGAATTTTTAAAGCCAATATTTTAAATATGAATAGATGCTTAAACTTTTTTTTCTCTTTATTATATAAATTATTAAAATATCTTTATAAATCTTTGTTGGTATAATTTTTGAAGCATCCATAATTATATTTTAAGTTAGGGTAATTTTAAAAATTTAACTTATATTATATTCATAGAAGTATTTTACTTCAATTAAACCTAGGAATAAAAATTTGATAGGAATAAAGTATTATTGTTAGAAAAATTAAATAATAACTAAATACATTTTTAAAATCTTTTTGAGAACTTATTCGTGACTATCTTATTCTTGATTATCTCATTCTTAAGGAAGTAACTTAAGAATAAAGATTATGTATACCATTAATGTCAATGAATCTTATCTCATATATATTCTCATGTGTGTATAACTCTTAAGCTCTTTCTAACATCATTAAATGACAAAATTGGTGAGTCTAATCTAAATTGAACATCCAAATATTACAAAAACTACTCCTAAAATACATAAGAACAAGTAAGGTTTGTGTAATTTTCTTATGGACAAGAAAAGTTATAAGGTTTTACGTGTGAACCCAAGACATTTTGAGCACTTTGAAATATAGATATATTGCAGTATATATATCTTGCATTTAATAGAATAAAAGATATAGGAAGAAAGAAGAAGGTTATAGGTTTGACTTCTTATTAACAAACCTAACAACCGTTAATTTTGGCTAAATAAAAAATGGCGAATTATTCCAACACTTCTTAGTTATTAATGTATAAAAATTTAAGAACTGCTATTTTTTTTTGGCTTTGGAAGCAGTTTTTACACTTTTGTAAAACCCTTTTTTACAACTTGTTCTTAGTTGTTTGTTTTTGCATGTAGTCACAATTTAATCGTATATTATGCTTCATTAATAAATGTCATCAACACCAGGAGTATCAAGAAAATGATGAAAGTGATGAATCACCTAAAGGAGAATCAGATCCCAATGAACTTGAGGAGCCTAAAGTAAATGAAGAACCAGTTAAGAAAATGGATGAAGAAGAACTAATAGTAAAAGAGAAAACACAACCTGAGGAAGAAAAGGCTGAGCCTCCTCCTTTAATATCAACTGATGATGCTAAGAATGAGTTGTTGGTATGTTTTGGTTATATCAAGTATGTTATATGCATATTTATGATGTTGACTCGAGATAATATATATATCTACATATTGTTTGTAGGGTTTAAATGAAATAAACCCAGCTGCAGAATTGGAGGAAAGCAATGCCTTAGCACTTGCAATTGTACCACCTAATGGTAAGGTTTAGAATTATTGATAATTGATTAAGAAATATAATTTGTTAGTGTGTGTCTTCCTAGACATTGAAAAATGATTCAATAATGATAGTTGTTTTGGTCTCCTGAGATTTGTATTTCAACGATTATACAATGCTTAAATTTTCTAACGCAGACAATGCAAACTTTTATATATAATGGAAGGAAGAGTTATTTTTTTAACTATATATGTCACCTAAAGTTAATAGGAGGATATCACAAATAGTTGTAATAGAAAGATTAATATCCTTGCAATCATATTATTTTTATAACATGATTTTATCTAAAATCCATGTAGGTACGTATAGTGTTTCTCTTAAATGTACACATGCATTAAGTAAATTTTGTTAATGTTAAATTATATTTATTCTTTGATAATTGATCAATTATAAGACATTGCAAGTTTTTGTAGGAAATAATTCAAACAATCTTGCTT
Organism: Clitoria ternatea; assembly: GCA_037962975.1. Classification (NCBI taxonomy): domain Eukaryota; kingdom Viridiplantae; phylum Streptophyta; class Magnoliopsida; order Fabales; family Fabaceae; genus Clitoria; species Clitoria ternatea. The sequence continues at coordinate 281,658,384 of CM075671.1, read as the reverse complement.
TGAATAACATTGGTGGGGCTACTGGATGGGAACTTACTCTTGTTACAACACCAAGTAACCATACAAATCAAGCGATAGAGCACGATATGGTTTGTTTCTATTTTAAGCTAATATATATTGTTTATATTCTTGAGTTTTAAGCTATTTTTTCTTCATTTATATACAAAAACACATGTCATCATCTACTTGATTTCTTCACTAAATAGTTAGGCTATAGAGCTTTTTACATGTTTAGCTACAATACAATAATAATTCCACACTTCAATATATCAATCGTTCTCCCTTTCAAGTACCATTCTTTTTTTTCTTTTTTACTATACAGGACAGTTCTATGTAAAAATTGACAATATGGAAGAAACCTTTTTCCCTAGATCTAGTAGGTTATAAGTTATAGGTGATAATACAAGAAAATAACAATATTTTTTTTTGTTGTTGTTGAGTTAGGCAGGTGGTTTTAACAAGTTATTGCTAGACAGTCTGTATGAAGATGAAAATTCTAGGAGACATCTTCAACTCCAGAATGCAGGTTATGGACAAGGGGGGACAATAGCTATACAAAATCCATTTGATCATTATAATCAACATGATCCATTTGAAATGTCTAATAGCATAGCACCTCCACCTAATGTGCAAATGGCCTTAATGGCTAAACAACAACAGCAGCAAATGTTACAACAAGAACAAATAATGTATCAACCACGACAACAGCACGACATGATGATGATCTCTCACCAGTATCCTCAACAAATGCATATTACGAATTCTCATAATCCATTTGGAGACCCCTTACCCCTACCTAATTATCCTCATAATTCCGTGTCCCAACAAGGAAATTATAGTTTATTATAAAGTTATTTTCTTTACTTAATATGTTCCTTTAACTCAACTTTCCTTAATAATAGAGTAAAATTTGTTATCATATTTACTTTTTCTATTGATTTTTGTTTAGTTAATATGTGATATATGATTTTTTTATTTGTTATTATTAATGGATCATTTTAGTAAAAAAAAAAATTTACTTTGTTGTAATATTCCATTTTCATTGTTGCCTTTTAATTAAGCTAAATAATGAATGAAAACCTTTATGTACATGAGCTTATATTCAAAAGGCATAAGGATTACATGTACGTGACCAACTCAAAACTCGATGGCATAAATGATCATAAATGGAATTATTTGATAATTAGATATCTGTCAATCACCACTAATGTTCATAATTACTCTTACACAACATTCCTTTATGGGCCATTCACAAAATCATCATTAATAAAGGTCTCGATAGAGATAACATATGGTAGGATAGACATAGAAATGAACCAGGGAGCTACAGTTGACACTATATGCTTGTTTGGCTCATAGTCAAGCATAAATATGGATCTATTTTAACACTAAGCAGTTTCTTTTCAAACATGTAGTCAGAAAAAGGTTATTTGTTTACATTAAATTTTCATATAAATTATTAAGTATAGTATTTGCAATAAATTTGTAAGCTACACACTAAACAACACAAAGGTTTTTGCGATGGTACCTGCAAATTTGAAAGGGTGTTGGTTTCACATGTGCACTGAAAGATAATCACCCGATTTTATAGAAAGAAAATTGTTTGATTAAGTGGAAATGACAAGTGTCTGGATTATCGTATACAAATGAGTATGTTGACAAAGAATTTTTATTTGGATGTATAAAAGATAATAAAGCAACAAGAAAGAGATCCATCCAAATCAAAGACTTACATTATGTGAACATTAGATTAAAACTTAAATTCTCGTTTTTTTTTTGTAAAATTAGTTGAATTATAAGTGGGCTTCTGACAAAGCTTTGAAAGGCCCAAAACACACCAAAAGTTTTTTAGCTGTAGGCAAGGGTAAGAATGGAACCTATGTCATTGAATTCAAACACAACAACTTCTAACCACAAGGATGCCTTAATTTTTTATTAGATTTATTTCACATCCATTTAATTTATATTATTATTTAATATACATTGGTTCAAACAATTCAAGAAGTGATCCATCAATGACCCGTTAACTTAAAACCTCTAAGTTAATTATTGGTCTGAGTTTAATTACATTGTAAAAACAGTTTAACGTCAGTACGAGTCCAACAATACGGTAATAAATACACACAATAAGATTCATCATCAATTACTCACAGTCAAACCAAAACCATAAGTGATCGTGAATCATTATAAAATGTGATTATTCATTCGATTGGTAACAATCAACACGTATTTGGTACAAGCATCATCTATTATCAACAATATTTTCATACTTCCTTTGAAACTCTTGAATCACATATCGTAGTAAAAGGTATAAATGCTCACACAAGTAATGTTATCTCACCCCGTATTCTTAGAAAAACACACACGTGTGTGTTTTAAGGTGTGTGTTTAGGGTTAGTGATTCTTAACACTACTAAATTACTAACTTTAACTTGAATCCTAACTAATTAGTCTTAACTTGATTCACTTATCTTGACTTAAATGAGATAACTTGAATTAATTGTGAAACTAGTGTCAACTTGTCTTTGATTAATTAATTAAGAACTAAAATTATATTTTGATTAAATATTTGTATTAGTTTTAATATCCATATTCTCCTTAATTTTTAGTTTGCATTAATTATTTATATTTTATTGTATTTAAAAGATTCTTTTTATAAATTGATTGGTTTTTCAATTTTAATAAATTTCTTATACGTTGTATACCCCTTTTACTTAATGTAACTATTTCCCTTTATATTTTTAACATTTTTCTTATTTTTATATTTTAAAAAGATTGAAAATTATGACACACTAGAGGAGAAGTATATGAAAACAGAGTATTAATATTAGGTAACTCCAACATTCAAATATGAATAATCACGGCAGAACATATTTTTTCATGCTAAATATAATATTTGTTCAACGGAAATTTGTTTAACTAGCCAATAGAATTCAATTTAAATTTTAATGTGATACAAGATAAGCAGCAAAAAAAATGATATTGAATTCTTTTATATATGGATTTTAAAATTGAGGGGGAAATTTTCAGGTTGATAACTAAAGTGAAAAAAAGAGTATAAATGATATATAAAAATTAAAAACTCAACCAATTTATAATACATAATTAATGTCATAATCTAAAGATATATAAATAATTAATACAAACTAAAAATTAAAGAGATTTTTATAATAAATATTAAAATCTTCACCTCAACCCTTAAACCCTAAAAACAATATTGCCAACCCTTAAACCTTAAAAAATATTGCCAACCTATTATAGCAGCTTTAAGTGGCATATACCATGATGGTAACCGTTGGTGCACAAAGCATGGTAAAAATCACCTTGCTTCAAGCCTCATTTGGATAGAGTGATGAAAAGAAATAGGAATAAAATATGGTAGAGGAAAATAGAAAAAAAAAATGTTGTTCAAATAAATAGAAATAGAAAAAAGAGAAGTTGAAAAACAAACATTTTTATGTTTACATAGATGAAAGGAAGGTAGATAAAAATAAATTAATTATATAATAATAAATAAATTATATATAATTTTTATTATAATAAATTTAAATATATAAAATTATTATTAAAATTTTAAAAACTTATTAATATTTATTAAATCAGTAATCCTTATAAAAAAAATCTCACTATATTTCCTTCCATCAACTCGCTTTTTCTTTCTAAACAAAAAAAAAAATCTTTTACATCTTTCTCACCCTCACAATTTCCATCGAAACAAAGACAGGGAAACTATTCCTTTAAAGGGAGGAAAAGTGACAAGCTACCCAGAAAGAAAGTGTTACAATTTATATTCACATCAGTATAATATATGCACTAAATTAAGCAACCGAATGCTTGTTCAGAGGAATATCCTAAAAAGAGTTTACCTCTTATTAGTTGGATAAATATGTACATTCACCCTACAAGAAGTCACCATAACATTGCAAATATTCAACATACACCGGATAAACATATCAATGTTGAGTCAAGTAGAGTGAAACAACCACCAGTTCTGCATCTACAGGAATGTTCACTAGCGTGCAATTGTCCTTTTCAATCTCCAGAGAGCTTAGTTTCTTCCCTCGCTTTCCTTGGGTTTCTCAATGAACTTGTGTTGCACCGTGCGAGTCCTACACAACCAGTATTCAGTTTGGTATATTATTACATGTGATGGGCCAAGAATATAAGAATACAAAGGCAATCTTCAAAATAAACCACGCAGATCATGAAATATGAAAACATAAGATTGCCAAAATTTGTTTCATCTTCAGATGTCCATGGTTCCTCAAACACGACAGTAGGGATAAAAGAATGGGAAATAGACTTGTATATTACCACCCACTGCAGAAAAGAACTAGGAAACATTAAATACAAATGAAAAACATTTTGCATCTTAGAGATACAAGGAAAATGAAGAGAACATCTGCAGAAGAAATTTAGAGCCTGTTCAGTATGGTGTTCAATGCCAACCATGATTAGAAGGTAGTGAAAAATCATTCATTTATCTTTGTAACATGTGTCATGTTATTGCAACTGTAAACTAACAGACACAAATTAGTTAACACTTGATTCAGTTTATTCTACACTGCTTTAGTGAGCCCACTTCATGAGGAACGTCTTGGGAAATATAAGTGAGCTAAAGGAGGTATAGCACAGTAACTTGGCAAAGAAGTCAACCTGCCGATGCACCTATCCCTTGGTTGAAGGAGAAAATACTCTAATACTACTAACATTTGGAAATATTACTGTCAAACTTCAAACATGAAGCATATCTGCAAAGATTGCCAAGAAAGGAAACATAATGACACATAATAGATTAGGATACTTAGTGTTATTGTTTTGCCTATAGATTTGGCAATAATTAGGTAATTTAGGATATTGATATATCTTTCTTTATTTTTTGGGATTTTATCTCTGATAAAATATCTATTCTAAGGAAACTCATATTTCAGATTCTAATTAGGATTTTTGTTTTCTTAGAGTTAACATGTATGTTAACTAATTCAGACTTTTGCTTTAACTTATTATTGATATTTTGTTTTCCTTCAAAGGGTATATGACTGAAACAAGTCAAAGTATTCCATGTTTCTCAGCCAGGGGTGTATCCTGCCCAAAATGCACTCTCTTGATTGGTTAACCTCCAGATTACATAATTGCTTGATGCACATAAGGTGGTTGAGCAACAGAAGATGCAAGACAGAAGCTATTACACTTTTTTTAATACTATAGTCTTCATAAGTTTCATTGTTTTAATTTAAAACTCCTCCTAAGTCCTATCTCTACCCATTTTAATTTTTCCTTTCAAAATCATGAATTAATATTAGATAGTCAGGTTGTAAATTACAAGCACACAGAAAGAACTTAGAAAATAGAAAGGGGGAGAATTATCACATGTCATGAGAAACTTGAAAGTTACCCTCCACCCTGTCCCACTTTTTTTACATGACATGCATTACTTTACTACATCCTATATTACCAATCAAAGACACAAGTAACAAGAGTTGATTTGCACCATAATATAGTAAATTAGCAATCATGCATTATTAGTAGATATAGTTGTAATTGTTTATATAATTTTACTACACTAATAACTTTGATGTTGACAGTTATCCATAGAAGTTACAAATATCAATGTTTTATTAGAATATGTGATGGAAAATAACTTATCCTGCATTAGTTATTTTCTGTATTAGATCAAACTAGAATTAAAATTTAAAACTGCTTAATGGAAGTAATTTGTAGAAAATAACAAACAGAAGTTCTGTATTATAAGTGTCTTTGATAATAGGGTGTGTAATCAGACAATGCTTTGTTATTTGCAGTTTATGGGCAGAGAATACTCTCTGTAGGATACTTGTGTCCCTACTCCCTGGGACAGCAAGTATATCATTGTAATTGTATTATGAGTGATTTCTGTATTCAGTACCCTATTTAGGGCCCGTTTGTTTAAGCTTATTAAAAAAGTGATTATAGAAAAGTGATTCTCTTACAATCACTTTTTTAATAAGCAGATCAGAGTTGCTTCTTAAAATAAGAAGAAATCAGCTTATTTTCAGTTTCTGCTTATTTTTAAAACTTTAAACAAACACGTTAAAATTTAAAATAAGTGTTTTTTTTAATTAAAAAAGCACTTATCTCTTAAAATAAGTTTAAACAAACGAGCCCTTAATCAGTTTATCAAATGGGGTTCCATCACGATATAATGTCAACAAGTAATGGCACAAGCACAGAAGAAACTTGCTCACCGCAGCAACTGGCTTGGCTAAATTATGGATCATCCTTCCTCATCTTCGGAGTGGGCTACATTTTCTGAAAATGTCAGAAACTTCACTTTCACTGTCCCCTCCATCTCTTCTGGGATATTTACATCCACATCAGTATGCGCAGATTCCACACCATGAGTAGATGAATTCTCTGAAGCCACAAAGACAGGCACACAAACAGAAATGTTTCAGCGCATAAATCACAACATTTTTACCCACCCCAAACAGTGAAAAGCTCCCATTATTTCATTAATCTTCAGATGTAGAGTAATTGTTGTCTAGCAGAGAACCTGACATTCAAAATTCAAATCAAAAAACTTTTTACACAAGAAACTTTTTTTATCTGTAGGAATCAAAACGGTGTCATGCCAACTGTCAAGGGGTAATAGCTAACGCACCTTGCTCAACCAGAATTAGACCCTCTACCATAACAAATCAATAATCTGGTGCTCAAAGATTCATTCACTGGTTAGCAATTGTCATTAGAGTGCATGCACCAATCAGTCCCCTCAGGAGTGTAATACATAATTTGTTAACAGAATGCTAAGTCAAGTGTACTGAACACCAATCACATTGCTTTTCATATTTTTAAAATGCAAATGACATACTGTGAGTGTGTTCGGAAACTATTATGATTATAATCTGATTTTGGCAAATGCCAAACAAGCCACACTCAGATTATAATCTGATTTGTTAAGCATTACCAAACATACCCTGTATCCTACCAGCCACCCAAATTAAAACCATGACCAAATACAATATCACTTTTCACTGCCACACACACCAACAGAATGTAGCAGAAGCTGAAAACAATACAGAAGTTTAAGTTGTACGAGTAGCACTCAAATTAAGCCCCCTAGAAAACCAATGCACAAGTCCGTGTTTTTTAAAACAAAAAAAATCCAGTCTAACAAATCTGGAAACAAACAGATAATTTTTTTTAAAAATCGCACAACCCCCTACCATCCTCAAAAGGGAAAGAAAAAAACATTTTTGACAATCCAAAAACATTCTAGAATGTGGCAAAGAAAAGACCCAACCCAACACTTATTTTCCTCACAATCACAAAATGCACCATCTTCAGCACAAAAACCCAAACCTCCAAATTTTAACCGTCAAAAGGAAGAACCAAATAACACCCCAAATCAATTAATAAGAACAATAATTTAAAAAAAAAACCCATACCCTTTTTCCCAAACAAGACCAAAATAGAAAAAAGCCCCAATTTTTATTCCTAACTTCCCCAGCCATTACAAAATAGAGCGAAAAATCAAATTTTGAGAAAAGGGGTTTAAATGTTGGGTGTTTATATATACCTTCGATGAAGAAATTGGAGGAGGGCCAGCCACGGAGGGTGGCGAGGAAGAGGGACTCTTCATCGGAGAAGACCTGGTCGGGGTCGGTGGAGAGTTTGTGTACGAGGTCAACAACGTTGGTACGAGAGGGACGAGGTGGGACCCAGAAGGAGGAGCCAGGGACGAAGGGGAGCCAATCGGGAGTGGCCTTCTTGACGAGAATACGGTGGATGAGGTCGTCGAAGAGCTTCAGTGCGACGTCGTATTCAGCCATGTCAACCTGAAGGAGTTGGGGTTGTGGCTTAGTTGATCGGTGGCGAATTGGGAGCGTTAGGGATGATGGGGTTGGAATTGCTCTATGAGAGTATAGCCTCCTCGCCTTGCATAGGAAACCAGCCATGTTGAGAGTTGAGAGAGAAATGAATGAAATTAGAGGTTATAGTATTTGTTTTAGTGTGAGTTTGTGGATAAGTGGAAAAAAGAGAGAGAAGAAGAACGAAAGATTTGGTTAATGGATGGGATTTGGGGGTTGAAACGAGAGACGGTGGGTGCCCTTCTGGAGTGGTATGGGTGAAATAAATACCACTATATACTTGTTCAACAAGCTGTTAATGGTGTGGCATTTTTGGATTAAATTAATTTTTCATTTTTCTCTTTTGGATAGTGTCATCATTCAATGTATACAAGGTAAAACTGGCAGATCATGGCCCCTTCAACTTTTTTTTTTTACTTATTTATTCAAAATAATAATAGATTAATTTTTATTTTAAAAAATTTTGTATACTATAGATATCATTAAAATTAAGTTTTAAAATAAAATAGGCAACAACTTTTTTAAGATATTATCTCCTTATTTTTGTTGAGAAAAAATTACCAATAAACTAAACTTAGTGTAAATTTAATCAACAACGTAAATATATGTAATTTTCTTTGTAATAATATATTTTTTGAAATAAAATCTTATGATATGATTTAATTATTTTAATTTTTTTATATTTTATTTTATCTGTATCTAATTTTTTATTTGTTGATATTTTATATTTTATATCAACTTTATTTATTTATTAATTGATCGGTATAAGGGATAGATCCTTCTAATTAAGAATCGCTATTGAATATCTTTTCTTTTCTTTCTATATTAATGAAATTCGGTATTATGTATCTTTAAGTTTAGTGGAACCCAAAGTCTTCAAGTACCTCTATGATGCAGTCTTCCGAATCCACGTTAAATTTGTCGTTCATATGAGGTTGATTTGATTTTGAGATAAAGTTTTAAAATATAATCTCCAAACCACACACATAATGTGTTTTTTTTGTAGTTTTGATTTTCTGTTATTTGGATTGATTGAGCGGTTTTGTTCAATTTGAATTTGACGATAACACCTCTAACTACATTAAAATTATAATTTCTTTTATATTACAGTTTACAGAATCGTCAATTCATAATTAAAAAATAAAAAGAAAAGTTAGAAAGCATGGTTATGATAAGAGATTATCATTATCTGTACTATACCAAGATTAAACTACCAATAAATTTGAAATTTTCAACAAAAAAGAAAGAAAGGAAATGAAAGTTGTGTGTTGATGAAAATAAAAGCAAATGGGTCAACTTAACCAAAGAAGTAGATTTTGGATTTGAAATTTTTTTAAAAAAAAATCTTATCACCAATGATGTTAGTAAAATCATTGGTCAATCTCCCTTCTTGTCTCTAACCCTTTCTCTCTCTCTCTTTCTCTCCTTTTTATTTTTTGAAATTTTGTTGATTTAAGTATCATGGTAAGTATTATCCTATCCATATACATTTCTAGCTCTTTAATTTGGGAAGAATTCTAAAGATATTTTTAATATTATAATAACATCCAAGATTAGACCAAATCCTTAATTTAACAAGAATTTAAAAATATTTTTTATGACATAATAATAACTTCTAAAATTTGGTTCCCTTTAATTATGAACTCTAAAAACGATGACAAATGGTCATGCCTTTTTCGTTTTTTTTCTTGATTGCTAAGATCTCTCACTAAAACCAAAGATAAAAGCTAATGTAGTTTTTATCCCGGTTAGCAAACAAAAACCAAATGGAAATAGATTATTGATCAAGTTTCAATATATACGACAAGTTTTGTATAAAACAAAACATCAAGTACCATTTACCTTAACACTGATGGTGCAAGCAAAGCAACATCTGCTAGAGCTGGTTGTAGAAGAGTGATGAGAAATTAAGGGGGATTGACAAAATGGATTTACAAAAAGATTGAGATTCATTAATGCATATAGTGTAAAATTCTGGGAACTTTACAAATGGATAAAAATGGATAAATCAAGAAATTGTAGAATGTTATGCTGCATTTAGTTCATAAGTTTTTTTAAAAAAATAGAAAATTATTTTTAAAAAATAAAAAAACTGTTTATTTACAAATTATTTAAATTTTTTTATAGAAAATAGAAACTAATTTTATATTTTTTAAAAAAATCAGAAAACTCTTTTATAAGGTTTTCTAAGAAAATACAAAAATAGAAAAGGCGGTAATTGAATTATAAGATAAGGTAACTGAATTACAAGATAAAAAAATTGAGTTACAAGATAAAGACTGTTGTAACCAAATGAGAACATGAAACAAGTTACCACTAATTTGAAAAGTTCTACTGCTATTATTTTGAAATATATTTAAACACAAACTCATTTGCTCTTATCTTAATATTACTTTAAATTTTTGTCACAATTTTTATGTAACAATATACTATACTACATTGTCATAAATAATATATATATATATATAAGACATATCTCAATTAATTTGAATTAAAGAATGTTTGAAAAAAAATTGAAAAACTGAGTCCACTTAAATAACTTTTTTAGTTTTCTACTTATCCAAATTGAAAAACTGTTACATTATCTAAATGAGTTTTTAAATTTTTTTTAACTATTATAGGAAATAAAAATTTTAAAAAACAAATGACAAATTTTTCTCAAAAAATTTTCTGTAAAAACAGCCTAAATATCCAAATGAATTTAGTTGTTTACAACCAAACTACATAAAATACTGAAGGAATAAGCCATGAAAAAGCACTTACCAAGAAACTAATTCAAACTTTTAACTAAACCATTATACAATACATATATCGAGAATCAAATTGAACATCCAACAAATATAGCTTGTGAGAAAAAATTTAAAATTATGCATCTAAGTTCTTCTCCTAATAAAGTTATAAACCTCTTAAAAAATAACTCATTAAGTGTTATGAAATTAGAGAAAATTAGAGAAGAAAATAGATTTGAAGATGAGGAAAAGAGAGTAAAGAGAGAGTAATGAAATTGAAGAGAAGAAGTTGTATTGTATTAATGAGTGAAGGGGGTATTTATAGGAGGTGAGAGGGGGACATTTATAAATATCAAAACTTTAGGGGGGACATCCATAATTATTCATAATACTCCCCCTTGGATGTCCATATTTAGAATGTGCCTCGTTAAAACCTTACTAGGAAAAACCCAGTGGGATAAAAACCTAGTGAAGGAAAAAGAGTACAACATTCTTTACAAAGTATATCCGTAAAAATAATTAAATTACAAATATTTAATTCTCCCCCTCATCAGAACACTTATGTAAGCGTCGAAGACCAATCTTCTGTACTAGTTGCTCGAAGACTTTGGTTGGTAATGATTTTGTAAAGATATCTGCTAGATTCTCGCATGATCGGACTTGCTCGACATTTATTTCACCATTCTTTATAAGATCATGAGTAAAGAAAAATTTTGGTGAAATATGTTTTGTCCTATCTCCTTTAATATAGCCCTCCTTTAACTGAGAAATACAAGCTGCATTATCTTCATATAAAATTGTTGGTGGTAGTTTTCCAGCATGCAAGCCACAAGTTTCTTGAATATGTTGAATCATAAACCTCAACCAAACACATTCTCGACTTGCTTCATGTAATGCTAAGATTTCAGCATGATTAGATGATGTTGCTGTGATTGTTTGTTTTATGGATCTCCATGAAATTGCTGTACCACCACATGTAAACAAATAACCTGTTTGTGATCGACCATTATGAGGATCAGACAAATACCCCGCATCTGCATAACCAATTAGGTTTGCCTTAGATACATATGGAAAAATAAACCCATGTCCATTGTACCTCTAAGGTAGCGGAATATGTGTTTAATCCCATTCTAATGTCTTTTCGTGGGTAAAGAACTATGTCTTGCTAACAGATTAACAACAAATGATATATCAGGTCTTGTATGACTAGCAAGATACATTAGTGCACCAATTGCACTAAGATATGGTACTTCAGGACCAAGTAGTTCTTCATTTTTGTCTTGAGGTCGAAAAGGATCTTTGCTCACTTCAAGTGACCTTACAACCATTGGACTGCTCAATGGGTGTGATTTGTCCATATAAAACCGCTTTAGCGCCTTTTCTGTATAAGTCTTTTGGTGCATTAGAATTCCTTCCTATAAATATTCTAATTGTAATCCAAGACAAAACTTTGTTTTTCCCAAGTCTTTCATCTCGAATTCCTTTTTTAAGCAATTTACAGCCTTTGAGAGCTCTTCAGGAGTCCCGGTGATATTTAAATCATCCACATAAATTGCAATTATAACAAATTCTTTTCCCAATCTTTTTGTAAAAACACATGGACAAATCGAATCATTTTTATATCCTTCTTTCAACAGATATTCACTGAGGCAATTATACCACATACGTCCAGATTGTTTCAGTCCGTAAAGAGATTTATTCAATTTTATTGAATAATTTTCTCGAGGATTTGTCTTGTATGCTCCAGGCAAATTAAATCCTTCAGGGAGTTTCATATATATGTCATTTTCAAGTGAGCCATATAAATATGCTGCAACAACATCCATGAGGCGTAAATCAAGCTTTTCACGAATCGCCAAACTTATTAAGTATCGAAAAGTTGTTGCATCCATCACTGGTGAATATGTTTCTTCAAAATCAATACCAGGTCTTTGTGAGAATCCTTGTGCAACAAGTCTTACTTTGTATCGCACAATTTCACCGTTTTCATTTCTTTTTCTCGTAAAGACCCATTTGTACCCAACTGGTTTTACACCTTTGGGTGTTTGGACTACAGGCCCAAAAACTTTACGTTTTACAAGTGAGTTTAACTCTTCTTGCATTGCATCTTTCCACTTTGGCCAATCATTTCTCTGTGCACATTCTTTAACAGATTTTGGCTCATGATTTTTATCATCATTTATAATATCAAGAGCTACTTTGAATGCAAAAATTTCATCAACATCAACTTCAGGTCGATTCCATTGTATACCATACATGACATAATTTATCGAGATCTCTTTGTTTGTATCAATTTCAGGTACCTTAGTTTCTTCTGGATTTGAAACTTTGATTATGTCAGGAGACTCTACTGGAGTCTTTATATCCTCAATTCGACCATCCTCTTTATTTACTTTTCTTTTTCGAGGATTTTTATCTTTAGAACCAACAGGTCTGCCACGTTTTATTTTAGCTTCAGACTCATTTGCAAATTTAGATTGTCCTTCAGGGATATCAATCTTGATTGGAGTATTAACAGTTGGTATGTATGACTTAGTCACTCTTTTTGGATCAGCAAATGCATTAGGTAATTGGTTTGCTAAATTTTGCAAACTAATTATTTTCTGAACTTCTAGTTCAGATTGCTTTGTTCGAGGATCAAGATGTGAGAGAGATATCTCACTCCAACTGATCCTTTTATCCAACTGTTTATTTTCTCCCCCTAATGGTGGAAAAACAGATTCATCAAAATGACAATCAGCAAAACGAGCTGTAAATAAATCACCTGTCAAGGGTTCAAGATATTTTATTATAGATGGACTTTCATACCCAACATATATCCTCAACCTTCTTTGAGGTCCCATCTTAGTGCGTTGTGGAGGAGAAATAGGAACATATACTGCACTTCCAAAAATTCTTAGATGGGAAATATTTGGTTCTTTACCATGAACCAATTGTAAAGGGGAATATTCATGATAACTTGTAGGCCTGATGCGAATAAGTGTTGCCGCATGCAAGATTGCATATCCCCAAGTTGAAATTGGGAGTTTTGATCTCATTAACAATGGTCTTGCTATCAATTTTAAACGTTTAATCAATGATTCAGCAAGTCCATTTTGTGTATGAACATGTGCTACAGGATGTTCAACATCAATTCCAATGGACATACAATAATCATTAAATGATTGAGATGTGAATTCACCAGTGTTATCAAGGCGTATTTTCTTAATTGGATAATCAGGAAAATGAGCTCTTAAACGAATTAATTGAGCTAGTAATCTCGTAAACGCCTGGTTGCGAGTTGACAATAAGCAAACATGTGACCATCTAGTTGATGCATCAATTAAAACCATAAAATATCTAAATGGTCCACATGAAGGGTGTATTGGCCCACAAATATCACCTTGTATATGTAACACCCTAGGTTAGATAAGACAAATCCTTCTGTAGGTTCATCCCATTTAACTGAGAGTGTTAACAGTTCTTAGAAAAAGTGAATTTTTTTTTTTTTAAAATAAATACGTGGCAGATCAGCGGAAGTAATATTGTATATATCACATAGTCATTCATAAACTGTAAATAATTGTACTCTTAACAGAATGGGGCACGCAGGCACCCTTAAATATTATACAGTCATCCGGTGTCTAATTATAAATATTCTATCCTTAATGATTGTTCTCAATGGGTTCAGCGTATTGCTGATCTTCACACTCGGGTTCTTGAGTTCCTAATTCCTCTGAAAAATGTTCAACAGTAAGGGTGAGTATAACCCAAGACCCTGAAGGTTACCCGGTGCGGACATAATCCAGTTAACAGATAATATCACATAATCATACAATTAACATGTTCAAAATTATAACAATCAAATATGTTGTCATGGAATGCATGAGTTGAATTTATTATGATTTATCTTTGGTTAAGTCTCATGATGCATGTGGGCCCAATAAATCATTTCTTCTTCTCATTCTTTGGAATATCTCCATTCCATTTTCTAGAGCGATCAGGGTCCGCCCAAGCTCCCATAGGGTACGAATGAACTCATTGGTTCTCATCATTGATTTATATATTTTTGGAGCTTGGATCCCTACGATCATAGTTACACTCCGTCATTTAGTCAAAGTACACTAGAATTGCATCGTCTCACCCGGCTATCAGGCGCGACTCTGATGCCATTGGGTTGCCGTTCCAGTTGTACTCCCAAGATCTTCATGGAGATCGAACGTGAATGTCCTCCAGCGTACCAGGTGTATGCTCTAGATAATTTTTCTCCTTCAAAAATATTTTCATGATGCAAAGTGCATTATTTAAGTTTTATCATTACTTTGATCCCTAGGTATCTATGTGATTCCAGCCTCGTGATATTCATGTTGTTAGGTCCACCAGTTTTTAAGACGTTGTAAATTATTTTTATTATTTTATTTATTATTATTCAAGAAAATATATCAGTTATATCTTGGCTAAAATAATGTTTCGTTTAAAGAATAAGTAGTTTGTTCCTTATTTCATTATTCATAACTTAAACAATAATATTAGTTACAAGAATAATAATAATAATAATAATAATAATAATAATAATAATAATAATAATAAGGCATCGTCTGTTATAAAAAAATGAAATAAAAGGAAAAATAAATAGAGAGAATAAGGCGGCAGGGCCGTCTATTATAATATAGATAAGCGGAAATAAAAAGAAAGATAAATGCAAAGAATAAGGCGGCAGAGCCAGCCAATATATTCAATAAAATAAATGACATAAATTAAATAAAAATAAAATGTTAAGAATAAGGCGGCAGAGCCGTCCATTATAATATAGATAAGCGGAAATAAAAGGAAAGATAAATGCAGAGAATAAGGCGGCAGAGCCAGCCAATATATTCAATAAAATAAATGACATAAATTAAATAAAAATAAAATGTTAAGAATAAGGCGGCAGAGCCGTCCATTATAATATAGATAAGCGGAAATAAAAGGAAAGATAAATGCAGAGAATAAGGCGGCAGAGCCAGCCAATATATTCAATAAAATAAATGACATAAAAATAAAATGTTAAGAATAAGGCGGCAGAGCCGTCCATTAAGCTTAATAGTAAATAATAATAATAATAATAATAATAACAATAAATATAATATTAATAATAATAATAATAATAATAATCATAATAATCATAATAATAATAATAATAATCATATTCATAATCATAATTATAATCTTAATCATAATAATAGTAATAATGATATAAATGGTGATCATCCATCCTTATTTCCTTGTTTATCTTATCTTTCAAAACTTTCTTACTGGAATCCACATAGGCACCCATGGTTCTTAATATTTTCACAATCCAATACAGATCATATATTTTCACAATTTAACACCGATCATATCATTCAATCATCATGATTAATAATAATTAACACAGACAATTAATCATATACATAAAATATATATAACAAATATATAACAATTAAGACATTTAATTCATAATAAAACCGAATCTGTCCTGAAAAGGTGAGGACCCAAGGTACCTTAACCCTTTCCTTTCACTCAGATTTCCCCAGAATACCCGAGAATATACCCCCCTTACCTCAGATGTCGTACTAGATGAGAGGGAGAGAATCCAACTTTCAAACCGTAGCTCCAATCGATGATTTGTCTCCGTAGTTAGACTTTACGTGATTTTGGTGAAGAACAGAGGTGGTTTAGTGTCAATAGAGGAGAGAGAGGGAGAGAGAGAGAGAAGGGCTGCATGAAGTGGGAGAGAAAGAGTGGTGCAGCTTTTGAAGAGGGGTGATGCCATATTTATAGAAAAATCTGGCCACCGGGTCTAAATTTAATTGGTACCGGTTTTGAATAGTTAATTTTAAAAGAAAACAAAAAGTTACTTATAGTTGCGGTTAAAATCTGAAAAAGTTTCCAACATGAAAGTTGTAGATCGGCTCTTTCTCTTCGAAACGATATATGGTATGCAAAAATCTGACACCCGGAGCAAAAGTTACGCCAAAAACAGAGAAAAATGGGAGTTGGTGTAATAGTTCTTTTTTGAAAGATAATTCTGCGCGCAAAATCTGTTTGGAATTAACCTTTCATTTCTTCATGAAAGTTGTAGGATTTTTCGATACGAAACCATGAAAAAAAGAACGAAGTCATTTCGACATCGTATGAGAGAGATATTCGCGTTTTTCTATAGGAGTTACTATTCCTGTGAAAATCACTATTTCTCTAAAAATTTTCGCTTTTCGGGGATGATCGAGCAAGAACTAGCTTTCAGGTTCTTCACGAGAATTGTAGAAGGATTTAATACGAGAACAGAAAAATTACAACGAACTGATTCTGAGCTCGTATAATTTTTCTAAGAATTTAACAAGATTAAATAACGTTTTTTTTCAAGTTTGGTAATGATAGATCACGAAATAGAGTTTGAGGCTAGAAATAGAGTTTGTCAGGTTTTTCATAACAACGAAACCGAGATTAAAATTTCTTAATTTCGACCTCATATGAAAAAGTTATGCCCAAAACAGGAAAGATATTTTAGTTGAATTCAGAGGTTCCTATTTAACTAGATAAGTTTTTCCAAGAAACGAGGTTGATGAGGTCTGAATTAAAGTTTTGGCTCTTCAGGAAAAGTGTTTGATTTGTCAAAACAGTTCATTAGGGACTGTCTATACTGAAATCGGAAATCCCCAAAGTGTAGAAATAGACAATTGTGGATCTCTTTTCGGTATAAATCGAATTTCTAGGAATTGACTTGATGAATGATGGTACAAGTCTAATTAGTTTACTAAATTAGTGTTAGATATAGGATTAGATCATCAATTCTTGACTATATGTAGAGTCCCTTATTTACTTATTATCACTTACAAAACTTCCATACTTCAAAAATTACAAGAGTAAAACTGTTTCTAAAAACAAGGATGTTACAGTATACGCTCTAAAAATGTGAGTGATTCACTTCCAATTTTCATTGGTGATGGTCGAGTAATTAATTTTCCTTGAGAGCAAGCAGCACATGAGAAATTATTAGTTTGGATAATTTGTCTGCTGGACAAATAATGACCATTTGAATTCTCAACTATTTTTCGCATCATAATTGATCCAGGATGGCCTAATCGTTCATGCCAGATAACAAAGTCATTCTTATTTGTAAACTTCTGGTTTACTATGGCATTTGTTTCAATTGTACTAATATATGTGTAGTACAAACCGGAGGAAAATGAAGGCAATTTTTCCAATATACATTTCTTACCAGAAATTAACTTTGTAATGTATAGATATTCATCATTTCCTTCATTTGTGGTCTCAATATGATATCCATTTCTGCGGATATCCTTAAAACTCAACAAATTTCTTTGAGACTTCTTAGAATATAATGCACTTTCAATGTGTAATTTTGTTCCTCCAGGTAACAAAATACTAGCTCTGCCGGAGCCTTCAATTATATTTATACTACCATATATTGTATTAACATTTGCTTCTTGTTTTACTATTTGGTAAAAATATTTCTCATTCTTGAGAATGGTATGAGTTGTTGCACTGTCTGCGAGACATATATCTTCATCATTCACATGAGCATTTATTCTTCATTAAATAAATAAAAATAAATCATGAGTAAAATATAATTAATAATAATATTTAACAAAATTTTATTGATAAAGACAAAATTTACAACAAAACAAATTACATGAAACATTAAAATAATTTATTTGGGGGCACTCCCTTCTCCAACCGAGTGGTCAATTTCTTCTTCAGGAAGAGCAAGAAAATCATCAACACTAAAGTCAGAGAAATCATCATCTATACCAGTAAAATTTGTCTCTATTATTTTCCCTTTATTTTTAAGGGATTTTTGGTATAGATCTACGAGATGCTTTGGTGTGCGACAAACTCGAGACCAGTGTCCTTTGCTACCACAACGATAGCAGATGTTTTTAGTTTGTTCGCTATTTTGAGCATCTGTCCCTTTTTTCATAAGTTCTTTATTTTTCCATGTGAATGATGATCTCTTATCATTTCGACCATGACCACGACCAAAACCATATCCACGGCCAATACCATGTCTCCGAGCATTACCTCGTCCACGACCGCGGCTACGGCCACGACCACGACCATGAGTATTATGATCGTGCGTTGCTACATTCACTTCTGGGAATGGAGCGGTTCCAGTTGGACGGGATTCATGATTTTGCATAAGCAATTCATTATTTTGCTCAGCCACAAGGAGACAAGTAATTAATTCAGAATATTTTGTAAAGCCCTTTTGGCGATATTGCTGCTGCAAGAGCAAATTGGATGCATGAAAAGTAGAGAATGTCTTTTCTAACATGTCACTTTCAGTGACTTGTTCTCCACATAATTTCAATCTCGAAGTAATTCTAAACATTGCAGAATTATACTCATTTACGGATTTAAAATCTTGAAATCGTAAATGTATCCATTCATAACGGGCTTTTGGAAGAATTATATCCTTTTGATGGTCGTATCTTTCTTTTAGATTATTCCACAGAACAAGAGGGTCTTTAACTGTTAAGTATTCATTTTTTAACCCTTCATGGATATGGTGGCGTAAAAATATCATGGCTTTAGCTTTATCTTGACTAGATGCCTGATTTCCATTTTTAATGGTGTCTCCGAGACCTTTTGCATCTAAATGGATTTCAGCATCCAATGTCCATGATAGATAGTTTTTTTCAGATATGTCAAGAGCCACGAACTCAAGGTTGGTAATATTTGACATAGTTATTTCTATACAAGAAATTACAAATAATAAATTAGATAATACTTTAATAAATATATTAACTATAATTATTTAATAATAATGGTAATGACAATAGTAACAAGTCAACAATAATTACAGATATTTATTTTATATAATTTTTTTATTATTATTTTGTTTATTAAAGAGTAATATTGTTAGTTTTTTTTTTATTAAAAAAAATAAATTATAAAATTTCACATGAATAATCTGATAATGAAAAATTAAAATTTTCAAAAGATATCAATCAAATATTAGTGGTCTAGTGGTAGAGAGATAACTTATCATAGATATTAATCCGGGTTCAATTCCTTATTAATGCATATTTTATTTATTAACACTTATATATAATAAAATATATTATATTTAATTATCAACACATGACAACAAAGTTATAAATGAATAATTATATAAAAGCAAATGTGAAGCTACAACATGTATACGTGAGGCAGGAGTGGAGTGGAGCAACAATAATTTGCATGAGAAATCAATAATTATTTTAAATGTATGATTTATATATTTATTTATTATTATTATTATTATTATTATTATTAAATTGTTATAGTTCTTCAAGAACTATAAATAAATATTTTCAAGAATTCTTCGGGAATTCCTTTAAATCCTATAGGGATGTTCGAAATATAAGTTCTTCAGGAACTTATTAATATTTTATACATCCTGCTGGGATGTGTAGAATATAAGTTCTTCGGGAACTTATTATAATATATATATATATATAATATAAATTGAAATGAAATTATGAAAAGAAATTAAAATTCTATGTAACCTTAGATCTCAGTTGGTCAGAACCTCGTGCTGATAACGTGTTATGAAATTAGAGAAAATTAGAGAAGAAAATAGATTTGAAGATGAAGAAAAGAAAGTAAAGAGAGAGTAATGAAATTGAAGAGAAGAAGTTGTATTGTATTAATGAGTGAAGGGGGTATTTATAGGAGGTGAGAGAGGGACATTTATAAATATCAAAACTTTAGGGGGGACATCGGTATGAATAATTATGGATGTCCCCCCTAAAGTTTTGATATTTATAAATGTCCCCCTCTCACCTCCTATAAATACCCCCTTCACTCATTAATACAATACAACTTCTTCTCTTCAATTTCATTACTCTCTCTTTACTCTCTTTTCTTCATCTTCAAATCTATTTTCTTCTCTAATTTTCTCTAATTTCATAACATTAAGTTTTTTTATATTATCGACATGTTTAATTTAATAATATGGTTCTATGCCCCATCCATTAAAAAAAAGCTAATGTAGTTTTATAAAATCTTGGTACTTTGAACAAGATTTTATTTTTTTTTGAAATTGGAATACAAAACTA
Source organism: Clitoria ternatea (assembly GCA_037962975.1). Lineage (NCBI taxonomy): Eukaryota > Viridiplantae > Streptophyta > Magnoliopsida > Fabales > Fabaceae > Clitoria > Clitoria ternatea. Next base: position 281,637,741 of record CM075671.1, on the reverse strand, counting down.
AATTTAAAATTTAAATAATTTTTTTTTTAAGGTAACAAGTATTTGTTCTTTCATATTTTCTTTTATTATTTCTTTAACCGTGGAAGACCATCCTAATGAATCATACGTGTCATAGGGTGATTGGTTCATGCCACGCAACAGCAAGCAAGTCATCTGGAAAAGAAGGGGAAATTTTGCGCACCGCATTGGTTAAAAGAGTTTCAATCGGCGTTGAATATAATCTGAATTCTTAACGATTTTTCATTCATCATTTTCACATTTTACTCACAACTGGATCTCTCCAATGGCCGAAAACCTTCCCGAAACGGTGCCGTCTAGCTCACAACCTTCTTCTTCTTCTTCCTCCTCCTCTCAGAAATCGCCTCAAGATTCATCACAGGTTTCGCAATCTACTTCAATTCCCCTTCCCTTTTCCTTTCCTCTCTATGCATTCCATTCCTTTACAAAACCCCGATTTCATATCATTGCAACTCAAATTAGGGGTTTTATTTTCGTGTTCCCTTTCAAACCTGTGATTCTTTAATTTCTTTGCTGATAGATCAAAACCGTTATCGGTAATCCAATCGGTATACGCTACTTGTCAATTATTGTTATTATTACATTTTGAGCGAAATGGAAAATGTCAATGTGTGATTCTTTTAGCTTTTTACTGTGTTTAAAAAACCTAATTTAGCTTAAAATTGAGCTTGCTCTGTGAATGGAAATTTTCCTAAATTGTTGTTTAAGGAAATTTCCCATTCACACACACACACACACTTGTTAGTTGTTTGTATTTGAATTGAGGTCATGAATCATGATTTTTGTGTGTATTGCTGTCTCAGGTACCGGGGTTTTCTAACTTTCAATCATTTCCGGGTGGATATTATCAAATGTTTCCTGGTATGTACCCTGCACTAGTTCCCGGGTTAATTCCAGCACAAAATGAGGAACATGCGAACCGTGGAGCTGGCATATATGCTGTTCCTGTTAACCCCTTTGATAGACATGTTACTGGACTCCCATACGGCACACTGATTCCAATGACTTACCAGACACCCACGTAAGTTGCTAGTAATTTGGTTATAATTAGATTCTGATGTATGTCAGGCTTAATTACAGCACAATTCATAGGAATTCGATGCTTATTCTGATATTTAATCATATTTTTCAACATGGTTATATTAGAAATAAATGAGTATGCTTTATAACTTTTCATACTTTGTCTCCTGTAGATCGTTTTCATATTTCATACCCTTCCAGGACTTGTCCTCTCAATTTGATCAGCAATGATTTCTGTGTAGAAGAGCAATAATTTTTTGAATTGCCAAAGTATGAAAGTACAGAAATTAAGCAACAAATTGTTGTTGAAATGAAATGACATTTATAGCACTATGGAAGTCACAACTCGCAAGTGCTAGCAATTTGAGGAAGGAGTTTGCCTTGTGATATTGTTAGTTGTCCACTGAGCTAGGTTTTCAGATAAATTCCCTCAATTCAAACATAGAAAAGCTTATATTTAAAAAGCTGAGTTTTGTGTATAAATTTTTGCTAAAACTCAAAAGACTATTGAATTCTGACTGTTGCTGAAGACTATACTGACAGACTAGAGTTAATAATAACTGTATAAATTTTTTTTATTGCCGTCACAAATCAATCATGTCAAAAGTTTAAGCTATGAGGTGAAGATACATGAATGGTTTTATGTCATATTTATAAAACCTTCACATGGGAGGCCTCTGGGCTTTAAGTGTGCACAATATACAGGGCAATCTAAATTGTGCTATGTTTTCTTTTATCAAATTAGAAGATATGGGTAGCAGGATCAAACCCTTAACCCTGCACCAGGTTTTGATGCCTTGTCATGAACCAACTTACCTTCTCATGGGTCCTCTTTGGACATGGGTTGGGTATCCAAACATTCAAGGAAAAATAGACCTGATTCTGTATTATTGACATTTGACAACGTGAATAACACTAGGGTTGGGCTAAAAATCTTGGACTTCTTGCTGATATTCAAAATACAAGGAAAGTTGACCACTCAGTGAAATCTACCAATGGGGTACGAAATTAAGGAAGGAGCAATTGCACTAGTGGTTCTTCATCTTGTTTGATTTGTCTTCCTTCTATTACCAAGAGATAAATATATAGATAGCCGTGAAAGTTGGAACATCCTTCCTGCATGGGAAAACTCATAACTAAGTTTTGTTATAAATTAGTATGGTGTCAAATACTGACTGTTGATTAAAAACCATCCTGAGAGACTGTGATGATAATATCATAACTACCTAATACCTGTAGAAAAGTTGAAATTAAATTATTAATGATTCATTTGAAATTAGACAGAGCTTTCAAAGTATCTATAGGTTATATTCACAGTTGAATTTGGCATCCAAAACATTCAAGGAAAATTGGACCTAATTCTGGTTCCCTAGCAGCATGAATGATATCATATTTTTTGTTCACATCAACTTTGTTTAGTGCTTGTTCAAATCTTATGCAAATCTCCATATCCAGCAGAGAAATGAAAAAGGACATCTTTAACAACGAATGATTGTTTTATTGGTGGAAATTCTGTTTTAGGTTCATTAATTTTTGTGAAAAAATATTTTTGAAATGTTAATTGATGGTTTCTTTGACTGGATGGTCACCATTAGCAATAGGCCAAGTTCAGAAGCAGGTGCTGCCGGTGAAAATCAAGGGCAAGCAGCACAGCAACAGCAACCCCAGCAGCAGCAGCAGCCTGCACCTCAGAGACAAGTTGTTGTTAGGAGATTTCATATTGCATTCCAAATTGATTTGTTTCTTATGTTGAAGCTGGCAGCTGTAATCTTCTTATTCAACCAAGATGGATCCAGGCAGAGGCTTGTTGTCCTTGTGTTTTTTGCTGCTCTTGTATACTTGTAAGTATTTATCCTTTTTATTATGTTTGCTAGTTTTTCCATGCGATCATTAGGTTTTAGGACGGAAGGCGAAGAAATGCCTCTGATAAAGATGTCCCCACCTTATGTTTTGTTTATTCAATTTGTGTACTCAGGGTCTTTTTAATTGAAATTTGTATGGGTGTTTGTGTGTGTCAATATCAACTGCATGCAATAATGTAACATTGTTGAACTCAGCAGTCTCTAGGTTTTGAATGGAAGCTGTAGTAATTTTACTAATTGAGATGTGTGACAGATACCAAACTGGAGCTTTGACACCAATTATAAGATGGCTTTCACAAGGTATGCAGAGAGCAGCAGCACCTCCTCGTCCACCAAGACCTGCAGCCAGGGCTGAAAATGTTCCTGCTCCCGGACAGGAGGGTGACAATGCTGCTCCAGCAGGTACAATGTGTACATTTTATGCATATGATTCTGCATTTGGTTGTTAACACCAGTGATAGAGCTGATGTGAGTATCATGTAATTTGGGAAGTCTTTACTTCTTGGGAGCATATTCATATTATATTTTATTTATTGATTTTCTCTGGGTTGATTTTTTCCCTAATATATGTAGTAGTGGTTAGGGATGGAAAAAAATGTGAATATAAGTTTCTATCACTTGCAGACACAACACATACTTACCTTTACTGCTTAACTTTTTGTAGAGGGTCAACCTGAAGCTGAGAATGGGAACCAGGCTGCTAATGATGCGGACCGGGCAGTTGAAAATGAAAATGTTGCAGAACCTGGCAGAGGCAATGGTGGCAACCAGTGGTGGGGCATTGTGAAGGAGATCCAGATGATTGTCTTTGGATTTATCACTTCCCTTCTCCCTGGGTTCCATAACCATATGGATTGAACTGTATGATGTAGCTTACCGGGTTGTGGAATTGACAATATGGCCTATGTGAGCATACTAGAGACATGGGTGGAGGTTTACTGAAATAAAATGTATAGCATCAGAAATTCCAAGCTTCTTAACTAATACATACATAGTTAGGTGCAACTATAATCCAGCGGAAGACAAAAGTATATGGTGCAACTATAGGGTGCCATTTTTGTATCATTACTTGGATTGTTGATCCAACAGTTTTTGTGGCTACAGAGCGCAGGGAAATTGATGCTTTCTACTTCGCAGGGTCTTTAGTTTGTAGGTATTATTATTTGTTTTTCAAGTGTCTGTTTATGAGATTGCAAGGGTTTTTTTTTGGTCATGAGATTGCAAGGGTTTGAAGACTTGTTTATTTTTCTCGTATGAGAGGATATTTCTCGTATGAGAGGATATTAACTTCATATTTATGTCCTAGAACGCAATTTCACAAAATGTTATTGAGAACTCGGATAGGGAAGTAGTTTATTTTCACTATGGAGAAATGGAGCTTTGGACGCTGAAACGCAAAAACAATTAGCTTTAGATATCTCATATCATACAAACCCTAATGCCCATCCATTCCAATGATGCAGCTTTACCCAAATTGTCAAATTAACCTTGCCAACTTTTGGAACCTCCAATTCAAAGAAGCTTTTTCAAGAATGCATACGACACTAGGTTTGTTTCATTACTGTTGTGGTTGCTTGGCGCAAAAGGGATATTAACAGTTCATTTAGTTCTTGGTTCTTGGCCGTGGTTATTGTTAATTGCACTAGGCGTTTTGTGGTATTCTTTTTTATTCTGCTCCTTTAGTGTCTTGGGTTTTGAAATTTTTGGAGAATTGAGTGTTGGTCTGGTTGATCAAGAGCAATAATCTCTAAAGGTATGGAAATTTTGGGTTATGATGTGAGGGCAGGACAGAACAAGGCTACATCTGATGATTGGATTAAGGGTATGGATGTGGAACGTGGTTCATAGTAGTGGCAGTGGTTGTTTTTTTTTTTTGGTGAAGCAGTGGTTTGATTTCACTAGTTATAGGGGCAAACAATTTGTTTGGTGATTTGGGACCCAGTTTTTTTCTCTAGGGGTAGATGGTCTGTTATAACTCTTTTTTTTGTTGTTGTTTAGAAAGTATGAGACAAATTTTGTATAAGAAAAATATCTGGGTGAGAAAATTTTTCATTGTTTAGAAGAAATTGTTTTATATGATTAGAATACTTTAATGGTGGGTCCCATACCAAATTTTTCTCACACCTAGTGGTGAGAAATTGTTGTTGAAAGACTTTTTTTTTACCTATTACTTCTTTATTTCTTACCATTGCTTTTTATAAGTAATAATAATATATTGTAAATAATAAAATTATATAAATAACAATAAATATGTTAGTAATAATAATATAAATGATGATCTGGGTCTAATACCAATACTAGTATTATAAAGCTCATATTGGTGGCTAAATGATTGTGTTTGGTATCACAATGTCTCCTCAAGTATCGTTTCTCGTGGAGCCCCCGATGATCGGTGTTTTAAACCAACCATTAACATAGAGGTTGAGAGTCATACTGGGACATTTGGTTAACACCTATAATAATGTTGATAGGAATCAAGACAAAAGACTACCACCCAACTCTATAAATACTACTTATTTACCACACATGATGTATGTTCAACGGGCAGGGTGGGCACGGATACTTCTTTCCCGCTACCCATGCCCGCGGATAAAAATAAAACCCATGCCCGCCCGTTACCCGCATGGGTACCCGTTTTATGAGTTTTTTTTTCGGGTAGTTACTATCCGTGAGTATCCACGGATATCCATGGGCACTTAATTAAAACGGAAAATAAAAACTGAATATAAAAAAATATTAAACTGAATTATAAATTAAATATCTAGCATCATAATTTTTTTTAATTTGAAGGTATAAATCTATGTAATACCAATATATATTAGAAAAAAAATGTCTAGCTAGCTAAAAAATTAAAATACAATATCAGAGATAATCTAAAATAAAAATATAAATAAACAAATACCTTCAAAGTACATGTTAATAGATAAACAAATATTAAATAGAAAGTATAAAAAGTCCTATTAAATACAATTATATATTAATAATAGAAAGGATATTTATGTAATTTTATACATACGGGTACCCGCGGGTACGGATACCATTATATACATACTCGTGCCCGTTCCTTAACGGGTAGTACAAAACTCGTCTTTGTTCTTCCACGGGTACGCATACCCGCAGATTTGTGTACCCGTAACGGGTTTTTATCCACGGGTATCCACGAGTACGAATATTTTTGACATCCTTACTCAAGCCTGGTAACCATCATACCGATCAAATCATACTCATACCAATCGGATCATTACATACCTAAGTCTAGTACCCTATACCGGATAGATCATTGGCACGCCTGGTAGGACGCACTAAAGTTGTCCCCACATCAACTTTTAACATCTTAGATTTACACCCCAGATCAATAGTTAGCCTCCAGAGTTGTCACCGAGGAGCATGGTTTTGGCATCCCAAATTTGCATCCTGGATCATAGCTTAATCTCCATAAGTGTCATTAAGGAGACTCTTTTAGCATCCCAAATTTGTACCCCAGATTAACATTTAGCTTCTATAATTGTCATTGAGGAGCGCCATTTTGGCATCCTTGGATCACACATATAGCCTTTAAAGTTGTCATTACGGGGTAACTTTTATCATCCTGGATCATAACTTAGCCTTCAGAGTTGTTATCGAGAAGTATCGTTTTGGCATCTAGGATCATAACTTAGTCTCCAGAATTGTCATTAAGAGCAACTTTTAGCATCTCAGGTTTGCACCTCGTATCAACATTTAGCCTCCAGGATTATTATCAATGAGCACCGTCCGTATCTTGAATTTGCATCCTGGACCATAACTTAGTCTCCAGAATTGTCATCAAGGAACAACTTTTAGCATCTCATATCAACACTTAGCCTGTAAAGTTGTCATCGAGGAGCATTGTTTTAGCATCTTGGATTTGCATATCAGATCATAACTCTGTCCCCAAAATTATCATCAAGGAGTAACATTTAGAACATGAATTTGCACCTCGGGTTCTAACTTAGTCTCCAAAATTGTCATTAAGGAGAACTTTTAGTATCTCAGATTTGTAACTCGGATCAACATAACCTCTATAATTATCATTGAGGAGCATCATTTTGACATCCTAGATTTGCACCTCGAATTCTAACAGACTTTAGAATTTTCATCAAGTAGCAACATTTAGCATCTCAAATTTACACCTCAAATCTTGATAGTCTCCAAAATTGTCATAAAAAAACAACATTTAGCATCCCTGATTGGTACCTCAAGTCAATACTTAGCACATCAAATTGGCATCCTGGACCGAAACTAAGAACCTAGGGTTGACATCTTGGATCAACATTGAGTATCTCATATTGGCATCTTGGATCAATCATTGAATATACCAGAACAACATACAAGTTATAGTAAGGCCCAAGTAGGTCTTAAGTATTATTTCTATGCATACGACATGACTTCATTATATCTCATGTAAATTTTAAAGCATATGGGTTTTCATAACTCGACATCAATAATATATTTAAGATTTCATTTTTAAAAAGCCCCAAGAGTGGCAGAAAGCCCTAAGAGCGACCAAAAGCCTTAAGAGTGGTTGAAGCCTCTAGAGCAGTCGAAGGTCCTAAGAGCGGCTGAAGCCTCAAGAGTGGCTGAGGTCTCGATAATAGGGAAAAAATCCCTAAGAGAGTGAAAAATCCTTGAGAACGGTTGAAAGCCACTAAAAGCGATTGAAAGCCTCTAGCAGTTGAAGCCTTAAAAGTTACTGAAAGCCTCAACAAGCGACAAAACTAGTCACCCGATATAAGTGTAACTAGTAATTGATCCTTGATGAGTGACAACATTAGTTATTCGATATAAACAATGACTGATAAATCACATCCCCAAAATATGGCTTACTGCTAGATCATCCGATATGGTAAAACTAGCATATATTTTTTACCATTTGAGTTCGACCTCACTAAGCGACAAAAATCAAGTGAGATGATTAAGTTTTTCCTTAGGAGTGGAATTAGCCCCCAGGAGTAGCAAATTTTTACATGGTCTTTACAGCAATACTTAGAGACACACTATCTTCTTATTCCAAAAGTTTCATCAGTTTTCTCCAAGGGAAGGGATAGGTTTTTTGGGAAAGAAGTATTCAATGTAAAATCACAATAAAAAAGAAAAATGGTACCCAGAGCTCAAATTTTTACAGCAATGCTTAGAGACACGTTATCTTCTTGTTCTGAAAGGTTCATAATATTTCTCCAACAGATAAATTTTTAATAAAATTTTGAAGGTTAATGCCCCAGAAAAAGATGACCATACCGATCGGTTAAATTTTTGAATGATTTTTGCAATCATGCTTAGAAAGACATTGTAAGGTTGTCCTCATAGTTTTATCAGTTTTCTTCAAAGAAGGGACAATTTTTTTTTATAACATATTCACTATAAAATCCAATAAATTGGAAATGGTACCCAGAGCTTGAATTTTGGCATAGTTTTTTGCAACAATACGTATAAACACACTATCTTCTTGTTCCTAAAGTTTTATAATTCTTCTTCAACGGATGAATTTTTAATAAAATTTTGAAGACTAATACCTACGAAAAAAATGACCATACCGAGCAGTTCAATTTTCATATGATTTTTTAAGGTCGTGCTTAGAAAGACATTGAAAGGTTGTCCCAAAAGTTTCATCACTTTTCTCCAAGGGAAGGGACGGATTTTTTTAAAAAAATATTTAGTATAAAATCTCAATAAATGAAAAATGGTACCTAGAGCTTTAGTAATTATTTAGTGTTTTTTCTTCTAAATTAATAATTAATTACTGTTAATTAGGAAAAAGTGATAGAAAATGACTCGAATAAATAAGCCTTTCAGGGCTTATCAGGTAATTTGAGCACGCGAGTAACTCAGACCTTTAAAAGAAAATGCATATTTTCTACCATTGTCGGTCAATTAGTAGGGCAGGTTTGCATTTTCATATGTCGGGAATTCTGTGTGTCAAACTAGCCTTTCCTCCCTTCATGAAAGTTCTAGGTATCCAAGCTAAGGAGGAGTACAAATTGGAGTCACCTTAATTGGATTTTCATAGCTTAACTTATGCGCAAAAAACTACAGCACGTCTCTATTGGAAAACCCCAACAAGATAGTTCTGGATAATGCAATATTGGGCCCAACCTAGGCTGAATTAGTCTTTCCTTTTTTTCATCAAATTTGTAGGTATTTGAGCTACAAAAGTGTAGCCACTAGATTCACCTCAATTGAAGTTTTCTGGCTCAAGTTATGCGTGAAAAACCAAACTACACCATTGTTGGAATTCCAAACGAAGTAGTTCTGCATAATATAAAACTCGGCCCAATCTAGGCTGAATTAGTCTTTCGTCCTTTCATCAAAGTTGTAGGTATTTGAGCTATGAAGGTGTAGCCATTAGATTCACCTTAATCAAAGTTTTGTAGCTCAAGTTATGCGCAAAAAACCAAACTACGCCGTTGTTGAAATCCAGCCTTGACTCATAATTTTAGCTCTAAGGTCCTGTGCAAACTTGAGTGCAAGTTTTTCAGGGTCTGACGCGTAGCGTCCATGGGGTGCATAGCGTTAGAGGGTTCCCATGCGTAGGTCTTGACATGCTGCGTCAGGTAGAAATTGTTAGGCTCACGCATAGCTGTGAAGGGACGTGAAGTGTCAGCCCCCTGACTTTCATATTTTCAAAATTTGCATTATTAATTTAGCTTCCGCATAATCTTTTTAGGGTTAATTTACCCGGTGTTAACGGGTATTTAGGTGACCAAATTGGATTCACAAAATCAGAAAAATTTCCCCTTATTTTATTAAATCAGTGTTATGTACACTCCATTATTACTCCAAAGGGCACTTACACCATAATCAAAACTCAAGAACAAAATGATACAATTTATTTACCTGACTATACGATCCAGAACTACATCTTATTACCTAGAACTAAAATTTTTCACCCAAATTATATGATTAATATGCTCTATTCATCCGAAAATACATTTTATTTCCCTGGATTAAACAATTAGAAGCCATCTTTCATGAAGTTATATAGAGAAATGAAAAAAATACCTCTAAATTATACGGTCCTTGAACATTTAGCTTGTTTGGTAACTTTGGTTGATTAGAAGATTATAAATAAAAAACTTAAATACTTATTTCAATCATTTATGTTTCATGTTTGTTTCATTTCAGACTCCTAAGTTTTTATTTGTGAGTTCCCTTATGTTTCAAATTAGTTTTATCTAGGTCCCCTCCATTACATTCCGTCCAACCCTGTTAATGAAACACTTACATGACAACTAAAATGACAGATGTCCATTTAAGTGACTTGTATATTTATTTAGTTTCAATTAGGTTACCTAACTTACATTTTTTGTTTTAGTTAGGTCCCCTTAATTTTTAAAAAGTTTCGAACAACTCGTCTATGATATCAATATGTTTCAATTGGATTCCCTAGTTACCAACATTTTAGAATTTAATTGTTTTACAGTTTATTTCCATCACGATCCTCTCCAAGATCTTTTGTCACCATCTCAAAGAAAAAGCTTTCAACAATCTTTACTTTGAGGGGGTCATGGTAGAAACAAACTGCAAAGCAATTAAATCTTAAAATGTTGATAATATGACTCAATTGAAATATATCAATATCACATAGAAGTTGTTTGAAACTTTTTAAAAACCAAAAGGATCTAACCGCAACCAAACATATAAGTTAAAGGAACCAACTATAACTAAATATATAAGTCAACAAGTCATTTAAATAGACATATGTCATTTTAGCTACCACGTAAGTGTTCCGTTAACAAAACTCGACAAAATGTAACTAATAGGACCTAAATAAAACTATTTTAAAACATAAAAAAACCTAACTGAGAGAAAAAACAAACAAAAACTAGAGGTCTAAAGTAAAACAAACATAAAACATAGACTGAAATAAGTAAAACAAACATAAAACATAGACTGAAATAAGTGTTTAGCCTATTAAAAAAATGTAAAAAATTGTGAGAAAAAAATTAGTGTAAAATAAATGCGAAAAATTAGTATTTAGCCTATTAAAAAATGTAAAAAATTGTGGGGTGGGGGGTTGTCAATTACCGATCTCGGCTATTGAAAAACCAACTGCAAAATAAAATCCAACCAAGCCAACCCACAAAATTAGCCCATCTAAAGTTGAACTCACTAGTTTGCAATTGCAACCTTCAAACACCATTCCAGAATGCACCAGCATTATAACCAAGCAAAGCATATGCACAAAGTGGAGTTATCAATTGTCTTAATATATTTAAATTTATATTTATGTAACCCGGATAAAATTTACACGTTCATCTCTGAAATTCTGCAAAATTTTGGTCAGATACAGGAAGAGCAGCTGCAGAAACTAGTTTTATTGGTACTAAAGAATTGTAATTACAAAATCTATATACATGTCAAATCAATACATGATTCGCCTCACATCTCAGACAAAAGATTGCTAATTTTCCGAAGCTCCTTTAGAGCTGACATGGCAGTAACCTGCCCTTTGCCAACAAGAACATTTTTAGGTCGGTTCTCCAATGAGGTCCGGTCTTGTTGGAAAACAGATTCAATTACCTGCACCACAAAATCAGTCCTTAAGATAACAAGAAAACAGGGGAAGGGACAACAGCTTGAGGCCCACAACATTTTGTGTAAAACCAAAACCAAATTTTATTGAACCAGTTTCATTGAACCATTGAGAAAATGAAGATAAGAAAAGCACTCAAATTCTACATATCATGCTCAATGACTTGATATTGAAAAGTGAAAATGGAAAAGAACTTACCTGAATATGGTCAAGCATAGACTGTCCAATATTCCTTAAAGTGCCCATCACATTCTGGTCAACGGAATCCCCTCTGCAACTAACAGAACTACAATGCCCATTAGCTGTAGATGAGGTAGGCTGTGGTGTACTATTTTGAGTGCTGCAACTGTTGGCAGGTATTTTAGCCTCAGCACTAGTAGCACCTCCAACAGTATTCCTTCCAAACTTTAAAAACCACTGGAACATATTCTGTTTTTTCTCCTTAGAATGTGTGGCTGAATTTCCTGCACCATCGTTATTGCACCCTGGTGTTGGAGGTATGTTCTCAGGAAGAGCAGAGATTAGAATCGGTGGACCATTGGGGCTGGTATCTTTAGTTTCACAGTGTTCATCATTGCCTCCATCCTCATCACACCCTGATGTTGGAGGTAAGCTCTCAGGAAGATCAGGGATTGGAACAGATGGAATATTGGGATTGGTATCTTTAGTATCATTGCATTCATGATTGCTCACACCATCATTATTGCACCCAGATATCTGATATATGTTCTCAGGAGGATCAGAGGTTGGAAAGGGTGAACTGATACCTGAAGTTTCATTTCCTTCTTCAAGGGATGAATTAGAGGCAACACTACTTTTCCCTGAGGCAATTTCAGGATCATTGATCTCATCGGGAGGACTAGTTGAGTCAGAAAATATGGATAAGTCTTCCTCACTGACAGAATTTCCACTTGGACATCTATCATCATATGAGTAATGGGTCTCGCCATTATAGCCACTATCTTGTGGTTGTACCTCAACTGTTTCAGAGAGATTAACATGTTGGTATGGGATTTCATCATGTTGTATTTGTTCTGTATCTTCTTCCTCCAAGCCAAGAGCCTTACTAAGATCTTCCAACAAACTACGCCTAACAGTTGCCTTAGATTCCTTTTTGCCACTCTGAATCCTTGACAAAGGGTCAGATTCTGCTCTTCTCAAACTGAATTTTACCTTTTCTGTCCAACCCTTTTTTCGAGTGGGAACCTGCTTTTCTAGACCATCCTGCTTAAGTTCTTCAGCCTTGTGGGCAACTCTCCACTTTTCTTCCCAATAGCTATCGGGTAACAAGTTCAGAGAGGTTTTTGGAGACACAGAATCAGATGGAAGGGTCACAGATCTAGTAAACATTGATTTACTTTCGTAATGAGACCCTATAAACAAGAGTGATGATGATGAAATATCAACACTCAATGCAAGAGCCTGCAAGGATTTAGCCTTCTCTAGTAGGTTTTCAATATTAATGTTTTCTGGGAAGTTTAATAATCTCTGGAGACATTTTGTAGGATTTTCAGTTGCAAGTAGGGAAGATCTTAAATGAAGTAACATTGCAACTGCCATAGCTGAGATAAATGCTCCACGAGGTGAACTTACTATCCCAAACTCACAGTCTGTTTTGTCATTAGCATTTTTTCCTGTTCTGCTATTATCTGACACAAAGATCTCATCCCAGATTATCAAGAGGTTGGCCAGTGAAAATTCTCGTCCAAATAATACCCGCAACCATCTAAGAGAAAAGTACTGAGGTTCAACCCCAAGTTCAAAAAGATGGCTATGCAGAGAAGAATCCACAAGAGACAGCAAATAATACAATGCAGTGGAAGCTTCAATCACAGGTGGCAGGCCAGAGTGGGACCCAGATACAGGGGATGAGGAAAAGAAATCGGCCATTGCAACCGAACCATAGGCCCCACTCATTAAAGCATCAAACATACAGTATGCATCATGTTCCATAAATTTCTCAGATAAGACAACACCGAGTTCACCTTCAGCTCCATAAGCATCACTTAGTAACACAATGGTCTGTATCTCAGGATCAAGTTCATCAAGACTATTGACTTTCACAGCATTTCCACAGGAGCCAATTTCATCCTCCATGTCTAGAGATTTTCTAATATCAAAGCTGTAAGAAAGATCATTCTCTTGACATAAAAGGCCATCAAATCTGTCAGTAAAGTGATCTTCATAAAGCTTGCGAACTTCTGAAAGACGCTCCAAATCAACTTGAAGAACATAAAGCAGAGGAGCAAGTAATTCATGCATTCCTGTAAAATAAGTTAATGAAAGAAATTCATTAATATGAAGTCAATATTTTCCTTGCATATAATACTAATGCAAATCTGAAAGCCGGAAACCAAAATGACAGAAAGTAGATTCCTCAACAGATAAGAGCCTTTTTGCTTTAGAATTTTACAGAATTGATTTTGAAAAAATTATGTGTTCAGGAATGATATTTTAAGGAGACTTTAATAGAATTGTTTATTGTTTTGTTTGGAATGAGTAAAAAAAAAGGCTAGCGAATTGATGTCTAGCAAATAGAAATAATATAACAAAAAAAAACTGAATAAAAAAGAACACCGTTGTTGTTGTCTAGCAAATTGATGTTGGACAGCTCTTTCTCCTATTTTCATAACTTGACTATGAGGGTTATGTTGTAAAAAGCTATATCATGATTTAATTGTGAAAACCAAAAGCTACCAGCCTTTCCACCTTTCCTGTGAGAAAACATTATTTTAGTCACTACAATACCAGATACAGAGTCCCATTCAATATAAATTTTTATCCCGACAATTCTCAATTTTATTTTTGTACCTCAAATAGGCATTAAACCATTCAATTTCTAAAACAAAAAAGAAAGTACTAAGTCACTTTTTCAGCCCTTCCTGTATTTGTTGATCAATAGATAAATGAACCAGACAATATGACAGATAAGTTCTTCGTATAAGATTCAGACATATATTTTACAAACCAAAAGTGGTTAGTAACTTGTAGGCAGTAAAGATACGACAGAAAATTGATAAATTAAACCCCATTACTCAAAGCCCAGAGGTAGTTATGTTACTCTAACATTTGAACATGATTGAGATAACCATTCAAGCATATCATGACATTCTTTTGATTGGTATATTCTAACTGAATTGGATGCTTGTGCAAGATTGGAAGGAATAATTTGACAAGCATTGCAAAATGAGAATGCTTACACAAAATAAAGGTAAGCTATAGTTATTAATTCAGTGTCAGAAGTTTATAAAAAAATGACACCTGAAATAAGAAAGCATAATTAATGCGGCGATAGATCTAATTTACCTTGCCTATAACCACATTCTGGGTGCCTGAGACACCACAGTAATAAAATCCGTCTCAAGATGCTTTGGCATCCTGGTGTCTGAAAATAACTGCCATGTTCAGGGTATAAACGTGATAAATCTTGGTCAACTGTTTTCTCCAGCTCTGCATTGCGAAAAAAGCGACTCCATGTACTATCTGTGTATAAAAGCCGCATTTATCACAAATAAAATTTAATTGTCCATACTAGAAAGAGACAGAGTGGGCTAAATGTCAGAAATTTAATTCATGGAACTCCAACAAACCGTCAACACAGTAAACGACAATACCCTGCCTTCTACCATAACCACCAGTAGTATACGACAAATTTATACTTCTAAATACACTGGTTTTACCATAATCACCAACAATATATGACAAATTTCTACTTTTAAATACACTTCCTTTCCCCATAACCGGTAACAGTAAACGACAAATTTTTACTTTTAAATACACTTCCTTTTACTGTAATCACCAATCATTGGTTGATTGCCACTAACTCCTATCCTAGTCTTCTTATGGATTAAATTTCAATAAAATAAACAGAGAGCATGGCTATATTCTTCCAAAATAATCTCTCATCAATGTATCCTCAAATAAAAGCATAGGCACATAATCAGGTAACAACTGAACGGATACCACATGATGAGGCTCTAGTTTTAGTCAATTGGGATGAATGTCATGTACACAAGCAGTACAGATATCAAATCTGCTCAGTTTGTAGAAATTTAGGGAAGTACATTGGCTAAATCAAGGATCTGTATTTAGCTTAACAGATAACAGATTTAACAGCACGTGAAATATGGAATGGAGTGCGAAAAACTTAGATTTACCTGGATTTTGAGAAAGTGGGTTGTCCATGACAAGATTGGGTGAATTAACTCCATCCTTTGGAACGTGTGGTTCAACCAGGAGGCGTCTTCTCAAGCTAGCATACCTGACAAGATAAAAACAGTTCATTATTACTACTACAATTAGCTGTAAGAAAAGTTCAGTCATTTTTATAGCCTGTTTGGCTCAGTAGTGTAATGAGGTTTACCGTATTCACAAGACATCCCAACCCCAGTTTTATCAAAGCTAAAAATTATTGATTTATGCTAACAGAGGTTCAAGCGTGGTTACGGACTTATAGTATCAATACAAAGTTACAAACAGGCAGATATGATAGTCATACTATCAAAATGCCAGGCAAACACTGAATTCATACATTATACAAGCAATCCCCAATGCCGGACAAAGAGACAGTGATAGGCAGATGTCAACAGAGAAGTAGATATAAAATAGTATTGCCTTCAACTGAAAATATTACATCCCAAATATCGATGTCATCCTTTGCTCCACTGAAAACAATACAAACTTTCTTTCTGCATACCTTCATCTCCATCATTTAAAAGAAACTTCAGTAGCATTTTCTTGCCGTTCAGAACCAAAACTAAATCATTCAAACAAAATCACTACAGTATAATAATACACGACCATGCTCCCCCATCAACACGCATAGGAAAAAAAACAAAAATTAAGGTAACTATTACACAAACAAATCATCCATCAATAAGAGTTGAATTTACGGAACACGATATAAGGAAATCCACATCATTATTAAACTCAAACACACATAAAAAAATGATTAAGAAGTCGATGATTTACTTTCTTCTACAATTAGCGGTGACCCTACGAAACTCATCAATGGAAGTTGAACTCGAAGACGGCAGCACACCAAGATTTATCCGCCACCGCAAGCCTCTAAGATCAGCGAATCGCCGATTCTCCGGCGCCGATCGCCGACAAACAGCGTCAGTGCTTGAATGAGTTGATGACAACGGATCCACCACGGCCGGTGGCATGATCACACAGCGATTCCTCCAGAAAGCACTCAAACTTTCAAGAGCCAAAAAAACCCAACGAACTCAACCCAAACAAAACTCTGAAGTCAAAAGAAAAAAAAACACAAATGAAAATAAATAAATAAATAAAAAGCCCTAAGAGTAGTAAATTATTCGATTCGGTGAAGGAAAGCATAAAGAAGCTCACCAAATTGAGTTTAGAAGGTGAACGAGAAGGAGAATTTATGTGGCGAAAATGAAATGGAGTTTCTTAAGTTTTTTGTGCGATGATTTGCACAGTAGCATGTGTGGCGTGTGTAAGGGTGTGTTTGGTTAGGTTAAGAGAGAGAGAGAATAAGAAGTTTGTTTGTGTAGAGGAAAAGCAGGATGAGAAAAGGGAGTGAGTGTGCAAGGGAAGGTATTATTGTGTGTGAGTTGTCTTATTCTGCAAAATTTCTACATCATTTTGTGGTCGTTTCTCTATCTTTTTCCTTCTTCATGATGTCGTCTAAGCACAGAATAATGTGCATCATTCATTCATATGCTTATCGTGTTGTGTTGTGGCCGGTGAAACTTGCCAATATTTTCTCACGTTTCCGGTCAAGAGTGGCTGCTCTCTCCCTTCTATAGTATTATCCTTAGAACCTACTAGTCATTAAATCGGTAAAGGCACCGGTTTAAATAAATGGTAATTAAATCAGAGTTTAACTGTGATTAAATCAATAGTTTTAAAGAATTAAACGGTTATTTAAATAAAATTTGGTTTAATTTTTTTCTTTTTAAGATTGATATAGTTTTTTATTAAAAAAATGATACACATGTGAGTGCTGGGAATCAATGTACTTTATTTAACATATTAGTCCTTCATTTTCTTTCTAACTGTTCGTTTATGTAGAAAGTTTTATTTCTATTTTATCTGTATATTTAAATTTTTTTAAAAAATATTAATTGTTTATTTTTTGATGATACTGCTATATTGATATTAAAAATTTATAAAATTTTAAGACTAATAAGTAAGAGGGATATAAGAAACAAGGAAATAAATAATTATTTTGTAAATATTACCAATACTTTTTTTTGATGGGATAGATATTATCAATATTAGTTTTATATTTTTAAAATATGTGTATTTTATTTTCTTCAAACAGTTAAAAAAAATGAGAGAGTAATTTTATTTCCCTTCCATGAGTAATGACTACTCTTGGCCCCATGCAATAACTTCAAATCCAAGAGTAATTTTTTTCCTTAAAAGGCAAATTGATGATGTTTTAGATGTTGTAGAAATCTCCGTACGTCCTTGCTTTTATTAATTTTACTTAGCCATTAAGATGTATGTTATAACTTACATGGGAAATTCACTTATTTTTCAATTAAAAATTACTAATTTTTTCCATGTCTGGATTTGGTAGTGAGTATAACACAATTTGCTAAGCACAAAATTGTTATTTCAGTTATATTTGTATTAAAAACTAATAACTGTTTTCATGTTTCCGAAGATTAATATATGGATGGCAAGCACAAATGGTTATTTATCATAATATGTTCACAGTTAACTTTATTATCAATAATTATAATTATGTTTTATCATTTAAAGTATACCTAGAAGCGGAATCCTTAAAAGCTTTAACAATTTATTTAATTATAATTTTTTTAGGAAAACAACTTTCACGTGTAATTTTGGATAAGACGCAAGTGAATAGAAATCAACGAAAAATGTGAAGGGCATTGGTTGAAAATGAAAATGAGACCCTTTCAATTCAATAAAATATGGGAATTTAGATTAATTGCATGATAATGATCATCGTGCATATGACGTGGCGGGTACGAGTCCTTCTTTTCATAATCATTTTGTTATGCACATTTTGATTTTGAAAGCAACCAGCACCTCCCACGAAACAAATAAGCAAATAGATGTGAAGTAGTCTCCTATACCATTAAAGAAATAGAGTTATAAAAATTTTAAAAAATTAATATTTAATATTTATGTTTTAAATTGTTTAAAATTACTAAAATTCTATTTATTGTAAAAAAAATTTATAAAATTAATCAACCTGATTTAATCAACCACAATTCCAAACTAAACACCCCTTCATGACTCAACATTACGTCTTAATAATTATCTGCTATCAGAAAGTTACATATCACCCATACCCCAATCTCACCCTTCATTCCCAATTCTTCAATCAAACGGTTACTGTGGTGACTTAATTTCTTGGTTTAATTTGTCTAGTTGTGCACTTATCAGATGGATCCATCTTCAACAATAAGCTATGTATTAAACTTATTTTAAAGAATGAATATTTTTTTAAATTAAAAAAATACCTATTTTAAATTTTGATATATTTTTTAATAAATTAATTTTTGTGTATTTTAAGAAGTAACTCTGATTTGTTTATTAAAAAAATATTTTTTAAAAAATACTTAAAAATAAGTTTAAACAAACGAGTCTTATCTCATAAGGAAATAATCTTGACAAACTCACCTTACTAAAGGTATTTTTGGATTTTGACCTTTCCTTACTTTATATTATTACTTTTTGGAGAGTAAAAAAACAGGGTAAGTAAGTTTATAAAGGAATTGTATTACAAATGCCAAAAATATTATACATGAATACAAAAAGAGCATCGTAGAAAATCCTTTTAATAATTTTAATTATAAAATTACCATATTATTTTTGATCCGGTCTCAATACCGGTATCCGATCTGCTGTAAGAATTTCAACGTCTTTGATAAGACATCTACGTGTAACCGGTGTCATCGGTATACATCCGGACTGTAATTCCGTATCAGGCGTTCTCCCTATACCGGTTATCCTGGATAACACCATGACATCGGATAATACACACGTCACTATGCAAAAGACAAGGATTGTTGCTACAGGGATCGATCAATAATTCCCTGCACTACGAGCCAAATTCTGCTCACGGGAATGGTCAACTTGTTCCCTAATCCTAGTCTACATTCTTTACGCTCAATATAAAATAGCCACTTGACCCAATCATGCAGGTAAGTGCGCAATATAATAATGCTAATGGGAGTTGGTGGTTCCCCACCAACGAGTCCTCGTTAATCGAGCCAATCAGGTATATGAACTAACTTCATGATTGAAGTTAGGGATCTTCTTCTTCATCTTCATTTTCAGCTCTTTACGACTGAATACTCTCTGAATACATTCCTTACTTGGAATATAATCACTGACTTGAGCGTCGGAGAATCTTTGCAGGTGACACCACCATTCGCCCACTTCAACGCGTTAGGTCGGTGTGAAGGATCTCCAGAACGCCCAATCCGCTCTCCTCATTCAAGGACAACGGATACATACATCGGATACACATACATCCGGTCTACTAGAGAGTATTGACATACTATTCGTGACTGGCTTGAGATCGGATCTCTTGACCCCGGTCCAGGACAGATCATTGGCACGCCCGGTGGGACACGATAAAGTTATTCCCATATCCTTTGACAGAGCAGGTAATCCACCATGCAAGGCGAAGCACAAGACTCCATGGAGAATCAAGCTGAAGGCAGAACCAATCCTAATGCCTACAGAAAGCTCAACCTTGATTCTCATGGGGGCAACTCAAAGAGGATAGTAACAGTGTCTGATCCTGATCCTCGTGATGAGTTGATCAAACAACTTCAGAGGGAACTCGCTGAACTGCGAAGAGAAAAAAGGCAAAGTGAGGATAAAGAGTCATCTCGCACGCGAAACACTCCCCACACAACTGATGGTGAAAAGTCCACCACTCTTCAGTACTCAAAGATCCCAACCTTTGAGGAGGGAGAACAAACTCGCGATTCTGAGGATGCAACTTCCCGAAGGAAGAGAGATTCAACAACAGCACCCCCATTGTCTTACAATCTTAAGGTTCCTTTTTCAAGGAGACTTATGGGCATCAGCATCCCCAAGCACCTTCAAACCACTCAACCACTTTCCATCGGAAAGTATAATGGTGAAACTGATCCAACTAAGCACCTTGATGCTTATGTGTTTGAAGCCATGTACCTGGGGGCTGATGAAGACGTGATGTGCCGAATGTTCCCTCGAACATTGTCTGAGGAAGCCCTCGGGTGGTTTAAAGGCCTACCTTCTGGATCCATAGATTCTTGGACGGAAATGGCAGCTGCCTTTGAAACCCACTTTGTCATCTCCAGAGACGTACCCAAGACGTCTCATACCTTGGCTCAGATTAAGCAAGGTGAAACAGAGGGCTTAAAAGATTTTCTGAAGAGGTTTTATAAAGAAGCAGCCCTGGTTCCTAACCTCACAGAATCTATCAAGCTGCATATCGTGATTGAAGCATTGCAGCCAGGATCAGCTTTCGCTCTTTCATTAGCAAAGAGCCCCCCAGCAACTTTTGAGGATTTCAGGAAAAAAGCCTCAAAGTATGTGAGCATAGAGATGCACTTGGAGGCAATGGCTGCAAAGAAAAAGCCACCTACACCATCTCCCCAAACCCAGAAGGGTAAGGAGAAGACGAGGTCAGAACGCATGGAGAGGCCATTCACCAATCCTAAGGTGGATAACCGCCCTCCTCGACCTCGAGAAAGGCATGTCAATTCTTTCAGCCATTATGCACAGTTATCTGCCAGACCATCTCAGATTTTGAGAGAGGTCGGATGGCCAGTTTTCAGCACATATGGCATCAGGAGACCAGCCCCTATGAAAAGACCAGGAAATTCACGAAAGTACTGTGATTTTCATGAGCAAAATGGTCATTCCACTGATGAATGCCAAGCTCTAAAGAACGCGGTTGAGACGCTAATTAGAGAAGGCAAATTGAAGCAATACCTGTTCAAAGAAAAATCCTTTGACAGGGCAGAACGGAATGAGAAAAGAGAAAGAGATCCCGACGATGGGGATGACAACAACCCCAATCCGGTTCGAAAGTTCTCTGCTGCAGAGAAGCAAAAAGGTGTAATGACCGATAATGCAGCACAGAAAGACAGCATACCCCAGCAACAACGTCAGGGCCGACGTGAAGTTATTGACATGATTGCTGGAGGGTTCGCTGGAGGAGGAGCTTCAATTACAGCCCGAAAGAATCATCACAGAATGATTCTATCCGTGCAAGGGAAAGTCAAAGACAATCGCCCTTACAGAGGAGGAATTGAGGCTCCCATAATCTCTTTCTCTGACGAGGATTTTGGCCCAACCGTTCCTGGTGGTGACGATGCTGTAGTCATCACCGCTGTGATCGCCAACAAGGACGTCCGAAGAATCCTTGTTGACCAGGGAAGTTCCTGCGATGTTATTTTCTATAATTGCTTTGAAAGAATGGGTTTTAAAGACTCAGACTTACAGCCTTACACGCAGGAATTAACAGCTTTCAATGGCGCAAAGCAACCAACTAAAGGGTATCTTGACACCCTTATCTCGTTTGAAGGCGAGCCAGGAGCCAGGACGGTTAAGTCTCGGGTGCTAGTGATTGATGTCAAATCACCATTTAATGGCATCATAGGCCGTCCTACTCTGAATGCAATGGAGGCAGTTGTATCAACCCCTCACCTCCTTATCAAGTTCATTGACAAGAATAATGCTGTGTCATCTATCCGGGGTGATCAAGAGATGGCTAGGTACTGCTACAACCTTAGCCTCAACATGACAAAGCTGGACGCCTCCAATAAAAAGAGGAAACTTAATGATGCTGGAACATCGGCTGGATCTGTAAGTCTCGTCGACCTGGATCCTAGAGCGGATTTGAACATTGATCCGTTCAACCCATCAAAGCCCACACCGGATGGAAGTTCCAGGGACATTGTCTTGGGAGATTCTCCAGAAAAGATCACCCATATCAATGACAAGCTAGATGCTGAAATAGAGCAGCGACTGCTGGCTCTCTTGCAAGAGTTTAAAGACCTCTTTGCATGGACCGCAGCCGATATGCCAGGCATAGACCCTGAATTCTGTTGTCATAAACTTTCCGTCTATCCAGAGACGAAACCTGTGGCCCAAAAGAAAAGACGATTGGGCCCAGAGAAACAGAAGGCAGCTTGCCAGCAAACTGAGGAATTGCTGAAGGCCGGATTTATCAGGGAAATCCGATATTCCTCTTGGCTTTCGAATGTGGTGATGGTCCCTAAATCCAATGGTAAATGGAGAATGTGCATTGACTACGTGGACCTCAACCGCTGCTGTCCAAAAGATCCTTATCCTCTTCCTAATATAGATCGGATGGTGGATGATTCCTCTGGTTATCAATACCTGAGTTTCATGGACGCATACTCTGGTTACAACCAAATTCCGATGTGCGAAGAGGATCAAGAGAAGACAGCTTTCATAAATGATCGTGGTGTCTTTTGCTATACGGTCATGCCTTTTGGCCTGAAAAACGCTGGGGCGACATATCAGCGCATGATCAACAAGGTTTTCGAAGGTATGCACACCAAACTTGTTGAAGTATATATTGACGACATAATAGCAAAGACACCGGTTGGTGGCGATCATATTGACGACCTGCGCCAAGTATTCACCCGCTTGAGACAATTTAACATGAGGCTGAACCCAATGAAGTGCACATTTGCTGTCCCTGCTGGGAAGTTTTTGGGTTTCATGTTAACTCAACGTGGTATTGAAGCCAACCCAGGGAAGTGCCAGACGATTCTAAACATGCAGAGTCCTAAGAATCTCAAAGAAGTCCAATCCCTGAATGGCAAAGTAGCAGCTTTGGCACGATTCATGCCGAAGATGGCTCACAGGTCGCTCCCTCTGTACAAAATACTGAAAAAGTCCAAGAAATTCGAGTGGGGACAGGAACAAGAAAAAGCTTTCCAAGAGCTTAAGGAGGTGTTGTCCAAACCTCCCATTCTCACAAAGCCTGACCCCGAAGACACACTCATTCTGTACTTGGCTATTTCAGATGAAGCTTTGGGCGTTGCCTTGGTAAAAGAAACTCCTGATGGACAAAGACCGGTCTATTTCACTAGCAAGACCTTGCAAGGTGCTGAGATCCGGTATCAAAAAATTGAAAAGGCCGCCCTCGCTGTTGTTTGGGCCTCACGACGGTTGCGTCCGTACTTTCACGCCCATCCAATCATAGTAAGAACGGATTTGCCACTCCGTTCTGTCTTAATCAAGCCCGATCTCGCTGGGAGGATGATCAAATGGTCTATTGAACTCTCTGAGTTTGATATATCCTACGAACCCCGCAGCGCTATTAAAGCTCAAGTCCTGGCTGACTTTATTGTGGAAATGACAGGGACTGATCCAGACTACCCTCGAGTCCATTGGACCATCTACGTTGATGGTTCATCAAACCAAAGAGGCTCTGGAGCAGGTGTAGTTCTCGAAAGTAACGATGGAGTACACCTGGAAATCTCCCTCCGTTTCAATTTCAAAACATCTAACAACCAAGCTGAGTACGAAGCTTGCTTGGCCGGGCTAAGAGCTGCAATCGACATCGGAGCTTCTGAGGCGACACTCTGTAGCGATTCACAGCTGGTGATTTCGCAGATCTTAGGAGATTATCAAGCTCGCGAACCTCAACTCCAATTATACTTGAACTGTGTCAAGGAGTTGACTGAGAAATTCTCAAAGGTGGAGTTCAAGCATGTTCCACGTGAAGAGAATACGAGAGCGGATATACTCTCCAGGTTAGCAAGCACTAAACGACCGGGTAGCACCACTACTCTGGTTCAAAGCACGCTAACGTCGCCCAGCATCCCTCTTTTCCCTTCTCTAAATGCCATAATGACTGACTCCCTTTACGGAGATACATGGATGGCTCCTTACATCCGTTATTTGGCTGATGGACAGCTACCCACAGATGAAAAGGAAAAGACGAGGTTAAGGAGAGAATTACCGTATTTCACTATGATTGATGGTAATCTCTACAGAAGGGCACTCTCTGTGCCCTATTTAATTTGTCTCAAAGAGGATGAGGTGCAAGGTGTAATGGAGGAAGTGCATGGAGGACAAAATGGACACCATGCCGGAGGAAGAAGCTTAATGCGAAAAATCCTCAGAGCTGGATACTGGTGGCCCACAATGAAGCAAGACTCCATTGACTTCGTCAAAAAATGCGACGCTTGCCAAAAATTCTCTAACCTACACCACACACCGGCGGAAGAACTCTTCACATCCGCTGTTCCATGGCCCTTCTATCAATGGGGATTGGATATTCTGGGCCCCTTTCCAACTGCTCCTGGGGGCATCAAATATCTCATTGTAGGGGTCGATTATTTCACTAAGTGGATAGAAGCAGAGCCGGTGGTGCATATTACTTCAGCCCGAACTCGCCGTTTCATGTATGAAAACATCATAACACGGTTCGGGGTCCCAGCACGGATTGTCACAGACAATGGCACCCAGTTCACGGATAGAAAATTCACAGATTTGCTTGAAGGGTTAGGAATAACCCAAATATTCTCATCCGTCGAACATCCCCAAACTAATGGTCAAGCTGAAGTGGCCAACAGGGAGGTGCTGAAGGGACTAAAGAAACGCCTTGGAGAAGCCAAGGGCGGATGGACAGACCAGCTGTGTCATGTCCTATGGGCATATCGGACAACGCCTCATTCATCCACCAATGAATCCCCATATCGCCTAACATACGGGGTCGAGGCAATGATACCTGTGGAACTGCAAATTGCTTCCACAAGAGTTAAGTACTTCTCTGAAGAAACCAATAATGCTAACTTGGCATCCGAAATAGATGTCATACAAGAACTCAGAGAAGACGCTTTCATCCGAGATCAAGCCATCAATGCCAAAGTTGCTCTCCGGTACAACAAACGAGTCCAATCAAGGACTTTCAACGTTGGAGATTTGGTTTTGAGGAAAGCAAGTATAGGGAATAAATTCGCCCATCAAGGCAAATTAGCCCCAAACTGGGAAGGCCCATACAGGGTATCCGAGGTCACTGGCAAAGGCTCTTATCGCCTTGAAAACCTTGATGGCACTCCAATCCGAAACAAATGGAACACCCAAAACTTGCGCATCTACTATAGCTAGCTGTTTCTACACTCTCCTATCCTTATCTTGGATTGAATACTGGAGAATTTATTTTCACAGCTACGCTCTCCTTGTAATTCTTATTTTTGATTTAATAAGAATCTCTCATAACAATTTAACTCTTTCGAGTTTTTCTTATGCTGTGATTTTCAGTTTATCCGATGTACAAGAACATACTCAGGACGGATGATCTCAATTACCCATTCTGTAATTGACGATGTAACTCCTCGAGTGTGTAAATATGAAGGCCCAGATTGTAGGATTAAACCAAACTCTGGATACGGTTAGTAAGTTTGGCTGAACACCGGTGAAGGCTCAGATTGTAGGATTAAACCGAACTCTGAGTACGACTAGTAGGATTAAACCGAACGTCGGAGAAGACCTGAGTTGTAGGATTAAACCGAACCTCAGGATATGGGTTGTAGGGCTGGCCCTTTCTCAAGGCCACAAACCGAACCCCATTCGAAGACTACATGGGTTGTAGGGCTGGTCCTTCTTCAAGGCCACAAACCGAACCCCATGCGAAGGCTTGGGCGCAGTAAGCTGGTTTTTCTTCAAGACCACGCTGAACCCCAAGTGACGGGCGCAGTAAGTTCAGGATTAGCCCTGATCCAAACCCCGTATCGAAGGCTCGGATTGTAGGATTAAACCGAACTCTGAGTACGACTAGTAGGATTAACCGAACGTCGGTGAAGAATTGTCATTGGAGAACGGCTGGTAGGATTAAACCGAACGCCAAATATTACATGGACAGTAGGATCAATCCGAACTCCAAACACAACAAGTAAGTTACACTGAACTCCAAATTAATACTCTCTTATGAAGTTTTTTATTTGGAAGTTTTATAACTAACTCGTAAACTCCGACACAAACAATTCACTCGGGTACGCCACAATCTAAGGCATTTTCACCCGAAATTCCTCAGTCGGAAATATTTGAAGAGGAGTTTCTATTTTAATCCTCATTCTCAAGATCTCTCACGTGAAAATCTCACTGAGAGTTTATTCAAAGTGATAATCACCAAATGATACTGGAGGACATCATCAACGGTTTAACGAATAATTTGAGGAATGAACTCTCGTCTAAACGATTTCACAATCATTCCCCTTAAGCCGTTCTTGAGGCACTGATGTGTTCCCTCACAAGCGGTGGTTTTATTATGAAATTCATTTCGCATGTATATGTCCGGTATGGAGATTTTGTTTTACAATCCGATCTTCATTACTTAAATCCGGAATAATACAATACACATGCAATCCCTCTATTAAAGTTGTTTTTCACTAAACAAGAATGGAGGTAAAGAACTCTTTTATTGATTCAATAAGAATTACAATTCGTGTAATAATCCGGAGCTGATCCCGGAACACAGCGAATTCAAATCAATAAAATGAAAAAGCAAACAAGAAAGGTGCTACTCTTTCTGGCTTGGGTCTCCCTCTTTCCCCTTGCCTTTGTCTCCGGTCTTGCCTCCTTCAGTGCGAGAGCTCGATCCTGTACTCGTGGGTTTCAGGAGGGAAGGTCTCATTGATTGACCTTTAGGTAAAGGAGCAAACTTATAAGGAGTGTTAGGCGGACTCTCTTGACGATTGTCAACGATGGCCACCAGTTTCCCTTGGTGAAACTCATAGAACGGATCAATACCGTTCAAATTAAGTGACACCTTGGGATTCCGATATAACACCTGACGAATTGCCAACCCGAAAGCCTCCTTGACTGCCTGGTCACACATGTTTACAGCATCGTCCAGGTCTGCTTTCAGGGTCTTGACTTCGCCATTCGAATCCGCCAGCTTTGATAGCAGCTCCTTTTCCTTACGTGTCCAATCATCCACTCCTAGAGAATGGACGACCTTAGCCTCCTTCAACCCCTTTTCCAGCTTTGAAGAGCGTTCTGTCTCCGTGCAGAGATGAGCATTGAGGTCAGCATTGATTTTCTTCTGATCAGAAACTTGACCCTCTAGCTCCTTGGCAAGATTCTTCAACTTGGCAATTTCTTCATCCTTCTTCTGATTTTCTTCTTCGGAAGTTTTTAATTTTCCTTCTAATTGGAGGATGATTGCCTTGTCCTTGCCAACCACCGAGGTGAGCCTCTTATTTTCTTCTGTGAGCTCGCGAACCGACTTGAGGAGCTCGGATAAATCAGCCAAGTGCTTCTGTCCGTCGTCGCAAGCTCTGATCAGTTCTTCATTCTTAAACAAGGGCTTCACCTTGGGTGAGGATTCAGGAACGCCCTCTGGAACAGAGCCCTCGTACACCGGATGTTGAACAAGACCGGAATTACCTTCAAGAGAGCAGGGGGCTTTGGGCGCGAAGTAAGTCGTTATTGGCTTCGCCCCATAAGTGATTACACTGCCGGGGGCATCCGGAGTGGGTTCTTCCGCTCTCTTCTCTTTAGAGGGCACAAGCTCAGCAGCCCCTCTTGAAGTTTTTGGTTTTTTGGGCGAGGGTTGACGGTCTGAGGTCTTCGAAGGATCACGCTTAGTCCTCTTCTTTTTCTCGACCACCTTCTCAGATCCGCCCTCGATCAGAGGAATATCGTCACCAGCAGACGAAGTTAATATTATCGTCTCAGCAGTAGCCTTCTTCGAGTTCCGCTTTGCCTGAATGTCATTTTCAGCCGCAACGGAAGTCTCTCCGGCCTTGAGACCTTTTAGTCTATTCATCTCTGGTGACTCGCTCCGAATTTCACCTGCACAATTAAAAAACACAATCAGAGACGAAAAAGTTTCAATACATGACATAATAACGCATGAAGAATGGTAGGGAAATTACGTAAATACTCCTCGCGAGTAGATTTTGGTCCTAACAAACGCCTGCAGGAGAAAAATTGATGTGAGGCTGTGTAGGACTGCAGAGCCGAAAGAACTGAGATTGAAGTTGGGCTCAGTTCGTCCTCCTCGGTATAGTACGCTTGGGAGGTCAACAAAAAATGTTCGTGCGTCCAAGTCACTGGGAATTTTGGAATCCCTTCTTCAGTCAACCAAAAAATGGATTCATTTGGATGGACGCTAATCCTTGTGAAATAGGACTTGAATGAACGCCCATCAACTTTGGCGGAGTCCGTGTACGCCTCGAAGTTGATGATCTTGGAGATAGTCCGGAGGGATATCAAGCTCACACCTCCTTTCTCCTTATTCACACGGCGGACCACTTGAGTGAAGTAAAAAAGCATGGCCACCGTCGGTTTAAAGTTGAAGTGCTCCCCAAGCACTTCAAGAGAGCGGACCAATCCCCATCCATTAGGGTGAAGTTGCGAGGGGGCGCAGTCCAAGAATCTCAGGACTCCCATCTCAAACTTCGTCAAGGGGAAACGCACACCCAAGTTCAGAAATATAAAATCATACATAAACAAGGACCTCTCGTCCGGTGTGTGGCATATCCGAACCGATGGAAGAGGAGCATATACATGAAAGCACCATTTGTATTTGTCCTTCTTCCATACGGTAAACCGCGGCTCCAGCTCCCCTTCATCCTCCCGAGCGTGGACGGACGGTGTCTCACGAAATTCCTCAGCCACCCAGCTGAATGGGCGTTTCTGTTGGAATTTCACCCAGTCTATCCGGTGTGCAACCACATTGCAGAGGCCGGATTGGGTCTTCAAGATATACTTCTCGGAAGAAGATCCCCCTTCAGATGATTTCCTCCCAGTCGCTTTCTTCACCACCATTGTGAAAGCTTTTACACTGCGGTAAAAATCCACATCGTCAGATACATACAGGTCACCGCTCTCAGCACTCTCACTAGAGGAGGATTCTGAAGAGGGTATAATCGCCCTTCGCCTCTGATACGGCGACGCCTCCCTCTCTGAGCTTAGTGGCTTCGATTGAAAAACCACTGGAATCCTCCCACCACGAACTATGGGGTTTTGATTGAAGGCCCTTCCTCCTCTTCCTCTAGGGCTGATACCACTAAAACTAACACCTTTCCTAGACATTTTCAGAAATTGAAACAAGACACAAAGTATAGAAAGAAAGTGGTTACCTAAGGATGGATGAGGATAGTGAATTAAGATTCACAGAGGCAGACACGATAATCTTCTCGAAACTTTTGCAGAAGTTCGTCAAGAGAATTAGAAGAAATGGTAACTGAGATTGCCAAATATGCCTATATCAGGGCACCAAAATTTTTCGAATACCCACTAAACATAACCTGTCGTTTACCCCCAAACGACTCCCCGTTTAGTGGACCAAAATTGTCGTTTAGTACATCAAGGCGCGAAAATGCCATCGTTTCGTCACAGAGCTTTCTAAATGGGCCTACTAAATCCAAATTTTAGGCCCAACAAGCCCCTACGTGACGGTTATTAAGACATGCGCATTTAAAGCAATAATGGCGCGCCCACGTGAATTAAGGCATTAAATGTCCAATCATTAGAAACGTGGCCACCATTACTCGAATACCAAGGGTTGCGAAATTCGATAAACTTCTGATATTCCCATTGTCGAATCCGCCCTTAAAATTTCGTCACTACGGAACATGGTTCCAAGAGCGGATATTTACACTTCGGTGCAAATCCGAAATCCAGACGTACAATGATCAATATAGCTCATATGAGCAAGCCAACTGCTTCCTCACATCAGCTAGGGGGCTAGCGGAGGTAATACTCGGATTTCGTCTCGGATTTCGGATCAGATTTCGGATGGAGCGAAAAATGGAAATTGAATCCGCACTCCCTTGATTGGAAAAGATTCACCAGGACGGATGATCTCAATCACTTATTCAGTGATTCGGTGATGTAACTCCTGGTATGAAGAACTCCAATAATCATTCCAGGACGGATGATCTCAATCACTTACTCAGTGATTCGGTGATGTAACTCCTGGTATGAAGAACTCCAATAATCATTCCAGGACGGATGATCTCAATCACCTATTCAGTGATTCGACGATGTAACTCCTGGTATGAACAATTCTCATCATCACTCTTACGATGAAAGTATTCACTCAATCCGTACTCCTACGATTGAAAAATGTCTCCAGAATGGATTATCTAAATCACTTAATCTGTGATTTGACGATGTAACTCTTGACGATGTGTACTTTTCCAGAACGGATAACCTCAGTCACCCATTATGTGATATGACGATGTAACTCCTAACGCGGTGTACCTGCCCAGGACGGATGATCTCAATCACCCATGCTGTGATCTGACGATGTAACTCCTGGCGCCATACACACCCAAAGGACGGATGATCTCAATCACCTAATATGCGACCTGAAGATGTAGTTGCTGGTATCGTACACATCCCCAAGACGGATGATCTCAATAACTTATGAAGTGATTTAATGATAAAACACCTGGCATGATCAATACTCATAATCATCTTTATGATGGAAAATTCCGAAAGTCAATCCGTACTCTCGCTTTCTAGTGGTATTCTCCCAGGACGGATACTCTTTATCACCTATTCTGTGATACAACGACCTAACTCCTGGCGTAGAAAAAACTCCCATCATCATCTTTATGATAAAGGACTCAAACACCACTTCCTTGCAGTTCCCTAAACTTGGAACAATATCATCTCCTGTAAGAATATTACGGGTTAGAAGCAGTCATCCGTCCTGTTACACTACTTTGCTAAACAGCGGATCGACCCATCTTTCCCCAAAAGAATTAAGGATCATGCCCCAGAGACAGGCACCTTCTTCTTAATACGCACTTGGGGACATGTATATATTTATCCGTTCTAAATTTTATTTGTTATTTAATCTTCCGAGGTTATCATTTCAATCTGGCCTTAAGATTAATTACACTGAACGGATTAGTAACGATTTATATATACATGAAACAATGAAGACAAATTTCTTCAACCAAAATTCATTCATTGAAATAAAATTACATACAATAGTTCAAAATCCGGAGTTGATCCCGGTACACAACTATACATGTAAATGAAAACAAAACTACTGAGGAGGAATCTGTTCTTCAGTTTTTTGTGCCTCCTCAGCATCAGGCTCTTGTCCCACTTCCTTTGGAACCTCCGCAGGAGTATCACCTCCAGGAGCCTCAGCCCTTTCTTCAGTAGAGGGAACCTCGGACACAGGAAAGACATAATCCGGTCCCATGGTTTGACCCTCAGGAAGAGGAGGCAAACCATACAGGGACATCGGTGGATCTTCGTGACGACCATCCACCACTGCGACTAACTTTCCCCCATGGAATTCATAGAACGGATCCATTCCATAAAGGTCAAGTTTCGCAGTAGGGTTGCGGTAGAAGACTTGGCGTATAGCTAGGCCGAAGGATTCTTCGACAGCCCGGCTGCATATGTCAACAGCCTCTTCTCTCTCAGCTTTCGCTGTAGCCAATTCTCCCCGCAACTTGGACAGCTCCTCACTAGACACCTCGAACTCCGCATTCCTAGCCTTCAGTCCCTCTATCTCAAGAAGGAGCTTCTTCTCCCTTTGAGACCACTCCTCAGCATCAACTTTATGTTTGTCCTGGCTGCTACGGAGTTCTTCCTCCTTCTCTGCCACCTTGCCTTCCAAGTTTTTAAGATCGACTTTGAGTTTGAGATTCTCTTTAGTGATGAGATCCCCAAACTCCTTAGACTTGTGAAGACGATCTTCCATTAACTTCACGGCGGCTTTGTCCTTTTCCGAGGAAAGCTTGAGTTCTTTCAATTCGTCGCTCAATTCCTCAACTTTATCGGCGTTGCTAGCCAACTCGCTGATTGAAGAAAGCATTCCAGCAAGTTCGGCTAACTGCCACCTTCCGGCCTCACACGCTTCCGTAATTTCTTTAGGACTGAGTGTAGGCCGGAGTTTGTACATCGGAGGAGGAAGAGTGGCTGGAGTAGAACCTTCATAAGAGAGGAAGGGGGTGAGAAACGAGGTAGTTGGGAAGGAGGTCGGCTCTGATCCAGAAACCCCGGCAGCAGGATCCTCCGAAACTCTTTGCTTCTTGGACTGACGCCTTGCAGGATCATTCTGGATCTTTCTTCTCCTCTCAGTAACGGGAGGCTGACCCGAGATTGTACCAACATCGGACGTACCGCCCTCAACCAGTGGGATGTCCCCTTCAACATCCGAGGTCAAGATGATTACCTCAGGACGATCCTTAGTTGAGGGCCTGGGCTTTACTTCATTCTCACGAGCAACGGATTTACCAGCCGCCTTGAATTTTTTCAGTTTATCCATTTCCGGAGTTTGCTGTTCTATTTCACCTACATGAACAAACACAAGATGTCAGCAACTGCAAATATTCTATATATATTTGATAAAGGAGGAAAGATGAAATAAAACGAGAAGTACGCAAATATTCCTCCCGGACTCCGCTTGAGCTACTTAGCAGACGCCTACACGAAAAGACGTGACGACCTGTAGTGTGCGATTCAAGCGCGAACAACACTCTCGATGTCTCACGAGACAGATCGGATTGATCAGTGTAGTACGCGTGAGAGCTCAAGAGGAAATGCTCGTGTGTCCAGCTCAAGGGAAATTTGTCAACGTCCTCTTCATCCTTCCAAAATTTTGGTTTGCCCTTCTTGATGGAGATGCGAGTGAAGTAAGTCTTGAAGGACTTCCCGTCAACCTTGGCAGAATCTGTGTAAGACTCAAAGTTCACAAAGGAACAGAGAGTCCGGAGTGTCACCAGACCAACTCTGCCCTGCTTATTCGCCCTTCTAACTACCTGGGTGTAGTAGAACAGCATTGCTACAGTAGGCGTGAAATTGAAGTGCTCCCCAAGCACTTCGAGAGCTCGGATGAGACCCCAACCGTTGGGATGAAGTTGAGAGGGTGCACAGTTCAAAAACCTCAAGACACCCATCTGGAGTTCGGTTAAAGGGAAACGAACTCCCAGATTATGGAAGATAAAGTCATACATGAACACTGAACGATCGTTGGGGACGACATGACATATCCGCTCTGTCAGAAGTGGTGCGTAAACCCTGTACCACTTTTTCGTCTCTTCATCCGAACTCAGCGTGAACCTCGGTTGAATCCGAGATCCCTCCTCATCTGCATGTCGGGAGGCCAATTCCTTAAACTCACTAGACACCCAGCAGAAAGGCCATTTAGCCTGAACCTCCTCCCAATTCAGCCTCGAAGCAACTACGCTGAAGAGACCTTCAGCTGTCTTCGAAATGGCGCTATCTCCAGAAGATCCTTCTCCAGTTGCCATTGGAAATATCTAGACCGAACTCCTTAATCTACGATAAGGAATAAAATGTCGTCAGAAAGTTGCAATCATTACTCACTGCATTTTTAAAGCAACTACAATCAGAGGGCGACTCTGAGAAGGGAAAGGTCACTTCCCGCAGTGAATAAGATCCGCTTTCTGAGCGACGCGATTCAGTCTTAGGAAGAATCACAAGGATTCTTCCCCACGACTGTTAGGGTTGAGGGAAACTGATTCCCCCCCCTTAGATGAAGCCTACTTTCTATAACTACGAGTAGCAACTCAAAACGAAACTAAAGCGACAAGGAAGAGATAGTTACCTCAGATAACAGTGATGAATTTGAGGAACAAAGAAACCCTCGCAATATAGGCGATAAACTTCCTTGCAAAAATTTCTGCAGAGTTTCGTTGAGAAAGCAAAAGCAAGTGGAACCCAGAATCCACTAAGTATTCCTTTTATAGGAAATAAAGAGGATCGGTTACCTCCTCTTGAAGTTGTGTCGTTCTCGATAAAACGCACCCGTTCACAAGCGAAACGACACAACCGTTCCAAATTCTTGGGCGCCAAAACGATAGCGACTCAGTAAAGGGCTATCCACTAGGCCCAAAAGTTTTGAAAACTTCAGGCCCATTAAGCCCAAAACGACGGTTAATGAGATTTTCATCTCAGACGTAATAATTGCTTGCCCACGTGATTAAAAGCATTAATGTCTAATCATGCAACGCAATTTACGCTTTACAGCCGTAACACGAACTTCAAGAGCTTTCAATTCCAATAAACTCTTGAAATTCTCACACAACGAATCTTTGTCTGAATCCGTTGTGACAATACCGAAAGGTCTTTTCTATTAAATTCAGAGTGGTTCTTGACGGACGACAACAGATGCTAAGGAACTGTCACACACGTAAGCTTACCGATATTAAGACCTCTCGCAGGTTGAGTAGCTTATGTGAACAACTATTCAGTCCCTCACACAAGCTAGGGGACATATGATCCGGTCTCAATACCGGTATCCGATCTGCTGTAAGAATTTCAACGTCTTTGATAAGACATCTACGTGTAACCGGTGTCATCGGTATACATCCGGACTGTAATTCCGTATCAGGCGTTCTCCCTATACCGGTTATCCTGGATAACACCATGACATCGGATAATACACACGTCACTATGCAAAAGACAAGGATTGTTGCTACAGGGATCGATCAATAATTCCCTGCACTACGAGCCAAATTCTGCTCACGGGAATGGTCAACTTGTTCCCTAATCCTAGTCTACATTCTTTACGCTCAATATAAAATAGCCACTTGACCCAATCATGCAGGTAAGTGCGCAATATAATAATGCTAATGGGAGTTGGTGGTTCCCCACCAACGAGTCCTCGTTAATCGAGCCAATCAGGTATATGAACTAACTTCATGATTGAAGTTAGGGATCTTCTTCTTCATCTTCATTTTCAGCTCTTTACGACTGAATACTCTCTGAATACATTCCTTACTTGGAATATAATCACTGACTTGAGCGTCGGAGAATCTTTGCAGGTGACACCACCATTCGCCCACTTCAACGCGTTAGGTCGGTGTGAAGGATCTCCAGAACGCCCAATCCGCTCTCCTCATTCAAGGACAACGGATACATACATCGGATACACATACATCCGGTCTACTAGAGAGTATTGACATACTATTCGTGACTGGCTTGAGATCGGATCTCTTGACCCCGGTCCAGGACAGATCAATTTTATATTTTTAAAATTTTATACAGAAAATAATAATTTTATAATTAAAAAATAAAAATTATTTTCTAAAAATAAGCATATCCTTATTAAAATCACTTTCACAAAAGGGTAAGTCATGATCACGTGGTCTTAATTTCAGGATTTAAGAAATATAATTATATCAAATTTTAGTGAGATAAATTTTAATTTTTTAGACCTATAATTATCTTACCTATAACTATCTTACCCGACTCATATATATATATATATATATATATATATATATATATATATATATATATATATATAAAAACGACGGTTCTCTTATGTGATATCTGAATTGTATAATTATATATGGATAATTAAGATTAAAAGTTTTTGAAAGTTACATGGTTATTTAAAAGGTGATATAATCTTTTAAAAAACTCACATAAATTAATCTCAATCATCCATTATATAATTGTATGGTTTAAATTCACTTTTATCACTCTCATATATAAGAAATTCTCTCATGTAGTTTAAGGCATCTATTGGCAATCCATTCATGCATGATTGTATTATTTCTCTTTTTGTTTGTATCCACATCCAGCTAATTATATATAATAATAAAGTATATCAGATCAGATATAATACAAAAAGATCGAGGAATAAAAAAAGTGAGAACACGCCATATGCCTTAGAAAATTTGGTTGGATAACAAAGCTTGCAATTATGATGCTACCCCACTGCGGTGGTTCATGCCAAGCCAAAAAAAGAAAAAGATCCAGGAAAATTAATTAACTTTTATTTTTGAGGAAACAAACTTTTCATAAATTATAAAAACAATTCCTCCAACGATTCCATGAATGGCTTCAAAAAACTGGAAATTAAAAATTGTTAATAACATCCACAATTCATTAATAATGATAACGGCAGTGCTTAGCGTATATAAACATTTTATTCATTTATTTTTAATAAAGTAAATTCATTGGTTAGTAGAAAAGCCAATAATACTACATGGTGGCTAGAGTTAAGAAAAAGGATATAGCAGAACTTTGGACATTAATATACAGAGCCATTAATTTGTACCAAAGCAAGTAGTGTTTGATATAGGCAATGAAGGATTAAAAATAAGGTAATTTAAACCCAAGTTCTCATATTTCTACTGCTTTAACACTATTCTAAGAAAAAAAATAATCAATACATATATAGAACCATGTAGATGAATAGGTAATTGATTTAAGTAGTAAATATTTCTTTAAAGCAGGTATTTTAAGTTTTTCAGTCTTATGAACCTAATTATTTTATAATGATAAGAAAATTAAAAGTCTCTTTTGGGTGAGTTGGGAAAGGATTAATAGTCATCAAATATATATATATATATATATATATATATATATATATATATATGGTTTTTTAAAAACAAATAGTCTAAATCCTTATTTTGATCTCCATATTTTGTATCTGTTTTCCTTCAAACCCCAAAGATTTTTTTTTGTTAGTTAGGTTTCCTATCTTTAAAAATAGTTTTCTCGTGAACTTTTGGCTGACTTTATTAACGGATACCTGATGTGTCATTGGCCTTATCGATATGCATGTACCAGACTTCATTGATGTGGGTCTGGTGACATGGCAACTTCATCTATGTTGTGTGTGTGTGTGTGTATATATATATATATATATATATATATATATATATATATATATAACTTACTATTTTGTATTTCTATATATACAATAGTTGTTGCCCATGAAATGTCCAATATGTAAGAGGTAAACAACCAATGTTAAATCTGTTTATCACTATATTATTATGTCAATCCAGTAAGGATCTGGTATTATGATACACTAGCTCAGTGGGAGCACAATGCCTTCTATCCTCATTACCCGCCATCTCTTTTTTCCTTAGTTTTGGAATAGATGGTGGTGGTACCTGCAAAGATTTATCAAAACTTAAGTTAGTTTGATTATCAATACAGGAGCATTCAGAATGATAAATGACTTACCTCGATTATGATAAATGATGGTATTTATAGCTTCACAAAGGTCAAACTCATGATTTGACGTGTGTTAAATGACTAAGCTGCTTATATAGTTCAAGTTGCAGCCTGTGTTCAGAAGCTTTGACTTGTTTGCAGGCTTTTGACCGATATTCATACAATCCATCTTTAACTATACCGGTCATATTGAAAACCGGTTAGGTAGCTTGGACTTTAGATCCGTGCTTATACATTTACTTTCAGCATGTTTATCATTTCTTGGTTTGGGACTAGTATTGATACTGAATCAACTTATATACATGAATTATATTATGGTCTAGCTGTTTAGTAATTGTTTTTTCATGCATTAGGTCATGTGTAAGATCTATTAAAAACATTTTTTTAATTTGTAGTTTTATTATATTTAACGGAGTCAACCAAAAGTTAATGGTTAGGACCTAACGTAACTCTACAAAAAAAACCTTAAGCAAAAAATAACTAATAAGCTAGCCAAAAGCTGAAACTATATAATTGACTTAAAATGTATTTGATGAAATTTGATTGAATCAAGTTGTGGTCGAAAAAACTAGTGATTACAAATGCATAAGGTAACTGTAAAATATAAAATAAATTAAGAATTTATATAAGTTCAAACATTACTTAAAAAAACACTGTAAACTATTAAAATTAAATAAGTTCATTTATCAAATAGTATTATTTGGTAAAACAAATTTTTAAAATAATGAAATAAACCATAAATTAATTTAAATAACATGACTAATTAATAAAACAAATTACAAATTAACCTAAACCTAAAGTGGCTTAAATGACTCCTCGTTAAATATGGCCAAAATCTCTTACACATGTGCATACGAGTACCGAAAATTGAAATCATATGTGTCAACAAGCTTAATAGACTTAATTATCTACTAACACAATTACATATCCCACAAGATTTTAGTTCGAATACGACTATTTTTTTCAGCTTTACTTTTCTCAACCTTTGCATGATTTTGATTGGAAACGACAAGATCTCCGACTATATATGTTCCTACTCTCAATTGATTAATATGTGGTTGCTCTTAAGCTACCCATAGAATTATTAAAAAGATGTAACTAAGATGACTTCATTTGTTGTCGACCTACTCTTTGATCATTATTTTTATATGTTCCATCGGAAAGTTTCCTTAGTGACATAATAAATATATTAAGGTGTACCAAAGCCTAATTAATTTAACACCGTCAAATAGTTCTTTCAAGTACACATTCAGGAGTCATAAAATTGGTCCATGCTTAAAGTGATAAAGAGTTGGTCACAACATGTTTTTTATTCGCAAGAATAAGCAAATGATCAAACCTCTATGTGATAAAAAAAAATAGAGGTATTGAACCATCATATTTACCTAACTTTTCTCATAACCTCTACATTATATATGATTGAATTGTTTGTTATAAGAGAAGTTGTACCAAATTTTGTTTTTTTGTTCAAATAATGTATATAGAAAAAGTTTTATTAAAAACAAAAGAACAAAGTAATCCAATAATTCTCATTAACTCTGTTTGAATAAGATTAATTATGGATCCAATAGGGCAATAGGGCACGGCGATTAGCATGCTATAAAGGACAAATTAATAAGTGAGAATTGAGATTTTAAAGGATTGGAGTTTGTTGGGTTGCGCTTACACAATGTCAAATTTGCTTGCGGCACTTGAGAAAAGTCGGTGTTTCCCTGTACAATATCCAAAACTTATTTTACTTTACTCTCTTTTTTTGCAAGGAAGTTTTCCCGTGCAACGCAGAGTCATGAAATTTATTCTCTTACTAAAATAGTAAGTTTGGATTATAAGATTTAAAAAAAAAAATATTTAGTAGTAGAGGCTAAGGTAAACTTAGTGTCTGTTTGATATGTAGTTGAGGAACGGAGTTATAAAACGGAAAAATTTAAAGGTTAATATTGATTTTTTACACTTTCAAGACAGTCAAAACTCTATTTAACCGTATAATTTTTTTTTTGTTGGTTAGTTTGACTAACTCCAACAGGGAACTAAATATGACCTTAGTTTAACTGGAATTATGATGGACCTGTGAATGTTGACCTGCTATAACCGGTTGGTACATCCCTCTGTATCATCATCATTTTTTAGCAAATAAACAAAAAATGAAAACTTGAACCTTTCCCATTTTCTATTTTAGAATGTGATGCAGTAGAGAAAGGGGTGCATTCTTGTGGCTTGACAAAGAAGCAATGCACCATTGGAGGAGATTGAAGGTGGTTCAGTCGATTCTCAACAGTTGGGTTGATATAAGTTTGCAGTGTTGTGATGTTTTTTTGTTTCTAATTGATGATGGAATTTTAGGTTCTTTTGGTTGAAGTTGATGTTTTTATTGGGTTACGGGTGGTAGCCAATTTGGGATTTATGGTTGCTGTTTAGAATTAGGATTACTAATGGTGGTGATAGTTTTTTCTTCTAATTACTTTGTTTTAATGGTGGTAATGATGACCTTTGCGTACCCTATTTCCACTGTATTCTCATCCTTCTTATATACATACTTCACTTAATTCTTTTTAGCATCTAAGCTTGGGGTGGATTTTGTGGTTGGAAATGAATTGTTATGTTATAGGTTGTGGGTTCTATTTGGTGATTAAGGAGGGGTTATGGGTGGTGATGTGAGCTAAAAATGATGGTGAAGGACTGAAGGGTGGCTATATAGGGTGATGGTGGCTGTGAGGAATGATTGTGATGCGGAGGGATGTATCAACCGACTATAGCAGGTCAACATTTACAGGTTTACCATAGTTCCAATTAAACTAAGCCCACCTTAGCCTTTACCTTATTTCAGTATGCGTTTAACATAATGAGTTTATAATTTTCAAAGAGTTTATGATTTTTTAAAAGTTAATAAAACTGTTTAGTAAATACAAGAAAGGAAAAGTTATAAGTTCCTAGTCAGATTTTGAAAAACTAAATGAGAAAGCTTATGGCAAAAGTTATAAGCTCACTCATTAATTATTTAATTACTATTTTTATTTTTTATAGCAGCTTTTATCTCTAGCGTAATTAATATATTATATTCATTTAACATAATTTAAGCTAGTTTTACCAAACAATTCTATTTTAATAAGCTCCCTAAAAGCAACTATAAGCTAAGCTACTCAAAAAACCGTAAACTATAAGCTATAAGCCTGTTTTGACAATCAGACCCTTAACCTCAACCGAATAACCACCATAATAAAATGTATTTTTTTCCGATGAAAAACTTATTATAACCCTACTTATAATTTTTTACGTCAACGAAAAGCTTAGAATTTATAACTATAATAATACGATAGTGATTTAAAAATTAATGATGAATTAGTGATTAACTTTTTTACATAAAATTTAAATTTTCTTGTAATCACTTCTTTTATTTTTATAATAAGTTAAGGATTATTTTAATCAAATGTATTAAATCTATAAATGATTTTTATTATATTTTTTAAAATATCTTAATATTAATGAAGAAATATTTAAATTTCACATATGTATCAAGTAAAAAAGTTTAATTAATAAAAATATATATTATAAAAAATAATAAATAAGCATTATAATTTATGTACATTAATTATGGATTATCTGGTGTTAAAGGATAATACTTATGGTATCTATATCGGTCTTAACTCTCTCTTACATGTTACACCAGTCCATTGGAGAAGTGGCATTATCTTTTTTGGTCTAGTGGGGAATCGAGAGCTTTCATGTCTGGTCTCCAGTTATCACACCAGCCTTAAACATTGAGGGACAAAGAGGGGTGTCGCTTGCAAAGACACTCCAACACTCAAGTTAGTCTAGGTAGTTAATACCGGAGTTCAAACATAAGTTGAACTATCCTACATACCTTGGTGGGTCATAAATGAGAAGTATTTATAGAGGTAAGAGGTAGTTGAGTCCTACATGGCATAGTATCAATATAGATCCAAGAACCATAGGGAAATTTGACACCTACACAGACATTCCAAACACCTTTTGCAGATTGGTTACTGGTGTGCCCCCGATAGAATACCAAACTCACCAAGATACTGGCCTGTAAGGATTCTGGTCATTAAGAGAAGGTACCTGTCAAGATTCTTTGGTACTGTTGTGTGCTTCATGTGGGGCAATTTGCTCGGTTTGGTAATGATCCAGTGTCTAGGATCGGGGTCAGTATACGGACCAAATCATTTGCCTTATAGCTTGTTGGAGTGACCTCAAGGTTGCTTCAACAAGCTAGGTTATAGTCCTGCGTTGGAATGATGAACAAAGAATGTTTATGGTTCTCAGCCGGTATGACAACCTTTTACAAGCATGGCTTTTAAAACTAGTCGTTAGTATTAACACCTTACATCAGCGTTAGGAGTGTTAGTACACGTGGCGTGCCTCTGTTGATTGGTGACGATTTGTTCCAATGGGCCTATTAGAAGGCATGTGAAGCGATGCAGCCCTTCCATGGACCTGTCAGATGCATGCGAAATGACTTGACCTTTTAACATTCTTGTGTAACTACCCCCAACCTTGCCTATAAAACAAGACTCACTTACACAATGGAGACACTTTGCTATTCAAATTAAAACGTTGCTTTGATCTCGCAACCTTTAGCTTAGTGTTATCTTTAGAGTTTTGGCTTGCACGAAAAAAATTGTTCACCACGTCACACTAGGTGGCCACTTTGTTCCTCCTCTACTTTAAGTACTTTTTTATTGCCTTAGGACGAAAAGGTGAATGAATATGAGTGGAGAGCTAGTGAGAGAAATAACACCGCCACCGACGTGGTCAACAACATCATCCCAACGCAATCTGCGGGTGGTGCAAACCTGTATCCATCCAACCCAAGGAGGTAAAGCTAGGACATCCAGTCAGGGTGGTAAAACAAGCTATGTAGCACGAGGGGAAAGTCAAATCGTCCAGGAAAGACAAAGTCCGGATTTGAACAAGGGCAGTTAGATAGATATGATACCTCTTCGGGTTTGGCAACAAATCCAGAAATAACTGCTCTGTTCACATTTGATAACAATGGTGATTTATACCTTACTAACAAATTGACCTTTTACAATTGCATCCCCTTTTTGAACATACCGTGAAGATAATCGCTTCTAATGGGAACTCCAAGA
Source organism: Clitoria ternatea (assembly GCA_037962975.1). NCBI lineage: Eukaryota > Viridiplantae > Streptophyta > Magnoliopsida > Fabales > Fabaceae > Clitoria > Clitoria ternatea. The sequence continues at coordinate 281,595,268 of CM075671.1, read as the reverse complement.
CCAGCTCGTGTCGTGTTGTAGTTACGGATCCCATTCATGCGAACGTCGTCACAAATCGGATTAACTGACTAGTTACCAAGGTTCATAGCACGTACTGTTGGGTTCATGCTTAGCCTCTGAATATCGCCTCTCGATACGCTTCTGAAATCGGTGTGAAGAAGAAGTTCGATATTCAGATCCATTCCGTGGAGAACTACAAGGATGACTTCATTGTAGTAGCCTCTTAAAAGGTAGACAAAATTTGTCATATGTACGAGATTTTGTTCAGCCAGATCGACATTAGATTCCCTCTCACCGAGTTCGACATGAACGTTTTGCGTTTTTTTGATGTTGCCTTCAATAAGCTACGCCCCAACAATTAGGGCCTTATAAAGTCTTTGGAAGTGCCCGGGGAATACTTCAATTTCGTATCGACGGTGTCCATGTTCTTTTATTACTGCGGAGCCATGCGCTAAGCCAACAAAGGAGGGGGTTGAGCTACATCAACCTTTGGTGCAATAGGTGAGTTTGGAAGATATTATAGACAACTTAGAAATATAATTTATAATTCCTCTAAGTTATTTTTAACTTATTTTAATAAGTCACTTCATATAAATTAAGGAAATAAGTTATTTTCAACTTATTCTGGTAAGCTTTGTGATCAAATTTATGATATAAATTATGATTCAAATATAATTTATTATATAAGCTTATAATTAAGACTATTATCCAAATACACCCAATATTCAAAACTTATTTTATTTTACTTTTTTTTGGAAGGAAAACCCAAAGTCATAAAATTAATCTCTTATTCAATAGTTAATATACTAAGTGAAAGGGGATTGATTACAAGATTTATTTAAAAATTATTTTAACTTCAAACGAATAGCCACCGCAATAAAATGTATTTTTTCCGGATGAAAAAATATTATAATCGTGAATATAAATTTTTATATCGTTATCATATTATTAACGAAAAGCTTAGAATTTTTATAATTGTAATACAGCAATGATTTCAAAATTAATGAGAATGAGTGATTAACTTTTTGACATAAAATTTAAAATTTCTAGTAATCACTTATTTCATTTTTATAATAACTTAAGAATTATTTTAATCAAATGTATTAAATCTATAAATTATTTTTTTATATTTTTAAAAATACCCTTAATATTAATAAAGAGATATGTAAGTTTCTCATATATACATATATCAAGTAAAAAATTTAATTAATAAAAAATATATACTATAAAAAATAATAAACGAGCACTATAATTTATGTACATTAATTATAATCTTATAAAAAAGACTAACTAAATTTTACGAAAGAGTCTACATCAAAGAATATAAATTTATTTTATTTATAGTACTATTAGTTTGATGTTTAATTACCTGCTATTAACCAATTAATGAGTGCTACGTGCATATATTATATACTCCAATGTGTAAATAATTAAGTTCCCCATTTGCATATGTTTTCTGTATTTTATTGCATACCAGGGATTGTCTTCATTGTCATCAGCTACCGTATCAGTATCATATCAATCAGATATACCATTGACTTACAGGGATGGATATAATTAACTTAACCTATGATGTTTTTTTTATTTCTATGAAAACTAAACTTTTGTTTGAGATTCAAGCGTTGCATTAAATTTTGGGTAGTTTTGTTGCTTTATCGACCAGTGATATTCACATATATATCACCTATTAGTTTATAAATTTATTTATTATTATTGTAACTATTTTTAAAGTGTCTTGTAATTATAAACTATTATGTCAGTAAAAATTGTTAACCATGCAATAAATAGGGAAAATACCTATACCTATATCTAGGATTTTGTGTGTGGCATGGTCTTGCGTTTGGGAATTTGTGTGTGTCAAAAATGATATGAGACCCCCTAAGGTTAAGATAACCATATAGAAAGTTGTTTGGGTAGAATTTACGTAACTGTCACCAAACAAGAAGAGTTTTGTCAATGATGCGAAGTTTAACAAAGATTGTTTACAAGTTAACAAATTTCTGTTTGAGTTTAGAACCAAATCCTGAAGCTTGAGTCATTCTTGAACCCAAATATTTTCTAAACGTTATTGCTATTGATTAAATTTGTTAATCAACAGATTTTGTGAGTTTAATTATGTATTCTGACATTTGTTATCAGAAAACATCGAAAGGTGTAAATTAACTTCTGATTGTTCACGTGTGGTATTGGCACTTTGTATTTACGCTCGAAATTGGGGGCTAAGAATTTTAGAAGACCTTGGGTAACAGGAAAAACTATAGGGTCAAACCTATTAATCAAAATCCATGATCTAATTAACCCTTTAAGACTTGTCAAAATTTCAACTCTATTTCCTTGATTCCGTTTGTTCCAAGTGTAGAAAATTTTGCGCATGTTCCATTGTTTCTAATGTAACTTAACCTCTCGACATTGGAATTGAGTGATTATAGTTTTGAAATCTTTGTAACAGAATCCCCTACAATTCTCATGAAGAACACAGAAGCTAATACTGAACACACACCTCTCAATTTTTATTCTAAGTTACAGGTCCATGAATTCGCATATCACTTGAAAACCTTTTTGTGTTTTAAGCATAACTTTTTCTATAGTTATCAGAATTAAGTGATCTTCGACTCGTTAAAAAGAGGGGAAGATAAAGAACAACTCTTATATTCATTGTTTTGCCAAATTTATGTCACAACGCATCCTAAATTTCGTGGCAATGCAGCAGCGTGAATCTATCACTCAAACAGCCCATGTTTTTATCATCCATGCACCATGACCTCATGTGTAACATACAATGGGGGTTTATCACTTACGTAGTGAGTAGTAATTTAAATTTCGAAGCGGGTTTTATGATTAAACAGTTTTTTTTAAATATCGATACCCAAAAATATTGTTTTTATAAAATAAAAATATAATTATTATTGTGTTAAAAATGTTATTTATAAATAAGAGTTTAACTGTTAATATTATGAGAATTTAATTTGTGAAATGTTATTAAAAATATTACTTGATATACATTATTGATGAATGACCTATGCTAATAAGGATAATATTATGAAAGCTAAAATTATATTATAAAATGATATTCATGAAGTGATTCTTAATACTCGGTTCGTCGTTGATATAAGGGTTGTATGTGTTATGATACTTAGTTTGTCTAGCACTTCGGTTCGCTAATGACTTCCCTTTTTGTTATATCATGTTTATTTCTAAATTACAAGTAATCATTTTAAATTTATTATTTTTATATATGTTTTTTAGAGGATTTATTATATATGTTGTTGGAGTTAAAATCGAATATAATAGTCAAATATATTTAGCATGATTTAACGACATTGTATTTAATATTATTCAAACCGAGATTATATGATAAGTTAAATTAGTCATCGGTGAATTAATTTATGGGGTTAGTGTTAATTATTTCTCACTTTTTATATTGTTTGAATGAAATTTTAGGATTATTGTAGATTAAATAATGTTTTTTATATTATGTATACACTATGAATAACATTAAATGTATATATTACTTGCAATATAATTAATATTTGACATGATTAGGATTTTTTTGATCAAATACTTTCATTAATATTTCTTATGTTCTTGCTATAGAATCTCAATATTGTGAAATAAATATTTCGTCTTATATTTTTACTTGCAATGTAAATAATAACGTTAATGTGTAATTTTCTAAATATCTACAATCTTAGCATGGTATGTTTAGCCAAAAGAAAAATAAAATAAAATAAAATCTCAGCATGGTCTGGTAGCTAATCATGATATTCATCTTAAAAGATAATTTCTTCCTTACTGTGTAGTGAGTTCATTGAATTTGATTAACACATCTTATCTTCTTTCATTTTTTTTCATTATAAGTTTTTCAGTATTGAAAAAAAATCTCATTTTATTCAGTCATGTGTTGTTATAATTTCTTTATGTATATTTTTTTATTAACCACGTGTATTTTATTTGATGGTATGTCAGAGAAATATTCTAACTTAATATTATATAATACTATTAAATCTTGATAAAAAGAACTTTGTTGTAATCCATAGTAATTATGGTTGTAATTGATGTGTTACTTGATGTTTTATCATGATTAAAAAAATACTTTTTCAAGTATAGATATAGTATATTAAACCAAAAAAAATCTTATTTAATTCTTTATCATAATTAATCTTTTTCACCTTTTACTTCTCTAAACACTATATTCAGTGGAAATCAAATCTATATAACTCTTTCAATAATTTTAATATGTATTATCAATTCAGTTTCATATGTGATTTATTTATGGTTTATCTATACTTTACACACATTGATTCTGTTTTAATTTTTGGTCTATTTTTTGTTCTCAATTGATATGATTTATCTTTTCTTTTTTTTTCTTTTTATTTTTTGGTGAATATTTATCTTTTCTCAAATTAGCTGAATCCTAGATGTAACTGGGCCTCCTAAGACGAAGTCCAGTCCATCTTTGACTCGAGATACTGTGCAACAAACTCTTGTATATTGTTTTCACCAAAAAAAAAAAAACTCTTGTATATTTTTTACCAAAAACAAAAACTCTTCTTTATTTACTTACCCAAAAAAAAACTCTTGTTTATTTAGCAAAAAGAAAACTCTTGTTTTATAATTACCATATGTATAATAGAAATTTGAAATCCGTTTAATCTTGTCTTGTTTAAAGGCCACATTTTAATACATTAAAGATAAAAAAATAATATTTTTATGAAAAATATCCTTATGAAAAATATATGATATTTTCCGTTTCAACTTTCTATGATTATTTCAATTTTTCCTTAAAGATAAAAATTCAATAAAATATATTAATCAAATCCAAAATTAGAAATAAGTATCTTATATTTGTTAATGGTTGTTTCAATAACTTTACACTGATTATTAAAATAATTGGTGTAAAAATTTATTTTTTAATAATTATTTAAATAACTAGTGTAAAAATATAATACAACAACTTAGTACACTGGTTATTTTTTACACCATTTTTTAAAAATAGTCGATATGAAAAATATTCTTGATGCTGATTTATAAACAACCAGTATAGTAAAAAAATTACATGTTAAATAATTTTTATACAACTTATTAAGTTATTTTAAAAATTGGTGAAGTAAGTTATAATTATTTTATTTCATTTTTTATCTTTATCTTTTATTTAAAAATAAAATAAAAATATAAAGACACAATTGAAACGAAAGGAAATCATGTAAGTAGGTTGGATTTCATATGTTTTGTGAATAGAACTTCCATGTGAGATAGCATTGTTGATTAAAGATTAAATAAAGATACTATAGTCATATAACTTAGCTTAACACATTAAACCATTAAAGAGGTATATTTGATGTTTAAATTAATCCTTAGAGATGGACAAGATTAATGTTTCTCATGGCTCACAATTAAAGAGATCTATTTTCAAAAATTGTTATCCTCATAAAAGAAAGCTTTAGAATTTTTTTTGCCAAATTAGTGGTTTAAAGGCAGATACGTGTCAATAATATTTGTCATGATGCTTAATTTCCTCAACAAAATTCCACGAAAGAAGAGAGGGAGAGAGAGAAAAAAAAGGTGTAAGAGATAAGTGATAAGGAGATCAACAAACGATTTTACTAACAATGTTTTTCAAGGTTTTCCCTTTAGGTATCTAATAGGCCAAAAAGCTCATAGACTAATGCCTAGTCCCAATGACCAATGCACTAAATGGTAGGTGTGAACACCTCTTTCGGTCCGACCCAAATGGAAAGAATTCTGAGAGGACTGGACTTTATTTCCGAATGATCTACTGAGAAGAATGACTCAGAATGATGATTTCCGAGTGAAAAATGGTTATTTCCGAGTGAAGAAGGCTATTTCCGAGTGAAAATGCATGTTACCGAGTAAAATATCGAGTCAGCCGTTACTGTGTGAAATTCCGACTGGGATGTTTCCGACGGATAGTTTTCGAGCGAGAAGTCACCGAGTGGTATGTCTCTGGAGTGAGGCGTTTCTGAGTGGACGGGTTACCTCTCAAATGAAGAAATGCTCTGAAACTCCGAGTGGGTTGTGCAGAGTTGCATTTCCGAGCAAATGCAAGGCTCTAACTGGAAAACAAGGCTGAATCCGAGCGATGACAACCAAAGGAATGATGAAGCTGTCCTAAATTCTGAGTAAAAAGAAGACCGACTCCGAGTCATCAGATTTTCTCAAAGTTCCATTCTGATAAAAACAAGGACGACTCCCTGTTGTGAATCCGAGTGGGTTGAAGCTTATTTCAAATCGGTTGACAACATTCTGAGTGAATCAATGTGATTCACTCTGAGTGATGAGTTTCCGGGTGAAACTTACTTCACGACTGAATCAATGTGAAGTTAAAGAATGGTTCTGATCTGCCAGCAACCGAGCAAATATTTTTGAGATGCCGAATGAAGCTTCAAGCAGAATGATTGCTGAGCAAAACACCTCCGATTGAAGTAATTCCGAGAGAATGTTTCAAGTAGAGACAAGATCCGAGCAAAATACTTCCGATTGAAACAATTCCGAGTTATTCACTCTTCAGTCGCTACCGAGTGAATCTCTTTCAGTCAATACCGAGTGAGCCACTTTTCAATCGGTTCCGAGCCACTTTCAATCGGTTTTTGAGTCACTTTTCCGAATGAATATTTCACTCTGTAAAGCAATCGGATTTGCTCTGCTCGTCCACTCAATCCAATTGCACACGGGCTCCATAAATCACAGCAACAACGCCGACTCTCCTCACAGCAACTGTGATGTATCCGGGCAAAGCAACACCGAGTGAAGGAGTTCCGAATAACAGAGATCCTGATTGAATGCTACTCGGAAAACGATTTCTGAGTGAATAATCTGTGAATTCAATCCCACACCGAGTGTAAGAGGTCGGATCCGACCTGTGGATTCCAGCTTTCACTCGGTCTTCTATATGAGAGCTTTTATTCTCTCGGAATAATTCCCACTCGGTCTTTTATATGAGCAGATTGATTCCGCTTGGTCTTGTGTATGAACACCATTGATTCCATTCGGATTGATGCCTCTTCAGTCAGCACCGAGTGATGCCTCTCTTCAGTCAGCACCGAGTGAAGTATCTTCAGTCAGCACCGAGTGATGCCTCTTCAGTCAGCACCGAGTGATGCCTCTTCAGTCAGCACCGAGTGATGCCTTTCTTCAGTCAGCACCGAGTGAAGTACCTCCAGTCAGCACCGAGTGAAGTATTTTCAGTCAGCACCGAGTGAGTTACTCCCTCTAGTCAGCACCGAGTGATGTCTCTTCAGTCAGCACCGAGTGAAGTATCTCCAGTCAGCACCGAGTGATGCCTCTTCAGTCAGCACCGAGTGAGTCCTCTCTCAATCAACACCGAATGAGTCACACTTAGTTAACACCGAGTCACTCACTCGTCAATCAGTACCGATTGAGTCATTTTTCAGTCATCACCGAGTGAGTCCTCTCACTCGATTTCCGAGCCAATCTTTTAGCCAATTCCGAGTCATCTTTCACCCAATTCCGAGTTGTACTCCAACCATTTCAGTCGGTTCCGAGTCATTCGTCACTCGGTTTTTGTATAAACAGCTCCTTTTCCACTCGGTCTTGTGCACAAAATTCACCTTTTTCACTCGGATTGTGGAGAAGAGGTGAAATTTGACCCATATTCCCATCGAGTACCCTTGCTGACTTGGATTTCCACTATCCAAGTGGATCTTTGACTTGTGGGGGGCGGCTGACAAAGTGACAAAGAGTAGCTGCCGTCCCCTATAGCTGTCTAGGCACAGGCTGTATCCAACTCCATCCAGGCTGGTCAAGTGGGGCAGATGGCAAGGAAAAATAATAAAAAACCCACTTGCCACTGATTGAAACCGTCCAGGACCTCTATAAATAGAGAGGATCCTGAAGCCTTCAAGGGAGAGGACCTTCATTAGAGAAAAACCCAGCCGTCCTTCTTCCCTTCTCCTTCCAACCGTCCCTCTCTCTTTTCCCACCTGACAGCCCCCCTCAAATTCATCTTCACACAGCCCCTTAGCACCCAGCCGTCCTCCTTCCCTCTCCTTCCAATCGTCCTTCTCCCCTCTCTTTTCCACCTAACACTGTCCCCTTTCTTCACTGTCCATCACTCCTCACAGCACCCAGCCGTCTTCACTCACCCCTCTCCCAACACCGTCCTCTTCCTTCCATACAACACAGCCCTTTACCCTTCACCTAAACACCGTCCCCCTTCTCCCAAAAAACCGACCTCCCTCAGCTCCTCTCCCAATCGTCCTCTCCTCAAACCCACAAAACCGTACCCTCTTTCCACTTCCTCTCTTCACTGTCCCTCACTCCTTACAGCCCTCACCAACACCGTGCAGCCCTCCAACTCCATAACTGTCCTCTCTCCAACCAACACCATACTTTTCACTCGGTATTCCACTTCCTCACTCGGTATTCCACTTCCTCACTCGGCATTCCATTTTCTCACTCGGTTTTTCCATTTTTCACTCGGCATTCCACTTTTTCACTCGGTTTTTCCATTCCTCACTCGACATTCCACTTTTTCACTCGATTTTTCCATTTTTCACTCGGTATTCCATTTTCCCACTTAAATAAATTGCTGTTATTTTCTTTTCTTTTCTTTTTTACCCCTTCCTAGGTTTGTAATAAATATGTAACAAAAAATGAGTGCTTCATACATTCTATTTGGACTAGCATAAAGGTTGTAATGATTATTATTATTCTCATTATTATTGCAATTTTTATTTTTTTTTATTTTTTTATTTTAAAAAAAGAGGAGGAGCGAGTTTAACTTGGACGAGACGTCCTGTTAATCTCATGTAAATATTCTGTGTTTATTTTTGTACATTTTGTCATCTCTTATACTTTCTTTTCATGAATAAGTTAAAATAATTATTGGGTTAATTATAATGCGCGCTATCATGTTGAGGTAACCGTTTTTATAATGGACAATTGTGAGGTGCTAATACCTTCCTCACCTGTAATTAGACTCCTGAACATGGAATTTCATTTTTATAACCAGTGTTTTAACGAAAGGTTTTCCCGGTATTTTATCCTAAAAAATATTGGTGGCGACTCCCTGTTTTTCTTTTCGAACCAAAAAGATCGTTTTGAGGGTCGGCCGCGCCGCCGCGATCCCGGTCGTGACAGTAGGGAATTAACTAAATGGTTTGCTCCATTCATAAGGGAAAACCCTTTTATAAGAATATTTTACTAACAATATTGATTATAAGAATAAAAAGTTTCTCAAATTTTTATATCAAAATTCAATTATTTAAATTATGAAACTCTTTTATTTGACAATGCAAAAACATTTTATTTTATGGGCCTTTGACACTCACTACGCCTCAAGCCTAAAAAATGCCACAAACGATCCCAAGTGCAGCTTTGATAAGAAGAGTTTTGTTGTTCACAATAGTCTTATTTGGTTTGACCCTAAATGTGGTAAATTAAACAAAGAAAAAAACTTAACACAATAAGGTCGGCTAGTCAATGTTATTAAAATTATACCGGTTATTGACTTGGTCAAGGTGTCGAGTCATTGGGTCATTAGTTGAACCGGTGGGTCGTTGATCAAATCGCTTGAATTGCAAGTTTGGTTTTTGAGAAATGTGACACTATTCTCTCAAAAACATGGACACAGATTGGGAGACACCCTCACATTCTCCGCAATCACAATTTTCATAACCATAAATAACATTTCACCAACCTATCCTTGAATTTTTAACATACACAAGGAAACCACCTGTTTATTTATTTATTGCAACTTTCTATTTAATTTTTAAACTTCTTTGTGAGATTGTAAGCACTTATTGTATTGTAGATGTGAAATCCTTGATTTTACCAAATAATTGATTCAAGGAAGTGGATAAAGTGGGATGCGTGTACATAAAACAAGGCATGTCATGTGGTGAAAGTAGAGCAACAGGAAGTCATGATAAAGAACCGCACCTTGAACAAGAGGCGAGGATTTGAACAAAAAGACAAGAAAACAAATATGAAAACAAACCTTAAACAACAATCGACACATTGAGAATAGAGGCTAATAGGAACATAGCGGGAATCAACGCTTGAATGGAATGGTGAAAAGATGATGGAACTGTGAGATGATGGCATTGTGCGAGAGAAGAGAGTAAGGGTTTAAGTTCCCTTTTTGTTTTCTAAGAGAGTGAGGGGTTAGGTTCTTTTTTTGAAAGAAAATGTAAAATGATTAGTCTTTCTTTTATTTTTTTAGTAAGTCATTTTAATTTTAGGGGGAAACCTGCGCGTAATTTTTTACGACGGATAATTTGAGCCAATGGTGTTTGAAGGATGAGACGAGAATTTTATTTTTTTTTAAATGTTAGCGAGGGTTTTACTTAACCCTCATTAAAAAACCGCCGCTAATTAGCGAAATTTTTGTAATGCCCTATCATACATGTGTTTGTGTGTGTGTGTGTGTGTATATATATATATATATATGCATGAAAAAAATTTATGCTTTCTTTCAAATAAGCTATAAAATAAATTATCATAAGTGTATGACTTAAAAATTAAGTTGTTAATATTTACTCATAGACAAAAAGAAAGCGAATATAATATTTGAAAACTAGTTAAAACACAAAATGAAAAATGAAAACTGAAAACAAAGCTTAGATTATATTATCGAAGTTAAAACAAAGAATGAAAAATTAGTTCATTTGATGCAAACACTAAACACACATATACGAATAGGATTCACTCACAGCCACAAGTGACACATTTCAACAGAGGAATGCACTCATGCAAAGTTGTAGAGAACTTTTGTAACATCCTGTTTTTAATAATAGTCCTATTTTGTAAATTATGAAGTATGAAAGTTCTGTTAGTGATAATTAGTGAATAAATACCCTGTGGATGGTCTGTAATATCCCAAAAATTCCATTTTTGTGTATAATCATTGATTTTATATGGACCATTAGTGATATTGTCTATTTTCCGAGCGAAATATTCCTTAGATGAGACAATCCGAGTGAAGAAAGGGATCTGTTCCGAGTGAATGATGAAATTCCGAGTGACCAAGAGAAATTCCGATTGAAGGTTGGAATTCCGAGTGAGTGTCATATTTTCTGAGTAAAACATGACCGAGAGGGACACTACCGAGTGGAGTCATGGCCTCAGAGTGAAGTGTGTTCGAGAGAACCATTTCTGGGTGAAAATTCCGAGACAAACACCCTTGAATGACTCGATTTCGAGTCAAACGCCTCCAAGTGACTCGTTTCCGAGTCAAACCTTGTGAAGTACTTCCTTTTCCGAATGAAACTTCTCCGATTGCAGCATTCCGAGTGAAGTACGTCCAATTGAAGGAAAAACTCATTTCTGAGTAATAAATATCCGAGTGGTCTATCTCCGAGTTGAACTTCCCTGACGCCGACTGAAGTATATACTGAGTGAGTCACTTCAGGTGAGTGACTCTGGAACAGAGAAAGGTTAACTCCGAATGACCTCTCAATTGTAATATAACCGAGTGGAAAAATTCTGAGTGGATCCATTCGGAAAGGAGAAGTGGCCGACTGAGAACGTTTTCAGACGGATATATATATCCGAGTGAGGTGCTTTCTGAGTGAAAACCGAGTAAGAGGAGTCGGTTTGGGGAACGACTACCTCTGGTCAGACTTCGCTTAAGCAAATGAGTTCCTCGCTTAAGCGAGTGAGAGTGGAGTAAGTGAGGCTTGTGTGTCTCGCTGAAGCGAGTCGGTATTCGCTTGAGCGAGAGGGACTCGGATTCCCTTTTTCTTCACACGACTGGCAATATCCAGTCGGTTTTGATGCTGACCGAGTGGCATTTCAGTCGACATACGTGACAGAATTAACGTTTTGACTTCAATTTTGTCCCTTTATGCATATTTTTAATATATCTGATCCAATTACTCACCCTAGTGGGTGGACGGCCAGAAGTGGAAGACATATAACTTACTTTCTTATCTAGATCTCCATTATCAACCCACTAACAGCCCACTAGAAACCCACTCACAAAAAGTTGTTCCCCACTTGCCTTTGCATTATTAACACTGCCTTTGTTAAGACCAGAACTCCTTAGATCAATTAAGTCAGTCAATTATCTTCCTTTCATTCCTCTTCTCCATCAAGGAACCTTCAATCTGAAGCTAGGACAGTGAGGAGAACATTTTCAGTCGGCCAGAATCTTCAATCCAAGTAAGAGGGGACAGGGTTGTGAATAACTATGAAATGGGTAGAATTGTATGCTGTTCTAGGGTTCCAGTTTTAATTTCATATCTTGTTGCTCAGTTTTGAGATTGAAAACGTGTGAATTTGATTCTGACTTCTTCATGAAAGTTGTAGATCTTTCTGTTATCTGAATTTTGAGACCTGAATCAATTAATTTGAATATGTATAGCAAAAGTTATAGCCAAAATACTACAGCATGTCCGAGTGAAATATTTGTTCTATGTTCTGGGTATATATTGCTATTCTAGGAATTTTACAAGCATAATCAGCCTTTGATGTCTTCATAAAAGTTGTAGATATTTGTGTTATGGATTTGTAGAAAGTGGTTTCAAGTCAAAATGATTTTTGTAGCTCAAGTTATGCCTAAAATACTGAAGTATGTTCAAGCTGTAAATCTGTTAACTTGAGATACGTATTTTATTTTTAAAACTGGGAATTTTGTGGTGAGAATTAGTGATTGGTGTCTTTATCAAAGTTGTAGATCTTCTTGTTATGTGAAATTTGAGACCTGAACCGACTGAATTGGATATGTATAGCATGAGTTATGATCAAAATACTACAGCATGTCCGATTGAAATACTTATCTTGTGTTTTGTGCATATATGAATATTCTGGGAATTATACATACGTTTTTAGATTTTGATGTCTTCATGGAAGTTGTAGATATTTATGTTAGGGATCTATAGAAAGTGGTTTTGAGTTAAAAATATGCTTGTAGCTCTAGATATGCTCAAAATACAGAAGTATGTTCATGATGAAAATCTGTTAACTATGAAATCCGAATCCTATTTTTAAAACTGAGAATTTTGTGGTGAGAATTAGTGGTTGGTGCCTTCATGAAAGTTGTAGATATTTGTGTTAAGAATAATTTAGAACTGGTTTCATGCCAAAATTGTTTTTGTAGCTCCAGAAACGTTGAAAATACTAACCTGTGTACGTTTTAAAAATCCTCTTTGAGGCAGTTTTGTATTTTGTGAATAAGTGATGTTTCTGTTTATAATTTGAATTTATGGTCTTCATGAAAATTGTAGATATTTATGTTATTGAGCTATAGAAAGTGGAATCACATGAAAAGAGTTTGATTTGCTCATGTTATGACTGTTTTACCAACGTATGTTGCTGTTGAAAATGCTGAAATTTGCTTATAATGGTTATTATGGATAAAAATGATATTTTCCCTATGGGTAACAATTTATTATTGAATTCTTGAGTGATTATGATTTATTATTGATGTTGTTGCGTGTTTAATGAGTATCATACGCTTGTATATTTTGGTGGTGAATAATTATGAATGACATAATTAATATATATGTACATGAATGCCTTGTGGTTATTGTTACATGTGGTTGAAACAGTAAATCTATGATTCTGAAAATTATTATATGTGATGTGTCCTTTGAGGACTTGTGGTTTTCCAAGTGGTTTTGGAAATATTAATATCATGGTATGTTAAATGATAAAGAGAATTAAAGGCATTCATGCATCATAAGCATTTGGACGCACCATGGAATTTTAGGGGTTCCATGATTGCCTACCCTGGTGGGGGTTACTCTATGATGAGTTAAAGCCCTATTTTTGTTATGAGGGTCATGAGGCTGTAGGGATCAATGACTGTATAAATTCCTACTGATGTTTGGGTCATGGGGCTGTAGGGATCCATAACTGTATAAATTCCTACTGATGTTTGGGTCATGGGGCTGTAGGGATCCATGACTGTATAAATTCCTATCGAGGTCTCTATGAGATTTTTACTACAGTATTCCCACCAAACCAAATGGATCCAGCATGACATCATTTGACTAATTAAAGACTTATTAAATGAACTTGTTTGGCATATTCATCATATCATTATGTATTATTGATTGTGTTTGTGCAATTCTATATATTTTATATTTATTCTATATTCTGTCTCACTCTTACATTAATTTTTTACAGTGAATGCCACCCAGAATGAAGAACGATGCTATGGTTGATGCCTATGTGAATTATTGCTTGGATTTCGAATTTATTCTAATTTTATGATTTGTAATAAACACAACGGGTTATGTACTGTTATTTTTAAAATCGTTTCCGCTACGTAATTATTCCTTAAATTTTATTATTCACGACTAGTATGCATGATAATATTCCGCTATTATCGACTTTTATGTGAACTCTGATTTTAATTCATGAATTTTAAAATGATCTTTTAAAAACGTGAAAATTTATTCGGAAAATTATACGGGACGTCATAACTTTAATTTAGAGCAAATTCTCAATGATGATAAAAATAGCAATGTGAAATTATAAGCGGTATTAAAATCATGGCCGTCCAAAATCATTAACAAACTAATTTCAACAATTGATTTATGGAATTGGAAGGCTTTTCCATTGAAACGACGTCGTTTTTAAGGTTTTAAAAAATAAAAAAATACATGCATAATTCGTCTGGTTTAATCTAACTCAGTCGGCTCACTATTAACCGGTTGATTCACACCGGTTCACTTGCATATTTGATCTAAGTAGCCACCCAGACCAATTACCAGATTAGTTCACCAATTTTTTAGTCCGACCCACGGGTTCGATCCCCTTTGATCTAATGGTGAAAGTCATCGTAAGGTTATAAATTTAAATTTTTTTTTGGTATTCCATTTCAATTTCACTAATAATTGAACTTGTGTTAAGGAATACAATTTAAACCAACTTAGGTAATCTCCTTAACTTTTTTTTTCAGTATTATGTAAAAAAAATATAACTATTTTTCTTGAACTTAATTTTTTAGATTAAACATATTTTTATTATATGTTTATGTAATAAGTTATTTAAGTGGTGCATTTAGATACTAATTTATTTAAGAATTTATGAAAAAATACATTGAAATAAATTAAAAATAACTCATTAAAATAAGTCAAACATAATTTATTAAAATTATAAACTATTTTTATAAATTATTTATAAGTCATTTTAAACTCACGGAGAATGAAATTTCATTAAATTGTCGCATAATAGTCTCTTGACAAAAAAAAGTATTTTCTAGATTTAATTTTTTTTATATATAAAATTCTAATTCTAATTCTAATTCATTTTGTTTTATAAACTTTTGACTCTAACTCTAACTCTAATAGTAATATCTTATTTATTTCTCATACTGAATCTTATATACCCAGCTCTGAACCCTAATAGTAAAACTGAGTGGGGAGGAGTGGAGAGCGAAACTCCGCGTCATAGCGCCTAGACGTCGACAACGAACTCCGACCGCCGTCGCACCTTCAATTCGGCGTCCACTAGGTCTGCAGGTGTGCTTTTCTGTTCATGTTTTCCGATTTATTTTAAATGAAATTGCCACTTTTTCAGACAATGAAATACCGAGTGTTTGCTTTTTGTTCAGAACCAGTATCCTAGTCCATATTCTCAGGAGATTCTGATTTCTGATTGGATTTATGGTTTAATCGTTTCCTATACTTGTGCTTCTCATTTCGTTGTTTTCTGCTTCGTATTTTTCCTTGTAGCCACTGAATATGATTTTTTTCTCAACAATAATTGCATTGCAATACATTTATTTATTTTAATGTGATTCTCAATTTTTTTCACTACTAATATTATTTTTTTGACTATACGATATACAGTCCAATGGATTCGGAATCCGAAGACATGAAATCTCAATTAGAGCCATCACCTACGAAGAAAAGTAAGAACAAGAAGAACAAAATGGATAAGGATAAGGATGTTGCACCTCAACCTAATCAAATAAAGGTCAAGGTTGAAGTTGTTCGTGAGCACCCCAATAAGACACCCCCTATAGTTGGCTATTTTCCTTCAGGCTTTGATCCCTGCAAGAACTATGGAGACAATGCTGGCCCTTCCGAGTTTCAGGTTTACCGGCACAGGAACATGAACAAAAGGCTGCAGCTTGTTGTCCGCCCCACCAGTTCTCCGGTTGAATTTGTTGGAACGAGTTATTCCGGCGAGGCTGCGGCTGTACACCGGGCAATGTATGCGCTTGGAGTTCTTGATAAGGAAGCTGGTACCCTTAAGATTGTGCCTGTTGCTGGTAATAAGGTAAGTTTAAAGTGTGGGACAGAAAGAAAGAAAATCGTTCTGTTATTGCACATGATATCACATGAGTGTGTTTTGCTGATTAGTGGATGTTCCTCAGATATTCAGATTGGAGCCGAAAGTTAAAGGTATTGCTGATAAGGAGCCAGAGAGTTCTACAGTGGAAGAGATGACATGGAAGAAGAAGGCTGCAGCTGCTGCGCAGACTACTGTCTTGTGGGGAACGAAGAAAGCCGTAGAGCAGGTGTATTTTGATTCATGTTTAACCCATTTGTTAGTTGTGTAAACGTCAAGTGTGAAGTCCTGAGTTCAGTATGAAAAATTGATATCTACGTATGATTGTAGTGATAAACACTGGTCGTGGGTAGTGTGTGGCTACTTCATACTTATACTGATATGCTTTGAATATTTTTGGGAGGGAGGGTGGAAAATAGGGAGAGGATAAAATACCAATAATAAGATGGAAATTGTTTATTTTCATAAGAGATAGGATGTTCCAGGAGACAATTGTTTTTGCCTCAACTTATGGAGTTTGACTAGGGGACAATTTTGTGTTGTCAATATTATTTCGTGTATAGGACCTGTTACTGGTTGTGTTTGCAGAAACTGTAATCCACATAATTTTTATAAAGCTGTATTGTTATTTAGTTAAAAAAATCTTATGTTAATAAAATGTTTTTGTAACTTATTCACAGTTGTACAGAACCTCTTTTCTAAATTTTCACTCAGTAAGCTGCTTTTCGAATCCTTCATATAAAAATCCATTTAGTTAGGTAAAATGGAACAGTTATTATATTATATGACTTCCTACTGTACTGCCAGTCTGCCGCTGTATTTTACTATTTCAACATAACCCCCTGAGAAATGTACAAGACACTGAAGCAAGACAAGTTGTAAATCTATTTTATAGTCATGGTAAAAGGAAAAAAATAAATATAATGACTATGGTGAAACTTCAAATTCTTCTGGGTTGAAGTTAGAGGTAACCAGCAATTAGTTTAGGTCATTTAGTTCAACACTTAGCTCAGCAATATTACTAGTCCATTCTTTGATACTCTTCCTAATGACTTTTAAACTGTTTATCCCACTGTACCGTTTTCATAATTTAAATTTAGTTTTCACAAATGGCCTAAATTATGATAGAAAATCATAGTACGTTCATGGTCTTAAGAGTTAGGGCTGATAACCCAATACTAACAGATTATATTTAACTGTAAATAATGATATAGCACCAAAGCTGATCATTTACTGGTCTATGCTAACAGAAAATTATAGATGAAATATAGGAATCATGTTGATTCAAGACTGAGGAAAACAAGAATTTGTAGAACATGACAGCATAAATTTTTCAGGGGTTCAAGTAAATGAACAGAAATTGAAAAGGATAAAAAATAGATCTTGGGTTATATTTCCAAGCTTTTCCGCCAAGTAAATTGAGCATTGATGAATCCATGGTGCCCTTCCTTGTTATTTACCGATGTTGAGCATGTCAAACAAATATGTGCAAAGGCTTTACCACAATTTACCTGCGATGCTATATGAGCAGGCAGGCAGGCAGCTGTGTTCAGACTATGAAGTTATCAGTGTGCTGCTTATTGTGGTAGTATATCATATGCCTTTAAATTTGGGGTTGTGCAGGGGACTTTAAAATAAGCCTTTATCCCGAGTTCCTTGAGTTGGTTTCTTGGTTTGATTTCCTCCATTTACCTGTGATGCTAATCATGCTACGAGGCAACTGTGTGTGTAGAGCATGTGGTGTGCTGCTGCTTATCATGGCATATGTTCATGCCTTTCTGTTGGGTTTTGCATAGATGCTATCTCGTTCTTAGCCAACATAGTCTTCATTCCGATTGTTTTCCTTATTTCCTAGTTCCTATGCAGGCCACAATTCTTAAAAATCATTTAAGATGCATAATTACATATCTAGCCTCAAAAGAATGAACCTTAATTGAGGTGTTAAAGGGCTGTTTGAATTTGAAAACGTTTTCTTTTTTCATTTCCTGTTTTTCAGTCTTAATTACAAAACTATCATCTTGTTTCCAAAATTTTGTACAGGAAAAAGTGGAAATAGAAAATGAAAGCAGGAAACAGAAATAAGTTGTCTTCAGTGTATCCTGTGCAAAATTTTGAAAACAGGAGACAGGATGACAGTTTTGTAATTAAAATTGGAAAACAGGAAATGAAAACAAGAAACGTTTTGAATCCGAATGGCCCCTAAAGTTCTCATCTTATATTTTCTTCATTTTCTCATTATTGTTAAAAAATTATTATACTTGACCTAATTTTAGTTAATCCTCTTAGTCCACAGCTTTGTTGTACTTAATACCCTTAATTTTATTTAGTTATGGTGGTATTTTATAGGTGAGCATATTATTATTATTATTATAAGATATACATTTGAATGATTGCATTTTCCGTTAGTCATTGTTCAACTAGGTTCACCTGATTTTTATTGCATTGTTTTCAAAATAATATCAGAATCTGTATTGTACTGCAGGCTAAAAAGAAGCAAGCTCTTCGACAAGATGAAGGTCCTGATGCTCTAAAGAATCTGGATGTGAAAATGAAAGATGTTGTTATAAACAAAAACGCTCTTGCGAGTACAGAAGCTCATATTTCTCGCAACATACCACCATATGATGCTTCTGCAACCACACCTCAGGAGGCATATATATTGGATAAAATCATCCTCAAGGGAGAATGGGATTACCTTGAAGACATTTACACAAGTTTGCACCAGGGAGAAGCAAACTTCAGTGCTTACCCAACTTTTGTTCGCAACAGGATAGGAAAATTAAAGGAAATTAAGGTATTACTACAGATATAGCCTTTTTGCTTAAAAACAACAACTTCAGAGCTCGTAATTATTTGTTGTTTGGAGAGCTGTCTGTGTTGGGAAAAATTGTTTTGCTGTATCTGGTATGCTCTATACTTGCCTATATTATGGAAGGATAATAAATGGTATGGTTGCCGTTATGTAAATTTGTAAATAATTAAAGAATTTGTTTTTATCAACACTATTAAGTTCTTATATAAGGGATGATGTAAGCAATTTTTGATGGACCCTCTTACTTGAGGATGGCCAATTACTTAAATATGATTACCCCACTGCTAATATGGTAGATTAGGGGCCTGAAGTTGTACCACTTTCAGTACAAAATCCATGTTTTCCAAATATGTCTGCAAGTTTTCATATTATTTCCCAACTAAGTATTATATCTTATCTATTGTCATTGTTTACAGGATGAGCCAGAAAAGAAGAAGCTTTCCTGCATATTCTCATACATCAATCATCTTATAAAGTTCAAAATTCAGCACTCATTTAATGCTTCCTCTGCAAAGGGCCATAAGATCCCCGCCATCCTGCATCATAAATTTACAACAATGTTTGCTGTTTCTGAATCAAGAAGGTGGTCGCCCTTGTCCCCTGAAAAGTTGAATCTTCTCATTTCTTATGTATTGGTGCTTACGCTTTTCTCTGATGAATTCCGAACTGACTACACGGATATAGCAAAGGATCTGAGCATGACTACATTGCCTGTGAGACAATTGTATGAGCATTTGGGTTGCAAAATTTCACGCCAGAAAGACGAACAGAAAAACTTGTGGGTTGCCACGCTTCCTGTCCCTCTTGCATTTCCTGGTTTGGAGCAAAAGCAAAAGAAGAGAAAAAGGTAGATGGATCACTTTTGAATATCTTTTTTCTCATTGACTATTACAAATCAAGTTGTCTGCCAGTTGCAATGATGTCAGAAGTTACTATCCAACACCTCTACTGGTAGGATATTTGTAACCATTTTCTTGAACCGTGTAGCTGCTTTAGTGATTTATCAAGTGATTCTGAAATTAACATACTCAAGTTATTTTGATAAAAGATTATTTAGTTGCTTGCTCGCTACTTGTGTCCAAAAGCCCTGTTTAGAAGACTTTTTATTGTCAAAGATGTTTGGATCCTTAGTGCAGGAAGGAACATCAGAAACATGGCTCTTTATTTTTTCACTGGGAAACATTGAAGTTGCAATGACGAACCTTGACAATTGTACCTGACTTTGTGCTTTCCACAATAGTAAATTAATATATTTGTGTAATTAAGGACTTGGACTATGATGCCTACGTTAGTCCTTTATTTTTTTTAGTAACTTAATTATTTATTCAAAGATTTCATATCTTCGCATTAAAGAGGTTTTTGATAGAATAATTCTTTTTAGTTTCTCAAAAAGTTTAATTTAGGAATCTTATATTCATATGGATGTTATGTTCTTTTAAAATAATATTCTTAAGAGACTAATGTTCTTTTAAAAAGTTTTTTTATGGTCTGTCTTGCTGTAGGTGTAGGTTGACAGGCTGATAGACAATAAGAAAAAAAATGAATTATATATGCGGGGCTGAGTTGTTTAACTCAAAAGATAAGAAAAGTTTAGCTTCTCTTTGGCCCATGAAGGTTGTGGGTTAGACGGGTTGGTTTGTAGTGAGTGGTGGATATGAGTTGTTTTGTTATGGCACTTGGCACTTGGCACCTTGTATAAGTTTTTTGGTTTATATTTTATGAAGTTTTTCAACATAACTTTTTTATGCAAGAGAGGTGTGAATTAGTTTCAGAAATAGGTGAAAA
This sequence comes from Clitoria ternatea, assembly GCA_037962975.1. Classification (NCBI taxonomy): domain Eukaryota; kingdom Viridiplantae; phylum Streptophyta; class Magnoliopsida; order Fabales; family Fabaceae; genus Clitoria; species Clitoria ternatea. The sequence continues at coordinate 281,574,444 of CM075671.1, read as the reverse complement.
ATTTTAGTTTATATTCAAATAACAATTTCAAAAAAAAAGCATACTAAACATATTTTATTATTTTTATTAATTATGATTCCTAGAAAATAAGGAAACATAATTTTTTTCAGGAGTTTAGAAATTTAGAAAAATTTTATATATACCAAATACTTCCTGAACTTTTAAATGTTATCAGACTAGTCGCTATTTTCAAGATTTAGTAGCATTTGGTGTGTGAACAAAAGTGAAAGAAATGTGTTGCTTTATTTCAATCTTCTTAGTTTTACCCTTTTTAATGAAATTGAAACGCACCACTCTTTAATTCCTTTTTCCGAATTGTTCTATTTTTAGAAAGCACAAAACATAAAATAGAATATGTTTTATTATGGCCTAGTTTAGATGATAAACTCTTCTAGAAGAATTTGTAGTAGTAGAAAATAAGGGCAAATAAAAAATGAATTAAATTTATTCTATAAGTTGCCTTAATATTAATATATAAGCCTAAACTATTTATAAACTCTTTATTTATCTTCTTTAGAAGTTAAGACGTATAAGACTATTTCAGGTTGTCGTAGAAATTTTATTCTTTTTTTTTTTGGAACAAAGTTTTATTCATTTTTATACCTGTTTCTTTTTTTGGCATTTTGTTTTTTGAATATGTTTAGTCATAATTACTATATCAAAAATAGATATGAACTAAATATTAAAAAACAACAGGGTATACAATATTAAAGCCTACATTTTTATGTTGTTAATTAAGTAATAAATTATCATGTTATTAAAAATTATAAACTTATATGACGTGGGTTCAATTGAAATATACATCCAGTCTGAATACTTTTAATACTATCATCTAACTATGAATTGCCAAATAAACAATAATCATATTAAAACTATTATATATAAGGTTATTTGTGCCTTTTTACATATTTTCTTTATTCTTGTTCTTATAATTTTTTATTTTAATGCACCGCATTTATTTGTTTTTTTTCCCTTTTTTATCGATAGAACTTCATTCAAAGCTACAAAAGCAATCAAAGATACTTACACCATGCCCAAAAATCAATCATAGAATAATAAAACAATACTATGAATCAATATTACACCTCAAACATGTATACTTACCTTGGATAATTAGTATATCAAAAGGAAGGAAGAAAAAACACATACTACTAAACTCTGAAAGGCTAAATATTGCAATCAAGCTGAAACCATTTTTACAAAGTGAAACTAATAGAAGAAAACATTAGAGTTATCAATTCTGTCGAATAGATTTAAGTTTCGTTAATTTTAAGTCGACTAGTTCATCTTTTTTTTAATCAATTCTGTCGATACTCAAGTTAAGAATACATCTCAAATATAATGCAATATTAGATAATAAAGAAAATGAGAGTATAATACTTAAAAACAACATATAGAAAATACAATAAATTATAATACTTAAAAACAACATATAGAAAATACAGTAAATTATAAAACACAACCTATAGTAGAAGAAACAAAGAACACTGGAACGAAAGAGTAGTAGTGTTGTGGTCACTAGATAAATGGTGACAAAGAGTGGTGAACAATAATGGATAAAACACACTCTCCCTAGAAAAGAAAAGATCCAGAATAAGATAAATAAACAAGGGGGTAGAAAGAAAAATCACCTAAACTAAGAAGAAAAACCTCTCATAAAAGGAAGAATTCCTGGGAAGGAAAGGTTTTAAAGGGGAACAGAGGGATGGAGATGAGAAATAGTATTTTTTATAATACTCATGAAAAAAATCAAATTGTCAAACACTATAAAAGAAAAGGCTTCTAATATGTTTGGATGTAAAGAGGAAATATGATAAAAAGACATAGCATGAATATAAGATAGAAAAGTGTACAGTTTGGGTGGATGTAAATGAAAGAGAAGTGGAAAAATGAATTTTTTTTGTTTGAGATGGATGAAAAGAAAGTGATAGAAATAAATTACTTATATTGGAAATAAGTTAAATTTTTAAATAAAATTTAATTTTTCTATTATAATAAATTTAATATATATACACTTTAGTTTTTATTTTTTATAATTTTTAATAATATTTATAAAAATTATTAATATTTATTAAATAAAATTTGACCACGTTTTCTTCTAATTTAGAAGTGAATTAATTTCTGTTAGTTCTACCTTTTTTTTCTTTTTTCCCTCTTACTTTTCTTTCACATAAGAGAAAACTTTATTTTCTATTCAATTTCCTTCCTCCCAAATTCTTTCCTCGTATTTCCTTTCAGCTGAAACAAACAATGCTTGTAAGATATGTTAAGGGTGAGCCCCCGCTATGTTTGAATAAATGGAGAAAAAAATAAAATGAGAGAAAATTTTAAATTTTTTCCCTCATAAAATTAGTTTTCCTTTTATTTTTTCATTTTTTTCATGTAAATAAAAAAAACACATACTTTTATGTTTTCGTTTCTCCTAATTTTTTCTCTTTAATTTTCTTTTCCTCAATCATACCATTAAAAAAGGTTACATTCACAATGGGAGCAGGTTATGACTAATAATTGCTTCGTAAGGTCATAATTGCTTCGTAAGGTCAGGAGAATTTAGGAAATACTGTTTAGTTTCTAGTTGGGGAAACGAAGTTGGAGAAATGGAGAAATTTAATGGTTGATCTTTCATGTTGTTTGAGACAGTCAAAACTCCGTTTGATCGTAGGATCTATTTTTAAGGTTGACCAAACCGAGTTAGGTAAACAAACAAAATGAAATGTGAATGGGTCAGTGTAGTGACCAAAACCATGCCTGATAACATAAAAATTCCCGAAGATGGTAAACCAGTGCACGGGGCAGGATCAGATAATGTTGTTTGTACTCTTTACTGAAACCTATATCACATGTGACAATATGACTAGTGCATGTCACATTCAACAAATTCATCAAACTACTACACATGCCCAGAAACTTTAAAGAGAGGAAAAGTTCAACAATAAAAGTGATGGCACATTGCAGTTTCCAATCTTGCATTTATGTTTATTATCAACAATAGTACTATGATTATGATTTTAATCAATTAGACAGAGGCAACATTGAAAGTATAAATATTTCGTTTTGAACATTAAAGGAATGATTGTCACCGACAGTGTAACAAACATCCCAGGATCCATCATCCTCTGAATTTGGTGGCTTTCGGTCACTAATGGATTGGTTGATTAGCACTTTCGGTTAATATGGTTGAATTTTGGTTGTTCAATGTTGAGAGCCTCATGTAATATCTCCCTTCGTTATTTTTTATTTTTCTTTAACATAATTTTTAAAATGTCTATAAATTGAAAAAGTCATTGAATAATTTTTAATTATAAAATTTTATCATATAATTTCTTATTTTATTTTATACTTTTTTATAATTTATTTTTAAGACAACGTATTCTTAGTGCAATAAATAATATTAAGGATATTTTAAGAAACCCTATAAAATATTTAATAACATTAATATAAATAATTATTTCCAATCATTAGTGAAATTAATTACTTATATTTAAAATTGAATATAATATGGTATTACTTGATGAAGAAGAAAACATGTTACAGGCAATGTTTATGAAGATTCTATGATTCAACCTCTTTAATACCTAGCAACTCAACTTGATGATTATTAGGAAGGTTAGACCTGAACTTTATGAAAGTTATTTAACCAAAAAGTTAGACTCTAGACCTTTTAACAAAAGCCAACTAAACCTCACATTAATTTATATAAAATATATTAATTATTTAGTAAAATATTGTATTAAAAGTATATTTAATTTATCATATATATGTTTTTAATTGAATCTTTTAAATAGGTTTTTAACAGGCTACATATGTTGAGTCTTAAAAATTAGTTGATAACAAGTAAATTGATCAAACTAGGTTTCATATTTATGAACAAGACCTAAATTATGCCTACTAAAGTTTAGTAGGATCTAATTTATTTCACCTGAAATTGAAAACTAGAAAAAAATAGTCATGATGTTGTTTTCTTCTTCAATAACCAAGTTAAAGGTGACTCAATTCAATTAATGATAAGAGGTGTTATAATATGTGTAACATCCCAATTATTAAAAATTTCTAATTCATGCCTATACAATTTATTGAATTATTTGAGTATTATTAAAAATTAAATTAAATTAAATTAATTAAGGAATTTTAATTGATGATGAAATTAAATTAATTAATTAAGGGTGATTAATTATAAAATTATATTAAATTAAATTATAATGGTAAAATATTAGTTACCATGAAGTGAAAGTAAAAGAAGTAATTGATTAAGGTAAGTTTTAAATAAAGAAAAGAGAAATGAAATTAGAGAAACAAAAAAGAAAATGAAAAAGAAAAAGAAAAAGAGGATCAAAAAACAAAATTACCCTTAGGGTTAAAAACCAATTTTCAATTCCTTTTCTTCTTATTCTTCTTCGTGCACGAGAGAAAGAAACCGAGGGTGCGCTCTCATGGTCGTGAGGTGGTGAGGTTCAATTAACATCTTTTTTTTTTGCCAAAACTTGCAATTGATGATATCATTGTGATCAGGGAAGCGAGGTGAACACACATTGGTACGTCAAATTTCATGTGTTTCTCATTCTCTCTCTATAAACCGAAAATGGGAAGTTTCATGGGGTTTTCGTTTTTCATTGTTTCTTGCACTTTGAAGCTTAGAAATGAAACTTGGTGTAGTGGGCGTTGACGAACGACTAATGAGGTTTTGTTTCGATGTCGTTAGGTGATGGACCGAATACCGAAGGATTGTGTGACTTGTATCTATAATGTGTATGGCTGATGATTATAACTATCTTGGTATCTATGAAGATATGTGATGGATGCTAGAGGCATCTTTTTGATCCCTTAGTTGATGAAATTACGTTGCCAATGTAGTTGATGGTTATGCCTTAGTATGTTTGAAATAAGTGAATTGATGATGTTGATGATGAGTGGAATAGTTGATGAAAAGATATTGTAACATGACACTGAGCCATTTGATTGATGATGTGTGATTACGGGTAGGTAACTATCATAGTATAACATATATGTGTGTACATGTTGCGAATGAATGACATTGAGCCAATTATATGTGTATGTTAAGCATGATATTGGACGTATTGATAGTAACTGGAGCGGAGTACTAATGTAATATTGAATAATGATAATTATGAATTGCATGATTGGCCTAGGAATGGCAAGCTTCATTTGTGACTTGATAGAAATAAATGCATGGGTAAGTATTGATAGATACTATAGGTAGGAAAAAATGTTTGCATTGGAAGAATGACCAATTAAGCCAACTGAGCGGGTGATTTTGAGTGTTTGTGGGATCTGGAGTCCCCGGGAGGTATTAGTGGAACCTTAGACATATTTAGAAATTGTGTGTGTAAAGATGTTAGAACCAATAAGACTTCTGAAGAAATCTTAAGATTTATTGATAACCAACATTAAGTATTCTAATTTAATCAAAGTCATAATTTGTTAACATTTGATAGCTCATTTAAGTGTTTCAAAAAACAAAGCATGGGCTATAAAACAAAGGGGGAACTTCTGCACTACACAAGTCTGGTGAGGCGAAACAAAGAAGAAAACAACATCTGAGAATATTCTTCAATGTGAAAAGCTCATTTGGACTCGTACCAGACCTAGACTCGTCAAGCCATACTGCTAGCCTTAAGAATATGGAAGAGTCTTCTACTAAAGGCAATCTTCATCAACTAGACTCTATCGTCATGCTTCGCCAAGATAGAAGCTGCCTCATACCTCTTGCAAATTTCCCAACAAGAATCTGATTGCTCCTTATGAGTCTCATTATCAATACCTTATGGATCATCAGACCCTGAATCACTTTCAAAGGTCATCCCTGTACGAATCTGGTGTGAAGAATATTGGTGGTCTGGATCAGGATATAAAGAAGATCTACGAGAAGATTGACCAAGCGAGGTAGACCTAGATTCATCCTAAAAGCATCAAGTTTTCATCCGTGCCTCATGCATTCGAAGGACTTCTGAACAAAAGCCTTCCTATTAATTGAAAGCTTATGCTATTCCTACTCTGCCTATGATTACATAAGTCTCAAAGCTCTTTGACCTATATTACTTGTTCAGAACATCTCTTTCTGACTAGAAAGCTTTTGTCCTTTGTGCAACAACCCTCTCAACGGTTATATCCTCTCTCAACGGTCATTTAATAGCTATCTTTTCTTTCTGGGCTTAACAATAAGTCTTATATATAGAATCATCATCTCCATTCAGTTGTGTGAAGAAGAGTTAAGAGAAGAAGAAGAGAGAGAAAGCAAGAAACATTGAGAGTATGAGATAAAAGAAAGGAAAAAAAAGAGCTTGTAAGAGAGAAAGAGGAAAATAGAGATGGGCAAATCACACAAAAAGTAGTGAGTAAGAAAAGGAAAAATACCAACAACCTCCGAACGTTTGTATACAAAAGTCCATGAAAAAAAAAAGAAATGGCAAACTGCTTAAGAAGAAGATTCAAGACCAAGAAATATTGCCATGAAGAAAATGAAAGCTCACTATGTGCAATTCATTCCCACTTCAGAAGCACTAGCAATCCAAGTCAGAAATATGCTTTACTCATCTTAGCACCTTCTGTGAGCATATTATTTCTGATCAAGCTTTCAGGCTTAGTACATTTAGGGTCTATCTCTCATCATATACATGTACTAAGTTCTATTCAAGAATAAGTCTTTCTCTTTCTTTACAAACCTGTTTATGAGGTTATTACTTAGTTCAGCTAAGTCAAAAGGCTTATTTTGATTGTATCAATTCTTTCAATTTCTTATAAGTTAACCAGTTCAACTAATGATTCAATCAGTTCGATTATTAACTCATTGACCTGGTGTCTTGACCGGTTCAATAACCGGTCCTATTTTAATAACACTGAGCTATAGAGTGAATAAGAGGGCAAGTTTTGTCCTTTCTCCATTTCCCATTCAAAAAAAAAACAAAATCTTCATATCAATCTTCCAAATTGTATTTGGTAGGATAAATTAATTTGAGTTCCTAAAAATTATTATCATTTTATAATTGATATTTAATTTAACCCAGTAATAAAATAAAATTCAAACGAATTAAAAAATTGAATTAAATATTATTCTGAAAAAAATCGAACAAAAGCCGAAATAATTGATAAATAATTAAGTTTTTAAAATATTATGATAGTTTCAAATCATGCCATATTGGGTGATTTTTTATGTCTCGAAAAGAATAAAATATACTTAAAGTAAAAATTTGACAAATTTATTTGAAATGTGAAATATTAAATTATCTTATCCATATAGAATTTGATTCACAACTTGGAATGGGATCCCATTGCAGATGAGGAGATGAAGACAAGGGTGGTGGGTCTGCCCTACATGTGCATAAAAAGCATCTATCATCAACAAATCTCATCTCAATCTTCCAAATTGTGTCTGTCTCTCATCCCATAACCACACCAAATTCTATCATCACCAAAATTCACATGTCTTCTGTTATGTATGTGCATTTAGTTGCATTTCACTGTGGTTTACCCAGTCTTTTAGAAATTTGTTAGATCAACCACTAAAATTACTATTTTAAAGTATCCTAAAAGCTTGAGATGTCATAATAGATACTACAACTGTTTCATCATAGAAGGTATAATTGTTCAAACAAATTATTCTACTAATCTATTTGATATGTATTAAATTTATTTTTTTTCTTCAAAATATTTCTAATATTAAATAATTGAAATTGTGATTTATAGATATAAGAGATTGTCCAAAAAAATATATAATTACACTAAATTAAGTGTGTAAAAGCGATTCTTCATTTAATACATAAAAATGATCAATATTTTATATATTTTGAAACCAAAGCATGAAAGAATAGTTAAAGAAAAACTAATTATTTGGTCGGATGTATCTTATTGAAGCCCGGGTAAAAAAAAGATGAAAACTGTTGCGGCAACATTCCTATTTCCTATTGAATTTTAACATATATAATTGTATACTTAATATTCACATTTAAACCATTAGAGATGTCTGGTCTGCAGTTGTGAAAATAAAAAAATTTAAAAGTTGATATTAATCCTTCATGTCGTTTGAAACAATTAAAACTGTGTTCGACCATAAAATTAATTTTTCTGTTACTGCCGCTAGACCAAACAGCTTCTAGTATAATAGAATAACTTCCGTCAACTTACTTCCTGGTCAGTAGTATTTAAGACATTAATTTGATTATAATAAAAAAAACTAAAAATCAATTTAATAATAAACCCTAAAATTATAAATGTAACAACATTAATAATAAGAATAGAGATGAATATATAGTTTTAGGCCCATGAACTAATCCGTTTAACTCATATTTAGATTTTTGTCGTTCTTCAATTAATTATTTGGCACGTTAATATCAAGAGTGTATCTTTAAAGTAATTGATAATTCTTATTTTTTAACAGAAGGAAGAAAATGCAAACTAGATTTGGATTTAAGAAATTTGACAAATGGTATGATTAATTTGATTGTAACTTCCCATTTTTATTTGATTAAAATTTTGCATATTATATTAAAAATTATTTACAACAAATTAAAAGTTAATTCTTTTTAAAAAATATATATTTACTTATTTAAATAACACATATTTTCCTCATTGTAGAATGTACGTATAAAGATTATATTTATTACTAGTAAATGATACACGTACATTCTCATTAAAAAAACCATAGAACTGCTCCTCCGTATTGGCATTTGAAGATAGGAAGGTCGCCAATTACAGTACTCCAAATATTGAATGAGTACCTTCAGTGCTAAATTTGGACTGGCGGGCCCATTAGTGCAATAAAATTATGAAACAGAAATAGTATACTTGTTTGGGGAAAAAAAATTAACCTAATTTAAGACCTTAGAAACAAATAGTAATAAGCAAAACAAATTTATTTTATATCATACGGATTGAAAAATAAGAAAATCAATAAATTTAATGGTGCCAAAACTACGAATTTTAAAATATTTATATTTTTAATTTGGCTAGACTAAAATATACGTTTAACCCTTCTAAAGTTTCAAAAAATATAATTACCCCTATAGAGAAAAGTTAGAATTTAACTTTTCAAATATTTAGGCTGACCAGTTTCACTTCCGTCGTTAACTTTTCTCTCTTAAGCATTAAAATGACAAACGTTTTATCATCTTAAAGTTGCTACATGAGTTTTTTTAAAACAAAAATTAAAAAAGTAATTATTCTAAATCATTAATTTAAGCTTTTTTTAAAAGGGTGGATGTGAAGAAAATGGTAAGGGTTTTGTCTTAGGTTGTTAGAAGAGAAAAATGATTTTGGCTTAGGTTTGTGGGTGTGGATTGGTGGATTACAATCAGGGTAGGGTTGGGTCGATGGTGGAAGATGGTTTTAATGAGTGAGAGACACAAGATAATGAAAGAGATTAAGAAAAATATATGACTTTGATTGAAGTAAATTTTATCAAATTGATTAACTAATGGTAACACGTGACAGTGTTGAGACGGCTAAATGATTGTTATCGCAACACTTAACAAAATCTACTTAATGTTAAAGGTTGTCTTGATCGACCTAAAAGTATGGAGGGACAAATCATATATTTGTTTTAAAGAATTTAGAATTTAACTTTTTTTTTATACGCATAAGAATTATAATTATTTCCTATAAAGTTATTATTTTTAAAATTAGTGATTAATTACAGTAATTAATCATTATTCAATCATTTTAATTATCAATTGTTTATTCCTCAAGCAATTTTTATAATATTTTTATGAAATTGATGTTGATATATTTTAAAAAGAAAACAGTAAAACCACATTGAATAAGAAATGTAACAAAATCAAAAAAATTATATTTATGCATATATCTAATCAATTAATTGAGCCAGACCATTACGGTATATAAAATTTAGTTAATGAAGCTAATTTTATAGTCCTAAAAAAATACAGCTCTATAGGGAGAATTTTATTTAAGAGGATGTTTGGGGGCATTTTAGCTTGAAGGGAACGAAGATTCCGGAAAGTAAAAAATTCTTACTACGCTTCAACGAAGTTTTAATTGTCTCGAACGGTATGAATGATTAATATCAACCTTTAATTTTTTTCATTTCCTCAACTCCGTTACCCCAATTGCAAACCAAAGACCCCCTCAATTCTAAAAAATATGATATACTACCTCCGTCCCTTATTATAAGAACCTCTTAATTAAATTCCAGTTTTTAAGAAAAGTTGGTTAATGTAGTTAAAGTCATTTAATTTATTTATAAATTAGACTAGTTTTCTAAAAGTACTCTCTTACTTTTATTAATACTCACAAATCTTACTTTCTTTCTATTTAATTAATATTTATTACATTGATGACTAATAAGGGTATTTTGATAAAAAATAATTAATGATATTAACTTTTTGATAAGGTTTTTATATTAAAGATAAAAAAATATCTCAAAAGGTTCTTATAATAAAATACGGAGGTAGTATTAAAAAGAAAAACTAATTTTCAAGGCAAGTAGTAAATATTTCTGACTCTCTTCAAAGTTAACGACTCACGTGTACTTTTTTCATTAAAAAACCAAGAAAACCATATGAAGAAGCTGTACTCTATCACTCACTTCACTCACCCACCCATTTACACACTTCACTTATTGCCTTATGGCAACGAAAGATTGACCGTTAGATCTCCGATCAGCACTGGAAATGGCGTGTATCTGAATCAACCTTCTTCTTCCTCTTCCTTTTCTTCTCCCCCACGATTCTTCCCTTTCACTTTCCCCTTTATTCTCCATCACACATTTTGCATTATTGTTCATACAGATCTCCACCATATAATAACAATCCATATTATCATTCAGATTACCACTACTTACTACTTTGGTCGCAAATGAGGTTGTTGAAGTTTGGTTGTGTATTTATAATTCTATTTGCACTTTCTCTTTCGGGGAAGGCCGAGATTTACATAGTAACCGTTGAAGGTGAACCTATTGTAACTTATCAAGGTGACGTCGATGGGTTTGAAGCCACTGCTGTGGAATCTCATCACAAAATTGATTCCACAAGGTATAATAATATTTCCAAATATGCTTCTCAACTCAACTATTTTTTTTAATCATATTATTCAATGTTGTTAATTAATTATGCTTATCAAGTATAGGAATCGCATGGTTGGATTTGCCTATGGTTATTCAATTTTAATTAAATGCAATGGTGTAACATTTGTCAGCTAATTGCTCAGATAAGTTATTCTTCTAAATATACAAGTCATCATATCATATCAGATAAAATATTAAATTAGTGAATTTATTTTTTTGATTAAAAACCGCATCACTCTGTTTTGTACCAAGAATTTTCTTCAATGGTCAACGAAGGTTCATCCAGTTGACTGAAGTGATACAAGTTCAAAGCTAGCTCACCCACATGAGGATGCTGTTGGTGTAGTAATTTGTAAATTTTCTGAAAGCTCAACGAGCCTTTAGGCATGTCATGAACCTGGACACTCAACTTGCCTAAACTTTCTTTTTATAAATAAAAAAAAAAGATGAAAATTCTTCAATGCTAAGTGGATGGTGAACTGAGAACAGAATATTGATTGTTATTATTTTGCTGAATTATTTGGTGTTTTTTTTTTCAAACTTGTTTCAGTGAAGTGGTGATTTCTTATGCTCGCCATCTTGAGAAGAGACATGACATGCTGCTGGGGATGTTGTTTGAGCATGGGACTTACACAAAGCTCTATAGCTATCGACATCTTATAAATGGGTTTGCTGTTCATCTTTCTCCGGAACAGGTGATGATGCATTTGTGTTGTTGTCTTTTTCACTGTAATGTAGTTTATGATGATAAATTTTTGAGTTCTTGAAATTCGCACGTGTTGTCCTCTTATATTAGTAGGCAGAAACTCTTAGACATGCTCCTGGGGTGAAATCTGTTGAGAGGGACTGGAAGGTGAGGAAGTTAACAACACATACTCCACAATTTTTGGGGCTTCCAACTGGAGTGTGGCCAACAGGAGGTGGTTATGATCGTGCTGGAGAAGACATCGTGATTGGATTTGTGGACTCTGGGATCTATCCTCACCATCCAAGCTTTACTACTTACAACGCTGACCCCTATGGGCCGGTTCCGAGATATAGAGGGAAGTGTGAAGTTGATGTTGACACTAAAAGAAGTTTCTGTAACGGGAAGATTATTGGGGCACAACATTTTGCTCGTGCTGCAATAGCTGCTGGGGCTTTTAACCCTTCAATTGATTTTGCTTCGCCTCTGGACGGGGATGGCCATGGAAGGTTAGGCTCTGTTGTTTTCTTCTTTATTTATTTTTTTATTTGGAAGTTGGAATTCTTTGGATTCCCTCTTTAAAAGGGTCCTTGTGCTGGACATGAAAGAAAACTCATTCAATGTCTTACAAGCATATGAAATGGATAGTAACTGGAGCCAAGATTCTAGTTTGATAACGGTTGTTAACATTTCAATACTCTTCTTGCATCTTCATCTGGCAGTCATACAGCCTCTATTGCAGCGGGAAGAAATGGAATTCCTGTGAGAATGCACGGACATGAATTTGGGAAAGCAAGTGGCATGGCTCCCCGTGCCAGGTGAGGAATGATACCTCCTAATTGTTCAAATGTGCGATTAAAACCTGGAACTATGTCTTCAGTTCTTTCTGTCATATTAAGCGCTTGATGTTTTTGTCTTCAGGATTGCTGTGTATAAAGCACTCTACAGGCTGTTTGGGGGATTTGTTGCAGATGTAGTTGCTGCAATTGATCAGGTATACAAATATGCTGTATGTTAGTCTTTTATTACTTTTATTGTTCTTCTGTGCAGAATATCGATGTCAGCCATTTCTTGTTGGTTCATTGACTTTGGATGAAAGGCTCTGATGTCTTACTTCTTCACTGAGCTCAAGGCAATACATTGAATTGGATGTCTAGAGACGCTTCCTCAGATTTTTTCTTTTTCATTTTTGAATAAAAAATCTTTAACTTAAATTCAACATAAAATTGAACAATCAGTTATACTCATATTTTTTTTCAACTGTTGGTATTTTATCATAAGATGTCTAATTATTCAAATCTGAGAGTGAATAGGCAGTACATGATGGGGTGGATATACTCAGCCTTTCAGTTGGACCAAATAGTCCTCCATCAAATACCAAAACTTCATTTTTGAACCCTTTTGATGCTACACTTCTCGGAGCTGTGAAAGCTGGTGTGTTTGTCGCACAGGCTGCTGGAAATGGCGGTCCTTTTCCCAGGTCATTAGTTTCATATAGTCCATGGATAGCAACTGTAGCAGCTGCAATTGATGATCGTAGATATAAAAACCATCTGATCCTTGGAAATGGGAAAATCTTGGCTGGAATTGGATTGTCACGTGAGTTTTCCAACTTCCTACATTGTTTCTTAGGATGTATTTTTGTTAATTGTGGATTGGATTTTGGGGATACAATGTTGATGATTCTTGTGGAAGTTTCATTTGTAGCTGGAGAAGGTAAAAAAATTAAAGAAGTAAACAAAAATACATTGTTCAGGTCGAATAAATCTCTTTTCATTTTACTGCTTTATGTAATTGATTATTTCAGCATTGTTCTTTGTGTTCTTGTGTGTGTCAAGAAGAAAATTAAACAGAGAGTAAGAGAAAACCGTCTTAATTTTTTCTTCTGCAGATGGCATCAATTTGTTCTGGGTGTAGATAATTATCACCTTGAGACTAAGGCATGGCATAATCTTTTGAATATTTCTTACAATAATAAATGCTTACTAGATTTGATCGGATCAAGTTGTAGTAAAGGTTAGCCGTTTAGGTTATTGAAGAAAAAAAATCTGAGGGTACTTCCTCATTGATTTTTGATGTGTCAAATAAAGATCAGAATTGTGGAATAGAATTCACTTTTGGTGGTCCAAGGAGAAGAGAAACGCTTGCACCACATGCGCTTTATTATTGGTTTGCATTCACATGGAACCAACTGAATGATGTGGGAGCTACTCCTAATTATTACGAATTTCATTTCAACCAATCATAAAGAGTGTATTGGAGAAAGTGTGTCTGAAAGTGTGTTGGCAAATTCTGTTGCATGATGTGGAAAATATATTTTATATTCAGCTGTAGATAAATTCTTACACTGAGAGTCAATATGGATTGAATTGGTGAGGCTAGTATCTTAATCTTTCACAATATAGCTTCTGTTGGCCGAATATCAACATGTACTTTGATGTTGATTTTCTAATTCTATAGAGGGCGGACTTGCTTTTTTAGGATACAAAAATTACTATTCACTCGGCGTGCATAAAATTCCCAAAATCATTCTCTTAAACTATCTAATTTCCATTTTGTTAAAGTGTGGAATAGTAGAATAATAAATTATTTAGACATTAGATATATTGAAATATATACCTAATATAGTCATGATCAAAGCCACTCTTCTTGTGCTTTATCAACAAGGTTTATTTTATTAAATTGGGTTCACCTTCAAATGCTATGATGTTGACAAAGGAAATTCATTAGTTGTTTCAAGATAATTAATGTCACTCAGTATTCTGTAAAGTTCATGCTCATGTTCCCAAAGCATACTTTTATGGTTGCCTACCCTACACTCTACACTCTGCAGTTCAATCATCGTGTTCTAGTTTACTTACATACTCTCTGTTTCTAATGGCTTTTTGCAGCTTCTACACGATTAAACCATACATACACATTGGTTGCTGCAACTGATGTGCTGCTAGATTCTTCAGTCGTGAAATACAGCCCCACCGATTGCCAGAGACCGGAAGTTTTAAATAAGAACTTAATAGAGGGAAATATTCTTCTCTGTGGCTACTCATACAATTTTGTTGTTGGTAGTGCATCAATAAAGAAGGTCTCTGAAACCGCAAAGGCCCTTGGTGCAGTTGGATTTGTTCTCTGTGTCGAAAATGTTTCTCCTGGAACGAGGTTTGATCCAGTTCCTGTTGGCCTTCCTGGGATTCTGATCACTGATGCCAGCAAGTCAAAGGTACTTGACTCAGCTTTACTGGTACATTTAGGGGTAAAGATGGATGATGACTTGTAACCCAGCTTACTCAACAGTCACCCATTTATGCGGCTACTTTTTTTATTGTCCTTTTTCTATGCCTTTTTAGTACATTTTTTATGCTCAATCTCAAACTAATGTGCTATTTATAACGTGATTTGGAACTTGCAAATCCCTTTCTTTCAGGAGCTGATAGATTATTATAATATCTCCACAGCAAGAGACTGGACTGGAAGGGTAAAAAGTTTCAAAGGCACAGGTAAAATTGAGGATGGTTTGATGCCTATTCTCCATAAATCTGCACCGCAGGTGGCACTATTTTCTGCTAGAGGGCCAAATATAAAGGACTATAGCTTCCAAGAGGCAGATCTTCTTAAACCAGATATATTAGCTCCAGGTTCATTGATTTGGGCTGCTTGGTCTCTAAATGGAACCGATGAGCCTAATTATGTTGGTAAGTAATGGTTTGATCAAGTTATCTCTTCCTAGCTATGATGTTTGAAATTTCTTCTTAGTCAAGGAAGTGCTTTCTTCTAAAAAGTCATGTTAGTGAGAAAGATAGATCTCTTCACCCAAAAATAAATAAATAAAAAGATAGAAACTACGATGGATTGTTGGACCCTGCACATGTAATGATGGGTCATGAGCAAGAATATTTGTATCTTTTTCTCATGACACTGTCATGTTCTAAAGGAAAAGGAGAGGATTCAAATGTGTTATGCCACTTTAAACAGGATCTCTTTTCTTTTCATTATGTTAATAATACAAGAAATTCATGGATAACGGTGCCAAGATTAGATAACCAACCGCAGACATGAGACATCCTCCTGGTAGTAAAAACATGTACAGTGTCACTGTTGATGTTTGGGGTTGCATCTTTATTCTATGCTGATATGCAGATAAATTTGAACCAGAATCATAAAAGTTGTAGTAATTCAATTGAAGCTCTAATAATTAAGGGAAAAGGTGGTAGGACTCCCTAGTATTAATTGGTCGAATTATTACTTGATTTATTACGATGGGAAGATAGAACACACGATAAAAGATTTCAATATAACATATTGCAGAATTTGATTAAGCATTTTTTGCTTAACAGGAGAGGGATTTGCCATGATATCTGGAACTAGCATGGCTGCTCCACATATAGCTGGAATTGCTGCTCTTATAAAACAGAAACATCCACATTGGAGTCCTGCTGCCATTAAATCAGCCTTGATGACAACATCAACAACTCTAGACAGAGCAGGAAATCCTATTCTTGCACAGCAATATTCTGAAACAGAAGCTACAAAGCTGGTCAGAGCCACTCCTTTTGATTATGGGAGTGGACATGTTAATCCAAGAGCTGCCTTGGACCCTGGGCTCATCTTTGATGCAGGTTTGTTTACTTCCTCCCTCTAATGTAACTATTCTGTTGATCTCAGCATATCTGTGACTATGTTCCAAGTTGACCGAAAAATATGAATTTGCTTGTGACTGAGAAATGAGAATCAAGTTAAGTAAAATTGCTTAATTAATTTATCTGATCATTTTGCAGGATATGAGGATTATCTAGGGTTCTTGTGTACAACACCTGGCATTGATGTTCATGAGATAAAGAACTACACAAACTCTCCATGTAACAACACCATGGTCCACCCCTCAAATTTAAACACTCCATCTATCACAGTTTCCCATCTTGTTGGAACTCAGATTGTAACTCGCACTGTCACAAATGTTGCCGAGGAAGAAACCTACGTGATCACAGCTAGAATGCAACCACCAGTTGCCATTGATGTCAACCCGCCAGCAATGACCATCAAATCAGGTGCATCACGGAAGTTTTCTGTCACACTTACTGTTCGCTCAGTGACAGGAACCTACAGTTTTGGAGAGGTGTTAATGAAGGGAAGCAGAGGGCACAAGGTGAGGATCCCTGTTCTGGCCAATGGATACTCAAGATAGCTTTAGTCTGACTAACAAAGAAAAGTTATGATTGTAATATTCTTTGTAACTTGTGGGAATAAGGTATAGTGCTAGATTTATTCATGAAAAAGATAGTTTGATATTGAATAGATGTAAAGGTAAGCAGTTGTAGGAAGGAGACTCCTTGTTTATTCCACACAATTGCTTACATGTATCTTCTCTTCTAGGAGGAGACTCCTAGTGATTTGTTGAAAACTTGAAATACTTCTAAATTATTATTTTTTTATCCCCCCTCCCCCGGAGGTGATAAGTTAATGGTTGTTTTGTTTGTACGTTTCTTTTTCCTCTACCAATTTATTCTTGCTCTGCTTGGTTTATTTTTCTTTGTCAATATGTTCAGCAAATGACAAATAGATTTAGCTGAGGTAGAACTCAAGTATTTATATTTATTAGTGGATTTTGAATGCACTTTTAATAATTCTAGTTTGAATTCTATGTTTCTTTCAAGCTATATACAAGTCTTTTGTTTTTAAAATTTGGAAAATTTTGTTCCTGTTAAGCTTCTTCTACTTAATATGTTGAATTAATGTTGTAATCGGTCAAATAAAAAGCAAAATAAATGCATTAAAAATAGGTGACTCATCTAGGTCGTTCTCTTAAGGATCTCGATTACTATACTCAAAACAAAACACAAAATGTATTCAAGCAAGCAAGAACGTAACTAAAAACTCAAAATAAACAAGATTTAAATATTAAAATAAAAGATTGACCTACAATTTCTATTCCACAAATCAATTTTGGAAACAAAATAAATCCTAATCCAATTTGTGGATTTAAATGAAAGAACAAATGTTTTTAATGTGAATTCCTTGAATGACTGTTAAACAAGCGTATCTAATTATATTTGATATGATTCTTCTCAATCCGTTCTCAAAAGTTCAGACTAAGCAAACAAACCTTTGAGATCACACGAGTAATAAATTCGATTAGAATGAATTATCTAGATTCGTATTGAAGTGATTCAAGAGGTAAAAATAAGGATTCAGATTGGATTAAGAGAAGAAGACATTACCACATTGCTTTGTCGACTCGAAATTGTGGATTGCTTAAGAAATTTACTCCTCAGTCACGCTTGAAAACATAAACATGATCTTGGTTTCAATAGTCATAGGAAGCATAAAAACAAAATTTGGAAAAAGAAAAGAAAACAAAAACTCCAATTGCATTCAACCAAAAACTAATTCTCTTTATGGTGCTTGGAAAAGATGTAACAATATGGTCATTTTTTGGCTCTCTCATTTTGTTTCGTCGACTATCACTCAAAGTATTTTATGGACGAATGATGTTGTTGATATTTGGAAAGATCTTAAATCACATTTTTTCTCAGGAGATTTAATGAGAATCTCATATTTGCAACACATAACTCAGTGATGAGGCGGGGAGAACTCTAGGTAACCAACTATTTTACTGATTTGATCTACTCAACCATGATTAGATGTTCATATAATGTGTTCTCACTCTCGGATGTTAAAGAAAAAAAGAAACAAGATAAAATTATTTAGTTCTTGTGAGGGTTAAATGATAAATACACTAGTGTGAAGAGTCAAATTCTATGACGGATCCCTTTCCACCATTGAACAAGGTGTTCTTTTATGTAGTACAACAAGAAAAGGCAATTGATAACCACAAATGTTACACTAAATCTTGAAGGAAAGGCAACATGGAGGAAAATCATGCAGTCATGACACATAATACCAATGGAGGTTTAGGTGCTCGACATGGACTTTATGGAAGATGTAGAGGAGAATGCCAAGAGGAACCAAGATATGCACACATTGTGGTATGATTGGTCACACTTGATGTATCATTACTTGATGGATCATGTTAATTTGACACTTTAGTATCCTTAGCATGACATTTTGGTACTTATTCTAGGATTACTTCATTGATTCAGGCTAGTTTTATTGGTTTAGGCCTATTTGAGCTTTAATTAGTAATTCTAGTTAATTGTTTTATCTTGAAACTTTTAACCTCTGTTCACTAATTTGGTCACAACTTTTTATATAGGTGAAGCTTTTCGGTGATTCTTAGGATTTGGAAAACTTACTCAAAGAACTTAAAATGGACACCTCATTTGTTGAATTTGTAGTCTTGAGCTAAAAGTTACGAGCATTTGAAGTTGGTCATCTGATGACATGTTTTGGGAATCCTAATACTATTAGCTTGGGACATGTATTCACTATAAAACTCAATTGCCTCCTCTGCCATATACTGTTCTATAATCGATGCTTCTGGATAATGTTGGTTTTTGACATATCCTTTCAATATCTTCATAATATCTACCATATACTGTTCCATCTATAAAGAAATATTTGCATGCATAAAAAATCCCAAGTTCAGCGAGGTAAATGTATTAAAAAGGGACAAATTTTAGCGAATGGTGCTGCTACAGTTGGTGGCGAACTCTCTTTGGGAAAAAATGTATTAGTAACTTATATGCCATGGGAAGGTTACAATTCTGAGGATGCTGTACTCATTAATGAGCGTCTGGTCTATGAAGATATTTATACTTCTTTTCACATACGGAAATATGAAATTCAGACTCATATGACAAGCTACGAGATCACCCCAAGGACGCCTTCGACATCCAGGGGTCACGGACCGACCATAGAACCCTGTTCAAAAAGCAGAACACATTAGCTACCCGCTTTCAGGTTGGAGAGTAAGGGTCGGAGAAGGGCAATCACTTATTCTTAAAAACCAGTATTCTTAAGACCAAAGAGTCGGACGGAAAAGGGGGGGGGGGAGAAAGCTCTTCGTTCCCTCTTAAAGGGGATCCTCTATAATTTCGCACATGAGGAGTTATTTCTTGGTTTCGTCCAGTCATTAATAACTTGATTATTTTTAGATAATAGTAGATAGAAATAATGCTCGTAAGGAGTCCTATTGAAACCAAGAAGTATAAGCCTGCCTGCCATCCACACCAGAATAAATGAAGTTTTCTGAAAAAACCTGCTAGTGGAGGAAGACCTCCTAAGGATAAGAGACATAGGGCTAAAGAGAGAGCCAAAAAAGGATCTTTAGGATACTTCCACCTCAGAAACATAGGACCGCATGACCTCACCTCTCTGACTAAGTGAATGATTAAGTGCATTATGATGTCAAAAAAGAAAGAAGGGAAATACATCTCTAATTGACATAGTATAATAATTGTTTCCTTCTCCAATGATGCCAACGTGTCAGGGTCAATAAATTTACAACAGATAGCATTGAAAAAATACATAACCTTGTTATCACATGCCTTACATTTTTAGGGAGAATGTCAAGAATGACAATAGGAAGAAATTGTTGTATTAGCATGTGACAATCGTGAGACTTTAATCCGACTAACTTTAGATCCTTAAGAGAAACACGACTTCTTAGGTTTGAACCATAAACTTATAGAAGTTTCTTACTTTGTAAAGACTCACAGAAACTTATCTTCTCTCTTTTCAACAATGTATGACAGGTTGAGGGCAAATATATACGTTTTTCCTTCGATTGTGCATACAATTTCGGTCGTATACCCATAAGTTGTAAATCAAGACGAGAATTCAAGTCATCCTTTTCTTACCCTATATATTCAGCAACGTCCCAACAATACTGTCACACATATTTTTCTCCACATGCATCACATCAATGCAGTGTCTTGCATCAAGTTTCTTCCAATACGGTAAATCAAAGAATATCGACCTTTTCTTCCATATCCTTTGCATACCATGTCACTTTCCAAGGGTCACATTTATGAATTTGACCCTTTCAAAAACTTCATAACCAGTTAATGTTGGAGGAGCTATCAAACTCTTGCACCGTTAAAGGCCTTCTTTAACCTACGGTATGGATGACCTACTTTTAGAAACCTTCGATGTCAAAGATAAATTGTCTTCCTCCTATGATGCAAATGTTGGTAACAAGTCTTATCCTCACATATTGGACACACTTTATGGCCCTTGGTACTATAACCGAATAAGTTACGATAGGCTGGAAAGTCGTTGATTTTGTAGAACAACATTACATGTAACTTGAATATGTCACGCCCAGATGCATCAAAGGCATCAACTCCCTCATCCCACAACAATCTCAAGTCTTTAATCAACGGATTTGAGTAAACATTAATGTCGTTGCTGGGTTGTCTTGGATCTGAGATCATCATAGATAACATTACATATTTTCTCTTTATACATAACCACGATGGTTACAAGCATAACAACAAAGTTTACAGAATATCCCATGACAACTTATCCAGCCATATACATATGTGGATACAGACTGTAGAATACATGTACAGAATACACAACAACACGCATATGGACTCTATGCATGCATCACCACATAATGTAACACCCCTATTTTTATTTTTATATTGAAATTTTGAAGGAATTAAATTATGGTTATTTAGAACTTTTTAATCTACGTATTATTTATGATTTTTTGGAATTTTTTGGAATTTTGGAATTTTTTTTAATAAAATAATATTTTTTAAAATAATTTTAAATTCATATAAGTGACATAAATTAAAAATATTTATAAGAAAGTGAATTTAAATTATAATAAAATTTTCTAAAATCTGTTTCAAGTAGACTTATCTAAAAATTATCGGTTTGAGAAAAATCTTGATTTTTTCCAATCGTTAAAAAATTGGAAACGTATTAATAAATTTTTATTAACAGAAAACTTTAGATTTTTAAAATTTCAACTTTATATTACATGTTATAAAATTAGTAAGGACTGATATAATATTGTTAAATTTCAAAAAGGACTCATTTTGAATATTCAAAATATACCGAGTGAAAGGTTACTATTTGGCTTAATAATTCTGCCGACAGTTACTATACAAAACAATGTGCATGTATGAAATTTTCAAAAGGTGCACAGTAACCTGGAATAAAAAATTCAAAAATGTACAGTACTTTTATATTAAAATAATGGAATGCATAGTAAATTTTTTTCCTATAAATACCGAAGGATTTCTTCTTTAGAATTCACAATTTCAGATTAAGTTTTCTTAATATAGTAGTGCTAGTGAGATAGTGGTGGAAGTGAGAGAGAGAAGAAAAGTTTTTGGAGAGAAGGTTCTGCCAAAATCCTAAGGTAAGAATACTTCTCTTTTATATTTTTTGGGTTATTTTCATATCATTTTTAGAAATATGTTATTATACTAGAAATAATATTATTTTAAGTTACTATTCTGCATAGTAAAATACTATTTCAACAGTAAATTACTATTTTAATAGTAAATTACTATTCAAATAGTAAATTACTATTTACTGTTACTATTTACCGTTACTATTCACGATTTACTATTTACTGTTACTATTCACGTTTTACTATTTACTGTTACTATTCATGATTTACTATTCACTATTCACTATTCACTATTCAAAATTTACCATTTCTGTTTTAAGTAGTAATCTTAATCTTCGTCTTATGCTTATACTGAAATAAGATTGGTATTAATATTTCTAGAAATCGGAGGCGCAAAACAAATCTCTTTTTGGTAACAACTCAAGGTAAGGGGGAGTGAGATAAGGGTATAATATGAAAAGACATAAGAATAATGGGAGGAGTCCCCTACTCCTTTTAAATTTAATAATATTATTATTTTAAAATATTAACTTTTTAACTTAAAATTTTTAATAAATTTTAAATTAAATATCCGGTTTAACTAACTCTAACATACCTATGTAAGGACTTGGACCATTATGACCTATATGGACTGGACTATACCTATGCAAGGACTTGGACCATTATGACCCATATGGACTAAACAATACCTATGCAAGGACTGAATTATATGGAGTTACATATACCTATGCGAGGAATTGACCAAAAGAACTTAAATTAACTATATTAATAATCATTAAATTATAATATGTATTAATGATATTTAATTTAATTGATTTGATTATGATTGATTATATTTATGATTGATGATGTTTAACTGTGATTGATCATATTTGATTGTTGATATTGTAATGTGGAGTTTGAGCATATAGCGAGTATGACGAAAAACTAATACTCAGTAAGAATTTCTTACCTTACTCTTTAAATTTTTATTATTTTAAAATCTTGTATTTCTTTTTAGAAATTATTTTTATAAAAAATTAATATTTATTTTAGACAGTAGACATTTTATGAAAATTAATTTATATCTGTAAATAAAATTTTTCAAAAGAAAATTATTTTATTTTTCCAACTTAATAAATAAAGAATATTTGAAAATAATTGAAATTTCTAAATTTGATCTTGTTAAGATTCAATTTGAGGAAGATTATGTAAAGTTTTATATGAGAAAGTTTTTAGATATTTAAGACTTAGAAACTCAATTTTAGTGAAATTCGAGAACTGTACCAAATTTATTTCCGTGGGACAGAAATTCAGAGAATTGAGAAAATGTACACTTTATTACAATGATATTGTAAACCTTTAAGGTATTTAATAATTGAGTTTCTAAATGTCTTAACCAACTCAATACGCGAGTAGTTCATGCATCATGAATCATTAAAGTGAAATGAAATAATATTGTCTGGGGACGGATTATAGAAACCGAGGATACATTAGAGGAGGCTTAATTACGAGCGTTGGGATGAGAGGGTGTGAAAGGGTGCTTCAGGGGACCTGGGGTAGCTCCCTAGTGTCGGGTACTTTCACAATAAAAACTTTCTCAATCTGACTAGTCTCTAAGTGTTTCCATGCCAGTTGAGCTGTTCATATTATCATTATCCGGACTTATGAAACAGTGTAAATTCCTGGTTGGCCCAGTGCAAATTAAAATTTAAGGGCCCACATATATAGGTAAGTTATGATGAAGATATTGCATAACATTCATGCATTCATAATTGATTGTGTATGTGATTGTGATTGATATTATTATGTATTGGTTTGTGAAAACCCTTTGTTGCTTATGTCTTAATCGAGAATATTATATTCTGTTTCTCACTCCTTTCTCCGTGTTTTTGTTTCATATATTCTAAATTGATGGTTCAGAGGGAAGGATCGAAGAATTCCGGCAGTAGATATAGCACGTTCTAGAAAGGGAGCTCGGTATGAATACCGTGGTCCAATGAATAAATAATGTTAATAAGTAACTGCTTCTGGGCCATGGAGTTTCCTCTCTTTCTTATAATGTTTAATGTTTATTTTCTTCGGATGAATGTACAAATACTTTATAAAGTTTTAATAATATTTATGAGGTATTTCAGAAATAATGTATGTAATTTATTCCGATAGTTTCTTTTAAACAATCATATCTTTTAAAAAAAAATTTATGAATTTTTATATATTTTATTAAGGTGTAACAGAGGGTGTTACATATAACATAATGTCAATGACTTATAAGGATCCTTATCAACATCTTGGGTTTTTAGAAGCGATCAAGAGTCCCCAATTCATACCCAGGCACTATGATCTCTCAGGTCATCAAAATATATAATCAACACATTATGAGATCTCATAAAAGCATTTAGGATTGGTCTCAATACCAATCATGGTAATCGCCATCGACAGTCAAAGTACAATAGGGTCGCCATGGAAAGCTCGGATCTGGGGTGTGTCCCTTATCCATTAAGGCTTCTGAACCTATTTAAACTACCATAGGGACCTGACGATCTTGCTCCCCTAGCTTTCCCATACTATATACTTCCAAAAATCAACTAATAATACATGTCCCTTTGGATCCTATTGTCTTTAATTTTTGTAAGAAGTTGTCCCCTAGAACTAGCGTAATCTATCCTTTGGTGGTTATCTTTGTCTTGTAAAATCAGTATTATCCTTGCTCTCTCTCTTCTCCTTTTCATTTTTTAAAGCACCTATTTCTATTATTAAATTTCTAACATCTATGTAAAGGTCCTTTTTGTTGGGTGGTTACAAAGAAAGGAAAAAATATCTTGGGTAAAATGAGAACAAGTGTGTTGTAGCAAGGAGACGGACGGGTTAGGTATGAAGGATTTGGGAAAATTTAATTTTGTCTTGTTAGGGAAATTGGAGTGGAGGTTGATAATTAAGAAAGCTTGCGGGGTAAAGTGTTAGAGGTAAAATACAAAAGTGGTGTTAGGTTTGGTAAGTGGCATGTTTTTTAGAAAGGATTAAGATGGTGAAGGGATTTAGGGTGGGTGTTAAAAAATTCACATAAGGTTGGGTGGTTTATGGATAATTTGAGGAGAGTTGTAAGAAATGGATCAAATACATGATTTTGGTTAGATTGTTAGGTTGGGAAGCAAGGGTTACAATCTAATTTTCAAAGATTATTCTTAATATCAACACAACAGAATACAACAATAGTTGAGATGGGAGAGTTGGTGAGGATGGGTCTGAAATCTAAAATGACGCAAAGGCTTATTTGTCTGGGAACATGAGTTTGTGTCATTTTTATCTCAGGTTCTTCATGGCTTTATTGGTGTGCATATGATTGTTCAAGACTCTTGGTTATAATTGGGAACTACTTCAGGTTGTTATGTAGTGAAATTAACATACAGTATTGTGAATCATCACTCTAACATATACGATCATTCATTTGTGCAGTTTATCTGGGCTAATATTATTCCACTCAAATTGGTGATTTCGGATAGAGGCCACTATTAGATCGAATTCAAACCAAGCAAAACTTGTCTAGATGTGGAATTATATTTGATAACTAATTTGAGCTTTGTGCCTTTTGTGGTGAGTGTGTAGAGACTAACTCTCACCTTTTTTTACCCATAAGTCTCTTATTCCTTGTGGCAGTTGTGTTATGATTGGTTAAGTTTCTATTCAATTATGTAGAATGGTAGTAAGAGTCATTTTAAATATAATTTGGGTTTAAGTTTTGATGATGGTAAACTTGGACTTGCTATATTGTGGTTTGCTACTTTTGGACTATTTTGGATGTAAGAAATGATGTAATCTTTGGGTGAATTTGTTTGTATTGAGAAAATCTTTGAGGTGATTTAGTGTAACAATTGAATTTGGTTAAAGTCTAGAATGAAAGGTTTTTCTATAAGTTTTGTTGAATAGTATAGAGAGTCTCTATTATGTGTTTCAGACTTGTAATCCTTTATCTTTTATATATGGGTTACGATACCCCTTATTCATGTTATTGTTTTTTAGTGATAAAAAATATAAATAAAAATATAAAACATTCTAAATAATGTAAAAATATTAGATTTTATCCTAATTTCCTATTGTCTCTACGTTGCCCCAAACAAATTTTATTCTCCGCTCAACAGTTGTTTGAAGGTATAAAAATAAGGGTGTGAAGTTGGTTGAAAGTGAAAATTAAAGGATTTGTGATTTGTTTGTTTGAGTGGATAAAAGAAACACTCCTATATTTATGATCTCTATAAATCAAAACTCACTAAAAAAAGAGTGGTGTAAAAGCTAGCTAGATCCATGTTATGACCATGACTTGTAACCACTATCTAATAACAATTCGTGGCAAAGACATTGAAGTTATGTTTTGCATTATGCAATTCAAATTCAATTTAGTCTCTGTTTTTTCCTTTTTTTCAATTAAGAGGAAACCCTTAGACATGGTGTTGCTGTTTTAATTGATCGCAAAATATAAACATGTCATTTCAGAATGTTATTTAGGTAAAAATAAGATTATAACTTATCATTTTTTTTGGTAGCCGTTAATTTATAATCTTTTAAGAAATTTATTGAAATGGAGTGTTTGTTAGGTAAAGTTGGCTGGTTTAAAGCTAATAAACTAGCGAATTATGTTGAAAGTGTTTAGTAAAATTAGTTGTTAAGTAATCTCAAGATATAACACTAGTACCTATTCGGTAGTATGACAATTAGTAGGAGGCAATATTTGGTATAGCCCTCGAGCATGTTGGTCTGACCCTCCCTATCCAAGTAATTAACGACCGATGTCAGAAAAAGGAACCTAAGATTGATAGGGACGTATCAAACATAAAAGTTACAAGTGACACTGAGCATGACAACCTTTTTCGTACCAAGTGGACTGGCAATGACAAAAGTCATAATCAGGGTTTGTTCCCCTAATAGATGTCTATAAATACCAACATTCAATACATATAAGGTACAACACTTTTAATGCTCCTAGTGCTCAGGTATTGAACTCCCATTGACTTAAGTTTTAGAATGTCCTTGACACCTACATTCGCCTAGCAACTCGGTCTAGGTGACCAGACGGAAGTGAAGACCAAAGACTTTGAGCTCCCTATTGAACCAATGTAAAATTGAAAGTAAGAGAGACCTGAGATACCGAACTGCAACCAATCGATCTTGTCCCCTTATAATGGACAGTCCATTAAGAACACGCCTAATTATTTAGATAAAGTTTATAATTTTTTTTGTGTTTATACCCAACTTGTAATTTTTTGAGATATTTAATTAAACTCATATTTAATAAAATAGTGTTTATTTTTTTTTGTTTCTTTATAAAAAATTCATGTAATATATAAATATAAAAAAGACTCATAGTGCAAATATCATAATTCATATAAGTATTATTCATAAAGTTTTATAAAAAGGAATATGTATAGATATGTATATATAAATTATTCTATAATAATAAATAATATAAATATCAAATTAAATAAAGGTCTAAATTTTAAAAATAAAAGGAGTATTTGGAATTATTAAAAATATAAAAGGATATTAAAGTAAAAAGGATTTTAATAAGTAGCTAAAATTAAAAATGGATCAGTGTAAATATAATAAAGTACCAGCGTCAAATGGATGGGTGGCAGTTAATGTTTGATAGGAAGAAAATAAAATTAAAAATGAAGGCATCTGATGAATTGAATTTTATTATGTTTTAAATGAATCACTTTCTGCAGATGCAGAATGGGGCTTTTAACCGAAATGGGCATATGGTGTCCTATATCCCTCCCATTCTAGGGGACCTCTTTCAAACAGCAACAACACCAACCGTTGGTAAGAAACAAGACAAGAACACCATTTGGAACACTATAAATTTTATCTCGTATTCTTTTTTATTGTCTTAAGAGATTAATAAGCAATTAACCTAATTTGTCACTTACTTTTATACCATCCAACCGAATAGTATATTATGCACCGGGGAGTTTCTTTCTGCACCTTAATTTTTACTCATGTACCATTTTTTATTATTTTTATTGTAACAGATGACTACATTTTCGATTAAAAACAACTAAACACGCATAATATTAAAAAATATACTATCAGAAATTATAATTTGGTTATCTTTGAAAATTATAATTCAATCGTTTCTGAAAATTATAATCTGGGTCTATCCAAAAATTATAATTCAGACATCTCTAGAAGTTATAATCCGCGCATATATAAAAATTATATTGAACTGGTCTGGACCGGGGTCTAGGATCCGGGGTGGGACCAGCCACAAGAATGCAGGTGTTTTTAGGGTTTGCACACCGGAACAATGTATATCCGATGTTGAAATTCGGTCTCTCAGTGGGAGAGGCCGGTCTTGTTGTCCTGGAGATCCTTCACACCAACGTTTCGCGTTGCAGGGGGGCGAAAGGTGGTGCCACCTGCGAAGATTCTCCGACGCTCAAGTTAGAAGAGTGTAAGAACTTAGTGAATGCTCAAGCGAAGTAACAGTAAAAGTGTGAGATAGAACAACGATACCATGCATGTGTATTGAAATATGCTACTTATAGTTGTACGTGAGAAAATGAGTCGTTGGATGCAGGTGGGTCCCTTAGCTCTGATAGCGTGTATATTATGTCAATCAGGGTGGCTCAACTTTTAGAATGTGTCAGGAGGGTAGGTCAATTATCAGAGTACGATCCTCTAGGAAGAGGAGAGGATAATCACCTTTTCCGCATAATCTGCTGACACATCCACTTGCTTTCTGAGGCCATTGACGTGACGTATTTTGCTACAAACAGTGTCTTCGCTGATAAGTTATTAGGGGCTCTTATCTTGCTGTGACTGAAAAGCCAATAGTTATACAAATGTCCTGTGAAAATGAACAAAGGACCGTGATCCGGTCTCAATACCGGTATCCGATCTGCTATACATATTTCAACGTCTTTGATAAGACATCTACGTGTAACCGATGTCATCGGTATACATCCGGACTGTAATTCCGTATCAGGCGTTCTCCCTATACCGGTTGTTCAGGATAACACCATGACATCGGATAATACACACGTCACTGTGCAAAAGACAAGGATTGTTGCTACAGGGATCGATCAATAATTCCCTGCACTACGAGCCAAATTCTGCTCACGGGAATGGTCAACTTGTTCCCTAATCCTAGTCTACATTCTCTATGCTCAATATAAAATAGCCACTTGACCCAATCATGCAGGTAAGTGCGTAATATAATAATGCTAATGGGAGTTGGTGGTTCCCCACCAACGTGTCCTCGTTAATCGAGCCAATCAGGTATATGAACTCACTTCATGATTGAAGTGAGGGATCTTCTTCAGCTCTTTTACGACTGATTCCTCTCTGAATACATTCCTTACTTGGAATATAATCACTGACTTGAGCGTCGGAGAATCTTTGCAGGTGATACCACCATTCGCCCACTTCAACGCGTTAGGTCGGTGTGAAGGATCTCCGGGACGCCCAGTCCGCTCTCTCCGCTCAAGGACAACGGATACATACATTGGATACACATACATCCGGTCTATTATACAGTATTTACATACTATTCGTGACTGACTTGAGATCGGATCTCTTGACCCCGGTCCAGGACAGATCATTGGCATGCCCAGTGGGACTCGATAAAGTTATTCCCATATCCTTTGACAGAGCAGGTAATCCAGAATGGAGGGCGAAGCACAAGACTTCATGGAGAATCAAGCTGAAGGCAGAACCAATCCTAACGCTTTCAGAAAACTCAACTTTGATTCTCATGGGGGCAGCTCGAAGAAGATAGTAACTGTATCTGATCCTGATCCTCGCGATGAGTTGATCAAACAACTTCAGAGGGAACTCGCTGAATTGCGAAGAGAAAAAAGGCAAAGCGAGGATAAAGAATCATCTCGCACGCGAAACACTCCCCACACGACTGATGGTGAAAAGTCTACCACTCTTCAGTACTCAAATATCCCTACGTTTGAGGGGGGAGAACAGACTCGCGATTCTGAGGATGCAGCTTCCCGAAGGAAGAGAGATTCAACAACAGTACCCCCATTGTCTTACAATCTGAAAGTTCCTTTTTCAAGGAGACTTATGGGCATCAGCATCCCCAAGCACCTTCAAACCACTCAACCACTTTCCATCGGAAAGTATAATGGTGAAACTGGTCCAACTAAGCACCTTGATGCTTATGTGTTCGAAGCCATGTACTTGGGGGCTGATGAAGACGTGATGTGCCGAATGTTCCCTCGAACATTGTCTGAGGAGGCCCTCGGGTGGTTTAAAGGCTTGCCTTCTGGATCCATAGATTCTTGGACGGAAATGGCAGCTACCTTTGAAACCCACTTTGTCATCTCCAGAGACATACCCAAGACGTCTCATACCTTGGCTCAGATTAAGCAAGGTGAAACAGAGGGCTTAAAAGATTTTTTGAAGAGGTTTTATAAGGAAGCAGCCCTGGTTCCTAACCTCACAGAATCTATCAAGCTGCATATCGTTATTGAGGCATTGCAGCCAGGATCAGCTTTCGCTCTTTCATTAGCAAAGAGCCCCCCAGCAACTTTTGAGGAGTTCAGGAAAAAAGCCTCAAAGTATGTGAGCATAGAGATGCACTTGGAGGCAATGGCTGCAAAGAAAAAGCCACCAATACCATCTCCCCAAACCCAGAAGGGTAAGGAGAAGACGAGGTCAGAACGCATGGAGAGGCCATTCACCAGTCCTAAGGCGGATAACCACCCTCCTCGACCTCGAGAAAGGCATGTCAATTCCTTCAGCCATTATGCACAATTGTCTGCCAGGCCGTCTCAGATTTTAAGAGAGGTCGGATGGCCAATGCTCAGCACATATGGCATCAGAAGACCAGCCCCTATGAAAAGACCAGGAAATTCACGTAAGTACTGTGATTTTCATGAACAAAATGGTCATTCAACTGATGAATGCCAAGCTCTAAAGAACGCGGTTGAGACGCTAATTAGAGAAGGCAAGTTGAAGCAATACCTGTTCAAAGAAAAATCCTTTGACAGGGCAGAACGGAATGAGAAAAGAGAAAGAGATCCAGACGATGGGGATGACAATAACCCCAGTCCGATTCGAAAGTTCTCTGCTGTAGAGAAGCAAAAAGGTGTGATGGCTGATAACGCAGCACAGAAAGACAGCATGCCCCAGCAACAACGTCAGGGCCGACGTGAAGTTATTGACATGATTGCTGGAGGGTTCGCTGGAGGAGGAGCTTCAATTACAGCCCGTAAGAATCATCACAGAATGATTCTATCTGTGCAAGGGAAAGTCAAAAACAATCGCCCTTACAGAGGTGGGATTGAAGCTCCCACAATTTCTTTCTCTGACGAGGATTTTGGCCCAACCATTCCTGGTGGTGACGATGCTGTAGTCATCACTGCTGTGATCGCCAACAAGGACGTCCGAAGAATCCTTGTTGACCAGGGAAGTTCCTGCGATGTTATTTTCTATAATTGCTTTGAAAGAATGGGTTTTAAAGACTCAGACTTACAGCCTTACACGCAGGATCTAACAGCTTTCAATGGCGCAAAGCAACTAACTAAAGGGTATCTTGACACCCTTATCTCATTTGAAGGCGAGCCAGGAGCCAGGACGGTTAAGTCTCGGGTGCTAGTGATTGATGTCAAATCACCATTTAATGGCATCATAGGCCATCCCACTCTGAATGCAATGGAGGCAGTTGTATCAACCCCTCATCTCCTTATCAAGTTCATTGACAAGGATAATGCTGTGTCATCTATCCGGGGTGATCAAGAGATGGCTAGGTACTGCTACAACCTTAGCCTCAACATGACAAAGCTGGACGCCTCCAATAAAAAGAGGAAACTTAATGATGCTGGAACATCGGCTGGATCTGTAAGCCTTGTTGACCTGGACCCTAGAGCGGATTTGAACATTGATCCGTTCAACCCATCAAAGCCTACACCGGATGGAAGTTCCAGGGACATCGTCTTGGGAGATTCTCCAGAAAAGATCACCCATATCAATGACAAGCTAGATACTGAAATAGAGCAGCGACTGCTGGCTCTCTTGCAAGAGTTTAAAGACCTCTTTGCATGGACTGCAGCCGATATGCTAGGCATAGACCCTGAATTCTGCTGTCATAAACTATCCGTCTATCCAGAGACGAAACCTGTGGCCCAAAAGAAAAGACGGTTGGGCCCAGAAAAATAGAAGGTAGCTTACCAGCAAACTGAGGAGTTGCTGAAGGCCGGATTTATCAGGGAAATCCGATATTCCTCTTGGCTGTCGAATGTGGTGATGGTCCCTAAATCCAATGGTAAATGGAGAATGTGCATTGACTACGTGGACCTCAACCGCTGCTGTCCAAAAGATCCTTATCCTCTTCCTAATATAGACCGGATGGTGGATGATTCCTCTGGTTATCAATACCTGAGCTTCATGGACGTTTATTCTGGTTACTACCAAATTCCGATGTGCGAAGAGGATCAAGAGAAGACAGCCTTCATAAATGATCGTGGTGTCTTTTGCTATACAGTCATGCCCTTTGGCCTGAAAAATGCTGGGGCGACATATCAGCGCATGATCAACAAGGTTTTCGAAGGTATGCACACCAAACTTGTTGAAGTATACATTGACGACATAATAGCAAAGACACCGGTTGGTGGCGATCATATTGACGACCTACGCCAAGTATTCACCCGTTTGAGACAATTTAACATGAGGCTGAACCCAATGAAGTGCACATTTGCTGTCCCTGCTGGGAAGTTTTTGGGTTTCATGTTAACTCAACGTGGTATTGAAGCCAATCCAGGGAAATGCCAAACGATTCTAGACATGCAGAGTCCTAAGAATCTCAAAGAAGTCCAATCCCTGAATGGCAAGGTAGCAGCTTTGGCACGATTCATGCCGAAGATGGCTCACAGGTCGCTCCCCTTATACAAAATACTGAAAAAGTCCAAGAAATTCGAGTGGGGACAGGAACAAGAAAAAGCTTTACAAGAGCTTAAGGAAGTGTTGTCCAAACCTCCCATTCTCACAAAGCCTGACCCCGAAGACACACTCATTTTGTACTTGGCTATTTCAGATGAAGCTTTGGGCGTTGCCTTGATAAAAGAAACCCCTGATGGACAAAGACCGGTCTATTTCACTAGCAAGACCTTGCAAGGTGCTGAGATCCGGTATCAGAAAATTGAAAAGGCCGCCCTCGCTGTTGTTTGGGCCTCACGACGGTTACGTCCGTACTTTCACGCCCATCCAATCATAGTGAGAACGGATTTGCCACTCCGTTCTGTCTTGATCAAGCCCGATCTTGCTGGGAGGATGATCAAATGGTCTATTGAACTCTCTGAGTTCGATATATCCTACGAACCCCGCAGCGCTATTAAAGCTCAAGTCCTGGCTGACTTTATTGTGGAAATGACAGGGACTGATCCAGATTACCCTCGAGTCCATTGGACCATTTACGTTGATGGTTCATCAAACCAAAGAGGCTCTGGAGCAGGTGTAGTTCTAGAAAGTGACGACGGAGTACACCTGGAGATCTCCCTTCGTTTCAATTTCAAAACATCCAACAACCAAGCTGAGTACGAAGCTTGCTTGGCCGGGCTAAGAGCTGCAATTGACATCGGAGCTTCTGAGGCGACACTTTGCAGCGATTCACAGCTGGTGATTTCGCAGATCTTAGGAGATTATCAAGCTCGCGAACCTCAACTCCAATTATACTTGAACTGTGTCAAGGAGTTGACTGAGAAATTCTCAAAGGTGGAATTCAAGCATGTTCCACGTGAAGAGAATACGAGAGCAGATATACTCTCCAGGTTAGCAAGCACTAAACGACCAGGTAGCACCACTACGTTGGTTCAAAGCACGCTAACGTCGCCCAACATCCCTCTTTTCCCTTCTCTAAATGCCATAATGACTAACTCCCTTTACGGAGAAACTTGGATGGCTCCTTACATCCGTTATTTGGCTGATGGACAACTACCCACAGATGAGAAGGAAAAGACGAGGTTAAGGAGAGAATTACCGTATTTCACTATGATTGATGGTAATCTCTACAGAAGGGCACTCACTGTGCCCTATTTGATCTGTCTCAAAGAGGATGAAGTGCAAGATGTCATGGAGGAAGTGCATGGAGGACAATGTGGACACCACGCCGGAGGAAGAAGCTTAATGCGAAAAATCCTCAGGGCTGGATACTGGTGGCCCACGATGAAGCAAGACTCCATTGACTTCGTCAAAAAATGCGATGCTTGCCAAAAATTCTCTAACCTTCACCACACACCGGCGGAAGAACTCTTCACATCCGCTGTTCCATGGCCCTTCTACCAATGGGGTTTGGATATTCTGGGCCCCTTTCCAACTGCTCCTGGGGGTATCAAATATCTCATTGTAGGGGTCGATTATTTCACTAAGTGGATAGAAGCAGAGCCGGTGGTACATATTACTTCAGCCCGAACTCGTCGTTTCATGTATGAAAACATCATAACACGGTTCGGGGTCCCAGCACGGATTGTCACAGACAATGGCACCCAGTTCACGGATAGAAAATTCACAGATTTGCTTGAAGGGTTAGGAATAACCCAAATATTCTCATCTGTCGAACATCCCCAAACTAATGGTCAAGCTGAAGTGGCCAACAGGGAGGTGCTGAAGGGACTAAAGGAACGCCTTGGTGAAGCCAAGGGCGGATGGACAGACCAGCTGTGTCATGTCCTATGGGCATATCGGACAACGCCTCATTCATCCACCAATGAATCCCCATATCGCCTAACATACGGGGTCGAAGCAATGATACCTGTGGAACTGCAAATTGCTTCCACAAGGGTTAAGTATTTCTCTGAAGAAACCAACAATGCTAACTTGGCATCCGAAATAGATATCATACAGGAACTCAGAGAAGACGCTTTCATCAGAGATCAAGCCATCAAAGCCAAAGTTGCTCTCCGGTACAACAAACGAGTCCAATCAAAGACTTTCAACGTTGGAGATTTGGTTTTGAGGAAAGCAAGTATAGGGAATAAATTCGCTCATCAAGGCAAACTAGCCCCAAACTGGGAAGGCCCATACAGGGTATCCGAAGTTACTGGCAAAGGCTCTTACCGCCTTGAAAACCTTGATGGCACTCCTATCCGAAATAAATAGAACACCCAAAACTTGCGCATCTACTATAGCTAGTTGTTGGAACCATCTACACTCTCCTATCCTTATCTTGGATTGAATACTGGAGAATTTATTTTCACAGCTATGCTCTCCTTGTAATTCTTATTTTTGATTTAATAAGAATCTCTCATAACAATTTAACTCTTTTGAGTTTTTCTTATGCTGTGATTTTCAGTTTATCCGGTGTACAGAAGCATATTCAGGACGGATGATCTCAGCTACGTATTCTGTAGTTGACAATGTAACTCCTCGAATATGCGCAACGCACAAGAACATACTCAGGACGGATGATCTCAATTACCCATTCGGTAATTGACGATGTAACTCCTCGAGTGTGTCTAAGCATTGAAGGCCCAGATTGTAGGATTAAACCGAACTCTGGGTACGGTTAGTAAGTTTGGCTGAACACCGGTGAAGGCTCGGATTGTAGGATTAAACCGAACTCCGAGTACGACTAGTAGGATTAACCGAACGTCGGTGAAAACCTGAGTTGTAGGATTAAACCGAACCTCAGGTCATGGGTTGTAGGGCTGGTCCTTTTTCAAGGCCACAAACCGAACCCCATTCGAAGAATACATGGGTTGTAGGGCTGGTCCTCTTTCAAGGCCACAAACCGAACCCCATGCGAAGGCTTGGGCGCAGTAAGCTGGTTCTTCTTCAAGACCACGCTGAACCCCAAGTAACGGGCGCAGTAGGTTCAGGATTAGCCCTGATCTGAACCCCGTGTTGAAGGCTCAGATTGTAGGATTAAACCGAACTCTGAGTACGACTAGTAGGATTAACCGAACGTCGGTGAAGAAGAACGGCTGGTAGGATTAAACCGAACGCCAAATATGACATGGACAGTAGGATCAAACCGAACTCCAAGCACAACAAGTAAGTTATACTGAACTCCAGATTAATACTCTCTTATGAAGTTCTTTATTTGGAAGTTTTATAACTGACTCATGAACTCCGACACAAACAATTCACTCGGGTATGCCACAATCTAAGGCATATTCACCCGAAATCTCTCAGTCGGAAATATTCGAAGAGGAATTTCTATTTTAAATCCTCATTCTCAAGAACTTTCACGTGAAAGTCTCACTCAGAGTTTATTCAAAGATCACCCAATGATACTGGGGAACAGCATCAACGGTTTAACGAATACCTTGAAGAATGAACTCTCATCTAAACGATCTCATAATCATTTCCCTTAAGCCGTTCTTGTGACGATGATGTGTTCCCTCACAAGCGGTGATCTTATTGTGAAATTCATCTCGCATGTATAAGTCCGGTTTGGAGATTTTGTTTTACAATCCGATCTTCATTACTTAAATCCGGAATGATACAACACACATGCAATCCCTCTATTAAAGTTGTTTTTCACTAAACAAGAATGGAGGTAAAAAACTATTTTATTGATTAAACGAGAATTACAATTCGTGTAATAATCCGGAGCTGATCCCGGAACACAGCGAATTCGAATCAATAAAATGAAAAAGGAAACAGGGAAGGGCGCTACTTTCTCTGGCTTGAATCTCCTTCTTTCCCTTTGCCTTTGCCTCCGGTCTTGCCTTCTTCAGTGCGAGAGCTTGTTCCTGTGCTTATGGGCTTCAGGAATGAAGGTCCCATTGATTGGCCTGCAGGTAAAGGAGCGAACTTATAAGGAGTGTTAGGCGGACTTTCATGACGCTTATCAACTATGGCCACCAGTTTCCCTTGATGAAACTCATAGAACGGATCAATACCATTCAGATTAAGTTTCACCTTGGGATTCCGGTATTGAATTTGATGAACAGCCAACCCAAAGGATTCCTTGACTGCTTGATCGCACATATCCACAGCCTCGTCAAATTCTGCTTTTGTGTCCGCCAATTTTGAGAGCAGCTCCTTCTCCTTACGCGACCAATCTTCGGTTCCTCGAGCATAAACAACTTTAACTTCCTTAAGCTCCTCTTCCAGCTTTGAAGAGCGTTCCTTCTCCGCACAGAGACCAGAGTGGTGGTCGGAATTGATTTTCTTTTGATCAGCTACTTGGGCCTCCAACTCCTTGGCAAGATGTTTTAGCCTGACAATTTCTTCATCCTTCTTATATCCTTCCTCTTTGGAAGCTTCTAATTTATTTTCTAAACGAAGGATGGTTGCCTTGTCCTTAGCAGCAACAACGCTAAGGTCATTAACCTTGCCAGCCAACAAGCTCAGCCTCTCATTCTCTTCTGGAAGCTTGCGAACCGATCTTAAGAGCCCAGATAATTCTGCCAGGTGCTTCTGCCCGGCATCGCAAGCTTTGCTTATTTCATCGCTCATCAATGAGGGCTTCAGCTTGTACGGAGTCTCAGGAACGACCTCAGGAACAGAACCCTCGTATACCAGATATTGTGCAAGACCGGAGTTACTTTGAAGAGGGCGAGTAACTTTTGGTGCAAAGTAAGTCGTTATAGGCTTTGCACCATAAGTGATCCTGTCGTCGGGGGCATCCGGAGTGGATCCTGTATCCGGAGCGGATCCTTCCACTTTCTTTCCCTTTGAAAGCTCCGGATCAGCACCCTCACTTGAAATTTTTTGTTTTTTCGGAGAGGGTTGACGATCCAAGGTCTTTGAGGAGCCGCGTTTTATTCTTTTCTTCTTCTCTCCGACCTTCTCAGCCGCAACCCTCTCAGATCCGCCCTCCAGTAAGGGAATATCGTCACCAGCAGATGAGGTTAAAATGATGGTCTCCGCTGTGGCTTTCTTCGAATTCCGTTTCACCTGGATGTCATTTTCAGCTGCCACGAAATTCGCTCCAGCTTTGAGCCCCTTCAGTTTTTCCATCTCTGGAGACGCAGCTTCAATTTCAACTGCAAAACCAAACAACACGGTTAGAAATCAAATACTTCAAGGCATGATACGATAAAATATGAAAATTAGCAGGAAAATTACGCAGATATTCCTCGAGGGTAGACCACGATCCTAACAAACGCCTGCAAGAGAAAAATTGATGCGAGGCGGTGTAGGATTGAAGGGCGGAAAGAACGGAAACTGAAGACGGGCTTAGTTCATCCTCCTCAGTGTAGTACGCCTGGGAGGTCAGCAAAAAGTGTTCATGCGTCCAAGCCACTGGGAACTTCGGAATCCCATCTTCAGTTAACCAAAAAACTGACTCATCACGGTGAACGCTAATCTTCGTGAAATAGGACTTGAATGAATGTCCATCAACTTTGACGGAGTCAGTGTACGCCTCAAAGTTGATAACCTTGGAGAGAGTCCGGAGGGATATCAAGCTCACTCCCCCCTTCTCTTTATTTGCACGACGGACCACTTGGGCAAAATAGAAGAGCATGGCCACCGTCGGCTTGAAGTTGAAGTGCTCCCCAAGCACTTCAAGAGAACGGACTAATCCCCATCCGTTGGGGTGAAGCTGCGAAGGAGCACAGTCCAGGAATCTCAGAACCCCCATCTGAAACTTCGAAAGGGGAAACCGCACACCAAGGTTCAAAAATAAAAAGTCATACATATACAAGGACCTTTCGTCCGGAGTATGACAAATTCGATCGGTTGGCAACGGAGCTATCACCACGAAGCAATTCTTGTATTTGTCCTTCTTGAAGACCGTGAAACGCGTCTCCAACTCCGCTCCCCCCTCTCGAGCGTGAACTGATGCTATTTCACGAAACTCCTCAACCACCCAGCTGAATGGGCGTTTCTGTTGGAATTTCACCCAGTCTATCCGGTGTGCAACCACATTGCATAGGCCGGATTGGGTCTTCAAGATATACTTCTCAGAAGGAGA
Organism: Clitoria ternatea; assembly: GCA_037962975.1. Taxonomy (NCBI): domain Eukaryota; kingdom Viridiplantae; phylum Streptophyta; class Magnoliopsida; order Fabales; family Fabaceae; genus Clitoria; species Clitoria ternatea. The sequence continues at coordinate 281,535,614 of CM075671.1, read as the reverse complement.
TTCCCCTTCAGACGATTTCCTCCCAGTAGCTTTCTTTGTCACCATTGTGAAAGCTTTGATGCTGCGATAAAATTTCACATCATCAGAGAGATACAACTCCCCACTCTCGACACTCTCAATGGAGGAGGAAGACTCTGAAGAAGGTATAATCACCCTTCGCCTTTGATATTGCGACTCCTCCCCCCCTGTATACTGTGGCCTCGACTGGAAGATCACTGGGATCCTCCCACCACGAACATTAGGGTTTTGAGCCAAAGCCCTTCCTCCTCTCCCTCTAGGGCTAACGCCACTGAAGCTGACACCCTTCCTAGCCATTCTCAAATATTGAAAAGAGATACAAAAAACGAAGGGAAAGTGGTTACCTAAGGATAGTGAATTGAAATTCACAGAGGCGGACACGAAGAACTTCTTGGAACTTTTGCAGAGGTTCGTCAAGGAAGCAAGAAGAAATGCTAACTGAGATTGCCAAATATGCCTATATCAGGGCACAGAAATTTTTCAAATACCCACTAAACACAACCTGTCGTTTACTCCCAAACGACTCCCCGTTTAGTGGACCAAAATTGTCGTTTAGTACATCAAGGCGCGAAAATGCCATCGTTTTGTCACAGAGCCATCAAAATGGGCCTATTAAAACCAAATACTAGGCCCAACAATACTATGCGTGACAGTTACTAAGACATGCGCACTCAACGCAATAATGGCGCGCCCACGTGAATTAAGGCATTAAATGTCCAATCATTACAAACGTGGCTACCATTACTCGAATACCAAGGGTTGCGAAATTCGATAAACTTCTGATATTCCCATTGTCGAATCCGCCCTTAAAATTTCATCACTACGGAACATGGTTCCCAGAGCGGATATTTACACTTCGGTGCAATTCCGAAATCCAAACGTGCTATGGTCAATATAGCTCATATGAGCAAGACAACTGCTTCCTCACATTAGCTAGGGGGCTAGTAGAGGTAATACTCGGATTTCGGATGGATGCGAAAATTGCCTAATCTGCACTCCCATGATTGGAAAAAATTCACCAGGACGGATGATCTCAATCACTTATTCAGTGATAAAATGATGTAACTCCTGGTACGAAGAACTTCAATAATCATTCCAGGACGGATGATCTCAATCACCTATTCAGTGATTCGACGATGTAACTCCTGGTATGAACAATTCTCATCATCATTCTGAGAAGTATTCACTAAATCCGTAATCCTACAATTGAAAAATGTCTCCAGGACGGATTATCTAAATCACCTAATCTGTGATCTGACGATGCAACTCTTGGTGTTGTGTACTTTTCCAGAACGGACAATCTCAATCACCCATTATGTGATCTGACGATGTAACTCCTTGACATGGTGTACCTGCCCAGGACGGATGATCTCAATCACCTATTCTGTGATATGACGATGTAACTCCTGGCGCCGTACACACCTAAAGGACGGATGATCTCAATCACCTGTTATGTGATCCGATGTTATAACTTTTGGTGCTGTACACCTCCCCAGGACGGATGATCTCAATCACTTATGAAGTGATTTGATGATAAAATACCTGGCATGATCAATACTCATAATCATCTTTATGATGGAAAATTCCGAAAGTCAGTCCGCACTTTCGCTTTCAAGTGGTATTCTCCCAGGACGGATACTCTTTATCACCTATTCTGTGATACAACGACGTAACTCCTGGCGTAGAAAAAAAAACTCCCATCATCATCCTTATGATAAAGGACTCAAACACCACTTCCTTGCAGTTCCCTAAGCTTGGAACAATATTGTCATCTCCTGTGAGAGCATTACGGATTAAAAGCAATCATCCGTCCTGTTACACTACTCTACTGAACAGCGGATCGACCCATCTTTCCCCAAGAGAATTAAGAAAATTAAGGATCATGCCTCCAAGACAGGCACCCTTTTTCTTAATACGCACTTGGAGACATGTATATATTTATCCGTTCTAAATTTTATTTATTGTTTAATTTTCTGAGGCAGTTATTTCAATCTGGTCTTAAGATTAATTATACAGAACGGATTAGTAACGATTTATATATACATGAAACAACGAAGACAAATTTCTTCAATCAAAACTCATTCATTGAAATGAAATTACATACAATAGTTCAAAATTCGGAGTTGATCCCGGTACACAACTATACATGTAAATGAAAACAAAACTACGGAGGAGGAATTTGTTCTTCAGTTTTTTGTGCCTCCTCAGCACTGGGCTCTTGTGCTCCTTCCTTTAGAACCTCCGCAGGAGTCTCGCCTCCAGGAGCCTCAGCCCTTTCTTCAGAAGAGGGAACCTCGGACACAGGAAAGACGTAATCAGGTCCCATGGATTGACCCTCAGGAAGAGGAGCCAAACCATACAAGGACGTCGGTGGATCTTCGTGACGACCATCCACCACTGCGACTAACTTTCCCCCATGGAATTCATAGTACGGATCCATCCCATAAAGGTTAAGTTTCGCAGTGGGGTTGCGGTAGAAGACTTGGCATATGGCTAGGCCGAAGGACTCTTTAACAACCCGGCTGCATATGTCAACAGCTTCTTCTCTCTCAGCTTTCGCTGTAGTATATTCTCCCCACAACTTGGACAGCTCCTCACTAGATACTTCGGACTCCGCTTTCCTAGCCTTCAGTCCCTCTATCTCAAGAAGGAGCTCCTTCTCCCTTTGAGACCACTCCTCAGCATCAGCCTTATTTTTATCCTGGCTGCTACGGAGTTCTTCCTCCTTCTCTGCCACTTTGCCTTCCAAGTTTTTAAGATCGCCTTTGAGCTTGAGATTCTCTTTAGTTATGAGATCCCCAAACTCCTTAGACTTATTAAGACGATCTTCCATTAACTTCATGGCGGCTTTGTCTTTTTCTGAGGAAAGGTTGAGCTCTTCTAATTTGTCACTCAGCTCCTCAACCTTGTTGACGTTCTTAGCCAACTCGCTGACGGAAGATAGCATTCCAGCAAGTTCGGCTAGCTGCCACCTTCCGGCCTCACACGCTTCTTCAATTTCTTTAACACTAAGCGTAGACCGGAGTTTGTACATCGGTGGTGGAAGAGTGGCAGGAGTAGAACCTTCGTAGGAGAGGAAGGGGGTGAGAAACGAGGTCGTTGGGAAGGAGGTCGGATTTGACCCAGAAGCCCCAGCAGCAGTTTCTTTATTAAGACTAGAGGGAGCACCAGCTGCTTCCGAGGTTTCAACAAGCTTATCCTCCAGAGTTTTGCGCTTTTTGGACGGGCCTCCCACTGAGTCATTCTTGATTTTTCTTCTCCTCTCAGAAACTGAAGGATGGCCCGTGGATTCATCAGCGGCAGAAGAACCGCCCTCAACTAACGGAACGTCCCCTTCAACATCCGAGGTCAGTATTATTAACTCAGGACGATCCTTGGTTGAGGGCCTGGGCTTCACTTCATTCTCACGGGAAACGGATTTACCAGCCGCCTTGAATTTCTTCAATTTGTCCATTTCTGGAGTTTCCTGTTCTATTTCACCTACATGAACAAACACAAGATGTCAGCAACTATAAATATTCTATATATATTTGGTAAAGGAGGAAAGATGAAATAAAACGAGAAGTACGCAAATATTCCTCCCGGACTCCGCTTGAGCTACTTAGCAAACGCCTACACGAGAAGACGTGACGACCTGTAGTGTGCGATTCAAGTGCGAACAACACTCTCGACGTCTCTCGAGACAGATCGGATTGATCAGTGTAGTACGCGTGTGAGCTCAAGAGGAAATGTTTGTGTGTCCAACTCAGGGGAAATTTGTCAACATCCTCTTCGTCCTTCCAAAATTTTGGTTTGCCCTTCTTAATGGAGATGCGAGTGAAGTAGGTCTTAAACGACTTCCCATCAACCTTGGCCGAATCAGTATAAGACTCAAAGTTCACAAAAGAACAGAGAGTCCGGAGTGTCACCAGACCAACTCCGCCCTGCTTATTCGCCCTTCGAACTACCTGAGTGTAGTAGAACAGCATCGCTACAGTTGGCGTGAAATTGAAGTGCTCCCCAAGCACTTCGAGAGCTCGGATGAGGCCCCAACCGTTGGGATGAAGTTGGGAGGGTGCACAGTTCAGAAACCTCAAAACACCCATCTAGAGTTCGGTTAATGGGAAGCGGACACCCAAATAATGAAAGATGAAGTCGTACATGTACACTGAACGATCGTTGGGGATGACATGGCATATCCGCTCTGTCGGAAGTGGTGCGTAAACCCTATACCACTTTTTTGTCTCTTCATCCGTACTCAGCGTGAACCTCGGTTGAATCCGGGATCCCTCCTCATCTGCATGACGAGAGGCCAAGTCCTTAAACTCGCTGGACACCCAACAGAAAGGCCATTTAGCCTGAACCTCCTCCCAATTCAGCCTCGAAGCAACTACGCTGAAGAGACCTTCAGCTGTCTTCGAAATGGCACTATCTCCAGAAGATCCTTCTCCAGTTGCCATTGGAAATATCTAGACCGAACTCCTTAATCTACGATAAGAAATAAAATGTCGTCAGAAAGTTGCAATCATTACTCACTGCATTTTAAAAACAATTACAATCAGAGGGCGACTCTGAGAAGGGAAAGGTCACTTCCCGCAGTAAGTAAGATCCCCTTTCTGAGCGACGCAATTCAGTCTTAGGAAGAATTACAAGGACTCTTCCCCATGACTATTAGGGTTGAGGGAAACTGATTCCCCCCCTTTTTTGTTGAAGCCTACTTTCTATACCTAAGAGTTGCAAACCAAAGCGAAACTGGAGCAACGAAGAAGAGATAATTACCTCAAATGACAGTGATGAATTTGAGGAACGAAGGAACCCTCGCAATGTAGGCAGCAAACTTCCTTGCAAAATTTCTGCAGAGTTTCGTTGAGTAAACAAAAGCAAGTGGAACCCAGAATCCACTAAGTGTTCCTTTTATAGGAAACGAAGAGGTTCGGTTACCCCTTCTTGAAGTTGTGTCGTTCTCGATAAAACGCATTCGTTCATAAACGAAACGACACAACCGTTCCAAATTCTTGGGCGCCAAAACGATAGCGACTCAGTGAAGGACTATCCACTAGGCCCATAAGTTTCGAAAACTTCAGGCCCATTAAGCCCAAAACGACGGTTAATGAGATTTTCATCTCAGACGCAATAATTGCTTGCCCACGTGGTTAAAAGCATTAATGTCTAATCATGCAACGCAATTCACGCTTTACAGCCGTTACACAAACTTCAAGAGCTTTCAATTCCAATAAACTCTTGAAATTCTCACACAACGAATCTTTGTCTGAATCCGTTGTGATCGTACCGAAAGGTCGTTTCTATTAAATTTAGAACGGTTCTTTACGAATGACAGCAGGTGCTAAGGAACTGTTACACACGTAAGCTTACCGATATTAAGACCTCTCGCAGGTTGAGTAGCTTATGTGAACAACTATTCAGTCCCTCACACAAGCTAGGGGACATATGATCCGGTCTCAATACCGGTATCCGATCTGCTATACATATTTCAACGTCTTTGATAAGACATCTACGTGTAACCGGTGTCATCGGTATACATCCGGACTGTAATTCCGTATCAGGCGTTCTCCCTATACCAGTTGTTCAGGATAACACCATGACATCGGATAATACATACGTCACTGTGCAAAAGACAAGGATTGTTGCTACAGGGATCGATCAATAATTCCCTGCACTACGAGCCAAATTCTGCTCACGGGAATGGTCAACTTGTTCCCTAATCCTAGTCTACATTCTCTATGCTCAATATAAAATAGCCACTTGACCCAATCATGCAGGTAAGTGCGCAATATAATAATGCTAATGGGAGTTGGTGGTTCTCCACCAACGTGTCCTCGTTAATCGAGCCAATCAGGTATATGAACTCACTTCATGATTGAAGTGAGGGATCTTCTTCAGCTCTTTTACGACTGATTCCTCTCTGAATACATTCCTTACTTGGAATATAATCACTAACTTGAGCGTCGGAGAATCTTTGCAGGTGATACCACCATTCGCCCACTTCAACGCGTTAGGTCAGTGTGAAGGATCTCCGGGACGCCCAGTCCGCTCTCTCCGCTCAAGGACAACGGATACATACATCGGATACACATACATCCGGTCTATTATACAGTATTTACATATTATTCGTGACTGACTTGAGATCGGATCTCTTGACCCCAGTCCAGGACAGATCAGACCGTTATGGAATATATAAGTGGGGCAATCGTGTGGTGAGGACGGACGGCCAGACATCGGATATCCGGTGTGGTAATGTTGAACCAGGACATCGGTTTTCCTTATATAAGGTCATTCTGACGTCACAAGAATGGGGGCCGGTATCCAGACCGGATCATTTGTCCCCTAGCTTGTATGAGGGACTGTTTAGTTGCTCATATGAGCTACACAACTCTAGAGAAGTCTGGATGCCGGTAGTACATTCTGGAAGGTCTCTGTGGCATCCGCTCTAATAGACAGGTGACCGCTCTTCTTGCATTGTGTACAACGGATTCAGACAGCATAAATAAGTAGTGAAAATCCCAAGAGTCTTTGAGAATCGAAACCCTTGGTATTCGAAAAGTGGTTGAGATGCATTAAATGCGCATGGCATGATTAGACAGTAAATGCGTTTTTTACGCACGAGCCATCATTGCCCAAGAGTGTAACCGTCGATTGGGCTTATTGGGCCTGGATTCAAACTGAATGGGGGCCCATTTTGCCAAAATGTTTACTGAAACGTTATCATTTTCGCGCCCGTACGTGACGAAATGACGGAGTCGTTTCAATTTGAAGTGGTTGCGTTTTGATGCAAGCCTTGTGACCTTCGACGAAACGCTGTGTCTCTTCGTTACCTATAAAAGGGACTCTTAGCAGATTTTGGAGCCCACTCTTGTTTCCAAGCCTAGTGAACCTCTGCTCAAATTTCTCTGGAATTTCTCTGTCGTCTTCAAACATCTCAAAGATCTTCTTCCTTTAGGTAACCTCCCTTTTCTTCAACTCCTTGCAATTTTTGTCATTCTATTTCCATCATGCGCCCTAGAGCAGGCCACGCTGGTCCTTCAAACAAGGGGAGTTTTGGCTCTCGCGCCCCCCTTAGCCACCGTGGTGGGAGGATTCCAGCGAATCCTCCTGTGGCTGGGCCCCGTCGCTCAGAGAGAGCCGAAGCCTCTTCCTCACGAGTGTCTTCTTCCCAACGTCGCTCTGAGGCTCCCCTTGACTCGAGGGCTACCAGCCGCTCAGATGAGGGGTCAAGTGCTGAAGGTTACCTCTCTGACGATGTTGCTTTCTACCACAGTACCTACGCGTTCCATCGTGCCTGTACAACCATGGACCTTCCAGGACGTGGAAAAACACCGGTTCTCCGCTCTGCTGAAGGGTGTGTCAACGTTGTTGCACATCAGCTTGACTGGGAGAAACTCAACAGGGAAAACCATACTGCTGGGTGGAGGAGGAATTCCTAGAGATCCCTTCGCACCATGCAAGTGAAGAGGAATGCACGGTCTCTTTCCGCTGCAAAATATATTCGGATAAAAAGTATAAGGCACGATACGCTGTGATGGCACCACATCTCTCTGAAAGAATATGCCACAGCGTCCCTGATGTGAGGTCGGTCTACATGTACGACTTCGTCTTCTTGAAACTGGGAGTACGCTTCCCCATGACGGAGTTCCAGATGGCCGTCCTGCGTTTCCTAGACTGCGCCCCCACCCAACTGCATCCCAACGGTTGGGGTCTTGTCCGGGCTCTGGAAGTTCTGGGGGAGCATTTCAACTTCTCCGCCACTGTGGCCAAGTTATTTTATTACTGCCAGGTGGTCCGCCGTGCTAACAAGAAGGGCGGCCTTGGGTTCATTACTCTCCGTAGTGACTCAAGGGTTGTAAATTTCAAGTCTTATACGGAATCCGCGAAGGTGGATGGACGCTCCTTCAAACACTACTATACGTGAGTCCGGATTTAACCAAATAAGCCGGTCTTCTGGCGGAACAAGGAGGGGTTTACCAAGTTTCCCCTCAGCTGGACGCACGAGCATTTTCTCCTTATGAGCCGTGCTTATTATACAGATGAGAGCGAACTCTCCCCTCACTCTGTTGAGGTCTTGAGTGCCATGCAGACGGCCTCTAAGACCCTCAAGGGATTTTCCAGCCGCCTCCTCTTGGCTGAAGATGACATCAGAAACACCTACCTCCGTAATATCCGCTCTTAATCTCTTTATGTTGTATAGTTATTCCGCTCTGATTATTTTTTCTTCTTGTATGCTTATTCAGCCTCTCCTGTTTTGCAGAACAAATCGAAAAAGCCTGCCCAGAGATGTTGTCGTTAAGGACCATGATGGCTGACGATGATTCCTCCTCTGAGGAGAACGAAATCCAGGCTAAGAGAAACGCCACCAAGACTCTACTCATCCCCTTGACCTCTGCTGTAGGTGAAGAAGTTCCTCTGTTTGACGAGGAAGAAGCAGAACAACGACCTGAAGCCACTGGAGCGGGCGACGAGGAGGCCGTCCCAGAGAAGAAGAAAAAGAGGCACCTGGTCAAGAAGGCAGATCAGGAAAAGCCCTCCTCTGGTGACCCTGCAAAGAAGCGTCAGAGGACGGCCGAGGAAACTGGATTGAAGAAGGACAAGGGAAAGAAACCCGTTCCTGAATCCTCCACCCCTTCTTCACAGAATGCTTCAGAGCCGGACTCTGGGAATGGTCCTCCTCCGGCGTTTGAGCCTCCGCGTGACTCCTTCCTCTCCCCCTACTTGTGGTTTCAGGGGTCCATGCCTCCCACTCTTCCAAAGGCACGGTATTGCCTCCGCCCTTCCCTTGACGCTGCTGGGGTCTGAGGTGCTTGCAAGGCTGGGCGTTGGCAGCTTGATGAACTGTCCGGCCTACTTGAGTCCCTGAGCGAGAAAGCTGATTATATGGATCAAGTTGAAAAACTTGAGACCGAACTCGCGGTGAAGGAGAAATGGGCGACCAAGCAAGCTGAAGTTCACAGGGGCGTGGAATCAGAATTGAAGAAAACTAAAGAAACGCTCCAGAGGAAAACTGAAGATGCAAGCCAAGTTCATTTTGCGAACAAGGCCCTAGAGCGGGAAGTTGCCGACCTCCAGAATAAGAATAAGTCCATACCCCTCCTTGAAGAAGAATTACAACTGGAGAAGAAGAGATCGGTTAAGCTTGCTGACGATCTTAAAGTTATGGAGGACGGTCGCAACAAAGACCTTGGGGAGTGGGAGACCGTTCAGAAGGAGATGCAAGCCCAAATTGATGAACTCAAGAAGGGTGGTGCGAGTGCTGGGCCTTCAGAAGAGGATTACGCCAAGGTTCAAAGGAGATTAGCTGCTGCAAAGGCCAAGGCTGCCAAAGCCTTGGAGATATGCAAAAATGTGGCGTATGAATCCTTCGGCCTGGCCCTTCGTCAAGTCTACTATCGTAACCCTGGAGTGAAGCTGAATTTGTACGGATTAGATCCGTTCTTCGAATTCCATGGGGGAAGACTTGTCGAAGTTCATAAGGACGGCTCGTACCATGAACCCCATGCATCTCTGTATGAATTGCCTCCCCTACCAGAAGATCAGAGTATGGAACCCACGACGTCCACCGCTGCCTCTGGAGCTGAAGCACAAGAAGTTGCCCAAACTGGAGTGGAGGACAAAATGGAGAAGGCAGGAGTGCCCACTGCGGAGGATCAAGCACCGGCCTCTTAATTTTATGCTTTCATTCATAGCCGTGTTCTGGGATCGGCTCCAGCTTTAAAACACTTTGTAACCTGCACATTTTCTTACTTTTGAAAATAAAATTCACTATTACTTTTCTTCAACTGCTTATGTCGAATGTATGATTGCTGAATAACTTAATGTTATACAAAACACTTTATTGTTTTCAATGCTTTGCGAATCCGTTCTGCGTGGTTACCTAGTTGCTTAAAGCGTACTTATCACACCGGGTTAAGATAACCAATAGTACCGAATAAGTGATAATTAAGTTAAAGCATGCCCTGTCCCCAAGTGTAAGTACGTTGGGAAGGGAAATTTTATCTCAAGGATTACCTTTTAACTTCTTAAAAAGATAGAAATGCTTATCTGTCCTCGCAGACGTAGAGCGGGTATGTGAACGCTCAACCGCTCTGGGGTGGATATTCCACAGTTGAGGATGGATTTTGCCTTTGAATTTTTGTATAGCTTTGGCGAAGGTAGGCTTTACGCCTTTCTCTTGAGGTTCGGTTTGGTCCTACTCCTCAAGTCTTCACACGGTGTTCGGTTCGATCCTACTAACCGTACTTGGAGTTTGGTGCAATCCTACAATCCAAGCCTTCAACACGAGGTTCGGATCAGGGCTAATCCTGAACCTACTGCGCCCGTTACTCAGGGTTCAGCGCGATTTTCTGTATGAACCGGCCTACTGCGCCCAAGCCTTCGCATGAGGTTCGGTTTGTGGCCTTGAGGAAGGACCAGCCCTACAACCCATGTAGTCTTCGAATGGGGTTCGGTTTGTGGCCTTGAAAAAGGACCAGCCCTACAACCCATGTAGTCTTCAAATGGGGTTCGGTTTGTGGCCTTGAAAAAGGACCAGCCCTACAACCCATGTAGTCTTCGAATGGGGTTCGGTTTGTGGCCTTGAAAAAGGACCAGCCCTATAACCCATGTAGTCTTCGAATGAGGTTCGGTTTGTGGCCTTGAAAAAGGACCAGCCCTACAACCCATGTAGTCTTCGAATGGGGTTCGGTTTGTGGCCTTGAAAAAGGACCAGCCCTACAACCCATGTAGTCTTCGAATGGGGTTCGGTTTGTGGCCTTGAAAAAGGACCAGCCCTACAACCCATTCCACCTCAAGGAGTTACATCGTCAAAACACACGATGTGTGATTGAGATTATCCGTCCCGAGGGGTCTTCATCCGTTCCTTGAGGAATTATCTCATCAACTACAGAATTGGTAGTTGCGTTTATCCGTCCTGAGGTGTATGCGTATTAAACTACGGCTATAAATCACAACACATAAGAAAAGTGAGAATGATAGGGCGGTTAAGATGTATTCTCATTAAAATTGAAAGTACATTACATGAAGAGCGTAGTTGGGGCCATGCCTCGTTAAAACCTTCTTGAGAAAACCCAATGGGAAAAAACTCAAGTAAGGAAAAAGAGTACACGCCGTCTTACCAACTAGCTGTAATAAACTCGTAACTTCTGAGTGTTCCATTTGTTGCGGATTGGAGTTCCATCAAGTTCTTCCAACCGGTATGACCCTCTTCCAGTCACCTCAGAAACTCTATAAGGACCTTCCCACGTCGGTGCTAGCTTTCCTTGGTGGGCGAACTTATTCCCCACACTTGCCTTTCTCAGAACGAGGTCTCCGGTGTTAAAAGCTCTGTACTGGACACGTTTATTATACCGGAGTGCTGCCTTTGCTTTTATTGCCTGATCTCTGACGAAAGCCTTTTCCCTTAGCTCCTGGAGGACGTCCAGTTCTGATGCCAAGTTGGCGTTGTTATCTTCAGCTGAAAAATACTCCACACGAGCCGATCTTGTTTGTAACTCCACTGGAATCATCGCCTCAACCCCGTACGTCAGCCGGTATGGGGATTCGTTAGTTGAAGAATGAGGCGTAGTGTGGTATGCCCATAAAACATGACATAGCTGGTCAGTCCATCCTCCCTTTGCTTCTCCCAGATGCTTCTTCAACCCCTTTAGCACTTCTCGGTTGGCTACCTCTGCTTGCCCATTGGTTTGAGGGTGTTCAACAGATGAGAATATCTGGATTATCCCCAGTCCTTCAAGCAAATCCGTGAACTTTTTGTCTGTAAACTGGGTGCCGTTGTCGGTCACAATCCGCCCTGGCACCCCGAACCGAGCTATGATATTTTCGTACACGAAACGTCTTGTTCGTGCTGAAGTGATATGCACTACTGGTTCTGCCTCAATCCACTTGGTGAAGTAGTCTACCCCCACGATCAAATATTTGATACCTCCTGGCGCAGTGGGGAATGGGCCCAAAATATCAAGGCCCCACTGGTAGAACGGCCAAGGCACAGCAGATGAAGATAGCTCTTGGGCCGGTGTATGGTGAAGGTTGGAGAATTTTTGACAAGCATCGCACTTCCTCACAAAATCTGCGGAATCCTGCTTCACAGTGGGCCACCAATATCCAGCCCTGAGGACTTTTCTCATTAGGCTTCGACCCCCAGCATGGTGCCCACATTGCCCCTCGTGCACCTCCTCCAAAACCGCTTGAACTTCGTCTTCTCTTAAACATGAAAGATATGGGACAGAGAATCCCCTTTTGTAGAGAACACCATCGACCATAGTAAAATATGGCAGCTCCCTCTTCACTCGTCTCCTTTCCTTCTCATCAGTGGGAAGTTGACCATCAGCCAGATAGCGAATATAGGGAATGACCCAAGAATCCTCATATGGATAGCTCACCATGACAGCATTCAGAGAAGGATACAGAGGTATGCTGGGCGATGTCAAAGTGCTTTGAACCACCGTTGTTGTGCTGCCGGGCTGCTTTGTACTTGCCAATCTAGACAAGATGTCCGCTCTGGTGTTTTCTTCTCTGGGCACATGCTTGAATTCTAAAACTTCGAATCTTCCCTTCAACTCATTAACACAATTCAAGTACAGTTGAAGTTGTGGTTCCTTTGCCTGGTACTCCCCCTGGATCTGCGAAATCACCAGTTGGGAATCACTGTAGAGTGTAACTGCTGATGCTCCGATGTCAATCGCCGTACGGAGACCGGCCAAGCATGCTTCGTATTCAGCTTGGTTGTTGGAGGTTTTGAAATTGAATCGGAGGGAAATTTCTTGGTGCACACCATCATCACTTTCTACCACCACACCTGCTCCACAACCTTTGCTGTTCGACGATCCATCAACATAAATGGTCCAATGCGCTCGAGGGGTGGCCGGGTCCGCCCCAGTCATTTCCACAACAAAATCGGCCAACACTTGCGCCTTGATGGCTCCTCGAGGCTCATATGAAATTTCAAACTCAGACAACTCGATAGACCATTTTATCATCCTGCCGGCTAGGTCGGGCTTGCTAAGCACTGAACGGAGAGGCAGATCCGTTCTCACCAGTACTGGGTGCGCGTGGAAATAGGGCCTCAACCGTCGTGACGCCCACACGACTGCTAGAGCAGCTTTCTCAATCTTCTGATACCTTCCTTCCGCCCCCTGAAACGTCTTACTAGTAAAGTACACCGGCCTCTGCCCTTCAGGGGTTTCTTTAACCAAGGCCACGCCTAGGGCTTCATCAGAGATTGCTAAGTATAAGATTAACGTCTCACCAGGGTCAGGCTTAACCAGAATTGGTGGGCTCGAGAGAACGGCCTTGAGCTGCTGGAAAGCTTGCTCTTGCTCCTCTCCCCACTCAAAACTCTTGTGTTTCTTCAACGCCTTATACAAGGGGAGAGACCTATGTGCCATCTTGGGCATGAAACGAGCTAGAGCGGCCACTTTCCCATTCAACGATTGAACCTCCCTTAGACTCTTAGGGCTCTGCATGTCCAGGATTGCTTGACATTTCCCAGGATTAGCCTCGATGCCTCGTTGGGTCAACATGAATCCCAAGAATTTCCCAGCTGGAACGGCAAAGGTGCATTTTAAAGGATTCAATCTCATGTTGTACTGCCGAAGTCTAGTGAAGACTTGGCGCAGATCTTCAATGTGGTCTCCTCTAGCGGGCGTTTTGGCTATAATATCATCAATATAAACTTCGACCAGCCTTGTATGCATCCCTTCAAAGACTTTATTAATCATGCGCTGATAGGTAGCGCCGGCGTTCTTCAATCCAAAAGGCATGACGGTGTAGCAAAAAACACCGCGGTCATTGATGAAGGCAGTTTTCTCCTGGTCTCCCTCCCACATCGGAATCTGGTTATACCCCGAATAGGCATCCATGAAACTGAGGTATTGGTAACCAGATGAATCATCCACCATGCGATCGATGTTAGGCAGGGGATATGGATCTTTAGGGCAGCAACGGTTAAGATCCACATAATCTGTACACATTCTCCATTTGCCATTAGCCTTCTGTACCATGACCACATTAGAAAGCCAAGATGAATAGCGTATCTCCCTTATAAAACCTGCTTTCAACAACTCCTCTGTCTGCTCACAAGCCGCCCTCTGCTTCTCCGGTCCCAACCTCCTCTTCTTCTGGGCCACCGGTCTTGTTTCGGGGTACACTGCAAGCTTATGGCAACAGAAATCAGGGTCCATTCCAGGCATGTCTGCTGCTGTCCATGCGAAAAGGTCTTTGAACTCCTACAGAAGGGCTAATAAGCGCTGCTCCATAGCAAACTCCAGCTTATCATTGATGTGCGTGACCTTCTCTGGGGAATCTTCTAATACAACATCCCTGGAACCACCATCCGGTGTGGGCTTAGAGGGATTGAGTGGATCAATCTTCAATTCCGCTCTGGGGTCCAGGTCAATGAGACTGACAGACCCTGCCGCTGTTCCTCCGTCGTTCAGTTTCCTCTTCTTATTGAACGCTTCTAACTTAACCATATTGAGGCTCAGGTTATAACAATATCGAGCCATCTCCTGATCACCGCGGAGAGAGGACACACCGTTGTCCTTGTCAATGAATTTGATCAAGAGATGAGGAGTGGATACAATTGCTTCCATCGCGTTCAGTGTGGGACGGCCTATGATACCGTTGTAAGGAGATTCCACGTCAATCACCAGAATTCTTGACTTGACCGTTCTCGTATCAGGCTCCCCTTCAAAAGAAATCAAAGTGTCAAGGTACCCCTTGGTGGGTTGCTTGGCTCCATTAAACGCTGTGAGTTCTTGTGTGTAGGGTTGTAAATCTGCATCATTAAAACCCATTCGTTTGAAACAATTATAAAAGATAACGTCACAAGAACTTCCCTGATCGACGAGGATCCTCTTGACATCCTTGTTGGCTATGACTGCCACGATAACTACCGCATCATCACTCCCTGGAATTGTTGGGCCGAAGTCATCATCAGTAAATGACACCGTCGGGGCTGTCATACCGTCCCTGAAAGGGCGGTTATCCCTCGGTTTGCCCTGGACGGACAGAATCATCCTGTGGTGATTCTTCCGTGCTGTGATTGATGCACCTCCTCCCGCAAATCCTCCTGCTATCATCTCAATCACTTCTCGTCTGCCCTGCCTCTGCTGCTGGGGCATGTTATTTTGTTGGGCACCTTCAGCAATCACTACTCCCTTCTGCTTCTCAGCTGCAGTGAACTTCCTTGCTGGGTTGCGCGTACTATCATCTTCGTCATCTGGATCTCTATTCCTTTTCTCCATCCTCTGAGGCTCGTCCACAGATTTCTCCTTAAACAAATACTGCTTCAGCTTTCCTTCCCTAAGAAGAGTTTCCATCGTATTCTTTAACGCTTTGCACTCATCAGTATTGTGCCCTGTTTGTTCATGGAAAGTGCAGTACTTACGTGGGTTACCACCCCTCTTGACTGGGGCTGGCTTCCTTATACCAAAGACGTTCAGAGTTGGCCAACCAACCTCCCTCATGATTTGTGAATGCCTGGTATTCAACGGAGCATAGTTGTCGAACGATGATACACGCCTATCTCGTGGATGCGGACGAGCGTTCACAAAGTCTTCTCTAAAGGCATGCTTCTCAGGCCTCACTCTCTCCTTTTCTCTCCGTGGCTGCTGAGTGGGTCCTGAAGGCTTCATCCTTGTCGCAGTTGCCTCCAGATGCATCTCTATGCCCACGTACTTGGAAGCTTTCCTTCGAAACTCCTCGAAGGTTGTAGGGGGACTCTTTGCCAAAGATAGGGCAAAGGCTGAACCAGGCTAGAGAGCTTCCACTACAATATGGAGTTGTATGGCCTCCGTGAGGTTGGGGACCAAAGCAGCCTCCTTATAAAACCTTCTCAGGAACTCCTTAAGAGTTTCAGTTTCTCCCTGCCTTATCTGGGCCAGGGTGTGTGAAGTTCTTGGGATATCCCTAGAGATGACAAAATGGCTTTCGAACGCCGCGGCCATTTCCTCCCAAGAGTCTATAGATCCTGAGGGTAAGCTTTTAAACCAGCTGAGAGCTTCCTCCGTCAACGTCCTTGGGAACATCCTGCACATAACATCTTCATCCGCTCCCAAATACATAGCTTCATACACGTAAGCATCCAAATGCTTAGTGGGATCAGTTTCTCTATTATACTTCCCGATCGACAGTGGCTGAGTTGTTTGCAAATGTTTTGGGATGATAATGCTCATCAGCCTTCTTGAGAAAGGGACACTGAGCTTGTACGTCCCTGAAGTCACCACCGCCTGCTCTCTTCTCCTGGTACTGACTCTATCACCAGAGTCCTGCGTCTGCTCCCTCTCTTCAAACGTGGGGATCTTCGAATACTGGAGGGTTGTAGATCTATCCCTCGCTGATGCATGATGAGCATCCTCTGCATGAGACGCTACTCTGTCCCCAGCTCCTCCTCTCTCCCGCTTCAACTCCATCAGCTCCTCCCTGAGTTGCCTGATAACCTCATCGCGAGGGTTAGGCGTTTGCACTTGCACCATCCTCCGGGTTTGAGTTACAGGGGACTCAAAGACGAGTCTCCTGCCAGTCTGCTGATGGGTCACATCCTCCACGTGACCATCCACGAAATCTCTCCCATCACCTTCCATCGTGACAACCAAACTTCTGCGAAAATGGGAATAACTCTAACGAGTCCCACTGGGCGTGCCAATGAACTGGTCTGGACCGGGGTCTAGGATCCGGGGTGGGACCAGCCACAAGAATGCAGGTGTTTTTAGGGTTTGCACACCGGAACAGTGTATATCCGATGTTGTAATCCGGTCTCTCAGTGGGAGAGGCCGGTCTTGTTGTCCTGGAGATCCTTCACACCAACGTTTCGTGTTGCAGGGGGGCGAAAGGTGGTGCCACCTGCGAAGATTCTCCAACGCTCAAGTTAGAAGAGTGTAAGAACTCAGTGAATGCTCAAGCGAAGTAACAGTAAAAGTGTGAGATAGAACAACGATACCATGCATGTGTATTGAAATATGCTACTTATAGTTATACGTGAGAAAATGAGTCGTTGGATGCAGGTGGGTCCCTTAGCTCTGATAGCGTGTATATTATGTCAATCAGGGTGGCTCAACTTTCAGAATGTGTCAGGAGGGTAGGTCAATTATCAGAGTACGATCCTCTAGGAAGAGGAGAGGATAATCACCTTTTCCGCATAATCTGCTGACACATCCACTTGCTTTCTGAGGCCATTGACGTGACGTATTTTGCTACAAACAGTGTCTTCGCTGATAAGTTATTAGGGGCTCTTATCTTGCTGTGACTGAAAAGCCAACAGTTATACAAATGTCTTGTGAAAATGAACAAAGGACCGTTATGGAATATATAAGTGGGGCAATCGTGTGGTGAGGACGGACGACCAGACATCGGATATCCGGTGTGGTAATGTTGAACCAGGACACCGGTTTTCCTTATATAAGGTCATTCTGACGTCACAAGAATGGGGGCCGGTATCCAGACCGGATCATATATAAATTAGGAGTTATAGGTAACACATCTCTACCACTCATCATCAATATTCATTTTTTTCCCTCTTCCTCTTTACAATGTTCCTATTTTGATGGAGTCCTTAACTTCCTTTGCTGCTTATATATGTATATATCTACAATATTTTCATTTTATTTTTCTTGATGAACAATTTTAATTTTATGGCAGATGACTCAAAACCCGTGAAACAACCTATAGCAAAAAGATTCACACCATGAATAACAAAATGTAAACATGAAGATAACAGGCTTGGGGTATAATTTTTGGATAGACCCACATTATAATTTTTGAAGATGAACAAATTATAATTTTCAGAGATAATCAGATTATAATTTATTGGTACCCTAGATTATAATTTCTAGTAGTATATTTTTTATATATTTTTTAACATCACGCATGTTTAGCTATTTTCAATTAAGGATGTAATTGTCTTTTACAATGAAAAAAATAGAAATAAGGTAGTGTAGGGTGAAAAAACTAAGATGTAAAGAGAAATTCCCTATTTTTTTGTCAAGTGTTAATGATTCTCATTCTTGGATTGAAGCCCATAGTGAGCCATATAGGCATCAAAAGGGCCCACTCACTCAGCAAACATATGCCTAACTAGGGCTTCACATATTAACAAAAATAGGCTTTCAGAAGACGAATGTTAATTTAAGGCTTAACCTTAAATTTAGACTCTGAAAAATTTAGGGTTTAAAAAAAATATTGTAAAAAAATGATCATTTTTAACTTCTAAAATTTTAGGTTGACCAAAAAAAGTTTTTGCCATTAGTGAATTTTATTAATTGTTAAGGTGACTAATGTTGGTGTTACCTCAACACTGTCACATAATTATTACAGGTATTTTTTAAATATATAAAAATTAAAATACTAGGTCATCATCTTCATCCTTAAAATCGCATAATGCTTTAGATAACCATGTTTCAGTTTAAAAGTGCAATCGTTGACAATAGTCTTTTGGGGGAAAATTTGGATACAATATATAGGCCGAATAAAATACAATCAACAACAAAATTAGAAAACCTTCAAGGGCAAAAAAACACAGACACAGGGAACGAGAGAAGATTGAAGTTGTTGATGGAATTAGAGCGATGATGATGCACGTCGAGTTGAGCTCGATAGAGATGTCACGACTTCGATTATCGGTTCATGGAAACTCGACGACACATTTTAGGGGGTGAAGGTTAGAGTTTGGTCACATCTTGAAGAGGTAGCATTTGTGGCAAGGTTTTGTATGGACGGTGGTGCTTAGTTTCAAGTTACAACGTCAACAGGGATTATGGTTAAGTGACTCACAACAACGATGATGAGGTTTAGTTTGGAGGGCTTGGGCTCTATTAAGGATGTAGGAAGAAGGACGACTAATTAGAGGTTCTGTATATTTAAGGAGAAAGATGTGAGACATGAGGGGGTGATGGTTCATTAATTCTACAATGGCTAAGGAACTGGTCTTGAACAATATATGGTCTATGGATGGTATATGTATGTGGTTTGTGGGTGAAGAGATTTGTGGGTGAGGGACATGAATACAATTTTGAGAAGGCCGGTGGCTATGACTAGTATTACCAATGACAATTTTTTTTTAACCTAAAACTTTTCATGGCTATTGGTCATTTTTTTTAAAAATTTCTTTTTCCCAGACCTTAAGTTGTCCAAAGGCTAAATTCAAGGTTAAGCCATTAATGTAACTTTATAACATTAATAGAAAAAAAACTTGGATACTTCTAAAACTCAAATGACCAAATTGAACTAAACTAAAGGCAAAGGACCATTTTAAAATTTGACTAAGAGTTAGATATTTAAATATGTATTTTTCCTTAAGAAATTTAATCATAAAACTTTTGAAAATACGTTGAAGATAACTTATTTTAATAAGTTCCAAATTTTTTTTTTATTAAAACAAATGTAAAAAACAAGCTATTTTTATAAGCTTTCCATAAGCTCTTTAAAATGCATCCTAAATTACACTATATATATATATCATTAAGTAGATTATGTGGATAAAATTTTATATAATTTAATAGTAATTTAATATTTCATAGACCAACTTAATTCTAACAGAATTTATATAATTTACAATATAAGAAAATCTTGACTATCAATATGATATATCTATGAATGGTAAATTTTTTCAAAATTTAATTTATATGTGAAATCATATAATATTATGACATAATTCAACAATTGGATTGATTCAATTTATGTTTTATTATTAAGTTATAAAATGGAAGAAGTCTTAACGACTTACTCTTGGAATAAATGAATCTTTGCCTTCTTAGTTAAGTCTAAAAAATCCCTTCGTTTGTGACCTCATTATTACAAATTAAATTCTTAATAATTAGACAACGTTTGTTGGCATAAAATGAATATTTTAATTATTTTTCTTCGTTTCCTTTGCTTTGGAATGTATGATTGGACGGCACATTAAGCTTTGTTAAAATATAGTGCATCTTTCTCTACTCTTATTAATTAATTATAAAGGAGAGACCTTCCTTTTTGCTTTTCTTTGGCTTGTTTATTTATTCAATCATGTGTTTAACTGTTCAATTCTTTTCCCTTTTTAATGTTAGGTCACATCTTAGAAGCTTCATGGGATAACTCACATATATCAATTATTAACATAGTGCCTACCTTGTAAAATTCGTTTGACTTTCTATCTTATAATTATAAAATGTATGTTCATACTCTTAATTAATTACTATTTAACATCTAGTTTTTCCACTTTATAATTTTTATTTTATTGTGAAAGCATAATTACAACCGAAAAATAAAATAAAATTACAAGTCATGGTGTGTTAAGTTTACAAGACGTTATATTGGAGTAATTATCTTTATTAGTGCTTTTGTTTTTTGTTTTTATCATAAAACGCTTTTGTTAAAACAATTGGTGATAACCATTGAAGGAAAAAAGAAACAATTGATGATCGATTCTCTTAACTTATATTCTCCAAATATTCATTAATTACTTAAAAAATAACGGAACCATATATTATTATTTAGAGAATTATTCAAATACCATTTTTAATTCTTTCCTCTATATAGAAAAAAAACACACACCATTTTAAAACTTAAGTGAAAATTAAGAGGGTATATACTAAATTAATTCATCAGACAGATAAATAAGACAAAAATAATATATTATCAGTTGTGTCGACAAACACATGAAACAAAAATAGAAAAAAGAAACCTTATATATATACCCACCCATGTCTCTTAGGCTCTGTGAAAGCCTAGCAAAGCGCCACACTCGATTCTATTTTCTTATTCTCAGCAGCACCAGAACCAAAGCTCATCTAAAGCACTCAACATAATCAAGTTTGAGTACTTTTCACAGAACTCCTTCGTCTTCAATATACATAAACATGGTATGTGCTCTGATCTCTAATATAGATATGTTATGAATCCCTGTTGTTCTATGTTCGTATTGTTGGAACTTCTACATCATCTACCTCATAATATTTCATATAATTTAAATACCCGTTGTGTCACTTTAACTATTACCAATTGAGTTTGAGACGAAACATTTAACACATATGGATTATATCACGATTCTTTATGCGTTTTCATTTTAATTTTTATTTTTTGAATGGCTGTTTTCCAGCATCTAAGAAGGTGGTTTATGTTAACGGGTGGTATTCCGATGCATGCATGCATACACATTTCTCTCTCCGAAGCTGATTATATTATATTGGAAGGTTAACCTCACTCAAAGTAGAGTTTAAGCAATTAAAACTTGTAATTTTTTTGTTATTGTATGAAAATATAAAAGTTTAATTATCATGTTTAGTCTTCAATTATATAAAGATTCGTGGATTAGAAGGTTGTGTGGATGGAATATTATACAATGTGGATCTGTCTTCAAAGCATCCATGTGAAAGCGAAAAAGAAGGGGTTGTTTAGTTCACGGGTCCAATGCCTTGGAATGTTGTCAATTTCGAGGGTTTGGAGACCCTTTTGATTGGCTTTCTACGCCCCCCAACCTGCTGAGAAAAAGATGGCATATAAAGTGTGTCCTTAATTGGCTAATACAATACCCCACATAATGCGTCTTTGTGAACTGAAAATCCAAAAATAAAAAATTGAAATACCAAATGTGATACTAAAATAAAAGGAATTTGAGTTTGGGTTGTGTTTCTATACACCTTATTTTTGGTGTTTCTGCATCGGTCTATGGTCAAATTTTGTCCACTTGGTTGTTTCAGGCTTTCTGCATATACTTTTATTTGCAATTTGCAGGCTAAGAGCATTGTATTCGCCGTTGCTTTTACTTTACATAGGAAACACAATTTTACAGACAATGTACATGATACTTTTCAAATACTTTATACAACAAGTTTAATAGCTATTTTTCAATATATTGGTTATTTTTTATATATACATAGACAAACACAGTGAAAAAAAACTTTATATAATTTTTAATCATTATTATCTATTTATTTATCTGTGTTCTCAACACTATTTGGGAAATATGATTGCATATTTTAAATTTTATTTATTTATGGTTGTTAAAATTTACGAATCTAGTCAATTTATGAAAAAGAACAGATTTTAAATTTGCATAGATTAGGACTCACTTTCATGAGTTATTAGTGAATGACTATTATTTGTAGTACTAAAATTGTAACTATTTTTTTTAGTATTACGGATTAACTATTAGTATTCTTTTTGTTACCACCGAAATTTTACATTTATTGGATGTATGTTTTCTAATAATTGGCATAGTACTAATAGAAATAACAATTGTTGTTTTTTTGTTTACATTAGACAATTGGTTGGGAAAATAAGAATGTGAAATGGTGCAGATAAACAAGGAAGAGAGAAAAGTTGTGTTTACGAATCCACAAACAATAGAAGAATGTGATTCAGACGCAGGGTATAAGGCCCCTAATCTTTTGCAACGCATTGCGAGTTTATTCAAAAATGTTAGCCCAGGATCTGACCTCGCACGCTTCCAGGTATCATCTCTTTTTTCAGTTTCTCTTCAAATCAAATATCGAGATTCTTAAAAGTCAACAATGACTAAAATCATGCAATTGAAAGTTGAATAATCAAAATCGTAAAAATCTCATTGGATAATCAAACTATAATTAAGTCTATTATTAATCTTTATCATAGAACATTTTATTAAAATAAATTGTTTCAATTTAATCGTTAGTTTCAATTTTTAAATTTAATTCTAACTTTGTATGTTAAAGGGAAAAGCTTGGCAGAACGGTTGACTGCTATTTGATTCTAAAATCAAGCAGTCTCCACATATTTTGTCACCATCGTTTAAAGCTTAATTTCAGTATTAAGAGCAAAATATTCGGATAATGAAGAAATTTAAACTTTAAAGTGTCATTTGTAAACTTTTTAGATTTGTAATACCAAGATTGTGATCCTGGCATGTTATAGTAAAAATCTGCAGCCAAACAAAAAAAGAGAGCACAAACCATCTAACCTATTATCATTTTGAGTCACCATATTGCAGATAATGATGAAAATCTTTTTCCTTTACATGCAGCTACCACCTTTGTTTAACTTGCCAAAATCACAACTTCAATGCTATGGTGAATCAGTGTACTGCACAGCTTCTGACTTACTAAGCAAGTGCAACAGTGGACAGAGTCCAGTGGAGAGGTTCATATCTGTGGTAACATGGTGCATATCTACCACACGCCCTGTGACTTTTGGGGTTGCGCCTTATAATCCCATTCTTGGCGAAACACACCATGTTTCCAAGGGAAATCTTAACATATTGTTGGAGCAGGTACTTATTTACTTCAATTCTACAATTTTTCTGTATTGGAGTAGAAAAAGGAGTCTTTGTTTTGTTTGAAGTCCTTGTAATCGATATAACTTGATGTGTATCATTCAGATACTCCTTATACCTGATTAATTTTTGCTGGTAAAAAGGAAGAAAAAAACTTACAATTCTATGATCTACATTCTACATTGCATATTTCTACGTAACTTTCTGGCTAAATACTTAGTTTGGTCGCAAGAGGCTAAAATTTGACCTTGTTCTGATTTCTAAATAAGCATGATCTCTTAATTGATGGATTTAAGTCACTATTTATTCATTAGTTTAAACTTCAAACATAATCCTTGGCTTGGTTTTTTTTCTTTATATTCATTTCCAAGATGATCAGAATATTGGTTTACTTGTCTGCAGATTTCACACCACCCTCCTGTAACAGCCCTCCATGCAACAGATGAAAAGGAAAACATCGAAATGATATGGTGCCAGCAACCTTCTCCAAAGTTTAATGGTATCTTGACCTTTTCCTTGGATCATATGTCATTCATTATTACTAATATCAGCCCCTAAATGACCAACATACTATTATCTATCTCAATAATAAACTTTCAGATGCCAAAGTAAAATGTTTTGAGCAATATTTAGTTCATTGTGCGGTGACCAGATCTCAAAAAAGATCAATACAAGGGACATATTTTCCATTTTATGCATTTTGCTTGACTACCAATCAAATGTTAATCAACAAAGGGAAATCTAATAAGCAGCTCTATTAAGTGCTGCATTTGTTAATTTCTGTTTAGCCAAATAAAAACAACTTTTATGCATTTTGACAACACTATGAGAAACTGAAACTCACAATGTCATAGTTCATTTTATCCATTACATTTTGTGCATTACATTGCTCATAATGAACTTTTTATCACAGTTTTGAACCCTTAACAAGGAATTTTAAAATTCTCCACAAATGATCAAGAAATTAAGTGTGTCAATTTCAATTACCAAACTTTAACTGAAGCTCCTTAGCATAAAAAGTTAAGTGGATGTATGTGTCTTTTTATTAACATACAGGTACATCAATTGAAGCTCAAGTGCTTGGTAAACGGAAACTAAAGCTCCTAAATCATGGTGAAACATATGAAATGAATTGTCCCCACCTCTTATTAAGAATTCTTCCTGTTCCTGGGGCTGATTGGTCTGGCAAAGTTAATATAAGGTGCTTAGAGACAGGCCTAGTTGCAGAGTTATCCTTCAGATCAAATAATTCTTTTCTAGGAATTGGTGGAAATCATAGAGTGGTCAAAGGGAAGATCCTTGACTCCTCATCATTGAAAGTTCTATATGAAGTTGATGGTCATTGGGACAGGTACTATATATCTTCCTTTCAACCACATGTTTCAACTTTCACTTGTTCTTTTTAGCATTATACATTGTAAAAGTATATCAAGTATATAGTATTGATTCAGTATTAACTGGTTGCTTGCATAAATTATTTTTCAAGAATTGTGCCTTTTTAATGTAATTTTTATCCAATTTATTTTATAGGACTATAAAACTAAAGGATACAAGTAATGGGAAAGCCAGAGTGGTATATGATGCAAAGGAAGTAATTTCAGGGATCCAAGCTCCTATTCTCAAGGAAGGAGAGGTACCGAAAACTATTCTTTATAGGGTTTGTCTAATCCGTATAATCTTTAAATATTTTTTTTATTTTTTATTTCTTATCTAGTATAAATTACATAGATGAGATAAATTATTTATTTGTTTTTGATTTAGTAACACAACCAAGTACGAATAAGCTTAGGAATTTTTTCCTCATACATAAAATGGATATTGATTGGCCTTTTCAAAGTTGAGGTATCAGAATATTAAAAGCAAGAAATGGGACTATTGTTAATTTAATGATTACTTACAATTCATAAGTATAAATTAACATAGTATGAATTTGACATGAGATTTTATTGTTGAGCAGAGCGTGTGGGAAACAGAATCAGCGCATGTTTGGGGTGAATTGAGCGAAGCCATTGTGAGCAAAGAGTGGGAGAAAGCAAGAGAAGCAAAACTAAAAGTAGAGGAAAGACAAAGGGAGCTTGTGAGAGAAAGAGAGTGTAAAGGGGAAACTTGGAGTCCTAAGCATTTTGATGTATCTTATAGCAAAGAAGTAGGGTGGGAGTGCTCACCTATTCATAGCCATGTACCACCTGCTCCCATCATATCCCAATAATTGTCAATTTGTAGTATAATAATTTTTTTCTTCAGTTTGATATATATATGTATCTAATTTTGAAATAATTCACTAGTTTTGCGTAGACAAAACAGAATGCGTAAATCAAATAGAAAAAACATGTTCTAACTTATTTGTGAAATTGGTCTTTCAAAAATATGCAATTGCATTAATTATGTCAAGTCCTTGTTAAACAAACATGTAATGTATGTATCAAACCAAAGAATTCACGCTTATATGAACAAATTTAACACTTGTGATATTCTCTTGTTAAAGTGTGTGATGCAAACTTCTTGAAATAATTTACTTGCATAAAGAAAAAAAGTAGAGAAATCTACAATCAAGTATTAGCTATTTATGTTAAAAAAAGAGTATATAGTTCCATTTAGAAAGTAGTATATCTTGGTTCCAAAAAGAAAGTAGTATATCTAGAATCATGTAAAAATGTTGATTATTATCTATCGATATTCATAGTCAGATAAGGTTTTTCTAAACCCTTTAGAATTTCAAGACCTTTTTAGGATTGAATTTATAATATTGAGATTAATTTTGTAAAATTAAATTTATTATATGAACCCTAACTCAAATTAGGAACATGAAATTTGACTTGGGAAACACAAAAGGAAAAAGAACGAACAAGATATAGACACCACAAACTGGAAAGTTTATATGCCTTGAAATTGTCATAAGAATTGAGTAATTCTTAATAAGATCAGAAAGGTCCAAGCACAAACCCTAGTAGAGAAAATTCTCACTTTGAATAATAGTATTCTATCTATTGACTCGTAAAACTCAAATACTTCATCCAAAATTAGTTTATAAGTTTACTTCATTTAGAAGTAAATAAAAAGAAAATAAAATTCTCATGTTATAAGCAAAACTTAGAAGTATGTGGTAGAAACTCTTAAGATCAAAAAGAGGTTCATTCAAAAACTTAAGAGAAACTCTCAAAAGAGAAAACTTAGAATTCGATTTAAAACTCAACTTTGTTTCTCCCTTTATTAGGCTGCTTGACATAACTCTCAATTTTCTTTTCAATTTGAGTCTTCACACCCTTATTCAGCTTCTTCACATAATTGCTCTTAGCCTGTACATCCTTATGCTCAAAAAGATAAATATTAGGCATAGACAACAAATTAAATGGTGTCAAAAAATTAAATCCGGACACAACTTCAAATGGTGAACAATTAGTTATACTATGGACGGTCTTAGTATAAGCAAATTTTGCATGAGACGAGTATTTTTCCCAAGACTTTCTTTAAAGCGGTCCTAAGGCCTAAAGTCCTATTCACTACATAGTTTGTCCATCAGTCTGTGGATAACAAGTAGTAGAGAAAGTAATTTAGGACCAAGCTTATCCCATAATGTCCTCGAAAAATGACTTAGGAACTTAGTGTTTGTATCATTTATAATTCTCCTAAGCAATCCATGCAATCTTATCATTTCTTTGAAGAACAAATCAACAACATAACAAGCATCATTCACCTTCTTGCTTGGTATGAAATGTGTCATCTTAGAAAACTAGTCAACCACCACAAAAATTGAGTCCTTTCCTTCCTTGAAGGCAAACCTAGAACAAAATCCATATAAATATCAATCCAAGAATGTCTAGGAAAAGATAATGGAGTATACAATCTATGTGGCATGATTTTAGATTTAGCTTTCTTGCAAACAAGACACTTATCACAAAGCTTATATACATCATGTTTCATTTGAGGCTAATAGAAACGCTCATGCAGGATGTCATGTTTTGCACCCCAAAGTGCCCTATCTAACCCCTTCATATGGCTTTTTAATAGGCACTTCCTTAATCAAACTCTTAGGCATACAAAGTCTCTAGTCTTTCAACAGATACTCATTTTTTTAAAGTACCCATTATGTAGTATGGGAACATATTTGATTAAAATGAGAAAAATCAACATCCTGCTCATACATTTCCTTAATGTACTCAAAACTAAGAAATTTTACTTTCAAGCATAGAAAACAAGGCATATCTACGTAAAAGTGCATCGGCTTCCACATTATTTTTACCTTTTTTTATGCTTGATTACATAGGAGAATTGTTCAAGAAATTTCACCCACTTGGCATGTCTCTTGTTCAACTATCCTTGTCCTTTCAAATATTTTAAAGACTCATGATCACTGTGAATAACAAATTCTGTGGACAAGAGATAATGTTACCATGTTTACAATGCTTTAAATAATGCATACGATTTTTTTTATCATATGTAGGGTAGAGCAGCCTTATTCAATTTCTCACCAAAATATGCTATGGGATGCCCCTCTTGCACCAACACAACCCCTATGCGTACACTAGATGCATCGCATGCAAGTTCAAAGGATTTAACAAAATTAGGCAAAGTAAGAATAAGAGCATTTGTAGTTTTTCTTCCAAAGAATTAAAAGCCCTTTCTTGTTTTTCTCCATGATTAAAAACAACATTTTTCTTAACTAGTTCATTAAGAGGTGTAACTATTGCATTGAAATCTTTAACAAACCTCCTATAGGAACTACCTAACCAATGGAAACTCCTTACTTCACTCACATTCTTTAGAGTTGGTCACTCTTGAATTGCTTTTACTTTCTATTGATCAATGTGCACTCCACTAGCATTAACAATAAATCCTAGAAAAATCACATGATCTTTGCAAAATGTACATTTGCCTAAATTAGTATGCAAACTTTCTTTCCTAAGCACATGTAAAACAGATTTCAAATGACAAGATACTCATCCAAACTTTTACTATACACAATATTGTCATCAAAATAAGCACCAAATTTTCCTAGAAACTCTCTTAAAACATGATTCATTAATCTCGTAAATGTATTGGGTGCATTGGTCAATTTTAGAGAAGAAATAAGAACTATGCAACTCATCAAGAAATCATCTAACTTAGGATTAGATGTCTATACTTGACGGTAATGTTATTGACAACCCTGCAATCACATCCTTCAGCTTCCATTCTTGTTTGAAACTAGAATGACAGGAAATGACCAAAACTTTCTTTTACTCGACCTTTATTTAGCAATTCAAAAACTTGTGTTTAAATCCCTTGGGCTTCCTGGACATTAGTCTTGTAGGATGGCCTATTAGGCACCATGGCTCCAAATAATAAGTTAATTTGATGCTTAATTCCTTCCAAAGGTGAAAGTCCTTGTAGTATCTCTTTTGAAAAAGACATCTTAGAAATCCTAGTGGTATCTCATGTTTTATCTATTGTTATAATTATCTTAGATATATGATAAATTAAACCTACTTGTGAAACCTACTAGCTGAGCCGATTGGCCTAGAGTCCGAATGACGATTCATGAAAGAAAATCTTAAGGAAACAATAAGAATTTATACCAACTTTTTAAAATTTAAAACCATAAAAAAACATATATATCATTCTTACTAAAAACCGTAAATAAGATATGATTTTTTAAAATTTTAAAACTAAGAAATTAAGAAATTGGAGATAACTGCAAATTTAATTAAAAAAAATAAAGTATAATAAACGCTAACTGAGAAGAGGCCGGTATCCCTCGTATACATAAATAATGGAGAAGAAGGGTAAGTGGTTGAGAAATGAAAAGAAAGCACGGACACCAACTGAACTGAGTATGGTACGCACTCTCTTTCTGTTTCTCTGATCTGCTCCTTTCCATTACATCATTTTCTGCAAATGCCATACTTTACTTTATTCTCTTTTCGTGCACTTAACGCCAACACAACACTGCATCATCATATTTTGTTTAAGGAATTTGGATGAAACATTGTCTGTTTCATAATATCATAAATTGGATGCTTTTTCTCTTTAACTGGATGTTACGACTTACGATTCACCGATAGGTAATTGTCATTTCTTCACAAAAAAATTACTGCCTCTCCACGAGTAGAGATAAATATCTCAAAGTATTTAGGGCCTTTACCAATGTTTGGATTATAATTATTTCATTTAATATTTATATCTTTCCACGAATAATTAAAAGGGATATAATTACTATCAAATGAGTAGATCCTTTAAGCATGTTGTTACTCTATTAGAATTTTGTTAAATCTTTGAATCCCGTCATTTGGGTAAATGATGATATGGAATGTCTTATGTTGTAAGGTGAATTATATTGACATTTAAAAGCCTGTTACTTGATGAAATAATGTACAAATCTTGATATTTTCATTAAACTAGGATATAATATAAAGCACACAAATCTAATATTCACAATTAAAGTTTGTCCTCCATAAAAAAAATCCTTAAAGCATCTTTTAATAGGATTTGTATCAATAACTTCAGATTATATCAATGATAGAAAATGTATAATTTTTATATTAAATGTATATTTTGTGACTTCTATAATCCATTATGTGCAATCCTTATGTAAAACCAAAGTACGTTTTTTCCTCTTCAATATAATTATATCATGTTATAGTATATTACATTTGTACAAATTCATTATAGCTGTAATTTCAATTACTAATACTGATTTTTTCCTAATACTTTATCCATACCAATAAAGTCGGGTTTGACAAGGGCAATAGCTTCAATTTAAATTAAGGGGCAGTTTGGCGCAATGAAAATATAGATTTTTAAGAGTCTATAGTTTTAAAAAGGGTGTTAGAATTGTTTGGTGAATATAAAAAAAGAGGAGTTTATCTCAGTTTTTAAAAAATTATTTGAGGTAATTATGGCTTTTCAAAAGTTATAAGCTCTTTAATTAATTATTTAGTTATCATTTTTTATATTATTAAAATATTATATATATATATATATATATTTAAATCATTTAACACAATTTAAGCTATAAGCTACTAAAAGGTTATAAGTTATCCTAAAAGTCATAAGCTATAAGCTCATTTTGTCAAACAGACCCTAATTTATAATTCATTTTAGTAGCTTTTAAGTTTGTGTTTGTCAAAGTCATGAGTTATGATTTAAGTTAGCTCGTAGCTTAATAGCCTTGTTTGGTAAAAGAGCTTATTTTAGTAGTTTGTAATATTTTTTAAAAAGCTATTTTGAAATAGCGTTTAAGCTTATAAATTATGCGAGTTTATTTTATTTTTTATACATTTATCCTCACAATATATATTTTAAAAAACCATTCACATTTATTTTAAATATATATTTAAAATAGATATCATTTTATATTTATTAGCTAGTTTTACCAAATAAATTTTAATTTCATAAGTTAGTTTACCAATTTTTAACTTCTAGTTAGTTTATCCATTAATTTTATCAAATAGATCAATAAGTTAAGCTTATTTTAATTTTTTATATTTTTATCGTTACTGATATTTTTTTTTAAAATCACACTTACTTATTTACAAATAAAATATATTATTTACGTCATTTATATTTAACAACTAGTTTTATCAAACATATTTTAATTCAGTCAGCTAATTTATTAGTTTTCAACTCCGAACTACCAGAATTTCAACTTTCAATTGTTTTCAATCAACTTATCAACTTTCAATTATTGTTTTTAACCTTCAAGTCTAATAAATCTGAAAAACAACTTATAGCTAGGGGAAATTTATTTATTGCCATATTTATTAAAAAAAACTAAGTACTATCAACAAATATGAAGTGACAACAGCTACCAAAAAGAATTCAAGTGATTTACCTAAAATAAAATAAAATTAAAGTGACCATTACTTTTTGAAACCAACTAATAATGTACGCATCATACAAAGCTGTTACTATTTCATTAATAATAATAATAATAAAAATAAATGATGTAGGGTAGGGATTTGTATATAATATGTGAATTTGTTGGTACCTAATCCCATATGATGATAATCCAAATTATTAAAGGTAACAGAATTGCAGGAGACAAGTATTGTGCTGACGAAGCCATTCTCATTACGAAACGAATCAGATTCAGAGGATTATAATGGTCCTAATCTTTTGCACCGCATATTAACTATATTTAAGAGTGTGCGGCCAGGATCTGATCTCACTCGCTTTCAGGCAAGTTCAATTTCATAACCGAGCCATCTACAGAAAAATTTTGAAAAAAAAGTTTGAGTTAGGTTTCATTGTTTTAGTTTTTTTTTTTAATTCTTAAAGAAAGGTTCTAATTTGGATTAGTCGGAAAGGGAACTCTCAATTAATTATACCAAATGGTTGTATTAGGTTCAAAAATCATAAAATAAGAGCAGAGGAAGGAAATTTTGCTTTTGTCTTAACTACAAATTTAAAAGAGAGAAAAATGAGATATTTTAATTATTTAATTTCTTTGGTTAAAAATTTAAAGGAAAAATAAAATAAAATGAATGTTACTTAAAGATCATTTTCTAAGTTCTCGTTCATGATAGTTTTTAGTTTTAAATTTTCAAAAAACAAAAATTTATTTTTGGTTCTTCAGTTCATGTTTTAGTTATTACAGTTTTAAATTTTAAAAACTTGTTGCAAACGCTCATTTAATTTCAATTTCATTACACTAAACATTAACAACAATAATATAATCATAGTAGTAGTAATGATGGGGATGATAGAGGCGATGATAGTAGTACAGTGGTGGTAATGGTGGCAATGACAATAATAATAGTGACGGTTTAGGGATTAGATTGATGGCAGTGGTGGTGGTTAATTATGGTGACAGTGGTGGTGGTGGTAGTGGTGGTTCAGGATTTAAGGTTATGGTGGTGGTAGAGCTTATGATGTTGGTGGTGACAGTGACGATAATAGTAATGATAATGCCAAGGAAGTGGTGGCTATGGTAGTGATGATAGCCACAATGATTGTAGCGGTAACAATGATGATAGTGATGGTGGTAGTGGTGAAAGGGACAATGATATGGTTTAGAGTATAGAATTAGAAGTTTATAAAATTAAAAATAAAAATAAAAAACTTTTTTTCTTATTTTTAAGTATGATTAAAAACCATTTAAAAATAAATTAAAATTCAACTTTATATTATTTTTTACTCTAAATTTACTTTTCAAAACCAAAAACTAAAAATCAAAACCTGCAATGCAAGCAATAAGTTCATGTTACTTTCATCAACCAGATCTACTTTTTGTTATACAAAAGGGCAAAGGTAAACCATTTATAGGATAAAATTGAAAATTTTGAAGTTATAAGAATTTAGAGGGAAAAAATAACAAATTTAGCCATAATATTTCCCCATCCCACCGTATGAACTATGCAAAGAACATATCTCTTGTTCCTCCCAATTGCAGCTTCCTCCTCAATTCAACTTCCCAAAGTCACAACTTCAGTGCTATGGTGAATCAATATATTCCACAGCTTCAGATATGCTAAGCAAGTGCAACACTGGGCATACTCCACTTGAAAGACTCATATCTGTTGTAGCATGGAGCATATCCACCACACGCCCAGCAATTTTTGGACTTGCTCCCTACAACCCCACCCTTGGAGAGACCCATCATGTTTCCAAAGGAAATCTTAATGTCTTAGTAGAGCAGGTGCATGCTCATTGTGGTCACAAAATTATGTACCTTTGATCATTTGATTATGTTGTCACAATCTTTTAATTAACCTCTCACACATTC
The DNA here is from genome assembly GCA_037962975.1 of Clitoria ternatea. Classification (NCBI taxonomy): domain Eukaryota; kingdom Viridiplantae; phylum Streptophyta; class Magnoliopsida; order Fabales; family Fabaceae; genus Clitoria; species Clitoria ternatea. The sequence goes on along the minus strand of CM075671.1, from coordinate 281,502,684 downwards.
CATGACATATCAATCATGAATTCATGAGTTTAATCTATGTATTTACTTGTTTGCAGGTTTCACACCACCCTCCTGTGTCTTCCCTCCATGCAACTGATGAGAAAGAAAACATAGAAATCATATGGTGCCAATTTCCTGTTCCAAAGTTCAATGGTGAAATTCTTTGCCATGACATCTGTTGAATGATAAAAGGAAGCTAATTTTCGTTTTGTTACACGAATTACTACTTTTGATAAATTTGTATGCAAGTATCTGGTACACTACTGAACCTATTTATGTATCTAAAAGAGAAGAAGAATTTTGTTAGTTTTTATCCATTGATAAATATAGTGGTTTAAGACAATATTCAATACTACTTTTCCATTAATAACTTTCTATAAATACAAAGAAATAACGGAAGAGAGAGAAATAAAGAAAGAGTTTATATTTTTTAAAAAAAAATCAAACTTGAGTTAAGCGACTCACAATTCTATAATAAAAAAAGTTATTAAATAAAAGAAGTGTAAACTAGAAATATCATCCGATGATTATTACCAAATGACTAGATTGCTTGTTTTGTGTAATTCCTTCTCTTTCTGAAAGGAAAAATAGGAATGGAGGTAGAATATTCTAATGTTTTGTGACTTAAAATTTCAATTTGTGGTTAAAAATTCATGCAGATATAACAACAATATATGCAGGTACTTCAGTGGAGGCTCAAGTACATGGAAAACGACAATTGAAGCTCGTCAATCATGGAGAAACATATGAAATGAATTCTCCTCACCTCTTGATTAAAATTCTCCCAGTTCCTGGAGTTGATTGGGTTGGCAATGTGAATATCAGTTGCATAGAAACAGGTTTAGCAGCTGAGTTATGCTACATGAGTCAATCTTTCTTTGGATTTAGGGGGAGTAGAAGATTGATAAAGGGGAAGATCATTGATTCATCTTCACTGAAGATTCTATATGAAGTTAATGGTCACTGGGATAGGTATCTATCTCACTTTGATTTTTTTGACTGCCTATGTGAAAAAGTTGTGGCCATCATTTGTTGTAGTTTTTATAAGATGCTATGTTCCTAATTGCATAACATGATGCAGTACTGTAACATTGAAGGGTAGAAACAATGCAGAAGAAAGAGTGATATATGATGCATTAGAAGTCATTTCAGGGCTTCAAGCTCCTATAGTCAAGGATGCAGAGGTAATAAATAATACGCATATTCCACTTGCTTGTGTAATATATATTAGATCAATAACAAAGCATATCTTTAGGTAACATACGTGTAAGTTGGCATATCTAAATGAGTGATGTGGTGACTATGAATAAATGTGCGACTATGAGTGACAGTGTGAATGCCTGTTATGTTGCTATACAATAGTCTAAGTGTGTGTGACTGCATATATTGCTATATATGTGAATACAAGTGATTCTAAATTACTGCACTTCGTTTTAAATCAAGTGTAGTTGCGGCAATTGTTGGAAATAAATTAGGTATGCTCAAGATTCAATCGATGTAATTGTATACTTATTTTTAGAATAAGTTGAGATTTTCTATTATTAAGTGTTAATATTAATTAAAATAGTTAATTGATAAGCTCCTGGATTAAAATTAGATAACAGAGATTATAGTAATGAGAAATAAGTTTTTCATAGTTTTAATTTAAAATGTTCTCAATCATGTATAGAACTATTAAATGAGACATTACTAATTTAAATAGATTAATATATATGTAATCATCTTTACTTGATAAAAATTAATTAATCTTATTAATTAAATTACATATATAAAGGGAATATGAGAAAAAATTTTAGTTTTCAATACAAATTTTAGAAGTTGAAACCAGAGATTAATTATGGTGTGCATACATGTGAATCCTTCCTATGTTTGAAGGAATTTTAAAAGCTTCATGAACTTCATCTGGGTAATATTTAAAATTTATCTGATTGTTAGTATGTATTTTTGAGCATAAATAGATCATTTTATTCCGTTGTGCAAGTCTTATGAACACCATTTTTCTTTCTGTGATATCAAACACCTTAGTATTGTAATGTAATCAATTGCGGACAATTTTGATCACGATGCGGTTGTTGAGAATCAAAAAACCTTGTAGCTGTAAGTACGATTGCGAACCGCAACTTAAAATACCAATATTGTGTATATACATGCAATAATGTGTGCATACATATACATATGATTTACTTGTTTGTACTTCATCAGACTGTGTGGCCAACCGAATCAGCTCTTATTTGGAGTGCGTTGAGCCAAGCCATCCTGAGAAAAGACTGGGAGAAAGCAAGAGAAGCAAAGAAAGCTGTGGAGGAAAGACAGAGGGAACTCTCGAGAGAAAGAGAGTCAAATGGAGAAACATGGGTTCCTAAACATTTTATACTGTCTCAAACCAAAGAAGGGGTCTGGGACTGTTTACCTATTCAGAAGTGGGTCCCAGTATCTCCTATTGTCACCTTGTAATTTCTTGTATGGTTTGTATTGTAGCAGTAATTCAACCCTATTACATTATTAGTACCATTTTACAACCTACAGCATATGGAACTATTTGTCCAAGTCATCATTAGCTTGGCCAACCTACCTGTCAACAAGAGCAATTAAAGTCTACCACCAATTATTAGACCCCTTATTGAGTTGGTGCTCAGAAGGGAGAATTTATGTGTAGCATAAAACTTTGGCCCATATTCTTAACAAAAATATTGAGTCTAATCTTTCCCTTTCCCATTATTTGGACTACCAGAATATCATATTATTATTGTTTGTGTATCTTCATCTGCAATTTACAGACTTTATCAACAAGGGAATTGGCGTGATGGTACAAGTATACCGAAGGATTACAATTCGAGTATCGATTAGAACTTAGAAGAGTAAGTCTAACTTATATAATTTTAACGATAAGTTACAATCTACAGACTTCACATTATACCAAAAGATCATATCTGACTGCTACATAAACTTTAATCACATGGCCCATGCTTCAAATAACTAGAAGATTGTGATTTAAGTTCTTATGAATTTCTTGTTCAGATTAGATCTCAAGAAACCTGCAAGCTAAAATCTCAAGTGCATAGTCATTGGGATCATGCCTTGAGGAGGAACACTATTAAATACATGAGAATTGTACACAAGAAATTTCATATCTTTTTTTCCCTTTCTAACAGACTCATGATCAAACCACCTAACAGGTCTTCCTCCTTTCATGTTCCACCTCAATCCAAGGTCTTTGAAAAACATCAATTATGTTCTTGCAAATCAGATTCACTCCTCCTATTGAATGACTTCTCTCTTATAGTGTCCAAGATTGGTTTCCAAGGCTGCACTCTACAAGGGCTACGCCCTCCATATGGCATACCAATTTGCTCAACCACACCAAGTGGGCCAGGACTCCTAGAAGGTGAACTCCAAACAGTGCTCGTCCCATGTTGTTGGCTTAACAAAGGACAAGCACTGGTGGAGGACTTTTTGGCTATTGCAGTGAGCCTCTTTGCAAGGGAAGCCAAGTCCACAGGAGAAACATCAGCTTGCAGTATTGAGTAAGGCAGAATGAAGTACACGTTCCCGGGTTGGAGTTGTGTGTCTCCCTTCAATGGTTTTGAGCATGAGGAAAGAAGCTGAACTGAGGTACACACAAAGTGCTTTGAAGGGTTGCCACCAGTTACTTGGCTCACTAAAATTGGTTGCTCAAAATCCTCCACATAGCCACTCAGATGAACCAAACGAACATTGTTCATTGTTGAGGATGGTTTAGAAGAAAAACAACCTCCCATATTCTCTGCTTTTCTCTTGAGGCAGAATGAAAGGTACGGTACTAGATTACTAAAAGGGTAGTTGTGTAATGTAACGTATGATTATATAAACTAATATTAACTATATACAATACACAACTAGGGGTTTGAATATTGATGCCTGGTTGGGTAAGTTTCTTGTTTTCTTAGCCTTAGCAGCCTTTTCGAAATGAAATGGATGGTTATTGGTTACCTAATAAGCAGTGGATTTTCTGACTAATTCCTTCATTCCTTGTGTGTTTAGTGTGTATCCATCTCCTTGCTGATTCAACTAGCGTGGCTGTTTAATTAAAGTGGAGACACAAGCTTAAGCCTTCAATAAAGGCATTTATATATGTTAGTTTAAGTGAGAAATTGTGCACTAGTGGAATGACCAAGTTCAACTAAAATAAGAAATTTTCAATTTGGTTATTTTCTAACACCATAATTTCTAACCCAACCGTATGAAGGGGGTAATTGACTAAGTGGAAAGCCCTTTTCATGATGCAAAGTTGAAACCGTTGAAGCATTCATAATATAACCAAAATTACTAATTATAAATTTATAATTGTAAATTCAATTATTATATTACAATATAGGTATGTGATTTAATGAGAGAGATTCATCACCCTTTAATTAAGTCTTGAATATTCTATCTCATCATAGATATGAAATAACTTTAAAATTTTAGAATCAGTTGTTCTAAGTCGAAGTTATACTCTAAAGAAATAAGGGTGTGTTTGGTTATCAACCTTAGTTGGTCAAATCTCGGTTTGACCAACCCCAAAATAAATCCTACGGTCAAACGGAGTTTTGACTGCCTCGAACGGCGTAAAGTATTAATATCAACTCTTAAATTTCTTTATTTCCCAAACTCCGTTTCCCCAACTGGAAACTAAACGGACCCTAAATGATTACAATGTTTTAATTTTGGATGAATTTGAAAATGTCTTGGCGTGAGGGCAGGGGCAAAAGCATTGGCGATGATATGCTTAGAGTAAAGATATGTTAGGTCAGTTTTGAGTGTGATGGAAATATAGATTATAACAGTGAAAGGTGGACTTAGAACACGAGGTCTTGACTGAAGTATAAGAAACGTTAACTTTGCTATCTTATCTTCTGAATGGATGACTCTCCTGATTTTGTTTTTTGTTGGAAGAAAACTATGTGAACTCTCAAGTCCCTTGCGTGTTCTTAATTTATACTCTTTGGTCAACCAATATAAGCAATTATTTATTCATTATATTTTTAAGGTATATACAACAGATAAATTGGTTGAAAATTCATAACCTAGCTGAAACTTAAAGTTAAACGATTAAGTTGAAAGCTAATAAACTAACTTATTATTAAGTTAAAATATATTTGTTAAAGATAAAATGATAATATATATATATATATATATATATATATATATATAACTTTTAAAATAGATATGGTGATGTTAATTTCAAAACTTTTAAACTCAATTCATATTTTAAGTAGTTTTTAAAAAAACATTAGAAGTTACTAAAATAAGTTTTTTTATTAAGCACTTCTTTATGTCTATAAAAAATTTTAAACTAGTAAAATAAGTTACAAATTAACTTAAATCGTTATTTATGACTTTGCTTTAATATAAAGTAAAGTTATCTTTTTTAATACCATTGAAAAGGTAAAATTTTAAAAAATTGTGTGTCCAATAAAATTGTTAAACACAATTTTTAATAAAATTGTTATCTTTAATTTCTTAAAATATACATCCTTATAGCACACATTAAAAAATTGTATCATTAAATAATTGTGTATCATATATATCCCTTTTGAAAATAAGTATGTTCTTTATAAATAATTATGTATAAAATATATCATTTTTAAAATAAGTAACTTTCTTTATAATAAATGAGATAAGAATATTTTGGATAAATACATTAAATATTAATTAAATATTAGTCTCGTTCCTAAATATTTATCCAAATACAAAAGAAATTATATGTAATCATTTTGCTTGAATTATATCATATATTTCTGGATTTACCTCTCATTTATCTCTCTCTCTCTTCTGTTTTTTTTTTTACCTTTAGACTATTTAGAAAGAGTGGATGTTGTTTATTTAGCATGTTTCTGGGACATTTCAATTAACTGAAATATTATTTTAATAGTTAAAAGTAAAATTATAATGTTTGGATTAGTAGTATTTTCAGTTGGGTGGTGCTAGCGTTTTAACCTTTCAATTAGTAATTGAAAGTTATTTTTCATTATTATCCTTTAATAATTTTAAGAGTTTAATTTGTATACACATAATATAAAAACTTTTACACTATCGATGAATTAGAATTCATCCTTGATATAACTATTAAAATAATTATTATATATAAATCTATGATTGGATGTCAATATAAAAAAACTTTACACTTACAAATTAGTATTTGAATTAATTTTTTTTTTGTTGCGGAAGAAAGAAAAAGGACTAAGAACAAACAAAAACAATACTAAGAGGATCACGCATTTGCCTTCTTGAAAGAATAGACGAGTTCAACGGATCAATCCCTCTTCAGTAAGAGCCTCATGCTTATGGGAACCCATAGATCCTGGTTTAAGTCATTATTTTTATTTAATGATTTTCTAACCTTACAAATCATTGAGAGATTACATCTATGTTAATTTCTATCTTGTACTACAAAATACATGTTAAGAGATAAAAAATTAAAATTTTTATTTCAATTGATGAGTTTCAAAGTAAAATAAACACAATTTCTAATTTTTAAAAAAATATACTTTTTGATTTCTTAACATGTGTCATGAAATATACATTCAAAAAATTGTTTATTTCAAAAGAACATAATAATTATATTAACCAAAAGCTTAACAAACGTATTTATTTTATAAAAAATGAGTATTTTTTTAGCCTTAATCACTAGGTCAATGTAAGATATTGTTAATATTATATTGTTTTTTAAAAATATTATATAACCTATTTGGTCAACTTACTCCGCCTATTCATCAAAAAACTCGTAAAAATACGGGGCAGAACGAGCCAATTTTGAATCCACCACAAAATAAATTTGGTCAACTCACTCCGCCCCTTTAAGGTAGGTTGGTAGACCAGCCCGCCAGACTTTGACTGGCTTTAACATCCCTAGTTCTAGTTATTGTCAACAGTTAAAAGTTACAACCGCAAACATTGTTGTGCCACATTATATGTATACGATTTGTGTGTAGCATACGCCGAATTAAAAAAAAACAAACATATAAATAATTTTGAAACAAGGTAAGTATTTTTTAAAAGTACGTTATTGGTAAAAGAAGCCAAAACATTGTTTATAAATTTTCACTTACACTTATGCTAAATTGCAAAATCTAGCACATGTGGATGTGGTGTAGGTAGCGAATGTCCTTGCATTGAATGTCAAGGATTGGGCCCAGTAGCAGTATAAGGCCAGGCCCAATTAGAGGAGGAGACATTCTCATTTCCCACCCTTCCTGCTCCGACTCAACAACACAGAAAATCTAACTAAAGTAGCATGTCACAGCATTAACATTGGCACCTGATATTTGGAACATCGTTGTGTTTGGCGTTTTGAGAAAATTCCAAGTGTCGTCTTTTTCATTTCTATGTTGTTCGACCCAAGACCCTTGTCACAAAACCTCTCCCTCCAAACCTTACTCAAACGTGGCTTCACTCCCACTCAGAAACCCATCAACCGTTTTCTCCTCTTCCTCTTCCACATTCACAAGTTCGACCTAATCATCCACTTGTTCTCCCAATTCAACGCCAACAAGATCCCCACCAACCACAGAACCCACTCAATTCTCACATGGGCACTCCTCAAATCCCACAGATTCGAAGAAGCAGAACATTTGATGAACTCTCACTTGCACAGTACCCACTCCTTCATGTGGGATACCCTCATCCAAGGTCTTTGTGTGAGGCACCAAGATCCTCTCAGGGCACTCTCCGTTTTGCAGCGCTGCATAAGGGACCGTGGTGTGTTACCTTCTTCCTTCACTTTCTGTTCCATCATTCACAAATTGAGCTCAAAGGGTCTCATGGGTAAGGCCATTGAGGTTCTGGGGTTGATGGGTGGGGATAGAGTTAGGTACCCTATTGATGATTTTGTGTGTAGTTCTGTGGTTTCTGGGTTTTGCAGGGTTGGAAAACCGGAACTTGCTTTGGGGTTCTTTCAGAATGCCACAGGTTGTGGCTTGTTGAGGCCCAATGTGGTGACTTGCACGGCTCTTGTGGGTGCTTTGTGTAAGATGGGAAGGGTTGATGAAGTGTATGGTTTGGTTCAGTGGATGGAGAATGAAGGGTTGGGTTTGGATGTTGTTTTGTATAGTGTTTGGGCTTGTGGGTATGTTCAAGAGAAGGTTTTGGTTGAGGTTTTTAGGAGGATGAGGGAAATGGTTGGGAAAGGTATAGATCATGATGTTGTGAGTTATACCATACTTGTAGATGGGTTTTCCAAGTTAGGTGACGTGGAAAAGTCGTTTACTTTCTTGGCCAAGATGATAAAAGAAGGACACAAGCCCAATAAGGTTACATATAGTGCTATGATGTATGGGTTTTGTAAGAAGGGTAAGGTAGAGAAGGCATTTGCAGTTTTCAAGAGCATGAAAGATTTGGGCATTGAGCTGGATGAATTTGTGTTTGTAATTTTGATTGATGGGTTTGGCCGGATAGGAGATTTCAACAGCATGTTTCGTCTGTTTGATGAAATGGAGAAGAGTGGGATTAGTCCTAGTGTTGTTACATACAATGCTGTCATAAATGGTTTAGCCAAGTGTGGGAGGACATCTGAGGCGGATGAGTTGTCAAAAAACATCGCTGCAGATGTGATTACGTACAGCACGTTGTTGCATGGTTATGCTGAGGAAGAGAACATTCCAGGGATTTTGCAAACCAAGAGGCGACTCGAAGAGGCTGGGATCACTATGGATGTTGTGATGTGTAATGTGTTGATCAAAGCGCTGTTTATGATGGGGGCTTTTGAAGATGTTGATGCACTTTACAGAGGAATGCCGGAAATGGATCTGGTTCCAAATTCTGTGACTTACTGCACAATGATTGATGGGTATTGCAAGGTAGGTAGAATTGAGGAGGCACTTGAGGTATTTGATGAATTTAGAAAGACATCAATTTCTTCAGATGCATGCTACAATAGTATTATTAATGGCCTCTGCAAAAAGGGTATGGCAGAAATGGCCATTGAGGCATTGTTTGAGCTCAATCATAAGGATCTTGAGCTGGATACAGCTACATATAGGGTGTTAATGAAGACAATTTTCAAAGAAGACAATACTAAAGATGTTTTAGATTTAGTTTACAGAATGGAAGGTTTGGGACCTGACGTATATAATATGGTATGCAACGATTCCATCTTTTTATTATGTGAAAGAGGATTACTTGATGATGCATATCAATTATGCATGATGATGAAAAAGAAAGGCTTATCTGTCACAAAAAAGTCTTATTATTTGATTTTGAGAGCGCATCTTAGTAATGGGAATAGGGAGCAAATTTTGCCCCTTTTGACTAGCTTCCTGAAAGAATATGGTCTACTTGAACCACTGGTCAAAGAGATACTTGCATGCTTTCTCTGTCTCAAAGACATCACTAGTGGCCTTCGATTTCTTGGAAAAACAGCCAATAACTCTTTAGCAATCAATTTTCCTATTTCTATTCTAAAGATTCTTGTAAAGGAGGGTAGAGCTCTAGATGCATACAAGCTTGTCATGGAAACTCAAGACAATTTACCAGTTGGGTATGTTGATTATGCCATTGTAATTGATGGCTTGTGCAAGAGAGGATATATCAGTAAAGCATTGGATCTTTGTGCCTTTGTTGAAAGGAAGGGGATGAATTTGAACATAGTAATATATAATTCAATAATAAATGGGTTATGCCATGAGGGACGTCTTATTGAAGCATTTCGGCTTTTTGATTCGTTAGAGAAACTTAATTTGATACCCTCTGAAATAACTTATGCTACATTAATTTATGCTTTATCTAGGGAGGGGCTTTTGCTAGATGCAGAGCATATTTTCAAGAAAATGGTCCTCATGGGCTTTCAACCAAAAACACAAGTTTACAATTCATTACTGGATGGTATTTCTAAGTTCGGCCAGTTGGAGAAGGGATTTGAGCTTCTAAATGAAATGGAGGTGAAATGTATTGAGCCTGACAGTCTGACTGTTACTGCTGTAATCAATTGCTATTGCCAGAAGGGTGATATGGAAGGAGCCCTTGAATTTTATTACAAGTTCAAGAGGAATGATATATCACCTGATTTTTTTGGGTTCTTGTATTTGATAAAAGGTCTATGTACCAAGGGAAGGATGGAAGAAGCGCGGAGTGTCTTGAGAGAAACGCTCCAGTCTCAGAATGTTGCAGAGATGATTAACATAATCAACAAAGAGGTTGACACTGGGTCAATGACTGATTTTCTTTCCACTTTGTGCGAGCAAGGAAGGATTCAAGAAGCCGTTACAGTTCTCAATGAAATTGCTTGTATTCTTTTTCCTGTTCAAAGGTTGTCCACTTATAATCAAGGACTTCGTAAACAGCAAAGGATTTTTGAATGGAAGAATTTTGCTTCAAAATCTCCAGACATTCCACCTTCCAGACCCAAAAATGGTTTGGATTTTGGATGTTGTGATTACAAAGATGTATGGAATCCTTCAACAAATAATGGTAGTTATATGACAAGGTCTCAGCTGCATGGTTTTGACTTCTACTATTCCAGAATTGCTGCACTTTGTGCTAAAGGGGAGCTGCAGAAAGCTAATCAATCAGCAAAAGAAATGCTTTCTGACCTGATAGAGCCTGTGAACTGAACATATGCATTAAGAAAAGGAAAGGAATTCTTTTGACGTCGAAACATCTCTCCCTGTAGTGCCAGCAAAGAGATGACATCTGCAGGTATATAATTTTCCTTACAACTAAGCTTTTAAAGTGTGTATACATGTATAACTATTTACCGCTTTATTATACTCAAACATAGCGTAATGAAACTGGTCAGATTTGAATGGAGCTCTAGAATATTACCTGAAGGATTGATGTCACCTTTTATTTATCATACAAATTCATAACTTCTTTGACAATTTTGGTGCCCCTTGCATAACTATGTTTTTTTTTTTACCATTTTCATTTTCACATCTACTGCCTTCTGCATTACTAATGTTAGTGTGCAAGTACTAGGGTACATTGGCTTGTGTGCTTTTACTCTTTGCCTTTCAATTGTTTTTGGTTAATCACTGTGTGGCTGTGCTATTCCTTCTCCCCAGTACTGTTAGAAGATATTGAGGTTTTAGTCTTGTTATCTGAAGGCTTGGGCTTGTTTGTTCTAGTATTACTAGTACTAGAACTAATTTTATTTTATTAGTATAAATAAGAGTCTTATATTATGGTATTGTAATAGAAACACAAATCCACAATCTGTGCTTTCACTAATAGAAGCTGTCTTTCACTCGTTTTCATCTTTTCTAACCTCTGTGTACCATCCACCATGACCTTTGAGTCCATGCTTCAGTTAAATTATTTGATGGAACTCAATGTATAAAGGCCTTTACACTTTTCATTATATATATATATATATATATATATATATATATATATATATATATATATATAAGTACTATGTGACTAAAAAAGAGAGAGAGAAATTTCTAGGTCATGTTCAATCTTCTGCACAGCAAAGGGTTGTTGCCATTTTAGCATTTCAGGAAACCTGGAAGCAGTTGCCAGTGAGAATCAGGAGGCTAGCGGTGGTCTTTCTCTCTTATTATTCCCTTCGCTGACTCTATACCTATAGTTCCTGACACCCATTATAACATAGATTGAATAAGTTCTCAAATTCTCATTGTCCTGATAACCAGAAAGACAAAAAAAATGATTTCCTAACCCTCTGTCTCTGTCTTGTTTAATCATCAACCTGAAGAGAACAAACTTCTAAAATGACCAATAACCAGCCTAAACTATGTTGTAGAAATAATGGTTACTTGTGAATCATAACTTTGTCATTAAATTTTGTTTCAAGCATGAGACAATGAAAGCTGATTCCTTGGATTGGGAAAGATTTCAAGACTTTTAGGTCTGTTGTCTGTCTTCACTTTTGACATTTCCTTTTTATTTCTGATAATTTATGTCATGATTTTGAGTCACTGAAAAGAGTATCGTCAATGCTATATCTGAAGGTTGATTAACTATGACATCCATGGTGGAGAACTCAAGTTACTGATAAAAGATACAGCAACAAAAAGTAGGAAAAAAATCATCTCAAATGCTAGAAGCTGGAATGGTAATGTAATTATGTAATTTGGTTGGTGAGCAACTAGTTTGCTTTTTGACTCCAATATGTAAACTATTGACTGTCGTTGCTGAACTATGCTCTCCTGTCTGCAGTTTCACCAATAAAATGACTATCAAAGAACCTGTTGGACTCAGCAGTCAGCACTGAACCATTATAGAAGTGGTAAATACACATCCACCTTTCCTTTGTTTAATTTTAGTTTATTGCATTAACTGTGAGTTTTTTTGCCTGTAAAAGGCTTCAGCCTTCAGCTACAGCAATGATTCTGGCAAAGCACGTGTTTGAAGATACAGTTGAACCTTCAATTTTATTTATTTATTCATTCATTCCCTTTTAACTATTAGTGTGGGTTTCCCTTGCAATACAGCATACAATGAGTTTATTTCCTTTTTTTTCATTTTTTCGGTTTATTCAACTATATGATGATGTTTTCTATTTTTGTTTCCTATTTCCAATTATGTGATTTGTCAGTTATCGAGTGACATAGGTGCTGATATGTTCAAGCAAAAATAGTACTTCTATACAGGCAAAAAAAAAGAGGGAATATTTATCTTGGCCTCTAAAAATTTTAGCATCACCCTACCTTCTAAACATGTCATAAAACAGGCTTTATTAAACATGGAAAAGAAATTAACTTGAAATTTCTAGTTGTGATTATACTTACTGTACTTTGTGATTTCTACTAGTTATTTTTTGTGTTTGTTTTAAGAACCCTGAATAGGGAGGGTTCTTGGGTTTGGAGGAAATGAAGCTTTAGCCATGATTACATAACGTCATGGTTCTGTTTACCTTAGAAAAGTTGATTTGCATAGGACTTCTAATGTAATTCTGAGAATTTTGGACATTTGTAGGTCTTGATTATCGTTTGATTATGACTATTTTCAATGGATCTGACAAGTTAGAACATTAGCATGTTATAAATGAAAAAAAAGGTTTTCTTTCTTCTTACCATGCCTGACAAAAACCATTTATCTGTTTTTTTTTCCAAAAGTGAGCATTCTGATGGCTAAACTGGGGAACCTCTATGGCACAACTCAGGAAATTTTTCTTAAGCTACACTTGAGACTTAAAGTGAACAATGCTTTGGGACTTTGGTGTGTTTTGATGATAAACTTTTCACTAATGATTTGGATGAAATGAAATGACCTATTAAGTGGTTCTGTCATCTGTGGTTGGTTCTTGTGCTGTTGCAATTTACTGCCAATGGTAAACATGTAGGATGACTGCTATAGTGCTATCACAAATTCACAATACACATAATACCAGAGCTATAATAATTGTCTTTTCAGGAATGGCAATGGTTGAAAGTGATGAATAGCATGCTAATTGCTGCTTTAGGCTTGAACTGATCAAAGTCACACTACCCTGTTTATGGTGATTAAATGTAAGTATTTTTCTTTCATATCCCTTGAGTTGGATATTTTCTTCCTTCTTTCCTTCCCTATTTTACATTTCGTTTGTTTTGTAGAAAAATGTAGGAAAGATTTTGAAAAGAATTTCGTACGTTTGGATGATTTTGTCCACTTGTGGTAAGAAAATAAGTCTGTTTGATTTCAAATTCTACACCTTTTTAATCTATATATAAAATAACCATTATAACTTTCAATTTGTACTATCTTACATTTTTTCATACTATATCAGGAATTTATTTGGAATTTAATATGTATATTTTTTTTGTCATACCTTCTTTGCTCATCTTTTTTTTTTTTCTCACTTCTCTAGTCCTCCAGACACAGACTACTAAGCTGGAGGATGGTTGATTTTGAAACATCAATTCTTTACCTTAATCTCTCTGCCGCCAAAGATCTAATAATTATTTTTTTGCTCCATAAGGCCCAGAAATCACCAACTAGATGTATCTCTCAGCTAGCTAGTTGCATGCAATTGAGAATTGGTCGTGCCATGAACCTGTGACAAAGTTGGCTCCGGAGAAAGCTTGAAGTTTGGTTTGGACTTCGGAGTGTTTAAACACAAGAAGTCATTTGAAGGGCCATAAAATCATTGTGGTTCATTAATATCAAATCGATCATTTGCGGTTTGAATAATATTGAAGAATGCATGTGAACGCAGATTACTTGGTGTTACCAAAAATAGAAGTGTAAATTTAATCCAAACAGACTTTTTGGTCATATCTTATAGTCGAAAATGGCATATATCATTTTCATTTTGCTTTTTATGTTTTCTCTAGTATATTTCTGGAATTCTCGTGTTCTAGTGAATTTAATATTCTAAATACTTATGTAATTTTGTGATAGAATGGTTTACATTCAGCTAATTTGAAAATTTCATTATGATGTTTACTTTGTACCACGTAGGAGCGTACTGATTGTCGATTCTCAAGGCTCCAGCTAATATTGAATAGAATGAAGCATTGAAAATTTGAAATGTAACGGAGATCAAAAATAGAAAAATGACAAGTATACAACACTTATTTTCGTGAGATATATGAAGGAAAAAAGAGAGAGGAGAAAGATATGAAGTATGATATATAGAAAAGGAAAAGTTAGATAAAACATATAGTTGTGTCATTGTGTACGAATGTCGTTGCACAAATTAATGTGATTGGCTTCTATATGCTATTTAATTTATTTAAACTTGGAAGATGTTATATCATGTTTGATATATCTCATTGGAACTTAAGTGATGGAGCTATTATGGATGGTAAACATCTTCCTATACTTAAGGCAATTGTATTTTTAGGAACTCGAAACATGTATTAAGCTGTAACGATCTCCTACAAGTTGATCAACATGTTTGATATTAAGAACAAATTTCAATTGAACAAGTTTCTAATTATGTTATGATTACCATGTCAAATGTCCATACTTTCATAACAAGTGCCCTTTGTTGTTTTATCTGCAGGCTTGTAGCGTTTCTTTTAGCTTGGAACAATATCATTCAATTCCCTGACTTTGAAAGGAAATTGGTCAATGCATTTTGGAGAACAAAAGTCACCTAGTAAGAATTTCACAATCAATTCTTTGCAAGTAAATAAACTGATTAACTGAAGGTTTACCTGTGATGTCCATCTACAGTTACACAACACATGTTGTCACGGTTACTTGATGAAAAAAGCTTCTGAATTCTATTGCGAAATCTACTCCATCAGCAAAATGGAATGTAAATACTGGAAACCCAAATAGATCTCTACTTAAATAGTCCCAAAATAACATAGCAGCCATGGAGTATTCTTAGCTCTGACTCGCATAAACGAACCACCAAGGATATTTTTAACTTCTTTATTCAGTAATTTATGCACATCATCAACTAGGTAGGTAAAAGGACACCTTGTGTCAATGATGACTCCACTTGTTCCATTCTCTTTACTCTCAAAAATTGATGGATTTATGACAAGTCTTTTTTCTCATGCACTTATGCCTTCCATGGTGACATAGTAAAAGCCATTATGCACTTCAAAACGCGTAAAATAGCCTTCAAGATCCACCCCTTCACCTAATATCAATTGGTTGTAATTATAAAATTCATCATTTAGGTTGCCTATGCAGCAAGAGAACTTTCGGCCAATTTGTGAAGTTAATGAATCTGGTCCATTGCTTAGTCCTAGAATTCCATTTTGTCCTAAATCTCTACTCTATCCAATGTTGTACCCACATCCAAATTTTACATCCTTTATCGGTTGTCTCAAAGACTAGCATGTCACTGCCATAGGTTCTGATTAGAAAGAGTTGTCATCCTAAGTGATACTATATATGGATTGACTGAAAGGTCATATTTGCAACTATGCATGGTAGCCACAGGGTGTTTCACATAATGGGGAATAGGTGGAAGATTTTGAAGGGTCAAACATTACACCGAGATTCTGGCCACAATTTGAGCAAGGGGTGCACATAACCCAGAAGATTTGTTAGTTTTGGGATGCGGGGTTGGCCTATTGAGAGATTGGCCAGTATAGTACTTCCGATTAAGGATGGAGAAAGATACATTTATAGCCATTAGGGACCAAAGAACCTTCTATCTTTACTTGTATGTAGGCTAACCGTGCAGTTGAGTGTAGGATATCAAGTTCCATTCGATCTTTGGCTTTTTGATTTGGATTGTAGAGTGAAACAACTAGTGAGCTAGCTAGCAATGTGGTTGGTGTGGAAGTGGTGCTAGTTGATGACAATGAACATGTTAAGAAGGCTAACAAGAAGAGAAGATGCAAAGGTTCATGTGCAAATGCCATTTGCCTTCCTTGTTATTTAAGCTTAGGAGTTAGGACTTGGTGGATTGTAGGTATTCCTTCCAAGATATCAACATAGAAATATATAGTGATAAAGAAATGTTAACACTCGTAAATTGATCTGTTTAGGTGTGAAATGCAAAGTATCATTATAAAAGAAAGCTTTTTTTTTTTGGGCCAACCAAAGAAAGCTTAAAACTACTGATAAAGAAAGAAAAAGCTAAGTCAGCATATGGTAGCAAGCACATGAAAATTGCATGATCTTGTTTATTATCCTAATCAAAAGACATTTTCATTATTAGTTTTCTTGATTCATTGATCAGGAGTGAACAAAGGTAAATAAAAATATGGTCTATGGAGCAATTACTTGGATATATATTATGGAAAACAATCACACCCCAGGTATTAGACAGAAAAGGATTTCACAATCCTAAATGGATTTTACCTGTTAGACTGTAAATCTCAATTATGTCTACAAAGAGTATATCTAACTATATTAGTGTTTTTGTCCAAAAAAAACCTATATTAGTGTTTATGATGATTTATTTTATTACAACAACGCACTGCAATAAGTAGTACATTAAAACCCATGGGCATGGACATCCGTTAGTATGAAACCTTTTATTTGGCAACTGAAATTCTCTAGTAATACATGAGTGTGAAAAATACTTTCGTTGTTGTGGAATAGGAAATTTTGTATCTTGAAGCAAGCATTTAAATAAAAGCTTTTGCAATTGTATACATCCAAAAAATATTGTTTCAAAATTAAATTACACATCCTTACAGTATATTTCAAATCCCTAATTCAAAATGGATCAACCCTGGAAAGCGGCCAGTGATATAGCATCTAGGAGTAAATCTTTAATTTCTGAAGGTGGTAACATTTGTATTTAATCCTAAACAATTTGCAGAGGTTTACAAAGACCAATAACCACTAAATGGGTTGATATGATTCCCCCAAAATTTGTCAAACAATTAGAAAACTTCAACCCAAAATGAAAGGGGGGGAAAAGAATAAGTCAAGCTATTGATCCCTGAAGCAACACCAAATCGTTGGCCTCCTATTCATACATTAGGCCACAACAACTTCAATGTCAGTACTTTACCTTGCATTCAATATCTGCAGCTGGCAGGCGATCAAGCCTCAATGATGCTGTAATATACAACTCTCTGCCCTTTGAGAAACCAAGATGAGGGCTGAAAGCAACGACTGATCCAACTAAAGAATAGATCAAAATTTACTGGCTCAAGGTGATGAATAATTAGAAAAAAGCTGCAATAAATTATCCAGTGTTCCAGGAGTGAATTTCCTAGCAAATAGATAACATGGCTTCTGAATCCCATTCCACAAGCAAGGCCAACTTTGTACTTCTCTCTGTAGGAACACATGATACTTTGTTAAGTCACGTAATACAATTCTCAATAAATCAAGGATCAGGAGAGCTCTGAGATAGCATACCTTCTCATCACTAGTGACGTGCACACTAACATCAATGGACTGCAAATATAGTTGACTTAACATTAATATCCATGAGCACAAATTGATAACAATTTAAAAAGTGATTCAACAAATAAAGAAAATATTCAATTTTTTCCTACAATTCAGAAAAAGGAAGCTTTAAGAAATTCTCAAATGACATGACTGTACTACATAAAGCAATTGATGAGGGAAAGATATGCAAGTCACTGAGGTCAGATATGAATGATAAAAGATATGCCCAATATATAGTCAAAAGTAAACCTATTAAAAATAAAGATAATCATATTTACAAACTCAGAACTCCCAAAACATCTATGGATACAGTGTATCCTAATAAGTCTAATGTTTTGTTTATACTATAAATGATAAAGGACAAAATTGCCATTACAAATCAACCAGTGGCCCAGTAATTACAGTACCCCCTACTAAGGAATCTTTTGAAGTGTTACATCCAAAAGTCTGTATTGCTTAGATTTCAAAATGGGAAAAATGAACAGAACATTGCCATGCCTAATATAACTTATGGGATTGTCTTTACATCCGCAAAACAGATGCCTATTTCAGTCTTTAAAAATCAAAAGGATATGTTGTATAGTATAGTTACAGTTAGTGTTACGGTGGCACTATACCGTAATATTTTTCAAAAGCTCACGAGTAACATCCTGGGCCCTGTATGATTTTGGATGCCATTTTCTCTCAGACCAATCAACATGAGTTACTGACCAGTTTGCGATTCCACCAGGATCAACAATCTAAAACAGAACCACAAGGCAATTATCTAAAAGTTAAATTCTAAAAAGCTGTTATAATAGGACTGTATTACAACAGAAATTCTCACCTGGAAAAGGGTAGGTAAGTAATGCTCATCCCCAATGCAATTTTTCCCATCCACACCAGGCTGTAGCATCAAGAATATTCACATTGATAATTGAAAATAAACAAATTTAATGAGTTATTGAAATCGTAAGACTATGTGTGTGTGCACAAGCAAGCACCATGTGTATAAAGTTTCCACTAGTCTATGCTGCTTGCACATTAAGTGAACATATGTAAACTTGAGTTTGAATGAAATTGATTTTGTAGAATTCATTGTTTGGATGTTTAAAGTAACATGGTTTGTCTTTGGAAACTTTTATCTTAAAAGTTTGTAGTAAAATTGAACATAAATTTTTCAACTCAGCACAAAAGTTACTAATTATCACGTTATCATGTTCGTTCAAAATTGGGTTTAAAGGCAAAAGGAATATCGGTGGAGAGCAACCAAACATAATTTTCTTTTGTAAAATCACATTACAATTGTGATTCTATAGTATTTCAAAGTGAATTCCAACATACTCTAAGTGTGTTTTTGACTCTGATGATAGAACTGATTTTAAATTTGTGACTTTGTAAATCAATTTTAATGTAAAGTGATGTTGGTTTATCAAAAACATGATTTTTATAAAGAATTATGTTTAGATACTCCTTATAAAACTACTTTTGAAAGACATAATTGCCAAAATGCGGATCCTCTATATCATAATTGATTCCCCATCACGGTAGAAGCAAGAAAAAGTTGCTTCAATGAGGCCACGGTTGTGTTCACCTAAACCGCATTTCTCAATGTCATCCAAACATCATTTTCTGGGTCAAATCATTTCTGAACATCTCAAACCATGGTTTACAACATTGTGAAATTGGTTCCAAACAGCTCTAAGATGTTTCTTTAGTACTTTCCTAGTTTGGATAGCAGCGTTGAATATGTCTAGGATTTAAGATTACAAATAGCAATAGAAGAAGCACAGGTGAACTAGGTTTTTCATTTTCAAAACAAAACCAATTTTGTTAAATACCAAAACAATATGGAAAACATATATAAACAATAATATATAATAATTTAAACTTAAGTTTCTTAAAGCAGGAAGTGAATGTAAAAGGATTGTAGTTTTCCAATATAATTAATTTTATACTACCCTTAATAGCAGAGGGGAAAAATATTTTCTCAAATGAATTCAATTCTTTATACTTAAAGAAAAATAAGACAAATATTTATTTTAAGGAAAGGCATATTACAGGTCTGAAGCTTAATTTATCCTGTAAATGTATATGATTGTGACGATACAAGAATTTAGTTAAAACAAAGAATGCAAATCCGCTGATGCCTTGCACTCATTCAAACACTCATCTTAGTAAATGTGAGGTACCACTTGTGTTTTTCATTTTGTAAAAAGAAAACCGCTGACATATTCAACATACTCCTCACATCATGTTTTCACTACAAAATTTGGAGAAAAATTATTAAATACTTCATTATGAGAAGGACCTTACAGAAGAAAACATACATTGAAAAAGAATAATTTTAAGTAATCATATGCCAAAGGCATACTGATGGTGAGCAAGCCCACTGTTGAACCTGAAGATGAATACTACAGTTGCTTGTTTTGATTTTGATGATTGCCAGTTTAATGCAAATACTCCATATAAATAATAATTCAAAAATGACAAGTGAAAGAAAATTGCTTTAAAATTTAAAGGCAACAATATTTAAGAACTACACCTGACAGTAAGCCCGAAACTTTGAGTAATACAGGTGGTCAGCCATAACTATAATAGCATGCTGCCGCTTCATTGTAAACCACTGCATCAACAATTTAATAATGAGGCAGAGACATCTAAATGGATTACATTTTTAAATGAAGCTACACTGCTACACATAATATTACATTATTACTCCCTCTAGCCCTATTTATAAGGCCTTTTCAACCAAAACACAGATTAAGAAAAGATGTCAAAACTAGTTGCCCTGGTTTTTGAAAAGTTACCCCCCCTATAACATTTGAAGTTAAACGTTAAATTCCACAATCATTAATTATAGAGAAATTAGAAAGGTTTCAATAATCACAAAGGCAGATATAAAGAAATAATACTAAATACTTCTAAAGCTTTGTAAAATTTCTTATATTATAGGACTCTCAAAAGTTTATAGCAGGGATGTCATAAAGAAGACAGAAGGGAGTACATAGAAGAATTCATGTGCATCCAAATTGTGTGGTCGGTGGTGGTGATACTGAACCACAGTAGGATGTAAAGTAGACCATAGAAAAGTAAGGCAGTGGGGGTTTCAAGCAAAAACAAAGAATTGCCTCTGCCATTGAGAATCTATTCACCACTATAACTTAAGATAAAATGGTCGATTAATGCTATGTGCTGAAATGCAACTGATTCTTTAGTAAAGCCTATTGACATAAATCATGGCCACCCCATTTATCTGCTGATATCCTGTGAAAAGAGTAATTGCAAAATGAAGAAGCTCGAATATTAAGTTCAAATTTAACTCTCCTCGAATAATAATAGGCAAGCAAAGCATCTACTTAAAATAAGATTTAACCAAAAACATACCTGTGCACCCTTTCTAAAGTCCTTAATCTCAACTTCAGGCAACATATGCTCCGAGTACCTGCCATTGCCATGAGGACCAGGATCCTTAAAGCTAATAAGAAAAAGTAAAGGTTGCATTAGTTGAGGAAACAAAAGTGATAATAGAAAAAGCTAAGACCAGAGGGACAACACAATACACACTTCTAAACCAACACATTCACAGAGAGAGATACATATCACTAATTAAATCATGACATACCAGTCCACAAAGCTGATGTTCGTATACATCAGATAATCAAAAATATAGTCAAACTTATACAGTGGCACACAGCTGCAAAACCCATACAAAAAGATTAGAAACTAAAATACATATACATAAAGCAAATATATCAGCAATAAGAACAGCACTAAAAATAACATAATGTCCCACTTACCTATCAGAAAGTAAAACAAATTGTTGGTTGTCAGGATCTTGCAAGGCATTTGCCAGTAGTCTTCTCTCTGCGTCAACCATAGATATTTTACCCCACACCACCTGTCATAAGGAAACTACTATCACAGCCTCTAACTAGTAAGCAACAGATTAGTGGAAATAATTGATCATTATTACACTAGCTACCACGTGTCCTAATCATAATAGTCAATCCCGGATCGCGTCGTGACGTGGCTGACTCCTAAACTGGGATCGCGGCGTTGCATGGCAAATCGTGGACGCTATTTGATTCTATTGCAGGGGAAACACGCATAAACATGTATATATGCAGAATCACTTAAAAAAAACACAGAAATATAACTAAAAATACTCCAAAATTCATAGTATCCAAATGAAAACATTACTGAAACCAAAAACATAACAAGACAAGAAACATAATAAGCTATGAGGTGAAGTAGTGAACTAGAAATAGAGAGGTATTGATGGATAGGTATTGCCGGAGATACTTGGCAGCAAAATAGAGAAGACAAGACAGTGGGAGATGATGGAGAGGTACTTTGAAAGGCCAGCGATTGTTGTTTGGAGGTGGCAGCAGCTGGTTGGAAGCTGTGGGAGTTGGCAGCAGCTGGTTGGAGGCTATTGGAGGTGGCAGCAGCTGGTTAGAGACTTGGAGGTGGCAGTTTCAAGGTTGCTGGAGCTGCTACTGGAGCTGCTACTGGAGCTGCTCCAGATGTTCAATCCTAGGTGTGAGGAGATGTGTTGAAAGTCCCACATCAATTAGAGATATGACCAATTAATAGTATATAAGATGTGGGTAATGCTCATCCTAGGAGTTAGTTTTTAAGTTGAGTTAGGTCCGTCATTTTCTAATATAGTATCAAAGTCTGACCCGCATTGAATGTCGGGCTATCTATATATGTCCAATCTTACAAACTTCACACTTTAGATGTTCAGTCCTGGTAATGGTATAGCCGCTATACTTTTTATAAGACTTGAGGCAACCCTTTACTTATGAGCTAGCTTTTGGGTTGAGTTAAGTTAGGTCCACCATTTTCTAATATGTTGAAAGTCTCATAACGACTATAGATATGACTAATTAATAGTATATACGTTGAGGGTAATTCCTATCCAGATGTTTATTCCTAGGCGTGAGGAGGTGTGTTTAAAGTCCTACATCGACTAGAGATATGACCCAATTAATAGTATATAAGGTGAGGGTAATCCTCGTCCTATGAGCTAGCTTTTAGAATTGAGTTAGACTCAATATCTAAATTGAACAGATGAAAAGAAGAAACCTTGTTGAGGCATTCTCAAAAATAGTAAAAACTCGCATAGGTCTTGAAGACTTCTAAGGTTATGCAACTAAGTAAACAAATACACTATAATTCCAAATCTCATTTCCAACTAACAAGTTGTTAAGGGGGTGTTTGGTATATATAATGTTTTTAAATTCCACGAAATCATGTTTCCTACGATTCATGTTTCTTAGGAATCATAATTACTAAGAATATTAAAATATGTCTGGTATGCTTAAAAGTTCATTAGAAATGTTTAGACTTTCCACTAACTTTAGAAACTAAGATTCTCACCCCTCACATAGGAAATTTTTGTTAGGAAAATTTTGTAAAATATAATTAATAAAACTTTCTGGGTAATTTTTTTTTTTTTAAAAAAAAACATAACAAGCATGAGAATGTAAGACTCCTAAGTTATGATTCCTAGAAAACTAAAAGAAATCCTTCTACCAACACCCCCTAATGGTGAAATTGGGGCTTTAAGTTACATATGCAAAACAAAAAGGTATGATAGATGGAAAGGTTTATGTAGAGCCAACAACATTATATTCCAAGACATTTGTATTAAATGAATATTTGAAGCATCATTTAATATCTATTCTCACAACTATATAACAGGTCCCAAGGATTTTTTGGCACCAATTGGTCATACATTTAGGTTTTCCAAAGTAGGGGGTTTACTTAGATCATTATGATAGAAAAGGTAAAACAATGTCTCTTGTACATAAAGAGGATATAAAAAATAGGAAATTAAAGAATAAAAATGTTGGAATACATAAAATTATACTATCATATCTGGTAATATCTTGGAATATCTTAGATTATTCTCTATGATTAGTTTCCTTATTGCTATAATATCCCTCAGGATTAGTTATCATATTATTATGTATTACTATGATTTATTTCCATAATTATATATGATCCTAAGTAGTATGAATAGGAAACAATACTCTAGGTTTAATGCACACATCAGCATATCAAAATATTGTAATCTTTCAATAGCAATTATTATTTCATTCTCTTTCTCCTCCTTTTCCCCCTCTATACCTAAACCCCCATAATGTCATGTCAACGAAAAACAAGAAATCACGGCATTGAAACAATGATTTAAAAAATTAGATACTGACGTCATAAACATGAGACAACAATTGACAAATGATAGTAAACAGAGGAATCAAAAGACTAGTTACACACCTGGTCACTCCGTATATCCCGATTAACAAAATAACGGCTCACATGAACTGGTTTAGTCTTAGATGCATGCACATAAACAGAGAACTTCCCCTCATGACCCTGCCAAAATGGAGAAGCACATTCTTCCAGGTTATTACACACTAAATAATTCAAAGAAAACTGAGGCTCTACATTCAACTATACATTTATAAAAAATTTATGAACAAATGTTGAAAACATATTTCACATCTTGTGTTTTACGTTTATGCAAATTCATATTTAAAGGACCAAATACTAAACCAAAATATAAACTATATCCATTGTGTTTTGTTAGGAACCCAGTTGGAAACAGAGAAAACTATAATAGTGACTTTATTGCTTGGCTGAAAAATGAACATCATATAAACTATAAAGTTAAATTAGACAACTTATCACATTGCTCCTTTATCTACTAGCACAAGAAAGACAACTAACAGAATTCATCCAAAGAACTTATTCAGTACACAGCTAAGGGTACAATAAACCATTGCCCTTGTTTATCATTCTAGTTCAGTCCCACCCACCATCCTGACTGAAGCGAAAAATAATTTAAATTGTATCAAATCCCAACAACCTGATGTTTCTTATCCTAGCACTTCTGAAATAAGAATTGTAAAAGATAATGGAGTTATACATTCAACAGATTCCTACTGTGTCATATGAGAGTAAAACAAGCTATTGCTCTAACTCGTCAAAGTCAAAATTATGCGCAACATCAACTAAACCATTAAACTGCTATTCAAGGATCATAAGCTTATAAGTATCACATATTTTGAAAAGGATAATACATTAGTTGATTTAGTAAGTGAGAAACAAGAGGTTGCACATCCTAACCCTTTTACAAATTAGTGCTCCTCAGACAATTGCCATGCTCAATTTGCTCTATTAGTTTGTATAAGAAATTATTGACAAAAATAAGATATGTGCACTCAAACTGTAACAAGACATCAAGTTAATCAAATAATAATAGCAGATAAAATAGAGGTAACAAATCCTTACTTGGAAAAATTTATCCCACAACCTTTCGAACGGTAGAGAACCAGGTGTCAAAAACATGAAGGCAATTTTTGGATTTTTAGAAAGAATTGGTTGTCTGTTCAAAATATCTCTAATAACAACATGTGATGCAATCTCATCATCTGTGTATTCCTTAGCATGAACAGGTGGAAGCCAACCATCAGTAGACTGGCATCTTCTAGAAGAAAAGATGGAACAAGCAGAACTGCTTTTTGGTGGGTAGATATAAGCACATATTAGAAACACACACACAAATAAAACCAAGACAATAATCCAGATTGGCCTCTTCATGGGAGGACGGTGACGTGACCCAGGCAAGATCTGCATATCACCCATGCCTAGGCGCCAAACTTTTGCTGTCTTCATCTATATAAGTGAACCACAGTTTTCATCTCAAACAAACCTTGTACTCATCCGTATTCAGCATCCCTCAAACACAAGGCATCGTGATAAATGCCCTAAGAGAAATGTTCAAAGGATTGATGCAGAAAAATCTGCAAACAAATCACACAAAGCAGATACATTAGCAAACAACCTAGACATCCAAATCCATTCAGTTCTGTAAACTAACATCCCGACCCACACTGACATGCACATAAAACATTCACAGAATGGACGGTGATAACTCCAGTCTCCAGCTACAATCAGAAGCAAACTTTTTAACACTTTGTTGAGCCAGCCCCATATAATTTACAGTACAATGAAAATAATTGGTTCACAAATTTCAAACTTAAATTAATAAATGCGCGAATCAAAATATCCAAGTATCAATTAGAAATTAGACAGCCCTAACTGGTTAATCAACAAGTTGTGAGGAGGGCTGAACCCAAAATCAGAAGCAATAATCCTAAACAAATTACACGAAAAAAAAAAAGTTAAATCACTATTGAAAAAATATATACATTTACATAACCCATAAAGTTTGAATTCCTCAATCATTAGAACAAAAGAGTAACTGAGTAAGAAGAATGGATAAAAAAAAACCCTGTCATTGTGAAGAGGAAGTCCTCTAAAATCTAAAACAATAAAACAAACTCCAAGGTCCAAATCCACCGAATTTTTCTAGTTTAACCAACTACGACAAGAGAACATTTAGGAATCATAAAACGGAATGTTCCAGAAATAAAACACACTAAGCATGAAATATACAGAGCATGTATCACATTTCATCTCACAAATAAATAAACACTATACAACAAATCAACTCAACCAACCATTTCGAGTATCTCATAAACTAAAACAGCCTCAATAATACATTTCACCATTTCCAATTATCACTGCCATCACTACCACTTAACGTTCACGGTACCCACGGAAACTAAGACCGATCGAAAATCCAAACACGAAACAAATCGAAAAAAGCGGAGCCACTAAAGATTGAAATTGAATTAAATTTCCAAACACTACACAATTTCACCTAATTTCCCGAAACAAAAAATTAAAAGAACTCATCCTGTTCTCTATTATTGTTATTTCACGAAATCTTCCACAACCAACACCTTAAACAATTAAACGATAACATTTCAGGAAAAACTCACTCTCTCTTGTCTCGATAGCGGAAGCAGTGAGAAATGAGTTACGTTACCTGAGAGACGAAAGATTGAGAGAAGATCTCTGGGAAAAAGAGAAGAGGAAGGGGCGATGAAAGATCTATTGTATAGAATGGTACCATGCACGATCACAAGAGTAAGAGAGAGAAAGTGTGTGTGTCTCTCTCTCTTTGTTTTCGGCTATTTGATGTTGTGAGAGAGAGTGACTGCGATTGAGTGGGTTTGGGATTGATTCTTCAAAACGCGACGTTTTCGTTAGTGTTTTCTGCGCTGCGCGTTTTGCTTCTCTCTCTCTCTCTCTCTCTCTCTCTCTCTCTCTCTCTCTGTAGCAGTCGAGAAGAAACTACCGCTTTGCTTTTGCTTCCCTTTCTCTGTCTCGTTTCCAGCCACTGATTGGTCAATAGCTCTATATCATTATTTGGCTTAATTCATTTTTATTTGAAATAGTTTATTGTGGTATTAATTGTTGATTAGTATTTTTTTAGATTTGAGTTCCTAAAGTTTTTAATTGCTCGCATTTAATCCATGTCTTAATTTTTTTATAGCAATCCATGTGCTTGTTTTAGTTTTGTTATACTAGGGGCTAAAACTAAATTCTTTAAAAAAAATTAAGGAATAAATTTTACTCTTAAAAGAAATTTATGGGAAATAAAATCTAAAAAACTAATTGGTGAACAAATTTGATTGTTTTAAAAACTTCATAACTAAAATGTAAAATAAATTAACCCACGACTAAAATTAAAAGTGTTACTTTTTTTATTAAAAAATTTAATTAAGTTTACTTATTTTAATAACTTTAACAATAAGATTAAATATGCTTTTATCACTAACTTTAAACTATATTTGATTTTAGTCTCCTATGTTTAATTAAAAATACATAAAATTAATTATTTATGTCTAACTCTACCATATACTTCCGTTAAATGATTTTTAAATTAATGGGTGGGCTATTTTTGTAATAAACACTTGTACCATTTAACTTAGTTTTGTATTGTATCTTAGTGGTAGATTGCATAATAAGTTACCCTCAAATTAATTATTTATGCCATAGGGAATTAATAAATAAATTATTTGAGGGTTGGTGGGAATTAAATTAAGTTAATTGAGAAAATTGAATTGATGATGGGAGTAAATTAATTAATTAAAGAGATTAATTGTGAAATTAGTTATAAATTTAATTGTGAAGGGTAAAGTATTATTTACTATGTGGTAAAGGTGGAAAGAGAAAGTTACACTAGGTAGATTTTTATTTTAAAAAATAAGATAAAAGAGAAATGAATTAAAGAAATTGAAAAGGAAAATAGAAAATAAAAGGAGTAAATGACCTTCCTACCCTTATGCATAATAATCTTATTTCACTTTCTTCCTCGTGCTTCTTTCATGCGACCTTTTCCTTTGTTTCCATTGTTCATGGTTGTGCATGCTTTGATGGTGATTGGCATCTATTCCTTTGTCAAAACTCAAAATTGGTAGCACTATAGTGACCGAAGAAGCGAGGTGAGTCTATAGGCGAGTTCAATTTCACATTTCTCCTTTCATCTTTCTCTAAACGAAATGCCCAAGTGTGGAGGTTTTTGTGTTTTCATCGTCATGGTGTGACACCCGAAACCCAAATTACAAATTCCAATTAATTAACCAAATTTTTTTAATAAATTTTTCGCGTTTAAAGAATCATTTTGAAATTCGTAATTTAAATTCTGAGGTCACGTAAAAATTGATAAATGCGGAATATTATCATGCATACTAGTCGTGAACAAATAAAACATAATATATGTATATAGCGAAAATGATAGATAAGATTGTAGTACGAGGTACATAATAATTTTATTATAACACATTAAAAGTCAAATAAAGTCAAAGTCTAAGCAATAAAACATAAAAGTTTCATCAATTTGACCACTTGTCATTCTGTGAAGCATGCATTGTAAAAATAATGTAAGAGTGGGATAGAATATAGAATAAATATAAAATAAGTAAAATTACACAAACACAATCAACAAGCAATTATGATATGATGAATATGCCAAACAAGGTTATTTACATTTAATAATCTTTAATTTAGTCAAATGATGTCATGTTGGATCCATTTTGATTAAGTGGAAATATTGCAGTAAAAAGTCTCATAGAGACACAAGTAGGACTTAGCATAATGCCACGAATCACTACCCTTCGTAGCGCTCAAGTACCAAAGTACACAAGTAGGACTTAGCATATACCATGAATCCCTACCCTTCATGGCGCTCAACGAAAATAAGGCTTTAACTCATCAAAGAGTAACCCCCCACCAGGGCCGACAATCATGGAACCCTTAAATTCCATAGTGCGTCCAAATGCTTATGATGCATGAATGCCTTTAATTCTCTTTATTAATTTAACATACCATGATATCAATACTTCCATAATCACTTGAAAGCCACGAGTCCTCAAAAGACACATCACATATATCAATTCTCAAAATCATGGATTTACAGTTCAACAACATATTTCAATAAACCACAAGGCATTCATGTATACATTAATTTAGTCATTCATAATTATTCATCACAAAGATATACATACTGTATGACATTTATAGGACACTCAATAACATCTATAATAATCAATAATCCCTTAATAATTAATAAATAAATTATTACCCATATAGAAAATATCATTTTCATCCATAATAACCATCACAGGTAAATTTCAGAAATTTACAACAGCAACATACATTAGTAAAAAGGCCATAACGTGAGCAAATCAAATCCTTTTCAAGTAATTCCACTTTTTGTAGTTCCATAACAAAATTATCTACAACATTCATAAAGAACGAAAATTCTAATTTCTTACAAAATTTGCTCCATGTTAGAAACAACACACTGACTTTTGCAAATTTTTTACTGCATACAGTTTGGTAAAATAGGCATATATCATTGTAAAAAAATTATTTTAAGATGAAACTTGTGCCAAATTTTCAAAAATAGAATTATCTATAACTTTTATGAAGATCATATGTCCCAATTCTATAAGTATAAAATGCAGTTTCAAAATTACTTTCTGACTTCAAAATAATAATTTCAGTATTATAGATTCAATTACATCTTTGACAACCTTTGATAAAAATGGTATATCTCTTAATAGAAAAATTATTTTTACATGGGACTAAATCCCACATGTTCATAACTCAAATATCTAAAACTTTTATGAAGGGCTCAAAAATTAATTCCTTATAAATTATTCTCAAACAGCTAGACAAGCACTGACCCATACATAGCTTCCAGAAACGTCATACTTTAATAAATAAATCATAACTCAAGTTTTACTTATCCTTTATGGAATATTTTGGTCTATAAATTTATAGGACACAAAGATCTACAACTTTTATGAATATATCATTTTCAATTTCAAAATATATGAATTACCAAACTTTAATTAAAGACACTTATTTTTAGAAACAATTAACCAACATGAGTGCATGAGTGTAATTTAAGCATAAATTTCATATTACTTAGAATTTTGATATGAGACCAAATCTAACAGAATCATAACATCTATATCTACAACTTTTATGAAGATAAAGATGGCTAATCATACTCACAAAATTTACAATCTCAACATATATCCAGAACCAAGTCATGAAACATTCAAAAGAAACATACTTCATTATTTTGACCATAACTCATACTATACATATCCAAATCAGTTGATTCAAGTCTTTAAATTCACATAACAAAATATTTACAACTTTTATGAAGAAGTCAAAGTCAAACTCACACATTTTCAACTTCGAAATTAAGTAACAAGTTACAAAAATATATCTGGAAATCCTAAAACAACATACAATTCTACCTATTCCACATTTATTGACAACCCTATCCCCTCTTACCTTAATGGAGGATCCTAGAGTGGTTGAAGTGTTATCTTATTATCCTAGCCTCAGATCAAGAGTGACTTTGATGGAGAAAATAAAAGAAAATAAGAGATATGTCTTCACTAACTTCAGCTTGTTATAAGATTTCAGACTTGGGAACAAGATGTAGTGTTGATTTAATCATGTAAATGACAAGTAGGGGACAAGTTTTTCATAATGTAATTGTAGTGGGATGTTAGGTGCATTATGTGTGGTGATAATGAAGGTTTTTGGTAGGAAAAATGGGCTGCATTATTGACCATTCCCGTAACCTACATAATGTAGCTTATATGATTGAAGTAAATATCAATTCTGACACAGTTTTGGTATTTTGGGTATATCTCTCATATCTTAATGGATTTTAATGAATTTGGTCTTGTTGGAAAGATAAGACAAAGAGGAATAACTATGTAGTTTACAACTTTTTCAAATTCGGACTCTAACTAGGCATTAAAATATGTACAAGATAATATGATTGAAGTAAAATACCAATTCTGAAACAGTTTCAGTATTTTGGGCATATCTCTCTCAAATCTTAATGGATGAATTTAGTCTTGTTAGAAAGCTAAGAAGAAGAGGAACAACTTTGTAGTTTACCATATTTTCAAATTTAGACTTTAACTAGGAATTAAAATGTGTACAAGATGACGCATTTTGAGTATAGTATGTAGTAATTTGATGGGAGTAAATGGAAAAGACAAAGAAATTAATAACTAAGGAAATAGGTAATAAGTTATTTGGTTAACTTTTACCTAAGGTATAAAGTTAAAATTATTTACAATGGTAAAGGTTAAATTAAAGATGTTGTCCTAACCAAAATTTATGTAGAAAGTTGAGATAAAATGGATAATATTATTAATAGTCTTAATCAAAATAATTATACATGAGAATGGAAATTTTTGGATGGTAAACATGGCACCTTGGAGCTTGAGAATAGTCCTTGAGGTGATGGGTTTTGCTAAATAACTAACAGGGTGTTGATTTGGTGCCGCTAGATTTTGAACCGAGCGTCAACGTACCGTTAGGCAAAGCGGAACTTGGATCTGGAAGTTAAACGTGGGAACAGTCAGCTTCTAGAACCTTAAATTGAGATTTTGGACTACTTGGTGAAGTGGGTAATAGTTTCAGAGGTTGAGGACGTTAATCGCTTTTGTAAATTTCTTGAATTCAAATTGTCGGTGAACTTGGTGATTCGATATTGAGGTGGAAGCCTCGATATTGGGTGGCCAATTGAGATCCTAGTTGATGCCCATAGTGTCGAGATAAGTTTATCTGAGTTGATGTTGTGATAAAGTTGTTATATGTGCATTTTGTAGTGTGGACGACCGATCAGTATAGTTACCCCTTGTTTTGGCTCTCATGGTCAAGCGTGACCTAGTTAAGCTACCAGGTGGTCAGGTAGGACCCAATGGTGAGGTGGGGAGCCAAGTTGGACTTGGTGGACCAAGTAAGGTTCACAGGTGGTCAGATAGGACCCTCAACTAACAGTCGATCCAATTTAGTATCCGGATACTAAAGAGTCACTATTATTATCATTAACTGGGAGTTAGTTGTAAAATTATTTAAATTGATGATATAATCTAATGAATTACTTATGATCATGTAATGTGTTTTGTTAATTATGTTATTGATGAGATGGAAGATTATTATGAGATTTTGAGTTAAGATGGAAACTAGATTAACTGAATTTTGATTAAATGTCCCTTTGGCTATCTTATGCTTTTCCCTATAGCCTTTCATTATTTGCATTGATTTGTATTGTGAATCACCCACCCTTACTGTTGTTGATAGTGAATAAATACAGGGATATAGCTGATGTCGCAAAGACTAGTGCCCGATGAGTTGGAAGCAATGCCAAGGAGATTAGGTTGTTAGTGTATATGTGTAATTATGTAAATTTGTAATGTTTTGAGTATTTGTGGCCATAGTGACAGTTTATGTAAATATGTGTGCGTATATATATGTACAATGGTGCTTTATGGTGCATGTACATCTTGAAAAATTTTCAACAAATTTTCATGTTGTTTTGTGAGTTTTTGACATGTGCCACAATATTTCAAGTAAAATCTATTAAATTAAGGTTAAAACCTCTATTTTAAATTAAGTAAATGTGGTGAGATGTTATAGGTGGTATCAGAGCGGTTTCATTTCGGACTGAACATGTTGATAATTATGTAATGATTGAGATGTTGCGAGAGCCTTGGCATTGTGGTTACTAGTACTCTGTCGGCTATGCCAACCCTATATTAAGGTAATTTGTGAATTTTATTGAGTTAGTTTGAGTAGTAATAGTTTGTTATTCTATTGTAGTATGACAGGTAACTCCAGTTCTCACCTAGATGATGACTTTCTCACCAAATTTTCCCAGTTTATGGGGTGGGCTGAGTCTGGTCCTACTTTGGACAAATTCTTGAAGTGTTCCTCACCTATGTATAAAGGTGGACATGACTATGATGGTGCATACATATGGATACGTGATATGGAGCAGATCTTCGAATATGTTGAATGCTCTAATGAGCAAAAGACATCATTTGCCACTTATTAGTTGAAAGAGGAAGTAAGAGTTTGGTGGACTCGCATAAAAATTCAAATGATGACGACAAATGTTGATGGCTTGTGTGACTTTTACTACCCTTTAGGAATGTAAATGGGGCGAGGTGGGTATGAATATCATACTACCCGTACCCGCACCCGTAATCGAAACCCACACTCGCCCGTTACCTACATGGGTACCCGCATAACGAGTTTCTAACAGGTTTTGAAAATTTACAGGTACCCACGAATACCCACGGGCACCTGTTAAACAACAATAAACTATTATAACAACCTTAAATTATAATAAAAATAACAAAGAAATCCATAAATTAAATTAAATTAAATTTGATACAACAACTATAAAATCCTTAATATAAGATAATAAAAATAATATGATAATCCATAATATAATCTTAATGTTAAAATAAACTAAAATGTTCAACACACCAATTCATATTATAGTATTTTCACATATACGGGTACCCACGGGTACGGGTACCCTTATACCTGTACCCACCCGTTTATTTACGAGTTTTTCAAATACCTGTTACCTGTTATCCACGGATACCCATTATTGCAGGTTTTTTTTTACTCGTTATAGGTATTTTCCCGCGGGTACGGGCCTCTTTTGCCATCCCTACCCTTTCTCTTTGGAGGGCACTGAGGGTAACAAGTGCGCTAAATATAAATCTGGATTACGAGTGAAGCTTTATAATGTTATTGTTCCTTTGAAAATCAAAGATTATGCAATGATGGTGAATAAAAGCATAGTTGACATATGAGGTACAGTTATAGAGGGTAGTTGTAAGAAAAACAAGAAACAGTTAAAGGCCAAGGGGCCAAATTTCAAGAAACAAGGGCAATCTAGTAGTGGTGGATTATCTACCACATCTTCTTTTTCATCCCGAGACCGCATCAGTGGTTGTTCTGGTGGCAAAGCATGTTTTAACCGTGGTAAGGAAGGATGTAACACCCTCTGTTACACCTTAATAAATTCTAGAAAAATTCGTAATTTTTTTTACTAAAGATATGATTGTTAAAAAGAAACTATCGGAATAAATTATATACATTATTTCTGAAATACCTCATAAATATTATTAAAACTTTATAAAGTATTTGTACATTCATCCGAAGAAAATAAACATTAAACATTATAAGAAAGAGAGGAAACTCCATGGCCCAGAAGCAGTTACTTATTAACATTATTTATTCATTGGACCACGGTATTCATACCGAGGTCCCTTTCTAGAACATGATATAGTTACTGCTGATATTCTTCGATCCTTCCCTCTGAACCATCAATTTAGAATATATGAAACAAAAACACGGAGAAAGGAGTGAGAAACAGAATATAATATTTCCGAATAAGACATAAGCAACAAAGGGTTTTCACAAACCAATACTTAATAATATCAATCACAATCAATTATGAATGCATGAATGTTATGCAATATCTTCATCACAACTTACCTATAAATGTGGGCCCTTAAATTTTAATTTGCACTAGGCCAACCAGGAGTTTACACTATTCCATAAGTCCGGATAATAATAATATGAACAGCTCAACTGGTATGGAAACACTTAGAGACTAGTCAAATTGAGAAAGTTTTTATTGTGAAAGTACCCGACACTAGGGAGCTACCCCAGGTCCCCTGAAGCACCCTTTCACACCCTCTCATCCCAAGGCTCGTAATTAAGCCTCCTCTAATGTATCCTCGGTTTCTATAATCCGTCCCCAGACAATATCATTTTATTTCACTTTAATGATTCATGATGCATGAACTACTCGCATATTTAGTTGGTTAAGGCTTTTAGAAACTCAATTATTAAATCCCTTAAAGGTTTACAATATCATTTCAATAAACTATACATTTTCTCAATTCTCTGAATTTCTGTCCCACAGAAATAAATTTGGTACAGTTTTCGAATCTCACTGAAATTTGAGTTTCTAAGCCTTAAATATCTCAAAAACTTTCTCATATAAAACTTTACATAATCTTTCTCAAATTAAATCTTAATAAAATCAAATTTAAAAATCTCAATTATTTTCAAATATTCTTTATTTATTAAGTTGGAAAAATAAACTAATTTTCTTTTGAAAAGTTTTAATTAAAGATATAAATTAATTTTCATAAAATGTCTACTGTCTAAGATAAATACTAATGTTTTATAAAAATAATTTCTAAAAAGAAATAAAAATAATAATAATAATTTAAAGAATAAGGTAAGAAATTCTTACTGAGTATTAGCTTTTCGTCATGCTCGCTATATGCTCAAACTCCACATTACAATATCAACAATCAGATATAATCAATCACAGTTAAACATCATCAATCACAAATATAATCAATCATAATCAAATCAATTAAATTAAATATCATTAATACATATCATAATTTAATGATTATTAATATAGTTAATTTAAGTCCTTTTGGTCAGTTCCTCGCATAGGTATATGTAAGTCCATATAATCCAGTCCTTGCATAGGTATTGTTCAGTCCATATGGGTCATAATGGTCCAAATCCTTGCATAGGTATAGTCCAGTCCATATAGGTCATAATGGTCCAAGTCTTTGCATAGGTATGTTAGAGTTAGTTAAACCGGATATTTAATTTAAAATTTATTATAAATTTTAAGTTAAAAAGTTAATATTTTAAAATAATAATATTATCAGATTTAAAAGGAGTAGGGGACTCCTCCCATTATTCTTATGTCTTTTAATATTATACTCTTATCTCACTCCCCCTTACCTTGAATTGTTACCCAAAATGGATTTGCTTTGTGCCTCCGATTTCTAAAAATATTAATACCAATCTTATTTCAGTATAAACATAAGACGAAGATTAAGATTACTACTTAAAACAGAAATGGTAAATTTTGAATAGTGAATAGTGAATAGTGAATAGTGAATAGTAAATTGTGAATAGTAACAGTAAATAGTAAAACGTAAATAGTAACAGTAAATAGTAAAACGTGAATAGTAACAATAAATAGTAAATCATAAATAGTAACAGTAAATAGTAACAGTAAATAGTAATTTACTATTTGAATAGTAATTTACTATTGAAATAGTAATTTACTATTAAAATAGTGTTTACTATACAGAATAGTAACTTAAAATAATATTATTTCTAGTATAATAATAGATTTCTAAAAACGATATGAAAATAACCCAAAAAAATATAAAAGAGAAGTATTCTTACCTTAGGATTTTGGCAGAACCTTCTCTCCAAAAACTTTTCTTCTCTCTCTCACTTCCACCACTATCTCACTAGCACTACTATATTAAGAAAACTTAATCTGAAATTGTGAATTCTAAAGAAGAAATCCTTCGGTATTTATAGGAAAAAAATTTACTATGCATTCTATTATTTTAATATAAAAGTACTATTCATTTTTGAATTTTTTATTCCAGGTTACTGTGCATCTTTTGAAAATTTCATACATGCACAGTGATTTGCATAGTAATTGTCGGCAAAATTATTAAGTCAAATAGTAACCCTTCACTCGGTATATTTTAAATATTCAAAATGAGTCCTTTTTGAAATTTAGCGATATTATATCAGTCCTCACTAATTTTATAATAAGTAATATAAAGTTAAAATTTTAAAAATCTAAAATTTTCTGTTAATAAAAATTTATTGATACGTTTCCAATTTTTTAACGATTGGAAAAAATCAAGATTTTTCTCAAACCGATAATTTTTAGATAAGTCTACTTGAAACGGATTTTAGAAAATTTTCTTATAATTTAAATTCACTTTCTTATAAATATTTTAAATTTAAGTCACTTATATGAATTTAAAATTATTTAAAAAAATATTATTTTATTAAAAAAAATTCCAAAATTCCAAAAAATTTCAAAAAATCATAAATAATACGTAGGTTAAAAAGTTCTAAAGAACCATAATTTAATTCCTTCAAAATTTTAATATAAAAATAAAAATAGGGGTGTTACAAAGGACATCTAACTAAGGTTTTTCTGGTTTGGCCCACTGAACCTGACTCATAGTGGGCCAAACTTGTAGTGAGCCGGGTTGGCCCGTGGGTTGATAAATTAAAAAAATAACTATGTAATGTATTTATGTTAAGACTTTAAGCTAAATTTTATCAATGGGTTCTTTAAACTTTTATTTAGTATAATGTTTTTAATTTATATTGAAGTTGAACTATGGAATGTATTTAATTTTGTTTTATACATTATGAATTATATGAATTATGGATTTAATTTACAATGGAATATGTTATGTGTTTGTGTTTTCATAATAATGGAATTATTATATGATATAATATTTATATAGAATTTGGTATTGGAATGTGAAGAAAATAAAAAAAAATATTTTTTCTATTTTTTTATTTTTAAAATAATTTTTGGTATTTTCCTATTTTTATTTGATTTTTAAACTTTTTAAAATAAGGTGGGCAAATCCATGGGCCACCTGGTGGGTTAGTAGGTTGAGTCAGGTTGAGAAAAATGGCACACTCTAAAAAGTGAGGCAGATTGGGTTGGGTTATAAAAATTTCCAACCCGTGTAGAGCCGGATTGACCCATTTTGACAGCTCTAATAATATTCAATTAATCTCAAATCAACCACTCGGGTGCAATATGTATTAATACAAATTCAATCATAATACTAATCAATCATCCATATATTAATTTACATATCACTCATGCAATTCTATTTACCAACTTTTATCCAACATCATTTTTATCATTATACAATTGGAAACTCATCCCAATATATCTATATCTAAACTTATATATATATATATATATATATATATATATATATATATATATATTCTCTACTCAATTTAAGTAGACATTACTTGTCAATCTCCTCATTTCATTACTACACAAGTTTTATGCATAAAAATTCATATTTTTCTATTCTCGACATCCCTAATCCCAAGTCTAGCCGTAATTTATATTATAGATCATATCAACCATATATAGGGTTTAGGGTTATATATATATATATATATAGACACACACACATACATATATTGGTTAGATTAGTCAACTAACGCTAATTATATCTCTTTTTTGAACACCACTTGATGTCGAATAATATTTCTAAATTAACTAATACTTTGCATACCCTCTTACCTCGATTTCAAGCTTTCGACTCTTGCTCTCTACACTGGGTATGTCCAATATCTATAATTTTAAGGAAATTAATGAAGTGGGTTACCATTTCGACCTCCAAAATCAAAACTCACTTTACCAAAACGATTCAAAATATACTTTTAAGGGTTTCAAAGCTTACCTCGGTTAATTACGCTCTTGGTTCCGGTTTCCTCCTTGGTCAATGCCTCATCGATCCTCAGTTCGTAGCCTATGAGTACCAAAATGAAAACCCGTCAACGAAAACCAACACCATCGTCCCAAAGTTCCACTTACAATCTTAAAATGCAAAAAAATGAAACTTCATCCATTATGAGTGAATTTCAGTTTAGAGAAAAAGTTGCCGAAACCAAAAATTGAAGTTATTGATGTGCTTACCTCGTTTCTACAGTTCTAGAAATGTGATCAATTTTAAGTTTCACTAAAAAAAACAAGCTCCAATTAAGCCTATGAACTCACGGCCATGGAAAACAATGACAATGGCTTTTGTTCTATCTTTCTCACGTGAATGGGAAGAAAGAGTGAAAATTTGTTTTTAATCGTTAAAGGCATTTTTGTCATTTCACCTTTTTTTTTCTATTTTCTCTTATTTCCTTTTATAAAAATTCACTTTTACCCCATGGTAAATTATATTTTACCACCACTGTTTAATCTAAATTTAATTTGCTAATTAATCACTCAAATTAATTTATTCAAATTTATTACCTCAATAACAATTCTTAATTAATTTATAAAAATTTAAGAAAAATTCTAAATTGATCCACGATAATTTAGTTTATTCCAAATAAATTCTTATGAGGAAAAACAATTTAAAATTTAACATGTTACACAAACAATGTGGGACACAAAACTTTTAAAATATAACAATATTTCTAGCATAAAATACCCTTATTTAATATATTTTTCAATTCTTTCACCTACATCTTCATTAAATATAGTAAGGGTAATTTTGAGACTCAAATTTACTTTTCTTAATAAATTTTAAAAAAATTAAATGAGTTTAACTAATACCTTAATGGATGTGACGAAAGTATGTATTAGCTTATTCTTATTTTCCATCAAATCACTTTATTCTTATATACTCCATGTATTCAATAGTGTGACATAATATTTGTGTATATAAACTGCCACACGATTTGCTCAGAGTAAAGATCAACAAAACATGGCATAAGTTTTCCTTATTTCTAAATCGGTTCTTGGGGGAAAGTGTAAAGATGGTTGTAGTAAACAAGATCATGCAATTTTCATGTGCTTGTTGCCTTTTAAAAGCACTTGCATTTTCATTTTCTATCATCAATTTTCTGTTGCACATATCATGCATGCACCTGTGATCAGGTCATCTATATGAAGTTTAAAGATTTTGTTTCCCATCATACGTTTCTATTCTAAATGTCTTGAAAGTTATATCCACATCCTACCTAGCTAACCTAAAATATCAAATTAAATAACAATTAAAAAGTCACAATGGCATTTGCGTATGAACCTTTGCATCTTCTTCTATTATTAGCGTTCTCAACACATTTGCCACCAATTAGTACCACTTCTACATCCACTACACCCCTAGCTAGCACACCAACTACACTAACCACCAAGCCTCAAAGATTGGTCTCCAAACTCATTCACCCTGGCTCAGTTCACCATCCACATTACAATCCAAATGAAACAACCAGAGATCGGATGGAGCTTCATATCCAACACTCAGCTGCACGTTTAGCCTACATACAAGCTAGGATAGAAGGTTCTTTGGGCTCTAATGGCTACAAATCTAACATTTCTCCATCATTAAATGGAAGAACCATACTGGCCAATCTCTCTATAGGTCAACCACCCATTCCACAACTACTTATTGTGGACACTGGTAGTGACATCCTTTGGGTTATGTGCACCCCTTGCTCAAATTGTGACCACCATCCAGGTGTACTTTTTGACCCTTCAAAGTCTTCCACCTATTACCCATTATGTAATAGACTTTGTAGCTCCAAAGGTTGCAAATGTGATCTCTCAGATCAGTCTACATACAATATCACTTATGCTGACAACTCTTTCTCATCAGGAACTTTTGGCCATGACATGCTAGTCTTTGACACAATTGATGAAGGTACTACACAGGTATCTAACGTAATGTTTGGATGTGGTCATAACATGAGATACAATAGTGATCCATGGTACAACGGAATCCTAGGACTAAACAATGGACTTGAGTCTTTAGCATCACAAATTGGCCAAAAGTTCTCTTACTGCATAGGTAATCTTGCTGACAAGAATTATAATTACAACCAATTGATTTTAGGTGAAGGGGCAGATCTTGAAGGCTATTTTACACATTTTGAAGTGCATAAAGACTTTTATTATATCAATATGGAAGGCATAAGTATAGGAGAAAAGAGACTTGACATAGATCCATCAATGTTTGAGATTAAAGAGAATGGAACTGGTGGAGTTATCATTGACTCAGGGTGTACTATGACCTACCTAGTTAATGATGTGCATGAATTACTAGACAAAGAAGTTAGAAATCTACTAGGTGGGTCATTTAGACAAGTTCAAGTTGAAAATACTCCATGGCTTCTGTGTTATTACGGGACTATAAGTAGAGATCTACTTGGATTTCCTGTGATAACATTCCATTTTGCTGGTGAAGCAGATTTGACTATGGATTCAACAAGCTTCTTTCATCAATCTGAAGACAATGTATTTTGCATGGCTGTAGGTCCAAGTAGTGCGAGTGGCACTGGAGGTGAAGTTTCACTTCTCGGGTTACTAGCCCAACAAAGTTACAATGTAGGATATGACCTGGTTAATCAGTTTATTTACTTTCAAAGAATTGACTGTCAACTTCTTATTGATTGATCATTAATTATAGATGTTGCATTGCGCATTGATCAAATTTGTTTTTAAGCATATCATGAGGGTTACACTAACAATGTATTCTCTCTGCTTTTGCTGTCTTTTCAAAATTTTACACGTTTATCAATCGATGTAATTAATGTCTTTTTATTCAATCATTTTACCTTGAATTTTTAAATGGTAAAACTAATCTTTAAATATAAAATGACAATATATTTTTTTTATAATAGATAAAAATTATTTTTTTATGAGAAAAAGATAAAACTAGATATTTAAAAAACACTACAGACTATTATTAAATGATCATTTTATCTTACAAATTTTTAAACTAATAAACTAAGCTACGTATTAATTTAAATCATTATTTATAGCTTTTGGCAACATAGCATAGGGGACAGTAAATGCCTATTTCTCTTTCATAGGGATGTTTGATTCGCAGTTGTAAAAACAAAGTTAAGAAAATAAAAAGATTTAAAAGTTGATATTAGTCTTTTACATCATTCGAAATAATCAAAACTTCGTTGAATGAATTTCTCCCCACACCAAACAGAGTTTTGTTGGCAAAACTCTGTTTACTCTATTATACCAAACGAGCTGTTAATACAATGGACGCCAGCTAAAATCGATTTTTTTGGCTTTCCGCTCAAAATTATTATTATAGATTATAATCTAATTTTAATAAAAGTTACTAAACATTTCAAATCAGATTATAATCTATACTTATGATTCTCACCAAAGAGGCATTTAAGTTTATGATGTTGCAAAAAAATATTCATTCTAATTATTTTATATTTTATTTTTTAAAAGTAATTTTATATTTAAAAAAAAGATTAAATTAAGTCATTTTGTAAAGTTAACACAGAATTGAGATTTTTAAAACAGAGTAGATAACACCACAAGCAGCAAAAGAAGGACACCTATGTTGGCACCTTTCAAACTTAATGGTTTGAGCCTTGGAGGTCAATGGCTTGGCTCTCCAATGAGAGATCCTACCATGCATTACACATTTATACAACATTCCACCTAGGCTGCAGCCTCCAAACACCAGTTAAAGAAATCATTCAGCCGTTCCATAAGTTTTGTTAGTAAGAAGTTGCTTATTTTCTTGAATAAGGTGACACCTCTTTTAAGGTAAATCTTTGTCTCTGATCCGATTTTATCCATATATGGCTTTGAAGACTTGTATGATTCCTGCCAAACATGAAGTAAATTGGTGAAATACCCACTTGGTAATCTATAATAATTATAAACAAAAATGATATAATAATGTAAGCTTTGAATATCCAATCCAATATAACACATTTAAGCCAACGAATCTTGGAAAATCAAGTTTAGCATTCCTTACCCGAAGCAATAGAGAACAAGAGCTTGAATCTGATTTGTGGAGTAAAGTGGACAATGCAGCTTCCATTTGTCGAAATTTAGCAGTGTATTTCTTATCACGCTTTTCCATCAGATTAAGCATCTTCATGTCTGTGTCAAGTTCCTTCAAAGCACCAATGTTAAGAAGTTAGATAGAAATTTAATGGAAAAGATAAAAGAACATAAAAATAAAACGGTATAACAATGTTATTATTGATCCACTACCACCTAACCATTCTCTTTATCCTTCAATTCATCTTCCAAATTTTCCCTTATCTTGATGACTCTTGACAGAGAGTCCTTATACTTGTAAGTTCTAACCATTTTTAAAAAGATCTCCATTTGGTAATAGCAGTTAGGCACTAAAAACTATGTGAAAGCATTTTCAAAACTATAGATGCCTAAAACAATAGTCAAATGTGTTGACCAGTGACACATTGATATAATGCAAGAACAAGTGACCATGACAGCAATGCAAGCAAGCACAACAAACCTGATTCTGATCAAGCTCATCAACACTCTGGCCTTCATCATCATCTATTGATATTTGCTTCTGAAAACAAAGGTGACCACAAACATGTGATATGGAATTTATCTGAAGAAAGATAAGAGCTAGTAAAGTTCAAATTATGCTAGGGAAGTAACTTGCCTTTCATCTCATTACAAAATAGAGCCTTCAACTTTTTCACAATAACAATCATAGCACATGGTAGACTAATTTCACAAATACTAGGTTTCTCTCTGTGTAACTATGAATGGATCAGGATTGAAAGGAAATGAGAGAGACGGTCAAATAGAAGCAATATTCTTTACTTGATAATTTTTTTAAAAATGAAATTAATAAAATGCTATGCCTTATGGAACCTTCTAATAAATCTTTTCTTATTCATTTCAGTAACATTTTATAACATTTTATTAATATGTAAATTTCAAAATGGAAAATTAAACCTCCTTTCCTTTTCTCAATGTATGCCTCCACTCCATCCAAACATTCCCTTATGTGTGTGTATATATATAAGAGATTGATACATCTTGTTGCATTGGCTTCTTAATCTTAATAGCTTTCAAGTTTAGAATTTTGATCAATGAGTGAGTTATCTGAGTCATTAGACACACCCTATCACAATTGTAGGCTTAAATTTAGAGGAAATATACAAAACTGATTAATCTTGTTCTGCCTTCAGAATTACAAAAATAAGATTCAGAGCTATAATGAGAAATATAAAATCTTACTTCAATGGAATCAATCTTATCCTTTAAGGATGTAATTTCTTCTTCCCTCTTCTCAATGCTGGATTCTTCCATAGTGTAAAATGAAGAAGGGTTACCAAAACCAGAAACACAAATTAATAAGCATCCACTAGCAACAACAAATAAATAAATAGAAAAACAGATCAAGAATGAATGGATAGAACAAATGATCAAGAATTACAATGCCCAACTAATACTTTCTTCTCCATTTTTGGAGGTACCATGTCCCTTGGTAAAGTTAGTCAAATGAGGTTAGTTAAAAGTAAATTTTTGATATGTATTAATCAAGCAGGGTTGAATGATGACTAAAATGACATGCAAATCAATATTATTCATTGAATCATACATCAAACAAAACCTTCTCTCATCAAATACTCGGTATATACATTGGAGTTTCAAGTTTAAACTAGATAATCCACATAAACAATGTTCACACACGATAAACAATACTACTCATAAAAAAAAGACAAACTATACTAAAAAGACTGAAAATGGGACTGAAATCATAAAATAGTTTTAAAAAAATATGAATATTCTTTGTCCCCCTCATTTTATGATTGGTAAATGATCAAAATCTTACTCTTCTCAGGATATAGTTTTTTAATATAGTCAAGGGTCTAAGAAAACATATGTTTTTCATTTCAACACATCAAAGCCATACAAAACTAAAACTAAAACTAAAACTAAAAATAAAAACTGGCTGCCAATAAAATCATGCTTTTAACACATGCTAAAAAATTAAAAGGTTGTAACAAAAGTAATCTTTGTGTAAGGAGTATCGTAGAAGCTATATATACATCATTTATTATAGTAATTTCTCATGATAATGTAAAAATCTAATCTTTCCCCATATTTAAAAGAAGGGTGCATAAGAAGAGAAAAGAATATATGTGTGTTTGATTTGAAAAGGAAATCACCTAAAAGTGAAACTCTTGAGTTGAGTTGATGAAACTGGCGTTGCTTATGTAGCAGTGCAGCAATGAGTAATATAGAGAGGAGGGTTAATATTGGCATTGGAGAGTTCATGTTTGTTTTTGGTGAACGAGAGTTCATGTTTCTTTTTGGTGAAAAAGAGTTCATGTTGACCATCAAAGAGAAGAGATTCACTATTCACCAGGCGTGCTTACACTTACACACTGTCACTATGTTTGGTTGGGTTTGGGCCCGTTTGGATATCAAGTTAGGTTGGTCAAATATTAATACATCGGAGTTTTGACCGTCTCAAACGGTGTGAATGAACCTTTAAATTTCTCTAT
Organism: Clitoria ternatea; assembly: GCA_037962975.1. Lineage (NCBI taxonomy): Eukaryota > Viridiplantae > Streptophyta > Magnoliopsida > Fabales > Fabaceae > Clitoria > Clitoria ternatea. The sequence goes on along the minus strand of CM075671.1, from coordinate 281,457,846 downwards.
TTCCCAAATTCCGTTTCTCCAACTGAAAATCATACGGACACTTAGTAACTTGCACAAACCTATGATATAGCTATAACAGCCTAGAACCATAGGTACAAGAGACGAAGGGTTAATTTTCAATTATTGTTATTATTACTAGTAATTTTCTTTTGGCCTTTATTTTTTTTCTCTAAAAATTATTGTTATTACTATTAGTTATTTTATTTTTAATTCTATCATCGTATTATAAATGTTTTCCCCTTCTATCACTCCTAATTTTGACTACTATATTTGTTTTTAATTTATCTACTTAAGGTAAATCATAATATTAAAAATACTATAACTCTTCTACTTATATTTTTATAAATTATCTTTTAAACATCCTATGACATCTTTATTAACCTTTTCTATCCTTATTTATCAAAGTAAAAATTGAAAAATACTAATGAATGTTCTAAGAATGTTAATTAAAGAAGTTAAAAATGAAAAGTTTTTATTTATAAATATCTTTAAAACTTACTCATCTTAATTTTTAAACAATCATTACATAATTTTCAATAGAAAACTTCTCATTTTACTTTCTCAAACAATATCTTTAAGAAACTAATTAATATACCTTTTACTTTGTTTCATGGGAAAAGATGACAAACAAATCTCTTGAGAAACAAATTTGGCATTTAGAAAATTTTCTAATGTTTCAAAAAATTTGGATTTTATGATAAGAAAATTTTCTTGTGTAGGCCTCATCCGATAAAATTTTTGTTACCTGGTTCTCATTCTTCTATTTCGTGACACTTGTCTTTTTGTTTTATTTTTTGTTTTCAATATACAATAAAGGTATTATCGTCCATTTAATGTAGTATAAGATTATTTTTTCATTCTTTTCTCATAAACAATATGTTCCTCCGGAGTCGTAACCAGGCCCACATGACCCTGTTATCCCTTTATTTTAACAGATGATCGATTCTCTATTAGTTATAGTTTAATGGGCTTGGGCTGGATTCCTTTAGTTTTAACCTCATATAAATATGACTTATAAACACATTTGTAATATAAGTGACACATTTTATAAAGATAATAATCCTAATTTCCTAGAGTAACTCTCTAGGGTTTTCTATTCTACGCTCTCTTTTATGAACACGATACTCATTTTTTTCATACTTTTCACATGAACTTATTTCTCATATTTTTCTTTTTTTCACTTTTCTAAGCAGTCAAATATACCATAAGTGTAGAAGTTAAGCACATATCATTATTATTTGGAATTTACATATAGGTAATTGAAAAATACATAGTTAATTAATAGAGTCTAAATTGTAAATAGATAAGAACCATCTTTTCATATCAAGTAGAAAAATAAAAGGGGATGACAGAAAAAATTTATCACTTTTTTTAAAGAAAATTAAATAAGAGTATTTCAGGTACAATTTTCATAACATATGCAAATATTATACAGAAACGAAAACTTTTAATAGAAATTATGTTATAGTAATCTGATTGTGGAATCAGATTCCATTTGTGCGATTCAGTTTGTCGCACTCAATTTTTTCTTTAGTTAGTTTGGGAGCTACATGCTGAGTGCTGTAGCTGATAGCTTGGAACCTTTTAGTTTTCATGTTTTTTTTTTTTTATACTTTACCTTCTTCTTGTTCTGATAAGCTTTTAGTCGATAGTAGTTCAACTTTGTTTAGTCGTTGATTGGGTGTTTTGCCTTGTTTATTCAGAGAAAAAAAGATATAGGATACATTTAGTAAGGTCGTTTTAAGTGAAATAGATGTATTTGGATATGTTTTTAATTAGTTGGTAATATTTTAACTATTAGCTGAAAAATATTACTTGGTAATATGTTAAAATCATTAAGGGTAAAATGGTCATTTTACCTATTCAGTTAATTTTAAGACTTAACCACATGATTTTCAAAAATTAACATACCCCTTTTTAATTAAATTAACATTCTAAATTAGTTATTCGATTAATAAAATTTAACTAATAATTAAAAATTGGGATGTTACACATCACCCTTACTATTTTTGATGATTAATCGTGAAAAGAAGAAAAGAAAAAACACACTTTACATTTGTTTAATGTTATATTTTTAATAAAATATTTTTTATTACAAAAAGATTTAAAATTATTAAGAAACAAATCTAAAATGTTACTAACTTTTGTATAAAATTTTATTTATATCAAAATTTTGTAAGGGATAAATGTTTCTTTTATTAAATTTTAGAATAATAGATATCAAATTCTTTAGTCATACTATATAAAATAAATAAATTTATTATCATATATCAAAATTTATGTTTTATAATATGTATTAAAAAATTATAAATTAAGATAATAATTCATAAGTCTTAAGATGGTAAATTATTTGAGATAAATTTAAATATAAGAGAAACTACAAGTGTTTTGTAAGCCCAAAAAATATTAAAAATCATGTTTAAATAAGTGAGCATGTCTGTCAAGTTAAATTTATCAACTACTACAACAGTTAATTTTAACAAGCATTTTTTATACAATGAGTTAAATTATCAACATTTTGTATCTTTAAGCATTTAGTAACTTTTCAGCTTCTGACTAATATCCATGAATTTTTTCAAACATATATATATATATATATATATATATATATATATATATATATATTCTTGTGATTTATAATGCATGTGTAATATATTTTTAATGATTTTTAAAATTTTTTATCCTGTATATATTAGAAAAACCATTTTTGATAATATTCAACGAAATACGAGGTAAGTAATGTTTTCTTAATTTATGTAAACAAATTTGAAAGATCATAGTTTCTAGACGGAAGTGTCCATTTTTGTCACATAAACAGGGGAATAAGAAAATATTGAAAATCATAAATAAAATTATTTTTCAAGGCATTAAATTGACAGTAAGACAAAATTATGAGGACTGATTTAAGCTAACCTTTAATTTATTTTACTAGTTTATGTTTGTTATAATTTATGGAAAAACTAGTTGAAAGTAAAAATAAAAGACTAATTCAAAATTTAAAACTTAATTATATTAGAAATATTTAATTAAATGAGTTATTATAAGAGAATTTGAAAAGATAATCTCACATGAGAAGAAAAAAAGCCAAATATAGCCAAAGGATGACTTGCGAGAAATTAAGGGTCCGTTTGTTTAAAAGTTAGAGTAAGGTTTGTGAAACGGGGTTTAGAAAATTGAGGTTTAAAAATAGTGGTTTGGAAAATTGAGGTTTTGAAAACAGTTATTTGTGTTTGGATAGTTTATGGTAAAAGTGAGTTGAAAAATAGTGATTGTGTTTGGGTGGAAAAAGTTTAAATAACCTTGGTTTAGAAAATGGAATTTAAGGTTAAAATTACTAAAAAGGGTATTAGTAAAAAAAGTGGTAGTATATTTTTTAAAATAATGTTAATAATTAAATATTAAAAGTTACCATTTATAACTTAATTAACAAAATAAGAAATATTTATTATTAATAATAAATAATAAATATATATTATTATAAATATATATAAATATTTATATATATTGCAACTATAATTTAAAAATAGTACATATATATATATATTAATTATATATTAAATATATTTTTTACATACAAAAAGTTAACATGGTCGATATTATTTTTATTATTTTTAATAGGGTTTAATTTATTTTAAAATAATACAAATTTAATGACAAAACTATAAATTAAGTACAAATTACAAATAAACAACGAGGCTGTTAAAAAAGTAAATCCTAATAGATTTTTTTCTAAATGTTTTTCGGTTCTATTTATAACATATAAATCATACACATTTTTACCTTCATATACATCCTGACAAAAAAACAAAAAAAAAATAATACCGCAACAGCATTAAAAAATTTTATTATTTAAAAAAAACAGTTAACATGGTCCTCTACCCACTGTCCACACCCATGCACCCTATATCCAAATCAATCAGGACCTTTAATTCTCATCTTCTTTACCGTACACCCCATGTCCTAATGCCCATCCATACTCCATCATCTAAACCAATCCTCCACCATCAAATGACACTCCATTTACCATACACCTCACACACTCATTAACACCCATGCACCAAAAAACAAACAAATCATCCACCGTAGGATCTAACTTTTTACGGTACACCCAACCCCTTCATGCCCATCCGTACTCCATCTTCTCCAACCCGCATGTCCCACGGCCTCCACTCAAACAGCTCCGACGGGCTTCGTTTCTCCACCCTAAACCGCGACCACGCTGTCCCCTCCACCACCGGACGTCCAAAAACCCTCCACCACCGAACATCCCCTCCACCACAGTCCCATCAAAACACGAAAAAAAGCCCCAGCCAGCAAAACTCGAAACAAAAAACCGCGGAGAGGAGAAACGTACCGCGTTGCAACTTGCTCAAAAATGCAAAACCAGAGAGGGGGAGATCGGATCTGTGCTCAGAAACGACAAATGTTGTTGGAAAACCCAACTATCCGAGAGGGCAAAGTGGTAAACACGTTTATTGATATCGACTTTAGCGAACGGAGTTCTGGAAGAAGGAGGTCGACGACACCCACTGCAAAACCGCGTTCAAGAACGGAAATCGCACTGTTGAACGGAGACGGAAGATGAAATATAGAGTGCCAAACACAACTGTCGCGGGAGAGGTTTTGTAGATGAAGGTTTTCTAAACGGAACGGGGTTTCAACGTTTAAACAAACAGGCACTAAGCCAACAAATGTAGGTGGATAAGAATTAAGTTTGGTTATTGGTTAGGTTAGTCAAATTTTGACCAACATAAAAAATATACTACGCTCAAACGAAGTTTTAACTACCTCAAACGACACGAAGAATCAATATTAACTTTTAAATTTTTTTTATTTTAATAACTTTATTTTTCCACGGCAAACCAAATGAGTACTAAATTGTTGCAAATTACTACCAGCAAGTCGCTTCATTTCACTTTCAAATACCATTTTATGGGCAGAGAGGTATATGGTTAGTGGTAAATGGTGATGCTCATGCTCTGATGCATGCATGCATGCATGATGCATTCTCCAATATTCTCATTTTGACTAGCTTTTCACATTTCTCTAGAGCCAAGCCCTGCTTGTTGCATAAATGGCAAGTCCCACATTCTATCTGTATGATTAAAGCATCCCATTTTGTGAGGTGTTCTGATTTCTTCTAAAAAGCTTCCCACAACATTTGGGTTGGCAATTTTAGGATGGTTTAGTTTTGTGGAAAATGTTTGTTGTTGTTTTATTTTATTTCTAGTTATAAAATATAAATCTCAGTTTCATTTAATTTTTTATTTTCAGAAATTTGTATTAAAATAAAAATGAAAATGTATAAACAAGACTAATTTCTTAAATTCAAATAGCTCCTAAATTAGGCATCATAGCCAAGTTTTATGGGTCTCCTCCACCGTCTTTTCAATCATGCGTAAGACAGACCCAATGCTAAATTCCATACATATTTTTGTGGGAATAGAATCTCTTAGGAAAAAGAAAAACAACATGAATGAAATCGTCATACTTTTTCCTTCTTTTTATGTTAAGAGATTTAATTAAGGGATTTAAGAATTCAGTTGGATGTAAAGTCATTGTTAAATTGAATCGAATTAAATTAAGAATTATGAGAATTATAAATGGTAAAATTAAAAAATTATAATTTTTAGTGTAGTTTAGTTTACTGTTTCGTTTTCATAATCGAAATAAACCGTATTTTTACATATTTTATTTATTATTATACCTTATAAAATCAATTTGTTTAAAGTCAATTAAATAAAATTAATGTGTAATCTTTTAAACAAAGAGAGTATTTAGAGTCAATTAAGTGAAATTACATAATTAGTAATATTTTTAATATTATAGTTTTATATAATTGTTGTTTTTATATATTTATAACAACAGTTTGTTAGCCATTCTGATTTAGTAGGTTATAACATTAATTGATAAACTTTTAGACAAAATTAATTGAATTGTGATTTTTATTTTTAGAAAAAATAAGAAAACAACCGCATCAATCGAACCAAACCAAACTGTACATATTTTTAACACGCGGTTCAATTTATTTTTTCCTTCAAAATCAAACAAAACCATACAATGAGCACCCATAATGTCAATGAACTGACTCGCCTAGGGGAATTCAATAGTACGAGTCAACCCAGGCGAATATAAGTCATGAAATATCAAAATTAATAATTAATTGTTAGTTTTATTAATAAGAGAAAGTTAAACTTGTGATTTTCTCACTCTTTCTTAAAACATTTATCATTGGACCACCTGGCCACTCTAATATTCCATTTGGATAATATAAGAAAAGTTATGAAAATTAAATCATGATAAGGAAAAGTATAGAAAGAAGTATGAGAAAGAATATATTATACATTAAATCATATAATAATACAAATTAAATGTTATAATAATTATTTCATATGAAATGTAAAAATTAGAACTCATCAATTTATTACAAGAGGTCAAAAGAATCTAAATGTGAGAAAAGAATTCCAATGTTTTACACTTTCTTCCAAAACAAAATTTATGATTCGAGATTTATATGTTACTGAGCAATTAAAAAAAATTCAACTACATTTTCCGCCTTGCTAAAGGTGATCTGGAAAAGAATAATGATATTTACAAGGTTATTTGTTTTCCTTTCTATATTTTTTAAGTGGATCATCTACTATATTAACTAACTTTATTTTTTTTTGTCATTAGAAAGGAAAAGTATAAAGAAAGGACTAACGAAGAACAATAGCCATGGAGGCCTCTTGGGATAAGAGGTTGCTCACTAACTTTAGAGGTTTATCCCACACTCTTTTAGTTATCCCCTAAAAACATTCCCATTTAGCAAGTTTATTTGCATAAAGATTAGCATCTCTAGGATTCCAAATGAATAATCTAATTTCTTCTTATTAAATATTTAATGTTACTAATAAGTGGTTTAAAATGATAAATATTGTGGCGTTCTGCCTAAATTCCTAGAATTAATCTGGCGAGTCTAATAAAATTAGACAAAATTTTTCTTTTCAAATGAAAGAACCCCGGCGAATTACCTAAGAAGCTAGGCAACACGTAGCTTTAAAAATAAATAATGGAAATAGAACTATAGACCCGAAGCATACTATAAAATGACCTTCTCCTAAACTATGGGTTTCTAAACTAAACTCCAATAGTATAAACCATCTTAACTAATTTATTCTAATCTTAAGATATATATACACACACACACACACACATACACACACACATAATAGAACTTCACGTCAAAATATCAAAATCATCATTTGGCATTACAAACACATAATTACCAAATTCAAGCCAAACAAAGGGCTTTAATTTACAACATTATTTCATAACATAAACTATAATTATATTTGTATTTTATAAGGTCGACATTCTGGACATTATTATCATGAAGATGGAAGAGAAAGGTTACAGAAAGAGATTTTATTATTTCACCATGTTTTGTACATAAAGAGGCATACCATTTATACAAAATGTACTTGGCACTATTAACAATAGATTCTGTTAGGTAGTTTATACAACAGAATAACAAACTAACAACCTATCACCATATCAAGTGGTTATCCTAACATCCCCATTCAAAGTCAATGTGGGTAAGCAACACACATTGAGTTTGTCTTAATTCCAAAAAAAATAGATGAGCTGGGTGACTTGGTAAGTAAGTCAACAACTTGAAATCTAGAAGGGATATGCTTGACAGAGACTTGACCCTTTGTTGTCTTTTCCCTAAGAAACCATAAATCCAACTCAAAATATTTTGCCTTTGAATGAAGAACAGGATTTACAGATAAAAGAATTGCCCCTTGGTTGTCACACCCAATTAAAGGGGTCTTTGGACTGCTGAGATGAAGTTTTGAAAACAGGGATTGGATAAACATTATCTCTGTGATAACTGAAGCTAAACTACAAAATTTAGCTTCAGTACTTGATCTGTTGACCGCAGATTGCTTCTTGGCCATCCAAGAGACTAAATTAGATCCTAGATACACAGTATCCAGAAGTAGACTTCATGTCAGATGGATCACACGCCCAGTCACTACCACAATATGTTGAGATGTCCTTGGTTGAAGCTTGTTTGAAGTAGAGATCATAGTGTAGAGTGCCTTTAAGATACCTGAAAAGCTTTTCACAGCCTTCCAGTGGATTTCTAAAGGATTATGCATAAATTGACATAATTTGTTTACTACAAAAATATCGAGCCTGGTTAGAGTAGCATATTACAGTGCACCAACTGCATATCTATATAACTTTGGGTTAGAAGCAGTTTTCGTACCATCATGAATGAGTTTTGATGATGGTGCCATGGGAGTTTTGATAGGAGTAGCATCATGCATTTGAAACTTATAGAGGACATCAGAAACATATTTGGATTAAGAGAGATGAACATTGCCGGAGGGGTCCTTGTCCACTTAGATGCCTAGGAAATTATGAAGTTTTCCTAAGTCCTTAAGAAGGAACTTGGTAGATAATTTTCCAACGAGGGAGTCAATATCTTGTTGAGAATTACTAGTAATGATGATATCATCTACACACACAAGGATGTAGATGGTTAAGGAGTTAGTGTGAAAGACAAATAAAGAATTATCACTCTTGGTGGGCTAAAATCCAAGAGACTGTAGAAATTGAGCCAACTTATAGAACCAGGCCCTGGGTGATTGCTTTAGACCGTAAATTTCCTTTTTAAGTTTGTAGACACTATTAGGAGCTCCCTGATGAAATCCTAGAAGCTGCTTCATGTATATATCTTCATAGAGGTCTCCATGAAGAAAGGCATTATCAATGTCTATCTGTTGAACTGGTCAGTTCTTAGAGATAGCTGCTGAAAGGACAACTGATGGTTATAGATTTGATGACTGGGCTGAATGTCTCAGCATAATCTATACCTTCTTGCTGAGTGAAGCCATGAACAACTAATCTCGCCTTGTGCTTGAGAATAATGCCATCGGGGTTGAATTTATTTTTGAAGAGCCACTTGCAGCCGATAGTTCTTCTGTTTGGTGGTAAAGGGACAAGGTCCCAAGATGAATTTCTTATGAGTGCATGATATTCTTCTATCATAACTTTATTCCAAATTGGGAGGGCTAAAGCTTCTTCATGACTAGTAGGTTTAAGGTTAGAAAAGTAGGCTTTGGTTTGAAAATACCCGTCTTAGATCTTGTGCACATAGGATGAATGTTTTGTTGAACAATGTTGGGTATAGGAGGAGGGGTGGGTGGTTCAGAAAGTTGGTTAATCTGAGAAGTGGTGGCTTCTACAGTATTAGGTAGCTGATTTAGTGAAGGGTTTAAGGGATAGATAGGTAGAGCAGGTGAAGGAAAAGTTGGAATTATAGGTGGTAATCAAGACGATAAATCTATAATAGTTGCTATGGGAGTTAGAAACTTTGATTAGTTTGGAGGGGAAATTGAGATTCATCAAATACCACATGCCTCACTATGTAAGTTTTTCCTGATAACGAGAGACATTTGTAACCTTTATGAGGAGCTGAGTACCTTATGAAGACACAGGGCTGGGATCTGGGTTGGAGTTTGTATCTAATGTAAGGTCTGAGATAAGGGTAACAGAGGCTGTCAAAGGTTCTTAAGATGCTATAATCAGGAGTCTTTTAAAAAATCCTCTCATATGGTGATTGATGATTGGTGTTTGGTGAGGGAAGATGATTTATGATGAAGACATTAGTTGAGAAGGCCTTTGGCCAAAATTCCATTGGAAGTTGAGATTATGCTAGAAGTGTGAGGCCAGTTTCTGTGATGTGTTTGTGTTTCCTCTCTGCAGCTCCATTATGCTCATGAGTATAGGCACAACTAAGCGTGTGAAGGATGCCATATTGAGCCAAATGATTCTTGAAGATAAGGTACTTTTTTCCTGCATCAGTTTGGATAGCTTTGATCTTGCTATCAAACTGGAGTTCAACCATTCTTTGAAACTGAATAAAAGTGCTTAGTGCCTCTGACCTGTTATGTAAGAGGTACAACCATGTTAATTTAGTATGAGCATCTAGAAAGATAATATAATATCTATAGCCTTCCTTGGAAAGGTAAGGAGAAGGCCCCCAAATGTTAAAGTGAATAAGTTGCAAAAGGGTATTATAATGAGAATCAAAAGCAGAAAAAAGAAGATTGTGAGATTTTCCTATACAATAGGATTCACATATAATGTGTTTATTTAATTTTGGAACTAAAATATAGTAATGTTTCATTATTGAGTTACAATCTTAAAAGAGGCATGAGCTAGTCTATTATGCCATAATTTTAAACTGGATTGGATTACATTGGAAGTATTTACACTTATTGAATTATTACAGGAAGGCAATTAATTTCATATTCAGGTCATCAAACACATAAAGACCACCCTTAAGTCTGTCTTGAAGTAGAACCTTCTTGGAAACCTGAGATTTTAACAAGACATATGTTAGGATGAAATTCAAAGAAAACTTGATTGTCCCTTGCAAATTATGGTACACTAATCAAGTTCTTGGAGATATAAGGAACATGTAGTGTATTTTTCAAAGTAAGAACCTAATCAGTGTTGGAGGAACTTAAATGAGATAATCCAACATGTGTAATTTTAAGAGTATTACCATTTCCTACGTGGACTCTATTTGATCCATTGTAATCATTTCGAAGCATGAGATTACTGAGATCATTAGTCAAATGGTTTGTTGCTCTTATGTCAAGGTACCAGGAGTCATAAACTAATTGAGAGGTATTGGAGGCAGTGACCATTGCTGAGATTGAAGGATCTTGAATGTTAGTTTGAGTTGAATTAATGGTATGGGTGAAAGTTGGTTTAGTTAATTGGTCATCATACTTTAACCAATAGTGAAAGGAAGAGTGACCTAATTTCCCACAAACCTTACATTGTATCTGATTGCCACGACCTATAGAGGGAACCTACTGCAAATTCGAAAATCTGCCACCACCTCTAGTTTTGCCCCGAGTCTGTCCTCTTCCTGATCCACGACATCGATTTGTACCTGGAGTGAACTTCTTTCCCTGATTCTGAACAATATTGGCCTGAAGAGGGGTTGTTTCCCTTTGCTTGTGTCTTTCTATTCTTTCTTCTTGATGCATGAGTAATGCCTCTATTTGGGTGACAGTGTAAGAATCAATTCGAGTCATGTAACAAGTGATAAATGCATTATATTCTTCAATCAAGCCATCAAAGATGGCATCAATGTGGTCTTCTGGTGTCATGGAGGAACCTATAGCTGCCAACGTATCCATAATTTTCTTAATCTGAATAAGGTACTCACTTATAGAACCTGTTTTCTTGATATTTCTCAATTAAATCTTGAATGGTTTAATTCTTGCTTTGGTCTGGGAGGCAAAATACGTTGTGAGATTGCTCCAGATTTGGTGAGACCATTCACACTCCACCATCTAAATCTTGAAGGAAGAGCCCTTTGATTCAAGGAGTCAAGATTTTAGTATATTATCTTGTTGTTCAAAGTTGTCAAATTCAGGATTGATCTCTCCTTTGGATTGAGCTTCATCATTAAGAAACTTCTTTGGAATCTTTTCATCCCCTTCAATGTATTTCTTTAACTTGAAACCTTTAATGGTTGATTCTGCATGTTGTATCCATGTTAGAAAATTATTTTCTGTGAGTTTACATGAAATTAAGGAAGAGAAGGTGTGTGGAAGAAAGGTATTTACAATGGAAGCCATGGAAGAATGGATCATATAGGACGATGATACCATGTGAAGATAAAAGAGAAAGGTTATAGAAAGAGATTTTATTATTTCACCATGTTTTGTATGTACTTGGCACTATTAACAACAAATTCTGTTAGGTAGTTTACACAATAGAGTAACAAACTAAGAACTTATCACCATATCAGATGGTTATCCTAACAATTATTCAATGAAAACTTTTGATTTTAAAGACCCGACCTCAGAAATAAAAATTCCTATTCGTTGCTCGAATGATAAACTCTTCCATACATCAACACGTACCTTATAGCAATATCTGACTTCCCGAACAAGGTTTCTATTCCAATTTAACTTCATACGTCGAACCTTTACATTTGAATAATTAAAAATTAACTAAAAATTATTCTCATAACCTACAAACCACTGAAACACAATAATCAAAACTAAAATGCTAAAACAGTGTAGTTTCAAAAATCATCTTGCGTCCAAAGGTTATGAAACTTGTCAACAAAGTACTGAAACTACCTTAGGCTTCAAAATCTTTCTGACAAACTTCGAAAGCGAACCCCAATCACTCGGGGTTTCAAAAATGGAGTTTTAAGAGTTTGATCCTTACCTTCACTTCAATGATGGTTACGACCAAGCTAGAGAGAGAAAGAGGAAACTCAAAAATTAGTTACATGTAAAAGGGAAAGAAAATGAAGAATGAAGCCATGCATGCAGGAGGGAAAAATGAAGGATAAAGTCATGCATGCAAAAGGGAAATGAAACGGAAAATGAGTCATGCATGCAAAAAGGGAAAGGAAATGGAAAATGAAGCCATGCATGTAAAAAGGAAAGGAAGAAAAGGAAGAACATACACACCTACCTTAGTGGAAGCAAAAACGAAAATGGTAAAGAGATGGAGAAAGAGAGGCACACAGGTTTGGTTAGTGGTAGAGAAGCGAAGAAGATGATGTTGGTGGAGAAAAATGGAGTGGCGCAATTTGGTGGTGATGAGGAACGAAAGAGATGAAGTGAGGGTAGAGAGAGCCTGAGTAAGGGAAGAAGAAGGAAAGTGGAAAGTGAGGAAGAGAGAGATGTGAATGAGAGGAAAATAGGGCACACGGTTTTGATGGCGAGGGGGGAGGGGGAGAAGAGGAAGATGGATGGTAGAGAAAAAGAAAAAGAGAAAATGAAGATGGAAGGAAGATAGAAAACTTGTGAGATAGTGGGATAGAAGGAAAAAAATGGATATTGGTAAGTGAGAAATAGAGGGAGAAAAGAATGATGTAAGTGGTAGGTGAAGGAAGTGGAAAGTGAGAGAAAATTAATTAGTTTAAGTTGGTTAGGGATAGTTCGGTCCTTTAACCCTTTTGGTTAACCACCAAAACTAATCACCTTTCGATTTAAATTCTAAGATTAACCCGATTAATCCCTTAATTTAATGGGTTATTTTAAAAGTTTAATTTATTGACTCTTGAGCAATTAATTAATTATTAACGGTTAAATTTAAATCGCGTACCCACTTTAATTTTCTAAAATTTTCTAATTAGTTAAAATCAGGATGTTTATTATCAAGGTGAATCGATCCAATATGCATGTATACAAATTAGAGCGCACCTTCATAATACAAACATCATAGACTAGCTCCACTAACCTCAATACTTATTAACTCAACAACCATCCCCTCAAAGATTATGAAACAAGTTCATGGAACCATCAATACCATAATAACATAATTATAATACTAACATAAGTCATTTCAGCAATATATATATCCATCATAAAGCTAGTGGCATTACACCATCAATAATACATATCATTAACAAGAATCGTCAACAACATATAACTAACACATCAGGCTTCAACAAACATATAGCGCCACCATAGGGCAGAAATAATGGCTTTTCAATAGAGATATTGTTAATTAATCATCAATACTATCCAACACAAGGCTTTAACTCAAAGATACCATTCTTTCCTGACACCATTTAATTTTCATAACATCATCAACAACACCATAGTTTATTACTAACAACACATGCCAACCAATATAATGAATGACACTTCATGGCCTAATTCATATAACATTATTATCGACATTTATCAAGCCTTAGACTTCCATTCATAAATACTTCCTAACATAAATAATAATTATATTTTTATTTTAGCAAAGTAATCAATATTTTTTTGAGCCTCAATATTAAAAAAAAAACTTTTTAATTTTAAAAACCTACCCCTCAATTAAAAATTCCTATTCGTACATTAACATGTACCTCCAGGAGTTATCAGGCTTTCTAACAAAGTCCCGATTCTCTAATTCAACTTCAAACGTCAATGCCCTATATTCGAAATTTTTTGAAAAATTAATAAAATAAATCTTGTAACACATAATTCACTGAAACACCAAAATCGAGATTCAAACACAAAATCGATGGAGTTTGAGAAAGGTTTCACTTACTAAGGGTTACGAAACTACCTCAGAGCTCTGAAATCTTAATTACCGACACCTCTCAAACACGCACCTCAACCACTCGGGATTTGAGAAATAGAGTTTTCAAGAGCCGATCTTCACCCTACCCTTAAAGGGGCACACAATCAAGATGAAAAGGAGAAAGAAAGTTTAGGTCATCACATGTGAAAGGGAACGAGTGATGAGACCATGCATGTGAGAGTAACAAAGGACATAAATAAAATCATACATGCCAAAAAGAAAAGAATTGAAGAAAGAAGCCATGCATGCAAAAGAGAGACCATGATGCAATCGAGAAAGAAAAACATACATGCAAAGGAAGAAGTCTCTGTAATTTTAGTGATAACTTAAGCTACAAGTGTCTGATTTAAGTAATTTTGGTTTTATAATTCTCATAACGAAATTTAATACAACTTTTATAAAGACACCAAGAGCCAATTTTAAGCAAAAAAGTCCCAGTTTGTGTAACAAGTTATTAAGCCATAGTCATGCACCTAGCTAGAACAACATTTAGTATTGAAGGCAGAACTTTCTCTTTAGTTAATGAATTAAGGAGTTATATCTCATTGGAAAGAGGGGAAAAAAGAACAATTTTTATGTCATGGTTTTCCCGAAATCATGACAGAAAAGTCCTATGCAGACCCATCAAGAGACCCCTAAAATTCACAAATTCAACATGCATGCAAGACAAGGTAGACAAAAATGCATGCAAAGTGAGATTGAGGGAAGCAAAGAGACGTGCATGCAAAGAGAAAGAAGGTTGACAATGCATGCAAGGAAAAATAGGGTTTTAACTTACCGACGTAAATTTCGTATCGATCGACAATCAAGAACCTACTCTTCGACTTTCAATCAAGCTTTCGACCAAGCCTCAACGTAATCTCAAGCTCCGTAACTAAACATGCATGGTAGCCACACATGAAAGGGAATGAGATGGATTGAGTTTTAGAGAGAGAAAGGCACCATGGTGAGGGTTAAAAAGGAAGAGATAATGATGGCTTGGTGGAGGGGTTATGACATGGTGGTGTGGTAGATGAAGAAAAATGATGATGATATGAAGTAAAGAATGGCACGATGGTTGTGGTGATGATGAGGATGAAGAGAAGAAAAGAGATGATGGCTTGGAGGGGGAGGGCACAACCATGATGAGAAAGAAAAGGAGAAGAAAGGTGATGAAGAGAAAGATAGTGAGGAGGAAGATGATGAAGTATGGGAAATAAGAAATGGAAAATGGCATGAATGAGAAGATAAAGAGAACGTGAATATATGAGGGAGAGTGGATACTGAAAAAGATAAAAAGAGAAAGTAAAATGAGAGATAAAGAGGAGTGAAGAGTGAGTGAAAGTGGTAGCTTGGTGAAGGAGAAAGAAAATGAGAGTAAGTGAGAAGTAAGAGTGAAAATGAGAAAGAGAGGAGTAGAAAAAAAGTGAAAAGGAAAGATTAATTTCCTTAGGTTGGTTAGGGGTAGTTCGATCCTGTAACCCGTTTGGTTAACAACCAAAACTAATTACCCTGTCAATTTAGTCCCTAACCTGATTAATTTCTCAATTTAATAGGTCATTTTCTAGAGATTTTAATTTATCAATCCTCAAATAATTGATTGATTGATTAATTAATTAATTACAAAACATTGAAAATAAATCACGTGCCTCATTTATTTTCCTAAAAATCTCCTAATTAAAATTTAAGATGTTACATTTAATATTAAATATATTTAAAAGTATATTGTTAGAATCAAGTCTAAACATAAGACTAAGAAGTTTGAACTTCATGTGATTTATTAATAATATACATCAAGACTTTTAGCTAAAGTGAAGTTTGTACGCTCGTTTATCTAACTATTCTGTTCAAGTGTAACAAGGAGTCCGTAGATCTCCAATTGCAAAGAATAGAGGGAGTCCGTAAAAATCAAATTCGTTCATATCAAGAAGAGTCTGCACTCTCTAAAGACTTCAGAATTTATCAAGCCCTATTAAAGTTACAGACCTCAAGATGATGTCTTCTCTTTCATGTTTCAGCACACGTAAAGGATCTTTCATTTCTAAACAAGGAGCTGCATGGACTTTCACTTTAGAATTTGTGACTATCATTAAAAAGGCAATTAACAAAAAAGCTGAAAGCTTGCTTGCGTATATCAAGAAAACTGCATATTCCAATGTGTCAGCAAAAGCTGAATCTGTGCAAAATAGATAGTCTAAGGTCAACTACTATGAAGATATACCTGTTTACTTAAAATGAATAAGCAAAGGGCATCTTTTTTAAAGAAGTCTATCAAGGCAATCCATTTAAGGAAGTATTTCTAAAGCATATCTCTACACTCGATGATAGTATAATCCTCGAGAAGAGCAGCATCCTTCAAGATGAATCAACGACTATCTCATGCCCTCATTTCAATACTCTTTAATCTCTCTTGGAAACCAAAAGTCTGAAGGACTTTTCCTAAAAGTTTCTAAGTTCTTGCATTTCACAACTTAAGTTCTTGTATTTGTGTAATCGTTTCATATCTTTATATACTGAGTTATTTGTTGTAACATCAAAACTATTTATCACTACTTTTTGTAAGATCTGGTGTGTTGCTAGAGTCTGTTAGTGTGAGAAACACTTGTGGCCTAAAGAGGCTTTTGAAAGAATACTTGGGTGTGCTTAGGCAGAAGTGGCTCTTTGAAACAATACTTAGGTTATAAGTCACAAATGGCTGGAGTCAAGAATACTTGTTGCACTAGGTTGGTGTAGATATTGTAAAGGTGCTTTTTTACAATAGTGAAAATCCTTTGGTCTGAAGGGATTGGATATAGCTTTTACGTTGGAAGTGAACTAAGATAATTCTGTTGTGTGATTCTCTATCCCTTCTCTAGTCTGAAAATTTATTTAACTGTCTCTAACCTGTTGAGTTATCTGTAAAAGTTTTTAAAAAAGAGTTTAAGGCTTATTCAACCCCCTCTTTTTAAGTCTAACTTTGTGCCATCATATATAATAAATATATTTTTAAAAATATATAATAAACATATTAAACATATAATAAATGTATTTTAAAACTATATAATAACTTTATTTTTGAAAATATACAATAAATATATTTCAATCTGAATATTATTAAAAGATATATTTAATATATAATATTTAATAAATATATTATTTAAATATATTCAATAAATATATTTTAAAAATATACAATAAATTTATTTTTATAAATATATAAATTTATTTGTAAAATTTATTTAATGATTATATTACTAAATATACTTTTAAGAATATTTATAATAATAAATATTATTAAAATTATGTTTAAGAGATATATTTTATTATATAATATGTTAAATAGTATGAATTAATAAAATATATAATATGAATTTATCTTTTTATCTCATTTCATCCATGTATTAGAAGTAACAAATTGAAGAGTTATACTTCTTTGATTCAATGGTACAATACAACAAGTACCAAGTCAATTGCAGGTCAAAAGTTCAAATAGGGAATTGAAATAAAATAGAGATTTGATCTTATTTTTATTTTCTACTTCCTCAAGACTTAAATATAAGAGAAATCTCAATTATTTTGTTAGTTAATTACTTTTTTTATTTTTATTTTAAAAGTAAATTATATTATTAAAGTTCTCCCTAATTACTATATTTAATAAGATGAAGGTACAATAAGGTTAAGGTTATTATGAGATAATAACATTTAGTAGGGTAAAAGGCAATTAATATTGGCTTTTTTTTGTATGTATAACCTAAGGTATCTATTATCTATCTTAATGACTAATCTTCTCATTGACTTATAGGCATCTTGATTGGAGGAACAACTAACTTGGGATTTAAAAGTTAGTCCATGCCCAATTTAAGTGAGTTTTTTTTTCTTGTATAATTGAAAAAATATTAATTAATAATAAGGATGACCGTTGCATTGCCTCTAATAAAAACATACTCCCTACATTGCTTTTTACTTAACATAATTTTGGAAATCACATAGATTTAAAAATCATTAAATAACATTGGGATCACATAGTTTTATCATTTATTTTTCTAGTTTATCCTTGCACTCCTAGTTACTACCCATCATTAATTCTTCTTTTTACTCATATCTCTCATAATTTATTTAAAAAGTAAAGATATAATAAAAAAAGTAATAATTATTTTTTGAACTCCTAAAGCAACAGAAAAATGAACAAACTATTTTAAAAGTTATTTCCAATCGAAAAAAGGAATGAAATATTCTTGTATACTTCCATAAATAGTAAGTAGGAACACAAAATCTTTAAATTAGGGATGAGAATAGACTGAATCAAGGTAAACTTTACAGGGTCTATACTTAGCCAGATACTTAATTTTGAGGTCTTAGCACGACCTATATATAGGCCATCTTTTTAAATCTAACCTAACCTATTTAGAGACCAGGTTTAGTCTGATAGTCTATATAAAAACATAATTTAAACTATTGTCAATGAAATGACAAATAAATATATATTAAATAGATTAATGAGTCTATTTAAAATAAATCAACATGTCCTAACAACCTACATAGCATTTAATTAACAATTTTGCATATTAAAGGTGATTTTAACAAAATTTAATTTTATAAGCATAATTCGTAGGAAATATTAAATGTATTTATAAATTATAATATATTACAAATTACGTTTTATAAAATTATGTATAAGAGCCTAAAAAGGTTGACCTGACACGCTAGAAAGACTTTTTCAAAAGTCTGGACCTGACCTATTTAATTAAAAATATTTTTAAAAAAGTTTTAACTTGTCTTTTTTATATTAAATAGGTTGAACCTAATCAAGCCTTAAATAGGCTAGGCCATAGACCCCCGATTGGTGATCTAACTTATTCTTGTCTTTACTTCCAATGAAGGACTGGATCAATAAAATTCAATCCCCGGGCTTATGTAAACCAAAAAATTATATCATAAAAAAATAATAAATAAATATTATAAATTGATATAGAACTTATAAAAAGTAAAAAAAACACCTTTTAAAATATGATTTTATAAAAAAGACCAAAAGAATATTTCACAACAAGGTATTCAATGCCTTGGTCCCTTCTCCCCACAGTAAATCTTTTATGAAAACCACAAAAACATCCGAATAGCACCTATCGAAATAAAGCTTTACATACTAAGCATATGTTCACTTAAAATACCTAACCAACATGGCTAGAATTCGTGGTTTTACACCTATACTTATGCAATGTTGGAGAAAACAGACACAACATTAACGAAATAGAAATTCTTCCTTCTAACTTTAGTTTTAGTCATGATTAATGCCAGTTTAAATTTTAAATTTTGCATGTGGAAAAGAATGTGAGAAGAAAAGTACTGGAGGACGAGGAAGGATAAAATATTCAGTATAATTTTAAGAAAACAAGAGTATGCCGGTAAATAATAGAATTAATAGTACAGAAAGAAACAAATTTCTAAAAATATTTCTATATCCAAAGAGATGGAAGTAGAAATGTTTTTAATGAATTAAAGAATTAATTAAGTTTAAAATTACCTCAAAACTGGGACAGGTTAATTTGACATATGTTTACTTTGTTAAAATCAAATTTGCTCATATTTTGCCAACAACTTTGATCCTAGAGCTAGCCATATGTAAGAACTTGATACTGCACCATAGGTGTGTTTGTGTAGCCCATCATGAAAAGGTCATTAGAGTCTCACATGAGAAGGAAAAAGCCAAATATAGCCACAGGATGACCTGCCAAGAATTAAGTCAGCAAATGAAGCTAGATTACTTCATTTTTTGACAAATTAATACCGGCAAGCCATCCTTGGCTTTATTCCACTTTCAACCTCTGCATGGAAGACTCTTTGACCAAAAATTCCATGTGTTTTCCCTTGGCAAATACATTTTTGATCTATTGCCAATTCAAACTCTACATTGCAATAGTTTATAGGTTGCTTCCCTTTTATAGGCTAGAGCCAAGGGTTAGTGGCAAAAGTTGATGCTTTCACATGCATTCATAAGTATTTTCATTTTGACTCACTATTTACAATCCTTTGGAGAAAATTGATAGTTATTCCTCTCAAAGGGTAACCTCACATTCTGTCTGTTTGGTAAAAGCATCCGTATGCAAGGTATCCTGATTTCTTCCAAAAGCTTACTTCAACATCACTGTCTAAAAAAATTGATATAAGCAACAAATTAATTTTTTTATAATAAATTTAGATATTAGGAGTAGCTTAAGTAGCTATACTTGAAAGTCTTATATTCACTAAAGATACTAGCTTAATCTTATATACTTTTAATATTAATTGATCACATATTTTATTAATATAAAACTACACTCTCTGTAAGTGATTGATTAAGGAATATAGGATAAATTTTAATAGCATCTTATTTTTTTAGTTAACGAAGAGTAAATCTCATACCATCTTATATTTAGATACTATTCTATCTTAATCCTAAAAATTAGTATATATATTGTAATCATATTATATATATTATATAATATTAATTAATCATGTTGATATAACACTTTACAAGTTAAAATATAAACAAATTTTAACTGATTTTACCTTATTTTAATAAAATCATACCCGAAATATCAATACTTAATACACTTTTTAATTTCCGAAGTATCCTCATGTCAAAGAAAGAGTTTAAGATAAAAAAACATTTACTTTTTTACATAACATAAAATGCATTCAGTATTTGCGTTGGACACTGAGCACAAACAGAGATTGCGTGGTCTACCTTTGAAAAAGTTTCAATCAATTGGTCTCAATGGAAAATTCCCTTTTGTGGGAATAGAATATTTTTGAAAAAAAGAGGGGTGGACATTAAGGATTTGTACCGATAAATGGCCACACTTTTTTGGGTTATGGGCGTGTCTAGCCTGGGTCAAGGAGTTGGGGTAATGGCTATCAGGCTGTGAGTGGTCAGAATATTTCTTTTTCTCTTTCATTAGTTTCATTTGCAAATGGCAATGGATATGGATATATATGAGGCTAGACAAGAATTGTCCATCATATCTTAATGGAGATGGTGCTAAGGAATAATATAATTTGAATGGGACGTGGAAAAGGGTTGAAAAAGAAAGGATATAAGGTGAGATGGGACAGCTTTGACTGCTGAATTTTCCACTTAAAAATATGAGATATTGTAATAATTTGCATGTAATGGAAGCAATCCACTTTGTGAGCAAGACAAGACAGAACTTGCGTTGGTTCAAGACAATCCCCAATTTTGAACAAGAAATCTCAAGTCCAACAAGATACTGCAAGGGATGTATAACACTTTTTTAAGAGATAGATGAGAAGAAACGACAACAGTACCAGCCTCATTGACCTGGATATTTCCAATAGGAAGTGTAACAAGTATGGGACTAATAAACTTGGTAGAAGACATAAGATGACAGATATGATCAGTAGCTCTTGTGTCTACCACCTTTGGTACCAATGGAATGGAACGATATACACCTGACTTAAACATGGCATCATGGGAGGAAATGACATTGTTGGAGGCATGAATTTGAGATGCAATAACTCGAAAATTTGGGAAGTTATAGTATCACTGAGGAAAAGGGAAGATATTTTTGCTTGGCAAAATGACATACTACCTCCGGTTCTAAATATAAGCAAATTTTAGTGGAATTTTTTAGTTCCTTAATATAAGCAAAATTAGACTTTTCCAATGTCATTAAATGCTTGTTTACCAAATATGTCCTCATCATATATATTTCCAAGGCCACTAATTCTTTATGTAATAAATGATACTAAGGGTATTTTAGAAAATTAAATCAAATATGTGGTAACATTAATGCAAATAATTACCTCTAACTACTATTCTTAATATGTGTAAAGTTAGGTATATTTGCTTATATTTAGAACCGGAGGTAGTACTAAACAAACATCTTTTATTGACGTAAAATTGTATTGATGAAATCGAGAAATGATATAAGTGAAGTGAGAGAGAGCGTAGTGAGACTTATATACAATTAACTCAAATAAATAGAAAAGAGTTACCCATATGTCACCTGACCTCAGGGCAAATAAAAGGATCTATTATATCTACTAGTAATACACCCTCAGCTTGAATATATTGAGTTGAAAGGGTTTAGGATGGAGAGGCTTGGTAATTACATCAATAACCTGATCAATAGAGCTTATTAGCAGTAAATGGATCAAACTTGTTTAAAGCTTAGCACATGTGATGTGGAAATCAACTTTTATGTGTTTTGTTTTTTCATGAAATGTTGAATTTTTAACAATGTGAATTGTTGATTGATTATTACAATTTCATAAATGGAGTGGATGTTCTACTTATTAAGTGATTGGCATGTTTGAAGCAAAAGACCACAAAGGCAAGAGTAATTTAGATTGGAAAAGTAAAATGAGGGTAACATTTAAAATGTGTTGACGTTTGCCTTCAACAAGTTTGTTTTGTTGTGGTGTTTCCGTTGGATTTTTAATTCCAATATTTAAATTAATATATTATTATATTAATATTTAGTGGATAAGTATCATTAATTTATTATATCTATATTGTGTTATTAATTACAATATATAATAATTTGAATAGAGTTATTTATTGATAAGATAGATTAGTGATGAATTAACATATTCTAGTATCCATTGAGAGGTTATTGCTCCCATCTGGTTTGCCCATATATATGTTATCTCATTAGACGAATAACACAATGTGTAAACTAGGATGAACCAGACTGGGAGTAGTAAATGTTCATTTGAATCAGAAGGGGTCATGGATCGCTTCACATCAGGTACGCATTTATCACGTTAATTAATAATGTATGTTGTGTGGAATAAATTTATGTTGTTATGATATGTGTTAATCGTATTATGTTTAATTACATAATTTAAATTCTACAAGTGGTATCAAAGTTGGGTTGGTGGCAAAAGAGTATAGTCAAAAAGAAGGTATTGATTTTAAGGAAACTTTTTCGTCAGTCTTCACTAAAGATTCATTCCGAGTTGTTATGACTATGGTGGCTCATTTCGATATGAAATTATACCAAATGGACGTCAAAACAACTTTTTTAAATGGTGATCTTGTTAAAGATGTTTACATGGTTTAACCTGATGGCTTGTTGAAAAAGGCAAAGAACATTTAGTTTACAGGTTAAAGAAATCTTTATGGTTTGAAACAGGCTTCTAGAGAGGGGTACTTGAAATTTGACCAAGTGGCCACTTCTTTTAGTTTTCAGGAAAATGCTTTAGATCAATATATTTACCTGAAGATGAGTATGAGCAACTTTATCATCCTTGTTTTATATGTTGATGATATTCTTCTTACTAGCAGCTGCATTGATCTTTTGAATAAGACAAAGAAAATGTTGAGTAGCCACTTTGATATGAAAGACCTTGGTGATGCTTCTGTCATTCTGGGCATCCAGATTTGTCATGATAGGTCTCGTGGTACTCTTGGATTGTCTTAGAAATGGTATATTGATAAAATCCTCAAAATGTTTAATATGTACTTTTGCTCCCCATGTGCTTCGCCTGTTTAAATGGGTGACAAACTTTCTAATTCTCAGTGTCCTCATAATGATTAAGAGTTGATTGAAATGGAGAAAGTTCCATATACTTCCGTTGTTGGGAGTTTAATGTATGCTTAAGTCTGCACTCATCCTGATATTGCTTATGTTGTTAATGCTTTGGGCAGATATTTGAGCAACCCAAGTTTGGGTCATTGGAAAGCTGTGAAGAAGGTCTTGAGATATTTACAGGGAACCAAGGAGTATATGTTAACCTATACAAAGTTTGATTAGCTTGAGGTCATTGTTTACTCAGATTCTGATTTTGGTGGTTGCCCTGACGACTGTAAATCTACGTAAAGCTTTATTTTTATGATGACAAGAGGAGCTGTGCCTTGGAAGAGTGTCAAACAGACAATCACAACTACTTCTACCATGGAGGCTGAGTATATCGCTTGCTATGAAGCTACCCATCAAGCTATGTGGCTAAAGAATTTGATTTTAGCTTTCCCATTGTTGAGAGTATATCTAGGCCACTTGTGATTTATTGTGACAATAGCGTTACAATGCTTCTCTCTCATAATAATAAGATCTCTACTCGTTCAAAGCATTTCAATATAAAATATTTGTCTATTAGAGAGAAAGTACTTTCAAAGTCGTATCGAGTACATTGCTACTAGGAGCATGTTAGTAGACCCACTGTCCAAAGGCTTGATTGTTGGAGCATTTCAGAATCATGTAGCTCATATAGGTTTAGTTAAGTCTTTTGATGTTTTGGATTAGTGAGTTTTACCTTGTATCTGTTTATTAAGACTAGTTGTCTTTTTGAGATACGTTATTTTATAGACGTCATTTTGTTGACATATCTTTACATGCTTGAAACTTATGGAAATAAAATTCATATTTCTTTATCTATATTGCATTATGGTGTATAATGTATATCCCTGTCGGATATGATTATATGCTATTGCGAGATTATTATTATTTTATAGATAATGATTAATAATTTGCTTTGAGAATATAGTTTTTGTGTTCAATAATTTAATAATGTTATCCAAGTAGGAGAATGTTGGAATTTTAATTATATCTATATTCTATTATTAATTATAATATATAATAATCTGAATAGAGTTATCTATTCAAATAGATATTATAATTAGGCTTGTTGATAAATAGATATTATAGTTGGGCTTGTTGATAAGATAGATTAATGATTGGTTAACCTATCTTAGTGCCCATTGAAAGGTTCTTGCTCCCATCCGATTTGCCTATATATATGTTATCCTATTAGACGAATAACACAGTGTGTAAACTAGGGTGAACCAGACTTGGAGTAGTAAACACTCATTTGAATCAGAAGGGGTCATGGATCGCTTTACATTGGAAGGGGTCATGGATTGCTTTACATTGGGTACGTATTTATCGCGTTAATTAATAATGTATGTTGTGTGGAATAAATTTATGTTGTTATGATATGTGTTAATTATATTATGTTTAATTACATAATTTAAATTCTGCAGTTTCTACACAAGAAGTGTGATGGATAATTACTTTTTCTAAATAAACAAATCTTTTATTAGAAATTTAGGGCCATTATCAATTTGCAAAGTTTTTAATTTAGTATTAAGTTGATTTTATATGTAAGTAATATAATGACGAAGATGTAGCAAATTGTTGAGATTGAAGTAAAGTCATGAGATTGTCTTATGGCTTTTGAGATAATGTAAACTAACCATTAAAAGATGCTTCCTGTTGATTTACAACTGCCTGATTGTTAAGGGATGATTCAGAAGTCACAATGTTTGTTATGTGTGTTCTTATTCTTGAACTTGTAATTTGGTGGAAATCCATTTTTGTGGAAGCAAGTCTTAACAATGTGGTTATCATGACCATAGTTAGTGCATGACTTGCCGCCACCACCTCGTCCAGATCGAAGACTATAACCTCTACCACCATCTCTTTATTTGGAGGAAGATGATCTGATTAAGGAATCCTATGAAGCATTGCTAGACATATTAACAAGCATCTTACTGACATTATAGGTGTCCTTGGTTTGGTTTAAAATTGGGTTTCCAAACGTATATTCTTATTGCAAACTTATATCCATAAGCATGATTTGAGAGCAAACTTGTGAAAATTGTTCATTAAAGCCTTGTAAAAAAATATACAACCAACAACATCACACTAACAAGCAGGATCACAAGTGCAAAAAGGAAAAGGCTCAAAAACATTAAGTTCCTTCCAAAATAATT
Source organism: Clitoria ternatea (assembly GCA_037962975.1). NCBI lineage: Eukaryota > Viridiplantae > Streptophyta > Magnoliopsida > Fabales > Fabaceae > Clitoria > Clitoria ternatea. The sequence continues at coordinate 281,432,057 of CM075671.1, read as the reverse complement.
TCATCCTCGTGTAATATTCAGAAATTATAAGATCTCCTTGCTTATAATTATGGATCTATGCTTGTAGATGTGGAATTTGATAATGATTGCTTCACAAAAATCATTCGAACAAATCTTGCCAATATCACATGTTGTGTCAATTCACATGATCAAAGTCATAAATTGAGGGACTCATAAATCGATGCAACCATGAAACAACTAGCATGTTTCAACGAATCCAATTAGACTGTAATGAAGCTCTAACTGGAGGAGCTGGTAGACTTTTGTCCATAAAAAAGTTTTTTCTTTGAGAACAATGATATAGTCATTAAATGAGCCCAAGTGTGATAGTTTTGTTAAGTTCTAAAAGAACATATAAGGTTCTAAGACCCTCAAAATTTTTTTATAAGAAAAACATTATATTATTTGTGTGATTAATCTTTCAAAGTTTTCTAAGTTCACTTTGAAGTAAGTACAAGTCATAAGCTAATAAGTGAGGCATTTTGAAAAGTTGTTTGATGTTTGAAGAACTCAAACACCCTAGTAGCCAGCCTTAGACACCTATCTAAAAAAGATAGTAAATACAAGTCATAAGTCAAACTTCCCACTTCAATGGTGATTTGGAATCGTTCTGACCAAGTAATGAGTACAAACCTGCCTATAGCTTTTAAAGGCTTACCTAAGTTATTGGAGTGTCCTAACTATCCTCATAGAAAAGGAAAGCCAGAAGACAAAAGTTGATAAAAGAACTAACCAAGACAAATAAGCTTTTTTACTCAGAGCTTTAATAGTCATCACATGCACATATGACGAATTCCTTGTCTCACAATGTCTAGTTCTTTGAAGCCTATATAAATAAGCATATCTAAAGAATACAAGACATATGACATTTTCTCTAATTCAAAGAAACTACAACTTGTGAAAATCTCTTTGATATTACTCATGAAAAATCTTAAGAGCTTCACTATTTCATATCCTAAGTAATCAATTTAGTTTTTATAATATTAGACACCTAAGGTCTTATGAATACTTAGGTTTATTTCATTTGTTTTGATTCTAATTAAGCTTGAAAAGGCTTATTTAAAAAGGAATACTTTGTGAATTAGCCTAAAGGGACTAAGTATGTTAAAGAATACTTGAGATCATTGTAAGTAAATATGGGTTGCACTTAACTTCTTGATTAATGAAACAATTTTTTTCTCCTTAGAAAGGGACTGGACGTAGTCATGGTTAACAAGTAAATCACGATAAAATAGGTGTGTTATATTTTTATGCGTCTTAAATTAGTTTTACTAATTTCAGTTATTCTTTTGTAAAAACTCAGACATCCTTTCCCAAGTTGTCTAAATATCTATTTTTGAAAAAGAATTACCAAAGTTTTTTAATCACATTATTCAACCCCTTCTAGTATGTATATGTTACCTTCAAGTTTTGTTCATTCAAGACTGGATCAACAAGAACAAGTAAAATATTTTCGTTTGGATTCGTGTAATAGGAGCTTGAAGGAGGAATCAGAGGATTGACAAAGGTGTTAAGGTCGCCATGACCAAAAGTAATAGAAGAAAGGAATGAAGAGCAAGGTTAGTGTGATAGAAGAGAAAAGATTACTATAATACCATATTAACCCTAGTAAATTAAATTTTGTTAATTAAATTGAGAAATGATACATGTGAAGTGAAAGAGAGCCAAATGAGACTTATATGATAAAAAAATGAAAACTTCACTAAAAATAACTAACAAAGTAAAAATTAACTCAAATAAATATAAAAGAGCTGCCTACATGTCATGTGTAACATCCCAAAAATTTCAATCTCATGTGTAATTATTTTTAATCTAGGTCATTATTAATATTATCCAAATCCCGAGTGAAAAAGGTCAGAAATAAGACTTCCGAGTGAATAAAATATATGTTTCCGAGTGAATATTGAAAATTCCGAGTGAAGGTTGAGAATGCCGAGTGAAGGTTGTGTTTTTCGAGTAAAACATGACCGAGAGGGATACTACCGAGTGGAATCCTGGCTTCGAAGACATTTGGAGTGAAATGTGTTCAAGAGAACCATTTCTGGGTGAAAATTCCGAGTCAAATGTCTTCGAATGACTCATTTCCGAGTCACATGTCTCTGAGTGAAACGTTCCGAGAGAAGTAATTTCAGAATGAAGAAAAACTTAGTGTACTGCTCAGACCGAGATAGTTCTAAGTAGTGAATTCTGTGTGGATGGAACCAAATGTCATTCCCAAGGGAAGTACTTAAACAGAGGCAGACTGACTTCGAAATGAATATAACTCCGGGTGATCAATATTTCCGAGTGAAGGGACTCAGTCAGGGATATATCCGAATGGAATTTCCGAGTTGAGTATGATGAGGATCAGGTGAGATCCTGGACGAATTCCGTCCGAATGGGGAGTTTTGAAAGAAATCTAAGATGAGGTGAATTTCTGAGTGCAATCCGAGTGAGTTTATCCAAGTCAGGACCTCCCTAGTGAGGAAGGGGATAGCATTCCGGGTAGAAAGGTCTCCAAGTATGGTATTTTGGGCAGCGGGGTTCTGAGTAGGGGCATATCTGAGCCCAGTGTAACCTGTCCTGAGTGGCATGCCCCCGAATATGAAATTCCGAGTGGAATATAGTGATGGGAGCCTATTCCGAGTAGAATATATATAAGGCTTAGAGCCATTTTTGAGTGAGGCTTATGTTATGACTCCTTTTCTGAGTGGTGAAGGCCTTAAAGGATTCCGAGTGAAACGTATTTTGAGAAAGGTTAGTCTATGTATTGCTAAGAGATGAATAGCCGAGTGAACCCCGAGCGGGGAAGGACTTAAATGCTCCTGAGTGGTAAAAACCGAGTAAACCTCTTCTGAGGGAAGAAGGGTTGTGATGGTTTTGATTGAGGTATACTCTAGGAGTCATATTTCGATTGAACGATGTTATATGTATATTCTGATTGATTAAGGGTACCTATTCCGAGTGAATAAGGTAACATGTATTCCGAGTGGCTAAGTATGAAATAAGTCCGAGTAAGACTTCACTTAGTGAATCCCTCCGAGTGATGTGGAGTTTGAATAAATCCGAGTGGACAAGATTTCATTAGGTCTGAGTGAGACAGTTTAGTGAATTCCTCCGAGCGATGAGAGGTCAGAGTAATGCCAAATGGAACTTGATGGTGGAGTCCGAGGGTGTAACTCCGAGTGGGGGATTGGCACCTATGGGGATTTATGATGTGTTGTCCAGAAGTATTCTGGAATAACTTTCCTCGTGAGAAAATAAAAAGGGAGTCGGTTTTTGAAGTAAATTACCGAGTGAGAAAAGACTAGGTTTGGAATGATTTAACTGAGTGAGAACCATCAAAAATGACTCGGACTTGAGTGAAGAGTCCGAGTGAAAGACTGATTGAGAAATAACTCGGATTTGGAATATATTGCCGAGTGAAAGGCCAAATAAGAGACGAGTCAACTCTGATTGATTTTGCTGAGTAGAAAAACAAGCAAGATGAGTCGGTGTGAGGGTGAATTACCGAGTGAATGATGGGTCGGTCAGGATTATCTTGCTGAGTGGAAAACCTGTGTGCCTTGAGCCGGTTTCAGGGAGATTCTGCCGAGTGAGATACTTTGAGAGTCCAAGTGAGGCAACTCCGACTGAGTCACCTCCATGGAAGAGAAATCTGACCGAGTGTTTCAAGAAGAATTAGTTCCGAGTGAGTAACCAATAGGTGGAAAGTCGGTTTCTGAAAGGCATAACCGAGTGGAACTCCGAGTGAGTGAAGACTAGGATTCGGAATAAATTTACCAAGCAGGAAGTCCGAGTGAGAGAAAGAACTCAGTCTGGATAGGTTCTGCTGAGTGAGAAGAGGAGTACTTGAGTTGGTTTCAGAGGAATTTCGAGCGAGAACTGGATGACTCGCTCAAGCGAGTCGGTCTTCGCTTGAGCAAGATGGACCCCCTGATGCATAATTCCTCCTTTCAATCAGCCCTTTCTCTACTTCGCCCAAGCGAGCATATTGCGCTCAAGCGCGCTCAGCCCTGATACTCTTTCCTCCACTCACGCCTAAGCGAGGATAGCATGACTCGCTCAAGCGAGTCGGAGTCCGCTTGAGCGAGAAGGACTTCTAATTCCCTTTTCTTCTCACGCCCAAGCTTCTCCACTCACGTGAAACACCTTTCCTTCCAATTAGAGCACCTTTTACATATTTTATATATACATTCTCTTCAAATCTCACTAACTCTTGTACGTAAGTGGCAGAAATGGTCAAAAACAGCTCACCTTTTGTCCAAAAGTCTCCATTATCTCCATTATTTCCACAATCAATCCACTAACAGCCCACTAAAAATTCACTCACGAGAAAGATGTTCCCCACTTGTCTTTGCATTATTAACACCACCTCTTGACCGATACTCTTAGAACAAGTAAGCTAGTGAATTTTCTCCCTTTCAATTCCTCTTCTCCATCAATACACCTTCGAGCTGAAGCCAGGACAGTAAGGAGGACTTTTCCAATCAGCCAAGATCTTCAATCCAAGTAAGAGGGGACAGAGTTGTGAATAATTATGAAATGGGTAGAATTGTATGTTGTCCAGTACTTTCCAGATTTATTTTCGTATCTTGTTGCTTAATTTTGAAGCTGAAAACGTATGAATTTGATTCTGACTTCTTCATCAAAGTTGTAGAACTTTTTGTTATGTGAATTTTGAGACCTAAACCGTTTGATTTGAATATGTATATCAAAAGTTATAGCCAAAATACTACAGCATGTCCGTGTGGAATGTTTATCCTATGTTTTGTATATATATTAATATTCTGGGAATTATACATGCATAATCAGCCTTCGATGTCTTCACAAAAGTTGTAGATAATTATGTTGTGGGTCTATAGAATGTGATTTCAAGTTAAAAGGATATTTTTAGCTCTAGTTATACCTAAAATACTGAAGTATGCTCAAATTGAAAATCTGTATACAATGAAATACGAATTTTATTTTTAAAACTGGGAATTTTGTGGTCAGAACTAGTGATCGGTGTCTTCATAAAAGTTGTATATATTTGTATTAGGAGTAATTTAGAACTGGTCCTATACCAAAATTATTTTTGTAGCTCTAGAAACGTTGAAAATACTAACATATGTACGTTTTGAAAACTCTCTTTGAGGCAGTTCTGTATTCTGTGAATAAGAGGTATTTCTGTTTGAAATATGAAATTATGATCTTCATGAAAGTTGTAGATATTTGTGTTATAAGTAATTTAGAACTGGTCTCATGCCAAAATTATTTTTGTAACTCCAGAAACGTTGAAAATACTAACATATATACGTTTTGAAAACTCTCTTTGAGGTAGTTTTGTACTCTGTGGATAAGTGGTGTTTCTGTTTGGAATTTGAAATTATGGTCTTCATGAAAGTTGTAGATAATTCTATTATGGAACTACAAAAATTGGAATCACTTAAAAAAGATTTGATTTGCTCATGTTATGGCTGTTCTACTAACATATGTTGCTGTTGAAAAATTCTGAAATTTACTCATAATGGCTTTTATGGATGAAAAGGATATTTTCCATATGAGTAATGATTTATTATTAAATTATTGAGAAACTATGAATTATTATGGATGTTATTAAGTATCCTATACATGACATACAGTATGTATATCTTTGTCATGAATGATTATGAATAACTAAATTATTGTATACATGAATGCCTTGTGGTTTATTGAGAAATGTTGTTGAAACAGTAAATCCATGATTCTGAAAATTATTATATGTGATGTGTCCTTTGAGGACTTGTGGTTTTCCAAGTGGTTTTGGAAATATTGATATCATGGTATGTTAAATGATAAAGAGAATTAAAGGCATTCATGCATCATAAGCATTTAGACGCAACATGGAATTTAGGGGTTCCATGATTGCCTACCCTGGTGGGGGTTACTCTGTGATGAGTTAAGCCCTATTTTCGCTATGAGCCATGGAGTGTAGGGATTCATGGTTATGCTAAGTCCTACTTGTGTACTTCGGTACTTGAGCGCCATGGAGTGTAGGGATTCATGGTTTATGCTAAGTCCTACTTGTGTACTTCGATACTTGAGCGCCATGGAGTGTAGGGATTCATGGTATATGCTAAGTCCTACTTATGTCTCTATGAGACTTTTTACTACAGTATTCCCACCAAACCAAATGGATCCAGCATGACATCATTTGACTAAGTTAAAGATTTATTAAATATAAATGAACTTGTTTGACATATTCATCATATCATTATGGTTTGTTGATTGTGTTTGTGCAATTTTATTTATTTTATATTTATTCTATATTCTGCCTCACTCTTACATTAATTTTTACAGTGCATACTACACAGAATGACGAGTGATGCCATGAATGAAGCTTTTATGAAATATTGCTAGGACTTTGGCTTCATTTTAATTTAATGGGTTGTAATAGAATAATGTACCATGTACTGTTAATTTCTATATCGTTTCCGTTATATAAATGTTTTATGTTTAATTATTCCCGACTAGTATGCATGATAATATTCCGCATTTATCAACTTTTATGTGACTTCAAGATTTAAATTAAGAGTTTCAAAATGATTCTTTAAAAGCGAAAAATTTATTCAGAAAATTATTAAGGACGTCACATCATGTGACCCTAAAAGATGGGCAAATAGAATGATGCATTATATGTGTTGGTAATATAAATGTTATAGGATATTGAATGTTATGTAGAAGCCAATCTTATGTATTATGGAACAAATTATCATTTATTTTGTCCAGAGAAATACACATGCCATTTGGAGAGAATATGTTAAATGTGTAAATTGTTGCTTAAGTATGTGTATTTTTCTTAAATTAGTTATTTTCCTTTTAGTGTGATAAGACAAACTTCAAGTTTACCTTTTGTATATATAATACTTTTTTGTCTAAGTACATTGATTAGTCCCTTATATTTTAAGTTTGTTTCAAGTTGGTTCCAATGCGTTTAATTTCAAGGTTGGTCCCCTATTTTTTTTTAAAAAGTTTCAAATTGATCCTTTTAATTTTGAGCTAACACTTGTTAATGACGTGACAAGCCTATAATATGTGTCACTTTCTCCTCTTCCTATTTCTTCTTCCCTTATAACCACCACATAAAAGATCTTACATAATAGACCAAATAAGGACCTCCCTAATTTCTTTTCTTTCTTGTAAGCTATCCTCAAACATTAAAAATACAAAAATGAAAAATGGTGGAACTAAAAGGGGAAACAAAGGAAAAACGAGAGGGAAACACGTAGCTTGTATGACATTTCCGGTTTGGTGGTGTAGTGGTCGTTGTGACACCATGGGGTTAAGGTTTGGGTGCTTCCACCACCACCAGTGTTGTCGACCTACATCCCTATTTCTAACCACCACATATAAAAACCTCACATAATATACCAAACAGGGACCTCCCTAAATCCTTTACCTTCTTGTAAGCTATTCTCATATTTAAAAATGCAAAAAAAAAAAAAACCAGGTTAAACTTAAGGGAAAAAAAGGAAAAAAAAGAGATAAGGAAACACATGGCTTTTATGACGCTACCAATTTGGTATGGCATGGTGGTCGCCATGATGAGGATAGGGGTTTGGGTGGTGAAAATGTAACATCTCATTTTCAACAAAAATAAAAAATAGATATTAATATATCTTTAATGAGAAATACTTACTATTAGTTAGTTTATTATTATCATTTTTTTATGAAATTTTGGTATCTATATTTAATTATTTGTTTTTTTAAAAAATATAATAAAATAATAATAATAATAATATTTATGCATTTTGAATGAGAATTTTAAAATGACTTAATTAGTATTCATTGATTAATGAAATTATATTAAGAACTTTAAATATATTTATTATTCACAACTTTTATTTTATGTTTTTATATTTATGTTTTTACATATTTGTGATTTCACTCTTATTAGAATTTTAAAATAGAATTTTGAAGGAATTAGACTATGGTTCTTTAGAACTTTTTGATCTACATAATATTTATGATTTTCTGGAATTTTTTGAAAATTTTGAAATATTTTAATAAAATAATATATTTTAAATAATTTTAAATTCAAATAAAGTTACTTAAAATTAAAAATATTTACAAGAAAGTAAAGTTAAATTATAAGAATTTTCTAGAATCCATTTCAACTAGACTTATCTAAAAATTATCGGTTTGAGTAAAATCTTGATTTTTACCAATCGTAAAAAAATAAAAAACGTACCAATAAATTTTTATTAATAGAAAATTTTAGATTTTTAAAATTTAAACTTTATATTACTTATCATAAAATTAGTGAGAACTGATATAATATCGCTAAATTTCAAAAAGGGTTGATTTTGAATATTTAAAATATACCGAGTGAATGGTTACTATTTGGCTTAATAATTCAGCCAACATTTACTATGCAAAACACTGTGCATGAACGAAAATTTTAAACTTGCACAGTAACCAGAAATGAAAATTTCAAAAATTGTACAGTGCTTTTATAATAAAATATTCAAATGCATAGTGAATTTTCCTGCTATAAATACCGAAGGATTTCTGAAGGAAAAATCACAAATTCAGATTAAATTTTCTTAGTATAGTAGTGCTAGAGAGATAGTGGTGGGAGTAAGAGAGAGAAATAATTTTTATGGAAGGAAGTTCTGCCAAAATCATAAGGTAAGAATAACTCTCTTTTATACCTTTTAGGTTTATTTTCATATCGTTTTAGAAATCTATTATTATACTGGATATAATATTATTTTAAGTTACTATTCTGAATAGTAAATTACTATGTCAACAGTAAATTACTATTGATAATAGTGAATTACTATTCAAATAGTAAATTACTATTATAAATAGTAAATTACTATTCAAATAGTGAATTACTATTTACTATTACTATTTACGATTTACTATTTACCGTTACTATTTATATTTTGCTATTTACGGTTACTATTCGTATTTTACTATTTACTATTACTATTCACTATTCATTATTCAAAATTTACCATTTCTGTTTTACATAGTAATCTTTATTTTTATCTTATGCCTATACTGAGATAAGTTGGTATTAATATTTCCAAAACTCGGAGGTGCAAAGCGAACTCATTTTTTTGTAGCAATTCAAGGTAAGGGGGGTGAGATAGAAATATAATATGAAAAGACATAAGACTAATGGGAGGAGTCCCAATACTCCTTTTAAATTTAATAATAATATTATTATTTTAAAATAATAACTATTTAACTTAAAATTTATATAAACTTTAAATTGTGTATCTTGTGTAACTTGATCTGAAAATACCTATGCAAAGACCTGAATAACCTATGCGAACTGGACTAAACATATGCAAGGACTTGAACTATTATGACCTGTATAGACTGAACTATACCTATGCGAATACTGGATTATATATATGGACTTATATAGACCTGCGCGAGGAATGGACTATAAGGACTTAAAATCAACTCTACTAATTTAAATAATTATTAAAATTTGAATTATATTTATGAGTGATATTTAGTTGATTTGACTTAATTATAATTAACTATATTTGATTTTGATTAATGATATTGTAATTTATAATATTAGACTGTGATTGATAATATGTAATTATGATCGATAATATTTATGATTGATGATATTTGATTGTGATTGATGACATTACAATACTTGATTGTGGTTGATGAATGATTGATGACCTTGCGATATGAAGTTTGAGCATATAGCCAGCATGACGGAAAGTTAAAACTCAGTAAGAATTTTCTTACCTTACTCTTTAAAGTTTTAACAGAAAGTATTTTATAATTATTTTAGTCTTTTATTTCTTCTTAGAAATTATTTTCATTAACTTTATTTTTAATCTCTAGAATAAAATCTAGTATTAGAAAGAAACTATTTTATGAAAATTAAAGGTTGAGATAATTAATTCTTAAATTTAAAGAAAATTTTTATAGTTTTAAGTATTCTTAGTTAATGATTTTAAAAATTATTTTCTTTTAGTAATCAGAAGTTTAAAGTAAGTTATTTTAGTTTTCCCCAATGAAATAACTAAAGGATATTTTGTTATAGTTGAAATTTCTAAACTCAATCTAGTTAAGATTCAAATTGAGAAAGATTATGTAAATATGTGAAGTATTTTAAAAGAAAGTTTTGAAATATTTAAGGCTTGGAAACTCAATTTTAGTGAGATCTGAATTCAGAGACCATACTAAATTTATTTCTGTATAATAGAAGTTCAAAGAAGGACTTATGGGAATGTACAGTTTATTGAGATGATTTATGAACCTTTATGGTATTTAATAATTGAGTTTCTAAAAGTCTTAACCTACTAAATATGCGAGTAGTTCATGCATCATGAATCATTAAAGAGAAATGACATGTGATTTTGCTTGGGGACAGATTATAGAAACCGAGAAAACATTAGCGGAGGTTCAAATGCGAACCTTGGGATGAGAGGGTTGAAAGGGTGCTTCAGGGCACCTGGGGTCGCTCCCAGTGTCGGGTACTTTCAAAATAAAAACCTTCTCAATCTGACTAGTCTCTAAGTGTTTCCATACCAATTGAGCTGTTCATATGTCATGAAGGCATTTATGTTATTATCCATAATTATGGAACAGTGTAAACTTCTGGTTGGCCCAGTGCAAACTAAAACTTTAAGGGCCTACATGCATAGACTGAATGAGATAGTATTAAAAGTATTACATGTCATACATGTGATTGTGACATTCTATGTGAATGGTTATGAATGAAAGTATGATTGTTATGCGTATGAAAACCCTACAATTATAATTAATTATGTATGAGATTATGAATGATATTATTTTATTAGATTGTGAAAACCCTTATGCTTATGTCTTATCTGTAAAGTATTATATTCCGTTTCTGACTTCTTTTTGTTTGAATTTTGTGTCCAAAATATATGTTATGTGATATATAGCTAGCGGTTCAAGATGGAAGGATATGTAATTACAAGAGGGTAAAGTGGTCTCATCCTCAATCAGATAGATGAAGAGATATGACAAGAGTAGGATTCTAAAACTTGATGGTTCAAGGACTAGGAAATGATTGGTCACATTTATAGTAGAGGTCTAGTTTAGTTTTACCTTGCCTTATTCCAATATCAAGTTAGATAATTGTAACAAGGTAAAGGTTAAACTTTGATAAACTTTCTCATTCGGATATAATACTGTAATGATTTATCATTTATGATTTCTATAAATTATTTTATCATTATGGACAAATATTGAAAGACAATGTTTTTTTTTTACTTTCAATATTCAAAGGAAATCAGATGTATATATGTCCTTGTATACGCGAGATAAAGAGTGATAAATATGTATATCTTTCTAAATTTTTTTTTATATATCTCGTGTATATAAGGGGGTATTAGAGAAAACACGATTATTTTGTGGGTTCCCATTTAAGGTTTGATTACCGTGAAGGTTACAACAATGAAAAGAAATAAATGTGGCTTGTTTCTATTTGTTATCTATTTTTTATTATTATTTGTTGGCTTTGGTTGGATTGAGGTATTAGATTTTAGTTACTGGTGGTTTCTTAAGTTCATGTTTTGTGGAAATGAATAAATGGAGGAGGATGAGATGGTGATTATGTGTGATGGTGGCGAATGTGGTATGGGTGGTGGTGGTGATGATGGTAAGGGTGGGTGTTAGGTGGCTAGGTGGTGGTGAGGAGGAAAATTAAAGGACGACGTGATTTTAGTTTTTTTAAATAATTAAAATATTATATGTGTCACATGTTAGAGGTTTTAACAAATCGTTAATCCATGTCATCACTTATTAGACTTTTTTAACGACGAGGAGTTTTTCCAAATGTTTAAAATTTTCCAGTCCAAATAAAAAATTTTCTAAGGGTAATCCTAATACCCTAATTGAGAGGTTTTAGAGGATTTTTTTTACATATTTAAACCATTTAGATTCTTCTATATAAAGTGTTGTTTAGACATTCGAACAAGAATAGTAAATGCATGAAACACACTTTAATTTGTCTAACTAATAATAAATCTAATTCATTACACTTTTAGAAGAATTACGAAAACACATACATATTTTTCTATTATCAAAAATCATTAAAGTAATAAAAAATGAGAATGCTTTGGATACACAAAGAAGAAAATGTTCACTCCTTTAATATAAACAAATCAAAACATAATAATTATGAACATAATCTAATTTGGATCTGATACTGATACTAGTATTACTGCCTAAACTAATATGCAACTAGCATAATTGGTTTTTAAGCGACACCTATTAAATGACATAGCAAGACACCATCCAAGGACCAAACACTAGTAGTTGAAACTAGGTTGGAGTCCACAAAATCCCTTTACCATACCTTGCATGGTTTTATATTTCTTGCATCTAATAAAGAAATTCTCTGCTTTTTTGGAGTTTGACTCTAAGAGATTTGATTGAAAGCTTTGCTCTTTTGTTTTTTAATTTGATTAAAAGCTTTGCATTTTGATTTGAATTCATTTGGGGGGGGGGGGGGGAGGGGAGGGGGTGATTTATTCCTATGACAGGATATTCCTTATCTCTGGCTTAAAGATTATCTGTTGTGGTTTTTGTTTAAAGGGTATACATTTTCTTTTGACTCCATCTTTAGGAATTTTTTAGGGTTTATGTAATGTAGTTTCTTGTAAGCCAATTTCATGTGTTACTTTATGCTTTGGTTGAAAGAAAGAGAAAGGGAAAGATGGAGAATGAAGGAGAATATATTTAATGAGCTCTTTGTTAATTATGCATGTACTAGTTATTTGTATGAAATGTAATGGTAATCTTTTGAATTGTGAATCCTTTAAGAAAATGCATTGATTAAAAAGAATAGCAATTTTAGAATCAACTTTAGATCAGAAATAGTTCAGACTTGATATTAGTACGAGTATTTAGAGCCCAGACTACTAAGAAACTAATAGAATAGTTTTCACAAGGCATCTATCAAACAATATAGGAAGGCACCATCCAAGGACCAAACACTGGTGGCCAAAATTAGGTCGAAGTCCACGAGGTCCCTCTACCATACTGAAACATACATCAAATATTACCTGCAAATATGTGAGAGTTAATGTCCCATGAAACATATGGTAGTTTTTTCTAGAATTTATGAAAAGGTACTAATGCCATTATCATAATAGGGAATACCCCTCGAAAATATAAATATCATTGCATAAATGTACTTGAAAGTTATATCTTTTTATTATTTTTTATAAGACATGTTTTAAAATTTTAATGTATTTACAAGTTTATAAGTTTTAACATCAATTAAACATGATTTTATGTCTCATATTTTCTTTACTATTTAAGTTTACATTTTGTATAAAAAAATAAAGTTTAGTAATTAAATAAAATTTATTTATTCTCTTCTAGTTAAATAACAAAAATCATAAAAAATCAAACAATCCAAACCAATCTAAACTACTTCTAATCAGATTAGATTGGATTTTATTTAAAATTATTTCAATTGATCCAATCCAAACCATCAAATTGGATATCTTTTTACTCCAAAATCAATCTAATCCAATATGCGATACACCCTTACTAAATGAAGTAGTATTCAACGAGTTTGAAAAAATGTTTATGTATTATCATCGTATAGGGTCATTAAAACACTGTAATCCAATTTCCAAGTCAAATTAAGTGCTTGTTTGTTTTGCTATTAAGGTTGGTCAACCTTGATTGAATTGAAGCAACATTCTTATCCATTGGCTCAACATGCCCCCTTTCTTCCTTAAATGATTTGCACACAATCTATACCATTGTATGACCAGTAGCATCTCTTTTGGGTTTTTCTAACTTTTAACAAAACATACTTTACGAGGGTGTTTGGTGTAAAATCCCTCACTAATTTACCCATAATTTTAGGCATTTAAATAAAAATGCCAATATTTTTTTAGCAAAATAATTATTTGGCAATTAATTAACCCTCATAAAAACTCACGTGACTTCCACACAACATCTATATTACACTCTTAAAGCCTACAATTCAGTTACAATTAGCAAAAAGTGCTTATCAGAAACAGGAGCCTGACGCGGCGTGAGGCCATCTCTCCACTCCTGGCGCTACGTATCAGGCTAACACAGTAGCAGCAATGCTGCTATCATGCCATTTAAGTCATTTTACCAATTTCCCAAGGTCCTATCCTTCCCAATTCAACTCTAAACCTCACCAAACTATATGGGCACTATATCACCCCTATTCTGGAGCTTCCATTGCAGTCCGTTTCCCAAAATTCTAGTTCAATAATGAGTTATGCATAAAAATGCATTTAGACCAACTTATGATTATTTTATCACACCAAATCACCTTAAAACCATTTAAAGCACAACATGAACAAGCAAACCAATTCTAAATGTCTATATGGACCTATTAGGCATTTTCAGGGATACTGAATCCCAATGGATATCCATTTCACCTGTTCAGTTTCTCAATTTTCACTTTTAAACTCGTTAATCCGATATCCAAACTTCCTAACTCATTCACATCATAATTTCAATACAATTATACAACATTCAAACAATATATTTCTTACCAATAATGCATGATCTCAAATACTAAATGGCTCCGTGTCATAATCATGTTTATATAAACAATTCCTAGATATTATGCATGAATAACTATCTAATGACTCAGTGCCATAATCATGTCTATATAAATAATTCCTAGATATTATGCATGAATAACTATCTAATGGCTCAGTGCCTAATCACACTTACATTAACTCAAACCTGAATATATCATATATAAAAATACTCATGGCTCAATGCCATTAATTACCAAACCACACAGATTTCAACATATACACGCATGACGGTAAAACATAAAATACAACCACACACATACATATACATATACATATACATCAATATATATATATATGATATCATAAATATATACATTGCATATTACAACTCTTCTAGCATTGCTCCACTGCTTACTCCGTACTAGTCTCCGCGACATCTGTAATGTCCCTTCCCACTCACTGTAAAATAATTGTAAGGGTGAGTATCTAGCATTATAAAATAATACAAATAATTGAAACAGAAACAATATTACCTGGAGGATTTCACACACCTCCCTCGCATATCAATCCATTATTCCTTTCTCTTACAACATCAAGATATACTCATAATTCATCATAATCATCATAATTCTCAATCAATTCAAAATATCTTAAACACACACAAATCAATCTTAATATTGTAAATTAATCACAACAAACTCTCATAGTCAAATCATATAAAACAACATCTAGTATACAGATACTAAAGGAGCTGCCACTAGCTAGGAGTCTACCGACATCCCGTGAACTCTACTTGGTCCACCGAGTCCTCCGACTTCCCACCTCAACCACTAGGTCTCTCCATGGACCATTGGGTAGCTCCACTAGGTCTCTCCATGGACCACTGGAGCCAAAAGAGAGGGGTAATACATACCGAATGGCTGTCCACACTACATAACATGCATATACAACATATAATCATCAATCTCATTAATAAATATTATCCCTGACATAAAAGCCATTTCCTTTAAATATCATAATCAAAGTCATCACCATGCATAATATCATCAAGATCACATATATCTCAATAATCCATTATCATTCTTATAAATCACTCTAGGCATAATATACTCATCAATTCTCATCATATTCATCATTCTCAGTACATAATCTATAAACATATTCGTTTCACCATTAATCATCATAATCACATATCACATAATCACAATTCATCACTTTCTCATTATAATCATCATTATTACATCAATCATATTTATGAAACTTATTGTACAATATAGTTAACATATTTTAAACTATATATTTCCAAATAAAGCACTCACATGCCCAAATGAACTGGTCTGAACCGGGGTATGTGATCCGGTGTGGGGCCAGCCACAAGAGTTAATAGATGACTAGGATTGGATATCGGTTATATGAGTATCCGATATATGTATCCGGTGTCTCAATTAGATAAGTTCAGTTTTGATGTCCTGGAGATCCTTCAGACCGTCCTTACGCGTTGATGTGGGCAAAAGGTGGTGTCACCTGCCAAGATTCTCCGACACTCAAGTCAATAATTATATTCCAAAGATAAGGAATACCATAGAATCATAAGCGATGGCTTAATGAGTTCCCAAAAGAGTATTATGAGAATCGTAAGAAAGTTCTTATACCTGATTGGCTCGATATACAAGGATTCAATAATGGCGTAACCACTAACTTCCACTACATGGATAAATTATTATTTAATACGCACTCACCGGTATGATTAAAGCAAGTGGCTATTTTATATTTGTGCGTGGAGAAAGTGAGGCTAATTCTAAGGGACAAGATACTCATTTCCAGGAGCAGATTTTGGCTCATAGTATGGTAAGAGGAATTCTTGTCGTTATCCTTGTAGCAGGGTCCATTATCTTCTGTCAAATGGCATGTGTGCATCCGGTGTGCATGGTGTTATCCTGGATAGATCGGTATAGGGAGAACGTCTGATACAGATTTATAGTCCGGATGTATACATATTACACCGGTGACACGTTAAGGAACGATCAAATGACGTTCATATATATACTGTAGTACGGATACTGGTATCAAGACTGGATCACCAAAACACTCCCCTTACCTCACTTCCAATGCTCCTTAATTTAATCGCAAGAACCGATGCGCCAAAACACTAAAAACGCAAGAATTACAAAAGGGGTTTAGGAATTTAGTCATTGAAATCTTAATTTAATTCAAGAAATCACTTGAAAATCAACCCTTAAAGCTTCATAAGCTTAACGCAACCAAAACTGACAGTTACTTTAAGAAAATCCCTTTTCCACTAAGCTTCTAGCACTCCGTTTGTAACCTACGCAAGGCGGAACTCAATCTCATCACTTAATCTTTCATTTAAGAGCCTTAAAGGACTCTTTAGCTGGTTCAAAATCTTAAATTTTAAAATCTCCTTGCATCCCCAAAAAAAAACAAAAGAAGGAAACTCTCGAAAAAATTAAAATTGAGGGATTTCACGCGTTTACCTTGTATTTCCCACTTCTAATCCGCGATTAGTTTTGAATTCCACCCAAGAATTAAGAATTGGCTTCAATTAGTGATTTAAACCTCTAGGAACGAAAGAAGAGAGAAGAAGATTCAAAGTTCTATTTTTGACTTATGTTTTCGTTGTTGACACTGCGAGGTTTTAATTCTGATCGCGAAGTTGACGCTACGCGTCAGGTCTAAATTTTTAAGTTGACGCTACGCGTCAGGCAAAATCATAAATTTCCCCCTTAAATTCATTTTTAAATTACATAGACGCATCATATTCTCAAATTATCATGATTCTTTTAAATATAAAAACATACGGGATGTTACATTTGGTACATGAATATTCTTTTGGAATTATGCTTCCAAGAAATTATTTTTTTTGGGAATTATATTCTTAGAATGTTATAAATATGTTTGGTGTGATTAAAATATTCCTAGAAAAGTTACATGAATTTTTGAGTTTTGATCATTCTTATATTTGTGATATGTTAGATGAGGATTCAATATGTAACATATGTTTAAATAAATTTACATATCTATGACATTATTGTATTTTTACATACAAAAAACTTCCGAACTAGATGAGAGTCACGACATCAAATTATCTATCTATAGAGCTTTCTTTATATTTTTTTTGTTCAGTTATGGAAGAGTCACTACTCGTATACATTCTCATGAACTTGTTTAATTGGGTGCAAATAAAAGTTTCTATATTGATTTTTTTACCTTTTACATCGGTCACACAACAAAAGCGATGTAGAATCTATGAACATGCTACATTGGTTTTAAAACCGGTGTAAAATCTACCCTAGTATATCTAATGTAAAACTTAGGCTTTGCATAGTGGGGAAGCACCAGGAATTATATTTTAGTAGGGTTTTTAATTAACCGCACTAATAGGTAGTTTTTATTTTAAAAAATATATTTGGTGGTGTTGAATCCTCATTTTTTACTCTCCATTGCTATGTCCTTTCAGTTATGAACTCAAGAATTAAAGAGCAATAAAAAGTCAACAAATTTAGCAAAAAAAACCAACATGAAATTTCCATAGTGTAATATAGGATATACTATGAATTTCTGAAACATTTCTGAGAGCAGCTACTATAACTTTGATAATAATGTGTTTCACTAAAACTTTAACATCATATTGTTCTGCAATTAAGGAGAAAATATAGAATATATCGCATTAGAAAATTAACACGACAAAAGATTAGCAAATAACCATTGATACTTCCGCAAATGTATTGAAAAATTGACAACTGACGCAATTTTTAAGTTCTTTCTCACAATTGAAAACTCCTTGAAAACTGTTTTATTTCCAAAGTTCACAGATATTGGTATGAAGCATACAAATTAGACATCAAGGAGAAAAAAAGAAAAGAAAAACAACTTGCAACTACTTAGTAAGTTTGTTTGGTGTAACAATTATGACATTGTTACCACAACCCTCAAAAGAGGTGTAGGAGAAAGACAATAACGTGGGGTGGAAATTCGACAAGATAGATGACAATGAAACCAAATACTAGATGAAAGATATCTTTAGAGGATGACGATGAATCCAATACTTAGTAAGGTTGCAGACAAGGGAGTCACGAATGGAGAGACAAAGACAATGAGCATGCACGAGAGAGAGGATGAGATTCTAAGTGCGAGATAAAGAAATAGGTTTTTAATCGAAATATATTGAAAGAGGGATTTGAATTCATAGAACGAAATTACTAAAATTTCATTCCTAACTTTACAAAGGTTATGTAGGAAAATCGATGCAAAGGTGACAATTCTATATCGTTTTCTTGAAAATCGATGTAAGAAATGTACAGTTAATTTTAAAAATGTCACCATATATTATTTCATCATTTCAGTAATAATAATTGATGTAAACTGTGAGAGATGTTAAATCCCATTTATCCACTGGTGATTAATTAATAATGTCTCATGGATCTAGTATGTCCAACCAATAAATGATGGTTTTGTACATTCTTAGATAAAGCTAGACAATGGATCTCATTATTGGCACATTAGTGCATATAACAATAAGAAATGTAGAACATATATACAAGGCATAATTTACAGCAACCATCAAAATCAAGCTCTTTGTGAGTCTCATATGAGAGGGAAGAGCAAAAGTGAGCAAGGATATCTCGCCGACAAAATCATACATATTAATAATGCCGGCAAGTCATCCTTGGCTCAAAACTACTCTCCCTATCTCTCATGTAAGACATTTCAAGAGCAATACAACATTATTCCACTTCTCCCTCAATCTTCTAAACTCACATTTCTCATCCTCTTGGAGCCTCTCTATTTATAAGCTCAAAAATGGTCGTAAGGAATTTATTTTTGCTGTTAGAAACTGCCCTTGTTAGTTAATTTCCTAATTAAGTACCTTTTTCATTGTGCACCTTATCCACGGAATCAATTTTGATTTGCTACGTGTAGCTTTACTATTCATAAAAAGAATGAATTAGAAAGGAACAATCAAAGTTGACTTTGGCCCTTTTATTTCTTCCGAATTCAAACTGTTAGTTGAATGATTATAATTCTTCTTGTGGGAATAGAATATATTATAGGAAACGAAGACAGACAGATATATAGTAGTGGTTGACCATGTTTCTGCTATGACATTGTCAAAGTGAATTTGTTCTCAGAAATTTAGTTGATCAAAAGAGCATCTGATAAGATTTTGTCTTAATTAATTTGGTTCCACAGCAATATCAAAATAAGGAGGCTTAAATTTCTTTGTTCCTAAAGATTTCCCTCTCGGTACACTGTATATATCAGTCTAAAGTACATCATGCAGATTAATATTCCCAATTAATTAGCTACTGTTCTTATCTTTATGATTAATTTCACAGAAGGATTTGGTTTTCCTTCGTCTCATATCTTTTTACATGTAAAAGTTATGTGAACTGTGAGTTAATTCCTGCCCATTGGCTATCTTCTTTGGCAGCAGTACATCATGCAGATTATATTAGATTTTTTATTAATATTAATTATATGAATTAATATTATTAAATTATTAAGATAATTTCAGATTATTAATTATAATATAAATAACTATATTAATTATTTATTTAAATGAATTATGTGATTAAATTTTTTATTTAAATCATTCATAATAAGTTGAAGTCCATTGACATAGTTACTATATGTGAAAATTTGAAGCAATTAAAGAATAAAGTATTAGTCTATTCATTTCTCGTTAAGGATGTACTTAATGTCTATTATTGAACATAATATAAATATAAATGTGTTATGTGCGATCATATACAATTATTTCATGACATTAATCAATCATAGGAACGTACAAATATTTTTGCTTTAATCCACCCAAACCCAATACTCAAAAGAAGAAATTTAGGGATGTGTCATGTCAGAAAAACTAATTTTTATATGAAATGAGATCTGAACAGTTAAATTTTATCTAGATAATTATAATTAAAATATATCAGTCGGTCATATAAATTTTCTAGAAAGTTATAAAACATTTTTAAGAAAGTGATTATGTGACAATTACCTGATTTTAAAAACATGATACGTTCTAAAAAGAATTTTGTCTAGCATTATATCATTGATAATAGTTATATTCTTTTTTTAAAAAAATAGTACTATTATTATATACACATAAATATAAAAATTAACATGTTTAAGGAAAGGGGTGATTTGGAATTAGATCAGAAAACTCATAAATATATTGAGTTCGTTTGTTTAAGTTTATTTTTAATTTTTTTTAAAATATTTTTTTATAAGTATTTTTTTATAAATAGATTAGAGTTGTTTCTTAAAATAAATAGAAATCTACTTATTTTTAAAATTTTAAACAAACACATAATTTAAAATAAGTATTTTTTAATTAAAAAATACTTATATCTTAAAATAAGTTTAAATAAACAAGCCCATTACCATACTCATCTCATTCCTTTCCTTTTTCTTAATGTATACGGTTAACTATATAATTTATCAAAAATGTTGTTTTATAATAAAAGAAATAGTTTTCATAATAAAAAATTAAAAATAAAATAGTTTTCATTTTTAGTTTCATAATAAAAAAAATTGACATTATGAATGTGACGTAGAATATAAATATTTTTATCTCTTGTTTATTTTTTTATTTTTATTTTTTTATAAACTTGTATATTTACTTCTTACGTACATACCACGAATATATACTCATAAAACTTTTTTAAAAAAGTTGTCCCGTTACATAATTTTCATAAAACAGGAAACATTATCCAATTGGAAATTTTTAAACATTATGGTTTGTTTATTTGAAGGAAAAATGGAGGAGGAAAATTATTAGGAATGGAAATATGGTGGAAAAGAATTTTTTTGGTTTGTTTAGGGTTTAATTTATTCATATAATATGAAAAGAAATGAGAGGAAATATAACAAGATTGTGTATTTAATAAATATTAATAATTAAAAAATTATTTAAAATTTAAAAATATTTTTATATATTAAAATTTATTATAATAAAATATAAAATAAATTATTTTTATATACTAATTAATTTATTCATTTTCATTTATACTTTTTTCATCAATCTAAATAAGAAATGATTTTTTCAACTTCTTTCCTTTTTATTTCTATCAACGTAAAATAAAAACATGCAGGTAATTGAAAAGGACATGCGTATGCTCTCATGTTTTAATCACAACTTGAGCTACAGGTGTCCGATTTTAGCGATCTTGGTCTCAAAATCTTTGTAACAAAATTTAATACAAATTTTATGAAGACACTGAAAGTCAATTCCAAGCGAATCAATCCCGTATTTCAAAAATAGATCACTGCCCGTAACCCAATATCTAGCTAGGACAATGTTTAGTGTTTAGGGCATAGCTTTCGCTCTAGAAATTGAATTTAGGTGTTCTTTGACTTGTTGGAATGAGGAAAGAAAGAGAAACAACTTTTGTGTTAATAATTTTTCTAAAAACAGAACGCAAGGCCTTCATGCAAAGGGATCAAAATTCCAGCGAGCCTTAAGAATGTTCAACATGCAAAAATGGAAGAGAAAGGTATGCATGTGAAGTGATCATGTATGCGAGGGGGAAAAAGTTTGATTTACTGATGTTGATTCTGCGTCGATCGACGACCGATAATCTTTGTTTCGGCTTTTGATCGAAAGTTCGGTGAACCCTCAACGAACCTTCGTGCTTCGTGACGACGGCCAACTTGCATGCAAGGGCGTCTGAGAGGGAAAGAGAAAAGAGAAATGATGATGGTGAACGAGAGGAGTACGACACGATGGTGACGACCTTGGAGGTGGAAACCGTGGATGATGAAGGTGATGGTGGTTTTAGTGGTGATGGAGAGAAAGAAAGAGGAACCACAAAAGAAGAAGAAAAAGGCACGACTTTGGTGGTGGTGGTAAGAGGGAGAAAGAAAGACGCACAAAAAGGAGGGTTAATACTGGTGGTGGTGTGGGGAGGTGGTGATATATATATATATATATTGGTGATGGTGTAGTGAGCGGGTGAGGTGGCGCGGTGGTGGTGAGGTGTCATGAGGTGGTGAAGTGGTGAGAGAAAAGAGAAATAGTGTTAGGGTTTTAAAGAAAGAAAGGAAGTATAATGAGTATATCATGCCCTAAAACCTAATTTAATGACTCTCGAAGGATTAATTCGATTAACTACGAGCTGACGAACTTTAATCATATAGCCTGTCTAGGTTTCCCTAAATATCTTAATTAATAAAATGAGGATGTTACATAAAGAATTTTTCAAGTCGATTGAAGTCTCACTATAGTCAATCAATTTGTCAATGTCAGTTAAGAATAGTTAAGGTCCATTTGGATTCAAAATTATTTCTTGTTTTTTCAGTTTTAATTACAATACTATCATTATATTTCCTATTTTCAAAGTTTTGTAGGAAACATTGAAAACAACTTTTTTCTATTTTATATTTTCATTTTTGGTTTCCACTTTTCATGTATAAAATCTTAGAAATAGGAAAGAGGATGATAGTTTTGTAATTAAAACTGAAAAATAAGAAATTAAAACAGTGAATGTTTTCAAATTCAAAGGACCCATTACAAAGAGTAATACTACCTTTGGTTTCAAATATAAGCAAATTTAGTGGAATATGTTGGTTCTATAATATAAATAAAATTATATATTTCTAATTGCATTAAATGTTGTCTATTAAATAAGTTATCTTTGCATATATTTCCAAGATCACCAATGCTTTGTACAATAAATTATATTAGGGGTATGTTAAAAAACTACATATTAATATAAAAATTACTTCTAACTATTACTTTTTATATGTTTGAAATTAATTACTTTTATTTATATCTAAAAATAGGCATAATAACTTTATTTTGTAAGGAAAAATAAAAGTCAAATAAGAAATGTTCATTCTACCTAACTCGAATACATTTTCCCCTAATTAAAGGATGATACGACACTTTTTTAAAAAAATGATTAGACAGGATTTTCTAACATCAAGAAAGCTTTTTAAAAAGCTAAAAAAGAAGCCAAATTAAGATAATTTTAAATGTAGAATTTCACATGTCATTTTTTTAGTAAAAACTCATTCACAACCTGTAAAACAACCACACTAAGTGATATACAATTTTATAAATTAATATTACACAACTTAAGTATGTTTACTTAATAAAGAGATACTACTTAAGTATGTTTACTTAATAAAGAGAATATTCTTAAATTTAACCCAAAAAAAATCTAACAAATTTTTATTGTTATACCTGATACCATATATTAAAAAAACTTTATAAAAGAGTTTTGAAAAAATTGGCTATATCCACAATAACAACTCTTCTATTATGAATATTTTTTTAATGTGCATGATTTGTTTTATACCTATTGATATATTATTAAAGTTATTAAATTATTCACTGTTACCTCATGGGTGTTGATTTTATATTATTAAATGATTAATTTCTAGACTCATAATTAGTATTTATAATTAATATAATATATTTTATTATATTTAATAAATAAGATATGCATGAATAGAGAATGAAACCCAAGTTTATACAATGATAAGTTATCACTCTACCACTAGGCGACTAGGCCACTAGTACTTGAATGATATTTTATGAAAACTTTTAAATTTTCACTACCGGATCATTTATGTGAAATTTTATTTAAGTTGATTAGTTACTCTATCTATTTTTTTAACCAATATTACTCTTATAATTAAAATAAATAAAAAATATAAATATAAATATTTTTAATCATTATTGACTTGTTATGACTATTGTTATTACCATTATTATAATGATAATCATAGTTAATAAATTTATTTTATTGAAGTATTATCTAACTTATTTGTAATTTCTTGGATAGAAATTACTATGTCGAACATTATCAACCTTGAGTTCGTGGCTCTTAATATCACCAGAAAAAATTATTTATCATGGACACTAGATGCTGAAATTCATTTAAATGCAAAAAGTCTTGGAGACACAATTAAAGATGGAAATGATGCATCTAGTAAAAACATGGCTAAAGCCATGATATTTTTACGTCACCATATCTATGAAGGGTTAAAGAATAAGTATTTAACAATTAAAGACTATCTTGTTCTCTGGAATAATTTAAAAGAAAGATACGACCATTAAAAAGATATAATTCTTCCAAAAGCCCGTTATGAATAGATGCATTTGCGTTTTCAAGATTTTAAATCTGTAAGTAAATATAATTTCACGTTATTCAAAATCAATTCTAGATTGAAATTATGTGAAGAAAAGACATTCTCCATTTTTCATGCATCCAGTATGCTCCTATAGTAGTAATATCATGAAAAGGGTTTTACAAAATACTCAGAATTGATTACTTGTCTCCTCGTGCCTGAACAAAATAATGAATTACTTATGCAAAATCATGAGTCTCGTCTAACCAGAAGTGCTCCATTCCCAGATGTGAATGTAGCGACACATGATCATTATACTCATGGTCGTGGTCATGGCCGTAGTCCCAGTCGTGGACGAGGTAATGCTTGGGGACACGGTATTGGTCGTGGTCGTGGATATTGTTGTGGTTGTGGTCAAAATGATAATAAATCATCATTTACATGGAAAAATAAAGAACGTATGGAAAAAGAAAAAGATGCTTAAAGTAGCAAAAAAAAACTAAAAATATTTGCTAGCCAAGGTCATTGGTCTCGAGTTTGTTGCACACCAAAACATCTCATTGATCTATACCAAAAATACCTTAAAAATAAATGAAAAATAATAGAAACAAATTTTACTGGTATGGATGATGATTTTACTCACTTTGATGTTAATAATTTCCTTACTCTTCCTGAAGAAGACATTGACCACTCGGTTGGAGAAGGGAGTGCTTCTAAATAAATTATTTTATGTAATTTGTTTTGTTATGAATTTTAGTTTTTATCAATAAAATTTTGTGTTAAATATTTATTATTGTTAATTATATTTTTCACTCAATTTTTTTTATGAAAAATGAATGCTTATGTCAATGACGAAAATATATGTATCATAGACAGTACAACAACTCACACTATTCTCAAAAATGAAAAATATTTCTACCATATAATAAAATAAGAATCAAATGTTAATACTATAGCTCGTAGTATAAATATAATTGAAGGCTCCGGCAGAGCTAGTATTTTGTTACCTGGAGGAACAAAATTGCACATTGAAAGTGCATTATATTCTACCAAGTCTCAAAGAAATTTATTGAGCTTTAAGGATATCCGCAAAAATGGATACCATATTGAGAGCACAAATGAAGGAAAGGTTGAATATTTTTACATCACAAAGTTAATTTCTGATAAGAAATGTATATTAGAAAAATTGCCTTCATTTTCTTCCGGTTTGTACTACACCCATATTAGTACAGTTGAAATAAATGTTATTGTAAACCAGAAGTTTACAAATAAGAATGACTTTGTTATTTGACGTGAACGATTAGGCCATCTTAGATCAATTATGATGTGAAAAATAATTAAAAATTTAAATGGTCATTGCTTGAACAACAGACAAATTCTGTGAACTAATAATTTCTCATGTGCTGCTTGTTCTGAAGGAAAATTGATCATTCGGCCATCACCAATGAAAATTGGGAGTGAATCACTCACATTTTTAGAGCGTATACAAGGTGATATTT
Source organism: Clitoria ternatea (assembly GCA_037962975.1). Lineage (NCBI taxonomy): Eukaryota > Viridiplantae > Streptophyta > Magnoliopsida > Fabales > Fabaceae > Clitoria > Clitoria ternatea. The sequence continues at coordinate 281,405,965 of CM075671.1, read as the reverse complement.
GTGGACCAATACACCTTTCATGTAGACCATTTAGATATTTTATGATTTTAATTGATGCATCAACTAAATGTTACATGTTTTATTGTCAACCCTCAACCAGACGTTTGCGAGATTACTAGCTCAATTAATTCATTTAAGAGCTCATTTTCCTGATTATCCAATAAAGAAAATACACTTTGATAACGCTGGTAAATTTACATCTTAATCTTTTAATGATCATTGTATGTCTATTGGAATTGATGTTGAACATCCTGTAGCACATGTTCATACACAAAACAGACTTGCTGAATCATTAATTAAACATTTGAAATTGATAGCAAGACCATTGTTAATGAGATCAAAACTCTCAATTTCAACTTGAGAACATACAATCTTGCATGTGGCAACACTTATTCTCATTAGGCCTACAAGTTATCATAAGTATTTTCCTTTACAATTGGTTCATGGTCAAGAGCTAAATATTTCCCATCTAAGAATCTTTGGAAGTGTGATATATGTTCCTATCTCTCCTCCACAACGCACATAGATGGGACCTTAAAGAAGCTTGGGAATATATATTGGATATGAAAGTCCATCCATAATAAAATATCTTGAACCCTTAACAAGAGATTTGTTTTAAGCTTGTTTTGTTAATTGTCATTTCGATAAATCTATTTTCCTACTATTAGGGGAAGAAAATAAACAATTGGATAAAAGGATTAGTTGGAATAAGATATCTCCATCACATCTTGATCCTCGAACAAAACAATGTGAACTAGAAGTTTAAAAAATAATTAGTTTGCAAAATTTAGCAAACCAATTACCCAATGCATTTACTGATTCAAAAAGAGTAGCTAAGTCACACATAACACCTGTTAATACTCCAATAAAGATTGATCTCTCTGCAGGACAATCTAAAATTATAAATGAGTCTGAAGCCAAAATAAAACGTGACAGACTTATTGGTTCTAAAGATAAAAGTCCTTGAAAAAGAAAAATAAATAAAGAAGATGGTCAAATCAAGGATATAAAGACTCGAGAAGAGTTTCCAGACATAATCAAGGTTTCAAACCCAGAAGAAACTAAGGTACCTGAAATTGATAAGAATAAAGAGATCTCTATAAATTATGTCATGGATGGAATACAATAGAATCGATATGAAGTCAATATTAATGAAATTTTTGCATTCAAAGTAGTTCTTGATATTATAAATGATGATAAGGACCATGAACCAAAATCGGTTAATGAATATGCATAAAGAAATGATTGGTCTAAATGGAAAGATGCAATGCAAGAAGAGTTAAACTCACTTTCAAAACGGGAAGTTTTTGGGCCTATAATCCAAACACCCAAAGGTGTAAAACCAGTTGGATACAAATGAGTTTTTACAAGGAAAAGAAATGAAAATGGTGAAATTGTGAGATATAAAACAAGACTTGTTGTACAAGGTTTCTCAGAAAGACATGATATTGATTTCGAAGAAACATATTCACCAATAATGGATGTAATTACTTTTTGATACTTAATAAGTTTCGCAATCTGTGAAAAATTTGATTTACGTCTTATGAATGTTGTTGCAACATATTTATATGGCTTACTTGAAAATGACATCTATATGAAACTCCCTAAATGATTTAATTTTCCTGAAGCATATAAGATAAATCCTTGAGGAAATTATTCAATTAAATTGAATAAATCCATTTACGGACTAAAGCAATCTGGATGTATGTGGTACAATTATCTCAGTGAATATTTGTTGAAAGAAGGGTATAAAAATGACCTAATTTGTCCATGTGTTTTTATGAAAAGATTCAAAAAGAGTTTGTTATAATTGTTATTTATGTAGATGATTTAAACATCATCGGAACTCCCGAAGAGCTTTCAAAAGCTGTAAATTGCTTGAAAAAGGAATTTGAGATGAAAGATTTGGGTAAAACAAAGTTTTATCTTGGATTAAATTAAAATATTTAAAGGAATGAATTTTAATGCACCAAAAAACTTATACAGAAAAGGTTCTAAAATGGTTTTATATGGATAAATCACACTCATTGAGCAATCTAATTATTGTAAGGCCACTTAAAGTGAACAAAGATCCTTTTTGACCTCAAGAGAAAAATGAAGAACTACTTGGTCATGAAGTACTATGTCTCAATGCAATTGGTGCACTAATGTATCTTTCTAGTCATACACAACCTGATATATCATTTGTTGTTAATTTGTTAGCAAGACATAGTTCTTTACCCATAAAAAGGCATTAAAATGAGATTAAGTATATATTTCGCTACCTTAGAGGTACAATGGACATGAGTTTATTTTTCACATATGTATCTAAGGTAAACCTAATTGGTTATGCAGATGCAGAGTATTTGTCTGATCCTTATAATGGTCGATCACAAACAGAACATTTGTTCACTTGTGGCAGTACAACAATTTCATGGAGATCCATAAAACAAACGATCACAACAACATCATCTAATCATGCTGAAATTCTAACATTACATGAAGCAAGTCGAGAATGTGTTTGGTTGAGGTCTATGATTCAACATATTCAAGAAACTTGTGGCTTGCATGTTGGAAAATTACCACCAACAATCTTATGTGAAGATAATGCAGCTTATATTTTTCAGTTAAAGGAGGGTTATATTAAAGGAGATAAAACAAAACATATTTCATCAAAAATTTTCTTTACTCATGATCTTATAAAAAATGATGAAATAAATATCCAATAAATCCGATCATGTGAGAATCTAACAGATATCTTTATAAAATCATTACCGATCAAAGTCTTTGAAGTTAGTACAAAAGATCGGTTTTCAGCGCCTTAGGCATAAATGTTCTAATGAGGAGAAGAATTAAATACTTGTAATTTAATTATTTATTTTCTCCATGAATGTACTTTGTAAAAAATGTTGTACTTTTTTTTCTTCACTAGGTTTTTATCCCCTTGAGTTTTTTCTAATAAAATTTTAATGGGACACATTCTAAAATATGAACATTCAAGGAGAAGTATTATAAATATTTTTTTTAATGTGGATGTCCCCCACTTAAATTCTATAAATAGAACTTATATCATTCTTCATAATATACTTCTCATTTCCATTACTCTCTTATAACTCTCTTTACTTCCTCTTCTCTCTTACTTAATTTTATTTCCTTTTCTGATTTATGTTGCTATCTATTACGTATTTCATAACATCTTCAACTTTATTCCACAGCACCTTCTTCTAGTTTTCTGTTGTTGTTTTTCACAATAACAGTCAATAATAGTTATAGTTATCTATTTACTATATATTAAAGGAAGGTCCTTCTCTTTCACGTATCACCTCATCTTTTATTTTAGACTATTATATTCTGTTTTGTCTCGCTCAAAGTGCCAGACTTTTCTTCCCTCTTTCATTCACTTCTTTTTGCTAACAACATGTCACCTCAGAGCCTATTAAAATAATTAAAAAAGTACAAGAGTTGGAATATTTATTAATTGGGTCATTTCTTTGTGATGAATCTCTATGTACCGAGTGAATGAAAGAAGGAATGGGGCTCGACATCACGTATAGAGGGAAAAAGCTTATTCTCTATATTCTGGGTATCTCGCTCAAGCGAGATTCACTTCCGCTTGAGCGAGGTGAGTCTGAGGTATATGACTTCTTTCTGAGTGAGGTTGGGCGAATGAGCCATTTCCGAGTGAGGCTCATCCGTGTTGAGTGAAATATATATTGAGGAAGGTTGCCTGGGCGTTGTTAAGTGATGAATATTTGAGTGGAAATATGAGTGAACCCCGATTGAAGATGGGTTATGATAATTCTGATTAAGTGCATCATTAGGGTCCTCTCCCGAGGGGACGAGGCTATAAATATATAACGAGTGAGTGATGTTACGGATGTATTCCGAGTGAATATGTATGCATGTTCCGAGTGAATAGGATTATATGTAACCTGAGTGGCTGGTGTTGACTGAGTCCGAGTGAGACTTGACTTGGTGAGTTCCTCTGTGTGCTAAGGTTTGGATAATTCTGACTGGAGCTTGATTATGGAGTGTGTCTCTGAGGAATGAATCACTAGGGTACTGTCCGAGTGCAAAGAGTTAAGAAAACTGAATGGGTGTGGGTCAGTCTTAGGATTAGTTTACTGAGTGAGGTACCGCTCGAAGGATGAGTTGGTTCTTGAATGTAATACCGAGTGATGAGTATGCAAAGCAATCCCGAGTGGGTTAAAGTTGATATATGCCGAGTGACATTGACGAAGGGGAATATTCTGAGTAAGAAGAAGCTAAAGACTCCGAGTAATGTAATTGAGGAAGTTATTTACTGAATGGCTTACATTTGTGGTTTTCGGAAGGATATCATGGAGTTTTGTATACATTCCCGAGTGAAGCATGAGTGTATGGACTTTTCTGAGTGACCTTAGATTCCAAATCCGTGTGACGTAGTTCACTGACTGCTGGCCTCCGCTTCAGCGAATAAGACTTCGAGTGAATGAGTCAGATGCCGATTAAGTTATGAGTTTCCGAGTGAGAATCGTCCGACTACGAGTGGAATGAATAACATTCCAAGTGAAAGAGGGAATGGGGCTCGGCATCACGTACAGAGGGAAAAAGCTTATTCTCTATATTCTGGGTATCTCGCTCAAGCGAGATTCACTTCCGCTTGAGCGAGGTGAGTCTGAGGTATATGACTTCTTTCTGAGTGAGGTTGGGCGAATGAGCCATTTCCGAGTGAGGCTCATCCGTGTGGAGTGAAATATATATTGAGGAAGGTTGCCTGGGCGTTGTTAAGTGATGAATATTTGAGTGGAAATATGAGTGAACCCCGATTGAAGATGGGTTGTGATAATTCTGATTAAGTGCATCATTAGGGTCCTCTCCCGAGGGGACGAGGCTATAAATATATAACGAGTGAGTGATGTTACGGATGTATTCCGAGTGAATATGTATGCATGTTCCGAGTGAATAGGATCACATGTAACCTGAGTGGCTGGTGTTGACTGAGTCCGAGTGAGACTTGACTTGGTGAGTTCCTCTGTGTGCTAAGGTTTGGATAATTCTGACTGGAGCTTGATTATGGAGTGTGTCGCTGAGGAATGAATCACTAGGGTACTGTCCGAGTGCAAAGAGTTAAGAAAACCGAATGGGTGTGGGTCGGTCTTAGGATTAGTTTACTAAGTGAGGTACCGCTCGAAGGATGAGTCGGTTCCCGAGTGGGTTAAAGTTGATATATGCCGAGTGACATTGACGGAGGGGAATATTCTGAGTAAGAAGAAGTTAAAGACTCCGAGTGATGTAATTGAGGAAGTTATTTACTGAATGGCTTACATTTGTGGTTTTCGGAAGGATATCATGGAGTTTTGTATACATTCCCGAGTGAAGCATGAGTGTATGGACTTTTCTGAGTGACCTTAGATTCCAAATCCGTGTGACGTAGTTCACTGACTGCTGGCCTCCGCTTCAGCGAATAAGACTTCGAGTGAATGAGTCAGATGCCGATTCAGTTATGAGTTTCCGAGTGAGAATCATCCGACTACGAGTGAAATGAATAACATTCCAAGTGAAATAAGACGATTACTTTCAAGTGAAGTTGATATTTCCGAGTGGCAAAATTTACATAATCCCGAGCGAAAAAAGGAGTATAATTTCGAGTAAGACTCTGACTCGGGAAGATGCATAACCGAGTTACATAAGTCTGACTGATGTATTTCCGAGTGACATCTGTGAATGGGTCTTTTTGAGTGATAGCTCCCGAGTGGTTGTTCGGATTATTCTGAATGGGTTGCTCCGAAAAACACCCTAACCATCTTCACTCGGAAGTCGTCCTCCTTATTATATTCCACTCGGAAAATGCGCAACCTATCCTCAATCGGGAGAATTCGCTAGGTTACGTCTTACTCGGAATGAGTAAGACCTTATCCACTAGGGAGGGGTTTTCCTTCGGTCATTTCTCACTCGGGAGTATTAAACCTTTCTTCCCTCGGAAATGATCTCCCACTTAATGGTTTCTCCGATTGGATAAGATATCAATTGCCGAGTGAAAGACTGATTTGAGATGACTCGGTTTTGGAGTGAAATTACCCAGTGGAACCCTGTTTGAGTGGAGACTCAGATTCAGGCTGAATATTCCGAGAGAAGTAGGATTGTAGAGACCCCTTCTGAGTGAAGGAAGGTCTATGTGTTTTCCGAGTGGGAGATGTAAGTTTATGTCGAGTGATGAATGTGAAGTACATTCCCGATTATGTTGAAGTTAAATACACCGAGTGGTCTTTGATTGGAAAATAACCCGAGTGAGGAAGGTTTATGGATTCCGAGTGGAATAACCTTCATTTACCGAGTGGAGTGTATATGTGACCCTTGTGGATGAAAATAAATGACTAAGTATAATATGTTGGGTCAATCCCGAGTGAATGGAACTCTGGATTCCGAGTGATGGGAAGGCTTCTCGCTTCAGCGATCAAGGCATTCGCTCCAGCGAGTGTGTGTAAGGGAAGGCTCTTAGGTTGACTTCGCTTAAGCGAATGGCTGTCGCCCGAGCGAGTTGGGCAGCCTCGCTCAAGCGTGTTGGATCTCACTTGAGCGAGTCAACGTTTTATGGGCTTCGCTTGAATGCTCTTGTGCTTCCGCTGGGCTGATTGGTCTTATCCTTTTATTCCCTTTCCTTTCCCTTCTCTTTTTGGACCCGATTCCATTGGACCTGACTCATCACTCTCGGGTTCCCACTCAGAAAAATACTCCAGACCGAGTTTTCTCTTACTCAATCTTCCACTTGGTAAATTCATTCGAAGACCGAGTCATCAATCGGTCTTCAGTCGGACTTATATCAATTTTACCCACTCGGAGTATATAACTTAATTCACTCGGAAGGGATCTCCTAACACACCTCAATCAAAACCATCATAATCACTCTCCGCCTCGGGAGGGATTCATTCGAGAAATTCATTCATTCGGGATTCAATTAAAATAGAGTTCTCTCGGAATCCTTTTACATCTTCACCACTCGGAAGAAGGCCCAACGGCTATAGTCTCACTCGGAATGGTTCACAACAGTATTCCACTCGGAACATCCAGACTCGACATTGCTCACTCGGGATTTCACTCGGAAATTCACCACCTCATAAAATTGTTTTCTAAGACTTCAGCTCGGCTAAAATCCATCATCTAATAACATTCTCGCTTGAGCGAACTGGCCATTCGCTTGAGCGAAATCAGACCAGTGGCTAATTCCTTCGCTCTCGCTCGGGCGAAGCTCAATTCGCCTGGGCGAATATACTACAATAGCTAATTCACTCAAGCAGGGGACTCTCGCTTGGGCGAGATCCCATCTCGCTTGAGCGAGATCACCAGGACATAAGTAAAATCAGCAATTCTTATAACTTAACACCTGATCTTTTACTCTAGGCCAACCAATTCACCACTGATACATCATATTCCTCACATGAGGCATATAAAACTTCCTCTACCCATTCTTACTGGGAAATTCTCATTCCAAAGACCAATCACTCTTTAAATCCTAATCCATGCATGGTACTTTCAATATCAATCTATCAACTATGTAAGGGAAACTACATCAGCACTTCTCACCATTAATTCATTTATTTCCAATTAATTCTTCAATAATTATCCAACTCATTCAGTCATCGAATGTTGCCAACATTTAATTTATGTCCAACCAAAGGACCATCAACATTTAATCTTTTCTTCTCTCGAAAGGAGTTCTATTGGTTGTGTTTCGCTCGGAAAACACCCTGACAATCTTCACTCGGAAGTCGTCTTCCTTATTATATTCCACTCGGAAAATGCTCAACCTATCCTCAATCGGGAGAATTTACCCGGTTAAATCTTACACGGGATATTATGACTATCCACTCGGAATATATATCACCCTATTCACTCGGAAGAGGCCTTCTAGAATATACCTCACTCAACACTTTAAGCATTCTTCCCTTCTTCTTAGCTATTTCTGGACTAAATTTTACATTTCAAACCTAAGGCACGGGTCCGCTAATGCATTCTTCCCTTCATTTATAAATTTTACATTTCCTTAAAAAACCCGTGCAAATGCACGGGTCCGCTACTAGTATAATATTAAAAGTGAGGAAAACAGTCGAAGGATCATGAAAAACAATAAAAGAAAAGATAGCTTTGACCACTTAATGGCAAAAAAATAAATAATTTAAAGGTACTTTGGAAACCACTATTTATTTGTCAGTGATCTAGTGCCATCATTCTGCGGAAGAAGACACGTGGTTAAACCACAGAATTGCTACAGTAAACCGTATCATGGAACTACGGATCCGTAGCAGAACGACACGTGGCACTTTTGCCTTTTTTATCAGATTATCACGGTCTCGATCGAACCTGTGCCTCCTTAGCAAGCAAAAAAGCAACGCCTTTGGACCAGAGAGCTTCTTTGAAAAGAGCATTACACCTTTTGGAGAAATGGCTGTAATAATTTTAGGATCATTAATAGTTACTTTATTTTGTTTGTCATATATTTATTTTAAAATTAAAGAATATTATAATTATACAGTGTTATTAAATTCAAAAATAATTTTTATTCATGTTTCAAATTAATAAATTATTATTATTTTTATTAAATAGTTAATTTTATGACTGGATAAAGATTGATCTTTTAATTGAGAAATACTACATAGTTACATTATATTTTAATTTTTAAATGAATGGATGTGATCACCAATAAAATAAAATAACCACCAATAATCCCAAAGTTATAGGAATATTGTACTCATTCCCACTTTTTGGAAAATATTTCCCCTTACTCTAAAAATATTAGTTAAGAAAGTAAAAATAAAAAGTTTTTATTTAAAGATATTATTAAAACTTACCCATTTTGATTTTTAATAAATCCTTATACAATTTTCAATAGGAATTTTTTCTTTTTACTTTCTTAAGCAATATTCTTAGACAAGATTCTACCTTCTATATTAACATTTTCTATTTTTTTTATAAATAATGAATCCTTTTTTTATATGTTTTTATGTAAGGTAAATTATACAAACCACCCTTAAGTTTTACAAATATAAAACTAAGTTCCTAACTTAAAGAAAAATTATATTCAACCGTCAAAATCCTAAAACTAATAGAATATGTCAATAGAATATTCTTATTATCTAACTATATTAACTCCTTAATGTTCTTTTTATTTACTAAAAAAGTATGATTTTTTTTTTTGATTTAGGTTGATATTGATGATAATACCATAGGACTATACCAGTAGTTATACATGCTGTCAGATATCAATATATGAATCACTTATTTACCATGCATGAGATACGTTTAACAATATATCAAATTAACTTAAATGTCAGAGTATTCCGACATGTGATACCCTATTTCACAATATAGTAGATTTATAGGAAATCTCTATATATTTCTTATGAAAAATTCCATAAAATATTATAATTTGTAGAAAAACAAAATTTAGTTAATTTCTGCTATATATTAATATAACTAATAATTAATTTTCATACAAGTTATATAAAACTTGTATTAAAAAATATTTATTTCATTATTTACTATATCTCAATCTAAATTTGTTCATTAATTTATGTATTAATTAATTGTATTAATATTATTCAGAACTTAAATGTAAAAAACAAAAATTAAAATAAATTAAAATTTGACCTTATTTTTATATAATTTAAATAACATGCCATTAATTTATTAGATAAATCTTGAAAGAAACAAGAAGAAATAAGTAAATGAATTACTAAAATAGTGTCAATTGCTCTTAACAATTAACACACTAACCTAATCATTTCTGTTGGTGACGAGTTAAAGAATTGCTTTAATTATATTTTTGGGTCATTTTACCTTTTCAATTATTAGATTTTCGTCCATCAATTTTTAATTGGGTGATTTTGAGTCCTAAATTATTTAATTTGTTGACATTTGGTCTATTAATTTTTAATTACGTAATTTTGATTATTAAATTATTTAATTTGTTAACATATTTGGTTCCTTAACTTTTAAATGTCTAAGTGGAAAAAAGACTTTTCTCACCAGGCTTTTTACACCGATTGTAATATAACCGGTGTAATAAATAGCGCGGTGGCAATTTCGTAATTACTAAGTAACTTTATACCGGTCTAAATCTCGGTCCGGTGAGAAATATATATTTTACACCGGTTTTAATTTAGAACCGGTATAACTTAAAATTATAATTATTTTTTATACCGATTTTAATTTTTGGACCGGTGAGAAAACCCTTTCAATATCTTTTTTCATCTTTCTTCTTCTCATTTCTCTCGAACCCTAGTCACCCTTTCTCTTCCTCCTTCACTTCCATTCCCTCGACGCCATTCGCATTCCCTCTCTTTCAATAACCCAAGACCCTTCCCTGTCCCTCTCTTCATGGAACTCCACCACCCCTTTCTGTTCCTGGCACCGCGTCACCTGCGACTCACGCCGCCACGTTACCTCCCTCGACCTCTCTTCTCTTTCCCTCACCGGCACTCTCTCTGACGACCTCTCCCACCTCCCTTTCCTCTCCCACCTCTCCCTCGCCGACAACAAGTTCTCCGGCCTCATCCCTCCCTCCCTCTCCTCTCTCTCCAACCTTCGCTTCCTTAATCTCTCCAACAACTTTTTCAATGGCACCTTCCCTTCCCAACTTTCCAACCTCCATAACCTCTGAGTCCTCGACCTCTACAACAACAACATGACCGGTCCTCTCCCCCTCGCCGTCACCAACATGTCCCTCCTCCGTCACCTGCATCTCGGCGGCAACATCCCTCCTCAGTACGGCAATTTAGGCTTTGAGCTTGATGAATCTGAAAGTTACTGTAACCGAGTGGGAGAAAAAGTTTATATAATGAGTGTTCTGTTCTTGATTGGTTAGTGCTTCCCTGTTTGAGCCATATTCTTTTGTGTTTTAACCAACGAAAGTTACAAAACCATGTTTTTGTGAGGTCTAAATTTCTCTGCACGTAGAATTGTGGGGATTCCTGTTTCAGGTTTGTTTGCTTTTCATGGTTTTTAACAAATTCACATCTTTTTCTGCTCCCTCTATTTTGTCCGCGATAGTCAAATCCCTTTTTCAGTCTACACTTAACTCACAATCAGACTTTAAAAGTATGCACATCATAATATCTGCTTCTGTTTCTTCTATTTTTGAATATCTAGTTCCAGGCCTGGATAATATATTGTGAATTTGATTGTGCTATGTATATAGTATATGCTGATTGAAGTTTGCCTTGGTTATGCTTTATATTTTCTGTTACACATAATTTTGAATTTTTAAATTCAATGAGCTTTTGTTGTAGTTGAACACCATTCTTACCTCATTCACTTTACAAAACAGAACAGCAGAGGAAATGTTATATCATTGCTACTAGTTTCACATTGTGAAGAGATCAGAAATAAGCTTTTAATGTATCCCAACCGAGCCTTTTCTTCAGGGTCCTCCTATGCGGAGATGATGTCAGGGAATCCTCTGTTACCTCATAACTACACTGAATCTGTAGGTGGACAAAATGAGGTGAAGTTTATTACGGCTATGGGTTCTATGCACTCCATTAATGAGCATTCCAATGCTGCAAATGGTGATCCAGCATGCAACTCTTCTGCTGGTGATTCACATGTTGTTCCAAGAACTCAAATGGGAATGGTAGACAGTGAACAAAATATACAATGCCAGGGCTTATCTCTTAGTCTTGGGACACTTATGCCTTCTTCTGCATCAGTCCCTCCATTTCACTACCAATATCCAGACACTGGTCTCTTACCCTTAATGAACAATTTGAATCCTTCTTTCATTGAATTTAGGCTGTCTTGAGTATTCTTAGGGCAGGAAATTGCTGATTCTGAGGCAGAGCTTGCAGTTATATGTTCAGAAATGGGAGAGCGACCAGTACATGTTAGGCAGGTTAGGATATTTTATGCACTGCCAATTTTCTGATTGCTGTTAAATAGCTTTTGTGTGTGTGTGTCAATTAAATAAAGTGGAGATCTTAAGGTAAATGAAATTGTATCTGTGTTTAGTGACATGACATTGACAATAGTATAAAGTGATTACTTAAGATGTATGAATGAAGCTTGTTGATTGCTGATAAAATCTTATACACAGATTTGTATGTGAACTATATTTAATGATTACTAATTTGTGTAGTATTTAATGATAAAATCTTATGCACAGATTTGCTGATAAAAGCTCTATTGAAATTAAAATACAATAACTATACATGTATTTTGTGTAGTGTTTTATGCCACAGGACAGCTGAAGCTTATGAAATTATGATTAACTGAAATTATCCAACATTAAATTTTAGTTTAGTTTACTTTAACATGGTCTTCAAATACTGTTTCAGACTCAAGGACGCGAGTCAATTGTTGCCAAGCTTGTAGCAAATTTAATTACAGAAGCAAGTGCAAATCATGTTCCTGCATGTGACCTCCATTTTGGACAGTCCATGGGCTATTTTGATATTCCAGTTGATCATGTGTATGGACAGGTATAATTTTATAAACCAGGTGTAACACTATTTTTTATCTAATTATTCCTCTGAATCTCAATATTTTCATGTTTATATACGATTAATTTGGGTCATAATTGTTCAAGATTCACGGGATTACAATTCTACCTCACAGAGTTAAGAAATTTGTTCAATTTTGAATGAAACTTTAGACAATTTTTGTGAGAATGTGCAGGATTTCTCTCTAGAAAATTTCAATTCCAGTTTGGTTGCATTTGCTGACAATATGGGTAAATATAAAGTATGAAGAGCTGGACCGGCTGGCTCCCTGGCAACCGCATCAGCTTCTTCCGTTCCTTTTTTTAGAAAACATGTAGCTCTTTCCTCTAAGTTCGTTTGTTTGCATTGAAATGGCCATATAAAGGGAACTCTATTTAGATATACTTTGATATAAGTATTGTCATTTGTAATTTTTTTATATTATCTTGTAATTTGACAATTTTTAATAAAAGTTATTTGATTAGAGTTCTTTCTATTTATATATACTTTTAATACAAGTGTTGTTCTTTTTATTTTCTGTGACATTGTAGCATCACGATTTAGTAGTAGAAAAAGGCAAAGTAAAAAAATAATGCAAAAAGGATAAAAAAAATAAAAGTCCTTTTTTATACCGGGCCAAAAACAGGACCGGTGAGAAAAATCCTCTTTGTACCGGGCCACAACAAAAAAACCGGTGAGAAATGTAGTCTTTTACACCGGTCGTTATAAAGAGGACCGGTGTAAAATGTATTTTTCTCACCAGTCCTAAAACCGGTGTAAAAAGTCCCTATTTTTCTCACCGGTTTCATCCACACCGGTCCTGAAACCGGTGTAAAAAGCCAAAAAGGACCGGTGTAAAAAGCCTTTTTTTCACTAGTGAATTTTGATGGAATGATAAGGCGATTTAGTGATAAGGATGTCCAAGCAGGCTAGGTTTGTAAAAATTGAAAGGGCAAACAAAAAATTCATCCTATTGTCCAATAGGGCCTACCCTGCTTAGCCCATCAGCCAGGCAAGCTAACATCTTGACAGGGCGGACCAGCCCAACAGGCTTCTGCCTAAGGATTTTAAAAAAAATATATAAATATCAATTATAAAATAATTTACACTTTATTTTACTTTTCATACTTTCATTTTCTAAAATTAAAAAAAGTCAAGTCTCTTATTACTTATACTCTTTTAATAATATTCTCTTTAGTTTCTTCTTTAAAGAATATTTTTAGATTTTTTATTTTTTTATTTTTATATTAATTTGACATTTTTTAAAAGAATTGGCGAGCCAGTAGGCCAATTTATTAACCTGTAAGCCTTCTACTAGATGGGTCGAGCCTATCTAGTGGCAAAAGGATTTGGGAACATGAAAAAAGGTCATAGCTTTACACTCTCTTACTAATAAAATTAACCATTAATTGCTAACTTGGCCCATTAAAAAAATTGCATAATTTTGGTCTGGAATATAATATTCATATTATTATTTTTTATAAATTCCATAGTTATTAACTTATTATATTATTATAGGAGATATTGATTTATAGCTATAATAATATAAATACTATATTAAAATATTTTGTGACAGACAAGTATAAACATAGTTTTATTATGTGTTACATTGATGGAAAATAGATAGGGGACCAAATATTAACAAATCGAATAGTTTAAGCCCCCGTTTGTGCTGTTTTTAGTTTTAAAATTTAATAAAAAAACAAAAATTGTCTTAAGGTTTTAGTTTCATAGTTTAGTGTTTATGGTTTTGAATTTAAAAAAGTTGTTGCAAAACTTTCTTTTAATATCAGCTACATGTAAACAACAATATAATTGTGATGGTGATAGTGACGGTGACAGTAGTGACAGTGGTTGTATGGTGATAATGGTGATGGTGGTTTAGGGTTTAGGTTGATGGTGGTAGTTGTTATGGTGGTGGTGACGACGATGATAGTGACGACGATAGCGATGAAGGCAGTGATAGTTTAGGGTTATGATGGAAGTGGTCCTTATGGTGGTGGCAGCAGCGATGATTGTCGTGGTGAGGGTGGTGGTTGAGGGCTATGATAGTGGCGATGACAGTGGAGGTGATGATGGCGAGGTGGTGGTGGTGGTGGAAGTAGTGTTTGTAGCGATGATAGTGGTGATGGTTGCAATGACAGCTATGCTAATGGTGATGGTGGTGGTAGTGGCTGCTATAGTGGTAGTACTAGTGGCAGTGATGGTAATGGTGGTGGTAGTAATGGCTAAGGTGGTGGTGGTGGTGGTAGTAATGGTAATGGTGATGATAATGGTGGTAGCCATGATGGTTTCAGGTCTGGGGTTATGGTGTTACTGGCGGGGATTTTGGTGTTGGTGGTGGCGGTGATGGTGGTTAGGGTGCCGATTATGGTGGTGGTGTGTTACCGATGGTTGTGGGAACGTGGGTGGTGGTCCTGATAGCGACAATATCAATGGTGATGATGATGACAATGACAAGAGATGGTGGTGGTGGCTGTGGTAGTGATAGTGATGGTGGTCGCCATGATGATTGTGGTAGCGACGACAACGGTACTGTGATGGTGGTGGTGATAAGGTAGTGGTGGTAACATTGATGATGTTGACTTTGAATTTATGACGGAGGTTTATAAAATTGAAAACATAAATAAAAAACCATTTTTTTAAAAATAAGACTAAAAACTGTTTTAAAAATATGTTAAAACTAAATAAAACATTATTTTTTTTTCAAACAGGTTTTGTTTTAAAATATATTTTTTCAAAATAAAAAATTAGACAATGACAACCAACCCGAACAGATCTTTAGAAACAAAAATGCTACAACTAAAAATTGAGAAATCAAATATTAACAAATCAAATAATTTAGGAACCAGAAATGTATGTATACACGTATGCCTCGTAAACCAAGCGTGCATCCGTGATCTGTGCGTGTTGGAGAGCGAAGGGACAGGGTAAAGATGTATGGAAGTGAAAAAAACTCATTTTATATGAGAAAAAGAGAATGTATGTTTGACAATCATAGATAAATAGTTGATTTGTAAATATTAAGAGTATTAGAGGTATATACTAACTCTAAATCTCATCTCATTTAAACTTTCTATTTTAGAAAAATAAATATATCAGTTAACCACAAATTCATGAAACCACTGTGTCTTCAAAAAACAATCACCTAATCAGTTTAATTTAAACAAACATGATAATACCTAGGCCTAACCTTCAAGTGTATTATTGTATGCATAACTCTGTTTTCCCTCTCAAACCATACATGTTATTCTACATTTATGGACCAGAAAAATAGGCACAATGGAAATGAGGAATTCAATGCTCTTTGGAGTCTTATATGATAAGAAAGAGAGCAAAAGTGAGCCCGGACGTCTCGCCGACAATATCGTGTTTATGCCGGCAAGTCATCCTCGGCTCATCTGTACTCTCTCTGCCTCTTCATGCAAGACTTTAGAGCAAACAACATTCTACTTCACCTTCACATTTTACGTTTTCAAATCCCATCATTGTTGCCTATGTATTTATAACCACAAGAATGTCAAAGCCTCAAATTTCAACCCATGAATTTTTCTTTTCCCTTTCTGTTCTGTTCCTTATCCAAATCCCTTCCTGTTGTCTGGAATCAAATTTGGTCATGCAACATTTGTTAGTTAGGAACAAGCAAAAGTTGACTTTGCCAATTTTCTTCCCAGAACTGTTTGTTGATTGATTAGTTAGTACTGTTGTAGGAATAGAATAAAATAAGGGAGGGCAATCAAAGGGTGATAGTGGTGGCAAATTACCCATGTCTCAGTTATGGCTTTGTCAATGAGAATTTGTTCTTAGAAATTTTGCATATCACAAGAGTATATGATAAGATTTTAACTTAATAATTGGGTTCCAAAGCAACATAGGCATAGGGTGTGTGCAACAAATTCTAGTTTGTTCTTACGGATACTGTGTGTTGGTGCAATTCTCCTGTATTAGTCAAGTAACCATACAGAATTATTACAGATTCTGAGATTCCTATTGTCCCTTGTAATTTTTATCTTTTCAAAAATGATCATTTGAGGAAAAAAATAAAAAGAAACAAAATAAGTGTAATAAGTAACGCGAAATAATTATGATAATAATATTAAAAATAAACATAATAATAATAGAGATAAAGATAAAAAATAATTATAAATAGAATATAGAAGAATAATGTGAAAAGGTCAAAGTTGTTTTCTTAGTGGGCGTTTGATTTTTGTTTCTATTTCATGTATTTAGTTTTAATTATGAATTACAAACTTACCATTTTTTTAAAATTTTGTATAGGAAACATAATAACAATTTTATAATTAAAATTAAAAACAAGAAATGAAGAGAAACCAAACATGTGGTTTCATTTTCCTTCTTTATAACTTAAAATTTAATTATAAGAATTAAAATTTTATATATTACACAATATGTAAAATTAATTTAACCAATGTGATGTGGTTGATGAAAAGGGTCATCTTTCTTTAATTAAGTGTGGCGGATTTGATCTTCACTTTAGGTATGAAACAACTTTAAAAATTAGCTATACTAAATATATAACCTAAATACTATGGTTTACACCTACACAAAAAAATATGTAAATTAATTTTAGTTTAGATATAATAAATATATATTATTATAATTTTATTAAAAAACAAGATTTTAATTTAATGGTAAAATTCTTTTTTATTAAAAAATTTTAATTATTTGGCTTTTTTTATCTCATTAAAATGTAAATTGAAAAATGTTTTCAGGTATAAATTAAAATATTTATAAATGAACATTCAACAAAATTAAAATTACAATCAAATTCTCATAAAAAGTCATTAGGGCCTCCAACAATAAATGCCCTAGAGAGTTCTAAAAATTTATTCATAAAACATATATATATATATATATATATATATATATAATCAATAATACATAACTATATAATTAAAAAATAATGATGCTAACTAAAAGGAGCAAACATACACCACTTCATAGAATACTCCCTCACAAGTCTCAAAAGTAATTTAAATCAACAGTAAATTTATGTCTACATCATTGAATAATTAAAAATTCAAATTAAGAGTAAATTTATGTAAAACTAAGGTAACTATTACATAGATTTTCCTATGTTATAAAAAGAAGTAATCATTATATAAAAAATAATTATTACTGTGAAACAAAAACTTTATTTGCAATAACAAAAGTTTGTTATGTTGTTTGTTGTAACGTTTTATGTTTTAGTTTGTTTCCATTGTGTATATAAGCTTGTTAGCCTATCTTTTTCATGTACCAATCGTGTAACGTGTAGCATGTGAGATTAGTCTAAAAGAGTGTTGAGATCAAAAGCAAGAGTGAAAACAAAAGTGAGAAAAAAGAAAAGCAAAATAGAAGTCGTAAGTCTTGGTTAATCTTAATATTGATTAGTTGCTTTCTCTCATGGATTTTAGGCTAGACTGGTTGAACCATGTAAAAGCTTGGTGCTCTTCTTCTTCTATCTTTTTTTATTGTTCTCTATTATTGCTTAATGTGCCTAAGTGTGGGTTTGTCTAATACATGGTTTGCATTACTATTTTACCTCTATTGCATGTTATTATTTTTGGGTTAGTTTCTAGTTTATCTTGTGATTATTTTATGCTAGATTGAACCAATAATTGATGTCGTTTGTGGGAAGCCCAAAACAGAGCAAGAATCTTAGAAAATGAGAACTATCAAGTATGACATAGAGAAATTCTCAAGAGATAATGAATTTGGCTTATGGAGGATCAAGATAGCGGCTATCTTGACTTAACAAGGATGCATAGATGCTATCAAAGGAGAAAAGAATAGCCAACCTCCCTTATTTCAAAGGAAAAGACTGATAACAATAAGAAGGCAAGAAGTACTATAATCTTGTGTCTTAGAGACAAAGCTTTGAGAGAGGTTGTAAGGGAAAAGATAACAATAACTATGTGGGTCAAACTTGAATCTTTATAGGTGAAAAAATCTTTGGCTCATAAAATCTATTTGAAGTAGCAAGTGTACTCTTTCAAGATGGATGAAACCGAATCAATTGTTGAACAATTGGCAGAATTTGACAAGATTTTGGATGACCTCGAGAACATTGAAGTGATACTTGGTAATGAAGACAAGGCTATTTTATTTCTGAATTCTCTACCCAAGAATTATGAACACCTCAAGAATGCCATTCTTTTTGGTAAAGAACAAACCATCACTTCAGATGAAGTCTAAACCTCCATCAGAACTAATGAGTTTTAGTTGTAACAAGAATCTAAGTCTGGCAATAATGGAGAAAGATTAAATGTGTCAAGGGGAAGAAGTGAGAAGAAAGTGCAAGGTCGGAAGGGAAAGAGGTCAAGGTCTAAATCTGAGAATGATGGAAAGAAAAAATATACGTGCTTCAACTGTTACATGATAGGTCATTTCAAGAAACACTATCCTGAAAAGGCTACAAGAATATAGGGATACCTATTGATGGAGCAGACCTAACAACTATTGTAGATGGATATAAAAGTGTAGGAGTTCTGGTTGTGTCTACATCACAGAACTCAAAGGATTGAGTCATGGACTCAGGTTGCTCTTTTCATATATGTTCCAAGAAGGATTATTTTAAGATCTTAAAGCTTAAAGAAGGGGGAACAATCTTGTTTGGGGATAACCATCCCTGTAAGATGCAAGGTTTGGGAACCATTAGATTAAAGATGTTTGATGATACAGAATACATTCTCAAGGATGTGAGGTATGCTCCTCAACTCAAAAGAAATCTTATCTCTATAAGCATGTTTGGTATCTTAGGATACTCAACTAAAATTCAGCATGATGTTCTTAAGATTTCAAATGGATCTTTAATAATTGCTAAAGGTAACAAGGATAAAAGTAATGGCTTGTTTATCATGAATTGTTCAACCGTTACAGCTCATGCTTCTGTTGTTAGTAACTACTTATTGTTATAAAAATAATAAGACCGAGGCATGTGAGATCACACTGGGCTTAAGAGTTTGTTCACGTAGTGCGTGACCCCTTAGGATACAACAGTTCGTCAGAGAGTATCTGGTAGCAGAACTAGCACAAGGTAAGAGAAAAAATATAAACACGGAAAGTCGATAATCAAACTTGTGTATGATTCGATTTTTTAAAAAGGAAAGATTATTTCTTATTAAAACATTAAACAAAATAATGATATCGATTAATCCCGTGTTAATGAGACGTTGCAAAATTCAAATTAAGAAAAAAAATTAAAGTGATAAAAAAGAACGTCGCATATCATTGTGTGCGCGGGGGGGGGGGGGGGGATCATCAGATTTACACACGAAACAGATATTCTGGCCCAAACTTATTTGGGCGCGAGCCCACTTTCTTTCTATCTTGTTTACCACCATAAGTTCTCTTTCTATATATAAAGCCTTAAGAGAAATGAGTGCCAAGTAATGTGGGACTAGAAACTTTTGAAATAAGCAAGTTTTCTAACAATCCCCCATATATTTCAAAAGTTTCTTTTTTTTTAAAAAAATCCGGTTTACATCATGGTGCAAATGCATCAGACCTGGTGTATTCTGAACTATGAACTAGACCCTAGACAGATAAACTTAACTTACAGTGAATTAGTGACGCAAAACTTCTATGAACCAAAATCACTTTAATTTAAGATAGCGATCTTACACTTCTCAACTCTTTTTGCCATTTTCACCATTTTGCGCGAATAGGCCTTGCGTGCCTGGTAATTCATGAGTACTCTAGAAATTTACCTAAATCTCATACAAGTGGCCTCACTTGACATTCATATAGGTGATTTTATCAAGTGTATCCTACATTTTATACATCACCCATAAGAGATATAAAGATCATTAAAATTTAATAATTAACCTCTCATTCTTTGCAGCCTAACACTTCACACATCATAGGAATGGAGGAAGAAATAGTGCTAGAGAATTAACAACAACTTGTTATTACCCATATGAACCTTCTTCATGGGGTCTCCAATCACAAAGGTTTGGTTCCCATCGTTGTTAATTTTATTATATGCTCAAGTCCCATTCCCCTCGATGTTTCATAAATAATCTTTCTTCCCAAAGGTTTAGTCAGAGGATCGGCTAAATTTACTTCTGACTTTACATACCCTATGGAAATTATTCCATTATTTAGGCAACTGCTTTACCACATCGTGTCTCAAACGGATGTGTCTATTCTTACCATTGTAAGATTTATTTTTAGCAATAGCTCTCGCTGATTGACTGTCACAATGCATAGATACAGAAGGTGTTGGTTTTATTCCTAATGGAATATCTGCTAAGAAGTTTCTCAACCACTCAGTCTTACTGCCAGCCAATTCTAGAGCAATAAACTCTAACTCCATAGTGGATCTAACAATAATATTTTGTTTGACTGATCTCCAAGTAACAACACCTCCACCTAGTGTAAACACATAACCATTAGTAGATTTTGTCTTATCTGAATCCGAGACCCACTTGGCATCACAATATCATTCTAATACTGCGGGATATCCTTTATATAATATACCATAATTTATGGTACCTCTTAAATATTTTGTTAGTCTTGCTAATGCAACCCAATGCTCATTATTGGGTTTATGAGTATATCTACTCAATCTGCCCACAGCATATGTTATGTCAGGTCTCAAATAATTCATCAAATGTAATAAGGTCCCAATAATTTAAGCATATTTGGATTGAGACACAGGTTCTCCTCTATTTTTCTTTAATTAAGTGTTGCCATCATAAGGAGTACTCACTGGTTTTGACTCAAAATATTCAAACTTACGAAGAAGTTTCTCAATATAATGTTATTATTATCCTTCCTTATGATTTTAACACCCAAGATAACACTTGTCTTACCCATGTCTTTCATATCAAAATTGTTAGCAAGAAAATGTTTTGTATTAACTACAATATCACCATTGGTACCAAAAATAAGCATGTCATCCATGTATAAGCATACAATCATACATTCACCATTTTCTACTTTTGTATATACACATTTGTTAACTTTAGAATAAGAGAACCCATTTCTAGTTAATATACTATCAAATTTTTCATGCCACTGTTTCGGTGCTTGTTTTAATCCATATAAAGATTTAAGAAGTTTACAAACTTTGGTTTCTTGACCAGAAACCACACAACCTTCTGGTTGAACCATATAAATTTCTTCTTCTAAATCACCATTTAAAAAAGGAGTTTTTACATCCATTTGATGAATAACAAGTTTATAGATGGACGCCAAAGTGATTAAAACTCTTATCGAAGCAATCTTGGTTACGAGAGCAAAAGTATCAAAATAATCAATATTTTATTTTTGAGTAAAACCTTTAGTTACTAAACGGGCTTTATATTTATCAACTAATCCATCAGGAAAATATTTCTTTTAAAAATTCATTTACAACCAATAGGTTTAGCTCCCGGAGGTAAATCTACTAAAGTCCAGGTTTTATTTTTTAAAATAGAGTGTAATTCAATTTTAATCGCTTCTTTCCAAAACATGGCATCAGAAGAAGAAATTGCTTCATAAAAATTTAATGGTTCATTGTCAACCAGATGGGTATAAAAATCATTATCGAGCTTATTTATTTGTGAACTAAAAATATTTTCAATATCAACAATAGGTTCACAAGAAACACGATCAACATACATAGGAAATGCATGTTTAAAAAACTCAGCATTTTTGGTCTCAATGATTGTATTGCATTCAATAACGTCACTTTTTATAACAATAAAACAATAGGCGGCACTCTTTTGAGCATAACCAATAAACATACAATCACATATCTTAGAACCTATCTTTCTTTTTTTAAGATCAGGCAACATTAGTTTAACTAAACACCCTCACACTTTTAGATAATCTAAATTAGGCTTATAACCTTTCCATAATTCATAAGGTGTTTTACCAAAATGTTTATAAGTGATCCTATTTTGTATATGACATGTAGATAATATAACTTCTCCCCAAAGATTATTAGGAACAGATGAAAAAACAAGCAAAGCATTCATCATTTCATTTAGAGTCCTATTTTTTCTTTTAGCTACACCATTAAACTCAGGTGAATAGGGTGGAGTTATTTCATGTATTATACCTTTTTTCACAAAAATCATTAAAAAGAATATATTCACCTCCTCTATCAGACCTTAACCTTTTAATTATTTTATTTAACTGATTTTCTACTTCGGCTTTATAAATTAAAAACATATCAAACGCTTCATCTTTATTTTTAAGTAAATAAACCTTAGTGTATCTAAAAAAATCATCAATAAAGGTTACGAAATATTTTTTACCATCTCTAGTTACAGCTTGTTTTAAATCACCTAAATTGGAATAAATTAACGAAAGTAACTCAGATTTACGGTTCATAGGAAAACATGATTTTTTCATAATTTTTTATTTAACACATATGTCACATTTGTTTAAATTCACCTTTTGAAAACCATAAATCATACCATCATCACGCAATTTTTTCAAATATTTAAAACTAACATGTCCTAGTCTAGCATGCCATAAATCATACGAATCAACGATATAAGTAGAAGAAGAAACAGTATTATTATCAGTAGAAATGTTCAAAACAAAGAGTCCATGATCACAATACCCTTTTCCAACAAAAATATCATTTTTGGTCATGATAATTTTATCAGACTCAAAAGAAACCTTAATTCATACTTTTCCCAAAAGAACAATAGAAACTGAATTTGCTTTAATACTAGGTACATGAAGCACATCATTAAGTGCAAAGGTCTTTCCATATGTGAGTTTGAGAAGAACTTTTTCTTTACCAAGGACATTGGCCTTTCGAGAATCACCGAGATACACAAATTCTTCTCCTTTCCCTATAATTTTGTAGGAGGTAAACATATCACAATTTGCACATATGTGTTTGGTATCCCTATAGTCTACCACCCATTTACTCACATTGGCTACAATTAAGGCTTGAGAAACAACTACAACAATTACATCATCGTCATCTCCTTCAGCCAAATGAACTTTTGGCTTAGGGGAAATATCGTTTCTCTTCCTGTATCGACATGCCAGAGCATGGTGACCTGACTTACCACAAACAAAGCAAAAGCTCTTCTTTTTGAAGGCAGTGGGATTAGTAGAATTAAGTTATCTAGCAGGAAAATGACAAAAGGACTTTTTGTTATCATACCTCTTATTTTTGTTCCTGGCTTGTACCATATTTGCTCTCACAGCCAATGCTCTACCTCTTGCCACCTTTTATTCTTTACGATTGGTGTCCTCAATAATTATATGGGTGATCAACTCTGAAATAGAAAGCTTACTCAATTTGTGCTTGAGTTGTTGTTTGTAATCCTTCCATGACTCCGGTAATTTTTCAATCAAAAAACCTACAACTAATTCATCCTGCATGACAATGTTTTCAGACTTGAGGTCCTCCAACAGCTTATGGTATTCGTTAATTTGGACATTTATGTCCTTGTTGTTAGTCATTTCCCAACGGTAAAAATTTCCAACCAGGAAATTTTGTTTCCCAGCATCCTCAGTAGTGTATTTTAATTTAATGGACTCCTAAGTTGCCTTCGGTTCCTTGTAAGAACAGTAGACATTGAAAAGCTCATTAGACAATGTACTAAGAATAGTATAACGATATACCTTTTTAGCATTGACCCATGATTCAAGAGCATTAGGATCGGTTGGCTTGTCATCGGTGATCGCAAACCCAACCCCGTGTATGTCAAGAACAGAGAAGACCCGTTCTTGCCAACGACGGTAGCTTTGGCCTCCAAAGACTTCTATTTGGATACGTCGGGAAAAAGGTTTTGTGAAGGTGACAGGGGTAGGGGGCAACGGTGGTGGAACAGAGAGACCATTGCCGTTGTCATTGTTTCCAAAGTTGTCATTCACAGCGTCAGCCATTGCAAACCCTTAAGATTGTTATAAAAATAATAAGACTGAGGCGTGTGAGATCATACTGGGCTTAAAGATTTGTTCGTGTAGTGTGTGACCCCCCAGGATACAACAGTCCGTCAGAGAGTATCTGGTAGCAGAACTAGCACAAGGTAAGAGAAAAAAGTATAAATGCGGAAAATCGGTAACCAAACTTGTGTACGATTCAATTTTTTAAAAAGGAAAGATTATTTCTTATTAAAATGTTAAATGGAATAATGATACTGATTAATCCTATGTTAATGAGATGTTACAAAATTCAAATATTAATCAGAATCATTAACTGGGTATTAATGAGAATTATTAACCGGTAAGATAGATATTTCCCTTTTAAATGTAAATCGTAACATTCCAAAATTAAACGCCCTAATTAATGGCTTTCTTGGATAGGCTTTCCAAATTCAAAATTCAAATTAAGAAAAAAGAATTTAAGTGATAAAAAAGAACGTTGCATATCATCGTGCGCGCAGGGAGGGCGCAAATCATCAGATTTGCACATGAAATAGATATTTCGGCCCAAACTTATTTATGAGTGAGCCCACTTTCTTTCTATCTTGTTTACCACCATAAGTTCTCTTTCTATATATAAAGCCTTAAGAGAAATGAGTGCCAAACAATGTGGAACTAGAAACTTTTAAAATAATCAAGTTTTCTATCACTTATATGATAAATCAAAATTGTGGCATTTCAAACTTAGGCATGTTAGTGAAAATAGATTAATTGAATTGGAAAAATAGAATATGCTTATGGGTGATAAAGTAAACAAATTAGATTTCTGGGTGTGCTAGGAAAATCTATTAGGATTAAGTTTGGGTCTGTCATGCATGTTTCTAGTAAACCTTTTCAGTATGTGCATTTTGATTTATGGGGGCCCTCAAGAGCAAAAACTCTAGGTGGAGGTTCCTATTTCCTTACTATAATTGATGACTTTACTATAAGAGTATAGTTGTATGTGTTAAAGGATAAAATTGGAACTTTTAAAAGGTTTAAGGAATGGAACACTTTGATTCAAAACTAAACGACCTCGTTTGGGTTTCTTTCGATTCATTAAAAAGAAATGATTCAAACAAAAAAAAGATTTTTCATCTTGATAGAGATGTCTTTATCTCGTTAAATATCGTTTATATTTTAGAATCTACAACAAACCCCTACCTAATTTGAAATGCTTATATTATTGTTTTATTTCAATTTTTAATTTATCAAATAGATTCATCATTCCATTTCCATTCCAATCAATTCAAGAACAAGACCAAGAACTAATGTTTGCTTTCAGCATCTTAATTCTGACTTACACTAGTGTATTATACATATGATATATTCATTTCATCCTTTTCATGAGACTAGATATTCATTACTTAAAATATCCTATATACGTAATGGGTGTAGGCAAGACCAACGAGACCTGGCAAGGCTACACGATTGGGAGTCAGAGAATCCATAGTACCTGCAGCCTCGTGAACTAACAAATAAAAGGGGAAAATCTTCCGACACTGGACAGGCGTTAGCTCTTATACATGGTCTTACGAGTTTACGGAGACTTGTGTTTTTGGTAAATAGTTGCTCGGGCTGGCTTTGACCCTTTCTTCAACCCTTCTTGACTCATATTGCTCAGCAGTTAGTTAATTTTTTTTGGACTTTCCGTAATGTCCCCAAAAGAAATCCCTTATCGTTCACTATCTTTCCCAAGGATAACTCACTTTTTCTATCAATCTCTTGTTATAGGTGAAGCAAAAGGGAAAGGAAACCCTCGTCCTTTGGTTGGGGAGCTTTTAGGATACTTATCTAATATTAAAAAGAGCTAGAAGAATATATTGGCCAATGTGGAAGAGAAAGAAATGGTTTCAAAATTCAAGATAAGATAGAGCAAAGGTAAAATCTGACATATGTTCCTTTATCTTCTTGTATGTCAGATTTCAGAGGCATTGTAGGGAGAAATTGTAGCTACTGTAGTTAATCTTATTAATAGGTGTCCTTCATCAACTTTGAATTTTAAGACTCTTATAGAAGCATGGAGTGGAAAACCAACAAATTATTTAGGTTTGAGAGTGTTTGGATCTTTGACATATGCTCACATTAAGGAGGCAAAGTTAGAACTAAGGGTTGTCAAGTGTGTTTTTCTTGGATATCCTAGAAGTGTGAAGCGTTACAAGTTGTGGAAACTTGAAGCAAGTGGAAGAGATACATTATTAGTAGGGATGCGACTTTTGATGAAACTAAGATGGGCATAGTAAGCAATGATTTACAAGTGAGTACTTCAAATGAAGAGTAGACTCAGTTTAAGGTGGAGTGACCCTCTCAAACTTCAGAACCAAAAGGGTAAAATTCTAAAAGAGAAAACCCAGTAGAACCAAAGGAAGCATCTATTTCAGGTGGAGCTTCTAGTTTAGGTAGAGTAACAGACATACAGAATACCTTTGTTTACTAGTTGGTTAGAGATAGAACCAAAAGGAATCCTAAGCTGCAAAATAGATTATATTATGTTGACCTTATTTGTTATGCTCTAAATGTGGTAAAAGAATATCAACATCTGGAATGGAGAACTTTCAAGGAAGCTATGAAAGGTTGTGAATCATAAAATTGGATGAAGGTTATACATGATAAATGGAATCTCTCATGAAGAACCAGACTTGGAAACTTGTTGACTTACCGAAAGGCAAAAGAGTTATAAGATGCAAATGGATCTTTAAAAGGAAAGAAGGCATACCAGAAGTAGAGGTACCAAGATTCAAATTAAGGCTTATAGGAAGAGGTTTTACCTATGTTAAAGGAGTAGATTACAATGAAATCTTTTAAAATTTTATGAAACATTGTTCTATAAGGATCTTGTTGAGTCTAATAAACCAATATGATATGGAATTGGAACAAATGGCTGTCAAACAACATTTCTATATCGGATTTAGAGGAGACTATCTTCATGCAACAACTATAAGGGTTTTCTAAAGATAGGAACAAGGTGTGCTTGTTGAAGAAGTCTCTATATGGTCCAAAGAAAAGTCCTAGGATGTGGTACAAAGGGCTTGATGATTTTCTTCTTAAGTTTAGGTTCAAAAGATACAAATATAACGATTGTGTCTATGTTTTTGAGATGAATGACGAATGTATGCTGTATTTACTGCTATGTGTGGAGGATATACTGTTGACCAATTCTAGCAAGGAGGAAATAAAGGCTTTTAAAGGTAGACTTAGATCTAAGTTTGAAATGAAGGACCTTGGTCCAACTAAAAGGATATTAGATCTAAGTTTGAAAAGAAGTTTCTTTTATCTTTCTCTGTTGTTGGTTAATCTACGTAAGTTTGGGTTTGTGTCATGCATGTTTTGCATTGGTGTTTTATCTCTATGGCATGTTATTTTTGGGTTGTCTTGTGATTGTTTTGTGCTAGATTAAACCAATAATTACATCCTTACATGATTAAAAAAAGCTAATTATTGACCATGCTAGCTAAATGGAGTAAATAAATGTTTTTAAAATCACATCGTATATGATTAAATGGTTATGGTACCAGTTAAAGGTTTAAGTGTTTAACTGTATTCTAACTAGGTTGGATCGCTAATAATTACATATATTAATATAAAATTATTAAAATAAGGTAAACCGAATTTAAAGTTAACATAAATAAATTATATTACATGTATTATAAGAAATTTTTTTTAATGGCCTAAAAATAAACCCCCACCTAACAACGGGCAAGCAAGCTAGCCCGCCAAAGTAAGAAAATCTAGTTTTTAAGGAAAAGATTTGTTAGCCTACAACCTGTAACATCCCTAATATTTTAGCAAAATTATGAGTAGCGGAAAATATTAATAATTGTTTTAGAGATTTATTTGATACAAAGGCAATTATAAATAATTAACTAGTGTGGAAATAAATAAATTTAATTGATTGACTAAGTACAAAAGGGTTAAATGAGGTGTAATTAGAAAGAGGTAAAAGTTTAATTAAAACTTTCAAAGAAATTATAAAAGAAATAGGAAATGACCATTTTGCCCCTGAGCCTTAAATAATAAAAATCCATCTTCTTCCTCATTCATTTCAGGCGAGCCTACTTCTTCTTCTTCTTCTTCTTCTCCTCCCTCTCACTGCCGAGAGCTGCATGCTCCAAGGGAAGGCCTATTCCGCGTCAAAACTTTGAAATAACCCCATTTTTGAGATCGTGGCTTCGAGGTGAGTACAATGGACCCTTTAAATTGAGTTATCTCATCTCTTTCGTTTTCTCCTTTAAACTGAATGGTCATGCATGGCGGGGTAAGGTTCCGTTTTCCACCCCTCTAGTGTGTGTGAGCTTAAAACTCGGTATTTGAAACAATGAGGGTAATATCACGTTTATGGGTTTTGCATTCCGACCTCCGTAAGTAGCAAAACGTCGGAGGACCGAGTGACGAAGCGGGTGTTGAATTCGGAGGTGGAACCTTGAACCCAGCACTTAGAGGACGCAATCGGCATCAAGAACAAATCGTTGAAGCTTGGAATCGAGGTAAGGGGGTGTTCGGGTTGTAATTAATTAGAATAGGTGCGTATTTCAGGTTTGGGTCATCGAACTAAGTATTAAAACGGTAAGAAAGATTGTTAGATGATAATTGCATGTGTATGTATGTATGTATGAATGTGAGTTGTGTATGGTTTATGGTGATTGTGAGATTAAAGCTTTATACATTATGATGAATTGACGTATATAGTGGCCTTGTGATGACGGGCTGGACAAGTAGGTCACCCATTTGATGAGTATGTGCTGTTGTTGATGGCCACTTGTGAGATGATATGAGGAATATGAATTATATATGTATGATTGTGTGGTGTGGGACGGCCGATGGTATGTATAGCCCCTTGTTTCTGGCTCCCATGGTTTTTGTGCCCAGTTGAGCTACCCAGTGGTCAAGTAGGACCCAGTGGTTGAGGTGGAGAGTCAAGCAGGACTCGGTGAACCAAACAGGGTTCACGGGGTGTCAAGTAGGACCCCCAGCTGAAGGCCGATCCTTTAGTATCCGGATACTAGGCGTCGATTTTGTGTGAGAGTCAGTGGTGATAATTGATGAATTACTAGTATTGTGTGATGATGTGTATGTACTTAATTATATTTGCCGAATGTGATTTGCAATGTGAGGATAAAGCAATCAGATGGAGTTTATACACATGTACTTGTTATTTAATTTCCGTTCTAGATTAATTATGATGTCAAACACTCACCCTTGCTGTGGTTTTCTTTAATTTAGTAACCAGTGACAGGGAAGAGGTCGGAACCCCGGAGGTACGCCGAGTGGAGGATTGATTCCAAGGAACCGAGG
This sequence comes from Clitoria ternatea, assembly GCA_037962975.1. Lineage (NCBI taxonomy): Eukaryota > Viridiplantae > Streptophyta > Magnoliopsida > Fabales > Fabaceae > Clitoria > Clitoria ternatea. The sequence goes on along the minus strand of CM075671.1, from coordinate 281,376,374 downwards.
AATTATGAAATGCATTATGTGTGTAATGTGTAATGAGTTTTCTGTGTATATGATGCTATAATATATTTCTTGTGTGTGTCGAACTAATCTAGAATTGGTGTGTTGACTAATGTGGATATGAATTTATGATGCTAATGTGATCGGTGTTGATTTTCATGAGTTTGTAAATAATTGGGCAGGTTTTGTAAATGATTGTGGGTCATGGATGAATTGTGGTTGCTGTAGTATAGTTGATTACTGGACGAATCTCGCCCTAGCAGATTCAGTCTCGTCCGAGTGAGGCATGACTGCGAAAACCTCTTCCGAGTGAAGGAAGGTTAGTATGTTTCCGAGTGAGGTATGACCGAGAGAACTCTTTCTGAGTGAAGGTCAGAATGTTTCCGAGAGGCATGACTGAGAGAACCCTTTCTGAGTAAAGGAAGATCAAGATGTTCCTGAGTGAGATATGACCGAGAGGACCATTTCCGAGTAAAAGACTGAATTTGTGAATTTCCCTTGCATGTCTCGTAGTTCGCTCAGGTTTAAAATGTAGAATTCACTCAAGCGAGTCGGAACTCGCCTAAGCGACCTTCACTGGTTTCGCTTAAGCGAATCAGGGTCTCGCTCAAGCGAGTGACCCCTGACTTCATTTTCTTCTTCCGCTTATTTAATTAATTCAATTTTATTATTTGATTTATTTCTTATCGGTTATTATTTTGAGTGTGCTTAAGGAAAATAAATGTGGTTTTACATTAGGATCTAATTAACTATCAGTAAACACGAAAAATTTATTGTGAAAAATAATTAAACGGATGTAAATAAATGTAAAATTGACGTAGGACGTCACACAACCCACCTTTTGTTTTTTTAAAAAATGTCAAATTAATATAAGAACTATAAAATCCAAAAAATAATTTTTTAAAAGAAATAAAAAAGAATAGCATTAAAAGACAAGTATAAGTAATGAGAGACCTGACTTTTTTTCAGTTTTAGAAAATAAAAAGTATAAACTAATTATTAATATTTATTATTTCATTCCTTAAGCGGGGTTATTGGGCTGACCTACCTTGCCAAGATGTTGGCCCGTCGAGCTGAGTGGGTCGAGCCTTAGTGAATAACAAGCTAAGTTTTTCTGTCTGCCCCACCATTTTTTATGGGCCTAACCTATTTTACTATCCTACTTACATGAAACAAATGTTGTGGATTTACACGTGATGGTAGATCCTTGTAATGATGCCTATATCAGTATCTTTTTTTGTAAAGTGTGAAGAAAATTAATACAGACTTAGTAATTCCTGACATACTTGCAGATGCTTTCTAGTTTTGCCCTATTAACCTTTTTAATGATACCAATATAAATATTATTTCGACTATTCATAGGTTATAACCCTAATACTTATGGGTCTCGCAAGTACCAAATATAGTTGGTTAAATATTGAAATGAGCCTTATAATATCGATAATGGTATCAAACCCAAATCAATGTTTAATAACTTAAGGTGTGTATATATATATATATATATATATATATATATATATATAGGTAACAAATAATATATATTTTAATGCATTTATAAATATATTTAAAATACATTTAGTGTTTTTAAAAGATCTTTGATGTATTTAAAATGTATTTAATATATTTGTAATAAGTAAATATTAAAATATATTTTAAAACTATATTATTAATATATTACAAATTATAATACGTGGCTCTTTTTGTTTGTACATATTATTAATATATAAAGAAAGAAATTAGGTTGACCAAAAACATATACGTGGCTCTTTTTGTTTGTACAACCAGAATAAATGAGTAGTGTCTTAATCAAAAGATTACTTCCGTATAATGGAAACTTATTCCATAGCCATGCAACAAATCGAAAGCACAAATTAGAAAATGTCCCGTCACCATCACTAATTTGAAGGCTTTTCTCACAGATGCTCTTCTAAAAGAGCTGACAGGATTCACTATTCGTTTTCACCCACTGGTACAAATATTTTATCAATCCTAAAAAAGATTTTAATGTTAAAACGGGGTTTTTAAGTAGGTGAAGGATTAATATTAATATTTATATTTTTTATTTTCAGAACTTCGTTTCCTCAACTGCATATTAAATAGACGCTTAATCTCATGAAATGTGTGCTGAAAACATAACTGATCGAATGATCATAGAGAAGATCTTCCGTATTTTGACACTCAAATTTGATTATGTCGTGGTTGCGATAGAAGAATCCAAAGAATGTAGAGAAGATGAAAATTGAAGAGCTTCAAAGTTCTTTGAAGGCACGTGAGTTAAAATTAGATGAAAGAAGTCTTGAGAGACCTACAAATCAAGCATTACAAGCCCAAGTATTGAAGAACGGTGCAGAGATGGTGAAAAAGGTAGAGGAGAAAGTAGAGGGAAAGGAAGAGATAGAGGAGATAGAAGGACCAAACAGGGGACAAATAATGGAAAAGGTTGAGGAAGAAGGTTCGATAATAGTAGAATCTAATGTCATGCTTGTCATATATCATTGTGGACATTTTGCATGTGAGCGTTGGAGTAATAAAGATCCTTAATTTGTAAATGAGGAGGCTTGTTTTGCTCAAGATGAAGAAAACTCGGATCAAATTCTACTCATGGTTACTACACCAACTGATAAGTCAAATACCAATTTCTAGTATCTTAATACAAGATGTTCAAACCACATGACTGGGAGAAGAGATTGATTTGTTGATTTGGATAGGAGTGTTAAAAGTAAGGTGCGATTTGCAGATAACAGTACTGTTACAGTAGGAGTCGTAAGAATATTAATTTAGCAGAAAAATGGTAAGCAAGCTTACATTGGTGATGTTCTTTATGTTCCCAACATGAAAAGTAATCTTTTAAGATTGATATCTAAATCTGTCAAAATAATATTTGTTAACTATAGTAAATGATAAATTTAATTCAACCTAAAACTTAATTTATGAGTTAAAATTTATCTCAAATCTAATAAAATGTACACCGATCATATTTCAGGTTAATCTTAACTAAATGTATAAATATCAATTTATAAACAAACTTTATTTTTTTCACTACACATATCATAAAATATATATTTTTTCATATTAATTTTCTCTATCTTGAAATAGGGAGTATCATTCTGTTCTTCATAGGTAAATATTGTGTAATTTGGTGAAGACAGCAAATACACAATTTGGCTTTACAATGGTTAGCTTTGGTTTCCCTCTGGAATAACACAGCAGCGGAGCTCATGTTTCTAAATGTGAAACATTTCCACAAGACACAGTAAACATTCAAATCAACCTCTTTCTAAGTCTTATATGAGAGGAAACAGAGCAAAAGTGAGCAAGGATGTCTCACCGACAAAATCATATATACTATATATGCCGGCAAGTCATCCTTGGCTCAAATCTACTCTCTCTACCTCTTCATGCAAGACATTTCAAGAGTAATATACAATACTATTCTACTGCGCCCTCAATCTTCTTAACTCACATTTCACATCCTTTCGAAGCCTCTCTATTTACATCATTGTTGCATGTGTATTTATAAGCAGAGAAGGTCAAAGGGTTGGCACTAGAAAGTAGAAACTATGCATGCATGGTGCTCCTTAGTCCTTATCCATAAACCGCTTCTTCCTCTTTATGGAATCAATTTTCCTTTTCTATATGCTATGTGTAGCTTGAAGAATTGATTAGGAACAAGCAAAATTAAAGTTGACCTGGCCAATGCATTCTCTTCCTAAAATCTTTTGTCCATTGGTTAACCAATGTTGTTGTGGGAATAGAATATCACAAGTGAAGGCACGGGGTACTAGCTAGTAGATGTTACCCATGTTTGTGTTATGGCATTGTCGATACATGAGAATTTGTTCTCAGAAATTTAACAGGGGTGTTACTTTTCCATTTTAATAGTCTATGTAAATTTATCGAGATTTAATTAATTAATTGTTAATTTTATTTTCATACTTATATAGTAAAGGGAATGTATTAAGATTTTGATTTAACTAGGTTCTATAGAATTTGTTACAGTGGAACAAGTTTAAACTTTCACTCATTTTATTACTGGGGGTATATATACACAACGTTTTAACTGGGAGATTTTTTGCAACAGGAACTGAATGTAAATGAGGCAGAAGCTTCTGTTTCTATAAACAGCCTTGTGTTTTAATTTGCTTCAAAATATACATTTATTTAGAAAAGTTTTGAATTAGCAAACGCAGAGAGATGTCAATTATGTTATCTGATCCAGTTGGTGAGGGTATCGGGTTTTAGTCCATATACAGATCAATTATGTTATTGGTCATGATATGTTTTCAAATTTAATAAGGATCAAGAGGGTTGAAAATCAAGTCTAATCAGATGTGATTTCTGATATGGGGTATCCCCTTAAAAAAATGCTTAAGTTATTAAAGGATAAAACACCACCGTTCATTTTTGTTTACAGTAGCTATAGACACTTTGGTTATTAAATGACGTTTTTTTGTTCTGGTCTCGTTTTGGAAAACTTACAACATAAATCCATCAACACTTGCTGACTAGTCAAATTTTCACCGATTCTAAAAAATTAAACTAAATCTTGATTATCACTCAAAGCACTATAAACTATATGGATTTAATAAAATGGAGAGAGTTTGAAAGTTTTAACTTACCGAACATTCGTCACAAGGTTCTAGAAGCGGATTCGAAGCTTTAGGTAACACTCGTAGGTATAGAATGATTCCTACAAGCACCAACAATAATAAAAGTGGTTGTAGAGTGGGATGTTGTGTCCCACACAAATAAAAAGAGTTGTTGCAGTGTAGGATTTCGTGTGTAGTGGAAAGCTTAACGTGGAAGTCACACCTTGCATAGGCATTTGCATGAGGTTTTTTTCTAGGACTTGCGTGGGACATGACTCCCACGCAAAGTGGCTTTTACTTAGCTTTTTCGGTTGTTGCATGTGACTTTATTCCATGCAAAAATCCTTATATTCTTGTAGTGGTTATTGTAGCAGTTGGAGTTTTTGCCCACCCATTTACCTATTTTTATATACGCAATAAGGACTAAGGGAGCATGCAAGGAAAGTTTAAATTTTAGGATAAATAATATTTTAGTCATTTATCTTTCACATTTTCATAATTTATTTTTATAGTTAATATAATGCCTATGTTTTTAAAATGTTTCAGTTAGCTTCCTCTACCTACTTTTGGCTAAGTCCTTGAATAAAGATTTAGTGTAACTCATTACTTAAAAACCAGTTACTCCATCACTAAATCACAACTTCATTAGGTCTATATGTTTGTATATACATACATACACATGTATTTTTTAGTGTTAGTTTAAATACAACATGAATAAAGTGATACATCATAAATTATTAATTCATATAAATTTTTCAATTCATATGATTTAACACATCATATTATTTTTTTAAGGGTTTGAGTTTAAAAAATCGAAAGATAGAAGATTCAGATAATGATTCAGCCTAGATTTTAGGGTGCATTTAGTTAGGATGTTTCTAAGAAAAAATAGAAGAATATTTACAATAAATATTTATATATTTATTAATAATAATTATTAATAAATATATTTTTTTGATTAAATTATAAATGAAATATTTTAATATATAATTTTAATATTATTTATATAAAATATACTACTTTACTACTCTTTTTAATTAATATTTTTTTTTGTAATTTTACCCTCAAATTCCACTTTTCTAAAAGTTTACCAAAACATTTTTCAACCACACACAATCACTACTTTCCAATTCATTTTTACAATAAAGTATCCGAACACAAATCACTGTTTTAAAACTCCGATTTTCCTAACCATGTTTCAAAACCTCAATTTTTCAAATTCCTTTTCATAACTCTTACATCAACTTTTAAGCAAACGGATCCTAAATCATATATTTCGAACCGGTTATTTTTACTTCTTATTAGAACTGCAAGCCATTTTAGAATATTCAGATTATTGATGACCAACAGATTATAATGGCCCAATTGCCTTTTCACAAGGAAATTCGGATGGTTGAATTGCTTTTTCCCCCTCTATATAAAATTTGAATGACTAGATTAATATTTGATGGATAATCGTTCATATGCAATGATACAAATTTCTTTCAACTCTCTGCTCCTTCTGTAAGTTGGACATTTTTAATCTCTTGGGATTTTAAAACTTTCAAGTTAGTTGTTACCTCTAAAAAATATATTCAATTTAATTATTTTTTAGCATAAAATATCAGTAAAAAATATAGTACAAAAAAGAATTGAAATTAATGAATGACTTTTTTACAATATGAAGGCTTGATTCAGAGTTTTTAAAATTCTAGAGACTAAAATGGCCAGCCCATACAATCTTGAAGAATTTGTTGAGAAAAACAATACTCATTATAGTATTCAATTGATGGCCGAAAGATATTATTGATTTCACAAGAGATTAGTTAATGAGTTTTCTTTTATGTAAAACTTTATATTAATATAAAGTTTCTTTTATATTTGATATATCCTATAATGAAATTATTGGAGTTTAAGTATGAGAGTCAAGTCTTATATTAATGATATGAACAAGATAAGAGTTTTATACATAGACAAATTCATACATTTAACAAAGTTTGAGTTGTACTGTATTTTAAACTATGTTCTTGTTGCGCTCCCCAGTTTCATCCTATCTTTCTATCAACAGTGGCAAGATGACCAACTTAAATAAGTACATGTCTCCCTATAGTGACGTGAAAGTGTCCCACAAGAAGACTATAAAGGGTTATTTACACCACTTTCTTGGTATTGAAGCAAAATCTCTGTCTAACGGTGCTCTTCTATTTGAAGCACGTCTCTGATTTCCTTAATAAAGTTCATATGCATAGTTCTAAGCCTATCACAACTCTTCTTCCTTTTGGAACAAAGTTTGTAGCCAATGGCACTCATGAAGCACCGGATCTGTATCTCTGTCGTTCTGTAGTAGGAGCATTATAATATGCTACTATTACACGTCCCGATGTAAATTTTACGGTAAACAAGCTCTATTAATATATATGCATCATTTATTGGAAAGTCACTGGAACTTGCAAAAAGAGTCCTCGCTATCTTAATGGAACTCTGGATTATGGGCTCCATTTCTAGAAATCTAACACTATGGAAATCATAGGCTTTTGTGATTCGAAATAGGCTTCGGAAAACACTGATATGAGGTCTACATTAAGATTTTGTGTCTACCTTGGGAAGAACTTGGTCTCTTGGGTTGCTAAAAAGCAACATACAGTTTCAAGATCCAGTGCGGAAGCAGAATTTAGGAGCATTGCAACTCTTGTAGCTGAAATTTCATAGGTCAAGTCTCTTTTTACAACTAAATCTGACGTCTTACAAACCACCATTAATCAAGGAGCCGTGCTATTAACAGTAAACTTTGTTCTTCATCATAAGTCCAAACATTTTGAATTGGACTTTTGGTTTGTAAGGGAAAAACAACCTAAGGACAAATCATTGTGAAACACGTGCCATCTCAATTTCAACTGGTCTTCTAACCAAGGCTACCTCCACTACTATTTTCCTTTCTCTTCAACCTAAACCTAGTGTTTTGGCTTACTCCACACTAAGTTTGAGAGAGGGTAAAGGGTGGTGTACATAAAAACCTAGAAATCTCTTTGAATATAAGATAGATATTAATTAAGTTAGTTTCTATTGTATTTACTTGGAACTTCTTGTAACTACATTCTATATGTGAGCCATTTCTGTTGTAATCTCACACAATATCAGTAATCAATAATAGATGTATTTCATTCATCTTTGAATCTTCTTTATCTCTCACAAAACTGCCTTGTACCTATCTGCTTAGAAGGACAAATGCATGAAATTAACAAACCTCAAAATAGTGATGGTGCCCACATACAAAGGGTGTTGAAAGCCTAAAGAGTGGTTGTTGAATGAACAACAACTCTTGTGGAAGAGAGCATAAGAGATGCACTATATTCAAACATGTACTCCTGGGTGAAGAAGAGGCTTCCATTGAATATGAAGCATTGAATATGAAAAAATTCATACTTGAGAGGGTGTTTGAATTCATGTGTGAACGTTCAGTCTCATATTAGTTGGATGTGGACAACTCTTGAGGGGTTCATAAGTAAAGAAACTCACATACCTAATCCTTCTTGTTTGCTTGTTCATTTGGCTTGTGTTCTCTGTACATGAAAATGATTTTCCAAGTGTAGAGAATCCCTTCTTTCAATCCCAGCAAAAATGTTGGAAGTGTTTGTGTTTGTTTGTTTTGCATTCAATATTATATTTAGTTTTTGTATAAATTAAGATACATAATATTAAATTATATCTTAGTTAATGGCAACCAAATTAAAATAAATCTTGTTTTTAAAAAGTATTTGTTAATTCAATTTATCCTAATTTGATTAAATTGGTATTGTTTTGAATATGCTTAGAAAGGTAATATCATTATATATTGCCATTTTGTTTTGAATATGACTTAATTTCTACACCACCATTGTGTGTAGGGAACATACAGACACCACTCTCAAGCTTCTTTTCTAAATATTATTATTACTATTATTATTACTACTTTTATTGACATATGCAAATGAAACTAAAATACCACGTGCTAAACTAATAAAAAATATAATACAAATTGTATTCAACAAAAAAGAAAAAATTACAAATATGAAAAAAAAACCAAGATTTATGATGGATGTCCCCCAGGGTCTTTTGGGAGACGTAGTCTCTGTTGCTGGTGGTGATATCATGATGAAGTTGATGGTTAGCCTTGGACAAACCTTCCTACTAACTTGGGCTCTTAGCCTATCCATGATGCTCAACTACACTTTTATCTCCTCCTAAACTCGAAGGTGAGCCACCTCGGGATGTTATTATTGTGACACGGAAGGGCCGACTAAAATGACTTAACAATCAATCGTGTCATCAACAAAGAACGTAGGTGTATCTTGACGGACAAGTCATTGATGCCCTAAACATGACTCTGATTCCTTCCACCAACCACCTTAACTTAGAGGCTGATCTTCACTTGTGAGTCCATCATCCCGTTTGGTCTTGCCAACTCATGGAGACATAACACATATTAAAAATCATTACGAATGCAGATAATAATAGCAACAGTTTAAAAGTATGCACCTTTTGAAATCCATAGTTATAGCCTTTGGTTTTTTAAACGTAAAGTTACATCAGAGCCAGGGTTCGATGCAACATTCCCATGCCAAATTTTTTGCCTTACTTTATATATTTCCATTTTGGTTTGGTGTTCAATGATTTCTGGTTTTTGGGTTGCTAACTTTTTCATGGTTGTCACTATTTATTTTTGTTTTTTGTTGGGCATGACGAGTATTTTGTAGTTTGATAGGATCAGGTACCACATATTTTCGGGCTGCCTATTGCTGGGAAATCGTGGTTTGTTTTGGGATCTATTATGGGTTGTGGGTATATGTTCATTAGTTGTGTTGCTGCAGAGGAGGATTAACACATATATGGGTGAGGTTCTGTTATGGTTTTGCCAACTTTACGTGTGCTTTTTCTTTCACATGCATGTCTACATCAAGGGCGAGAATAGATTGTGTCGTGTGCACAAGGGTCTGTATATGGTTTTGTTTTTAAGTGTGAGACATAAATGAGGTTGTTACCTTATGTAGCTTGTATTTAATTGTAAGCTTTGTTTGTTACATACACTACAAGAATCAGGCATTGTAACATGGGAAGAAAGTTGACGCTACAATTAAAAAAAAAAGAAAAAACTGACACAACAATCATAGTTGTTTTAGGGTTGGGTGTTTGACAAATCTCAAATAAATATGTACACACAATGGTTGTGTGACTTAATTTCCACACCACTATTGTGTGTAAGGAACATACAGACACCATTTTCAAGATTCTTTTCTAAATATTATTATTACTATTATATTGATTATATTTATTATTATTAATTATATTATTATTATTATTATCACTACTTTTATTAACATATGCAAATGAAACTAAAATACCACGTGCTAAACTAATAAAAAAATATAATACAAATTGTATTCAACAAAAAAGAAAAAAACTACAAATATGAAAAAAAACCAAGATCTATGGTGGATGTCCCCCGGGGTCTTTCGGGAGATGTAGTCTATGTTGCTTGTAGTGATATCATGATGAGGTTGATGGCTAGCCTTGAACAAACCTTCCTACTAACTTGGGCTCTTAGCTTATTCATGATGCTCAACTACACTTTCATCACCTCCTGAACTCAAAGGTGAGCCACCTCAGGATCTTGTTATTGTGACACGGAAGGGCCGACTAAAAAGCTATAACAATCAATTGTGTCATCAACAAAGAACCTAGGTGTACATCGACGGGTAAGTCATTGATGCCATAAACATGACTCTCATTCCTTCCACCAACCACCTTAACTTAGAGGTTGATCTTCATTTGTGAGTCTACCATCCCGTTTGGTCTTGCCAACTCATGGAGACATAACACATATTAAAAATCATTACGAATGCAATAGCAACAGTTTAAAAGTATGCACCTTTTGAAATCCATAGTTGTGGCCTTTAGTTTTTTAGACGTAAAGTTACGTCAGAGCCAGGGTTCGATTGAACATTCCCATGCCAAAATTTTTGCCTTGCTTTATTGATAAATTGTTAGGTTTTATTCATCATTTATCATCAGTAAGTTTCATTCTCTTGTTTTATTGTTTTTTCTTAGGCTTTATTCATTCAAATTCTCTGTTTATGGTCTTTGTGATTGCAGTTAGAGCTGCCTCATCTAGCTAGTGTTTTATACTTTTGTTTCGAAACTATGTTCCTCTATTCCCTCACCATATCATTCTAGTAAATTTCTCTATAATCACTACTTTTCTCTCATATCTCTAGCTTTCCGCTACAATTGTGGTTAATTCATGTTTCATTTAGTGCAAGAGAAGACAAATTTAGACTTTTTGTTTTTGTTTTTTTGGAAGCATTGATTAAAGTTTGTTCTAATTGAGATCTAGTTTGATGAGGAAAAAGTATTCACCATTGGCTCTCCAACTAACACTTTCTATATCGAACCTTTCTATTACATTAATTAATCATTTGGTGAATCTGGTAACAATTTTTTCTGATTTAAGATGGTTATTTATGGTTAAATGCTACGGACCATGGAAACACCACAAGCTTGCCGAGGTAGAGTTCGATAATTAAGTTGGTGAAGTTCTGCCATAGTGGTTTGGTGGTTAGAGTGGCCCGAGCTCTTGGGATTTTAATTCATGGATGCTTTGTTATGAATCTAAGGATTCAAGAATGAGAGATCATGGTTATGTCTGACTGGAAGCAAAAGGAAACTTTCCTAATAAAGTGCATAGTGATGAGCAATGGTGATCACTGTGACAAACTTACTATATAATTCTTAACCCAATTGGTTAAGGTTTGTATAAGAATGACTATTAGAGGGTTGGATGGATTAGATGTTGCGTAGTTTGAGTTTTTCATGTTCGTTTGTCTTGTGTTAAGTGTTGAATTGGTACTATGCAATGTTTTGGTTTGTTTGGAAGAGTAGACTTAGGAATAAAAATTTATGGCCTCTTTATGAAGTAGCCATGTAAAAGTCTAAATATGATATTCTAGTAGAAGCTGTTTGAAACTCCAAGAGGATAAGGACGGAAAACTTTGCACTTATGTGCTATTTTCATATTTGGTGTTTTAGAAGGGGAGCTAATGTGTTTTCCCTTGTGTCATGACATATAATTAACATCTATCTTCTTAATTAATACTAGAAAATAAGGTTTTTATTTTTTTAGACACTAACTTTTCAAAGATACTTTGAGGTTTTCAAAAAAAAATTTATAAAAGGTTATCGTATTTTAGAAATTTAATAGGAGGTTATCACATATTTAAGCCTTGAAAATGTTATATATATATATATATATTAATGAAACTTTCACATTTAAAAATGAGGATAAAATTTCATAATATCTTATTGATTTTTAGTTTCTTAAAATTACTTTCAAGTATGTTATAAAAGAATTGTTTAAACAATACTAGAAGTGGAAGAAATATTACCCTCAATGGAACTAAGTTTAGCTAGTTGTTCTGTAGCAAATCATTTGTTTTGCTAATTAAGTTGTTTATTGATTAAAGTTGAATGAGTTGGAGTCATTCAATTATATATAGGGTTCTTATTTAGTACAAGTTTCACATTTGTAAAGTTTTTAGAATGGTAAAGAATCTCAAAGCATACTCTTACTTTATTTCAACTAGATAGATCTAGTACAATGTTGTTATGTAGCAGTAAAGGTTACCATATTACAACTCATTGTTTCACAATGTGATTTATTTACTATCATATACCTTTATGTAGGGATTATCAAATAGGAGAGAATAGGTGCAACCAGCATAAATTTTTAAAGTTTCTATTCACACTATTTTCATTTGTGTTGTTGAATCTTAATTGATGAAAGGTGACCCCCTCTCTCATGCCATAGAGATTGTCAAATATTGTTAATTTTTGTAGTATGCATGAGTCAACTACTAACATTCTATGAAGAATAAATTGGATGCAAAAGCTTAAACAATTGAAGGGTATAATTTAAACTAGATTAATATGTGAAAATAAAAGGTGTTACAATTAGAATGCTTAAGAAATTTATTCATTCTTAATTTTTGTTTTTCTCATCACTAACAACTCTTTGTGAAGAGAACTTTTATGCATATATTATCTAGTGATGACAGCAGTAAACATATAGTGTTTGATTATTATTCTTGGCAACTTATATATGGAATATGTTTTTAAGTGAAACTCGTTTGTAACATGATTGATTTTACTTGTTTTAAATCTACTTATCCATCTACTAAAATCTTCAAACATGATTCCTCAAAAACATCTAGATGTGTGTGCCAAGAATAATAATCAAACACCATCAATTTACTACTCCATCATCAACTAAATAAATACGCATAATAGAAGTTTTCTTCAAAAAGAGTTAATGAGAAAAAAAAAATTAAGCATGAATAAATTTCATAAGCATTTCAATTGCAAACACCTTTTACTTTCACATGTTAATCTAGTCTAAATTAAACCCATCAATTGTTTGAACTTTTGCATCCAATCCATCATTCTTCTACCATACAATGTCAGCAGTCCACTCATATTACCAAAAATTTACAATATTTGACAATCTCTATGCCATGAGAGAGGGTGTCACCTTTCATTAATTAAGATTCAACAACACAAACGAAAATAATGTGAGTAGAAACTCTAAAAATTTATACTGGTTACACCTATTCTCTCCTATTTGATACTCTCTGCATAAATTTAAATGATAGTAAATAAATCACATTGTGAAGCAATGATTTGTTATATGGTAACTTTTACTGCTACGAGAACAACATTTTATTATATCCATCTAATTGAAATTAAGCAAGGATATGCTTTGAGATTCTTTACCATTCCAAAAACTTTACAAATAGGTAAATGTAAATGAGAACCATATAATTGCATGACATGAACCTTTTCAACTTTAATCAATAAAAAACTTAATTACAAAAAAATGATTTCCTATATAACGACAGACTAAAACTAGTTCCACTAAGGGTAATATTGCTGGTTCCATGTTTAGTATGATTTAAACAATTCTATACTTGCAATTAATTTTAAGAACCAAAAAATCAAAGAGATTTTATTAAGTTTTATCCTCACTCTTGGGTGTGAAACTTTTATTATTATATATTCCTTTTAAAGAAAAGCTTAAATATGTCATAACCTCCTTTAAACTTTCTAGAATACGATAACCTCCCATAATTTTTTTTTCAAAACCTCAACTATCCTTAAAAAAGTTAGCACGGAAACTTTAGTTTTTAGAGAAGCAAAAACCTGTTTTTTAGTCTTAATTAAGAACATAAATGTTAACCATATGTCATGACACGAGGGTCAAACACATTAGTTTCCTGAAATATGAAAATAGTCACATAATTGCAAAACTTTCCCCCTAACCCCGTTGGAGTTTCAAACAACTTTGACTAGAATTGCAAAACTTTACATGTCTAATTCGTAAAGAGGCAATAAATTGGTTGAAATAGTCTATTCCTAAGCACTTTACTTTTCTAAACAAATCAAAATATAGCATGGTACCAATTCAACAATTACCATAAGACAATAATAAACATGGAAAACTCATAATAAACATGAAAAACTCACAGTGCAAGATTAAGACCATTCTAATAGTCATTTTTCCATAAATCTCAAACAAATTGGGTTAAGAAATATAAAGTGAGTTCGTCACTAGTTACCATCATTGCTCATCACTATATATTGAATTAGGAAAGCCTCCTTTTGTCGCTAGTCAGTCCGAACGATGATCATCCATCCTTGAATCCTAGGATTCACAACAAAACCATCATGAATTCAAATCCTAAGAGCTCGAACCATTCTGACCACTAAACCACTATGGAAAAACTTCACCAACTTTATTATTGAAATCTGCCTTAACAAGCTCATGGTGTTTCTATGGTCCATAACATTTAACCCTAAAGAACCACCTGAAATCAAATAAAATTATAATCAAGATAATCAAATGATTAATAAATGCAATAGAAAGGTTTGATGCAAAACTGTTATTAGATAGAGAACCAACAATGAATACTCTTCACTCATCAAATTAGATCTCAACTATGACACATACCTAAATTCTTGTTGACAAACAAAAAGTCTAGGACCATTTTCTCATGAACTAAATGCAACACAAATCAACCATAATTGTAGTGAAGAGCTGGAGGTATGAGAGAGAAAGAGTGATCACAAATAAATTTACCAAATGATGTCATGTCGGCATAGGGAGCACATTTTGAAATGAAAGCAGAAAACTCTAGCTAGTTGAGGTCACTCTAACTGAAATTACAGAGACATAAACAGAGAGTCTAAAAGAAAAATCATGAGAACAAAGAATAAAAGCAGATAATGAAACCTACCGACAATGAATGATGAACAAAACCTAACAGCATATCAGTAGAGCCAAGGCGAAGAAAGGGTGGAACGAGGAGGGGGAGAGAGGCAGATGGAAGTGCAAATGAAATAGAGTGATAAGAGTGTGGAGAGATAGATATAGTGTTAAAAAGAAAAAGGGAAATAGGAATATATTAATTTCATTAACCATAGTTTTAAGAAATACTAATCGCTAACCTTACCATGGTTCTTAAAAATAAAGATGAATGTCTTGCTTTTATCTAGTTAGATCAGACATGGAAAAAAAACAATTAGGAAAATTATTTTTTTAAGTAGTGTTTATAATTTTAAAGGATTTGATAACATTTTTATTATTAGTATCCTAAAATAGGAATTTATTTAGTGTAAAATATAAAACAAACGTGATTTTAATAGATAAAAAAGTTATACTAAATTAATTTGATTTGATTAAATAATTGGTAATCTTTTGAAAATGCTTACAAAGATAATATCATAATATATATGTACCGTTATATTTGTTAACTATTATGAAAGGATTCATGAATTTTGTTAATGAAAAAATCGTACAAGTATACTTGGTCCATAATTGGAAAAGTACCATACATTTAGCATTAATACCATATAAATAGAAAAGAAAAGAAAGAAATTAATAAAAAAAGCCAAAATTTTTTATTTGTAAAATTGGAAAAGTACCTAAATACTTTCCATTTTTGTGAAAACCGTGTCCATAATTTATAAAGAAATTGAGAATGTAAAACTCGGGATTAATATTAATACTTTTTAGTTAGCATATTTTTTAAGAAAAATAAAAACTATCCTAAAAATACACGACAAAATAGAAAGTATACACTTGAGTTTACTTGTATGATTTTTTAGAAAAGCTAGTGGACATTGTCTTTTAATTGTAAAAATGAATTCCACTAAGTAATTGCTATATAACATTTGATCCTGGCTCATTTCAAAGTTGATCAAAATGAATTTATAAAATTTGAGTGAAAGATTATATCTTGTGAATCTAAATTGCAATTTTAAAGAAATTTATGGACACCACATTCGATTGCACCACTCAAAATTTTATTTATTTTTAATAATATTTTAAAACATTAATAAAAAAAGATGATATTATTTTAGTAAATTTTTAAAAGAATACCAATATGATCAAATTGAATTAATTTGAATATATCAATTTGGTGAATTTTAAAATATATATTTTATAATTCTAATAATTATCATATCAATTTAGTATATTTTTCATTAACAAAATTCATGAATCTTTTCACAATAGTTAAAAAATATAATGGTACATATTTATTCTGATATTATCTTTGTAAGCATTTTCAAAAGAATACCAATTATTTAATCAAATCAAATTAATTAAGTATAATTTTTTATCTATTAAAATCACGTTTGTTTTATATTTTACACAAAATAAATTCCTATTTTACGATACTAATAATAAAAATGTTATCAAATCCTTGAAAATTATAAACCCGGCTTAAAAAATAATTTTCCTAATTGTTTTTTTTTTACTATGTCTGATCTAATATCAGATAAAAGCAAGACATTCATCTTTATCTTTAAGAACCATGGTAAGGTTAGCCATTAGTATTTCTAAAAACTATGGTTAATGAAATTAATATATTCCTATTTCCCATCTTCTTTTTATCATTTTATCTATCTCTCTTAGGGATGACAATGGGGCAGGGCAGGGCAGGTACTGTAACAGCCCAATTTTTTAAGCAGTAAATTAAATAGTGAAAAATTAAAATTTCCCAGAGAAATAAGAACTGAAACCTAGAAAATAGGAAATTTAAATATGAATACAAGGATATTTTCAGTTTGACTTAAAACGAAAATAAACAAGAATGGAATGTAGAATAGAATAATAAAATAAAATAAAAATCTGCTACAGTAAAATACTACAGTAAAATGCTACAGTAAAATGCTACAGTAAAATGCTACAGTAACGTCACATGAAAAATGTTGTAGAATGTAGAGAATTCGTGAGAATTCTCCAATTTTCCACCGCCTCATGTCAATTTCGAGATGCTACAGTGATTGCTACAGTGATTTGCTACAGTATTTTGCTACAGTAATTTGCTACAGTAACCGACATTGAAAGCCTATAAATAGAGCCCCAACCTCCCACATTTCCTCAGACCAAAAACCTCACTAATCCTATAACCTTTCATCTCCCTCTTCAAGCTCTCAAAACCTTCATACTTTAATTTCCGTATAAGAAGAAATTACGCAAATTTGAAGATTTGAAGAAATACAAGGGAGTTAGCATAAAGAAAGCTTAACGATCTTCACTTGAGGTAAGAAAGAGGGGATAAGATATTAAATACATAGAAATTAAGTTAGAATTGCTTGCTTAATTGTTTGGAAACTCATTTAGTTAGATTTTAATTTAATTTGAATTAAATTGTGAAATTGATGCTAAATGGTTTGGAATATGATATATGATATGTTTCTAATGTTGTATGATGATTTGGAATCAATTGATATATTTAATTTGTATTTGAAATCATTAAACAGCAAAAACAGAGGGAAACAGAATGTTGTTTTCATATATGGATTATATTTGTAAATATGATGAACTGTTGTATCTTCTTGAATCCTACCATAAGTTCTTATTGTTAAATTATGAATAAATTTATTTATATAAACTTACTGCATTCATGCATCATATGCATTGGCCGTTCAAAGAATCCGCAGAGGGGTTCTTTGAGGGGGTTCCCGGTGGGGGAACGCGCTCTGTTGAGCACAGACCTCTGTGGTGGTTTTATACCACGGCCGTCTTAAGGGCTAAGCAGTGTGTCCTTAAGGGGGGTCCCGCAACACTTGTTAATGATATTATGATATTGTTATCCGATGTGGTGTTGTATTATGGGGCGCGGTATCGGTTGGATATCTGTAAAAATGTTATTGTTGGAAATCACTGCAGATGTTCCCACCAGAATGGATCCATCATGCATTTTCATTCATATAAAAGAACGTAATATAATACAAAACACTTGTTTGGCATCTGCATCGCATAGCATCCTACTTGTGGTTGTGGTTGTTCTAATTTGATTTCTATTTATTTAGTATTTTATCTCACTCTTTCTGTTACTTGTGGCAACCCTTTTAGTGGTTAACCAGGGAGATATATGACAAAGTGGATAATGCTTGATGTGGATGAATTATGAAGACTTTTGATGCTGATGCTTGCTTGCATGTCTACTGTGGCTGTATTACGTGTATACTATGTTGTTGGTACTGTACGTCTTTATATTTTATAAGATCTAGGTGCCTGTTGTAAAATATAATATGTATGAAACTCTTATGTTATGTATAATAATAAACAAGTTAATTATGTAAAAGGTTGCGTACTCTGATATTATATCAGTAACCCTTGGAATCAGGTTGTGAATCTCTTGATAATTACCATATGGAAAAATAAGTTATCTAAGAAATTTTATACGGTGACGGTAATTATCTTGGGATTTGCAAGTTGGCTCCAGGGTGTTACAGGTACGGTAAGTACTTACCCGTTACCCGCCTAAACGGATTTGAGAAGGTTTGTCGGGTGCTTGTGGATATTCATATTTATTTATTATTGAATAAAATATCAAGAAAAATACAATTTTTAAAAGAAAAAAAACCGCATCATGGTATAAAATATTTTGTGAACTGTTAAGTGTCCAAATCTTGATATGAAAATTTTCAAGTATATGTTTTACAAGCCAAATAAATCAAATAATATTTCACTAAAAAGTCTAATATAATTGTTAGGTAACAAGTCTAATATATTTCGCTCCAAAAAAAATCATATGGCCATATTGGGTACACACGGGCACAGGAACCCTATACAACTACCCGCCTGTTTATTAACAGGTTTTTGATATACCCATTTGTTAAAAAAAGGTCTGGTAAAAAATATAAGTTTTAAGTCCTGTAGGACCAGACCCCAGATTTTATAAATTCCTGAATTTGTTTATATCGTCCATCAAGTATTTTCGTTAAAAGAGTAAAGTCAGAACTGTTCATAATGTTTCTTTTAATGCATAAGTAATTTCAGGATATGAAGATTAAGTTGTAAAAATAAAGGGGCATGTGTGTTCTAAAAGTCTGGTAGAATAACAAAAGCCTGATAGAAGCATCCTCATTAAATAACTCTTTTTCAAGGTTCAAAAATTCTACTTTGGTGATGCTTTGGGAGAAATGATCATATCATATTTGCGTCCTTATCATCAAAGAACAAAATCAATATAAGCAGTTGCTGTCAGCGTACCTACCCCTGTGAATTCTGGTCATAAAATCAGAGATCTCATCAGGACGTCTTAATAAAAATCAATATAAATTTTATTTATTTTTAATAATATTTTAAAACATTAATAAGAAAAGATGATATTATTTTAGTAAATTTTTAAAAGAATACCAATATAATCAAATTGGATTAATTTGAATATATCAATTTGGTGAATTTTCAATCATATATTTATAATTCTAATAATTATGAAATCAGTTTAGTTAAAAAAATTAAAAGGTAACCAATTTAATCAATTTAGTATATTTTTCATTAACAAAATTCATGAATCTTTTCACAATAGTTAAAAAATATAATGGTACATATTTATTCTGATATATATCTTTGTAAGCATTTTCAAAAGAATACCAATTATTTAATCAAATCAAATTAATTAATAATAATTTTTTATCTATTAAAATCACGTTTGTTTTATATTTTACACTAAATAAATTCCTATTTTAGGATACTAATAATAAAAATGTTATCAAATCCTTTAAAATTATAAACATTACTTAAAAAAAAATAATTTTCCTAATTGTTTTTTTTTGCCCATGTCTGATCTAATATCAGATAAAAGCAAGACATTCATCTTTATCTTTAAAAACCATGGTAAGGTTAGCCATTAGTATTTCTAAAAACTATGGTTAATGAAATTAATATATTCCTATTTCCCCTCTTCTTTCTATCATTTTATCTATCTCTCATGATAATGAGGCGGGGCGGGGCGGGTATGGTAAGTACTTATCCGTTACCCGCCTAAACGGATTTGAGCAGGTTTGACGGGTGTCTGCGGATATTCATATTTAATTATTATTGAATAGAATATCAAGAAAAATACAATTTTTAAAAGAAACAAACCGCATCATAATATGAAATATTTTGTGAACTGTCAAGTGTTCAAATCTTGATATGTAAATTTTCAAGTATGTTCTACAAGCCAAATAAATCAAATAGTATTCACTAAAAAGTCTAATATAATTGTTAGGCAACAAATCTAATATATTTGACTCCAACAAAATCACATGGACATATTGGGTACGCATGGACACAAGAACCCTTATACAACGACCTGCCCTTTTTATTAACGAGTTTTTGATCCTAGCTCTTTTCGATCAAAATGAATTTATAAAATTTGAGTGAAAGGTTATATCCTGTGAATCTAAATTGCAATTTTTAAGAAATTTATGGACGCCACATTCGATTGCACCACTCAAAATTTTATTTATTTTTAACAATATTATAAAACATTAATAAAAAAGATGATATTATTTTAGTAAATTTTTAAAAGAATACCAATATAATCAAATTGGATTAATTTGAATATATCAATTTAGTGAATTTTCAATCATATATTTTATAATTCTAATAATTAAAAATGATATCATTTTAGTTAAAAAATTAACAGGTAACCAATTTAATCAATTTAGTATAATTTTAATTAACAAAAGTCATGAACTTTTTCATAATATTTAAAAATTATAATGGTACATATATATTATGATATTATCTTTGTAAGCATTTTCAAAAGAATAGCAATTATTTAATCAAATCAAATTAACTTAGTATAATTTTTTATCTATTAATATCACGTTTGTTTTGTATTTTACACTAAATAAATTCCTATTTGAGGATACTAACAATAAAAATGTTATCAAAGCCTTTAAAATTATAAACACTACTAAAAAAATAATTTTCCTAATTGTTTTTTTGACCATGTCTGATCTAATATCAGATAAAAGCAAGACATTCATCTTTATCTTTAAGAACCATGGTAAGGTTAGCCATTAGTATTTCTTAAAACTATGGTTAATGAAATTAATATATTCCTATTTTCCATCTTCTTTTTATCATTTTATCTGTCTCTCTTAGGGATGGCAATGGGGTCGTACCCGCCTAAACAGATTTGAGCTGGTTTGACGGGTGCCTGTGGATATTCATATTTAATTATTATTGAATAAAATATCAAGAAAAATATAATTTTTAAAAGAAAAAAAACTACACCATGGTATGAAATATTTTGTGAATTGTCAAGTGTCCAAATCTTGATATGCAAATTTTCAAGTATATGTTTTACAAGCCAAATAAATCAAATAATATTTCACTAAAAAGTCTAATATAATTGTCAAGTAACAAGTCTAATATTTCACTCCAAAAAAATCACATGGCCATATTGGGGTACACACGGGAACCCCTATACAACTACCCCCCATTTATTAGTGGGTTTTTGGCATACCCGTTTAATCTACCTATGGGTACTTATTAAGCTACCCGAATCTACCCCGTCATGGGTAATATTTATGGATATCCATCAATGCGGGTAATCTCTCTACACTTTTTATCACTTTATTTCATTTACACTTCTATCTCCCCCCTCCCTCATCTCTTTCTTTGCCTTAGTTCTAGTGATAGGTTGTTAGGTTTTGTTTATTATTCATCATCGGTAGGTTTCACTATCTTCTTTTATTCTTTTTTCCTATGATTTTTCTTTCAGATTCCTTATTTATGTCTTTATAATTCCAGTTAGAATAACATCAACTAGTTAGAGTTTTCTACTTTCATTTCAAAACTATGCTCTCTCGTACCCTCATGACAACATTTGGTAAATTTCTTTATGATCACTCTTTCTCTCTCATATCTCTAACTTTTGGCTACAATTATGGTTGATTTGTGTTCCATTTAGTTCATCAGAAGACGAGTTTAGACTTTTTGTTTGTCAGCAAGAATTTAGGTATGTGTCATAATTGAGATCTAATTTGATGGGTGAAGAGTATTAATTGTTGGTTCTCCACCTAACACATTTTTGTATCAAACCTTTCTATTGCATTTATTAATCATTTGATTATCTTGATTATAATTTTATCTAATTCCAGGTGGTTATTTAGGGTTAAATGTTATGGACCACAAAAACACCATGAGCTTGTCGAGGCAGATTTCAATAATGAGATTGGTGAAGTTTTCCATTGTGGTTTGACCGTAAATAACCATCTCAAGTCAAATAAAATTGTTACTAGATTCACCAAACGACTAATTAACGTAATAGAAAGGTTTGATGTAGAAAGTGTTAGTTGGAGAGCCAATGATGAATACTTTTTCCTTATTAAACTAGATATCAATCAGAACAAACTTTAATGCATGCTTCCAAAAAAACCAAAAAAAAATCTAAATCCATCTTCTTTTGCACTAAATGAAACATGAGTTAACCACAATTGTAGTAGAATGCTAGAGATATAAGAGAAAAGAAGTAATATAGAGAAATTTACTAGAATGATATGGTGAGAGAATGGAGGAACATAGTTTCAAAACAAAAGTATAAAACACTAGCTAGATTAGGCAGATCTAACTCGAATCAAAAGGACCATAAACAGAGAATTTCAATGAAAAAAGCATTAGAAAAAACAATAAAACAAAAGAATGAAACTTACCGATGCAATGACGAATGATGAACAAAATCTAACTGTTCTAATGCATATGTATGTGGATCCGACTCTAATGATGAGATTATAATGCAATATTTAATATTCATCATATACAAATACATTTTTTATCAGTATTGAACCACACGCCCATTTGCAACACATTTACTTTAAGTGACTATGGTATCTCAACTTAATTAGTGTTGCAGGCTAGCCCTAGAGTCCAACTCTAGAGCAGCTACGGATCCTGAAGGAACCACCACAGGGTCTGTACCTTGCAATCAGGCCACCCTCCCACCCGGGTCTCCTCACTAGACCCCTACATCCTATTAGCAACTTTATACACACGCTATGACAAACATCAATAACATCATCATTGCCTATTGGTTACCATCACCAGGGCTACCACTTGGCTGCCATCACCATGGTTTCTTATCCACTTTCAATAACAAGATAACATGCACTTAATATTAACAACGACAAAGCTCAATAACTTATCTAGCACGATTACCATCATCATGCATCAATCTCACAAAAGTATCCTCATCATTTCATCACAACATCATCATTATTGACACCCCGCAAGCATACGGGTTTGTCGCGTAATATAAAAAATATCATCTCCACAAGAACCGTGTTCTCAAGTACTTAGAATAATGATCCTATCTATCTAAACATGCAAGAATAGAGATTTTATGCAAAGAAATAAAAAACAAAGTATTTAAAAGGTGCAAATCAGAAGTTCTCCGGGAATGGAATCAATTAAAACATATCGTAGGATTTTTGGGGTACGGGTTGTTTTGTAATGGTGTTTTAAAGATTTTACCTTATCTTTTACTCTGAAGTTTACCAGAACCAACTCCTTAAAGTTCTAAATTTCCCTTTTTAGAGTTTCGTTAGATTACTCAGTCATCAAACAAACTGCCATTTAATTCCCCACTAAGTTAATAACCCAGAAATCAAACATACTGTCACCTTATCTGAAACCAAGTTAAAAACTCAGACATCAAACTATCATTTTATTTCAAACCAAGTTATAAAGAATAATGGAAGTCTTAAATTCACACAACAATCATAAAAGTTCACCTTTTGAGTCTATCACTTAATTTAATTATTATGAAAACTCCAATCCTCAAAAAATTTAAATAAAGTTCCCTTTTCAGGCTATCCTCGTATTCAATCTTAGGTTCAATTTTTGAATTTGATTAATTAGGTTCACCTTTTGAGTCCATCCCTAGAATTAATTAAAGATATATAAGCTATGCCTATGTCTAGATCAATAAGCAAATAAGGCAATCAAGAATTAAAGGTAAACATGGATTTCATTGATAAGTCAATAAAGATTACACCAATTACATCATAGACCACCCCTTAAATCCCAAGAATAAGGATTCTAGTCACTTATGGTAAACAAAGAATTTAAATTTAAATAAAGTTCTCTTTTCAGGCTATCCTCGTATTCAATCTTACGTTCAATTTTTGAATTTGATTAATTAGGTTCACCTTTTGAGTCCATCCCTAGAATTAATTAAAGATACATAAGCTATGCCTATGTCTAGATCAATAAGCAAATAAGGCAATCAAGAATTAAAGGTAAACATGGATTTCATTGATAAGACAATAAAGATTACACCAATTACATCATAGACCACCCCTTAAATCCCAAGAATAAGGATTCTAGTCACTCATGGTAAACAAAGAATTACAAAGATTTATTGAATCCATACAACTCATAAAACAAGGATTACAAAGATTCAAACTAAAGCTAGACCTAGAATCTAAAACAAACCACAAGATATGCAAAGTCTTCAATTCTTTGTTCCCTTCTTGTTCTCCTCCTTGAGAATCCTTAAAAAGAGTCCTCTCGAGTCACCCTTTATGCCTATATAAAATGCCTCTAACTCTCAAGAGTGAGTCCTATGAAATAGATTCCACTCTTTAAATAGAATAAAAAACACATAATTAATGGGCAAGGCACGAACCACGGCTGTGGTTCGCTCTAGACCTTCCTAACTCAATTTTTTGACCAATTGCTCTATGGCCATGGTTGCCACTAGAGCCTGGTCGTGGAGTGCACTGTCTG
Organism: Clitoria ternatea; assembly: GCA_037962975.1. NCBI lineage: Eukaryota > Viridiplantae > Streptophyta > Magnoliopsida > Fabales > Fabaceae > Clitoria > Clitoria ternatea. The sequence continues at coordinate 281,351,702 of CM075671.1, read as the reverse complement.
GGCCCTATTTTTCTTCATTTTTCAATTCTTTTGGTATGCGATTGCTTCGTTATGCATTGCTATTCATAATTAGTCTAAAAATGGTCTTCAAACTTGTAATTTCTACAAAACTAGCAAACTAAGTAGCAAAAGTGGGAAAAGAGCAAATATGATAGGGATTTAGGTGGAATTCATACATTTTATCCTAAAAATGCCTACAAAATACAACCTAAAATTATGTGTTTTAGATACACATCAAAACCCCAAACTAAAACATTGTTTGCCCTCAAGCAATCATCATATTCATCAAGTTAAAAGAAAATGTGTAAAGAACTAACATGCCAAGGAACCCAAACAGAATCATGATCTCAAAATTTAAATAAGGAGGGATGGAGTATGGATGCCAAACAATATATGTTTTCTTTTTAACTATGTTCAAAATGACTCAAATGGCTCACTTTCTCACCAATCTCATCAAGTGTTTATAGGTAATATTTAGTGTCACTCAAGTCAAATCAATCAAAGTATTACCATAAGCTTGGTAAGTGACCCTAGCTCCACGGTACTAAGAAAACTTACCTAAGTCAAAAAGTCTTTTATAGGTTGCAATGGGGTCAAGGGATAAGATTTAAGGTATGGAAAGCAAAGAAAGGATAAAGCAAAGGGCTCATCAACAAAATTAAGGAGGTCATTCAAATTTTTTATAGTAACTAGGAAGAATAGAATTCCAAGTTCTAATATTTTTATGGACCTTTTAATTGTTTTTCTTTTTAACCCTTTTTTAGTTGTTCCAATCATCCTAGCATGAGCACACAAATAGAAGCCATTGAGTTTTTGGATGATAGGCATCATTATAAATATTTTATTTCCCTTTTATCCTTTTTTTTTCTCAATCCCATATTTTTCTTTTCTTTTAAAGGTCCCTTATTTCTAATTTTAATACTTGTTACCATCCTAGATCCTAATTAATGCACTTGACTTCAAAATGCTTTTTAAAGAAAAAGGTTTCAAAGAAAGTAATAAAATTTTTAGCCTCAAAGAGGGCAACTAATAGATAATAATATTTTCAAAAATAGAGGCTTTAAGAATGCCTAAATTTACATTAATCATCCTAAGGTATAGAATTCAAACACTATTTTACCTAGGTCACAAGCCAAGTTCTAGAATACTAATCACTCAATAGAGAATAAATAAGTTTTTTAAAAATTTATGATGAGAATATATCCTTTTAAAAGGCTCAAAAGCTCACCAAGGTAATATTTAAGTTAAGAGAAACATAATAAATATTTTCATCTTTTATTTGACAAACATAAAATCACCTTATAAAACATGTTAAGATTATTAAGAAAAACAATTTAATGGGGGGGGGGGGGGGTTCCAAGGATGTTTTATGTTCAAGCACTCAATCAATAACTCAACTTATATAATAATTACAAGAAAAACAATCAATGCTTGATCCTAGCATGCAATGAAAAGAAAAGCAGGCTAATTAAAGTAGAAAACAATATCCTAAAAATAAAGCAGATAAGAGTGGAAGCATAAAGATATGGGTAAGTTGACTGTCTTACCACCCCAAACTAAGATGGACATTGTCCTTAATGTCTAGTTATGGAAAAGAAAGGATAGGAAACTTATGTGAGAGGAAAGGATGAGATGTGGCACCCTAAACTAGCTTCTTTCAATTTTTTTTGAATTTGAATTTTAAAATTCAAATTTTCCCTCCAAAATTTAAATTTTCATATTGGAAATTTTGAAATTCAAATTTCCATTAAAAAATTTCATAATTTTTTTTATAATTGTCACCCCAAACTAGTTCCTTGAAAACTCCATTGCTCTTCTTTAAGGCCCTTTCCACTTGGCCAGGATAAGATGCCTCTTAATTCTTATTTTTGATTTTTATATGTGGGGTTGCCTCCTTATAAGCTCTAAGTTTAAAGTCTTTAGCTAGACATTGTTAAGGTTTTTGCTTGTCAACCGAGTTCTTTAACCTTCTTGTTCATCTTTTTTAAGGCATCTTTTGGATGAGGATATAATTTCCTCTTTACATTTTATAAGGCTCTCTTGAGTTTTATTTTGGCCTTTTTTTGCTTTTCAGGTGAAAGTTCCTCATTACTTTTTTCCGATGAATTACCTACAAAATCAATACAATAGGAATATAGCGAGACTTTATGGATCATGAGATGGGCTTTTTAAAGCATTATCTTTCACCACTGGGTTAAAATTATTAGAATCTAAAGAATTTATCTTAACCATAGGATTTCCAGTTACTCGCTCAAGATTAACCTTAACAATTTTATTTCCAACATTTAAGAATAAGTGTCTATTTCTCACATCAATCACCGCTCCTGTAGTGGCAAGAAACAGTCTTACATCAATATGCATGATTAAATCTCCAATTTTAATAGGAACATCTTCAATTTTACCCATATGATGTTTTATAGATCTATCAGCAAATTGTAAAGTCATCCTAACGGGTTTCAAAGTGCCTAAATTAAGATTTTTATAAACAGAATAAGGCATTATGCTACATGCTCCTAAATCATAGAGAGATTTACTAATATTCACACCTCCTATCATGCATTTCATTGAAAAGTTTCCCGGATCTTGAAGCTTAGGGGAAACTTATTATTTTTCTCAGATTTGCACTCATCCATAAGTGCAACATTATCAATAGATTCAGTTTTTCTCGTTGTAGATAACATTTCCTTAAGAAAAGTTTTAAAGCTAGGCAAATGTTGTAATGCATCAAGAAAAGGAATATCATAATATAATTTCTTAAGGTACTCAAGAAACTTACTAAATTGTTGATCTAATTTTTCTCTGGCCAACCTTTGAGGAAAAGGAACTGGAGGTTGGTATGACCTTTCTTCTTCTTTCTTTTTTTCTTTTAAGTTGGACACAGGATTTTCATCCAACTTTTCATCACAGTCTCTTTAACATATATAAGCAGTGATTCTTTAGGAACCTTTTCTTTTTTTTTTCTCTTCAACTACTAAAATGTGACTTCTAGGTTCCTCTTATGGTTTTCTAGAAAAAGTGTCTGAAACTCTAGTAGCTTGAGAAGCTTGTTGAGCTATCTGGGTTTCTAACATTTTGCTATGGACAACTATAGCATCCACTTTAGTTGATAAGGTCTTGATAGCCTCAATGAACTCCTCATTATGTTTCATTTGGTTGCCAATAAAGGTTTCCATGAGGGGCTCTAATCTTGATTTTTGAGGCACATATAGAACTTGTGGAGAAAACAGTCCTTGGGAATGCCTAATGTTGCCTTGCCCCCTTGGTTAAATGGTCCTTTTTGGAATCTGAGTGGACCCCTGAAATTATTATTACCAAACCTATTCTGAAAATTTCCTATAACATCCATATGTTGTACCTATGACTCTTCATTTTGAGGGATTCCTAATTGGCATACACTACCAACATGACTTGTATTGCCATAAATCTTACAAATAAAATTAGTAGCATATATACCAAGTTATCAAATTTAATAGAAAGTGTTTCTACTTTAGCAATCAATAAAGATATGGCATCTATAGAGTACTTACCTGGAGCTTTAGGAGGTGTATTCCTTTTAGTAGACCACTAATAAGAATTCTGAGCAACCTCCCTAATCAAATAATATCCTTCCCCCATGCTTTTACTCATGAAGGCGCCACCAGCTGCAACATCTAAAGTAACCTGATGGCTAGTTATAAAAAGAAGTAATCATTATATAAAAAATAATTATTACATAGATTTTCCTATGTTATAAAAAGAAGTAATCATTATATAAAAAATAATTATTACTGTGAAACAAAAACTTTATTTGCAATAACAAAAGTTTGTTATGTTGTTTGTTGTAACCGTTTTATGTTTTAGTTTGTTTCCATTGTGTATATAAGCTTGTTAGCCTATCTTTTTCATGTACCAATCGTATAACAATTGTGTAGCATGTGAGATTAGTCTAAAAGAGTGTTGAGATCAAAAGCAAGAGTGAAAACAAAAATGAGAAAAAAGAAAAGCAAAATAGAAGTCGTAAGTCATGGTTAATCTTAATATTGATTAGTTGCTTTCTCTCATGGATTTTAGGTTAGACTGGTTGAACCATGTAAAAGCTTGGTGCTCTTCTTCTTCTATCTTTTTTTATTGTTCTCTATTATTGCTTAATGTGCCTAAGTGTGGGTTTGTCTAATACATGGTTTGCATTACTATTTTATCTCTATTGCATGTTATTATTTTTAGGTTAGTTTCTAGTTTATCTTGTGATTATTTTGTGCTAGATTGAACCAATAATTGATGTTGTTTGTGGGAAACCCAAAATAGAGCAAGAATCTTAGAAAATGAGAACTATCAAGTATGACATAGAGAAATTCTCAAGAGATAATGAATTTGGCTTGTGGAGGATCAAGATAGCGGCTATCTTGACTTAATAAGGATGCACAAATGCTATCAAAGGAGAAAAGAATAGCCAACCTCCCTTATTTCAAAGGAAAAGACTGATAACAATAAGAAGGCAAGAAGTAATATAATCTTGTGTCTTAGAGACAAAGCTTTGAGAGAGGTTGCAAGGGAAAAGATAACAATAACTATGTGGGTCAAACTTGAATCTTTATAGGTGAAAAAATCTTTGGCTCATAAAATCTATTTGAAGTAGCAAGTGTACTCTTTCAAGATGGATGAAACCGAATCAATTGCTGAACAATTGGCAGAATTTGACAAGATTTTAGATGACCTCCAGAACGTTGAAGTGATGCTTGGTAATGAAGACAAGGCTATTTTATTTCTGAATTCTCTACCCAAGAATTATGAACACCTCAAGGATGCCATTCTTTTTGGTAAAGAACAAACCATCACTTCAGATGAAGTCTAAACCTCCATCAGAACTAATGAGTTTTAGTTGTAACAAGAATCTAAGTCTGGCAATAATGGAGAAAGATTGAATGTGTCAAGGGGAAGAAGTGAGAAGAAAGTGCAAGGTCGGAAGGGAAAGAGGTCAAGGTCTAAATCTGAGAATGATGGAAAGAAAAAATATACGTGCTTCAACTGTTACATGATAGGTCATTTCAAGAAACACTATCCTGAAAAGGCTACAAGAATATGGGGATACCTACTGATGGAGCAGACCTAACAACTATTGTAGATGGATATAAAAGTGTAGGAGTTCTGGTTGTGTCTACATCACAGAACTCAAAGGATTGAGTCATGGACTCAGGTTGTTCTTTTCATATATCTTCCAAGAAGGATTATTTTGAGATCTTAAAGCTTAAAGAAGGGGGAACAATCTTGTTTGGGGATAACCATCCCTGTAAGATGCAAGGTTTGGGAACCATTAGATTAAAGATGTTTGATGATACAAAATACATTCTCAAGGATGTGAGGTATGCTCCTCAACTCAAAAGAAATCTTATCTCTATAAGCATGTTTGGTATCTTAGGATACTCAACTAAAATTCAGCATGATGTTCTTAAGATTTCAAATAGATCTTTAATAATTGCTAAAGGTAACAAGGATAAAAGTAATGGCTTGTTTATCATGAATTGTTCAACCATTACAGCTCATGCTTCTGTTGTTACTAACTACTTATTATTATAAAAATAATAAGACTGAGGCATGTGAGATCACACTGGGCTTAAGGGTTTGTTCACGTAGTGCGTGACCCCTTAGGATACAACAGTCCGTCAGAGAGTATCTGGTAGCAGAACTAGCACAAGGTAAGAGAAAAAATATAAACACGGAAAGTCGATAACCAAACTTGTGTATGATTCAATTTTTTAAAAAGGAAAGATTATTTCCTATTAAAACATTAAATAGAATAATGATATCGATTAATCCCGTGTTAATGAGACGTTGCAAAATTCAAATTAAGAAAAAAAATTGAAGTGATAAAAAAGAACGTCGCATATCATCGTGTGCGCGGGGGGGGGGGGGAGGGATCATCAGATTTACACACGAAACAGATATTTCGGCCCAAACTTATTTGCACGCGAGCCCACTTTCTTTCTATCTTGTTTACCACCATAAGTTCTCTTTCTAAAAGAACTTGGTCTCTTGGGTTGCTAAAAAGCAACATACAGTTTCAAGATCCAGTGCGGAAGCAGAATTTAGGAGCATTGCAGCTCTTGTAGCTGAAATTTCATAGGTCAAGTCTCTTTTTACAACTAAATCTGACATCTTACAAACCACCATTAATCACGGAGCCGTGCTATTAACAGTAAACTTTGTTCTTCATCATAAGTCCAAACATTTTGAATTGGACTTTTGGTTTGTAAGGGATAAACAACCTAAGGATAAATCATTGTGAAACACGTGCCATCTCAATTTCAACTAGTCTTCTAACCAAGGCTACCTCCACTACTATTTTCCTTTCTCTTCAACCTAAACCTAGTGTTTTGGCTTACTCCACACTAATTTTGAGAGAGGGTAAAGGGTGGTGTACATAAAAACCTAGAAATCTCTTTGAATATAAGATAGATATTAATTAAGTTAGTTTCTATTGTATTTACTTGGAACTTCTTGTAACTACCTTCTATATGTGAGCTATTTCTGTTGTAATTTCACATAATATCAGTAATCAATAATAGATGTATTTCATTCATCTTTGAATCTTATTTATCTCTCACAAAACTGCCTTGTACCTATCTGCTTAGAAGGACAAATGAATGAAATTAACAAACCTCAAAATAGTGATGGTGCCCACGTACAAAGGGTGTTGAAAGCCTAAAGAGTGGTTGTTGAATGAACAACAACCCTTGTGGAAGAGAGCATAAGAGATGCTCTATATTCAAACATGTACTCCTGGATGAAGAAGAGGCTTCCATTGAATATGGAGCATTGAATATGAAAAAATTCATACTTGAGAGGGTGTTTGAATTCATGTGTGAACGTTCAGTCTCATATTAGTTGGATGTGGACAACTCTTAAGGGGTTCATAAGTAAAGAAACTCACATACCTAATCCTTCTTGTTTGCTTGTTCATTTGGCTTGTGTTCTCTGTACATGAAAATGATTTTCCAAGTGTAGAGAATCCCTTCTTTTAATCCCAGCAAAAATGTTGGAAGTGTTTGTGTTTGTTTGTTTTGCATTCAATATTATATTTAGTTTTTGTATAAATTAAGAGACATAATATTAAATTATATCTTAGTTAATGGCAACCAAATTAAAATAAATCTTGTTTTTAAAAAGTATTTGATAATATTTTCATTTTCAGTATCCTAAAATAGGAATTTATCTAGCATAAGATAAAACAATTTTTGATCTATTTTGATTGAGTTAGCTTAAAGTAAAATATCTTAATTTGTTAATTCAATTTATCCTAATTTGATTAAATTGGTATTGTTTTGAATATTCTTAGAAAGGTAATATCATTATATATTGCCATTTTGTTTTGAATATGACTTAATTTCTACACCATCATTGTGTGTAGGGAACATACAGACACCACTCTCAAGCTTCTTTTCTAAATATTATTATTATTATTATTATTACTACTTTTATTGACATATGCAAATGAAACTAAAATACCACGTGCTAAACTAATAAAAAATATAATACAAATTGTATTCAACAAAAAAGAAAAAAATTACAAATATGAAAAAAAAACCAAAATCTATGGTGGATGTCCTCGGGGTCTTTTGGGAGATGTAGTCTATGTTGCCGGTGGTGATATCATGATGAAGTTGATGGTTAGCCTTGGATAAACCTTTCCTACTAACTTGGGCTCTTAGCCTATCCATGATGCTCAACTACACTTTCATCTCCTCCTAAACTCGAAGGTGAGCCACCTCGGGATGTTATTATTGTGACACGGAAGGGCCGACTAAAATGACCTAACAATCAATCGTGTCATCAACAAAGAACGTAGGTGTATCTTGACGGACAAGTCATTGATGCCCTAAACATGACTCTGATTCCTTCCACCAACCACCTTAACTTAGAAGCTGATCTTCATTTGTGAGTCCATCATCCCGTTTGGTCTTGCCAACTCATGGAGACATAACGCATATTAAAAATCATTACGAATGCAGATAATAATAGCAATAGTTTAAAAGTATGCACCTTTTGAAATCCATAGTTATAGCCTTTGGTTTTTTAAACGTAAAGTTACATCAGAGCCAGGGTTTGATGCAACATTCCCATGCCAAATTTTTCACCTTACTTTATATATTGCCATTTTGGTTTGGTGTTCAATGATTTCTGGTTTTTGGGTTGCTGACTTTTTCATGGTTGTCACTATTTATTTTTGTTTTTTGGGGCATGACGAGTATTTTGTAGTTTGATAGGATCAGGTACCACATATTTTTGGGCTGCCTATTGCTGGGAAATTGTGGTTTGTTTTGGGTTCTATTATGGGTTGTGGGTATATGTTCATTGGTTGTGTTACTGCAGAGGAGGATTAACACATATATGGGTGAGGTTCTGTTATGGTTTTGCCAACTTTGCGTGTGCTTTTTCTTTCACATGCATGTCTACATCAAGGGCGAGAATAGATTGTGCCGTGTGCACAAGGGTCTGTATATGGTTTTGTTTTTAAGTGTGAGACATAAATCAGGTTGTTACCTTATGTAGCTTGTATTTAATTTTAAGCTTTGTTTGTTACATACACTACAAGAATCAAGCGTTGTAACATGGGAAGAAAGTTGACGCTACAATTAAAAAAAAAAGAAAAAACTGACACAACAATCATAGTTGTTTTAGGGTTGGGTGTTTGACAAATCTCAAATAAATATGTACACACAATGGTTGTGTGACTTAATTTCCACACCACCATTGTGTGTAAGGAACATACAGACACCATTCTCAAGATTCTTTTCTAAATATTATTATTACTATTATATTGATTATATTGATTATTATTAATTATATTATTATTATTATTATTATCACTACTTTTATTAACATATGCAAATGAAACTAAAATACTACATGCTAAACTAATAAAAAATATAATACAAATTGTATTCAACAAAAAAGAAAAAAACTACAAATATGAAAAAAAAACCAAGATCTATGGTTGATGTTCCCCGGGGTCTTTCGGGACATGTAGTCTATGTTGCTGGTAGTGATATCATGATGAGGTTGATAGCTAGCCTTGAACAAACCTTCCTACTAACTTGGGCTCTTAGCTTATTCATGATGCTCAACTACACTTTCATCACCTCCTGAACTCAAAGGTGAGCCACCTCAGGATCTTGTTATTGTGACACGGAAGGGCCGACTAAAAAGCTATAACAATCAATTGTGTCATCAACAAGAACCTAGGTGTACATCGACGGGTAAGTCATTGATGCCATAAACATGACTCTCATTCCTTCCACCAACCACCTTAACTTAGAGGTTGATCTTCATTTGTGAGTCTACCATCCCGTTTGGTCTTGCCAACTCATGGAGACATAACACATATTAAAAATCCTTACGAATGCAATAGCAACAGTTTAAAAGTATACACCTTTTGAAATCCATAGTTGTGGCCTTTGGTTTTTTAGACGTAAAGTTACGTCAGAGCCAGGGTTCGATTGAACATTCCCATGCCAAAATTTTCGCCTTGCTTTATTGATAAATTGTTAGGTTTTGTTCATCATTTATCATCAGTAAGTTTCATTCTCTTGTTTTATTGTTTTTTCTTAGGCTTTATTCATTCAAATTCTCTGTTTATGGTCTTTGTGATTCCAGTTAGAGCTGCCTTATCTAGCTAGTGTTTTATACTTTTGTTTCGAAACTATGTTCCTCTATTCCCTCACCATATCATTCTAGTAAATTTCTCTATAATCACTACTTTTCTCTCATATCTCTAGCTTTCCGCTACAATTATGGTTAATTCATGTTTCATTTAGTGCAAGAGAAGACAAATTTAGACTTTTTGTTTTTGTTTTTTTGGAAGCATTGATTAAAGTTTGTTCTAATTGAGATCTAGTTTGATGAGGAAAAAGTATTCACCATTGGCTCTCCAACTAACACTTTCTATATCGAACCTTTCTATTACATTAATTAATCATTTGGTGAATCTGGTAACAATTTTTTTTGATTTGAGATGGTTATTTATGGTTAAATGCTATGGACCATGGAAACACCACAAGCTTGCCGAGGTAGAGTTCGATAATTAAGTTGGTGAAGTTCTGCCATAGTGGTTTGGTGGTTAGAGTGGCCCGAGCTCTTGGGATTTTAATTCATGGATGCTTTGTTATGAATCTAAGGATTCAAGAATGAGAGATCATGGTTATGTCTGACTGGAAGCAAAAGGAAACTTTCCTAATAAAGTGTATAGTGATAAGCAATGGTGATCACTGTGACAAACTTACTATATAATTCTTAACCCAATTGGTTAAGGTTTGTATAAGAATGACTATTAGAGGGTTGGATGGATTAGATGTTGCGTAGTTTGAGTTTTTCATGTTCATTTGTCTTGTGTTAAGTGTTGAATTAGTACTATGCAATGTTTTGGTTTGTTTGGAAGAGTAGACTTAGGAATAAAAATTTGTGGCCTCTTTATGAAGTAGCCATGTAAAAGTCTAAATATGATATTCTAGTAGAAGCTGTTTGAAACTCCAAGAGGATAGGGACAGAAAACTTTGCACTTATGTGGCTATTTTCATATTTGGTGTTTTAGAAGGGGAGCTAATGTGTTTTCCCTTGTGTCATGACATATAATTAACATCTATCTTCTTAATTAATACTAGAAAATAAGGTTTTTATTTTTTTAGACACTAACTTTTCAAAGATATTTTGAGGTTTTCAAAAAAAAATTTATAAAAGGTTATCGTATTTTAGAAATTTTATAGGAGGTTATCACATATTTAAGCCTTGAAAATGTATATATATATATATATATATATATATATTAATGAAACTTTCACATTTAAAAGTGAGGATAAAATTTCATAATATCTTATCGATTTTTAGTTTCTTAAAATTACTTTCAAGTATGTTATAAAAGAATTGTTTAAACAATACTAGAAGTGGAAGGAATATTACCCTCAATGGAACTAAGTTTAGCTAGTTGTTCTGTAGCAAATCATTTGTTTTGCTAATTAAGTTGTTTATTGATTAAAGTTGAATGAGTTGGAGTCATTCAATTATATACAGGGTTCTTATTTAGTACAAGTTTCCCATTTGTAAAGTTTTTAGAATGGTAAAGAATCTCAAAGCATACTCTTACTTTATTTCAACTAGATAGATCTAGTACAATGTTGTTATGTAGCAGTAAAGGTTATCACATTACAACTCATTGTTTCACAATGTGATTTATTTACTATCATATACCTTTATGTAGGGATTATCAAATAGGAGAGAATAGGTGCAACAGCATAAATTTTTAAAGTTTCTATTCACACTATTTTCGTTTGTGTTGTTGAATCTTAATTGATGAAAGGTGACCCCCTCTCTCATGCCATAGAGATTGTCAAATATTGTTAATTTTTGTAGTATGCATGAGTCAACTACTAACATTCTATGAAGAATAAATTGGATGCAAAAGCTTAAACAATTGAAGGGTATAATTTAAACTAGATTAATATGTGAAAATAAAAGGTGTTACAATTAGAATGCTTAAGAAATTTATTCATTCTTAATTTTTGTTTTTCTCATCACTAACAACTCTTTGTGAAGAGAACTTTTATGCATATATTATCTAGTGATGACAGCAGTAAACATATAGTGTTTGATTATTATTCTTGGCAACTTATATATGGAATATGTTTTTAAGTGAAACTCGTTTGTAACATGATTGATTTTACTTGTTTTAAATCTACTTATCCATCTACTAAAATCTTCAAACATGATTCCTCAAAAACATCTAGATGTGTGTGCCAAGAATAATAATCAAACACCATCAATTTACTACTCCATCATCAACTAAATAAATACGCATAATAGAAGTTTTCTTCAAAAAGAGTTAATGAGAAAAAAAAAATTAAGCATGAATAAATTTCATAAGCATTTCAATTGCAAACACCTTTTACTTTCACATGTTAATCTAGTCTAAATTAAACCCATCAATTGTTTGAACTTTTGCATCCAATCCATCATTCTTCTACCATACAATGTCAGCAGTCCACTCATATTACCAAAAATTTACAATATTTGACAATCTCTATGCCATGAGAGAGGGTGTCACCTTTCATTAATTAAGATTCAACAACACAAACGAAAATAATGTGAGTAGAAACTCTAAAAATTTATACTGGTTACACCTATTCTCTCCTATTTGATACTCTCTGCATAAATTTAAATGATAGTAAATAAATCACATTGTGAAGCAATGATTTGTTATATGGTAACTTTTACTGCTACGAGAACAACATTTTATTATATCCATCTAATTGAAATTAAGCAAGGATATGCTTTGAGATTCTTTACCATTCCAAAAACTTTACAAATAGGTAAATGTAAATGAGAACCATATAATTGCATGACATGAACCTTTTCAACTTTAATCAATAAAAAACTTAATTACAAAAAAATGATTTCCTATATAACGACAGACTAAAACTAGTTCCACTAAGGGTAATATTGCTGGTTCCATGTTTAGTATGATTTAAACAATTCTATACTTGCAATTAATTTTAAGAACCAAAAAATCAAAGAGATTTTATTAAGTTTTATCCTCACTCTTGGGTGTGAAACTTTTATTATTATATATTCCTTTTAAAGAAAAGCTTAAATATGTCATAACCTCCTTTAAACTTTCTAGAATACGATAACCTCCCATAATTTTTTTTTCAAAACCTCAACTATCCTTAAAAAAGTTAGCACGGAAACTTTAGTTTTTAGAGAAGCAAAAACCTGTTTTTTAGTCTTAATTAAGAACATAAATGTTAACCATATGTCATGACACGAGGGTCAAACACATTAGTTTCCTGAAATATGAAAATAGTCACATAATTGCAAAACTTTCCCCCTAACCCCGTTGGAGTTTCAAACAACTTTGACTAGAATTGCAAAACTTTACATGTCTAATTCGTAAAGAGGCAATAAATTGGTTGAAATAGTCTATTCCTAAGCACTTTACTTTTCTAAACAAATCAAAATATAGCATGGTACCAATTCAACAATTACCATAAGACAATAATAAACATGGAAAACTCATAATAAACATGAAAAACTCACAGTGCAAGATTAAGACCATTCTAATAGTCATTTTTCCATAAATCTCAAACAAATTGGGTTAAGAAATATAAAGTGAGTTCGTCACTAGTTACCATCATTGCTCATCACTATATATTGAATTAGGAAAGCCTCCTTTTGTCGCTAGTCAGTCCGAACGATGATCATCCATCCTTGAATCCTAGGATTCACAACAAAACCATCATGAATTCAAATCCTAAGAGCTCGAACCATTCTGACCACTAAACCACTATGGAAAAACTTCACCAACTTTATTATTGAAATCTGCCTTAACAAGCTCATGGTGTTTCTATGGTCCATAACATTTAACCCTAAAGAACCACCTGAAATCAAATAAAATTATAATCAAGATAATCAAATGATTAATAAATGCAATAGAAAGGTTTGATGCAAAACTGTTATTAGATAGAGAACCAACAATGAATACTCTTCACTCATCAAATTAGATCTCAACTATGACACATACCTAAATTCTTGTTGACAAACAAAAAGTCTAGGACCATTTTCTCATGAACTAAATGCAACACAAATCAACCATAATTGTAGTGAAGAGCTGGAGGTATGAGAGAGAAAGAGTGATCACAAATAAATTTACCAAATGATGTCATGTCGGCATAGGGAGCACATTTTGAAATGAAAGCAGAAAACTCTAGCTAGTTGAGGTCACTCTAACTGAAATTACAGAGACATAAACAGAGAGTCTAAAAGAAAAATCATGAGAACAAAGAATAAAAGCAGATAATGAAACCTACCGACAATGAATGATGAACAAAACCTAACAGCATATCAGTAGAGCCAAGGCGAAGAAAGGGTGGAACGAGGAGGGGGAGAGAGGCAGATGGAAGTGCAAATGAAATAGAGTGATAAGAGTGTGGAGAGATAGATATAGTGTTAAAAAGAAAAAGGGAAATAGGAATATATTAATTTCATTAACCATAGTTTTAAGAAATACTAATCGCTAACCTTACCATGGTTCTTAAAAATAAAGATGAATGTCTTGCTTTTATCTAGTTAGATCAGACATGGAAAAAAAACAATTAGGAAAATTATTTTTTTAAGTAGTGTTTATAATTTTAAAGGATTTGATAACATTTTTATTATTAGTATCCTAAAATAGGAATTTATTTAGTGTAAAATATAAAACAAACGTGATTTTAATAGATAAAAAAGTTATACTAAATTAATTTGATTTGATTAAATAATTGGTAATCTTTTGAAAATGCTTACAAAGATAATATCATAATATATATGTACCGTTATATTTGTTAACTATTATGAAAGGATTCATGAATTTTGTTAATGAAAAAATCGTACAAGTATACTTGGTCCATAATTGGAAAAGTACCATACATTTAGCATTAATACCATATAAATAGAAAAGAAAAGAAAGAAATTAATAAAAAAAGCCAAAATTTTTTATTTGTAAAATTGGAAAAGTACCTAAATACTTTCCATTTTTGTGAAAACCGTGTCCATAATTTATAAAGAAATTGAGAATGTAAAACTCGGGATTAATATTAATACTTTTTAGTTAGCATATTTTTTAAGAAAAATAAAAACTATCCTAAAAATACACGACAAAATAGAAAGTATACACTTGAGTTTACTTGTATGATTTTTTAGAAAAGCTAGTGGACATTGTCTTTTAATTGTAAAAATGAATTCCACTAAGTAATTGCTATATAACATTTGATCCTGGCTCATTTCAAAGTTGATCAAAATGAATTTATAAAATTTGAGTGAAAGATTATATCTTGTGAATCTAAATTGCAATTTTAAAGAAATTTATGGACACCACATTCGATTGCACCACTCAAAATTTTATTTATTTTTAATAATATTTTAAAACATTAATAAAAAAAGATGATATTATTTTAGTAAATTTTTAAAAGAATACCAATATGATCAAATTGAATTAATTTGAATATATCAATTTGGTGAATTTTAAAATATATATTTTATAATTCTAATAATTATCATATCAATTTAGTATATTTTTCATTAACAAAATTCATGAATCTTTTCACAATAGTTAAAAAATATAATGGTACATATTTATTCTGATATTATCTTTGTAAGCATTTTCAAAAGAATACCAATTATTTAATCAAATCAAATTAATTAAGTATAATTTTTTATCTATTAAAATCACGTTTGTTTTATATTTTACACAAAATAAATTCCTATTTTACGATACTAATAATAAAAATGTTATCAAATCCTTGAAAATTATAAACCCGGCTTAAAAAATAATTTTCCTAATTGTTTTTTTTTTACTATGTCTGATCTAATATCAGATAAAAGCAAGACATTCATCTTTATCTTTAAGAACCATGGTAAGGTTAGCCATTAGTATTTCTAAAAACTATGGTTAATGAAATTAATATATTCCTATTTCCCATCTTCTTTTTATCATTTTATCTATCTCTCTTAGGGATGACAATGGGGCAGGGCAGGGCAGGTACTGTAACAGCCCAATTTTTTAAGCAGTAAATTAAATAGTGAAAAATTAAAATTTCCCAGAGAAATAAGAACTGAAACCTAGAAAATAGGAAATTTAAATATGAATACAAGGATATTTTCAGTTTGACTTAAAACGAAAATAAACAAGAATAGAATGTAGAATAGAATAATAAAATAAAATAAAAATCTGCTACAGTAAAATACTACAGTAAAATGCTACAGTAAAATGCTACAGTAAAATGCTACAGTAACGTCACATGAAAAATGTTGTAGAATGTAGAGAATTCGTGAGAATTCTCCAATTTTCCACCGCCTCATGTCAATTTCGAGATGCTACAGTGATTGCTACAGTGATTTGCTACAGTATTTTGCTACAGTAATTGCTACAGTAACCGACATTGAAAGCCTATAAATAGAGCCCCAACCTCCCACATTTCCTCAGACCAAAAACCTCACTAATCCTATAACCTTTCATCTCCCTCTTCAAGCTCTCAAAACCTTCATACTTTAATTTCCGTATAAGAAGAAATTACGCAAATTTGAAGATTTGAAGAAATACAAGGGAGTTAGCATAAAGAAAGCTTAACGATCTTCACTTGAGGTAAGAAAGAGGGGATAAGATATTAAATACATAGAAATTAAGTTAGAATTGCTTGCTTAATTGTTTGGAAACTCATTTAGTTAGATTTTAATTTAATTTGAATTAAATTGTGAAATTGATGCTAAATGGTTTGGAATATGATATATGATATGTTTCTAATGTTGTATGATGATTTGGAATCAATTGATATATTTAATTTGTATTTGAAATCATTAAACAGCAAAAACAGAGGGAAACAGAATGTTGTTTTCATATATGGATTATATTTGTAAATATGATGAACTGTTGTATCTTCTTGAATCCTACCATAAGTTCTTATTGTTAAATTATGAATAAATTTATTTATATAAACTTACTGCATTCATGCATCATATGCATTGGCCGTTCAAAGAATCCGCAGAGGGGTTCTTTGAGGGGGTTCCCGGTGGGGGAACGCGCTCTGTTGAGCACAGACCTCTGTGGTGGTTTTATACCACGGCCGTCTTAAGGGCTAAGCAGTGTGTCCTTAAGGGGGGTCCCGCAACACTTGTTAATGATATTATGATATTGTTATCCGATGTGGTGTTGTATTATGGGGCGCGATATCGGTTGGATATCCGTAAAAATGTTATTGTTGGAAATCACTGCAGATGTTCCCACCAGAATGGATCCATCATGCATTTTCATTCATATAAAAGAACGTAATATAATACAAAACACTTGTTTGGCATCTGCATCGCATAGCATCCTACTTGTGGTTGTGGTTGTTCTAATTTGATTTCTATTTATTTAGTATTTTATCTCACTCTTTCTGTTACTTGTGGCAACCCTTTTAGTGGTTAACCAGGGAGATATATGACAAAGTGGATAATGCTTGATGTGGATGAATTATGAAGACTTTTGATGCTGATGCTTGCTTGCATGTCTACTGTGGCTGTATTACGTGTATACTATGTTGTTGGTACTGTACGTCTTTATATTTTATAAGATCTAGGTGCCTGTTGTAAAATATAATATGTATGAAACTCTTATGTTATGTATAATAATAAACAAGTTAATTATGTAAAAGGTTGCGTACTCTGATATTATATCAGTAACCCTTGGAATCAGGTTGTGAATCTCTTGATAATTACCATATGGAAAAATAAGTTATCTAAGAAATTTTATACGGTGACGGTAATTATCTTGGGATTTGCAAGTTGGCTCCAGGGTGTTACAACTGAAGTGGTATCAGAGCAATGGCTTATAAAATATAAAGAAAACCTTAGGAAGTGACTAGAGATTAACATAAGATAGCTTGAAGTGTGTGAACCTTGATTTCTATTTGTTTGAAATTTGTGTGTTTGTATGTTATGTGTGCTCTTTGTATGTTTCTGTTTAGTATAATTACTAGTTAGATAATGTAAAATTGTTAGAACTCTGAGTATATTAGATACTCAGTAACTGAATGTAGTGGTACTATACCAAAAGTAGCTTGGCAACAAGGAGATGAAGTAAGCATGACTTGGGAACGAGAAGATGAGATGAGGAGTCAATATCCTGAATTATTTTAACAAGGTACGTTTAAATTTCGAGGACGAAATTTTTATAGCGGGGGGAGAGTGTAACAGCCCAATTTTTTAAGCAGTAAATTAAATAGTGAAAAATTAAAATTTCCCAGAGAAATAAGAACTGAAACCTAGAAAATAGGAAATTTAAATATGAATACAAGGATATTTTCAGTTTGACTTAAAACGAAAATAAACAAGAATGGAATGTAGAATAGAATAATAAAATAAAATAAAAATCTGCTACAGTAAAATACTACAGTAAAATGCTACAGTAAAATGCTACAGTAAAATGCTACAGTAACGTCACATGAAAAATGTTGTAGAATGTAGAGAATTCATGAGAATTCTCCAATTTTCCACCGCCTCATGTCAATTTCGAGATGCTACAGTGATTGCTACAGTGATTTGCTACAGTATTTTGCTACAGTAATTTGCTACAGTAACCGACATTGAAAGCCTATAAATAGAGCCCCAACCTCCCACATTTCCTCAGACCAAAAACCTCACTAATCCTATAACCTTTCATCTCCCTCTTCAAGCTCTCAAAACCTTCATACTTTAATTTCCGTATAAGAAGAAATTACGCAAATTTGAAGATTTGAAGAAATACAAGGGAGTTAGCATAAAGAAAGCTTAACGATCTTCACTTGAGGTAAGAAAGAGGGGATAGGATATTAAATACATAGAAATTAAGTTAGAATTGCTTGCTTAATTGTTTGGAAACTCATTTAGTTAGATTTTAATTTAATTTGAATTAAATTGTGAAATTGATGCTAAATGGTTTGGAATATGATATATGATATGTTTCTAATGTTGTATGATGATTTGGAATCAATTGATATATTTAATTTGTATTTGAAATCATTAAACAGCAAAAACAGAGGGAAACAGAATGTTGTTTTCATATATGGATTATATTTGTAAATATGATGAACTGTTGTATCTTCTTGAATCCTACCATAAGTTCTTATTGTTAAATTATGAATAAATTTATTTATATAAACTTACTGCATTCATGCATCATATGCATTGGCCGTTCAAAGAATCCGCAGAGGGGTTCTTTGAGGGGGTTCCCGGTGGGGGAACGCGCTCTGTTGAGCACAGACCTCTGTGGTGGTTTTATACCACGGCCGTCTTAAGGGCTAAGCAGTGTGTCCTTAAGGGGGGTCCCGCAACACTTGTTAATGATATTATGATATTGTTATCCGATGTGGTGTTGTATTATGGGGCGCGGTATCGGTTGGATATCCGTAAAAATGTTATTGTTGGAAATCACTGCAGATGTTCCCACCAGAATGGATCCATCATGCATTTTCATTCATATAAAAGAACGTAATATAATACAAAACACTTGTTTGGCATCTGCATCGCATAGCATCCTACTTGTGGTTGTGGTTGTTCTAATTTGATTTCTATTTATTTAGTATTTTATCTCACTCTTTCTGTTACTTGTGGCAACCCTTTTAGTGGTTAACCAGGGAGATATATGACAAAGTGGATAATGCTTGATGTGGATGAATTATGAAGACTTTTGATGCTGATGCTTGCTTGCATGTCTACTGTGGCTGTATTACGTGTATACTATGTTGTTGGTACTGTACGTCTTTATATTTTATAAGATCTAGGTGCCTGTTGTAAAATATAATATGTATGAAACTCTTATGTTATGTATAATAATAAACAAGTTAATTATGTAAAAGGTTGCGTACTCTGATATTATATCAGTAACCCTTGGAATCAGGTTGTGAATCTCTTGATAATTACCATATGGAAAAATAAGTTATCTAAGAAATTTTATACGGTGACGGTAATTATCTTGGGATTTGCAAGTTGGCTCCAGGGTGTTACAACTGAAGTGGTATCAGAGCAATGGCTTATAAAATATAAAGAAAACCTTAGGAAGTGACTAGAGATTAACATAAGATAGCTTGAAGTGTGTGAACCTTGATTTCTATTTGTTTGAAATTTGTGTGTTTGTATGTTATGTGTGCTCTTTGTATGTTTCTGTTTAGTATAATTACTAGTTAGATAATGTAAAATTGTTAGAACTCTGAGTATATTAGATACTCAGTAACTGAATGTAGTGGTACTATACCAAAAGTAGCTTGGCAACAAGGAGATGAAGTAAGCATGACTTGGGAACGAGAAGATGAGATGAGGAGTCAATATCCTGAATTATTTTAACAAGGTACGTTTAAATTTCGAGGACGAAATTTTTATAGCGGGGGGAGAGTGTAACAGCCCAATTTTTTAAGCAGTAAATTAAATAGTGAAAAATTAAAATTTCCCAGAGAAATAAGAACTGAAACCTAGAAAATAGGAAATTTAAATATGAATACAAGGATATTTTCAGTTTGACTTAAAACGAAAATAAACAAGAATGGAATGTAGAATAGAATAATAAAATAAAATAAAAATCTGCTACAGTAAAATACTACAGTAAAATGCTACAGTAAAATGCTACAGTAAAATGCTACAGTAACGTCACATGAAAAATGTTGTAGAATGTAGAGAATTCATGAGAATTCTCCAATTTTCCACCGCCTCATGTCAATTTCGAGATGCTACAGTGATTGCTACAGTGATTTGCTACAGTATTTTGCTACAGTAATTTGCTACAGTAACCGACATTGAAAGCCTATAAATAGAGCCCCAACCTCCCACATTTCCTCAGACCAAAAACCTCACTAATCCTATAACCTTTCATCTCCCTCTTCAAGCTCTCAAAACCTTCATACTTTAATTTCCGTATAAGAAGAAATTACGCAAATTTGAAGATTTGAAGAAATACAAGGGAGTTAGCATAAAGAAAGCTTAACGATCTTCACTTGAGGTAAGAAAGAGGGGATAGGATATTAAATACATAGAAATTAAGTTAGAATTGCTTGCTTAATTGTTTGGAAACTCATTTAGTTAGATTTTAATTTAATTTGAATTAAATTGTGAAATTGATGCTAAATGGTTTGGAATATGATATATGATATGTTTCTAATGTTGTATGATGATTTGGAATCAATTGATATATTTAATTTGTATTTGAAATCATTAAACAGCAAAAACAGAGGGAAACAGAATGTTGTTTTCATATATGGATTATATTTGTAAATATGATGAACTGTTGTATCTTCTTGAATCCTACCATAAGTTCTTATTGTTAAATTATGAATAAATTTATTTATATAAACTTACTGCATTCATGCATCATATGCATTGGCCGTTCAAAGAATCCGCAGAGGGGTTCTTTGAGGGGGTTCCCGGTGGGGGAACGCGCTCTGTTGAGCACAGACCTCTGTGGTGGTTTTATACCACGGCCGTCTTAAGGGCTAAGCAGTGTGTCCTTAAGGGGGGTCCCGCAACACTTGTTAATGATATTATGATATTGTTATCCGATGTGGTGTTGTATTATGGGGCGCGGTATCGGTTGGATATCCGTAAAAATGTTATTGTTGGAAATCACTGCAGATGTTCCCACCAGAATGGATCCATCATGCATTTTCATTCATATAAAAGAACGTAATATAATACAAAACACTTGTTTGGCATCTGCATCGCATAGCATCCTACTTGTGGTTGTGGTTGTTCTAATTTGATTTCTATTTATTTAGTATTTTATCTCACTCTTTCTGTTACTTGTGGCAACCCTTTTAGTGGTTAACCAGGGAGATATATGACAAAGTGGATAATGCTTGATGTGGATGAATTATGAAGACTTTTGATGCTGATGCTTGCTTGCATGTCTACTGTGGCTGTATTACGTGTATACTATGTTGTTGGTACTGTACGTCTTTATATTTTATAAGATCTAGGTGCCTGTTGTAAAATATAATATGTATGAAACTCTTATGTTATGTATAATAATAAACAAGTTAATTATGTAAAAGGTTGCGTACTCTGATATTATATCAGTAACCCTTGGAATCAGGTTGTGAATCTCTTGATAATTACCATATGGAAAAATAAGTTATCTAAGAAATTTTATACGGTGACGGTAATTATCTTGGGATTTGCAAGTTGGCTCCAGGGTGTTACAGGTACGGTAAGTACTTACCCGTTACCCGCCTAAACGGATTTGAGAAGGTTTGTCGGGTGCTTGTGGATATTCATATTTATTTATTATTGAATAAAATATCAAGAAAAATACAATTTTTAAAAGAAAAAAAACCGCATCATGGTATAAAATATTTTGTGAACTGTTAAGTGTCCAAATCTTGATATGAAAATTTTCAAGTATATGTTTTACAAGCCAAATAAATCAAATAATATTTCACTAAAAAGTCTAATATAATTGTTAGGTAACAAGTCTAATATATTTCGCTCCAAAAAAAATCATATGGCCATATTGGGTACACACGGGCACAGGAACCCTATACAACTACCCGCCTGTTTATTAACAGGTTTTTGATATACCCATTTGTTAAAAAAAGGTCTGGTAAAAAATATAAGTTTTAAGTCCTGTAGGACCAGACCCCAGATTTTATAAATTCCTGAATTTGTTTATATCGTCCATCAAGTATTTTCGTTAAAAGAGTAAAGTCAGAACTGTTCATAATGTTTCTTTTAATGCATAAGTAATTTCAGGATATGAAGATTAAGTTGTAAAAATAAAGGGGCATGTGTGTTCTAAAAGTCTGGTAGAATAACAAAAGCCTGATAGAAGCATCCTCATTAAATAACTCTTTTTCAAGGTTCAAAAATTCTACTTTGGTGATGCTTTGGGAGAAATGATCATATCATATTTGCGTCCTTATCATCAAAGAACAAAATCAATATAAGCAGTTGCTGTCAGCGTACCTACCCCTGTGAATTCTGGTCATAAAATCAGAGATCTCATCAGGACGTCTTAATAAAAATCAATATAAATTTTATTTATTTTTAATAATATTTTAAAACATTAATAAGAAAAGATGATATTATTTTAGTAAATTTTTAAAAGAATACCAATATAATCAAATTGGATTAATTTGAATATATCAATTTGGTGAATTTTCAATCATATATTTATAATTCTAATAATTATGAAATCAGTTTAGTTAAAAAAATTAAAAGGTAACCAATTTAATCAATTTAGTATATTTTTCATTAACAAAATTCATGAATCTTTTCACAATAGTTAAAAAATATAATGGTACATATTTATTCTGATATATATCTTTGTAAGCATTTTCAAAAGAATACCAATTATTTAATCAAATCAAATTAATTAATAATAATTTTTTATCTATTAAAATCACGTTTGTTTTATATTTTACACTAAATAAATTCCTATTTTAGGATACTAATAATAAAAATGTTATCAAATCCTTTAAAATTATAAACATTACTTAAAAAAAAATAATTTTCCTAATTGTTTTTTTTTGCCCATGTCTGATCTAATATCAGATAAAAGCAAGACATTCATCTTTATCTTTAAAAACCATGGTAAGGTTAGCCATTAGTATTTCTAAAAACTATGGTTAATGAAATTAATATATTCCTATTTCCCCTCTTCTTTCTATCATTTTATCTATCTCTCATGATAATGAGGCGGGGCGGGGCGGGTATGGTAAGTACTTATCCGTTACCCGCCTAAACGGATTTGAGCAGGTTTGACGGGTGTCTGCGGATATTCATATTTAATTATTATTGAATAGAATATCAAGAAAAATACAATTTTTAAAAGAAACAAACCGCATCATAATATGAAATATTTTGTGAACTGTCAAGTGTTCAAATCTTGATATGTAAATTTTCAAGTATGTTCTACAAGCCAAATAAATCAAATAGTATTCACTAAAAAGTCTAATATAATTGTTAGGCAACAAATCTAATATATTTGACTCCAACAAAATCACATGGACATATTGGGTACGCATGGACACAAGAACCCTTATACAACGACCTGCCCTTTTTATTAACGAGTTTTTGATCCTAGCTCTTTTCGATCAAAATGAATTTATAAAATTTGAGTGAAAGGTTATATCCTGTGAATCTAAATTGCAATTTTTAAGAAATTTATGGACGCCACATTCGATTGCACCACTCAAAATTTTATTTATTTTTAACAATATTATAAAACATTAATAAAAAAGATGATATTATTTTAGTAAATTTTTAAAAGAATACCAATATAATCAAATTGGATTAATTTGAATATATCAATTTAGTGAATTTTCAATCATATATTTTATAATTCTAATAATTAAAAATGATGTCATTTTAGTTAAAAAATTAACAGGTAACCAATTTAATCAATTTAGTATAATTTTAATTAACAAAAGTCATGAACTTTTTCATAATATTTAAAAATTATAATGGTACATATATATTATGATATTATCTTTGTAAGCATTTTCAAAAGAATAGCAATTATTTAATCAAATCAAATTAACTTAGTATAATTTTTTATCTATTAATATCACGTTTGTTTTGTATTTTACACTAAATAAATTCCTATTTGAGGATACTAACAATAAAAATGTTATCAAAGCCTTTAAAATTATAAACACTACTAAAAAAATAATTTTCCTAATTGTTTTTTTGACCATGTCTGATCTAATATCAGATAAAAGCAAGACATTCATCTTTATCTTTAAGAACCATGGTAAGGTTAGCCATTAGTATTTCTTAAAACTATGGTTAATGAAATTAATATATTCCTATTTTCCATCTTCTTTTTATCATTTTATCTGTCTCTCTTAGGGATGGCAATGGGGTCGTACCCGCCTAAACAGATTTGAGCTGGTTTGACGGGTGCCTGTGGATATTCATATTTAATTATTATTGAATAAAATATCAAGAAAAATATAATTTTTAAAAGAAAAAAAACTACACCATGGTATGAAATATTTTGTGAATTGTCAAGTGTCCAAATCTTGATATGCAAATTTTCAAGTATATGTTTTACAAGCCAAATAAATCAAATAATATTTCACTAAAAAGTCTAATATAATTGTCAAGTAACAAGTCTAATATTTCACTCCAAAAAAATCACATGGCCATATTGGGGTACACACGGGAACCCCTATACAACTACCCCCCATTTATTAGTGGGTTTTTGGCATACCCGTTTAATCTACCTATGGGTACTTATTAAGCTACCCGAATCTACCCCGTCATGGGTAATATTTATGGATATCCATCAATGCGGGTAATCTCTCTACACTTTTTATCACTTTATTTCATTTACACTTCTATCTCCCCCCTCCCTCATCTCTTTCTTTGCCTTAGTTCTAGTGATAGGTTGTTAGGTTTTGTTTATTATTCATCATCGGTAGGTTTCACTATCTTCTTTTATTCTTTTTTCCTATGATTTTTCTTTCAGATTCCTTATTTATGTCTTTATAATTCCAGTTAGAATAACATCAACTAGTTAGAGTTTTCTACTTTCATTTCAAAACTATGCTCTCTCGTACCCTCATGACAACATTTGGTAAATTTCTTTATGATCACTCTTTCTCTCTCATATCTCTAACTTTTGGCTACAATTATGGTTGATTTGTGTTCCATTTAGTTCATCAGAAGACGAGTTTAGACTTTTTGTTTGTCAGCAAGAATTTAGGTATGTGTCATAATTGAGATCTAATTTGATGGGTGAAGAGTATTAATTATTGGTTCTCCACCTAACACATTTTTGTATCAAACCTTTCTATTGCATTTATTAATCATTTGATTATCTTGATTATAATTTTATCTAATTCCAGGTGGTTATTTAGGGTTAAATGTTATGGACCACAAAAACACCATGAGCTTGTCGAGGCAGATTTCAATAATGAGATTGGTGAAGTTTTCCATTGTGGTTTGACCGTAAATAACCATCTCAAGTCAAATAAAATTGTTACTAGATTCACCAAACGACTAATTAACGCAATAGAAAGGTTTGATGTAGAAAGTGTTAGTTGGAGAGCCAATGATGAATACTTTTTCCTTATTAAACTAGATATCAATCAGAACAAACTTTAATGCATGCTTCCAAAAAAACCAAAAAAAAATCTAAATCCATCTTCTTTTGCACTAAATGAAACATGAGTTAACCACAATTGTAGTAGAATGCTAGAGATATAAGAGAAAAGAAGTAATATAGAGAAATTTACTAGAATGATATGGTGAGAGAATGGAGGAACATAGTTTCAAAACAAAAGTATAAAACACTAGCTAGATTAGGCAGATCTAACTCGAATCAAAAGGACCATAAACAGAGAATTTCAATGAAAAAAGCATTAGAAAAAACAATAAAACAAAAGAATGAAACTTACCGATGCAATGACGAATGATGAACAAAATCTAACTGTTCTAATGCATATGTATGTGGATCCGACTCTAATGATGAGATTATAATGCAATATTTAATATTCATCATATACAAATACATTTTTTATCAGTATTGAACCACACGCCCATTTGCAACACATTTACTTTAAGTGACTATGGTATCTCAACTTAATTAGTGTTGCAGGCTAGCCCTAGAGTCCAACTCTAGAGCAGCTACGGATCCTGAAGGAACCACCACAGGGTCTGTACCTTGCAATCAGGCCACCCTCCCACCCGGGTCTCCTCACTAGACCCCTACATCCTATTAGCAACTTTATACACACGCTATGACAAACATCAATAACATCATCATTGCCTATTGGTTACCATCACCAGGGCTACCACTTGGCTGCCATCACCATGGTTTCTTATCCACTTTCAATAACAAGATAACATGCACTTAATATTAACAACGACAAAGCTCAATAACTTATCTAGCACGATTACCATCATCATGCATCAATCTCACAAAAGTATCCTCATCATTTCATCACAACATCATCATTATTGACACCCCGCAAGCATACGGGTTTGTCGCGTAATATAAAAAATATCATCTCCACAAGAACCGTGTTCTCAAGTACTTAGAATAATGATCCTATCTATCTAAACATGCAAGAATAGAGATTTTATGCAAAGAAATAAAAAACAAAGTATTTAAAAGGTGCAAATCAGAAGTTCTCCGGGAATGAAATCAATTAAAACATATCGTAGGATTTTTGGGGTACGGGTTGTTTTGTAATGGTGTTTTAAAGATTTTACCTTATCTTTTACTCTGAAGTTTACCAGAACCAACTCCTTAAAGTTCTAAATTTCCCTTTTTAGAGTTTCGTTAGATTACTCAGTCATCAAACGAACTGCCATTTAATTCCCCACTAAGTTAATAACCCAGAAATCAAACATACTGTCACCTTATCTGAAACCAAGTTAAAAACTCAGACATCAAACTATCATTTTATTTCAAACCAAGTTATAAAGAATAATGGAAGTCTTAAATTCACACAACAATCATAAAAGTTCACCTTTTGAGTCTATCACTTAATTTAATTATTATGAAAACTCCAATCCTCAAAAAATTTAAATAAAGTTCCCTTTTCAGGCTATCCTCGTATTCAATCTTAGGTTCAATTTTTGAATTTGATTATTTAGGTTCACCTTTTGAGTCCATCCCTAGAATTAATTAAAGATATATAAGCTATGCCTATGTCTAGATCAATAAGCAAATAAGGCAATCAAGAATTAAAGGTAAACATGGATTTCATTGATAAGTCAATAAAGATTACACCAATTACATCATAGACCACCCCTTAAATCCCAAGAATAAGGATTCTAGTCACTTATGGTAAACAAAGAATTTAAATTTAAATAAAGTTCTCTTTTCAGGCTATCCTCGTATTCAATCTTACGTTCAATTTTTGAATTTGATTAATTAGGTTCACCTTTTGAGTCCATCCCTAGAATTAATTAAAGATACATAAGCTATGCCTATGTCTAGATCAATAAGCAAATAAGGCAATCAAGAATTAAAGGTAAACATGGATTTCATTGATAAGACAATAAAGATTACACCAATTACATCATAGACCACCCCTTAAATCCCAAGAATAAGGATTCTAGTCACTCACATGGTAAACAAAGAATTACAAAGATTTATTGAATCCATACAACTCATAAAACAAGGATTACAAAGATTCAAACTAAAGCTAGACCTAGAATCTAAAACAAACCACAAGATATGCAAAGTCTTCAATTCTTTGTTCCCTTCTTGTTCTCCTCCTTGAGAATCCTTAAAAAGAGTCCTCTCGAGTCACCCTTTATGCCTATATAAAATGCCTCTAACTCTCAAGAGTGAGTCCTATGAAATAGATTCCACTCTTTAAATAGAATAAAAAACACATAATTAATGGGCAAGGCACGAACCACGGCTGTGGTTCGCTCTAGACCTTCCTAACTCAATTTTTTGACCAATTGCTCTATGGCCATGGTTGCCACTAGAGCCTGGTCGTGGAGTGCACTGTCTGGGCCCTATTTTTCTTCATTTTTCAATTCTTTTGGTATGCGATTGCTTCGTTATGCATTGCTATTCATAATTAGTCTAAAAATGGTCTTCAAACTTGTAATTTCTACAAAACTAGCAAACTAAGTAGTAAAAGTGGGAAAAGAGCAAATATGATAGGGATTTAGGTGGAATTCATACATTTTATCCTAAAAATGCCTACAAAATGCAACCTAAAATTATGTGTTTTAGATACACATCAAAACCCCAAACTAAAACATTGTTTGCCCTCAAGCAATCATCATATTCATCAAGTTAAAAGAAAATGTGTAAAGAACTAACATGCCAAGGAACCCAAACAGAATCATGATCTCAAAATTTAAATAAGGAGGGATGGAGTATGGATGCCAAACAATATATGTTTTCTTTTTAACTATGTTCAAAATGACTCAAATGGCTCACTTTCTCACCAATCTCATCAAGTGTTTATAGGTAATATTTAGTGTCACTCAAGTCAAATCAATCAAAGTATTACCATAAGCTTGGTAAGTGACCCTAGCTCCACGGTACTAAGAAAACTTACCTAAGTCAAAAAGTCTTTTATAGGTTGCAATGGGGTCAAGGGATAAGATTTAAGGTATGGAAAGCAAAGAAAGGATAAAGCAAAGGGCTCATCAACAAAATTAAGGAGGTCATTCAAATTTTTTATAGTAACTAGGAAGAATAGAATTCCAAGTTCTAATATTTTTATGGACCTTTTAATTTTTTTTCTTTTTAACCCTTTTTCAGTTGTTCCAATCATCCTAGCATGAGCACACAAATAGAAGCCATTGAGTTTTTGGATGATAGGCATCATTATAAATATTTTATTTCCCTTTTATCCTTTTTTTTTCTCAATCCCATATTTTTCTTTTCTTTTAAAGGTCCCTTATTTCTAATTTTAATACTTGTTACCATCCTAGATCCTAATTAATGCACTTGACTTCAAAATGCTTTTTAAAGAAAAAGGTTTCAAAGAAAGTAATAAAATTTTTAGCCTCAAAGAGGGCAACTAATATTTTCAAAAATAGAGGCTTTAAGAATGCCTAAATTTACATTAATCATCCTAAGGTATAGAATTCAAACACTATTTTACCTAGGTCACAAGCCAAGTTCTAGAATACTAATCACTCAATAGAGAATAAATAAGGTTTTTAAAAATTTGTGATGAGAATATATCCTTTTAAAAGGCTCAAAAGCTCACCAAGGTAATATTTAAGTTAAGAGAAACATAATAAACATTTTCATCTTTTATTTGACAAACATAAAATCACCTTATAAAACATGTTAAGATTATTAAGAAAAACAATTTAATGGGGGGGGGGGGGTTCCAAGGATGTTTTATGTTCAAGCACTCAATCAATAACTCAACTTATATAATAATTACAAGAAAAACAATCAATGCTTGATCCTAGCATGCAATGAAAAGAAAAGCAGGCTAATTAAAGTAGAAAACAATATCCTAAAAATAAAGCAGATAAGAGTGGAAGCATAAAGATATGGGTAAGTTGACTGTCTTACCACCCCAAACTAAGATGGACATTGTCCTTAATGTCTAGTTATGGAAAAGAAAGGATAGGAAACTTACGTGAGAGGAAAGGATGAGATGTGGCACCCT
Source organism: Clitoria ternatea (assembly GCA_037962975.1). Lineage (NCBI taxonomy): Eukaryota > Viridiplantae > Streptophyta > Magnoliopsida > Fabales > Fabaceae > Clitoria > Clitoria ternatea. Next base: position 281,322,090 of record CM075671.1, on the reverse strand, counting down.
AAACTAGCTTCTTTCAATTTTTTTTGAATTTGAATTTTAAAATTCAAATTTTCCCTCCAAAATTTAAATTTTCATATTGGAAATTTTGAAATTCAAATTTCCATTAAAAAATTTCATAATTTTTTTTATAATTGTCACCCCAAACTAGTTCCTTGAAAACTCTATTGCTCTTCTTTAAGGCCCTTTCCACTTGGCCAGGATAAGATGCCTCTTAATTCTTATTTTTGATTTTTATATGTGGGGTTGCCTCCTTATAAGCTCTAAGTTTAAAGTCTTTAGCTAGACATTGTTAAGGTTTTTGCTTGTCAACCGAGTTCTTTAACCTTCTTGTTCATCTTTTTTAAGGCATCTTTTGGATGAGGATATAATTTCCTCTTTACATTTTATAAGGCTCTCTTGAGTTTTATTTTGGCCTTTTTTTGCTTTTCAGGTGAAAGTTCCTCATTACTTTTTTCCGATGAATTACCTACAAAATCAATACAATAGGAATATAGCGAGACTTTATGGATCATGAGATGGGCTTTTTAAAGCATTATCTTTCACCACTGGGTTAAAATTATTAGAATCTAAAGAATTTATCTTAACCATAGGATTTCCAGTTACTCGCTCAAGATTAACCTTAACAATTTTATTTCCAACATTTAAGAATAAGTGTCTATTTCTCACATCAATCACCGCTCCTGTAGTGGCAAGAAACAGTCTTACATCAATATGCATGATTAAATCTCCAATTTTAATAGGAACATCTTCAATTTTACCCATATGATGTTTTATAGATCTATCAGCAAATTGTAAAGTCATCCTAACGGGTTTCAAAGTGCCTAAATTAAGATTTTTATAAACAGAATAAGGCATTATGCTACATGCTCCTAAATCATAGAGAGATTTACTAATATTCACACCTCCTATCATGCATTTCATTGAAAAGTTTCCCGGATCTTGAAGCTTAGGGGAAACTTATTATTTTTCTCAGATTTGCACTCATCCATAAGTGCAACATTATCAATAGATTCAGTTTTTCTCGTTGTAGATAACATTTCCTTAAGAAAAGTTTTAAAGCTAGGCAAATGTTGTAATGCATCAAGAAAAGGAATATCATAATATAATTTCTTAAGGTACTCAAGAAACTTACTAAATTGTTGATCTAATTTTTCTCTGGCCAACCTTTGAGGAAAAGGAACTGGAGGTTGGTATGACCTTTCTTCTTCTTTCTTTTCTTCTTTTAAGTTGGACACAGGATTTTCATCCAACTTTTCATCACAGTCTCTTTAACATATATAAGCAGTGATTCTTTAGGAACCTTTTCTTTTTTTTTTTCTCTTCAACTACTAAAATGTGACTTCTAGGTTCCTCTTATGGTTTTCTAGAAAAAGTGTCTGAAACTCTAGTAGCTTGAGAAGCTTGTTGAGCTATCTGGGTTTCTAACATTTTGCTATGGACAACTATAGCATCCACTTTAGTTGATAAGGTCTTGATAGCCTCAATGAACTCCTCATTATGTTTCATTTGGTTGCCAATAAAGGTTTCCATGAGGGGCTCTAATCTTGATTTTTGAGGCACATATAGAACTTGTGGAGAAAACAGTCCTTGGGAATGCCTAATGTTGCCTTGCCCCCTTGGTTAAATGGTCCTTTTTGGAATCTGAGTGGACCCCTGAAATTATTATTACCAAACCTATTCTGAAAATTTCCTATAACATCCATATGTTGTACCTATGACTCTTCATTTTGAGGGATTCCTAATTGGCATACACTACCAACATGACTTGTATTGCCATAAATCTTACAAATAAAATTAGTAGCATATATACCAAGTTATCAAATTTAATAGAAAGTGTTTCTACTTTAGCAATCAATAAAGATATGGCATCTATAGAGTACTTACCTGGAGCTTTAGGAGGTGTATTCCTTTTAGTAGACCACTAATAAGAATTCTGAGCAACCTCCCTAATCAAATAATATCCTTCCCCCATGCTTTTACTCATGAAGGCGCCACCAGCTGCAACATCTAAAGTAACCTGATGGCTAGTTATAAAAAGAAGTAATCATTATATAAAAAATAATTATTACATAGATTTTCCTATGTTATAAAAAGAAGTAATCATTATATAAAAAATAATTATTACTGTGAAACAAAAACTTTATTTGCAATAACAAAAGTTTGTTATGTTGTTTGTTGTAACCGTTTTATGTTTTAGTTTGTTTCCATTGTGTATATAAGCTTGTTAGCCTATCTTTTTCATGTACCAATCGTATAACAATTGTGTAGCATGTGAGATTAGTCTAAAAGAGTGTTGAGATCAAAAGCAAGAGTGAAAACAAAAATGAGAAAAAAGAAAAGCAAAATAGAAGTCGTAAGTCATGGTTAATCTTAATATTGATTAGTTGCTTTCTCTCATGGATTTTAGGTTAGACTGGTTGAACCATGTAAAAGCTTGGTGCTCTTCTTCTTCTATCTTTTTTTATTGTTCTCTATTATTGCTTAATGTGCCTAAGTGTGGGTTTGTCTAATACATGGTTTGCATTACTATTTTATCTCTATTGCATGTTATTATTTTTAGGTTAGTTTCTAGTTTATCTTGTGATTATTTTGTGCTAGATTGAACCAATAATTGATGTTGTTTGTGGGAAACCCAAAACAGAGCAAGAATCTTAGAAAATGAGAACTATCAAGTATGACATAGAGAAATTCTCAAGAGACAATGAATTTGGCTTGTGGAGGATCAAGATAGCGGCTATCTTGACTTAATAAGGATGCACAAATGCTATCAAAGGAGAAAAGAATAGCCAACCTCCCTTATTTCAAAGGAAAAGACTGATAACAATAAGAAGGCAAGAAGTAATATAATCTTGTGTCTTAGAGACAAAGCTTTGAGAGAGGTTGCAAGGGAAAAGATAACAATAACTATGTGGGTCAAACTTGAATCTTTATAGGTGAAAAAATCTTTGGCTCATAAAATCTATTTGAAGTAGCAAGTGTACTCTTTCAAGATGGATGAAACCGAATCAATTGCTGAACAATTGGCAGAATTTGACAAGATTTTAGATGACCTCCAGAACGTTGAAGTGATGCTTGGTAATGAAGACAAGGCTATTTTATTTCTGAATTCTCTACCCAAGAATTATGAACACCTCAAGGATGCCATTCTTTTTGGTAAAGAACAAACCATCACTTCAGATGAAGTCTAAACCTCCATCAGAACTAATGAGTTTTAGTTGTAACAAGAATCTAAGTCTGGCAATAATGGAGAAAGATTGAATGTGTCAAGGGGAAGAAGTGAGAAGAAAGTGCAAGGTCGGAAGGGAAAGAGGTCAAGGTCTAAATCTGAGAATGATGGAAAGAAAAAATATACGTGCTTCAACTGTTACATGATAGGTCATTTCAAGAAACACTATCCTGAAAAGGCTACAAGAATATGGGGATACCTACTGATGGAGCAGACCTAACAACTATTGTAGATGGATATAAAAGTGTAGGAGTTCTGGTTGTGTCTACATCACAGAACTCAAAGGATTGAGTCATGGACTCAGGTTGTTCTTTTCATATATCTTCCAAGAAGGATTATTTTGAGATCTTAAAGCTTAAAGAAGGGGGAACAATCTTGTTTGGGGATAACCATCCCTGTAAGATGCAAGGTTTGGGAACCATTAGATTAAAGATGTTTGATGATACAAAATACATTCTCAAGGATGTGAGGTATGCTCCTCAACTCAAAAGAAATCTTATCTCTATAAGCATGTTTGGTATCTTAGGATACTCAACTAAAATTCAGCATGATGTTCTTAAGATTTCAAATAGATCTTTAATAATTGCTAAAGGTAACAAGGATAAAAGTAATGGCTTGTTTATCATGAATTGTTCAACCATTACAGCTCATGCTTCTGTTGTTACTAACTACTTATTATTATAAAAATAATAAGACTGAGGCATGTGAGATCACACTGGGCTTAAGGGTTTGTTCACGTAGTGCGTGACCCCTTAGGATACAACAGTCCGTCAGAGAGTATCTGGTAGCAGAACTAGCACAAGGTAAGAGAAAAAAATATAAACACGGAAAGTCGATAACCAAACTTGTGTATGATTCAATTTTTTAAAAAGGAAAGATTATTTCCTATTAAAACATTAAATAGAATAATGATATCGATTAATCCCGTGTTAATGAGACGTTGCAAAATTCAAATTAAGAAAAAAAATTGAAGTGATAAAAAAGAACGTCGCATATCATCGTGTGCGCGGGGGGGGGGGGGGATCATCAGATTTACACACGAAACAGATATTTCGGCCCAAACTTATTTGCACGCGAGCCCACTTTCTTTCTATCTTGTTTACCACCATAAGTTCTCTTTCTAAAAGAACTTGGTCTCTTGGGTTGCTAAAAAGCAACATACAGTTTCAAGATCCAGTGCGGAAGCAGAATTTAGGAGCATTGCAGCTCTTGTAGCTGAAATTTCATAGGTCAAGTCTCTTTTTACAACTAAATCTGACATCTTACAAACCACCATTAATCACGGAGCCGTGCTATTAACAGTAAACTTTGTTCTTCATCATAAGTCCAAACATTTTGAATTGGACTTTTGGTTTGTAAGGGATAAACAACCTAAGGATAAATCATTGTGAAACACGTGCCATCTCAATTTCAACTAGTCTTCTAACCAAGGCTACCTCCACTACTATTTTCCTTTCTCTTCAACCTAAACCTAGTGTTTTGGCTTACTCCACACTAATTTTGAGAGAGGGTAAAGGGTGGTGTACATAAAAACCTAGAAATCTCTTTGAATATAAGATAGATATTAATTAAGTTAGTTTCTATTGTATTTACTTGGAACTTCTTGTAACTACCTTCTATATGTGAGCTATTTCTGTTGTAATTTCACATAATATCAGTAATCAATAATAGATGTATTTCATTCATCTTTGAATCTTATTTATCTCTCACAAAACTGCCTTGTACCTATCTGCTTAGAAGGACAAATGAATGAAATTAACAAACCTCAAAATAGTGATGGTGCCCACGTACAAAGGGTGTTGAAAGCCTAAAGAGTGGTTGTTGAATGAACAACAACCCTTGTGGAAGAGAGCATAAGAGATGCTCTATATTCAAACATGTACTCCTGGATGAAGAAGAGGCTTCCATTGAATATGGAGCATTGAATATGAAAAAATTCATACTTGAGAGGGTGTTTGAATTCATGTGTGAACGTTCAGTCTCATATTAGTTGGATGTGGACAACTCTTAAGGGGTTCATAAGTAAAGAAACTCACATACCTAATCCTTCTTGTTTGCTTGTTCATTTGGCTTGTGTTCTCTGTACATGAAAATGATTTTCCAAGTGTAGAGAATCCCTTCTTTTAATCCCAGCAAAAATGTTGGAAGTGTTTGTGTTTGTTTGTTTTGCATTCAATATTATATTTAGTTTTTGTATAAATTAAGAGACATAATATTAAATTGTATCTTAGTTAATGGCAACCAAATTAAAATAAATCTTGTTTTTAAAAAGTATTTGATAATATTTTCATTTTCAGTATCCTAAAATAGGAATTTATCTAGCATAAGATAAAACAATTTTTGATCTATTTTGATTGAGTTAGCTTAAAGTAAAATATCTTAATTTGTTAATTCAATTTATCCTAATTTGATTAAATTGGTATTGTTTTGAATATTCTTAGAAAGGTAATATCATTATATATTGCCATTTTGTTTTGAATATGACTTAATTTCTACACCATCATTGTGTGTAGGGAACATACAGACACCACTCTCAAGCTTCTTTTCTAAATATTATTATTATTATTATTATTACTACTTTTATTGACATATGCAAATGAAACTAAAATACCACGTGCTAAACTAATAAAAAATATAATACAAATTGTATTCAACAAAAAAGAAAAAAATTACAAATATGAAAAAAAAACCAAAATCTATGGTGGATGTCCTCGGGGTCTTTTGGGAGATGTAGTCTATGTTGCCGGTGGTGATATCATGATGAAGTTGATGGTTAGCCTTGGATAAACCTTTCCTACTAACTTGGGCTCTTAGCCTATCCATGATGCTCAACTACACTTTCATCTCCTCCTAAACTCGAAGGTGAGCCACCTCGGGATGTTATTATTGTGACACGGAAGGGCCGACTAAAATGACCTAACAATCAATCGTGTCATCAACAAAGAACGTAGGTGTATCTTGACGGACAAGTCATTGATGCCCTAAACATGACTCTGATTCCTTCCACCAACCACCTTAACTTAGAAGCTGATCTTCATTTGTGAGTCCATCATCCCGTTTGGTCTTGCCAACTCATGGAGACATAACGCATATTAAAAATCATTACGAATGCAGATAATAATAGCAACAGTTTAAAAGTATGCACCTTTTGAAATCCATAGTTATAGCCTTTGGTTTTTTAAACGTAAAGTTACATCAGAGCCAGGGTTTGATGCAACATTCCCATGCCAAATTTTTCACCTTACTTTATATATTGCCATTTTGGTTTGGTGTTCAATGATTTCTGGTTTTTGGGTTGCTGACTTTTTCATGGTTGTCACTATTTATTTTTGTTTTTTGGGGCATGACGAGTATTTTGTAGTTTGATAGGATCAGGTACCACATATTTTTGGGCTGCCTATTGCTGGGAAATCGTGGTTTGTTTTGGGTTCTATTATGGGTTGTGGGTATATGTTCATTGGTTGTGTTACTGCAGAGGAGGATTAACACATATATGGGTGAGGTTCTGTTATGGTTTTGCCAACTTTGCGTGTGCTTTTTCTTTCACATGCATGTCTACATCAAGGGCGAGAATAGATTGTGCCGTGTGCACAAGGGTCTGTATATGGTTTTGTTTTTAAGTGTGAGACATAAATCAGGTTGTTACCTTATGTAGCTTGTATTTAATTTTAAGCTTTGTTTGTTACATACACTACAAGAATCAAGCGTTGTAACATGGGAAGAAAGTTGACGCTACAATTAAAAAAAAAAGAAAAAACTGACACAACAATCATAGTTGTTTTAGGGTTGGGTGTTTGACAAATCTCAAATAAATATGTACACACAATGGTTGTGTGACTTAATTTCCACACCACCATTGTGTGTAAGGAACATACAGACACCATTCTCAAGATTCTTTTCTAAATATTATTATTACTATTATATTGATTATATTGATTATTATTAATTATATTATTATTATTATTATTATCACTACTTTTATTAACATATGCAAATGAAACTAAAATACTACATGCTAAACTAATAAAAAATATAATACAAATTGTATTCAACAAAAAAGAAAAAAACTACAAATATGAAAAAAAAACCAAGATCTATGGTTGATGTTCCCCGGGGTCTTTCGGGACATGTAGTCTATGTTGCTGGTAGTGATATCATGATGAGGTTGATAGCTAGCCTTGAACAAACCTTCCTACTAACTTGGGCTCTTAGCTTATTCATGATGCTCAACTACACTTTCATCACCTCCTGAACTCAAAGGTGAGCCACCTCAGGATCTTGTTATTGTGACACGGAAGGGCCGACTAAAAAGCTATAACAATCAATTGTGTCATCAACAAGAACCTAGGTGTACATCGACGGGTAAGTCATTGATGCCATAAACATGACTCTCATTCCTTCCACCAACCACCTTAACTTAGAGGTTGATCTTCATTTGTGAGTCTACCATCCCGTTTGGTCTTGCCAACTCATGGAGACATAACACATATTAAAAATCCTTACGAATGCAATAGCAACAGTTTAAAAGTATACACCTTTTGAAATCCATAGTTGTGGCCTTTGGTTTTTTAGACGTAAAGTTACGTCAGAGCCAGGGTTCGATTGAACATTCCCATGCCAAAATTTTCGCCTTGCTTTATTGATAAATTGTTAGGTTTTGTTCATCATTTATCATCAGTAAGTTTCATTCTCTTGTTTTATTGTTTTTTCTTAGGCTTTATTCATTCAAATTCTCTGTTTATGGTCTTTGTGATTCCAGTTAGAGCTGCCTTATCTAGCTAGTGTTTTATACTTTTGTTTCGAAACTATGTTCCTCTATTCCCTCACCATATCATTCTAGTAAATTTCTCTATAATCACTACTTTTCTCTCATATCTCTAGCTTTCCGCTACAATTATGGTTAATTCATGTTTCATTTAGTGCAAGAGAAGACAAATTTAGACTTTTTGTTTTTGTTTTTTTGGAAGCATTGATTAAAGTTTGTTCTAATTGAGATCTAGTTTGATGAGGAAAAAGTATTCACCATTGGCTCTCCAACTAACACTTTCTATATCGAACCTTTCTATTACATTAATTAATCATTTGGTGAATCTGGTAACAATTTTTTTTGATTTGAGACGGTTATTTATGGTTAAATGCTATGGACCATGGAAACACCACAAGCTTGCCGAGGTAGAGTTCGATAATTAAGTTGGTGAAGTTCTGCCATAGTGGTTTGGTGGTTAGAGTGGCCCGAGCTCTTGGGATTTTAATTCATGGATGCTTTGTTATGAATCTAAGGATTCAAGAATGAGAGATCATGGTTATGTCTGACTGGAAGCAAAAGGAAACTTTCCTAATAAAGTGTATAGTGATAAGCAATGGTGATCACTGTGACAAACTTACTATATAATTCTTAACCCAATTGGTTAAGGTTTGTATAAGAATGACTATTAGAGGGTTGGATGGATTAGATGTTGCGTAGTTTGAGTTTTTCATGTTCATTTGTCTTGTGTTAAGTGTTGAATTAGTACTATGCAATGTTTTGGTTTGTTTGGAAGAGTAGACTTAGGAATAAAAATTTGTGGCCTCTTTATGAAGTAGCCATGTAAAAGTCTAAATATGATATTCTAGTAGAAGCTGTTTGAAACTCCAAGAGGATAGGGACAGAAAACTTTGCACTTATGTGGCTATTTTCATATTTGGTGTTTTAGAAGGGGAGCTAATGTGTTTTCCCTTGTGTCATGACATATAATTAACATCTATCTTCTTAATTAATACTAGAAAATAAGGTTTTTATTTTTTTAGACACTAACTTTTCAAAGATATTTTGAGGTTTTCAAAAAAAAATTTATAAAAGGTTATCGTATTTTAGAAATTTTATAGGAGGTTATCACATATTTAAGCCTTGAAAATGTATATATATATATATATATATATATATATATTAATGAAACTTTCACATTTAAAAGTGAGGATAAAATTTCATAATATCTTATCGATTTTTAGTTTCTTAAAATTACTTTCAAGTATGTTATAAAAGAATTGTTTAAACAATACTAGAAGTGGAAGGAATATTACCCTCAATGGAACTAAGTTTAGCTAGTTGTTCTGTAGCAAATCATTTGTTTTGCTAATTAAGTTGTTTATTGATTAAAGTTGAATGAGTTGGAGTCATTCAATTATATACAGGGTTCTTATTTAGTACAAGTTTCCCATTTGTAATGTTTTTAGAATGGTAAAGAATCTCAAAGCATACTCTTACTTTATTTCAACTAGATAGATCTAGTACAATGTTGTTATGTAGCAGTAAAGGTTATCACATTACAACTCATTGTTTCACAATGTGATTTATTTACTATCATATACCTTTATGTAGGGATTATCAAATAGGAGAGAATAGGTGCAACAGCATAAATTTTTAAAGTTTCTATTCACACTATTTTCGTTTGTGTTGTTGAATCTTAATTGATGAAAGGTGACCCCCTCTCTCATGCCATAGAGATTGTCAAATATTGTTAATTTTTGTAGTATGAATGAGTCAACTACTAACATTCTATGGTTGAAGAATAGATTGGATGCAAAAGCTTAAACAATTAAAGGGTATAATTTAAACTAGATTAATATGTGAAAATAAAAGGTGTTACAATTAGAATTTTTAAGAAATTTATTCATTCTTAATTTTTGTTTTTCTCATCACTAACAACTCTTTGTGAAGAGAACTTTTATGCATATATTATCTAGTGAGGACAGCAGTTAACATATAGTGTTTGATTATTATTCTTGGCAACTTATATATGGAATATGTTTTTAAGTGAAACTCGTTTGTAAACTATAGTAGATGGACAAACACATTTAAAATAAGTTGAATCAACTTTATTGATATACATAAAATATGTAAATTTAAAACATGTAGAATCAACCTTGTATAATAACAAACAACTATATATAAAACATATGCTTTTCAACATTGTTGATTTTACTTGTTTTAAATCTACTTGTCCATCTACTACAATCTTCAAACATGATTCCTCAAAAACATCTAGATGTGTGTGCCAAGAATAATAATCAAACACCATCAATTTACTACTCCATCATCAACTAAATAAATACGCATAATAGAAGTTTTCTTCAAAAAGAGTTAATGAGAAAAAAAATTAAGCATGAATAAATTTCATAAGCATTTCAATTGCAAACACCTTTTACTTTCACATGTTAATCTAGTCTAAATTAAACCCATCAATTGTTTGAACTTTTGCATCCAATCCATCATTCTTCTACCATACAATGTCAGCAGTCCACTAATATTACCAAAAATTTACAATATTTGACAATCTCTATGCCATGAGAGAGGGTGTCACCTTTCATTAATTAAGATTCAACAACACAAACGAAAATAGTGTGTGAGTAGAAACTCTAAAAATTTATACTGGTTACACCTATTCTCTCCTATTTGATACTCTCTGCATAAATTTAAATGATAGTAAATAAATCACATTGTGAAGCAATGATTTTTTATATGGTAACTTTTACTGCTACGAGAACAACATTTTATTATATCCATCTAATTGAAATTAAGCAAGGATATGCTTTGAGATTCTTTACCATTCCAAAAACTTTACAAATAGGTAAATGTAAATGAGAACCATATAATTGCATGACATGAACTTTTCAACTTTAATCAATAAACAACTTAATTACAAAAAAATGATTTCCTATATAACGACAGACTAAAACTAGTTCCACTAAGGGTAATATTGCTAGTTCCATGTTCAGTATGATTTAAACAATTCTATACTTGCAATTAATTTTAAGAACCAAAAAATCAAAGAGATTTTATTAAGTTTTATCCTCACTCTTGGATGTGAAACTTTTATTATTATATATTCCTTTTAAAGAAAAGCTTAAATATGTCATAACCTCCTTTAAACTTTCTAGAATACGATAACCTCCCATAATTTTTTTTTTCAAAACCTCAACTATCCTTAAAAAAGTTAGCACGGAAACTTTAGTTTTTAGAGAAGCAAAAACCTGTTTTTTAGTCTTAATTAAGAACATAAATGTTAACCATATGTCATGACACGAGGGTCAAACACATTAGTTTCCTGAAATCTGAAAATAGTCACATAATTGCAAAACTTTCCCCCTAACCCCGTTGGAGTTTCAAACAACTTTGACTAGAATTGTAAAACTTTACATGTCTAATTCGTAAAGAGGCAATAAATTGGTTGAAATAGTCTATTCCTAAGCACTTTACTTTTCTAAACAAATCAAAATAGAGCATGGTACCAATTCAACAATTACCATAAGACAATAATAAACATGGAAAACTCATAATAAACATGAAAAACTCACAGTGCAAGATTAAGACCATTCTAATAGTCATTTTTCCATAAATCTCAAACAAATTGGGTTAAGAAATATAAAGTGAGTTCGTCACTAGTTACCATCATTGCTCATCACTATATATTGAATTAGGAAAGCCTCCTTTTGCCGTTAGTCAGTCCGAACGATGATCATCCATCCTTGAATCCTAGGATTCACAACAAAACCATCATGAATTCAAATCCTAAGAGCTCGAACCATTCTGACCACTAAACCACTATGGAAAAACTTTACCAACTTTATTATTGAAATCTGCCTTAACAAGCTCATGGTGTTTCTATGGTCCACAACATTTAACCCTAAATAACCACCTGAAATCAAATAAAATTATAATCAAGATAATCAAATGATTAATAAATGCAATAGAAAGGTTTGATGCAAAACTGTTATTAGATAGAGAACCAACAATGAATACTCTTCACTCATCAAATTAGATCTCAACTATGACACATACCTAAATTCTTGTTGACAAACAAAAAGTCTAGGACCATTTTCTCATGAACTAAATGCAACACAAATCAACCATAATTGTAGTGAAGAGCTGGAGATATGAGAGAGAAAGAGTGATCACAAAGAAATTTACCAAATGATGTCATGTCGGCATAGGGAGCACATTTTGAAATGAAAGCAGAAAACTCTAGCTAGTTGAGGTCACTCTAACTGAAATTACAGAGACATAAACAAAGAGTCTAAAAGAAAAATCATGAGAACAAAGAATGAAAGCAGATAATGAAACCTACCGACAATGAATGATGAACAAAACCTAACAGCATATCAGTAGAGCCAAGGCGAAGAAAGGGTGGAACGAGGAGGGGGAGAGAGGCAGATGGAAGTGCAAATGAAATAGAGTGATAAGAGTGTGGAGAGATAGATATAGTGTTAAAAAGAAAGAGGGAAATAGGAATATATTAATTTCATTAACCATAGTTTTGAGAAATACTAATCGCTAACCTTACCATGGTTCTTAAAAATAAAGATGAATGTCTTGCTTTTATCTAGTTAGATCAGACATGGAAAAAAAACAATTAGGAAAATTATTTTTTTAAGTAGTGTTTATAATTTTAAAGGATTTGATAACATTTTTATTATTAGTATCCTAAAATAGGAATTTATTTAGTGTAAAATATAAAACAAACGTGATTTTAATAGATAAAAAAGTTATACTAAATTAATTTGATTTGATTAAATAATTGGTAATCTTTTGAAAATGCTTACAAAGATAATATCATAATATATATGTACCGTTATATTTGTTAACTATTATGAAAGGATTCATGAATTTTGTTAATGAAAAAATCGTACAAGTATACTTGGTCCATAATTGGAAAAGTACCATACATTTAGCATTAATACCATATAAATAGAAAAGAAAAGAAAGAAATTAATAAAAAAAGCCAAAATTTTTTATTTGTAAAATTGGAAAAGTACCTAAATACTTTCCATTTTTGTGAAAACCGTGTCCATAATTGATAAAGAAATTGAGAATGTAAAACTCGGGATTAATATTAATACTTTTTAGTTAGCATATTTTTTAAGAAAAATAAAAACTATCCTAAAAATACACGACAAAATAGAAAGTATACACTTGAGTTTACTTGTATGATTTTTTAGAAAAGCTAGTGCAAATTGTCTTTTAATTGTAAAAATGAATTCCACTAAGTAATTGCTATATAACATTTGATCCTGGCTCATTTCAAAGTTGATCAAAATGAATTTATAAAATTTGAGTGAAAGATTATATCTTTTGAATCTAAATTGCAATTTTTAAGAAATTTATGGACACCACATTCGATTGCACCACTCAAAATTTTATTTATTTTTAATAATATTTTAAAACATTAATAAAAAAAGATGATATTATTTTAGTAAATTTTTAAAAGAATACCAATATGATCAAATTGAATTAATTTGAATATATCAATTTGGTGAATTTTAAAATATATATTTTATAATTCTAATAATTATCATATCAATTTAGTATATTTTTCATTAACAAAATTCATGAATCTTTTCACAATAGTTAAAAAATATAATGGTACATATTTATTCTGATATTATCTTTGTAAGCATTTTCAAAAGAATACCAATTATTTAATCAAATCAAATTAATTAAGTATAATTTTTTATCTATTAAAATCACGTTTGTTTTATATTTTACACAAAATAAATTCCTATTTTACGATACTAATAATAAAAATGTTATCAAATCCTTGAAAATTATAAACCCGGCTTAAAAAATAATTTTCCTAATTGTTTTTTTTACTATGTCTGATCTAATATCAGATAAAAGCAAGACATTCATCTTTATCTTTAAGAACCATGGTAAGGTTAGCCATTAGTATTTCTAAAAACTATGGTTAATGAAATTAATATATTCCTATTTCCCATCTTCTTTTTATCATTTTATCTATCTCTCTTAGGGATGACAATGGGGCAGGGCAGGGCAGGTACGGTAAGTACTTACCCGTTACCCGCCTAAACGGATTTGAGAAGGTTTGTCGGGTGCTTGTGGATATTCATATTTATTTATTATTGAATAAAATATCAAGAAAAGTACAATTTTTTTAAAAAAAAAACCGCATCATGGTATTAAATATTTTGTGAACTGTTAAGTGTCCAAATCTTGATATGAAAATTTTCAAGTATATGTTTTACAAGCCAAATAAATCAAATAATATTTCACTAAAAAGTCTAATATAATTGTTAGGTAACAAGTCTAATATATTTCGCTCCAAAAAAAATCATATGGCCATATTGGGTACACACGGGCACAGGAACCCTATACAACTACCCGCCTGTTTATTAACAGGTTTTTGATATACCCATTTGTTAAGAAAAGGTCTGGTAAAAAATATAAGTTTTAAGTCCTGTAGGACCAGACCCCAGATTTTATAAATTCCTGAATTTGTTTATATCGTCCATCAAGTATTTTCGTTAAAAGAGTAAAGTCAGAACTGTTCATAATGTTTCTTTTAATGCATAAGTAATTTCAGGACATGAAGATTAAGTTGTAAAAATAAAGGGGCATGTGTGTTCTAAAAGTCTGGTAGAATAACAAAAGTCTGATAGAAGCATCCTCATTAAATAACTCTTTTTCAAGGTTCAAAAATTCTACTTTGGTGATGCTTTGGGAGAAATGATCATATCATATTTGCGTCCTTATCATCAAAGAACAAAATCAATATAAGCAGTTGCTGTCAGCGTACCTACCCCTGTGAATTCTGGTCATAAAATCAGAGATCTCATCAGGACGTCTTAATAAAAATCAATATAAATTTTATTTATTTTTAATAATATTTTAAAACATTAATAAGAAAAGATGATATTATTTTAGTAAATTTTTAAAAGAATACCAATATAATCAAATTGGATTAATTTGAATATATCAATTTGGTGAATTTTCAATCATATATTTATAATTCTAATAATTATGAAATCAGTTTAGTTAAAAAAATTAAAAGGTAACCAATTTAATCAATTTAGTATATTTTTCATTAACAAAATTCATGAATCTTTTCACAATAGTTAAAAAATATAATGGTACATATTTATTCTGATATATATCTTTGTAAGCATTTTCAAAAGAATACCAATTATTTAATCAAATCAAATTAATTAATAATAATTTTTTATCTATTAAAATCACGTTTGTTTTATATTTTACACTAAATAAATTCCTATTTTAGGATACTAATAATAAAAATGTTATCAAATCCTTTAAAATTATAAACATTACTTAAAAAAAATAATTTTCCTAATTGTTTTTTTTTGCCCATGTCTGATCTAATATCAGATAAAAGCAAGACATTCATCTTTATCTTTAAAAACCATGGTAAGGTTAGCCATTAGTATTTCTAAAAACTATGGTTAATGAAATTAATATATTCTTATTTCCCCTCTTCTTTCTATCATTTTATCTATCTCTCATGATAATGAGGCGGGGCGGGGCGGGTACGGTAAGTACTTATCCGTTACCCGCCTAAACGGATTTGAGCAGGTTTGACGGGTGTCTGCGGATATTCATATTTAATTATTATTGAATAGAATATCAAGAAAAATACAATTTTTAAAAGAAACAAACCGCATCATAATATGAAATATTTTGTGAACTGTCAAGTGTTCAAATCTTGATATGTAAATTTTCAAGTATGTTCTACAAGCCAAATAAATCAAATAGTATTCACTAAAAAGTCTAATATAATTGTTAGGCAACAAATCTAATATATTTGACTCCAACAAAATCACATGGACATATTGGGTACGCATGGACACAAGAACCCTTATACAACGACCTGCCCTTTTTATTAACGAGTTTTTGATCCTAGCTCTTTTCGATCAAAATGAATTTATAAAATTTGAGTGAAAGGTTATATCCTGTGAATCTAAATTGCAATTTTTAAGAAATTTATGGACGCCACATTCGATTGCACCACTCAAAATTTTATTTATTTTTAACAATATTATAAAACATTAATAAAAAAGATGATATTATTTTAGTAAATTTTTAAAAGAATACCAATATAATCAAATTGGATTAATTTGAATATATCAATTTAGTGAATTTTCAATCATATATTTTATAATTCTAATAATTAAAAATGATATCATTTTAGTTAAAAAATTAACAGGTAACCAATTTAATCAATTTAGTATAATTTTAATTAACAAAAGTCATAAACTTTTTCATAATATTTAAAAATTATAATGGTACATATATATTATGATATTATCTTTGTAAGCATTTTCAAAAGAATAGCAATTATTTAATCAAATCAAATTAACTTAGTATAATTTTTTATCTATTAATATCACGTTTGTTTTGTATTTTACACTAAATAAATTCCTATTTGAGGATACTAACAATAAAAATGTTATCAAAGCCTTTAAAATTATAAACACTACTAAAAAAATAATTTTCCTAATTGTTTTTTTGACCATGTCTGATCTAATATCAGATAAAAGCAAGACATTCATCTTTATCTTTAAGAACCATGGTAAGGTTAGCCATTAGTATTTCTTAAAACTATGGTTAATGAAATTAATATATTCCTATTTTCCATCTTCTTTTTATCATTTTATCTGTCTCTCTTAGGGATGGCAATGGGGTCGTACCCGCCTAAACAGATTTGAGCTGGTTTGACGGGTGCCTGTGGATATTCATATTTAATTATTATTGAATAAAATATCAAGAAAAATATAATTTTTAAAAGAAAAAAAACTACACCATGGTATGAAATATTTTGTGAATTGTCAAGTGTCCAAATCTTGATATGCAAATTTTCAAGTATATGTTTTACAAGCCAAATAAATCAAATAATATTTCACTAAAAAGTCTAATATAATTGTCAAGTAACAAGTCTAATATTTCACTCCAAAAAAATCACATGGCCATATTGGGGTACACACGGGAACCCCTATACAACTACCCCCCATTTATTAGTGGGTTTTTGGCATACCCGTTTAATCTACCTATGGGTACTTATTAAGCTACCCGAATCTACCCCGTCATGGGTAATATTTATGGATATCCATCAATGCGGGTAATCTCTCTACACTTTTTATCACTTTATTTCATTTACACTTCTATCTCCCCCCTCCCTCATCTCTTTCTTTGCCTTAGTTCTAGTGATAGGTTGTTAGGTTTTGTTTATTATTCATCATCGGTAGGTTTCACTATCTTCTTTTATTCTTTTTTCCTATGATTTTTCTTTCAGATTCCTTATTTATGTCTTTATAATTCCAGTTAGAATAACATCAACTAGTTAGAGTTTTCTACTTTCATTTCAAAACTATGCTCTCTCGTACCCTCATGACAACATTTGGTAAATTTCTTTATGATCACTCTTTCTCTCTCATATCTCTAACTTTTGGCTACAATTATGGTTGATTTGTGTTCCATTTAGTTCATCAGAAGACGAGTTTAGACTTTTTGTTTGTCAGCAAGAATTTAGGTATGTGTCATAATTGAGATCTAATTTGATGGGTGAAGAGTATTAATTGTTGGTTCTCCACCTAACACATTTTTGTATCAAACCTTTCTATTGCATTTATTAATCATTTGATTATCTTGATTATAATTTTATCTAATTCCAGGTGGTTATTTAGGGTTAAATGTTATGGACCACAAAAACACCATGAGCTTGTCGAGGCAGATTTCAATAATGAGATTGGTGAAGTTTTCCATTGTGGTTTGGTGATTAGAGTGGTTTGAGCTTTTAGGATTTCAATTCACGATGGCTTTATTGTTAATCCTAGGATTCAATGATGGATGATCATGGTTAGGCCCGACTAGCGGTAGAAGGAGGCTTTCCTAATTCAGTGCATAGTGATGAGTAACGATGGTGACTGGTGACAAACTTACTTTATATTTCTTAACCTAATTTGTTTGAGATTTATGGAAAAATAACTATTAGATGGTAGAATGGTCTTAATCTTGCACTGTGAGTTTTCCATGTTCATTTGTCTTATGCTAATTGTTGAATTGATACCATGCTTTATTTTGGTTTGGTTAGAAAAGTAAAGTGCTTAGGAATAGACTCTTTCAACCAATTTATTGCCTCTTTACGAAGTAGACATATAAAGTTTAAATATAATTCTAATAGAAGTTGTTTGAATAATTGGTATACCTTTCCCATAAAAGCTTGTGTTTCCATGATACATAGCATTTAACCGTAAATAACCATCTCAAGTCAAATAAAATTGTTACTAGATTCACCAAACGACTAATTAACGCAATAGAAAGGTTTGATGTAGAAAGTGTTAGTTGGAGAGCCAATGATGAATACTTTTTCCTTATTAAACTAGATATCAATCAGAACAAACTTTAATGCATGCTTCCAAAAAAACCAAAAAAAAATCTAAATCCATCTTCTTTTGTACTAAATGAAACATGAGTTAACCACAATTGTAGTAGAATGCTAGAGATATAAGAGAAAAGAAGTAATATAGAGAAATTTACTAGAATGATATGGTGAGAGAATGGAGGAACATAGTTTCAAAACAAAAGTATAAAACACTAGCTAGATTAGGCAGATCTAACTCGAATCAAAAGGACCATAAACAGAGAATTTCAATGAAAAAAGCATTAGAAAAAACAATAAAACAAAAGAATGAAACTTACCGATGCAATGACGAATGATGAACAAAATCTAACTGTTCTAATGCATATGTATGTGGATCCGACTCTAATGATGAGATTATAATGCAATATTTAATATTCATCATATACAAATACATTTTTTATCAGTATTGAACCACACGCCCATTTGCAACACATTTACTTTAAGTGACTATGGTATCTCAACTTAATTAGTGTTGCAGGCTAGCCCTAGAGTCCAACTCTAGAGCAGCTACGGATCCTGAAGGAACCACCACAGGGTCTGTACCTTGCAATCAGGCCACCCTCCCACCCGGGTCTCCTCACTAGACCCCTACATCCTATTAGCAACTTTATACACACGCTATGACAAACATCAATAACATCATCATTGCCTATTGGTTACCATCACCAGGGCTACCACTTGGCTGCCATCACCATGGTTTCTTATCCACTTTCAATAACAAGATAACATGCACTTAATATTAACAACGACAAAGCTCAATAACTTATCTAGCACGATTACCATCATCATGCATCAATCTCACAAAAGTATCCTCATCATTTCATCACAACATCATCATTATTGACACCCCGCAAGCATACGGGTTTGTCGCGTAATATAAAAAATATCATCTCCACAAGAACCGTGTTCTCAAGTACTTAGAATAATGATCCTATCTATCTAGACATGCAAGAATAGAGATTTTATGCAAAGAAATAAAAAATAAAGTATTTAAAAGGTGCAAATCAGAAGTTCTCCGGGAATGAAATCAATTAAAACATATCGTAGGATTTTTGGGGTACGGGTTGTTTTGTAATGGTGTTTTAAAGATTTTACCTTATCTTTTACTCTGAAGTTTACCAGAACCAACTCCTTAAAGTTCTAAATTTCCCTTTTTAGAGTTTCGTTAGATTACTCAGTCATCAAACGAACTGCCATTTAATTCCCCACTAAGTTAATAACCCAGAAATCAAACATACTGTCACCTTATCTGAAACCAAGTTAAAAACTCAGACATCAAACTATCATTTTATTTCAAACCAAGTTATAAAGAATAATGGAAGTCTTAAATTCACACAACAATCATAAAAGTTCACCTTTTGAGTCTATCACTTAATTTAATTATTATGAAAACTCCAATCCTCAAAAAATTTAAATAAAGTTCCCTTTTCAGGCTATCCTCGTATTCAATCTTAGGTTCAATTTTTGAATTTGATTAATTAGGTTCACCTTTTGAGTCCATCCCTAGAATTAATTAAAGATATATAAGCTATGCCTATGTCTAGATCAATAAGCAAATAAGGCAATCAAGAATTAAAGGTAAACATGGATTTCATTGATAAGTCAATAAAGATTACACCAATTACATCATAGACCACCCCTTAAATCCCAAGAATAAGGATTCTAGTCACTTATGGTAAACAAAGAATTTAAATTTAAATAAAGTTCTCTTTTCAGGCTACCCTCGTATTCAATCTTACGTTCAATTTTTGAATTTGATTAATTAGGTTCACCTTTTGAGTCCATCCCTAGAATTAATTAAAGATACATAAGCTATGCCTATGTCTAGATCAATAAGCAAATAAGGCAATCAAGAATTAAAGGTAAACATGGATTTCATTGATAAGACAATAAAGATTACACCAATTACATCATAGACCACCCCTTAAATCCCAAGAATAAGGATTCTAGTCACTCATGGTAAACAAAGAATTACAAAGATTTATTGAATCCATACAACTCATAAAACAAGGATTACAAAGATTCAAACTAAAGCTAGACCTAGAATCTAAAACAAACCACAAGATATGCAAAGTCTTCAATTCTTTGTTCCCTTCTTGTTCTCCTCCTTGAGAATCCTTAAAAAGAGTCCTCTCGAGTCACCCTTTATGCCTATATAAAATGCCTCTAACTCTCAAGAGTGAGTCCTATGAAATAGATTCCACTCTTTAAATAGAATAAAAAACACATAATTAATGGGCAAGGCACGAACCACGGCTGTGGTTCGCTCTAGACCTTCCTAACTCAATTTTTTGACCAATTGCTCTATGGCCATGGTTGCCACTAGAGCCTGGTCGTGGAGTGCACTGTCTGGGCCCTATTTTTCTTCATTTTTCAATTCTTTTGGTATGCGATTGCTTCGTTATGCATTGCTATTCATAATTAGTCTAAAAATGGTCTTCAAACTTGTAATTTCTACAAAACTAGCAAACTAAGTAGCAAAAGTGGGAAAAGAGCAAATATGATAGGGATTTAGGTGGAATTCATACATTTTATCCTAAAAATGCCTACAAAATGCAACCTAAAATTATGTGTTTTAGATACACATCAAAACCCCAAACTAAAACATTGTTTGCCCTCAAGCAATCATCATATTCATCAAGTTAAAAGAAAATGTGTAAAGAACTAACATGCCAAGGAACCCAAACAGAATCATGATCTCAAAATTTAAATAAGGAGGGATGGAGTATGGATGCCAAACAATATATGTTTTCTTTTTAACTATGTTCAAAATGACTCAAATGGCTCACTTTCTCACCAATCTCATCAAGTGTTTATAGGTAATATTTAGTGTCACTCAAGTCAAATCAATCAAAGTATTACCATAAGCTTGGTAAGTGACCCTAGCTCCACGGTACTAAGAAAACTTACCTAAGTCAAAAAGTCTTTTATAGGTTGCAATGGGGTCAAGGGATAAGATTTAAGGTATGGAAAGCAAAGAAAGGATAAAGCAAAGGGCTCATCAACAAAATTAAGGAGGTCATTCAAATTTTTTATAGTAACTAGGAAGAATAGAATTCCAAGTTCTAATATTTTTATGGACCTTTTAATTGTTTTTCTTTTTAACCCTTTTTTAGTTGTTCCAATCATCCTAGCATGAGCACACAAATAGAAGCCATTGAGTTTTTGGATGATAGGCATCATTATAAATATTTTATTTCCCTTTTATCCTTTTTTTTTCTCAATCCCATATTTTTCTTTTCTTTTAAAGGTCCCTTATTTCTAATTTTAATACTTGTTACCATCCTAGATCCTAATTAATGCACTTGACTTCAAAATGCTTTTTAAAGAAAAAGGTTTCAAAGAAAGTAATAAAATTTTTAGCCTCAAAGAGGGCAACTAATATTTTCAAAAATAGAGGCTTTAAGAATGCCTAAATTTACATTAATCATCCTAAGGTATAGAATTCAAACACTATTTTACCTAGGTCACAAGCCAAGTTCTAGAATACTAATCACTCAATAGAGAATAAATAAGGTTTTTAAAAATTTGTGATGAGAATATATCCTTTTAAAAGGCTCAAAAGCTCACCAAGGTAATATTTAAGTTAAGAGAAACATAATAAACATTTTCATCTTTTATTTGACAAACATAAAATCACCTTATAAAACATGTTAAGATTATTAAGAAAAACAATTTAATGGGGGGGGGGGGGGTTCCAAGGATGTTTTATGTTCAAGCACTCAATCAATAACTCAACTTATATAATAATTACAAGAAAAACAATCAATGCTTGATCCTAGCATGCAATGAAAAGAAAAGCAGGCTAATTAAAGTAGAAAACAATATCCTAAAAATAAAGCAGATAAGAGTGGAAGCATAAAGATATGGGTAAGTTGACTGTCTTACCACCCCAAACTAAGATGGACATTGTCCTTAATGTCTAGTTATGGAAAAGAAAGGATAGGAAACTTACGTGAGAGGAAAGGATGAGATGTGGCACCCTAAACTAGCTTCTTTCAATTTTTTTTGAATTTGAATTTTAAAATTCAAATTTTCCCTCCAAAATTTAAATTTTCATATTGGAAATTTTGAAATTCAAATTTCCATTAAAAAATTTCATAATTTTTTTTATAATTGTCACCCCAAACTAGTTCCTTGAAAACTCCATTGCTCTTCTTTAAGGCCCTTTCCACTTGGCCAGGATAAGATGCCTCTCAATTCTTATTTTTGATTTTTATATGTGGGGTTGCCTCCTTATAAGCTCTAAGTTTAAAGTCTTTAGCTAGACATTGTTAAGGTTTTTGCTTGTCAACCGGGTTCTTTAACCTTCTTGTTCATCTTTTTTAAGGCATCTTTTGGATGAGGATATAATTTCCTCTTTACATTTTATAAGGCTCTCTTGAGTTTTATTTTGGCCTTTTTTTGCTTTTCAGGTAAAAGTTCCTCATTACTTTTTTCCGATGAATTACCTACAAAATCAATACAATAGGAATATAGCGAGACTTTATGGATCATGAGATGGGCTTTTTAAAGCATTATCTTTCACCACTGGGTTAAAATTATTAGAATCTAAAGAATTTATCTTAACCATAGGATTTCCAGTTACTCGCTCAAGATTAACCTTAACAATTTTATTTCCAACATTTAAGAATAAGTGTCTATTTCTCACATCAATAACCGCTCCTGTAGTGGCAAGAAACAGTCTTACATCAATATGCATAATTAAATCTCCAATTTTAATAGGAACATCTTCAATTTTACCCATATGATGTTTTATAGATCTATCAGCAAATTGTAAAGTCATCCTAACGGGTTTCAAAGTGCCTAAATTAAGATTTTTATAAACAGAATAAGGCATTATGCTACATGCTCCTAAATCATAGAGAGATTTACTAATATTCACACCTCCTATCATGCATTTCATTGAAAAGTTTCCCGGATCTTGAAGCTTAGGGGAAACTTATTATTTTTCTCAGATTTGCACTCATCCATAAGTGCAACATTATCAATAGATTCAGTTTTTCTCGTTGTAGATAACATTTCCTTAAGAAAAGTTTTAAAGCTAGGCAAATGTTGTAATGCATCAAGAAAAGGAATATCATAATATAATTTCTTAAGGTACTCAAGAAACTTACTAAATTGTTGATCTAATTTTTCTCTGGCCAACCTTTGAGGAAAAGGAACTGGAGGTTGGTATGACCTTTCTTCTTCTTTCTTTTCTTCTTTTAAGTTGGACACAGGATTTTCATCCAACTTTTCATTACAGTCTCTTTAACATATATAAGCAGTGATTCTTTAGGAACCTTTTCTTTTTTTTTTCTCTTCAACTACTAAAATGTGACTTCTAGGTTCCTCTTATGGTTTTCTAGAAAAAGTGTCTGAAACTCTAGTAGCTTGAGAAGCTTGTTGAGCTATCTGGGTTTCTAACATTTTGCTATGGACAACTATAGCATCCACTTTAGTTGATAAGGTCTTGATAGCCTCAATGAACTCCTTATTATGTTTCATTTGGTTGCCAATAAAGGTTTCCATGAGGGGCTCTAATCTTGATTTTTGAGGCACATATAGAACTTGTGGAGAAAACAGTCCTTGGGAATGCCTAATGTTGCCTTGCCCCCTTGGTTAAATGGTCCTTTTTGGAATCTGAGTGGACCCCTGAAATTATTATTACCAAACCTATTCTGAAAATTTCCTATAACATCCATATGTTGTACCTATGACTCTTCATTTTGAGGGATTCCTAATTGGCATACACTACCAACATGACTTGTATTGCCATAAATCTTACAAATAAAATTAGTAGCATATATACCAAGTTATCAAATTTAATAGAAAGTGTTTCTACTTTAGCAATCAATAAAGATATGGCATCTATATAGTACTTACCTGGAGCTTTAGGAGGTGTATTCCTTTTAGTAGACCACTAATAAGAATTCTGAGCAACCTCCCTAATCAAATAATATCCTTCCCCCATGCTTTTACTCATGAAGGCGCCACCAGCTGCAACATCTAAAGTAACCTGATGGCTAGTTATAAAAAGAAGTAATCATTATATAAAAAATAATTATTACATAGATTTTCCTATGTTATAAAAAGAAGTAATCATTATATAAAAAATAATTATTACTGTGAAACAAAAACTTTATTTGCAATAACAAAAGTTTGTTATGTTGTTTGTTGTAACCGTTTTATGTTTTAGTTTGTTTCCATTGTGTATATAAGCTTGTTAGCCTATCTTTTTCATGTACCAATCGTATAACAATTGTGTAGCATGTGAGATTAGTCTAAAAGAGTGTTGAGATCAAAAGCAAGAGTGAAAACAAAAATGAGAAAAAAGAAAAGCAAAATAGAAGTCGTAAGTCATGGTTAATCTTAATATTGATTAGTTGCTTTCTCTCATGGATTTTAGGTTAGACTGGTTGAACCATGTAAAAGCTTGGTGCTCTTCTTCTTCTATCTTTTTTTATTGTTCTCTATTATTGCTTAATGTGCCTAAGTGTGGGTTTGTCTAATACATGGTTTGCATTACTATTTTATCTCTATTGCATGTTATTATTTTTAGGTTAGTTTCTAGTTTATCTTGTGATTATTTTGTGCTAGATTGAACCAATAATTGATGTTGTTTGTGGGAAACCCAAAACAGAGCAAGAATCTTAGAAAATGAGAACTATCAAGTATGACATAGAGAAATTCTCAAGAGATAATGAATTTGGCTTGTGGAGGATCAAGATAGCGGCTATCTTGACTTAATAAGGATGCACAGATGCTATCAAAGGAGAAAAGAATAGCCAACCTCCCTTATTTCAAAGGAAAAGACTGATAACAATAAGAAGGCAAGAAGTAATATAATCTTGTGTCTTAGAGACAAAGCTTTGAGAGAGGTTGCAAGGGAAAAGATAACAATAACTATGTGGGTCAAACTTGAATCTTTATAGGTGAAAAAATCTTTGGCTCATAAAATCTATTTGAAGTAGCAAGTGTACTCTTTCAAGATGGATGAAACCGAATCAATTGCTGAACAATTGGCAGAATTTGACAAGATTTTAGATGACCTCGAGAACGTTGAAGTGATGCTTGGTAATGAAGACAAGGCTATTTTATTTCTGAATTCTCTACCCAAGAATTATGAACACCTCAAGGATGCCATTCTTTTTGGTAAAGAACAAACCATCACTTCAGATGAAGTCTAAACCTCCATCAGAACTAATGAGTTTTAGTTGTAACAAGAATCTAAGTCTGGCAATAATGGAGAAAGATTGAATGTGTCAAGGGGAAGAAGTGAAAAGAAAGTGCAAGGTCGGAAGGGAAAGAGGTCAAGGTCTAAATCTGAGAATGATGGAAAGAAAAAATATACGTGCTTCAACTGTTACATGATAGGTCATTTCAAGAAACACTATCCTGAAAAGGCTACAAGAATATGGGGATACCTACTGATGGAGCAGACCTAACAACTATTGTAGATGGATATAAAAGTGTAGGAGTTCTGGTTGTGTCTACATCACAGAACTCAAAGGATTGAGTCATGGACTCAGGTTGTTCTTTTCATATATCTTCCAAGAAGGATTATTTTGAGATCTTAAAGCTTAAAGAAGGGGGAACAATCTTGTTTGGGGATAACCATCCCTGTAAGATGCAAGGTTTGGGAACCATTAGATTAAAGATGTTTGATGATACAAAATACATTCTCAAGGATGTGAGGTATGCTCCTCAACTCAAAAGAAATCTTATCTCTATAAGCATGTTTGGTATCTTAGGATACTCAACTAAAATTCAGCATGATGTTCTTAAGATTTCAAATAGATCTTTAATAATTGCTAAAGGTAACAAGGATAAAAGTAATGGCTTGTTTATCATGAATTGTTCAACCGTTACAGCTCATGCTTCTGTTGTTAGTAACTACTTATTGTTATAAAAATAATAAGACCGAGGCATGTGAGATCACACTGGGCTTAAGAGTTTGTTCACGTAGTGCGTGACCCCTTAGGATACAACAGTTCGTCAGAGAGTATCTGGTAGCAGAACTAGCACAAGGTAAGAGAAAAAATATAAACACGGAAAGTCGATAATCAAACTTGTGTATGATTCGATTTTTTAAAAAGGAAAGATTATTTCTTATTAAAACATTAAACAAAATAATGATATCGATTAATCCCGTGTTAATGAGACGTTGCAAAATTCAAATTAAGAAAAAAAATTAAAGTGATAAAAAAGAACGTCGCATATCATTGTGTGCGCGGGGGGGGGGGGGGGGATCATCAGATTTACACACGAAACAGATATTCTGGCCCAAACTTATTTAGGCGCGAGCCCACTTTCTTTCTATCTTGTTTACCACCATAAGTTCTCTTTCTATATATAAAGCCTTAAGAGAAATGAGTGCCAAGTAATGTGGGACTAGAAACTTTTGAAATAAGCAAGTTTTCTAACAATCCCCCATATATTTCAAAAGTTTCTTTTTTTTTAAAAAAATCCGGTTTACATCATGGTGCAAATGCATCAGACCTGGTGTATTCTGAACTATGAACTAGACCCTAGACAGATAAACTTAACTTACAGTGAATTAGTGACGCAAAACTTCTATGAACCAAAATCACTTTAATTTAAGATAGCGATCTTACACTTCTCAACTCTTTTTGCCATTTTCACCATTTTGCGCGAATAGGCCTTGCGTGCCTGGTAATTCATGAGTACTCTAGAAATTTACCTAAATCTCATACAAGTGGCCTCACTTGACATTCATATAGGTGATTTTATCAAGTGTATCCTACATTTTATACATCACCCATAAGAGATATAAAGATCATTAAAATTTAATAATTAACCTCTCATTCTTTGTAGCCTAACACTTCACACATCATAGGAATGGAGGAAGAAATAGTGCTAGAGAATTAACAACAACTTGTTATTACCCATATGAACCTTCTTCATGGGGTCTCCAATCACAAAGGTTTGGTTCCCATCGTTGTTAATTTTATTATATGCTCAAGTCCCATTCCCCTCGATGTTTCATAAATAATCTTTCTTCCCAAAGGTTTAGTCAGAGGATCGGCTAAATTTACTTCTGACTTTACATACCCTATGGAAATTATTCCATTATTTAGGCAACTGCTTTACCACATCGTGTCTCAAACGGATGTGTCTATTCTTACCATTGTAAGATTTATTTTTAGCAATAGCTCTCGCTGATTGACTGTCACAATGCATAGATACAGAAGGTGTTGGTTTTATTCCTAATGGAATATCTGCTAAGAAGTTTCTCAACCACTCAGTCTTACTGCCAGCCAATTCTAGAGCAATAAACTCTAACTCCATAGTGGATCTAACAATAATATTTTGTTTGACTGATCTCCAAGTAACAACACCTCCACCTAGTGTAAACACATAACCATTAGTAGATTTTGTCTTATCTGAATCCGAGACCCACTTGGCATCACAATATCATTCTAATACTGCGGGATATCCTTTATATAATATACCATAATTTATGGTACCTCTTAAATATTTTGTTAGTCTTGCTAATGCAACCCAATGCTCATTATTGGGTTTATGAGTATATCTACTCAATCTGCCCACAGCATATGTTATGTCAGGTCTCAAATAATTCATCAAATGTAATAAGGTCCCAATAATTTAAGCATATTTGGATTGAGACACAGGTTCTCCTCTATTTTTCTTTAATTAAGTGTTGCCATCATAAGGAGTACTCACTGGTTTTGACTCAAAATATTCAAACTTACGAAGAAGTTTCTCAATATAATGTTATTATTATCCTTCCTTATGATTTTAACACCCAAGATAACACTTGTCTTACCCATGTCTTTCATATCAAAATTGTTAGCAAGAAAATGTTTTGTATTAACTACAATATCACCATTGGTACCAAAAATAAGCATGTCATCCATGTATAAGCATACAATCATACATTCACCATTTTCTACTTTTGTATATACACATTTGTTAACTTTAGAATAAGAGAACCCATTTCTAGTTAATATACTATCAAATTTTTCATGCCACTGTTTCGGTGCTTGTTTTAATCCATATAAAGATTTAAGAAGTTTACAAACTTTGGTTTCTTGACCAGAAACCACACAACCTTCTGGTTGAACCATATAAATTTCTTCTTCTAAATCACCATTTAAAAAAGGAGTTTTTACATCCATTTGATGAATAACAAGTTTATAGATGGACGCCAAAGTGATTAAAACTCTTATCGAAGCAATCTTGGTTACGAGAGCAAAAGTATCAAAATAATCAATATTTTATTTTTGAGTAAAACCTTTAGTTACTAAACGGGCTTTATATTTATCAACTAATCCATCAGGAAAATATTTCTTTTAAAAATTCATTTACAACCAATAGGTTTAGCTCCCGGAGGTAAATCTACTAAAGTCCAGGTTTTATTTTTTAAAATAGAGTGTAATTCAATTTTAATCGCTTCTTTCCAAAACATGGCATCAGAAGAAGAAATTGCTTCATAAAAATTTAATGGTTCATTGTCAACCAGATGGGTATAAAAATCATTATCGAGCTTATTTATTTGTGAACTAAAAATATTTTCAATATCAACAATAGGTTCACAAGAAACACGATCAACATACATAGGAAATGCATGTTTAAAAAACTCAGCATTTTTGGTCTCAATGATTGTATTGCATTCAATAACGTCACTTTTTATAACAATAAAACAATAGGCGGCACTCTTTTGAGCATAACCAATAAACATACAATCACATATCTTAGAACCTATCTTTCTTTTTTTAAGATCAGGCAACATTAGTTTAACTAAACACCCTCACACTTTTAGATAATCTAAATTAGGCTTATAACCTTTCCATAATTCATAAGGTGTTTTACCAAAATGTTTATAAGTGATCCTATTTTGTATATGACATGTAGATAATATAACTTCTCCCCAAAGATTATTAGGAACAGATGAAAAAACAAGCAAAGCATTCATCATTTCATTTAGAGTCCTATTTTTTCTTTTAGCTACACCATTAAACTCAGGTGAATAGGGTGGAGTTATTTCATGTATTATACCTTTTTTCACAAAAATCATTAAAAAGAATATATTCACCTCCTCTATCAGACCTTAACCTTTTAATTATTTTATTTAACTGATTTTCTACTTCGGCTTTATAAATTAAAAACATATCAAACGCTTCATCTTTATTTTTAAGTAAATAAACCTTAGTGTATCTAAAAAAATCATCAATAAAGGTTACGAAATATTTTTTACCATCTCTAGTTACAGCTTGTTTTAAATCACCTAAATTGGAATAAATTAACGAAAGTAACTCAGATTTACGGTTCATAGGAAAACATGATTTTTTCATAATTTTTTATTTAACACATATGTCACATTTGTTTAAATTCACCTTTTGAAAACCATAAATCATACCATCATCACGCAATTTTTTCAAATATTTAAAACTAACATGTCCTAGTCTAGCATGCCATAAATCATACGAATCAACGATATAAGTAGAAGAAGAAACAGTATTATTATCAGTAGAAATGTTCAAAACAAAGAGTCCATGATCACAATACCCTTTTCCAACAAAAATATCATTTTTGGTCATGATAATTTTATCAGACTCAAAAGAAACCTTAATTCATACTTTTCCCAAAAGAACAATAGAAACTGAATTTGCTTTAATACTAGGTACATGAAGCACATCATTAAGTGCAAAGGTCTTTCCATATGTGAGTTTGAGAAGAACTTTTTCTTTACCAAGGACATTGGCCTTTCGAGAATCACTGAGATACACAAATTCTTCTCCTTTCCCCATAATTTTGTAGGAGGTAAACATATCACAATTTGCACATATGTGTTTGGTATCCCTATAGTCTACCACCCATTTACTCACATTGGCTACAATTAAGGCTTGAGAAACAACTACAACAATTACATCATCGTCATCTCCTTCAGCCAAATGAACTTTTGGCTTAGGGGAAATATCGTTTCTCTTCCTGTATCGACATGCCAGAGCATGGTGACCTGACTTACCACAAACAAAGCAAAAGCTCTTCTTTTTGAAGGCAGTGGGATTAGTGGAATTAAGTTATCTAGCAGGAAAATGACAAAAGGACTTTTTGTTATCATACCTCTTATTTTTGTTCCTGGCTTGTACCATATTTGCTCTCACAGCCAATGCTCTACCTCTTGCCACCTTTTATTCTTTACGATTGGTGTCCTCAATAATTATATGGGTGATCAACTCTGAAATAGAAAGCTTACTCAATTTGTGCTTGAGTTGTTGTTTGTAATCCTTCCATGACTCCGGTAATTTTTCAATCAAAAAACCTACAACTAATTCATCCTGCATGACAATGTTTTCAGACTTGAGGTCCTCCAACAGCTTATGGTATTCGTTAATTTGGACATTTATGTCCTTGTTGTTAGTCATTTCCCAACGGTAAAAATTTCCAACCAGGAAATTTTGTTTCCCAGCATCCTCAGTAGTGTATTTTAATTTAATGGACTCCTAAGTTGCCTTCGGTTCCTTGTAAGAACAGTAGACATTGAAAAGCTCATTAGACAATGTACTAAGAATAGTATAACGATATACCTTTTTAGCATTGACCCATGATTCAAGAGCATTAGGATCGGTTGGCTTGTCATCGGTGATCGCAAACCCAACCCCGTGTATGTCAAGAACAGAGAAGACCCGTTCTTGCCAACGACGGTAGCTTTGGCCTCCAAAGACTTCTATTTGGATACGTCGAGAAAAAGGTTTTGTGAAGGTGACAGGGGTAGGGGGCAACGGTGGTGGAACAGAGAGACCATTGCCGTTGTCATTGTTTCCAAAGTTGTCATTCACAGCGTCAGCCATTGCAAACCCTTAAGATTGTTATAAAAATAATAAGACTGAGGCGTGTGAGATCATACTAGGCTTAAAGATTTGTTCGTGTAGTGTGTGACCCCCCAGGATACAACAGTTCGTCAGAGAGTATCTGGTAGCAGAACTAGCACAAGGTAAGAGAAAAAAGTATAAATGCGGAAAATCGGTAACCAAACTTGTGTACGATTCAATTTTTTAAAAAGGAAAGATTATTTCTTATTAAAATGTTAAATGGAATAATGATACTGATTAATCCTATGTTAATGAGATGTTACAAAATTCAAATATTAATCAGAATCATTAACTGGGTATTAATGAGAATTATTAACCGGTAAGATAGATATTTCCCTTTTAAATGTAAATCGTAACATTCCAAAATTAAACGCCCTAATTAATGGCTTTCTTGGATAGGCTTTCCAAATTCAAAATTCAAATTAAGAAAAAAGAATTTAAGTGATAAAAAAGAACGTTGCATATCATCGTGCGCGCAGGGAGGGCGCAAATCATCAGATTTGCACATGAAATAGATATTTCGGCCCAAACTTATTTATGAGTGAGCCCACTTTCTTTCTATCTTGTTTACCACCATAAGTTCTCTTTCTATATATAAAGCCTTAAGAGAAATGAGTGCCAAACAATGTGGAACTAGAAACTTTTAAAATAATCAAGTTTTCTATCACTTATATGATAAATCAAAATTGTGGCATTTCAAACTTAGGCATGTTAGTGAAAATAGATTAATTGAATTGGAAAAATAGAATATGCTTATGGGTGATAAAGTAAACAAATTAGATTTCTGGGTGTGCTAGGAAAATCTATTAGGATTAAGTTTGGGTCTGTCATGCATGTTTCTAGTAAACCTTTTCAGTATGTGCATTTTGATTTATGGGGGCCCTCAAGAGCAAAAACTCTAGGTGGAGGTTCCTATTTCCTTACTATAATTGATGACTTTACTATAAGAGTATAGTTGTATGTGTTAAAGGATAAAATTGGAACTTTTAAAAGGTTTAAGGAATGGAACACTTTGATTCAAAACTAAACGACCTCGTTTGGGTTTCTTTCGATTCATTAAAAAGAAATGATTCAAACAAAAAAAAGATTTTTCATCTTGATAGAGATGTCTTTATCTCGTTAAATATCGTTTATATTTTAGAATCTACAACAAACCCCTACCTAATTTGAAATGCTTATATTATTGTTTTATTTCAATTTTTAATTTATCAAATAGATTCATCATTCCATTTCCATTCCAATCAATTCAAGAACAAGACCAAGAACTAATGTTTGCTTTCAGCATCTTAATTCTGACTTACACTAGTGTATTATACATATGATATATTCATTTCATCCTTTTCATGAGACTAGATATTCATTACTTAAAATATCCTATATACGTAATGGGTGTAGGCAAGACCAACGAGACCTGGCAAGGCTACACGATTGGGAGTCAGAGAATCCATAGTACCTGCAGCCTCGTGAACTAACAAATAAAAGGGGAAAATCTTCCGACACTGGACAGGCGTTAGCTCTTATACATGGTCTTACGAGTTTACGGAGACTTGTGTTTTTGGTAAATAGTTGCTCGGGCTGGCTTTGACCCTTTCTTCAACCCTTCTTGACTTATATTGCTCAGCAGTTAGTTAATTTTTTTTGGACTTTCCGTAATGTCCCCAAAAGAAATCCCTTATCGTTCACTATCTTTCCCAAGGATAACTCACTTTTTCTATCAATCTCTTGTTATAGGTGAAGCAAAAGGGAAAGGAAACCCTCGTCCTTTGGTTGGGGAGCTTTTAGGATACTTATCTAATATTAAAAAGAGCTAGAAGAATATATTGGCCAATGTGGAAGAGAAAGAAATGGTTTCAAAATTCAAGATAAGATAGAGCAAAGGTAAAATCTGACATATGTTCCTTTATCTTCTTGTATGTCAGATTTCAGAGGCATTGTAGGGAGAAATTGTAGCTACTGTAGTTAATCTTATTAATAGGTGTCCTTCATCAACTTTGAATTTTAAGACTCTTATAGAAGCATGGAGTGGAAAACCAACAAATTATTTAGGTTTGAGAGTGTTTGGATCTTTGACATATGCTCACATTAAGGAGGCAAAGTTAGAACTAAGGGTTGTCAAGTGTGTTTTTCTTGGATATCCTAGAAGTGTGAAGCGTTACAAGTTGTGGAAACTTGAAGCAAGTGGAAGAGATACATTATTAGTAGGGATGCGACTTTTGATGAAACTAAGATGGGCATAGTAAGCAAGGATTTACAAGTGAGTACTTCAAATGAAGAGTAGACTCAGTTTAAGGTGGAGTGACCCTCTCAAACTTCAGAACCAAAAGGGTAAAATTCTAAAAGAGAAAACCCAGTAGAACCAAAGGAAGCATCTATTTCAGGTGGAGCTTCTAGTTTAGGTAGAGTAACAGACATACAGAATACCTTTGTTTACTAGTTGGTTAGAGATAGAACCAAAAGGAATCCTAAGCTGCAAAATAGATTATATTATGTTGACCTTATTTGTTATGCTCTAAATGTGGTAAAAGAATATCAACATCTGGAATGGAGAACTTTCAAGGAAGCTATGAAAGGTTGTGAATCATAAAATTGGATGAAGGTTATACATGATAAATGGAATCTCTCATGAAGAACCAGACTTGGAAACTTGTTGACTTACCGAAAGGCAAAAAAGTTATAAGATGCAAATGGATCTTTAAAAGGAAAGAAGGCATACCAGAAGTAGAGGTACCAAGATTCAAATTAAGGCTTATAGGAAGAGGTTTTACCTATGTTAAAGGAGTAGATTACAATGAAATCTTTTAAAATTTTATGAAACATTGTTCTATAAGGATCTTGTTGAGTCTAATAAACCAATATGATATGGAATTGGAACAAATGGCTGTCAAACAACATTTCTACATCGGATTTAGAGGAGACTATCTTCATGCAACAACTATAAGGGTTTTCTAAAGATAGGAACAAGGTGTGCTTATTGAAGAAGTCTCTATATGGTCCAAAGAAAAGTCCTAGGATGTGGTACAAAGGGCTTGATGATTTTCTTCTTAAGTTTAGGTTCAAAAGATACAAATATAACGATTGTGTCTATGTTTTTGAGATGAATGACGAATGTATGCTGTATTTACTGCTATGTGTGGAGGATATACTGTTGACCAATTCTAGCAAGGAGGAAATAAAGGCTTTTAAAGGTAGACTTAGATCTAAGTTTGAAATGAAGGACCTTGGTCCAACTAAAAGGATATTAGATCTAAGTTTGAAAAGAAGTTTCTTTTATCTTTCTCTGTTGTTGGTTAATCTACGTAAGTTTGGGTTTGTGTCATGCATGTTTTGCATTGGTGTTTTATCTCTATGGCATGTTATTTTTGGGTTGTCTTGTGATTGTTTTGTGCTAGATTAAACCAATAATTACATCCTTACATGATTAAAAAAAGCTAATTATTGACCATGCTAGCTAAATGGAGTAAATAAATGTTTTTAAAATCACATCGTATATGATTAAATGGTTATGGTACCAGTTAAAGGTTTAAGTGTTTAACTGTATTCTAACTAGGTTGGATCGCTAATAATTACATATATTAATATAAAATTATTAAAATAAGGTAAACCGAATTTAAAGTTAACATAAATAAATTATATTACATGTATTATAAGAAATTTTTTTTAATGGCCTAAAAATAAACCCCCACCTAACAACGGGCAAGCAAGCTAGCCCGCCAAAGTAAGAAAATCTAGTTTTTAAGGAAAAGATTTGTTAGCCTACAACCTGTAACATCCCTAATATTTTAGTAAAATTATGAGTAGCGGAAAATATTAATAATTGTTTTAGAGATTTATTTGATACAAAGGCAATTATAAATAATTAACTAGTGTGGAAATAAATAAATTTAATTGATTGACTAAGTACAAAAGGGTTAAATGAGGTGTAATTAGAAAGAGGTAAAAGTTTAATTAAAACTTTCAAAGAAATTATAAAAGAAATAGGAAATGACCATTTTGCCCCTGAGCCTTAAATAATAAAAATCCATCTTCTTCCTCATTCATTTCAGGCGAGCCTACTTCTTCTTCTTCTTCTTCTTCTCCTCCCTCTCACTGCCAAGAGCTGCATGCTCCAAGGGAAGGCCTATTCCGCGTCAAAACTTTGAAATAACCCCATTTTTGAGATCGTGGCTTCGAGGTGAGTACAATGGACCCTTTAAATTGAGTTATCTCATCTCTTTCGTTTTCTCCTTTAAACTGAATGGTCATGCATGGCGGGGTAAGGTTCCGTTTTCCACCCCTCTAGTGTGTGTGAGCTTAAAACTCGGTATTTGAAACAATGAGGGTAATATCACGTTTATGGGTTTTGCATTCCGACCTCCGTAAGTAGCAAAACGTCGGAGGACCGAGTGACGAAGCGGGTGTTGAATTCGGAGGTGGAACCTTGAACCCAGCACTTAGAGGACGCAATCGGCATCAAGAACAAATCGTTGAAGCTTGGAATCGAGGTAAGGGGGTGTTCGGGTTGTAATTAATTAGAATAGGTGCGTATTTCAGGTTTGGGTCATCGAACTAAGTATTAAAACGGTAAGAAAGATTGTTAGATGATAATTGCATGTGTATGTATGTATGTATGAATGTGAGTTGTGTATGGTTTATGGTGATTGTGAGATTAAAGCTTTATACATTATGATGAATTGACGTATATAGTGGCCTTGTGATGACGGGCTGGACAAGTAGGTCACCCATTTGATGAGTATGTGCTGTTGTTGATGGCCACTTGTGAGATGATATGAGGAATATGAATTATATATGTATGATTGTGTGGTGTGGGACGGCCGATGGTATGTATAGCCCCTTGTTTCTGGCTCCCATGGTTTTTGTGCCCAGTTGAGCTACCCAATGGTCAAGTAGGACCCAGTGGTTGAGGTGGAGAGTCAAGCAGGACTCGGTGAACCAAACAGGGTTCACGGGGTGTCAAGTAGGACCCCCAGCTGAAGGCCGATCCTTTAGTATCCGGATACTAGGCGTCGATTTTGTGTGAGAGTCAGTGGTGATAATTGATGAATTACTAGTATTGTGTGATGATGTGTATGTACTTAATTATATTTGCCGAATGTGATTTGCAATGTGAGGATAAAGCAATCAGATGGAGTTTATACACATGTACTTGTTATTTAATTTCCGTTCTAGATTAATTATGATGTCAA
Source organism: Clitoria ternatea (assembly GCA_037962975.1). Taxonomy (NCBI): domain Eukaryota; kingdom Viridiplantae; phylum Streptophyta; class Magnoliopsida; order Fabales; family Fabaceae; genus Clitoria; species Clitoria ternatea. The sequence continues at coordinate 281,285,633 of CM075671.1, read as the reverse complement.
ACACTCACCCTTGCTGTGGTTTTCTTTAATTTAGTAACCAGTGACAGGGAAGAGGTCGGAACCCCGGAGGTACGCCGAGCGGAGGATTGATTCCAAGGAACCGAGGAATTATGAAATGCATTATGTGTGTAATGTGTAATGAGTTTTCTGTGTATATGATGCTATAATATATTTCTTGTGTGTGTCGAACTAATCTAGAATTGGTGTGTTGACTAATGTGGATATGAATTTATGATGCTAATGTGATCGGTGTTGATTTTCATGAGTTTGTAAATAATTGGGCAGGTTTTGTAAATGATTGTGGGTCATGGATGAATTGTGGTTGCTGTAGTATAGTTGATTACTGGACGAATCTCGCCCTAGCAGATTCAGTCTCGTCCGAGTGAGGCATGACTGCGAAAACCTCTTCCGAGTGAAGGAAGGTTAGTATGTTTCCGAGTGAGGTATGACCGAGAGAACTCTTTCTGAGTGAAGGTCAGAATGTTTCCGAGAGGCATGACTGAGAGAACCCTTTCTGAGTAAAGGAAGATCAAGATGTTCCTGAGTGAGATATGACCGAGAGGACCATTTCCGAGTAAAAGACTGAATTTGTGAATTTCCCTTGCATGTCTCGTAGTTCGCTCAGGTTTAAAATGTAGAATTCACTCAAGCGAGTCGGAACTCGCCTAAGCGACCTTCACTGGTTTCGCTTAAGCGAATCAGGGTCTCGCTCAAGCGAGTGACCCCTGACTTCATTTTCTTCTTCCGCTTATTTAATTAATTCAATTTTATTATTTGATTTATTTCCTATCGGTTATTATTTTGAGTGTGCTTAAGGAAAATAAATGTGGTTTTACATTAGGATCTAATTAACTATCAGTAAACACGAAAAATTTATTGTGAAAAATAATTAAACGGATGTAAATAAATGTAAAATTGACGTAGGACGTCACACAACCCACCTTTTGTTTTTTTAAAAAATGTCAAATTAATATAAGAACTATAAAATCCAAAAAATAATTTTTTAAAAGAAATAAAAAAGAATAGCATTAAAAGACAAGTATAAGTAATGAGAGACCTGACTTTTTTTCAGTTTTAGAAAATAAAAAGTATAAACTAATTATTAATATTTATTATTTCATTCCTTAAGCGGGGTTATTGGGCTGACCTACCTTGCCAAGATGTTGGCCCGTCGAGCTGAGTGGGTCGAGCCTTAGTGAATAACAAGCTAAGTTTTTCTGTCTGCCCCACCATTTTTTATGGGCCTAACCTATTTTACTATCCTACTTACATGAAACAAATGTTGTGGATTTACACGTGATGGTAGATCCTTGTAATGATGCCTATATCAGTATCTTTTTTTGTAAAGTGTGAAGAAAATTAATACAGACTTAGTAATTCCTGACATACTTGCAGATGCTTTCTAGTTTTGCCCTATTAACCTTTTTAATGATACCAATATAAATATTATTTCGACTATTCATAGGTTATAACCCTAATACTTATGGGTCTCGCAAGTACCAAATATAGTTGGTTAAATATTGAAATGAGCCTTATAATATCGATAATGGTATCAAACCCAAATCAATGTTTAATAACTTAAGGTGTGTATATATATATATATATATATAGGTAACAAATAATATATATTTTAATGCATTTATAAATATATTTAAAATACATTTAGTGTTTTTAAAAGATCTTTGATGTATTTAAAATGTATTTAATATATTTGTAATAAGTAAATATTAAAATATATTTTAAAACTATATTATTAATATATTACAAGTTATAATACGTGGCTCTTTTTGTTTGTACATATTATTAATATATAAAGAAAGAAATTAGGTTGACCAAAAACATATACGTGGCTCTTTTTGTTTGTACAACCAGAATAAATGAGTAGTGTCTTAATCAAAAGATTACTTCCGTATAATGGAAACTTATTCCATAGCCATGCAACAAATCGAAAGCACAAATTAGAAAATGTCCCGTCACCATCACTAATTTGAAGGCTTTTCTCACAGATGCTCTTCTAAAAGAGCTGACAGGATTCACTATTCATTTTCACCCACTGGTACAAATATTTTATCAATCCTAAAAAAGATTTTAATGTTAAAACGGGGTTTTTAAGTAGGTGAAGGATTAATATTAATATTTATATTTTTTATTTTCAGAACTTCGTTTCCTCAACTGCATATTAAATAGACGCTTAATCTCATGAAAGGTGTGCTGAAAACATAACTGATCGAATGATCATAGAGAAGATCTTCCGTATTTTGACACTCAAATTTGATTATGTCGTGGTTGTGATAGAAGAATCCAAAGAATGTAGAGAAGATGAAAATTGAAGAGCTTCAAAGTTCTTTGAAGGCACGTGAGTTAAAATTAGATGAAAGAAGTCTTGAGAGACCTACAAATCAAGCATTACAAGCCCAAGTATTGAAGAACGGTGCAGAGATGGTGAAAAAGGTAGAGGAGAAAGTAGAGGGAAAGGAAGAGATAGAGGAGATAGAAGGACCAAACAGGGGACAAATAATGGAAAAGGTTGAGGAAGAAGGTTCGATAATAGTAGAATCTAATGTCATGCTTGTCATATATCATTGTGGACATTTTGCATGTGAGCGTTGGAGTAATAAAGATCCTTAATTTGTAAATGAGGAGGCTTGTTTTGCTCAAGATGAAGAAAACTCGGATCAAATTCTACTCATGGTTACTACACCAACTGATAAGTCAAATACCAATTTCTAGTATCTTAATACAAGATGTTCAAACCACATGACTGGGAGAAGAGATTGATTTGTTGATTTGGATAGGAGTGTTAAAAGTAAGGTGCAATTTGCAGATAACAGTACTGTTACAGTAGGAGTCGTAAGAATATTAATTTAGCAGAAAAATGGTAAGCAAGCTTACATTGGTGATGTTCTTTATGTTCCCAACATGAAAAGTAATCTTTTAAGATTGATATCTAAATCTGTCAAAATAATATTTGTTAACTATAGTAAATGATAAATTTAATTCAACCTAAAACTTAATTTATGAGTTAAAATTTATCTCAAATCTAATAAAATGTACACCGATCATATTTCAGGTCAATCTTAACTAAATGTATAAATATCAATTTATAAACAAACTTTATTTTTTTCACTACACATATCATAAAATATATATTTTTTCATATTAATTTTCTCTATCTTGAAATAGGGAGTATCATTCTGTTCTTCATAGGTAAATATTGTGTAATTTGGTGAAGACAGCAAATACACAATTTGGCTTTACAATGGTTAGCTTTGGTTTCCCTCTGGAATAACACAGCAGCGGAGCTCATGTTTCTAAATGTGAAACATTTCCACAAGACACAGTAAACATTCAAATCAACCTCTTTCTAAGTCTTATATGAGAGGAAACAGAGCAAAAGTGAGCAAGGATGTCTCACCGACAAAATCATATATACTATATATGCCGGCAAGTCATCCTTGGCTCAAATCTACTCTCTCTACCTCTTCATGCAAGACATTTCAAGAGTAATATACAATACTATTCTACTGCGCCCTCAATCTTCTTAACTCACATTTCACATCCTTTCGAAGCCTCTCTATTTACATCATTGTTGCATGTGTATTTATAAGCAGAGAAGGTCAAAGGGTTGGCACTAGAAAGTAGAAACTATGCATGCATGGTGCTCCTTAGTCCTTATCCATAAACCGCTTCTTCCTCTTTATGGAATCAATTTTCCTTTTCTATATGCTATGTGTAGCTTGAAGAATTGATTAAGAACAAGCAAAATTAAAGTTGACCTGGCCAATGCATTCTCTTCCTAAAATCTTTTGTCCATTGGTTAACCAATGTTGTTGTGGGAATAGAATATCACAAGTGAAGGCACGGGGTACTAGCTAGTAGATGTTACCCATGTTTGTGTTATGGCATTGTCGATACATGAGAATTTGTTCTCAGAAATTTAACAGGGGTGTTACTTTTCCATTTTAATAGTCTATGTAAATTTATCGAGATTTAATTAATTAATTGTTAATTTTATTTTCATACTTATATAGTAAAGGGAATGTATTAAGATTTTGATTTAACTAGGTTCTATAGAATTTGTTACAGTGGAACAAGTTTAAACTTTCACTCATTTTATTACTGGGGGTATATATACACAACGTTTTAACTGGGAGATTTTTTGCAACAGGAACTGAATGTAAATGAGGCAGAAGCTTCTGTTTCTATAAACAGCCTTGTGTTTTAATTTGCTTCAAAATATACATTTATTTAGAAAAGTTTTGAATTAGCAAACGCAGAGAGATGTCAATTATGTTATCTGATCCAGTTGGTGAGGGTATCAGGTTTTAGTCCATATACAGATCAATTATGTTATTGGTCATGATATGTTTTCAAATTTAATAAGGATCAAGAGGGTTGAAAATCAAGTCTAATCAGATGTGATTTCTGATATGGGGTATCCCCTTAAAAAAATGCTTAAGTTATTAAAGGATAAAACACCACCGTTCATTTTTGTTTACAGTAGCTATAGACACTTTGGTTATTAAATGACGTTTTTTTGTTCTAGTCTCGTTTTGGAAAACTTACAACATAAATCCATCAACACTTGCTGACTAGTCAAATTTTCACCGATTCTAAAAAATTAAACTAAATCTTGATTATCACTCAAAGCACTATAAACTATATGGATTTAATAAAATGGAGAGAGTTTGAAAGTTTTAACTTACCGAACATTCGTCACAAGGTTCTAGAAGCGGATTCGAAGCTTTAGGTAACACTCGTAGGTATAGAATGATTCCTACAAGCACCAACAATAATAAAAGTGGTTGTAGAGTGGGATGTTGTGTCCCACACAAATAAAAAGAGTTGTTGCAGTGTAGGATTTCGTGTGTAGTGGAAAGCTTAACGTGGAAGTCACACCTTGCATAGGCATTTGCATGAGGTTTTTTTCTAGGACTTGCGTGGGACATGACTCCCACGCAAAGTGGCTTTTACTTAGCTTTTTCGGTTGTTGCATGTGACTTTATTCCATGCAAAAATCCTTATATTCTTGTAGTGGTTATTGTAGCAGTTGGAGTTTTTGCCCACCCATTTACCTATTTTTATATACGCAATAAGGACTAAGGGAGCATGCAAGGAAAGTTTAAATTTTAGGATAAATAATATTTTAGTCATTTATCTTTCACATTTTCATAATTTATTTTTATAGTTAATATAATGCCTATGTTTTTAAAATGTTTCAGTTAGCTTCCTCTACCTACTTTTGGCTAAGTCCTTGAATAAAGATTTAGTGTAACTCATTACTTAAAAACCAGTTACTCCATCACTAAATCACAACTTCATTAGGTCTATATGTTTGTATATACATACATACACATGTATTTTTTAGTGTTAGTTTAAATACAACATGAATAAAGTGATACATCATAAATTATTAATTCATATAAATTTTTCAATTCATATGATTTAACACATCATATTATTTTTTTAAGGGTTTGAGTTTAAAAAATCGAAAGATAGAAGATTCAGATAATGATTCAGCCTAGATTTTAGGGTGCATTTAGTTAGGATGTTTCTAAGAAAAAATAGAAGAATATTTACAATAAATATTTATATATTTATTAATAATAATTATTAATAAATATATTTTTTTGATTAAATTATAAATGAAATATTTTAATATATAATTTTAATATTATTTATATAAAATATACTACTTTACTACTCTTTTTAATTAATATTTTTTTTTGTAATTTTACCCTCAAATTCCACTTTTCTAAAAGTTTACCAAAACATTTTTCAACCACACACAATCACTACTTTCCAATTCATTTTTACAATAAAGTATCCGAACACAAATCACTGTTTTAAAACTCCGATTTTCCTAACCATGTTTCAAAACCTCAATTTTTCAAATTCCTTTTCATAACTCTTACATCAACTTTTAAGCAAACGGATCCTAAATCATATATTTCGAACCGGTTATTTTTACTTCTTATTAGAACTGCAAGCCATTTTAGAATATTCAGATTATTGATGACCAACAGATTATAATGGCCCAATTGCCTTTTCACAAGGAAATTCGGATGGTTGAATTGCTTTTTCCCCCTCTATATAAAATTTGAATGACTAGATTAATATTTGATGGATAATCGTTCATATGCAATGATACAAATTTCTTTCAACTCTTTGCTCCTTCTGTAAGTTGGACATTTTTAATCTCTTGGGATTTTAAAACTTTCAAGTTAGTTGTTACCTCTAAAAAATATATTCAATTTAATTATTTTTTAGCATAAAATATCAGTAAAAAATATAGTACAAAAAAGAATTGAAATTAATGAATGACTTTTTTACAATATGAAGGCTTGATTCAGAGTTTTTAAAATTCTAGAGACTAAAATGGCCAGCCCATACAATCTTGAAGAATTTGTTGAGAAAAACAATACTCATTATAGTATTCAATTGATGGCCGAAAGATATTATTGATTTCACAAGAGATTAGTTAATGAGTTTTCTTTTATGTAAAACTTTATATTAATATAAAGTTTCTTTTATATTTGATATATCCTATAATGAAATTATTGGAGTTTAAGTATGAGAGTCAAGTCTTATATTAATGATATGAACAAGATAAGAGTTTTATACATAGACAAATTCATACATTTAACAAAGTTTGAGTTGTACTGTATTTTAAACTATGTTCTTGTTGCGCTCCCCAGTTTCATCCTATCTTTCTATCAACAGTGGCAAGATGACCAACTTAAATAAGTACATGTCTCCCTATAGTGACGTGAAAGTGTCCCACAAGAAGACTATAAAGGGTTATTTACACCACTTTCTTGGTATTGAAGCAAAATCTCTGTCTAACGGTGCTCTTCTATTTGAAGCACGTCTCTGATTTCCTTAATAAAGTTCATATGCATAGTTCTAAGCCTATCACAACTCTTCTTCCTTTTGGAACAAAGTTTGTAGCCAATGGCACTCATGAAGCACCGGATCTATATCTCTGTCGTTCTGTAGTAGGAGCATTATAATATGCTACTATTACATGTCCCGATGTAAATTTTACGGTAAACAAGCTCTATTAATATATATGCATCATTTATTGGAAAGTCACTGGAACTTGCAAAAAGAGTCCTCGCTATCTTAATGGAACTCTGGATTATGGGCTCCATTTCTAGAAATCTAACACTATGGAAATCATAGGCTTTTGTGATTCGAAATAGGCTTCGGAAAACACTGATATGAGGTCTACATTAAGATTTTGTGTCTACCTTGGGAAGAACTTGGTCTCTTGGGTTGCTAAAAAGCAACATACAGTTTCAAGATCCAGTGCGGAAGCAGAATTTAGGAGCATTGCAGCTCTTGTAGCTGAAATTTCATAGGTCAAGTCTCTTTTTACAACTAAATCTGACGTCTTACAAACCACCATTAATCAAGGAGCCGTGCTATTAACAGTAAACTTTGTTCTTCATCATAAGTCCAAACATTTTGAATTGGACTTTTGGTTTGTAAGGGAAAAACAACCTAAGGACAAATCATTGTGAAACACGTGCCATCTCAATTTCAACTGGTCTTCTAACCAAGGCTACCTCCACTACTATTTTCCTTTCTCTTCAACCTAAACCTAGTGTTTTGGCTTACTCCACACTAAGTTTGAGAGAGGGTAAAGGGTGGTGTACATAAAAACCTAGAAATCTCTTTGAATATAAGATAGATATTAATTAAGTTAGTTTCTATTGTATTTACTTGGAACTTCTTGTAACTACATTCTATATGTGAGCCATTTCTGTTGTAATCTCACACAATATCAGTAATCAATAATAGATGTATTTCATTCATCTTTGAATCTTCTTTATCTCTCACAAAACTGCCTTGTACCTATCTGCTTAGAAGGACAAATGCATGAAATTAACAAACCTCAAAATAGTGATGGTGCCCACATACAAAGGGTGTTGAAAGCCTAAAGAGTGGTTGTTGAATGAACAACAACTCTTGTGGAAGAGAGCATAAGAGATGCACTATATTCAAACATGTACTCCTGGGTGAAGAAGAGGCTTCCATTGAATATGAAGCATTGAATATGAAAAAATTCATACTTGAGAGGGTGTTTGAATTCATGTGTGAACGTTCAGTCTCATATTAGTTGGATGTGGACAACTCTTGAGGGGTTCATAAGTAAAGAAACTCACATACCTAATCCTTCTTGTTTGCTTGTTCATTTGGCTTGTGTTCTCTGTACATGAAAATGATTTTCCAAGTGTAGAGAATCCCTTCTTTCAATCCCAGCAAAAATGTTGGAAGTGTTTGTGTTTGTTTGTTTTGCATTCAATATTATATTTAGTTTTTGTATAAATTAAGATACATAATATTAAATTATATCTTAGTTAATGGCAACCAAATTAAAATAAATCTTGTTTTTAAAAAGTATTTGTTAATTCAATTTATCCTAATTTGATTAAATTGGTATTGTTTTGAATATGCTTAGAAAGGTAATATCATTATATATTGCCATTTTGTTTTGAATATGACTTAATTTCTACACCACCATTGTGTGTAGGGAACATACAGACACCACTCTCAAGCTTCTTTTCTAAATATTATTATTACTATTATTATTACTACTTTTATTGACATATGCAAATGAAACTAAAATACCACGTGCTAAACTAATAAAAAATATAATACAAATTGTATTCAACAAAAAAGAAAAAATTACAAATATGAAAAAAAAACCAAGATTTATGATGGATGTCCCCCAGGGTCTTTTGGGAGACGTAGTCTCTGTTGCTGGTGGTGATATCATGATGAAGTTGATGGTTAGCCTTGGACAAACCTTCCTACTAACTTGGGCTCTTAGCCTATCCATGATGCTCAACTACACTTTTATCTCCTCCTAAACTCGAAGGTGAGCCACCTCGGGATGTTATTATTGTGACACGGAAGGGCCGACTAAAATGACTTAACAATCAATCATGTCATCAACAAAGAACGTAGGTGTATCTTGACGGACAATTTATTGATGCCCTAAACATGACTCTGATTCCTTCCACCAACCACCTTAACTTAGAGGCTGATCTTCACTTGTGAGTCCATCATCCCGTTTGGTCTTGCCAACTCATGGAGACATAACACATATTAAAAATCATTACGAATGCAGATAATAATAGCAACAGTTTAAAAGTATGCACCTTTTGAAATCCATAGTTATAGCCTTTGGTTTTTTAAACGTAAAGTTACATCAGAGCCAGGGTTTGATGCAACATTCCCATGCCAAATTTTTTGCCTTACTTTATATATTTCCATTTTGGTTTGGTGTTCAATGATTTCTGGTTTTTGGGTTGCTAACTTTTTCATGGTTGTCACTATTTATTTTTGTTTTTTGTTGGGCATGACGAGTATTTTGTAGTTTGATAGGATCAGGTACCACATATTTTCAGGCTGCCTATTGCTGGGAAATCGTGGTTTGTTTTGGGATCTATTATGGGTTGTGGGTATATGTTCATTAGTTGTGTTGCTGCAGAGGAGGATTAACACATATATGGGTGAGGTTCTGTTATGGTTTTGCCAACTTTACGTGTGCTTTTTCTTTCACATGCATGTCTACATCAAGGGCGAGAATAGATTGTGTCGTGTGCACAAGGGTCTGTATATGGTTTTGTTTTTAAGTGTGAGACATAAATGAGGTTGTTACCTTATGTAGCTTGTATTTAATTGTAAGCTTTGTTTGTTACATACACTACAAGAATCAGGCATTGTAACATGGGAAGAAAGTTGACGCTACAATTAAAAAAAAAAGAAAAAACTGACACAACAATCATAGTTGTTTTAGGGTTGGGTGTTTGACAAATCTCAAATAAATATGTACACACAATGGTTGTGTGACTTAATTTCCACACCACTATTGTGTGTAAGGAACATACAGACACCATTTTCAAGATTATTTTCTAAATATTATTATTACTATTATATTGATTATATTTATTATTATTAATTATATTATTATTATTATTATCACTACTTTTATTAACATATGCAAATGAAACTAAAATACCACGTGCTAAACTAATAAAAAAATATAATACAAATTGTATTCAACAAAAAAGAAAAAAACTACAAATATGAAAAAAAACCAAGATCTATGGTGGATGTCCCCCGGGGTCTTTCGGGAGATGTAGTCTATGTTGCTTGTAGTGATATCATGATGAGGTTGATGGCTAGCCTTGAACAAACCTTCCTACTAACTTGGGCTCTTAGCTTATTCATGATGCTCAACTACACTTTCATCACCTCCTGAACTCAAAGGTGAGCCACCTCAGGATCTTGTTATTGTGACACGGAAGGGCCGACTAAAAAGCTATAACAATCAATTGTGTCATCAACAAAGAACCTAGGTGTACATCGACGGGTAAGTCATTGATGCCATAAACATGACTCTCATTCCTTCCACCAACCACCTTAACTTAGAGGTTGATCTTCATTTGTGAGTCTACCATCCCGTTTGGTCTTGCCAACTCATGGAGACATAACACATATTAAAAATCATTACGAATGCAATAGCAACAGTTTAAAAGTATGCACCTTTTGAAATCCATAGTTGTGGCCTTTGGTTTTTTAGACGTAAAGTTACGTCAGAGCCAGGGTTCGATTGAACATTCCCATGCCAAAATTTTTGCCTTGCTTTATTGATAAATTGTTAGGTTTTATTCATCATTTATCATCAGTAAGTTTCATTCTCTTGTTTTATTGTTTTTTCTTAGGCTTTATTCATTCAAATTCTCTGTTTATGGTCTTTGTGATTGCAGTTAGAGCTGCCTCATCTAGCTAGTGTTTTATACTTTTGTTTCGAAACTATGTTCCTCTATTCCCTCACCATATCATTCTAGTAAATTTCTCTATAATCACTACTTTTCTCTCATATCTCTAGCTTTCCGCTACAATTATGGTTAATTCATGTTTCATTTAGTGCAAGAGAAGACAAATTTAGACTTTTTGTTTTTGTTTTTTTGGAAGCATTGATTAAAGTTTGTTCTAATTGAGATCTAGTTTGATGAGGAAAAAGTATTCACCATTGGCTCTCCAACTAACACTTTCTATATCGAACCTTTCTATTACATTAATTAATCATTTGGTGAATCTGGTAACAATTTTTTCTGATTTAAGATGGTTATTTATGGTTAAATGCTACGGACCATGGAAACACCACAAGCTTGCCGAGGTAGAGTTCGATAATTAAGTTGGTGAAGTTCTGCCATAGTGGTTTGGTGGTTAGAGTGGCCCGAGCTCTTGGGATTTTAATTCATGGATGCTTTGTTATGAATCTAAGGATTCAAGAATGAGAGATCATGGTTATGTCTGACTGGAAGCAAAAGGAAACTTTCCTAATAAAGTGCATAGTGATGAGCAATGGTGATCACTGTGACAAACTTACTATATAATTCTTAACCCAATTGGTTAAGGTTTGTATAAGAATGACTATTAGAGGGTTGGATGGATTAGATGTTGCGTAGTTTGAGTTTTTCATGTTCGTTTGTCTTGTGTTAAGTGTTGAATTGGTACTATGCAATGTTTTGGTTTGTTTGGAAGAGTAGACTTAGGAATAAAAATTTATGGCCTCTTTATGAAGTAGCCATGTAAAAGTCTAAATATGATATTCTAGTAGAAGCTGTTTGAAACTCCAAGAGGATAAGGACGGAAAACTTTGCACTTATGTGCTATTTTCATATTTGGTGTTTTAGAAGAGGAGCTAATGTGTTTTCCCTTGTGTCATGACATATAATTAACATCTATCTTCTTAATTAATACTAGAAAATAAGGTTTTTATTTTTTTAGACACTAACTTTTCAAAGATACTTTGAGGTTTTCAAAAAAAAATTTATAAAAGGTTATCGTATTTTAGAAATTTAATAGGAGGTTATCACATATTTAAGCCTTGAAAATGTTATATATATATATATATATATTAATGAAACTTTCACATTTAAAAATGAGGATAAAATTTCATAATATCTTATTGATTTTTAGTTTCTTAAAATTACTTTCAAGTATGTTATAAAAGAATTGTTTAAACAATACTAGAAGTGGAAGAAATATTACCCTCAATGGAACTAAGTTTAGCTAGTTGTTCTGTAGCAAATCATTTGTTTTGCTAATTAAGTTGTTTATTGATTAAAGTTGAATGAGTTGGAGTCATTCAATTATATATAGGGTTCTTATTTAGTACAAGTTTCACATTTGTAAAGTTTTTAGAATGGTAAAGAATCTCAAAGCATACTCTTACTTTATTTCAACTAGATAGATCTAGTACAATGTTGTTATGTAGCAGTAAAGGTTACCATATTACAACTCATTGTTTCACAATGTGATTTATTTACTATCATATACCTTTATGTAGGGATTATCAAATAGGAGAGAATAGGTGCAACCAGCATAAATTTTTAAAGTTTCTATTCACACTATTTTCATTTGTGTTGTTGAATCTTAATTGATGAAAGGTGACCCCCTCTCTCATGCCATAGAGATTGTCAAATATTGTTAATTTTTGTAGTATGCATGAGTCAACTACTAACATTCTATGAAGAATAAATTGGATGCAAAAGCTTAAACAATTGAAGGGTATAATTTAAACTAGATTAATATGTGAAAATAAAAGGTGTTACAATTAGAATGCTTAAGAAATTTATTCATTCTTAATTTTTGTTTTTCTCATCACTAACAACTCTTTGTGAAGAGAACTTTTATGCATATATTATCTAGTGATGACAGCAGTAAACATATAGTGTTTGATTATTATTCTTGGCAACTTATATATGGAATATGTTTTTAAGTGAAACTCGTTTGTAACATGATTGATTTTACTTGTTTTAAATCTACTTATCCATCTACTAAAATCTTCAAACATGATTCCTCAAAAACATCTAGATGTGTGTGCCAAGAATAATAATCAGACACCATCAATTTACTACTCCATCATCAACTAAATAAATACGCATAATAGAAGTTTTCTTCAAAAAGAGTTAATGAGAAAAAAAAAATTAAGCATGAATAAATTTCATAAGCATTTCAATTGCAAACACCTTTTACTTTCACATGTTAATCTAGTCTAAATTAAACCCATCAATTGTTTGAACTTTTGCATCCAATCCATCATTCTTCTACCATACAATGTCAGCAGTCCACTCATATTACCAAAAATTTACAATATTTGACAATCTCTATGCCATGAGAGAGGGTGTCACCTTTCATTAATTAAGATTCAACAACACAAACGAAAATAATGTGAGTAGAAACTCTAAAAATTTATACTGGTTACACCTATTCTCTCCTATTTGATACTCTCTGCATAAATTTAAATGATAGTAAATAAATCACATTGTGAAGCAATGATTTGTTATATGGTAACTTTTACTGCTACGAGAACAACATTTTATTATATCCATCTAATTGAAATTAAGCAAGGATATGCTTTGAGATTCTTTACCATTCCAAAAACTTTACAAATAGGTAAATGTAAATGAGAACCATATAATTGCATGACATGAACCTTTTCAACTTTAATCAATAAAAAACTTAATTACAAAAAAATGATTTCCTATATAACGACAGACTAAAACTAGTTCCACTAAGGGTAATATTGCTGGTTCCATGTTTAGTATGATTTAAACAATTCTATACTTGCAATTAATTTTAAGAACCAAAAAATCAAAGAGATTTTATTAAGTTTTATCCTCACTCTTGGGTGTGAAACTTTTATTATTATATATTCCTTTTAAAGAAAAGCTTAAATATGTCATAACCTCCTTTAAACTTTCTAGAATACGATAACCTCCCATAATTTTTTTTTCAAAACCTCAACTATCCTTAAAAAAGTTAGCACGGAAACTTTAGTTTTTAGAGAAGCAAAAACCTGTTTTTTAGTCTTAATTAAGAACATAAATGTTAACCATATGTCATGACACGAGGGTCAAACACATTAGTTTCCTGAAATATGAAAATAGTCACATAATTGCAAAACTTTCCCCCTAACCCCATTGGAGTTTCAAACAACTTTGACTAGAATTGCAAAACTTTACATGTCTAATTCGTAAAGAGGCAATAAATTGGTTGAAATAGTCTATTCCTAAGCACTTTACTTTTCTAAACAAATCAAAATATAGCATGGTACCAATTCAACAATTACCATAAGACAATAATAAACATGGAAAACTCATAATAAACATGAAAAACTCACAGTGCAAGATTAAGACCATTCTAATAGTCATTTTTCCATAAATCTCAAACAAATTGGGTTAAGAAATATAAAGTGAGTTCGTCACTAGTTACCATCATTGCTCATCACTATATATTGAATTAGGAAAGCCTCCTTTTGTCGCTAGTCAGTCCGAACGATGATCATCCATCCTTGAATCCTAGGATTCACAACAAAACCATCATGAATTCAAATCCTAAGAGCTCGAACCATTCTGACCACTAAACCACTATGGAAAAACTTCACCAACTTTATTATTGAAATCTGCCTTAACAAGCTCATGGTGTTTCTATGGTCCATAACATTTAACCCTAAAGAACCACCTGAAATCAAATAAAATTATAATCAAGATAATCAAATGATTAATAAATGCAATAGAAAGGTTTGATGCAAAACTGTTATTAGATAGAGAACCAACAATGAATACTCTTCACTCATCAAATTAGATCTCAACTATGACACATACCTAAATTCTTGTTGACAAACAAAAAGTCTAGGACTATTTTCTCATGAACTAAATGCAACACAAATCAACCATAATTGTAGTGAAGAGCTGGAGGTATGAGAGAGAAAGAGTGATCACAAATAAATTTACCAAATGATGTCATGTCGGCATAGGGAGCACATTTTGAAATGAAAGCAGAAAACTCTAGCTAGTTGAGGTCACTCTAACTGAAATTACAGAGACATAAACAGAGAGTCTAAAAGAAAAATCATGAGAACAAAGAATAAAAGCAGATAATGAAACCTACTGACAATGAATGATGAACAAAACCTAACAGCATATCAGTAGAGCCAAGGCGAAGAAAGGGTGGAACGAGGAGGGGGAGAGAGGCAGATGGAAGTGCAAATGAAATAGAGTGATAAGAGTGTGGAGAGATAGATATAGTGTTAAAAAGAAAAAGGGAAATAGGAATATATTAATTTCATTAACCATAGTTTTAAGAAATACTAATCGCTAACCTTACATCTTAAAAATAAAGATGAATGTCTTGCTTTTATCTAGTTAGATCAGACATGGAAAAAAAACAATTAGGAAAATTATTTTTTTAAGTAGTGTTTATAATTTTAAAGGATTTGATAACATTTTTATTATTAGTATCCTAAAATAGGAATTTATTTAGTGTAAAATATAAAACAAATGTGATTTTAATAGATAAAAAAGTTATACTAAATTAATTTGATTTGATTAAATAATTGGTAATCTTTTGAAAATGCTTACAAAGATAATATCATAATATATATGTACCGTTATATTTGTTAACTATTATGAAAGGATTCATGAATTTTGTTAATGAAAAAATCGTACAAGTATACTTGGTCCATAATTGGAAAAGTACCATACATTTAGCATTAATACCATATAAATAGAAAAGAAAAGAAAGAAATTAATAAAAAAAGCCAAAATTTTTTATTTGTAAAATTGGAAAAGTACCTAAATACTTTCCATTTTTGTGAAAACCGTGTCCATAATTTATAAAGAAATTGAGAATGTAAAACTCGGGATTAATATTAATACTTTTTAGTTAGCATATTTTTTAAGAAAAATAAAAACTATCCTAAAAATACACGACAAAATAGAAAGTATACACTTGAGTTTACTTGTATGATTTTTTAGAAAAGCTAGTGCACATTGTCTTTTAATTGTAAAAATGAATTCCACTAAGTAATTGCTATATAACATTTGATCCTGGCTCATTTCAAAGTTGATCAAAATGAATTTATAAAATTTGAGTGAAAGATTATATCTTGTGAATCTAAATTGCAATTTTAAAGAAATTTATGGACACCACATTCGATTGCACCACTCAAAATTTTATTTATTTTTAATAATATTTTAAAACATTAATAAAAAAAGATGATATTATTTTAGTAAATTTTTCAAAGAATACCAATATGATCAAATTGAATTAATTTGAATATATCAATTTGGTGAATTTTAAAATATATATTTTATAATTCTAATAATTATCATATCAATTTAGTATATTTTTCATTAACAAAATTCATGAATCTTTTCACAATAGTTAAAAAATATAATGGTACATATTTATTCTGATATTATCTTTGTAAGCATTTTCAAAAGAATACCAATTATTTAATCAAATCAAATTAATTAAGTATAATTTTTTATCTATTAAAATCACGTTTGTTTTATATTTTACACAAAATAAATTCCTATTTTACGATACTAATAATAAAAATGTTATCAAATCCTTGAAAATTATAAACCCGGCTTAAAAAATAATTTTCCTAATTGTTTTTTTTTTACTATGTCTGATCTAATATCAGATAAAAGCAAGACATTCATCTTTATCTTTAAGAACCATGGTAAGGTTAGCCATTAGTATTTCTAAAAACTATGGTTAATGAAATTAATATATTCCTATTTCCCATCTTCTTTTTATCATTTTATCTATCTCTCTTAGGGATGACAATGGGGCAGGGCAGGGCAGGTACGGTAAGTACTTACCCGTTACCCGCCTAAACGGATTTGAGAAGGTTTGTCGGGTGCTTGTGGATATTCATATTTATTTATTATTGAATAAAATATCAAGAAAAATACAATTTTTAAAAGAAAAAAAACCGCATCATGGTATAAAATATTTTGTGAACTGTTAAGTGTCCAAATCTTGATATGAAAATTTTCAAGTATATGTTTTACAAGCCAAATAAATCAAATAATATTTCACTAAAAAGTCTAATATAATTGTTAGGTAACAAGTCTAATATATTTCGCTCCAAAAAAAATCATATGGCCATATTGGGTACACACGGGCACAGGAACCCTATACAACTACCCGCCTGTTTATTAACAGGTTTTTGATATACCCATTTGTTAAGAAAAGGTCTGGTAAAAAATATAAGTTTTAAGTCCTGTAGGACCAGACCCCAGATTTTATAAATTCCTGAATTTGTTTATATCGTCCATCAAGTATTTTCGTTAAAAGAGTAAAGTCAGAACTGTTCATAATGTTTCTTTTAATGCATAAGTAATTTCAGGATATGAAGATTAAGTTGTAAAAATAAAGGGGCATGTGTGTTCTAAAAGTCTGGTAGAATAACAAAAGCCTGATAGAAGCATCCTCATTAAATAACTCTTTTTCAAGGTTCAAAAATTCTACTTTGGTGATGCTTTGGGAGAAATGATCATATCATATTTGCGTCCTTATCATCAAAGAACAAAATCAATATAAGCAGTTGCTGTCAGCGTACCTACCCCTGTGAATTCTGGTCATAAAATCAGAGATCTCATCAGGACGTCTTAATAAAAATCAATATAAATTTTATTTATTTTTAATAATATTTTAAAACATTAATAAGAAAAGATGATATTATTTTAGTAAATTTTTAAAAGAATACCAATATAATCAAATTGGATTAATTTGAATATATCAATTTGGTGAATTTTCAATCATATATTTATAATTCTAATAATTATGAAATCAGTTTAGTTAAAAAAATTAAAAGGTAACCAATTTAATCAATTTAGTATATTTTTCATTAACAAAATTCATGAATCTTTTCACAATAGTTAAAAAATATAATGGTACATATTTATTCTGATATATATCTTTGTAAGCATTTTCAAAAGAATACCAATTATTTAATCAAATCAAATTAATTAATAATAATTTTTTATCTATTAAAATCACGTTTGTTTTATATTTTACACTAAATAAATTCCTATTTTAGGATACTAATAATAAAAATGTTATCAAATCCTTTAAAATTATAAACATTACTTAAAAAAAATAATTTTCCTAATTGTTTTTTTTTGCCCATGTCTGATCTAATATCAGATAAAAGCAAGACATTCATCTTTATCTTTAAAAACCATGGTAAGGTTAGCCATTAGTATTTCTAAAAACTATGGTTAATGAAATTAATATATTCCTATTTCCCCTCTTCTTTCTATCATTTTATCTATCTCTCATGATAATGAGGCGGGGCGGGGCGGGTATGGTAAGTACTTATCCGTTACCCGCCTAAACGGATTTGAGCAGGTTTGACGGGTGTCTGCGGATATTCATATTTAATTATTATTGAATAGAATATCAAGAAAAATACAATTTTTAAAAGAAACAAACCGCATCATAATATGAAATATTTTGTGAACTGTCAAGTGTTCAAATCTTGATATGTAAATTTTCAAGTATGTTCTACAAGCCAAATAAATCAAATAGTATTCACTAAAAAGTCTAATATAATTGTTAGGCAACAAATCTAATATATTTGACTCCAACAAAATCACATGGACATATTGGGTACGCATGGACACAAGAACCCTTATACAACGACCTGCCCTTTTTATTAACGAGTTTTTGATCCTAGCTCTTTTCGATCAAAATGAATTTATAAAATTTGAGTGAAAGGTTATATCCTGTGAATCTAAATTGCAATTTTTAAGAAATTTATGGACGCCACATTCGATTGCACCACTCAAAATTTTATTTATTTTTAACAATATTATAAAACATTAATAAAAAAGATGATATTATTTTAGTAAATTTTTAAAAGAATACCAATATAATCAAATTGGATTAATTTGAATATATCAATTTAGTGAATTTTCAATCATATATTTTATAATTCTAATAATTAAAAATGATATCATTTTAGTTAAAAAATTAACAGGTAACCAATTTAATCAATTTAGTATAATTTTAATTAACAAAAGTCATGAACTTTTTCATAATATTTAAAAATTATAATGGTACATATATATTATGATATTATCTTTGTAAGCATTTTCAAAAGAATAGCAATTATTTAATCAAATCAAATTAACTTAGTATAATTTTTTATCTATTAATATCACGTTTGTTTTGTATTTTACACTAAATAAATTCCTATTTGAGAATACTAACAATAAAAATGTTATCAAAGCCTTTAAAATTATAAACACTACTAAAAAAATAATTTTCCTAATTGTTTTTTTGACCATGTCTGATCTAATATCAGATAAAAGCAAGACATTCATCTTTATCTTTAAGAACCATGGTAAGGTTAGCCATTAGTATTTCTTAAAACTATGGTTAATGAAATTAATATATTCCTATTTTCCATCTTCTTTTTATCATTTTATCTGTCTCTCTTAGGGATGGCAATGGGGTCGTACCCGCCTAAACAGATTTGAGCTGGTTTGACGGGTGCCTGTGGATATTCATATTTAATTATTATTGAATAAAATATCAAGAAAAATATAATTTTTAAAAGAAAAAAAACTACACCATGGTATGAAATATTTTGTGAATTGTCAAGTGTCCAAATCTTGATATACAAATTTTCAAGTATATGTTTTACAAGCCAAATAAATCAAATAATATTTCACTAAAAAGTCTAATATAATTGTCAAGTAACAAGTCTAATATTTCACTCCAAAAAAATCACATGGCCATATTGGGGTACACACGGGAACCCCTATACAACTACCCCCCATTTATTAGTGGGTTTTTGGCATACCCGTTTAATCTACCTATGGGTACTTATTAAGCTACCCGAATCTACCCCGTCATGGGTAATATTTATGGATATCCATCAATGCGGGTAATCTCTCTACACTTTTTATCACTTTATTTCATTTACACTTCTATCTCCCCCTCCCTCATCTCTTTCTTTGCCTTAGTTGTAGTGATAGGTTGTTAGGTTTTGTTTATTATTCATCATCGGTAGGTTTCACTATCTTCTTTTATTCTTTTTTCCTATGATTTTTCTTTCAGATTCCTTATTTATGTCTTTATAATTCCAGTTAGAATAACATCAACTAGTTAGAGTTTTCTACTTTCATTTCAAAACTATGCTCTCTCGTACCCTCATGACAACATTTGGTAAATTTCTTTATGATCACTCTTTCTCTCTCATATCTCTAACTTTTGGCTACAATTATGGTTGATTTGTGTTCCATTTAGTTCATCAGAAGACGAGTTTAGACTTTTTGTTTGTCAGCAAGAATTTAGGTATGTGTCATAATTGAGATCTAATTTGATGGGTGAAGAGTATTAATTGTTGGTTCTCCACCTAACACATTTTTGTATCAAACCTTTCTATTGCATTTATTAATCATTTGATTATCTTGATTATAATTTTATCTAATTCCAGGTGGTTATTTAGGGTTAAATGTTATGGACCACAAAAACACCATGAGCTTGTCGAGGCAGATTTCAATAATGAGATTGGTGAAGTTTTCCATTGTGGTTTGACCGTAAATAACCATCTCAAGTCAAATAAAATTGTTACTAGATTCACCAAACGACTAATTAACGCAATAGAAAGGTTTGATGTAGAAAGTGTTAGTTGGAGAGCCAATGATGAATACTTTTTCCTTATTAAACTAGATATCAATCAGAACAAACTTTAATGCATGCTTCCAAAAAAACCAAAAAAAAATCTAAATCCATCTTCTTTTGCACTAAATGAAACATGAGTTAACCACAATTGTAGTAGAATGCTAGAGATATAAGAGAAAAGAAGTAATATAGAGAAATTTACTAGAATGATATGGTGAGAGAATGGAGGAACATAGTTTCAAAACAAAAGTATAAAACACTAGCTAGATTAGGCAGATCTAACTCGAATCAAAAGGACCATAAACAGAGAATTTCAATGAAAAAAGCATTAGAAAAAACAATAAAACAAAAGAATGAAACTTACCGATGCAATGACGAATGATGAACAAAATCTAACTGTTCTAATGCATATGTATGTGGATCCGACTCTAATGATGAGATTATAATGCAATATTTAATATTCATCATATACAAATACATTTTTTATCAGTATTGAACCACACGCCCATTTGCAACACATTTACTTTAAGTGACTATGGTATCTCAACTTAATTAGTGTTGCAGGCTAGCCCTAGAGTCCAACTCTAGAGCAGCTACGGATCCTGAAGGAACCACCACAGGGTCTGTACCTTGCAATCAGGCCACCCTCCCACCCGGGTCTCCTCACTAGACCTCTACATCCTATTAGCAACTTTATACACACGCTATGACAAACATCAATAACATCATCATTGCCTATTGGTTACCATCACCAGGGCTACCACTTGGCTGCCATCACCATGGTTTCTTATCCACTTTCAATAACAAGATAACATGCACTTAATATTAACAACGACAAAGCTCAATAACTTATCTAGCACGATTACCATCATCATGCATCAATCTCACAAAAGTATCCTCATCATTTCATCACAACATCATCATTATTGACACCCCGCAAGCATACGGGTTTGTCGCGTAATATAAAAAATATCATCTCCACAAGAACCGTGTTCTCAAGTACTTAGAATAATGATCCTATCTATCTAAACATGCAAGAATAGAGATTTTATGCAAAGAAATAAAAAACAAAGTATTTAAAAGGTGCAAATCAGAAGTTCTCCGGGAATGAAATCAATTAAAACATATCGTAGGATTTTTGGGGTACGGGTTGTTTTGTAATGGTGTTTTAAAGATTTTACCTTATCTTTTACTCTGAAGTTTACCAGAACCAACTCCTTAAAGTTCTAAATTTCCCTTTTTAGAGTTTCGTTAGATTACTCAGTCATCAAATGAACTGCCATTTAATTCCCCACTAAGTTAATAACCCAGAAATCAAACATACTGTCACCTTATCTGAAACCAAGTTAAAAACTCAGACATCAAACTATCATTTTATTTCAAACCAAGTTATAAAGAATAATGGAAGTCTTAAATTCACACAACAATCATAAAAGTTCACCTTTTGAGTCTATCACTTAATTTAATTATTATGAAAACTCCAATCCTCAAAAAATTTAAATAAAGTTCCCTTTTCAGGCTATCCTCGTATTCAATCTTAGGTTCAATTTTTGAATTTGATTATTTAGGTTCACCTTTTGAGTCCATCCCTAGAATTAATTAAAGATATATAAGCTATGCCTATGTCTAGATCAATAAGCAAATAAGGCAATCAAGAATTAAAGGTAAACATGGATTTCATTGATAAGTCAATAAAGATTACACCAATTACATCATAGACCACCCCTTAAATCCCAAGAATAAGGATTCTAGTCACTTATGGTAAACAAAGAATTTAAATTTAAATAAAGTTCTCTTTTCAGGCTATCCTCGTATTCAATCTTACGTTCAATTTTTGAATTTGATTAATTAGGTTCACCTTTTGAGCCCATCCCTAGAATTAATTAAAGATACATAAGCTATGCCTATGTCTAGATCAATAAGCAAATAAGGCAATCAAGAATTAAAGGTAAACATGGATTTCATTGATAAGACAATAAAGATTACACCAATTACATCATAGACCACCCCTTAAATCCCAAGAATAAGGATTCTAGTCACTCATGGTAAACAAAGAATTACAAAGATTTATTGAATCCATACAACTCATAAAACAAGGATTACAAAGATTCAAACTAAAGCTAGACCTAGAATCTAAAACAAACCACAAGATATGCAAAGTCTTCAATTCTTTGTTCCCTTCTTGTTCTCCTCCTTGAGAATCCTTAAAAAGAGTCCTCTCGAGTCACCCTTTATGCCTATATAAAATGCCTCTAACTCTCAAGAGTGAGTCCTATGAAATAGATTCCACTCTTTAAATAGAATAAAAAACACATAATTAATGGGCAAGGCACGAACCACGGCTGTGG
Source organism: Clitoria ternatea (assembly GCA_037962975.1). Taxonomy (NCBI): domain Eukaryota; kingdom Viridiplantae; phylum Streptophyta; class Magnoliopsida; order Fabales; family Fabaceae; genus Clitoria; species Clitoria ternatea. The sequence goes on along the minus strand of CM075671.1, from coordinate 281,262,768 downwards.
TTCGCTCTAGACCTTCCTAACTCAATTTTTTGACCAATTGCTCTATGGCCATGGTTGCCACTAGAGCCTGGTCGTGGAGTGCACTGTCTGGGCCCTATTTTTCTTCATTTTTCAATTCTTTTGGTATGCGATTGCTTCGTTATGCATTGCTATTCATAATTAGTCTAAAAATGGTCTTCAAACTTGTAATTTCTACAAAACTAGCAAACTAAGTAGCAAAAGTGGGAAAAGAGCAAATATGATAGGGATTTAGGTGGAATTCATACATTTTATCCTAAAAATGCCTACAAAATGCAACCTAAAATTATGTGTTTTAGATACACATCAAAACCCCAAACTAAAACATTGTTTGCCCTCAAGCAATCATCATATTCATCAAGTTAAAAGAAAATGTGTAAAGAACTAACATGCCAAGGAACCCAAACAGAATCATGATCTCAAAATTTAAATAAGGAGGGATGGAGTATGGATGCCAAACAATATATGTTTTCTTTTTAACTATGTTCAAAATGACTCAAATGGCTCACTTTCTCACCAATCTCATCAAGTGTTTATAGGTAATATTTAGTGTCACTCAAGTCAAATCAATCAAAGTATTACCATAAGATTGGTAAGTGACCCTAGCTCCACGGTACTAAGAAAACTTACCTAAGTCAAAAAGTCTTTTATAGGTTGCAATGGGGTCAAGGGATAAGATTTAAGGTATGGAAAGCAAAGAAAGGATAAAGCAAAGGGCTCATCAACAAAATTAAGGAGGTCATTCAAATTTTTTATAGTAACTAGGAAGAATAGAATTCCAAGTTCTAATATTTTTATGGACCTTTTAATTTTTTTTCTTTTTAACCCTTTTTCAGTTGTTCCAATCATCCTAGCATGAGCACACAAATAGAAGCCATTGAGTTTTTGGATGATAGGCATCATTATAAATATTTTATTTCCCTTTTATCCTTTTTTTTTCTCAATCCCATATTTTTCTTTTCTTTTAAAGGTCCCTTATTTCTAATTTTAATACTTGTTACCATCCTAGATCCTAATTAATGCACTTGACTTCAAAATGCTTTTTAAAGAAAAAGGTTTCAAAGAAAGTAATAAAATTTTTAGCCTCAAAGAGGGCAACTAATAGATAATAATATTTTCAAAAATAGAGGCTTTAAGAATGCCTAAATTTACATTAATCATCCTAAGGTATAGAATTCAAACACTATTTTACCTAGGTCACAAGCCAAGTTCTAGAATACTAATCACTCAATAGAGAATAAATAAGTTTTTTAAAAATTTGTGATGAGAATATATCCTTTTAAAAGGCTCAAAAGCTCACCAAGGTAATATTTAAGTTAAGAGAAACATAATAAACATTTTCATCTTTTATTTGACAAACATAAAATCACCTTATAAAACATGTTAAGATTATTAAGAAAAACAATTTAATGGGGGGGGGGGGGGGTTCCAAGGATGTTTTATGTTCAAGCACTCAATCAATAACTCAACTTATATAATAATTACAAGAAAAACAATCAATGCTTGATCCTAGCATGCAATGAAAAGAAAAGCAGGCTAATTAAAGTAGAAAACAATATCCTAAAAATAAAGCAGATAAGAGTGGAAGCATAAAGATATGGGTAAGTTGACTGTCTTACCACCCCAAACTAAGATGGACATTGTCCTTAATGTCTAGTTATGGAAAAGAAAGGATAGGAAACTTACGTGAGAGGAAAGGATGAGATGTGGCACCCTAAACTAGCTTCTTTCAATTTTTTTTGAATTTGAATTTTAAAATTCAAATTTTCCCTCCAAAATTTAAATTTTCATATTGGAAATTTTGAAATTCAAATTTCCATTAAAAAATTTCATAATTTTTTTTATAATTGTCACCCCAAACTAGTTCCTTGAAAACTCCATTGCTCTTCTTTAAGGCCCTTTCCACTTGGCCAGGATAAGATGCCTCTCAATTCTTATTTTTGATTTTTATATGTGGGGTTGCCTCCTTATAAGCTCTAAGTTTAAAGTCTTTAGCTAGACATTGTTAAGGTTTTTGCTTGTCAACCGAGTTCTTTAACCTTCTTGTTCATCTTTTTTAAGGCATCTTTTGGATGAGGATATAATTTCCTCTTTACATTTTATAAGGCTCTCTTGAGTTTTATTTTGGCCTTTTTTTGCTTTTCAGGTGAAAGTTCCTCATTACTTTTTTCCGATGAATTACCTACAAAATCAATACAATAGGAATATAGCGAGACTTTATGGATCATGAGATGGGCTTTTTAAAGCATTATCTTTCACCACTGGGTTAAAATTATTAGAATCTAAAGAATTTATCTTAACCATAGGATTTCCAGTTACTCGCTCAAGATTAACCTTAACAATTTTATTTCCAACATTTAAGAATAAGTGTCTATTTCTCACATCAATCACCGCTCCTGTAGTGGCAAGAAACAGTCTTACATCAATATGCATGATTAAATCTCCAATTTTAATAGGAACATCTTCAATTTTACCCATATGATGTTTTATAGATCTATCAGCAAATTGTAAAGTCATCCTAACGGGTTTCAAAGTGCCTAAATTAAGATTTTTATAAACAGAATAAGGCATTATGCTACATGCTCCTAAATCATAGAGAGATTTACTAATATTCACACCTCCTATCATGCATTTCATTGAAAAGTTTCCCGGATCTTGAAGCTTAGGGGAAACTTATTATTTTTCTCAGATTTGCACTCATCCATAAGTGCAACATTATCAATAGATTCAGTTTTTCTCGTTGTAGATAACATTTCCTTAAGAAAAGTTTTAAAGCTAGGCAAATGTTGTAATGCATCAAGAAAAGGAATATCATTATATAATTTCTTAAGGTACTCAAGAAACTTACTAAATTGTTGATCTAATTTTTCTCTGGCCAACCTTTGAGGAAAAGGAACTGGAGGTTGGTATGACCTTTCTTCTTCTTTCTTTTCTTCTTTTAAGTTGGACACAGGATTTTCATCCAACTTTTCATCACAGTCTCTTTAACATATATAAGCAGTGATTCTTTAGGAACCTTTTCTTTTTTTTTTTCTCTTCAACTACTAAAATGTGACTTCTAGGTTCCTCTTATGGTTTTCTAGAAAAAGTGTCTGAAACTCTAGTAGCTTGAGAAGCTTGTTGAGCTATCTGGGTTTCTAACATTTTGCTATGGACAACTATAGCATCCACTTTAGTTGATAAGGTCTTGATAGCCTCAATGAACTCCTTATTATGTTTCATTTGGTTGCCAATAAAGGTTTCCATGAGGGGCTCTAATCTTGATTTTTGAGGCACATATAGAACTTGTGGAGAAAACAGTCCTTGGGAATGCCTAATGTTGCCTTGCCCCCTTGGTTAAATGGTCCTTTTTGGAATCTGAGTGGACCCCTGAAATTATTATTACCAAACCTATTCTGAAAATTTCCTATAACATCCATATGTTGTACCTATGACTCTTCATTTTGAGGGATTCCTAATTGGCATACACTACCAACATGACTTGTATTGCCATAAATCTTACAAATAAAATTAGTAGCATATATACCAAGTTATCAAATTTAATAGAAAGTGTTTCTACTTTAGCAATCAATAAAGATATGGCATCTATAGAGTACTTACCTGGAGCTTTAGGAGGTGTATTCCTTTTAGTAGACCACTAATAAGAATTCTGAGCAACCTCCCTAATCAAATAATATCCTTCCCCCATGCTTTTACTCATGAAGGCGCCACCAGCTGCAACATCTAAAGTAACCTGATGGCTAGTTATAAAAAGAAGTAATCATTATATAAAAAATAATTATTACATAGATTTTCCTATGTTATAAAAAGAAGTAATCATTATATAAAAAATAATTATTACTGTGAAACAAAAACTTTATTTGCAATAACAAAAGTTTGTTATGTTGTTTGTTGTAACCGTTTTATGTTTTAGTTTGTTTCCATTGTGTATATAAGCTTGTTAGCCTATCTTTTTCATGTACCAATCGTATAACAATTGTGTAGCATGTGAGATTAGTCTAAAAGAGTGTTGAGATCAAAAGCAAGAGTGAAAACAAAAATGAGAAAAAAGAAAAGCAAAATAGAAGTCGTAAGTCATGGTTAATCTTAATATTGATTAGTTGCTTTCTCTCATGGATTTTAGGTTAGACTGGTTGAACCATGTAAAAGCTTGGTGCTCTTCTTCTTCTATCTTTTTTTATTGTTCTCTATTATTGCTTAATGTGCCTAAGTGTGGGTTTGTCTAATACATGGTTTGCATTACTATTTTATCTCTATTGCATGTTATTATTTTTAGGTTAGTTTCTAGTTTATCTTGTGATTATTTTGTGCTAGATTGAACCAATAATTGATGTTGTTTGTGGGAAACCCAAAACAGAGCAAGAATCTTAGAAAATGAGAACTATCAAGTATGACATAGAGAAATTCTCAAGAGATAATGAATTTGGCTTGTGGAGGATCAAGATAGCGGCTATCTTGACTTAATAAGGATGCACAAATGCTATCAAAGGAGAAAAGAATAGCCAACCTCCCTTATTTCAAAGGAAAAGACTGATAACAATAAGAAGGCAAGAAGTAATATAATCTTGTGTCTTAGAGACAAAGCTTTGAGAGAGGTTGCAAGGGAAAAGATAACAATAACTATGTGGGTCAAACTTGAATCTTTATAGGTGAAAAAATCTTTGGCTCATAAAATCTATTTGAAGTAGCAAGTGTACTCTTTCAAGATGGATGAAACTGAATCAATTGCTGAACAATTGGCAGAATTTGACAAGATTTTAGATGACCTCCAGAACGTTGAAGTGATGCTTGGTAATGAAGACAAGGCTATTTTATTTCTGAATTCTCTACCCAAGAATTATGAACACCTCAAGGATGCCATTCTTTTTGGTAAAGAACAAACCATCACTTCAGATGAAGTCTAAACCTCCATCAGAACTAATGAGTTTTAGTTGTAACAAGAATCTAAGTCTGGCAATAATGGAGAAAGATTGAATGTGTCAAGGGGAAGAAGTGAGAAGAAAGTGCAAGGTCGGAAGGGAAAGAGGTCAAGGTCTAAATCTGAGAATGATGGAAAGAAAAAATATACGTGCTTCAACTGTTACATGATAGGTCATTTCAAGAAACACTATCCTGAAAAGGCTACAAGAATATGGGGATACCTACTGATGGAGCAGACCTAACAACTATTGTAGATGGATATAAAAGTGTAGGAGTTCTGGTTGTGTCTACATCACAGAACTCAAAGGATTGAGTCATGGACTCAGGTTGTTCTTTTCATATATCTTCCAAGAAGGATTATTTTGAGATCTTAAAGCTTAAAGAAGGGGGAACAATCTTGTTTGGGGATAACCATCACGGTAAGATGCAAGGTTTGGGAACCATTAGATTAAAGATGTTTGATGATACAAAATACATTCTCAAGGATGTGAGGTATGCTCCTCAACTCAAAAGAAATCTTATCTCTATAAGCATGTTTGGTATCTTAGGATACTCAACTAAAATTCAGCATGATGTTCTTAAGATTTCAAATAGATCTTTAATAATTGCTAAAGGTAACAAGGATAAAAGTAATGGCTTGTTTATCATGAATTGTTCAACCATTACAGCTCATGCTTCTGTTGTTACTAACTACTTATTATTATAAAAATAATAAGACTGAGGCATGTGAGATCACACTGGGCTTAAGGGTTTGTTCACGTAGTGCGTGACCCCTTAGGATACAACAGTCCGTCAGAGAGTATCTGGTAGCAGAACTAGCACAAGGTAAGAGAAAAAAATATAAACACGGAAAGTCGATAACCAAACTTGTGTATGATTCAATTTTTTAAAAAGGAAAGATTATTTCCTATTAAAACATTAAATAGAATAATGATATCGATTAATCCCGTGTTAATGAGACGTTGCAAAATTCAAATTAAGAAAAAAAATTGAAGTGATAAAAAAGAACGTCGCATATCATCGTGTGCGCGGGGGGGGGGGGGGGGATCATCAGATTTACACACGAAACAGATATTTCGGCCCAAACTTATTTGCACGCGAGCCCACTTTCTTTCTATCTTGTTTACCACCATAAGTTCTCTTTCTAAAAGAACTTGGTCTCTTGGGTTGCTAAAAAGCAACATACAGTTTCAAGATCCAGTGCGGAAGCAGAATTTAGGAGCATTGCAGCTCTTGTAGCTGAAATTTCATAGGTCAAGTCTCTTTTTACAACTAAATCTGACATCTTACAAACCACCATTAATCACGGAGCCGTGCTATTAACAGTAAACTTTGTTCTTCATCATAAGTCCAAACATTTTGAATTGGACTTTTGGTTTGTAAGGGATAAACAACCTAAGGATAAATCATTGTGAAACACGTGCCATCTCAATTTCAACTAGTCTTCTAACCAAGGCTACCTCCACTACTATTTTCCTTTCTCTTCAACCTAAACCTAGTGTTTTGGCTTACTCCACACTAATTTTGAGAGAGGGTAAAGGGTGGTGTACATAAAAACCTAGAAATCTCTTTGAATATAAGATAGATATTAATTAAGTTAGTTTCTATTGTATTTACTTGGAACTTCTTGTAACTACCTTCTATATGTGAGCTATTTCTGTTGTAATTTCACATAATATCAGTAATCAACAATAGATGTATTTCATTCATCTTTGAATCTTATTTATCTCTCACAAAACTGCCTTGTACCTATCTGCTTAGAAGGACAAATGAATGAAATTAACAAACCTCAAAATAGTGATGGTGCCCACGTACAAAGGGTGTTGAAAGCCTAAAGAGTGGTTGTTGAATGAACAACAACCCTTGTGGAAGAGAGCATAAGAGATGCTCTATATTCAAACATGTACTCCTGGATGAAGAAGAGGCTTCCATTGAATATGGAGCATTGAATATGAAAAAATTCATACTTGAGAGGGTGTTTGAATTCATGTGTGAACGTTCAGTCTCATATTAGTTGGATGTGGACAACTCTTAAGGGGTTCATAAGTAAAGAAACTCACATACCTAATCCTTCTTGTTTGCTTGTTCATTTTGCTTGTGTTCTCTGTACATGAAAATGATTTTCCAAGTGTAGAGAATCCCTTCTTTTAATCCCAGCAAAAATGTTGGAAGTGTTTGTGTTTGTTTGTTTTGCATTCAATATTATATTTAGTTTTTGTATAAATTAAGAGACATAATATTAAATTATATCTTAGTTAATGGCAACCAAATTAAAATAAATCTTGTTTTTAAAAAGTATTTGATAATATTTTCATTTTCAGTATCCTAAAATAGGAATTTATCTAGCATAAGATAAAACAATTTTTGATCTATTTTGATTGAGTTAGCTTAAAGTAAAATATCTTAATTTGTTAATTCAATTTATCCTAATTTGATTAAATTAGTATTGTTTTGAATATTCTTAGAAAGGTAATATCATTATATATTGCCATTTTGTTTTGAATATGACTTAATTTCTACACCATCATTGTGTGTAGGGAACATACAGACACCACTCTCAAGCTTCTTTTCTAAATATTATTATTACTATTATTATTACTACTTTTATTGACATATGCAAATGAAACTAAAATACCACGTGCTAAACTAATAAAAAATATAATACAAATTGTATTCAACAAAAAAGAAAAAAATTACAAATATGAAAAAAAAACCAAAATCTATGGTGGATGTCCTCGGGGTCTTTTGGGAGATGTAGTCTATGTTGCTGGTGGTGATATCATGATGAAGTTGATGGTTAGCCTTGGATAAACCTTTCCTACTAACTTGGGCTCTTAGCCTATCCATGATGCTCAACTACACTTTCATCTCCTCCTAAACTCGAAGCTGAGCCACCTCGGGATGTTATTATTGTGACACGGAAGGGCCGACTAAAATGGCCTAACAATCAATCGTGTCATCAACAAAGAACGTAGGTGTATCTTGACGGACAAGTCATTGATGCCCTAAACATGACTCTGATTCCTTCCACCAACCACCTTAACTTAGAAGCTGATCTTCATTTGTGAGTCCATCATCCCGTTTGGTCTTGCCAACTCATGGAGACATAACGCATATTAAAAATCATTACGAATGCAGATAATAATAGTAACAGTTTAAAAGTATGCACCTTTTGAAATCCATAGTTATAGCCTTTGGTTTTTTAAACGTAAAGTTACATCAGAGCCAGGGTTTGATGCAACATTCCCATGCCAAATTTTTCACCTTACTTTATATATTGCCATTTTGGTTTGGTGTTCAATGATTTCTGGTTTTTGGGTTGCTGACTTTTTCATGGTTGTCACTATTTATTTTTGTTTTTTGGGGCATGACGAGTATTTTGTAGTTTGATAGGATCAGGTACCACATATTTTTGGGCTGCCTATTGCTGGGAAATCGTGGTTTGTTTTGGGTTCTATTATGGGTTGTGGGTATATGTTCATTGGTTGTGTTACTGCAGAGGAGGATTAACACATATATGGGTGAGGTTCTGTTATGGTTTTGCCAACTTTGCGTGTGCTTTTTCTTTCACATGCATGTCTACATCAAGGGCGAGAATAGATTGTGCCGTGTGCACAAGGGTCTGTATATGGTTTTGTTTTTAAGTGTGAGACATAAATCAGGTTGTTACCTTATGTAGCTTGTATTTAATTTTAAGCTTTGTTTGTTACATACACTACAAGAATCAAGCGTTGTAACATGGGAAGAAAGTTGACGCTACAATTAAAAAAAAAAAAAAAACTGACACAACAATCATAGTTGTTTTAGGGTTGGGTGTTTGACAAATCTCAAATAAATATGTACACACAATGGTTGTGTGACTTAATTTCCACACCACCATTGTGTGTAAGGAACATACAGACACCATTCTCAAGATTCTTTTCTAAATATTATTATTACTATTATATTGATTATATTGATTATTATTAATTATATTATTATTATTATTATTATCACTACTTTTATTAACATATGCAAATGAAACTAAAATACTACATGCTAAACTAATAAAAAATATAATACAAATTGTATTCAACAAAAAAGAAAAAAACTACAAATATGAAAAAAAAACCAAGATCTATGGTTGATGTTCCCCGGGGTCTTTCGGGACATGTAGTCTATGTTGCTGGTAGTGATATCATGATGAGGTTGATAGCTAGCCTTGAACAAACCTTCCTACTAACTTGGGCTCTTAGCTTATTCATGATGCTCAACTACACTTTCATCACCTCCTGAACTCAAAGGTGAGCCACCTCAGGATCTTGTTATTGTGACACGGAAGGGCCGACTAAAAAGCTATAACAATCAATTGTGTCATCAACAAGAACCTAGGTGTACATCGACGGGTAAGTCATTGATGCCATAAACATGACTCTCATTCCTTCCACCAACCACCTTAACTTAGAGGTTGATCTTCATTTGTGAGTCTACCATCCCGTTTGGTCTTGCCAACTCATGGAGACATAACACATATTAAAAATCCTTACGAATGCAATAGCAACAGTTTAAAAGTATACACCTTTTGAAATCCATAGTTGTGGCCTTTGGTTTTTTAGACGTAAAGTTACGTCAGAGCCAGGGTTCGATTGAACATTCCCATGCCAAAATTTTCGCCTTGCTTTATTGATAAATTGTTAGGTTTTGTTCATCATTTATCATCAGTAAGTTTCATTCTCTTATTTTATTGTTTTTTCTTAGGCTTTATTCATTCAAATTCTCTGTTTATGGTCTTTGTGATTCCAGTTAGAGCTGCCTTATCTAGCTAGTGTTTTATACTTTTGTTTCGAAACTATGTTCCTCTATTCCCTCACCATATCATTCTAGTAAATTTCTCTATAATCACTACTTTTCTCTCATATCTCTAGCTTTCCGCTACAATTATGGTTAATTCATGTTTCATTTAGTGCAAGAGAAGACAAATTTAGACCTTTTGTTTTTGTTTTTTTGGAAGCATTGATTAAAGTTTGTTCTAATTGAGATCTAGTTTGATGAGGAAAAAGTATTCACCATTGGCTCTCCAACTAACACTTTCTATATCGAACCTTTCTATTACATTAATTAATCATTTGGTGAATCTGGTAACAATTTTTTTTGATTTGAGATGGTTATTTATGGTTAAATGCTATGGACCATGGAAACACCACAAGCTTGCCGAGGTAGAGTTCGATAATTAAGTTGGTGAAGTTCTGCCATAGTGGTTTGGTGGTTAGAGTGGCCCGAGCTCTTGGGATTTTAATTCATGGATGCTTTGTTATGAATCTAAGGATTCAAGAATGAGAGATCATGGTTATGTCTGACTGGAAGCAAAAGGAAACTTTCCTAATAAAGTGTATAGTGATAAGCAATGGTGATCACTGTGACAAACTTACTATATAATTCTTAACCCAATTGGTTAAGGTTTGTATAAGAATGACTATTAGAGGGTTGGATGGATTAGATGTTGCGTAGTTTGAGTTTTTCATGTTCATTTGTCTTGTGTTAAGTGTTGAATTAGTACTATGCAATGTTTTGGTTTGTTTGGAAGAGTAGACTTAGGAATAAAAATTTGTGGCCTCTTTATGAAGTAGCCATGTAAAAGTCTAAATATGATATTCTAGTAGAAGCTGTTTGAAACTCCAAGAGGATAGGGACAGAAAACTTTGCACTTATGTGGCTATTTTCATATTTGGTGTTTTAGAAGGGGAGCTAATGTGTTTTCCCTTGTGTCATGACATATAATTAACATCTATCTTCTTAATTAATACTAGAAAATAAGGTTTTTATTTTTTTAGACACTAACTTTCAAAGATATTTTGAGGTTTTCAAAAAAAAATTTATAAAAGGTTATCGTATTTTAGAAATTTTATAGGAGGTTATCACATATTTAAGCCTTGAAAATGTATATATATATATATATATATATATATATATTAATGAAACTTTCACATTTAAAAGTGAGGATAAAATTTCATAATATCTTATCGATTTTTAGTTTCTTAAAATTACTTTCAAGTATGTTATAAAAGAATTGTTTAAACAATACTAGAAGTGGAAGGAATATTACCCTCAATGGAACTAAGTTTAGCTAGTTGTTCTGTAGCAAATCATTTGTTTTGCTAATTAAGTTGTTTATTGATTAAAGTTGAATGAGTTGGAGTCATTCAATTATATACAGGGTTCTTATTTAGTACAAGTTTCCCATTTGTAAAGTTTTTAGAATGGTAAAGAATCTCAAAGCATACTCTTACTTTATTTCAACTAGATAGATCTAGTACAATGTTGTTATGTAGCAGTAAAGGTTATCACATTACAACTCATTGTTTCACAATGTGATTTATTTACTATCATATACCTTTATGTAGGGATTATCAAATAGGAGAGAATAGGTGCAACAGCATAAATTTTTAAAGTTTCTATTCACACTATTTTCGTTTGTGTTGTTGAATCTTAATTGATGAAAGGTGACCCCCTCTCTCATGCCATAGAGATTGTCAAATATTGTTAATTTTTGTAGTATGAATGAGTCAACTACTAACATTCTATGGTTGAAGAATAGATTGGATGCAAAAGCTTAAACAATTAAAGGGTATAATTTAAACTAGATTAATATGTGAAAATAAAAGGTGTTACAATTAGAATTTTTAAGAAATTTATTCATTCTTAATTTTTGTTTTTCTCATCACTAACAACTCTTTGTGAAGAGAACTTTTATGCATATATTATCTAGTGAGGACAGCAGTTAACATATAGTGTTTGATTATTATTCTTGGCAACTTATATATGGAATATGTTTTTAAGTGAAACTCGTTTGTAAACTATAGTAGATGGACAAACACATTTAAAATAAGTTGAATCAACTTTATTGATATACATAAAATATGTAAATTTAAAACATGTAGAATCAACCTTGTATAATAACAAACAACTATATATAAAACATATGCTTTTCAACATTGTTGATTTTACTTGTTTTAAATCTACTTGTCCATCTACTACAATCTTCAAACATGATTCCTCAAAAACATCTAGATGTGTGTGCCAAGAATAATAATCAAACACCATCAATTTACTACTCCATCATCAACTAAATAAATACGCATAATAGAAGTTTTCTTCAAAAAGAGTTAATGAGAAAAAAAATTAAGCATGAATAAATTTCATAAGCATTTCAATTGCAAACACCTTTTACTTTCACATGTTAATCTAGTCTAAATTAAACCCATCAATTGTTTGAACTTTTGCATCCAATCCATCATTCTTCTACCATACAATGTCAGCAGTCCACTAATATTACCAAAAATTTACAATATTTGACAATCTCTATGCCATGAGAGAGGGTGTCACCTTTCATTAATTAAGATTCAACAACACAAACGAAAATAGTGTGTGAGTAGAAACTCTAAAAATTTATACTGGTTACACCTATTCTCTCCTATTTGATACTCTTTGCATAAATTTAAATGATAGTAAATAAATCACATTGTGAAGTAATGATTTTTTATATGGTAACTTTTACTGCTACGAGAACAACATTTTATTATATCCATCTAATTGAAATTAAGCAAGGATATGCTTTGAGATTCTTTACCATTCCAAAAACTTTACAAATAGGTAAATGTAAATGAGAACCATATAATTGCATGACATGAACTTTTCAACTTTAATCAGTAAACAACTTAATTACAAAAAAATGATTTCCTATATAACGACAGACTAAAACTAGTTCCACTAAGGGTAATATTGCTAGTTCCATGTTCAGTATGATTTAAACAATTCTATACTTGCAATTAATTTTAAGAACCAAAAAATCAAAGAGATTTTATTAAGTTTTATCCTCACTCTTGGATGTGAAACTTTTATTATTATATATTCCTTTTAAAGAAAAGCTTAAATATGTCATAACCTCCTTTAAACTTTCTAGAATACGATAACCTCCCATAATTTTTTTTTTCAAAACCTCAACTATCCTTAAAAAAGTTAGCACGGAAACTTTAGTTTTTAGAGAAGCAAAAACCTGTTTTTTAGTCTTAATTAAGAACATAAATGTTAACCATATGTCATGACACGAGGGTCAAACACATTAGTTTCCTGAAATCTGAAAATAGTCACATAATTGCAAAACTTTCCCCCTAACCCCGTTGGAGTTTCAAACAACTTTGACTAGAATTGCAAAACTTTACATGTCTAATTCGTAAAGAGGCAATAAATTGGTTGAAATAGTCTATTCCTAAGCACTTTACTTTTCTAAACAAATCAAAATAGAGCATGGTACCAATTCAACAATTACCATAAGACAATAATAAACATGGAAAACTCATAATAAACATGAAAAACTCACAGTGCAAGATTAAGACCATTCTAATAGTCATTTTTCCATAAATCTCAAACAAATTGGGTTAAGAAATATAAAGTGAGTTCGTCACTAGTTACCATCATTGCTCATCACTATATATTGAATTAGGAAAGCCTCCTTTTGCCGTTAGTCAGTCCGAACGATGATCATCCATCCTTGAATCCTAGGATTCACAACAAAACCATCATGAATTCAAATCCTAAGAGCTCGAACCATTCTGACCACTAAACCACTATGGAAAAACTTTACCAACTTTATTATTGAAATCTGCCTTAACAAGCTCATGGTGTTTCTATGGTCCATAACATTTAACCCTAAATAACCACCTGAAATCAAATAAAATTATAATCAAGATAATCAAATGATTAATAAATGCAATAGAAAGGTTTGATGCAAAACTGTTATTAGATAGAGAACCAACAATGAATACTCTTCACTCATCAAATTAGATCTCAACTATGACACATACCTAAATTCTTGTTGACAAACAAAAAGTCTAGGACCATTTTCTCATGAACTAAATGCAACACAAATCAACCATAATTGTAGTGAAGAGCTGGAGATATGAGAGAGAAAGAGTGATCACAAAGAAATTTACCAAATGATGTCATGTCGGCATAGGGAGCACATTTTGAAATGAAAGCAGAAAACTCTAGCTAGTTGAGGTCACTCTAACTGAAATTACAGAGACATAAACAAAGAGTCTAAAAGAAAAATCATGAGAACAAAGAATGAAAGCAGATAATGAAACCTACCGACAATGAATGATGAACAAAACCTAACAGCATATCAGTAGAGCCAAGGCGAAGAAAGGGTGGAACGAGGAGGGGGAGAGAGGCAGATGGAAGTGCAAATGAAATAGAGTGATAAGAGTGTGGAGAGATAGATATAGTGTTAAAAAGAAAAAGGGAAATAGGAATATATTAATTTCATTAACCATAGTTTTGAGAAATACTAATCGCTAACCTTACCATGGTTCTTAAAAATAAAGATGAATGTCTTGCTTTTATCTAGTTAGATCAGACATGGAAAAAAAACAATTAGGAAAATTATTTTTTTAAGTAGTGTTTATAATTTTAAAGGATTTGATAACATTTTTATTATTAGTATCCTAAAATAGGAATTTATTTAGTGTAAAATATAAAACAAACGTGATTTTAATAGATAAAAAAGTTATACTAAATTAATTTGATTTGATTAAATAATTGGTAATCTTTTGAAAATGCTTACAAAGATAATATCATAATATATATGTACCGTTATATTTGTTAACTATTATGAAAGGATTCATGAATTTTGTTAATGAAAAAATTGTACAAGTATACTTGGTCCATAATTGGAAAAGTACCATACATTTAGCATTAATACCATATAAATAGAAAAGAAAAGAAAGAAATTAATAAAAAAGCCAAAATTTTTTATTTGTAAAATTGGAAAAGTACCTAAATACTTTCCATTTTTGTGAAAACCGTGTCCATAATTGATAAAGAAATTGAGAATGTAAAACTCGGGATTAATATTAATACTTTTTAGTTAGCATATTTTTTAAGAAAAATAAAAACTATCCTAAAAATACACGACAAAATAGAAAGTATACACTTGAGTTTACTTGTATGATTTTTTAGAAAAGCTAGTGCAAATTGTCTTTTAATTGTAAAAATGAATTCCACTAAGTAATTGCTATATAACATTTGATCCTGGCTCATTTCAAAGTTGATCAAAATGAATTTATAAAATTTGAGTGAAAGATTATATCTTTTGAATCTAAATTGCAATTTTTAAGAAATTTATGGACACCACATTCGATTGCACCACTCAAAATTTTATTTATTTTTAATAATATTTTAAAACATTAATAAAAAAAGATGATATTATTTTAGTAAATTTTTAAAAGAATACCAATATGATCAAATTGAATTAATTTGAATATATCAATTTGGTGAATTTTAAAATATATATTTTATAATTCTAATAATTATCATATCAATTTAGTATATTTTTCATTAACAAAATTCATGAATCTTTTCACAATAGTTAAAAAATATAATGGTACATATTTATTCTGATATTATCTTTGTAAGCATTTTCAAAAGAATACCAATTATTTAATCAAATCAAATTAATTAAGTATAATTTTTTATCTATTAAAATCACGTTTGTTTTATATTTTACACAAAATAAATTCCTATTTTACGATACTAATAATAAAAATGTTATCAAATCCTTGAAAATTATAAACCCGGCTTAAAAAATAATTTTCCTAATTGTTTTTTTTACTATGTCTGATCTAATATCAGATAAAAGCAAGACATTCATCTTTATCTTTAAGAACCATGGTAAGGTTAGCCATTAGTATTTCTAAAAACTATGGTTAATGAAATTAATATATTCCTATTTCCCATCTTCTTTTTATCATTTTATCTATCTCTCTTAGGGATGACAATGGGGCAGGGCAGGGCAGGTACGGTAAGTACTTACCCGTTACCCGCCTAAACGGATTTGAGAAGGTTTGTCGGGTGCTTGTGGATATTCATATTTATTTATTATTGAATAAAATATCAAGAAAAGTACAATTTTTTTAAAAAAAAAACCGCATCATGGTATTAAATATTTTGTGAACTGTTAAGTGTCCAAATCTTGATATGAAAATTTTCAAGTATATGTTTTACAAGCCAAATAAATCAAATAATATTTCACTAAAAAGTCTAATATAATTGTTAGGTAACAAGTCTAATATATTTCGCTCCAAAAAAAATCATATGGCCATATTGGGTACACACGGGCACAGGAACCCTATACAACTACCCGCCTGTTTATTAACAGGTTTTTGATATACCCATTTGTTAAGAAAAGGTCTGGTTAAAAATATAAGTTTTAAGTCCTGTAGGACCAGACCCCAGATTTTATAAATTCCTGAATTTGTTTATATCGTCCATCAAGTATTTTCGTTAAAAGAGTAAAGTCAGAACTGTTCATAATGTTTCTTTTAATGCATAAGTAATTTCAGGACATGAAGATTAAGTTGTAAAAATAAAGGGGCATGTGTGTTCTAAAAGTCTGGTAGAATAACAAAAGTCTGATAGAAGCATCCTCATTAAATAACTTTTTTTCAAGGTTCAAAAATTCTACTTTGGTGATGCTTTGGGAGAAATGATCATATCATATTTGCGTCCTTATCATCAAAGAACAAAATCAATATAAGCAGTTGCTGTCAGCGTACCTACCCCTGTGAATTCTGGTCATAAAATCAGAGATCTCATCAGGACGTCTTAATAAAAATCAATATAAATTTTATTTATTTTTAATAATATTTTAAAACATTAATAAGAAAAGATGATATTATTTTAGTAAATTTTTAAAAGAATACCAATATAATCAAATTGGATTAATTTGAATATATCAATTTGGTGAATTTTCAATCATATATTTATAATTCTAATAATTATGAAATCAGTTTAGTTAAAAAAATTAAAAGGTAACCAATTTAATCAATTTAGTATATTTTTCATTAACAAAATTCATGAATCTTTTCACAATAGTTAAAAAATATAATGGTACATATTTATTCTGATATATATCTTTGTAAGCATTTTCAAAAGAATACCAATTATTTAATCAAATCAAATTAATTAATAATAATTTTTTATCTATTAAAATCACGTTTGTTTTATATTTTACACTAAATAAATTCCTATTTTAGGATACTAATAATAAAAATGTTATCAAATCCTTTAAAATTATAAACATTACTTAAAAAAAAATAATTTTCCTAATTGTTTTTTTTTGCCCATGTCTGATCTAATATCAGATAAAAGCAAGACATTCATCTTTATCTTTAAAAACCATGGTAAGGTTAGCCATTAGTATTTCTAAAAACTATGGTTAATGAAATTAATATATTCCTATTTCCCCTCTTCTTTCTATCATTTTATCTATCTCTCATGATAATGAGGCGGGGCGGGGCGGGTACGGTAAGTACTTATCCGTTACCCGCCTAAACGGATTTGAGCAGGTTTGACGGGTGTCTGCGGATATTCATATTTAATTATTATTGAATAGAATATCAAGAAAAATACAATTTTTGAAAGAAACAAACCACATCATAATATGAAATATTTTGTGAACTGTCAAGTGTTCAAATCTTGATATGTAAATTTTCAAGTATGTTCTACAAGCCAAATAAATCAAATAGTATTCACTAAAAAGTCTAATATAATTGTTAGGCAACAAATCTAATATATTTGACTCCAACAAAATCACATGGACATATTGGGTACGCATGGACACAAGAACCCTTATACAACGACCTGCCCTTTTTATTAACGAGTTTTTGATCCTAGCTCTTTTCGATCAAAATGAATTTATAAAATTTGAGTGAAAGGTTATATCCTGTGAATCTAAATTGCAATTTTTAAGAAATTTATGGACGCCACATTCGATTGCACCACTCAAAATTTTATTTATTTTTAACAATATTATAAAACATTAATAAAAAAGATGATATTATTTTAGTAAATTTTTAAAAGAATACCAATATAATCAAATTGGATTAATTTGAATATATCAATTTAGTGAATTTTCAATCATATATTTTATAATTCTAATAATTAAAAATGATATCATTTTAGTTAAAAAATTAACAGGTAACCAATTTAATCAATTTAGTATAATTTTAATTAACAAAAGTCATAAACTTTTTCATAATATTTAAAAATTATAATGGTACATATATATTATGATATTATCTTTGTAAGCATTTTCAAAAGAATAGCAATTATTTAATCAAATCAAATTAACTTAGTATAATTTTTTATCTATTAATATCACGTTTGTTTTGTATTTTACACTAAATAAATTCCTATTTGAGGATACTAACAATAAAAATGTTATCAAAGCCTTTAAAATTATAAACACTACTAAAAAAATAATTTTCCTAATTGTTTTTTTGACCATGTCTGATCTAATATCAGATAAAAGCAAGACATTCATCTTTATCTTTAAGAACCATGGTAAGGTTAGCCATTAGTATTTCTTAAAACTATGGTTAATGAAATTAATATATTCCTATTTTCCATCTTCTTTTTATCATTTTATCTGTCTCTCTTAGGGATGGCAATGGGGTCGTACCCGCCTAAACAGATTTGAGCTGGTTTGACGGGTGCCTGTGGATATTCATATTTAATTATTATTGAATAAAATATCAAGAAAAATATAATTTTTAAAAGAAAAAAAACTACACCATGGTATGAAATATTTTGTGAATTGTCAAGTGTCCAAATCTTGATATGCAAATTTTCAAGTATATGTTTTACAAGCCAAATAAATCAAATAATATTTCACTAAAAAGTCTAATATAATTGTCAAGTAACAAGTCTAATATTTCACTCCAAAAAAATCACATGGCCATATTGGGGTACACACGGGAACCCCTATACAACTACCCCCCATTTATTAGTGGGTTTTTGGCATACCCGTTTAATCTACCTATGGGTACTTATTAAGCTACCCGAATCTACCCCGTCATGGGTAATATTTATGGATATCCATCAATGCGGGTAATCTCTCTACACTTTTTATCACTTTATTTCATTTACACTTCTATCTCCCCCCTCCCTCATCTCTTTCTTTGCCTTAGTTCTAGTGATAGGTTGTTAGGTTTTGTTTATTATTCATCATCGGTAGGTTTCACTATCTTCTTTTATTCTTTTTTCCTATGATTTTTCTTTCAGATTCCTTATTTATGTCTTTATAATTCCAGTTAGAATAACATCAACTAGTTAGAGTTTTCTACTTTCATTTCAAAACTATGCTCTCTCGTACCCTCATGACAACATTTGGTAAATTTCTTTATGATCACTCTTTCTCTCTCATATCTCTAACTTTTGGCTACAATTATGGTTGATTTGTGTTCCATTTAGTTCATCAGAAGACGAGTTTAGACTTTTTGTTTGTCAGCAAGAATTTAGGTATGTGTCATAATTGAGATCTAATTTGATGGGTGAAGAGTATTAATTGTTGGTTCTCCACCTAACACATTTTTGTATCAAACCTTTCTATTGCATTTATTAATCATTTGATTATCTTGATTATAATTTTATCTAATTCCAGGTGGTTATTTAGGGTTAAATGTTATGGACTACAAAAACACCATGAGCTTGTCGAGGCAGATTTCAATAATGAGATTGGTGAAGTTTTCCATTGTGGTTTGGTGATTAGAGTGGTTTGAGCTTTTAGGATTTCAATTCACGATGGCTTTATTGTTAATCCTAGGATTCAATGATGGATGATCATGGTTAGGCCCGACTAGCGGTAGAAGGAGGCTTTCCTAATTCAGTGCATAGTGATGAGTAACGATGGTGACTGGTGACAAACTTACTTTATATTTCTTAACCTAATTTGTTTGAGATTTATGGAAAAATAACTATTAGATGGTAGAATGGTCTTAATCTTGCACTGTGAGTTTTCCATGTTCATTTGTCTTATGCTAATTGTTGAATTGATACCATGCTTTATTTTGGTTTGGTTAGAAAAGTAAAGTGCTTAGGAATAGACTCTTTCAACCAATTTATTGCCTCTTTACGAAGTAGACATATAAAGTTTAAATATAATTCTAATAGAAGTTGTTTGAATAATTGGTATACCTTTCCCATAAAAGCTTGTGTTTCCATGATACATAGCATTTAACCGTAAATAACCATCTCAAGTCAAATAAAATTGTTACTAGATTCACCAAACGACTAATTAACGCAATAGAAAGGTTTGATGTAGAAAGTGTTAGTTGGAGAGCCAATGATGAATACTTTTTCCTTATTAAACTAGATATCAATCAGAACAAACTTTAATGCATGCTTCCAAAAAAACCAAAAAAAAATCTAAATCCATCTTCTTTTGTACTAAATGAAACATGAGTTAACCACAATTGTAGTAGAATGCTAGAGATATAAGAGAAAAGAAGTAATATAGAGAAATTTACTAGAATGATATGGTGAGAGAATGGAGGAACATAGTTTCAAAACAAAAGTATAAAACACTAGCTAGATTAGGCAGATCTAACTCGAATCAAAAGGACCATAAACAGAGAATTTCAATGAAAAAAGCAGTAGAAAAAACAATAAAACAAAAGAATGAAACTTACCGATGCAATGACGAATGATGAACAAAATCTAACTGTTCTAATGCATATGTATGTGGATCCGACTCTAATGATGAGATTATAATGCAATATTTAATATTCATCATATACAAATACATTTTTTATCAGTATTGAACCACACGCCCATTTGCAACACATTTACTTTAAGTGACTATGGTATCTCAACTTAATTAGTGTTGCAGGCTAGCCCTAGAGTCCAACTCTAGAGCAGCTACGGATCCTGAAGGAACCACCACAGGGTCTGTACCTTGCAATCAGGCCACCCTCCCACCCGGGTCTCCTCACTAGACCCCTACATCCTATTAGCAACTTTATACACACGCTATGACAAACATCAATAACATCATCATTGCCTATTGGTTACCATCACCAGGGCTACCACTTGGCTGCCATCACCATGGTTTCTTATCCACTTTCAATAACAAGATAACATGCACTTAATATTAACAACGACAAAGCTCAATAACTTATCTAGCACGATTACCATCATCATGCATCAATCTCACAAAAGTATCCTCATCATTTCATCACAACATCATCATTATTGACACCCCGCAAGCATACGGGTTTGTCGTGTAATATAAAAAATATCATCTCCACAAGAACCGTGTTCTCAAGTACTTAGAATAATGATCCTATCTATCTAGACATGCAAGAATAGAGATTTTATGCAAAGAAATAAAAAACAAAGTATTTAAAAGGTGCAAATCAGAAGTTCTCCGGGAATGAAATCAATTAAAACATATCGTAGGATTTTTGGGGTACGGGTTGTTTTGTAATGGTGTTTTAAAGATTTTACCTTATCTTTTACTCTGAAGTTTACCAGAACCAACTCCTTAAAGTTCTAAATTTCCCTTTTTAGAGTTTCGTTAGATTACTCAGTCATCAAACGAACTGCCATTTAATTCCCCACTAAGTTAATAACCCAGAAATCAAACATACTGTCACCTTATCTGAAACCAAGTTAAAAACTCAGACATCAAACTATCATTTTATTTCAAACCAAGTTATAAAGAATAATGGAAGTCTTAAATTCACACAACAATCATAAAAGTTCACCTTTTGAGTCTATCACTTAATTTAATTATTATGAAAACTCCAATCCTCAAAAACTTTAAATAAAGTTCCCTTTTCAGGCTATCCTCGTATTCAATCTTAGGTTCAATTTTTGAATTTGATTAATTAGGTTCACCTTTTGAGTCCATCCCTAGAATTAATTAAAGATATATAAGCTATGCCTATGTCTAGATCAATAAGCAAATAAGGCAATCAAGAATTAAAGGTAAACATGGATTTCATTGATAAGTCAATAAAGATTACACCAATTACATCATAGACCACCCCTTAAATCCCAAGAATAAGGATTCTAGTCACTTATGGTAAACAAAGAATTTAAATTTAAATAAAGTTCTCTTTTCAGGCTACCCTCGTATTCAATCTTACGTTCAATTTTTGAATTTGATTAATTAGGTTCACCTTTTGAGTCCATCCCTAGAATTAATTAAAGATACATAAGCTATGCCTATGTCTAGATCAATAAGCAAATAAGGCAATCAAGAATTAAAGGTAAACATGGATTTCATTGATAAGACAATAAAGATTACACCAATTACATCATAGACCACCCCTTAAATCCCAAGAATAAGGATTCTAGTCACTCATGGTAAACAAAGAATTACAAAGATTTATTGAATCCATACAACTCATAAAACAAGGATTACAAAGATTCAAACTAAAGCTAGACCTAGAATCTAAAACAAACCACAAGATATGCAAAGTCTTCAATTCTTTGTTCCCTTCTTGTTCTCCTCCTTGAGAATCCTTAAAAAGAGTCCTCTCGAGTCACCCTTTATGCCTATATAAAATGCCTCTAACTCTCAAGAGTGAGTCCTATGAAATAGATTCCACTCTTTAAATAGAATAAAAAACACATAATTAATGGGCAAGGCACGAACCACGGCTGTGGTTCGCTCTAGACCTTCCTAACTCAATTTTTTGACCAATTGCTCTATGGCCATGGTTGCCACTAGAGCCTGGTCGTGGAGTGCACTGTCTGGGCCCTATTTTTCTTCATTTTTCAATTCTTTTGGTATGCGATTGCTTCGTTATGCATTGCTATTCATAATTAGTCTAAAAATGGTCTTCAAACTTGTAATTTCTACAAAACTAGCAAACTAAGTAGCAAAAGTGGGAAAAGAGCAAATATGATAGGGATTTAGGTGGAATTCATACATTTTATCCTAAAAATGCCTACAAAATGCAACCTAAAATTATGTGTTTTAGATACACATCAAAACCCCAAACTAAAACATTGTTTGCCCTCAAGCAATCATCATATTCATCAAGTTAAAAGAAAATGTGTAAAGAACTAACATGCCAAGGAACCCAAACAGAATCATGATCTCAAAATTTAAATAAGGAGGGATGGAGTATGGATGCCAAACAATATATGTTTTCTTTTTAACTATGTTCAAAATGACTCAAATGGCTCACTTTCTCACCAATCTCATCAAGTGTTTATAGGTAATATTTAGTGTCACTCAAGTCAAATCAATCAAAGTATTACCATAAGCTTGGTAAGTGACCCTAGCTCCACGGTACTAAGAAAACTTACCTAAGTCAAAAAGTCTTTTATAGGTTGCAATGAGGTCAAGGGATAAGATTTAAGGTATGGAAAGCAAAGAAAGGATAAAGCAAAGGGCTCATCAACAAAATTAAGGAGGTCATTCAAATTTTTTATAGTAACTAGGAAGAATAGAATTCCAAGTTCTAATATTTTTATGGACCTTTTAATTGTTTTTCTTTTTAACCCTTTTTTAGTTGTTCCAATCATCCTAGCATGAGCACACAAATAGAAGCCATTGAGTTTTTGGATGATAGGCATCATTATAAATATTTTATTTCCCTTTTATCCTTTTTTTTTCTCAATCCTATATTTTTCTTTTCTTTTAAAGGTCCCTTATTTCTAATTTTAATACTTGTTACCATCCTAGATCCTAATTAATGCACTTGACTTCAAAATGCTTTTTAAAGAAAAAGGTTTCAAAGAAAGTAATAAAATTTTTAGCCTCAAAGAGGGCAACTAATAGATAATAATATTTTCAAAAATAGAGGCTTTAAGAATGCCTAAATTTACATTAATCATCCTAAGGTATAGAATTCAAACACTATTTTACCTAGGTCACAAGCCAAGTTCTAGAATACTAATCACTCAATAGAGAATAAATAAGGTTTTTAAAAATTTGTGATGAGAATATATCCTTTTAAAAGGCTCAAAAGCTCACCAAGGTAATATTTGAGTTAAGAGAAACATAATAAACATTTTCATCTTTTATTTGACAAACATAAAATCACCTTATAAAACATGTTAAGATTATTAAGAAAAACAATTTAATGGGGGGGGGTTCCAAGGATGTTTTATGTTCAAGCACTCAATCAATAACTCAACTTATATAATAATTACAAGAAAAACAATCAATGCTTGATCCTAGCATGCAATGAAAAGAAAAGCAGGCTAATTAAAGTAGAAAACAATATCCTAAAAATAAAGCAGATAAGAGTGGAAGCATAAAGATATGGGTAAGTTGACTGTCTTACCACCCCAAACTAAGATGGACATTGTCCTTAATGTCTAGTTATGGAAAAGAAAGGATAGGAAACTTACGTGAGAGGAAAGGATGAGATGTGGCACCCTAAACTAGCTTCTTTCAATTTTTTTTGAATTTGAATTTTAAAATTCAAATTTTCCCTCCAAAATTTAAATTTTCATATTGGAAATTTTGAAATTCAAATTTCCATTAAAAAATTTCATAATTTTTTTTATAATTGTCACCCCAAACTAGTTCCTTGAAAACTCCATTGCTCTTCTTTAAGGCCCTTTCCACTTGGCCAGGATAAGATGCCTCTCAATTCTTATTTTTGATTTTTATATGTGGGGTTGCCTCCTTATAAGCTCTAAGTTTAAAGTCTTTAGCTAGACATTGTTAAGGTTTTTGCTTGTCAACCGGGTTCTTTAACCTTCTTGTTCATCTTTTTTAAGGCATCTTTTGGATGAGGATATAATTTCCTCTTTACATTTTATAAGGCTCTCTTGAGTTTTATTTTGGCCTTTTTTTGCTTTTCAGGTGAAAGTTCCTCATTACTTTTTTCCGATGAATTACCTACAAAATCAATACAATAGGAATATAGCGAGACTTTATGGATCATGAGATGGGCTTTTTAAAGCATTATCTTTCACCACTGGGTTAAAATTATTAGAATCTAAAGAATTTATCTTAACCATAGGATTTCCAGTTACTCGCTCAAGATTAACCTTAACAATTTTATTTCCAACATTTAAGAATAAGTGTCTATTTCTCACATCAATAACCGCTCCTGTAGTGGCAAGAAACAGTCTTACATCAATATGCATAATTAAATCTCCAATTTTAATAGGAACATCTTCAATTTTACCCATATGATGTTTTATAGATCTATCAGCAAATTGTAAAGTCATCCTAACGGGTTTCAAAGTGCCTAAATTAAGATTTTTATAAACAGAATAAGGCATTATGCTACATGCTCCTAAATCATAGAGAGATTTACTAATATTCACACCTCCTATCATGCATTTCATTGAAAAGTTTCCCGGATCTTGAAGCTTAGGGGAAACTTATTATTTTTCTCAGATTTGCACTCATCCATAAGTGCAACATTATCAATAGATTCAGTTTTTCTCGTTGTAGATAACATTTCCTTAAGAAAAGTTTTAAAGCTAGGCAAATGTTGTAATGCATCAAGAAAAGGAATATCATAATATAATTTCTTAAGGTACTCAAGAAACTTACTAAATTGTTGATCTAATTTTTCTCTGGCCAACCTTTGAGGAAAAGGAACTGGAGGTTGGTATGACCTTTCTTCTTCTTTCTTTTCTTCTTTTAAGTTGGACACAGGATTTTCATCCAACTTTTCATCACAGTCTCTTTAACATATATAAGCAGTGATTCTTTAGGAACCTTTTCTTTTTTTTTTTCTCTTCAACTACTAAAATGTGACTTCTAGGTTCCTCTTATGGTTTTCTAGAAAAAGTGTCTGAAACTCTAGTAGCTTGAGAAGCTTGTTGAGCTATCTGGGTTTCTAACATTTTGCTATGGACAACTATAGCATCCACTTTAGTTGATAAGGTCTTGATAGCCTCAATGAACTCCTTATTATGTTTCATTTGGTTGCCAATAAAGGTTTCCATGAGGGGCTCTAATCTTGATTTTTGAGGCACATATAGAACTTGTGGAGAAAACAGTCCTTGGGAATGCCTAATGTTGCCTTGCCCCCTTGGTTAAATGGTCCTTTTTGGAATCTGAGTGGACCCCTGAAATTATTATTACCAAACCTATTCTGAAAATTTCCTATAACATCCATATGTTGTACCTATGACTCTTCATTTTGAGGGATTCCTAATTGGCATACACTACCAACATGACTTGTATTGCCATAAATCTTACAAATAAAATTAGTAGCATATATACCAAGTTATCAAATTTAATAGAAAGTGTTTCTACTTTAGCAATCAATAAAGATATGGCATCTATAGAGTACTTACCTGGAGCTTTAGGAGGTGTATTCCTTTTAGTAGACCACTAATAAGAATTCTGAGCAACCTCCCTAATCAAATAATATCCTTCCCCCATGCTTTTACTCATGAAGGCGCCACCAGCTGCAACATCTAAAGTAACCTGATGGCTAGTTATAAAAAGAAGTAATCATTATATAAAAAATAATTATTACATAGATTTTCCTATGTTATAAAAAGAAGTAATCATTATATAAAAAATAATTATTACTGTGAAACAAAAACTTTATTTGCAATAACAAAAGTTTGTTATGTTGTTTGTTGTAACCGTTTTATGTTTTAGTTTGTTTCCATTGTGTATATAAGCTTGTTAGCCTATCTTTTTCATGTACCAATCGTATAACAATTGTGTAGCATGTGAGATTAGTCTAAAAGAGTGTTGAGATCAAAAGCAAGAGTGAAAACAAAAATGAGAAAAAAGAAAAGCAAAATAGAAGTCGTAAGTCATGGTTAATCTTAATATTGATTAGTTGCTTTCTCTCATGGATTTTAGGTTAGACTGGTTGAACCATGTAAAAGCTTGGTGCTCTTCTTCTTCTATCTTTTTTTATTGTTCTCTATTATTGCTTAATGTGCCTAAGTGTGGGTTTGTCTAATACATGGTTTGCATTACTATTTTATCTCTATTGCATGTTATTATTTTTAGGTTAGTTTCTAGTTTATCTTGTGATTATTTTGTGCTAGATTGAACCAATAATTGATGTTGTTTGTGGGAAACCCAAAACAGAGCAAGAATCTTAGAAAATGAGAACTATCAAGTATGACATAGAGAAATTCTCAAGAGATAATGAATTTGGCTTGTGGAGGATCAAGATAGCGGCTATCTTGACTTAATAAGGATGCACAAATGCTATCAAAGGAGAAAAGAATAGCCAACCTCCCTTATTTCAAAGGAAAAGACTGATAACAATAAGAAGGCAAGAAGTAATATAATCTTGTGTCTTAGAGACAAAGCTTTGAGAGAGGTTGCAAGGGAAAAGATAACAATAACTATGTGGGTCAAACTTGAATCTTTATAGGTGAAAAAATCTTTGGCTCATAAAATCTATTTGAAGTAGCAAGTGTACTCTTTCAAGATGGATGAAACCGAATCAATTGCTGAACAATTGGCAGAATTTGACAAGATTTTAGATGACCTCCAGAACGTTGAAGTGATGCTTGGTAATGAAGACAAGGCTATTTTATTTCTGAATTCTCTACCCAAGAATTATGAACACCTCAAGGATGCCATTCTTTTTGGTAAAGAACAAACCATCACTTCAGATGAAGTCTAAACCTCCATCAGAACTAATGAGTTTTAGTTGTAACAAGAATCTAAGTCTGGCAATAATGGAGAAAGATTGAATGTGTCAAGGGGAAGAAGTGAGAAGAAAGTGCAAGGTCGGAAGGGAAAGAGGTCAAGGTCTAAATCTGAGAATGATGGAAAGAAAAAATATACGTGCTTCAACTGTTACATGATAGGTCATTTCAAGAAACACTATCCTGAAAAGGCTACAAGAATATGGGTGTCGCGACCGGGATCGCGGCGGCGCGGCCGACCCTCGAAACGGTTTTAAGTAATAAACAGGGAGTCGCCACCAATATTTTTTTTAGGATAAAATAGTGGAAAAACCTTTTGTTAAAGCACTGGTTATAAAAATGAGATTCCATGATTCGGGAGTCTGATTACAGGTGAGGAAGGTATTAGCACCTCACAACTGTCCGTTATAAAAAACGGTTACCTCAATTTGATAGCGCGCATTATAATTAACCCATTAATTATTTTAATTTCTTCATAAAAAAAAGAAAAATGTACGGAATGACAAAATAAACAAAGATCAATAAACAAAGATCAACACAAAATATTTACATGAGATTAACAGGACGTCTCGTCCAAATTAATCTCGCTCCGCCTTTTTAAAGAGATAAAAAAAATGAGATTAACAGGACGTCTCGTCCAAATTAACCTCGCTCCTCCTTTTTAAAGAGATATTTAAAAAAAATGAGATTAACAGGACGTCTCGTCCAAATTAACCTCGCTCCTCCTTTTTTTTAAAAGAAATATTAAAAATATGAGATTAACAGGACGTCTCGTCCAAATTAATCTCGCTCCTCCTTTTTAAAAGAGATATTTAAAAAAAATGAGATTAACAGGACGTCTCGTCCAAATTAACCTCGCTCCTCCTTTTTTTTAAAAGAAATATTAAAAATATGAGATTAACAGGACGTCTCGTCGAAATTAATCTCGCTCCTCCTTTTTAAAGAAATATTATAAAAAAAATGAGATTAACAGGACGTCTCGTCCAAATTAACCTCGCTCCTCCTTTTTAAAGAGATATTTAAAAATATGAGATTAACAGGACGTCTCGTCCAAATTAATCTCGCTCCTCCTTTTGATAGCAAGACAAAAAGGAAACTCTAAAAATTAAATAAAGAAAGGTGGGCCCGACAGGAACTGTTTCCCGCTCCTACGTATTCTCGAGCTTTCGAGAAATCAGGGTCACGTAGTTCTTTAAAATGTTTTTTTTAGGAAAAAGATTAGGAAGATATTGATAGTTATTATTTTAGTGAAGAATCCATACAAGGCGAAGTGCTTTGCACGTGCATGGATCTTATAAAAACTGTGTAGACGGAAGTATTTTCCGTACGACACTGATTAAAAAAATGGAAATCTTTAGGCTAGAAAACAAAACATGTGCAAAACTTATTACTCATTTTTTATCATTATTTTATTATTTTTATTATTATTTATTTATTTTATAAAAGCATACTATAAAAAATAATGACCTCAAAATTACATTACAATATTCTCTAAGAAAATCAATCTAGGGGTTTTAGTCCTCCATAATAACAACTATAAAGAAAAGAAACTAACCTGGAAATGAAAAAAAAAAAAACTTTGCTGGAAAATGAAAAACTTGCTGGAAATGAAAAGCTTACTGGAAGAAGAAATTGCCAACAGAGAAGAGGAAGAGGAAGAATGAATGGTTTCTTCAAGGGATTGATTGCCCAGAATTGAAGAACTTGCTGGAAAAACTCCAACAGAGAAGAGAAGAGGAAGAACAAATGAGGGAGGAATTTGTGTGAATGAAGAATGGTGTCCTACAAGCCTTCCTCTTGTGCCTATTTATAGGAACTCAAAAGCAAGCTTTTGCCATAATTAATTCATAATGGAAGATGCACTCTTGAATTTACAATTCCATGGTGCTCCATGATCAATTTGAGTGCCTTGCCCACCTTCCTCAGTGCTTTGTCCACCTTCCAGAAGCTTGAAAACGTGTTTCTGGGCCAATTATTCAATCATGAATCGATTCATTGGTGGGAGGAATCGATTCATGCTTTCCAAAATGCAATCCTGGGCCAAAAATAACCGTATGAATCGATTCATTTAGGGAAAGAATCGATTCAATGCTGTTGGAACCCGTATGAATCGATTCAATTGCTTGTGAATCGATTCATTTTGCAAAATTTCACTTCCTGGGTGCATTATATTCGTATGAATCGATTCAGAAGGGCTATGAATCGATTCAAACCACTTGAAATTGATTTTTTGGGGCTGTTCCACGCATGAATCGATTCATGCATGTGTTGAATCGATTCATGATGCTGTTTGGTGCTTTTTCATTCTCCTTTTTACTCATCACAAACTTGCTCGCGTATTTTAGGGCTGATGCGTGCCAAATTTGAAAAAGAGTCCAACATAAAAGTTGTAGATCTTTCTCTTATCTTTAATTTGATATATGGCACAAAAATTTCCATCAAGAAACGAGAGAGATATGGCCCATCTACAAAAACTGCTCCAGAGTGTGACGAAAATACATTTGCAAGCAAAATAAATTCACTGGGCAAAATGGGTGGAGAATTAGCTTTTGTGGCCTTCATGAAGCTTGTAGATCTCTTTGATGTGGAGCCATAGAAAAAAGAATGGGGTCATTTGAGTATCATATGAGGGAGATATGATTTTTTTCTTAAAGATGTGCAGAGCAGTCATGAAACTGGAGCAAGTCTAGGAAGATTATTAAAACTGTATCAATTGGTAAGGATTCAGCCTTCAAGGTCTTCACAAAAGTCGTAGACAATCTTGTTGCGAAAATTTAGAGACCGGGTTTGCGCAAATCAAAGATCGTATGAAGGAGTTATGAATTTTCAAATGAACCATGCGCATGAAAGAGTGCCCAAAAGATAGAACTGTACCAATTGGCCGGACAAAAAGAGGTGTTCACAGATGCCCCTCTTTACTTCTTTTTCACAAAAGAAACACGAAGCTTCTGTGTTTTTGAAGTGAAAAGGAAGTAAAGATATGAACACCGATGTAGGGGGCCAAGTGGGACCTCTTGATTGGTATGGCAACTGATGGTGTGGGCAATCACGAGTCAGTGTGACCTCTTTTTCTTAAAAACGAGCATTCTCCACTTCTGTTTCTCTTCTTTTCTCCTCTCTTTTTTTTTTTTTTTTGTTTTTTTGTTTCCTTTTTTTTTTTGAACTCTGAATTGATCGGGAAAAATTCTTTCAGTGAGAAGATCAGGATTGATCCCCGGTAGACTAGAAGGTAAAGGGTGCCTGCATAGGTGAACGGAAAGTAAAGGACGCCTTGATAGGCGACTGGAAAATAAAGGATGCCTTGATAGGCGGCTGGAAAGTAAAGGATAAAGGATGCCTTGATAGGCGGTTGGAAAAGGACGCCTTGATAGGCGACTGGAAAATAAAGGATGCCTTGATAGGCGGCTGGAAAATAAAGGATGTCTTGATAGGCGGCTGGAAAAGGATGCCTTGATAGGCGGCTGAAAAATAAAGGATGCCTTGATAGGCTGCTGGAAAATAAAGGATGCCTTGATAGGCTGCTGGAAGATAAAGGATGCCTTGATAGGCTGCTGGAAAATAAAGGATGCCTTGATAGGCTGCTGGAAAATAAAGGATGCCTTGATAGGCTGCTGGAAAATAAAGGATGCCTTGATAGGCTGCTGGAAAATAAAGGATGCCTTGATAGGCGGCTGGAAAATAAAGGATGCCTTGATAGGCTGCTGGAAGATAAAGGATGCCCTGATAGGCTGTTGGAAAATAAAGGATGCCTTGATAGGCGGCTGGAAGATAAAGGATGCCTTGATAGGCTGCTGGAAAATAAAGGATGCCTTGATAGGCGACTGGAAAATAAAGGATGCCTTGATAGGCGACTGGAAAATAAAGGATGCCTTGATAGGCGGCTGGAAGATAAAGGATGCCTTGATAGGCGGCTGGAAGATAAAGGATGCCTTGATAGGCGGCTGGAAGATAAAGGATGCCTTGATAGGCTGCTGGAAAATAAAGGATGCCTTGATAGGCGACTGGAAAATAAAGGATGCCTTGATAGGCGACTGGAAAATAAAGGATGCCTTGATAGGCGGCTGGAAGATAAAGGATGCCTTGATAGGCGGCTGGAAAATAAAGGATGCCTTGATAGGCGGCTGGAAGATAAAGGATGCCTTGATAGGCTGCTGGAAAATAAAGGATGCCTTGATAGGCGACTGGAAAATAAAGGATGCCTTGATAGGCGACTGGAAAATAAAGGATGCCTTGATAGGCGGCTGGAAGATAAAGGATGCCTTGATAGGCGGCTGGAAAATAAAGGATGCCTTGATAGGCGACTGGATGGAAGGGATTGAGGGGATCTCGGGAAACATCTTCTTGACTGAAAGAAAAGTCTGGGGTCCACTGCATGATGGGCTTACTAAAGGAAAGAAAATCTGGGGATGATTCAGTTCAAGCTATCTTGGATGATTCGGGGAACTGCCTTTTGATTGGGAGAGAGAAGAAATGGGTGAAAGGTCTGGGACGAATACTCTAATTTTTGGAAAGATTAGAAGATTTAGGGGTACTACCTCAAGGCCGTGAGAAGAATCTGGGGTGATGTCCCAGTTAGGGCGGTTGAAAAGGCTTGGGGTACATTTCCTTTTGATGGAGTGAGACCCGAGGTGATGTCCCAGTTCAAACTTCCCAGGAGCATAGGGTACCGCCCTTGGGTTGACAAAAGATAACCACCTGGGGAAGATGCCCCAGTTTGACATGACCTAAAAGAGCTTTGGGGAATCTAGGGAGATGCCTCAGTTTGGAAAAAAGTTTGGAGAAACGCCTCATGACTGGAAAGGAAGAAATTTGGGGAGATGCCCCAGTTTGGAAAAAAGTTTGGAGAAACGCCTCATGACTGGAAAGGAAGAAATTTGGGGAGATGTCCCAGTTTGACATGATTGAAGGATTCTTGGAGAATGGTTATAAAAGGAATTCAGGAAGATGTCCCAGCTGAGTTTATTTGGGAAACGTATTATCACTGGGGAAGAATTTGGTGGTTTAGATACTGCCTCTTGATGGAAAGTTTAGGATTCAGTGGGGAGAGAGATCTTGAGAAGTGCCGTCTTTGGCGAATGATTCCACTGGGGAGGATATTTCAAGAGGCACGGACTTTAGTAATTGAGGATGAGAGTTTGAAGGTGCCTAATGAAAGAGTAAAACATTGAAAGGTGCCAACCTTGGCGTTTTAAGGAGGGAATTTTGAGAAGTGCCAACTCGGACGATTCAAGGAAGGGATTTGAAGGGCTTGATTGGGGTGTTAGTGCCTGGCATGACTATCTGTGAGATAACCTGCAGAAAAATGGTCAGTAACGCAAAGATAAGTTTCAAAATTGGGTAAGTCCTGTGAAACCGCGACCCTTACGAGAACTCATGGACGAAGTAGAACGAATGAGGCAACCATAGCTTCAAAACACGTGTCTGGCCAAGTCCCTGCGATGATCACCTATGATGAGGTCGAGTAGCAGAAGCATCTTGTCCCTTGCGACTTTAAATGTTTACCAATCTTCCATTTTACTTTGTTAAAATACATGTTTTTATCAGATCAACCAAATTCATAACACGTATCGAAGAGGGTGAACTTTATTCATGCACGTTAAACAAGTACAGAGAAAGAAAAATAAAGAAGGTAAATGAAATGAATGAGGTCATATAGGTCCAGAATAAATGAAAACGGGGAAGATTCATGGATCATCCAGTGAATCTCTGAGACTGATGAGAGCCTTAACCCCTATCACGACTTCATGTTCACCCTTCGACCTTGCTTTTGGAAAGGTAAGTTCGACAGTGATTCACGTGCAAGAGCTTGGACTCGTACTTCTTTGGGCCAGAGGATCATTTGCATTGCCAGAAATTTGACCCTAGCTTTTGCCTGAGCCGCCCTTTTCGGGTTTTCGACTCACCGGGTCACTCTAACTTTTGCCTAAGCCGCCTTTTCAGGTTTTCAGCTTAGCGAGCATTAATTTCTTTTCTTCTCTTTTTCGTTTTTTTTTTTTTTTTTTTTTTTTTTAGTTTTTTTATATTTTATTTTATTTTATTTTTTTGTTTGTTTTTTTTTTTTTTTTTTTTGATTTGCTCTGGCATCTCCTCCCTAAGCATAGTATTTTTTCACTGCATCTGTGTTTACAGGCATTGACAAATCCTGGCCATCCATATTAGTGAGTATTAAGGCTCCTCCAGAAAAAGCCTTCCTCACAACATATGGTCCTTCATAATTAGGAGTCCATTTGCCTCGATGGTCCTTTTGAATTGGTAAAATTTTCTTGAGTACAAGGTCTCCTTCTTGAAACTGTCGAGGCCGTACTTTCTTCTCGAATGCTCGTTTCATACGCCTCTGATACAACTGACCGTGACAGAGGGCAGTCAATCTTTTTCCATCAATTAAGTTTAATTGGTCATGTCGAGCTTGAACCCACTCAGCTTCTTCTAATTTTGCATCCATCATTACCCGAAGGGACGGGATTTCTACCTCAAAAGGCAAAACTGCTTCCATTCCATATACGAGGGAGAACGGGGTTGCCCCTGTCGAGGTTCGAACCGAGGTGCGATACCCATGCAGAGCGAAAGGGAGCATCTCGCTCCAATCTCTGTAGGTGACTACCATTTTCTGCACTATCTTCTTGATGTTCTTATTGGCCGCCTCAACCGCCCCATTCATTTTAGGTCGATAAGGAGAGGAATTGCAATGGTGAATCTTGAAACTTTCGCAGAGTTCCTTCATCATTTTGTTATTCAAATTCGTACCATTGTCAGTAATGATCTGACTTGGTAGGCCATATCGGCATATCAGTTCTCGCTTGATGAATTTGACCACAATACTCCTTGTTACACTGGTATATGAAGCTGCTTCTACCCATTTGGTGAAATAGTCGATGGCGACCAAGATAAAACGATGACCGTTTGAAGCTTTTGGCTCGATGGGTCCAATGACATCCATGCCCCACATTGAGAAGGGCCATGGTGCCGTCAAGACATTTAGGGATAACGGGGGTGCATGAATATGGTCAGCGTATATTTGACATTTGTGACATTTTCGGACATACTTGAAGCAATCTGCTTCCATAGTCATCCAGTAATAACCAGCCCTTAAAATCTTTCTAGACATGGCATGTCCATTAGCGTGAGTCCCAAAAGATCCTTCATGAACATCTTTCATGATTTCATTTGCCTCATCAGCATCAACACAACGAAGAAGGACAGAGTCATAGTTTCTTTTGTAAAGCACATCCCTATTTAAGAAGAAACCCATGGCGAGTCGCCTTAGGGTCTTCTTATCATTTTCTATAGCGCCCTCGGGGTATTCTTGACTCTGGATATATCTCTTAACATCATGGTACCAAGGTTTCCCATCAGACTCCTTTTCCATCATTTGACAGTATGCAGGCTCACAGTGCTTCTTTACTTCGATGAGAGGCATATCGTAGTCACTACTTACTTTGAACATTGAGGCAAGGGTAGCTAAAGCATCAGCCATTTGATTGTCATCCCGGAGAACGTGATGAAAAGAGATCTCGTCAAACTCCTTGATCATTTCCTTGATGTGATCATAATAAGGAATCAATTTACTGTCCCTAGTCTCCCACTCGCCTTTCAATTGGTGAATAACCAAAGCAGAGTCCCCATAAACTTCTAACAACTTTACTTTTGCATCCAACGCTGCTTGGATCCCTAATGAGCATGCCTCGTATTCAGCAATATTGTTGGTACAGTCAAAACACAATCTGGCACAGATAGGGATAAATTCCTTATCGGGTGAAATCAAGATAGCCCCAATTCCGTGCCCCAATGCATTAGAAGCTCCGTCGAATCTCAGGGTCCATTTCTCCTTTTGACCACCTTCTTCATTGAATAATGCCATGATATCTTCATCTGGAAAGTTAAATTGCATCGGCTGATAATCATTAATGGGTTGGTGTGCCAAGCAATCAGCCAGGGCACTTCCTCTTATAGCTTTTTGAGTGACATATATTATGTCGTACTCAGTTAACAGCACTTGCCAGCGAGCGATCCTTCCAGTTAGAGCAGGTTTTTCAAAAATGTACTTGACGGGGTCCATCTTAGAAATTAGCCAAGTGGTGTGACTCAACATGTACTGCCTTAGGCGCTTAGCGGCCCATGCTAACGCACAACAAGTCCGCTCTAAAGCGGAGTACCTCATTTCACAATCAGTGAACTTCTTGCTCAAGTAGTAGATAGCATGTTCCTTCTTCCCAGTTTCATCGTGTTGTCCCAATACGCAGCCCATGGATTCGTTCAATACAGTCAGATACAATATAAGTGGCCTTCCTGGGGCTGGTGGCACCAAAATTGGTGGTTCTTGTAGGTACTGCTTAATCTTTTCGAAAGCTGCTTGACAGTTCTCATCCCATCGCCCTGGTTGATTCTTGCGGAGTAACTTGAAGATGGGTTCACAAGTTGCCGTCAATTGTGAAATAAATCTGGCGATATAATTGAGCCTTCCCAAAAATCCTCGGACCTCTCTTTCTGTACGGGGAGGAGGCATCTCGAGAATCGCCTTAACTTTGTCGGGATCAACCTCTATCCCCCTTTTACTTACTATAAATCCTAGCAGCTTGCCCGACCTTGCACCGAAAGTGCACTTGGCGGGGTTCAATCTAAGCTTGAACTTTCTCAAACGTTCAAAAAGCTTCCTTAGATCGCTAATGTGCTCTTCATCTGTTCTAGACTTGGCAATGATGTCATCCACATAGACTTCTATTTCCTTGTGCATCATATCATGGAAAAGAGTCACCATTGCTCTCTGATAAGTTGCCCCAGCATTTTTCAACCCAAAGGACATCACCTTATAACAAAATGTACCCCATAGAGTGATAAACGTGGTCTTCTCCATGTCTTCAGGTGCCATCTTAATTTGATTATACCCCGAGAAACCATCCATGAAGGAGAAAATGGAATGCTGAGCTGTGTTATCAACCAAAACATCGATCTGTGGTAGGGGAAAATCATCTTTGGGACTAGCCCTATTCAAATCTCGGTAATCCACACACATCCGTACCTTTCCATCCTTTTTAGGGACAGGGACAATGTTGGCTACCCACTGAGGGTATTTTGCCACAGCTAGAAAGCCAGCATCAAATTGCTTCTTAACCTCCTCTTTGATCTTTAAAAGCATTTCTGGCTTCATTCGGCGTAATTTCTGCTTTATTGGTGGGCATTCAGGTTTCAAGGGTAGTTTATGCTCGACAATGCTAGCATCGAGCCCAGGCATATCTTGATAAGACCAGGCAAAGACATCACAAAATTCCCTTAACAACTTGATTAAATCTTCTCTTTGTTCTCTGTTTAGGGTAGTGCCGATCTTGACTTCCTTCTTATTTTCTTCATTCCCTAAATTAATGATCTCGACTATGTCTAGGTAGGGTTGAATCCCTTCATCCTCTTGCTCTAACAACCTTGTCATTTCAGGCGGTGGTTCACAATCTTCCTCACCTTCCTCATCAGCGTAATCAACTGGGTGATCGAAGTCGGGAAACGGGGTTGCGACCTCACTTTCCTCAAGGGAGTCACTTTCGGATCTGCAATTTAGTGTGATATGGCAAATAAAAAGAAAGAACAAGCGAGTAAAAAGAAGGGCTTAAAACAAGGATAAGGGGTACACAAAGAGTTTTTTTTTTTGAATTACGATACGCGTTTATTGATGAAAATGATAAAAACAAGTTTCTTTCGCCTTTATTACATGGAAGGGTCCCAAAGCTTTAGGCAGAGCAGAGGGACGAATAAGTACTTAAAGCATAAACAAATTACTTTGGCAAAACATTCAAAGTCGTGGGGAACTCGATGGCCTCCCAGTTATCAAGCTCTTGGCCTGGTGGACAAGCAATCACAAAATCAACGCTATCACAAGGGTTTTCTTCAATGACAGCGACTTGGTCTAGAGGCATTAGTCCGGCACTCCGAAAGCTCTGGTAGAGATCACAGATGGGGACTCTTGCGGTATGAGGATCTCTGCCGGTAAGACGAGCAGCCCTTTTTTCCCTCTTCGCTACTTCTACCCTTTTTCTATCGGCAGCCGTGGGCCGGTATCCTAACCCAAAACCATTTCTGTTACCAAGCAGGCGTATTGGTTCTATTTCTCCATTCAAAGCACGTCCTAGCCCTCTTCCAGGTTCATACCCTCCACGTAGCATAATCTTTGCCATCATTAAAGATGCACTTGGCATGCAAGCTTTTGCTATTGTGGCTCCTTCCCCCACATAGGTAGCGTTTGCTATCTCTAATGCTTGGAAAGAAGTTTCAAGGGCCTCTTCCGCTGCCTCGATGTAAGGGGTTGACAGAGGTTTGCTGACTAGAAGGTCTTCCTCACCAGAAACAATTACCAGTTTGTTATCAACTATGAATTTTAATTTTTGGTGCAGGGTAGAAGGCACCACTCCAGCAGAATGGATCCACGGCCTGCCTAACAAACAACTATAGGCAGGCGAGATATCCATGACTTGAAAAAGGACCTGGAACGTGCACGGCCCAACCTGTATGGGCAGCTCAATCTCACCCATAACCTCCCTCCGAGTTCCATCAAAAGCTCGTACTATCGTGGCACTTGGCTTCATAAAAGTCCCATCAAATGGTAATTTGGCCAATGTAGACTTTGGCATGACATTGAGGGACGACCCATTGTCAATAAGTACTTTTGCTAAGATGTAATCTCGGCATTTTACGGAGATATGGAGAGCCTTGTTATGCCCAATCCCCTCTGTTGGTATTTCGTCATCAGTGAAGGTCAAATAGTTATCTGCAACAATGTGCCCTACTATTCCTTGAAACTTATCAACGGGAATGTCATGACTGACATGAGCTTCATTCAGGACCTTCATCAACATCTTCCTATGTGGCTCAGAGTTCATCAGCAATGATAACAAAGAAATTTTTGCAGGAGTATGGGTCAGTTGGTCAAGCACTTGATATTCGCTCTGGCGAATAAACCTTAAGAATTCATGGGCTTCTTCATCAGTCACGGCCCTTTTGATCTCGCCATTGGCCCCTTCTTTGTCCACCTTGGCATTTCTGGTAACCTGATCCCTCTTCAGCTCTGGAGGGGTGTATACTCTTCCACTTCGGGTTATACCTCCTACCCCTACAATATTTGTGACGGACGAAGGAGACGGGTCACCTGTTGCCGGGCTTGCAACGATCACATCTGCGTTGTACTTCCAAGGGACAGCCCGAGAATCTTTGAATGCAAACGGGGTGGGTGCTTGAATAGTGATGGTTGGTTGTACAGAAACAGGAGCTACTTGGGGATTTCTGGTGTAAAAAATTGTCAAGGGCTTAGGGATCCGTGTCCCTGTTTGTTCCTCGATCATGTTGACCTCATCTCCATGGCGTTTACAGACCTGCACAATATAGCCGTCCATAAGGCTTTGAAGGATCTCACAGAAACCTTGATGTTCGGCAGTCTGTTCGCAATCATGTTTCTCACTCCAGGTTCCTTCAATTAACCCCTTTTCAAGCAAAAGGGAATGAACTACCCTCAATGGCATTCTTATGTCAGCAACATTCTTAACGCATTCCTCATGATTTTCTAAAGCGTTGACCTCTGAATTTCCATGGTTGGGCAGGGGATTTGTGGCAACATTTGGGCTACCTTCCTTAAAGTTAATCCAGTCGGCTTTGATCAAATCCCTTACTTTATACTTCAAAGCCAGGCAATTTTCTGTGGAATGCCCTGGTGCCCCAGCATGGTAATCACAATGAGCGTTTGGGTCATATCCCCTTGGGTAAGGAGGTTGTAACGGCCTCATAGGGGATGGAGCTACCAGACCTTTCTGAACGAGGATTGGAAAAAGTTCGGTGTATGTTATAGGAATTGGATCGAACTGCACAGGGGAGCGTTCATTATTGGAATTTCTTGTGTTTGGATTATGATTGGGTGGTCGAGTCATTTGTTGTGGGTGATGGTATAGCACGGGTTGTGGTACTGGCGCTCTTACCATGGGTGGACGGAAGTGGGGAGTATAAGCTGTCGGGCTCTGAGTGGTAGCGGCCACATAAGGATTGGAAGCTTGAATCATAGTAGGAAAGAATGGTCTTGGCGAAGGTGTCTTTTGATTGGAAGAGATGGAATTAGTTTCTCCATCCCTTTTCCCAGGCACCGGCCTTCTTGTCATGCTTGCCCCAGATGAGCCCTGAATGATCTTTCCTGTTCGTATTCCGCTTTCCACTCTTTCCCCGATAGTCACAATGTCGGAGAAGTTGGATGAAACACTACCAATCATCTTGCCGTAGAAAGGTGATGGGAGCGTATCAATAAACATCGCGACTATTTCTTTTTCCGACAATGGGGGATCCACTTGTGCCGCTGTCTCTCTCCATCGTTGGGCATATTCCTTGAATGTTTCACTATCCTTTTTCATCATGTTTTGTAAATGAACCCTGTTGGGTGCCATATCCATGTTATACTTGTATTGTCTAAGGAAGGCATCTGCCAGGTCCTTCCAACAACGGATATGGTTCCGATCAAGGTGAGCATACCATGTAAGAGCGGCCCCTACTAGACTATCCTGGAAGCAATGGATCAAGAGTTGGTCATTAGAAGAGTAAGACGCCATCTTTCGACAGTACATCGTGAGATGGTTCTTTGGACAAGTCATTCCCCGATACTTATCAAAGTCTGGCATCTTGAATTTGGGTGGGAGGACAACATTTGTGACTAAACATAGCTCCGAAGCATCTATTAGTCCAAAACCTCCAGAGCCTTCCATCATCCTCAAACGCTCTTCTAAGATTTCTATCTTTTCCTTTCGAGGAGCTGCGACCATACGGGTTGCATCTTGGAAATTGGTCCCATAGGGGGTTCCGTATCCATACGGATAACCGAGTGGCTGGTTGAACTGAGGCAAAGCATGGGACTGGTTTGTTAGGCTTGTATTTGGTGAAGGGCCTTGGGGTTGGGCCATAGTCTGTGCAACATAACTCGGTTGAGTCACCTGGGCTCGTGTATTTTGGGCTTGTGTGTTGTAGGTCAGCTGGGTCATCGGGGCTTGTATATTCTGAGTTTGGTGAATTTGTGGGTCATGGGCTTGCGTGTTTTGGGCTTGGTAAATTTGTGGGTCAGGGGCTTGTGTGTTTTGGGTTTGGTGGAGTGATGGTATATTTGGCTGGGTAGGGTATGAAGTGTGAGGATTCATGGCTTGCTGGTCATGGGCGTCTTGGTTAGCGAGCGGGGGATAGTATCCTGGTGGAAGGCCATAAAGTGGAAAAGGTACTGGGTTGCCGTCAGGGCCGACAAATGTATGCTGTGCATAAGACTGGCCGTAAGGTGATTGGGTCTCAATGACAGGGTTAGATCTTCCAACATGAATAGTGACAGGGGGTGTCATTGTGTTTGGTACTTGGGTTCTTGCTGGGTCGGAACCAAGGGGGAGTGGTACAGTGGCAGGCTGCTGTTGGTTGTTCTCAATACCTACAGAGGAAACCCCTTCTGTGATTCTCTTTTCCAGAAGCTTGGTCAATTCGGCTACTTGTTCTTTCAGCTGATTGAACTCGTTTCTGAAATCTTCATCCCTGATTTCTGCTTCGGCCATGAGTCTCGTTTGGAGTCGAGTCGAATAAGGATGTTTACCCGTAATTTCTATTGTAAGTGAAAACACGAAATTAAATAAAAATGGTAAACGAAAAATAAACAGTATGGTGCACAAAGTTATCACGGAACTCGGCCAGTAACCTCCAACCATTCCTCAGAACGTCACATTCAAGAGTAATAAGTATGTGATAAATGGAAATTAACATGAGATGGTTGTGGAGACAAAAGAATCCTTCTTTCTGAATTTCAAAGTACATTACTGCTGCCAATTTTTATGCAAGAAAAGTAAATCAGCCATTCCTAGCTCGGGCAATCATGTCCCTCATTTTACAAATCCTTTCCTTACAGTAATCAAGGAAGTTTACAATTTCTTTTGGGGTACTAAGAGGGTTAACCATCCCCTCAGCTTGCTTAAGTAGGAGTGGGAGGTCTTCGAGGACTCCATTAGCCAAATGTGCCAAGTGGGCGAAGCGATTCATCCATGAATGAATAACTTCATCTTGTTGTGTTATTTCAGCTTTCAAAACACGGATAGCTTCACGACATTCTTGCTCAGTATCCATCGCGTGCTGTCGCTCGCCGTTTATCTCTCGCTGGCAAGCTTCTACCACCTCATTAAGCTGATGCTCTAATTGACCAACTTGCAATTGTAGGAGCTCTTTTTGTACCAAGGCAATTTGCTCATTCTCTTTGGCTTTTTCCAACATATCCCTCAAGAGTTGCTTGTCAGCCAACATAGTATCCCTTTGCTTGCTCTTCATCCTCAGTTGAGTATTAGCTGTTCGGAGGCATTGACTTTGCTTCCTCAAGTAATCTCTTTCAACTTTCCGCTTCTTTCCAATCTCTTTGATGATTCGCTTACTTTCTGAGTTCTCCCTTTTTTGAAGGGCACATTCTTGTTGAGATTTTAGCAAGTCTTCCTCCAGCTTCTTATTTTTTTACACTTAACTCTTCTATCTTGGCTTTCAAGGCTTCCTCTTCAAGAGTAGGTGAGGGAACAGGTATTCTTGTCGGGAGATGGGAGGGACTTTTGAAAGGCAGCTTAACAATGGAAACTCTATTCAGGATCCATCGGTAGTATTCGTCCTTCACGGCATGGCTTCGAGCTCCTAGTTCCTTTCCTTGCCTATGGACCATCTTCCACGCATTTGCTATATCCCGAATAGCAGAGGTACAATCTCCTTTTGAGTAGCGAAGGACAACAGGAATGAGTGATTCTTCATCAGGTGGCCCAAGCAATGGATAAGCTAACTGCCGTTTGGCTATGACAGGGTTGTAGTTAATGCATCCTTGTGTGCCCATAAGAGGAACATTCGGGTAGCTTCCACAATGATGAATAATGGTGTCAACCTTCAACCATTGTGGATACCACCTTACTTTGTCAGCTGTGAGCCCCGTCAAGTGATTGGCCCATTCACGCCCGTTTTTTGTTACTAACTGGCATAATTTCAAATCAGAAATAGGACATTCAACTTTGCCGACTTGGTGGAAAACATGTGACGTGAGCCACACATACAAAGCTGGTAGACAACAAATGATTCTTTTTCCACCTTGTGTAGAACAGAAGTCCATGGTGTAATATATATTTGCCAAGATAGCAGTGACGGGATTTTCAGACTTGAATTTACGGGCAAGGAAAATGCCAATGGCATCATAATCTATGTAATTGTCAATGTTGGGGAACAAGATAACACCGTAAATGGTTAAAGCCAAAGTATCCATGAAGGCTTCCCAATCTCCCTTCTCAGCCAGCAAGTGCATGTGCCTCTCAAAATATTCCCGATCAAACCCCAGGACTTGATTTCTATTTAGCTGCTTACTTCTCAAGACTTCTGGATTAATCCTTAGGATATCAGCAATGGTAAGAACATTCGCATGGCGTCCAAGGTGGCGGTAAGGCATTTGTCCCTCTAGTGGCATACCCAGAATCTGTTCGAACTCCTCAACAGACGGAGCTAATTGAAAGTCTTGGAAAGTGAAACAACGAAGAGGTGAGTCATAAAACTGAATCAAAGCAGTAATTGCTTCGACTTGTACTTCCACTTCTAGCAACTTTAGGATCCTTCCATATCTCCTTGAAAAAAACATTTTCTGATTCATATCCAATTTCTTGCCTAATGCTTGCAGACTGGTTGTATCGACCTTCCTAGCCTTGACATGCAGTAATTTCTTCAACTCAGGTATATTTGTACCACAACTATCCGATCTCATGTTAATTTCCATACTTTCACTCAGAGGTGCTGGCTAAGCTCTTGATAGCTTCCTGCGAGAACATGAAAATGAGAAAATCAGTCACTAGCACTGACATGTTGTGCAAATCGATACTCCCCTAGTAACTTTGAAAATATTTTTGTATTCAGGGAAGTTTCGATTTGACAAAACTTATGACAAATCAAAGGTCATGTGAGCTACGGATTTTCTGATCATTGTCAATAAAAAATTTGATTTTTTTTTTGACCTTTTTTTTTACCCTTTTTTTTTTGATTCAAAACATCCGTAACTCAAATCCCAAAGACTTGTGCACAAAGAGAAAGAACTATTTGCCCCTTAAAGAATCACTAGTTAAAAGTATGTCATTTTTTGAAAAAAAGTAATTCACTAAACGGGCAAGTAATCCTCTATTTTGGATTAGAAGGAAAAGTGAGAATGAGAAAAGGTAGAAGTAAAGTTTGCCCCTTTGTGCCTTAAGGTGGGTTTTTCTGGAGGTCTCCTAATGGTTCTAAGGTTCATCTATCAGTGATACCTCGCATTAGGTGGCTTGTTCTAAAACTTCTAAAGGTCACTAGAGCCAAGATCCTATTCATGATGTTGATCACAAATAGTAAGAAGTATACTAAGTGTGAGCACCATGAATAAGTCGAACTCTAGCTGAGATTCTCACGGTAACCAGACAGGAAGTACATCCCAAATGGCTCCGCTATCAACCTCCCCTAATCTTAAGTTTTATTTGGGCCCGGGTATAGGGTCCCACTCAAAAGTGTGTGCAAATTGTGAGTGTAGTGTGTGAAAGAGGCATTCAATACCCGTACCTTACTCACCCTGCACATAGAACGAACACAGAGCAACAAAATAAAGTCGACTACCCTAGGGTTCAATGATCACACAGATATTTACAGAACATAAATAATTGAATACAAACAAAACAGAAACTAAACATTGACAAGGGAATAAAATAAAGGAAGAAGTTAAATAATTAATATGCAAATTAAAACATGCGCTATCAAATTGACTGGCTTGACTCTCTAAGTCCCCAGTGGAGTCGCCATCTGTCGCGACCGGGATCGCGGCGGCGCGGCCGACCCTCGAAACGGTTTTAAGTAATAAACAGGGAGTCGCCACCAATATTTTTTTTAGGATAAAATAGTGGAAAAACCTTTTGTTAAAGCACTGGTTATAAAAATGAGATTCCATGATTCGGGAGTCTGATTACAGGTGAGGAAGGTATTAGCACCTCACAACTGTCCGTTATAAAAAACGGTTACCTCAATTTGATAGCGCGCATTATAATTAACCCATTAATTATTTTAATTTCTTCATAAAAAAAAGAAAAATGTACGGAATGACAAAATAAACAAAGATCAATAAACAAAGATCAACACAAAATATTTACATGAGATTAACAGG
The DNA here is from genome assembly GCA_037962975.1 of Clitoria ternatea. Taxonomy (NCBI): domain Eukaryota; kingdom Viridiplantae; phylum Streptophyta; class Magnoliopsida; order Fabales; family Fabaceae; genus Clitoria; species Clitoria ternatea. The sequence continues at coordinate 281,218,235 of CM075671.1, read as the reverse complement.
ACGTCTCGTCCAAATTAATCTCGCTCCGCCTTTTTAAAGAGATAAAAAAAATGAGATTAACAGGACGTCTCGTCCAAATTAACCTCGCTCCTCCTTTTTAAAGAGATATTTAAAAAAAATGAGATTAACAGGACGTCTCGTCCAAATTAACCTCGCTCCTCCTTTTTTTTAAAAGAAATATTAAAAATATGAGATTAACAGGACGTCTCGTCCAAATTAATCTCGCTCCTCCTTTTTAAAAGAGATATTTAAAAAAAATGAGATTAACAGGACGTCTCGTCCAAATTAACCTCGCTCCTCCTTTTTTTTAAAAGAAATATTAAAAATATGAGATTAACAGGACGTCTCGTCCAAATTAATCTCGCTCCTCCTTTTTAAAGAAATATTATAAAAAAAATGAGATTAACAGGACGTCTCGTCCAAATTAACCTCGCTCCTCCTTTTTAAAGAGATATTTAAAAATATGAGATTAACAGGACGTCTCGTCCAAATTAATCTCGCTCCTCCTTTTGATAGCAAGACAAAAAGGAAACTCTAAAAATTAAATAAAGAAAGGTGGGCCCGACAGGAACTGTTTCCCGCTCCTACGTATTCTCGAGCTTTCGAGAAATCAGGGTCACGTAGTTCTTTAAAATGTTTTTTTTAGGAAAAAGATTAGGAAGATATTGATAGTTATTATTTTAGTGAAGAATCCATACAAGGCGAAGTGCTTTGCACGTGCATGGATCTTATAAAAACTGTGTAGACGGAAGTATTTTCCGTACGACACTGATTAAAAAAATGGAAATCTTTAGGCTAGAAAACAAAACATGTGCAAAACTTATTACTCATTTTTTATCATTATTTTATTATTTTTATTATTATTTATTTATTTTATAAAAGCATACTATAAAAAATAATGACCTCAAAATTACATTACAATATTCTCTAAGAAAATCAATCTAGGGGTTTTAGTCCTCCATAATAACAACTATAAAGAAAAGAAACTAACCTGGAAATGAAAAAAAAAAAAACTTTGCTGGAAAATGAAAAACTTGCTGGAAATGAAAAGCTTACTGGAAGAAGAAATTGCCAACAGAGAAGAGGAAGAGGAAGAATGAATGGTTTCTTCAAGGGATTGATTGCCCGGAATTGAAGAACTTGCTGGAAAAACTCCAACAGAGAAGAGAAGAGGAAGAACAAATGAGGGAGGAATTTGTGTGAATGAAGAATGGTGTCCTACAAGCCTTCCTCTTGTGCCTATTTATAGGAACTCAAAAGCAAGCTTTTGCCATAATTAATTCATAATGGAAGATGCACTCTTGAATTTACAATTCCATGGTGCTCCATGATCAATTTGAGTGCCTTGCCCACCTTCCTCAGTGCTTTGTCCACCTTCCAGAAGCTTGAAAACGTGTTTCTGGGCCAATTATTCAATCATGAATCGATTCATTGGTGGGAGGAATCGATTCATGCTTTCCAAAATGCAATCCTGGGCCAAAAATAACCGTATGAATCGATTCATTTAGGGAAAGAATCGATTCAATGCTGTTGGAACCCGTATGAATCGATTCAATTGCTTGTGAATCGATTCATTTTGCAAAATTTCACTTCCTGGGTGCATTATATTCGTATGAATCGATTCAGGAGGGCTATGAATCGATTCAAACCACTTGAAATTGATTTTTTGGGGCTGTTCCACGCATGAATCGATTCATGCATGTGTTGAATCGATTCATGATGCTGTTTGGTGCTTTTTCATTCTCCTTTTTACTCATCACAAACTTGCTCGCGTATTTGAGGGCTGATGCGTGCCAAATTTGAAAAAGAGTCCAACATAAAAGTTGTAGATCTTTCTCTTATCTTTAATTTGATATATGGCACAAAAATTTCCATCAAGAAACGAGAGAGATATGGCCCATCTACAAAAACTGCTCCAGAGTGTGACGAAAATACATTTGCAAGCAAAATAAATTCACTGGGCAAAATGGGTGGAGAATTAGCTTTTGTGGCCTTCATGAAGCTTGTAGATCTCTTTGATGTGGAGCCATAGAAAAAAGAATGGGGTCATTTGAGTATCATATGAGGGAGATATGATTTTTTTCTTAAAGATGTGCAGAGCAGTCATGAAACTGGAGCAAGTCTAGGAAGATTATTAAAACTGTATCAATTGGTAAGGATTCAGCCTTCAAGGTCTTCACAAAAGTCGTAGACAATCTTGTTGCGAAAATTTAGAGACCGGGTTTGCGCAAATCAAAGATCGTATGAAGGAGTTATGAATTTTCAAATGAACCATGCGCATGAAAGAGTGCCCAAAAGATAGAACTGTACCAATTGGCCGGACAAAAAGAGGTGTTCACAATGGGGATACCTACTGATGGAGCATACCTAACAACTATTGTAGATGGATATAAAAGTGTAGGAGTTCTGGTTGTGTCTACATCACAGAACTCAAAGGATTGAGTCATGGACTCAGGTTGTTCTTTTCATATATCTTCCAAGAAGGATTATTTTGAGATCTTAAAGCTTAAAGAAGGGGGAACAATCTTGTTTGGGGATAACCATCCCTGTAAGATGCAAGGTTTGGGAACCATTAGATTAAAGATGTTTGATGATACAAAATACATTCTCAAGGATGTGAGGTATGCTCCTCAACTCAAAAGAAATCTTATCTCTATAAGCATGTTTGGTATCTTAGGATACTCAACTAAAATTCAGCATGATGTTCTTAAGATTTCAAATAGATCTTTAATAATTGCTAAAGGTAACAAGGATAAAAGTAATGGCTTGTTTATCATGAATTGTTCAACCATTAGAGCTCATGCTTCTGTTGTTACTAACTACTTATTATTATAAAAATAATAAGACTGAGGCATGTGAGATCACACTGGGCTTAAGGGTTTGTTCACGTAGTGCGTGACCCCTTAGGATACAACAGTCCGTCAGAGAGTATCTGGTAGCAGAACTAGCACAAGGTAAGAGAAAAAAATATAAACACGGAAAGTCGATAACCAAACTTGTGTATGATTCAATTTTTTAAAAAGGAAAGATTATTTCCTATTAAAACATTAAATAGAATAATGATATCGATTAATCCCGTGTTAATGAGACGTTGCAAAATTCAAATTAAGAAAAAAAATTGAAGTGATAAAAAAGAACGTCGCATATCATCGTGTGCGCGGGGGGGGGGGGATCATCAGATTTACACACGAAACAGATATTTCGGCCCAAACTTATTTGCACGCGAGCCCACTTTCTTTCTATCTTGTTTACCACCATAAGTTCTCTTTCTAAAAGAACTTGGTCTCTTGGGTTGCTAAAAAGCAACATACAGTTTCAAGATCCAGTGCGGAAGCAGAATTTAGGAGCATTGCAGCTCTTGTAGCTGAAATTTCATAGGTCAAGTCTCTTTTTACAACTAAATCTGACATCTTACAAACCACCATTAATCACGGAGCCGTGCTATTAACAGTAAACTTTGTTCTTCATCATAAGTCCAAACATTTTGAATTGGACTTTTGGTTTGTAAGGGATAAACAACCTAAGGATAAATCATTGTGAAACACGTGCCATCTCAATTTCAACTAGTCTTCTAACCAAGGCTACCTCCACTACTATTTTCCTTTCTCTTCAACCTAAACCTAGTGTTTTGGCTTACTCTACACTAATTTTGAGAGAGGGTAAAGGGTGGTGTACATAAAAACCTAGAAATCTCTTTGAATATAAGATAGATATTAATTAAGTTAGTTTCTATTGTATTTACTTGGAACTTCTTGTAACTACCTTCTATATGTGAGCTATTTCTGTTGTAATTTCACATAATATCAGTAATCAATAATAGATGTATTTCATTCATCTTTGAATCTTATTTATCTCTCATAAAACTGCCTTGTACCTATCTGCTTAGAAGGACAAATGAATGAAATTAACAAACCTCAAAATAGTGATAGTGCCCACGTACAAAGGGTGTTGAAAGCCTAAAGAGTGGTTGTTGAATGAACAACAACCCTTGTGGAAGAGAGCATAAGAGATGCTCTATATTCAAACATGTACTCCTGGATGAAGAAGAGGCTTCCATTGAATATGGAGCATTGAATATGAAAAAATTCATACTTGAGAGGGTGTTTGAATTCATGTGTGAACGTTCAGTCTCATATTAGTTGGATGTGGACAACTCTTAAGGGGTTCATAAGTAAAGAAACTCACATACCTAATCCTTCTTGTTTGCTTGTTCATTTGGCTTGTGTTCTCTGTACATGAAAATGATTTTCCAAGTGTAGAGAATCCCTTCTTTTAATCCCAGCAAAAATGTTGGAAGTGTTTGTGTTTGTTTGTTTTGCATTCAATATTATATTTAGTTTTTGTATAAATTAAGAGACATAATATTAAATTATATCTTAGTTAATGGCAACCAAATTAAAATAAATCTTGTTTTTAAAAAGTATTTGATAATATTTTCATTTTCAGTATCCTAAAATAGGAATTTATCTAGCATAAGATAAAACAATTTTTGATCTATTTTGATTGAGTTAGCTTAAAGTAAAATATCTTAATTTGTTAATTCAATTTATCCTAATTTGATTAAATTGGTATTGTTTTGAATATTCTTAGAAAGGTAATATCATTATATATTGCCATTTTGTTTTGAATATGACTTAATTTCTACACCATCATTGTGTGTAGGGAACATACAGACACCACTCTCAAGCTTCTTTTCTAAATATTATTATTACTATTATTATTACTACTTTTATTGACATATGCAAATGAAACTAAAATACCACGTGCTAAACTAATAAAAAATATAATACAAATTGTATTCAACAAAAAAGAAAAAAATTACAAATATGAAAAAAAAACCAAGATCTATGGTGGATGTCCTCGGGGTCTTTTGGGAGATGTAGTCTATGTTGCTGGTGGTGATATCATGATGAAGTTGATGGTTAGCCTTGGATAAACCTTTCCTACTAACTTGGGCTCTTAGCCTATCCATGATGCTCAACTACACTTTCATCTCCTCCTAAACTCGAAGGTGAGCCACCTCGGGATGTTATTATTGTGACACGGAAGGGCCGACTAAAATGACCTAACAATCAATCGTGTCATCAACAAAGAACGTAGGTGTATCTTGACGGACAAGTCATTGATGCCCTAAACATGACTCTGATTCCTTCCACCAACCACCTTAACTTAGAAGCTGATCTTCATTTGTGAGTCCATCATCCCGTTTGGTCTTGCCAACTCATGGAGACATAACGCATATTAAAAATCATTACGAATGCAGATAATAATAGCAACAGTTTAAAAGTATGCACCTTTTGAAATCCATAGTTATAGCCTTTGGTTTTTTAAACGTAAAGTTACATCAGAGCCAGGGTTTGATGCAACATTCCCATGCCAAATTTTTCACCTTACTTTATATATTGCCATTTTGGTTTGGTGTTCAATGATTTCTGGTTTTTGGGTTGCTGACTTTTTCATGGTTGTCACTATTTATTTTTGTTTTTTGGGGCATGACGAGTATTTTGTAGTTTGATAGGATCAGGTACCACATATTTTTGGGCTGCCTATTGCTGGGAAATCGTGGTTTGTTTTGGGTTCTATTATGGGTTGTGGGTATATGTTCATTGGTTGTGTTACTGCAGAGGAGGATTAACACATATATGGGTGAGGTTCTGTTATGGTTTTGCCAACTTTGCGTGTGCTTTTTCTTTCACATGCATGTCTACATCAAGGGCGAGAATAGATTGTGCCGTGTGCACAAGGGTCTGTATATGGTTTTGTTTTTAAGTGTGAGACATAAATCAGGTTGTTACCTTATGTAGCTTGTATTTAATTTTAAGCTTTGTTTGTTACATACACTACAAGAATCAAGCGTTGTAACATGGGAAGAAAGTTGACGCTACAATTAAAAAAAAAAAAAAACTGACACAACAATCATAGTTGTTTTAGGGTTGGGTGTTTGACAAATCTCAAATAAATATGTACACACAATGGTTGTGTGACTTAATTTCCACACCACCATTGTGTGTAAGGAACATACAGACACCATTCTCAAGATTCTTTTCTAAATATTATTATTACTATTATATTGATTATATTGATTATTATTAATTATATTATTATTATTATTATTATCACTACTTTTATTAACATATGCAAATGAAACTAAAATACTACATGCTAAACTAATAAAAAATATAATACAAATTGTATTCAACAAAAAAGAAAAAAACTACAAATATGAAAAAAAAACCAAGATCTATGGTGGATGTTCCCCGGGGTCTTTCGGGAGATGTAGTCTATGTTGCTGGTAGTGATATCATGATGAGGTTGATGGCTAGCCTTGAACAAACCTTCCTACTAACTTGGGCTCTTAGCTTATTCATGATGCTCAACTACACTTTCATCACCTCCTGAACTCAAAGGTGAGCCACCTCAGGATCTTGTTATTGTGACACGGAAGGGCCGACTAAAAAGCTATAACAATCAATTGTGTCATCAACAAGAACCTAGGTGTACATCGACGGGTAAGTCATTGATGCCATAAACATGACTCTCATTCCTTTCACTAACCACCTTAACTTAGAGGTTGATCTTCATTTGTGAGTCTACCATCCCGTTTGGTCTTGCCAACTCATGGAGACATAACACATATTAAAAATCCTTACGAATGCAATAGCAACAGTTTAAAAGTATACACCTTTTGAAATCCATAGTTGTGGCCTTTGGTTTTTTAGACGTAAAGTTACGTCAGAGCCAGGGTTCGATTGAACATTCCCATGCCAAAATTTTCGCCTTGCTTTATTGATAAATTGTTAGGTTTTGTTCATCATTTATCATCAGTAAGTTTCATTCTCTTGTTTTATTGTTTTTTCTTAGGCTTTATTCATTCAAATTCTCTGTTTATGGTCTTTGTGATTCCAGTTAGAGCTGCCTTATCTAGCTAGTGTTTTATACTTTTGTTTCGAAACTATGTTCCTCTATTCCCTCACCATATCATTCTAGTAAATTTCTCTATAATCACTACTTTTCTCTCATATCTCTAGCTTTCCGCTACAATTATGGTTAATTCATGTTTCATTTAGTGCAAGAGAAGACAAATTTAGACTTTTTGTTTTTGTTTTTTTGGAAGCATTGATTAAAGTTTGTTCTAATTGAGATCTAGTTTGATGAGGAAAAAGTATTCACCATTGGCTCTCCAACTAACACTTTCTATATCGAACCTTTCTATTACATTAATTAATCATTTGGTGAATCTGGTAACAATTTTTTTTTGATTTGAGATGGTTATTTATGGTTAAATGCTATGGACCATGGAAACACCACAAGCTTACCGAGGTAGAGTTCGATAATTAAGTTGGTGAAGTTCTGCCATAGTGGTTTGGTGGTTAGAGTGGCCCGAGCTTTTGGGATTTTAATTCATGGATGCTTTGTTATGAATCTAAGGATTCAAGAATGAGAGATCATGGTTATGTCTGACTGGAAGCAAAAGGAAACTTTCCTAATAAAGTGCATAGTGATAAGCAATGGTGATCACTGTGACAAACTTACTATATAATTCTTAACCCAATTGGTTAAGGTTTGTATAAGAATGACTATTAGAGGGTTGGATGGATTAGATGTTGCGTAGTTTGAGTTTTTCATGTTCATTTGTCTTGTGTTAAGTGTTGAATTAGTACTATGCAATGTTTTGGTTTGTTTGGAAGAGTAGACTTAGGAATAAAAATTTGTGGCCTCTTTATGAAGTAGCCATGTAAAAGTCTAAATATGATATTCTAGTAGAAGCTGTTTGAAACTCCAAGAGGATAGGGACAGAAAACTTTGCACTTATGTGGCTATTTTCATATTTGGTGTTTTAGAAGGGGAGCTAATGTGTTTTCCCTTGTGTCATGACATATAATTAACATCTATCTTCTTAATTAATACTAGAAAATAAGGTTTTTATTTTTTTAGACACTAACTTTTCAAAGATATTTTGAGGTTTTTAAAAAAAAATTTATAAAAGGTTATCGTATTTTAGAAATTTTATAGGAGGTTATCACATATTTAAGCCTTGAAAATGTATATATATATATATATATATATATATATATATATATATTAATGAAACTTTCACATTTAAAAGTGAGGATAAAATTTCATAATATCTTATCGATTTTTAGTTTCTTAAAATTACTTTCAAGTATGTTATAAAAGAATTGTTTAAACAATACTAGAAGTGGAAGGAATATTACCCTCAATGGAACTAAGTTTAGCTAGTTGTTCTGTAGCAAATCATTTGTTTTGCTAATTAAGTTGTTTATTGATTAAAGTTGAATGAGTTGGAGTCATTCAATTATATACAGGGTTCTTATTTAGTACAAGTTTCCCATTTGTAAAGTTTTTAGAATGGTAAAGAATCTCAAAGCATACTCTTACTTTATTTCAACTAGATAGATCTAGTACAATGTTGTTATGTAGCAGTAAAGGTTATCACATTACAACTCATTGTTTCACAATGTGATTTATTTACTATCATATACCTTTATGTAGGGATTATCAAATAGGAGAGAATAGGTGCAACAGCATAAATTTTTAAAGTTTCTATTCACACTATTTTCGTTTGTGTTGTTGAATCTTAATTGATGAAAGGTGACCCCCTCTCTCATGCCATAGAGATTGTCAAATATTGTTAATTTTTGTAGTATGAATGAGTCAACTACTAACATTCTATGGTTGAAGAATAGATTGGATGCAAAAGCTTAAACAATTAAAGGGTATAATTTAAACTAGATTAATATGTGAAAATAAAAGCTGTTACAATTAGAATTCTTAAGAAATTTATTCATTCTTAATTTTTGTTTTTCTCATCACTAACAACTCTTTGTGAAGAGAACTTTTATGCATATATTATCTAGTGAGGACAGCAGTTAACATATAGTGTTTGATTATTATTCTTGGCAACTTATATATGGAATATGTTTTTAAGTGAAACTCGTTTGTAAACTATAGTAGATGGACAAACACATTTAAAATAAGTTGAATCAACTTTATTGATATACATAAAATATGTAAATTTAAAACATGTAGAATCAACCTTGTATAATAACAAACAACTATATATAAAACATATGCTTTTCAACATGGTTGATTTTACTTGTTTTAAATCTACTTGTCCATCTACTACAATCTTCAAACATGATTCCTCAAAAACATCTAGATGTGTATGCCAAGAATAATAATCAAACACCATCAATTTACTACTCCATCATCAACTAAATAAATACGCATAATAGAAGTTTTCTTCAAAAAGAGTTAATGAGAAAAAAAATTAAGCATGAATAAATTTCATAAGCATTTCAATTGCAAACACCTTTTACTTTCACATGTTAATCTAGTCTAAATTAAACCCATCAATTGTTTGAACTTTTGCATCCAATCCATCATTCTTCTACCATACAATGTCAGCAGTCCACTAATATTACCAAAAATTTACAATATTTGACAATCTCTATGCCATGAGAGAGGGTGTCACCTTTCATTAATTAAGATTCAACAACACAAACGAAAATAGTGTGTGAGTAGAAACTCTAAAAATTTATACTGGTTACACCTATTCTCTCCTATTTGATACTCTCTGCATAAATTTAAATGATAGTAAATAAATCACATTGTGAAGCAATGATTTTTTATATGGTAACTTTTACTGCTACGAGAACAACATTTTATTATATCCATCTAATTGAAATTAAGCAAGGATATGCTTTGAGATTCTTTACCATTCCAAAAACTTTACAAATAGGTAAATGTAAATGAGAACCATATAATTGCATGACATGAACCTTTTCAACTTTAATCAATAAACAACTTAATTACAAAAAAATGATTTCCTATATAACGACAGACTAAAACTAGTTCCACTAAGGGTAATATTGCTAGTTCCATGTTCAGTATGATTTAAACAATTCTATACTTGCAATTAATTTTAAGAACCAAAAAATCAAAGAGATTTTATTAAGTTTTATCCTCACTCTTGGATGTGAAACTTTTATTATTATATATTCCTTTTAAAGAAAAGCTTAAATATGTCATAACCTCCTTTAAACTTTCTAGAATACGATAACCTCCCATAATTTTTTTTTTCAAAACCTCAACTATCCTTAAAAAAGTTAGCACGGAAACTTTAGTTTTTAGAGAAGCAAAAACCTGTTTTTTAGTCTTAATTAAGAACATAAATGTTAACCATATGTCATGACACGAGGGTCAAACACATTAGTTTCCTGAAATATGAAAATAGTCACATAATTGCAAAACTTTCCCCCTAACCCCGTTGGAGTTTCAAACAACTTTGACTAGAATTGCAAAACTTTACATGTCTAATTCGTAAAGAGGCAATAAATTGGTTGAAATAGTCTATTCCTAAGCACTTTACTTTTCTAAACAAATCAAAATAGAGCATGGTACCAATTCAACAATTACCATAAGACAATAATAAACATGGAAAACTTATAATAAACATGAAAAACTCACAGTGCAAGATTAAGACCATTCTAATAGTCATTTTTCCATAAATCTCAAACAAATTGGGTTAAGAAATATAAAGTGAGTTCGTCACTAGTTACCATCATTGCTCATCACTATATATTGAATTAGGAAAGCCTCCTTTTGCCGTTAGTCAGTCCGAACGATGATCATCCATCCTTGAATCCTAGGATTCACAACAAAACCATCATGAATTCAAATCCTAAGAGCTCGAACCATTCTGACCACTAAACCACTATGGAAAAACTTCACCAACTTTATTATTGAAATCTGCCTTAACAAGCTCATGGTGTTTCTATGGTCCATAACATTTAACCCTAAATAACCACCTGAAATCAAATAAAATTATAATCAAGATAATCAAATGATTAATAAATGCAATAGAAAGGTTTGATGCAAAACTGTTATTAGATAGAGAACCAACAATGAATACTCTTCACTCATCAAATTAGATCTCAACTATGACACATACCTAAATTCTTGTTGACAAACAAAAAGTCTAGGACCATTTTCTCATGAACTAAATGCAACACAAATCAACCATAATTGTAGTGAAGAGCTGGAGATATGAGAGAGAAAGAGTGATCACAAAGAAATTTACCAAATGATGTCATGTCGGCATAGGGAGCACATTTTGAAATGAAAGCAGAAAACTCTAGCTAGTTGAGGTCACTCTAACTGAAATTACAGAGACATAAACAAAGAGTCTAAAAGAAAAATCATGAGAACAAAGAATGAAAGCAGATAATGAAACCTACCGACAATGAATGATGAACAAAACCTAACAGCATATCAGTAGAGCCAAGGCGAAGAAAGGGTGGAACGAGGAGGGGGAGAGAGGCAGATGGAAGTACAAATGAAATAGAGTGATAAGAGTGTGGAGAGATAGATATAGTGTTAAAAAGAAAAAGGGAAATAGGAATATATTAATTTCATTAACCATAGTTTTGAGAAATACTAATCGCTAACCTTACCATGGTTCTTAAAAATAAAGATGAATGTCTTGCTTTTATCTAGTTAGATCAGACATGGAAAAAAAACAATTAGGAAAATTATTTTTTTAAGTAGTGTTTATAATTTTAAAGGATTTGATAACATTTTTATTATTAGTATCCTAAAATAGGAATTTATTTAGTGTAAAATATAAAACAAACGTGATTTTAATAGATAAAAAAGTTATACTAAATTAATTTGATTTGATTAAATAATTGGTAATCTTTTGAAAATGCTTACAAAGATAATATCATAATATATATGTACCGTTATATTTGTTAACTATTATGAAAGGATTCATGAATTTTGTTAATGAAAAAATCGTACAAGTATACTTGGTCCATAATTGGAAAAGTACCATACATTTAGCATTAATACCATATAAATAGAAAAGAAAAGAAAGAAATTAATAAAAAAAGCCAAAATTTTTTATTTGTAAAATTGGAAAAGTACCTAAATACTTTCCATTTTTGTGAAAACCGTGTCCATAATTGATAAAGAAATTGAGAATGTAAAACTCGGGATTAATATTAATACTTTTTAGTTAGCATATTTTTTAAGAAAAATAAAAACTATCCTAAAAATACACGACAAAATAGAAAGTATGCACTTGAGTTTACTTGTATGATTTTTTAGAAAAGCTAGTGCAAATTGTCTTTTAATTGTAAAAATGAATTCCACTAAGTAATTGCTATATAACATTTGATCCTGGCTCATTTCAAAGTTGATCAAAATGAATTTATAAAATTTGAGTGAAAGATTATATCTTTTGAATCTAAATTGCAATTTTTAAGAAATTTATGGACACCACATTCGATTGCACCACTCAAAATTTTATTTATTTTTAATAATATTTTAAAACATTAATAAAAAAAGATGATATTATTTTAGTAAATTTTTAAAAGAATACCAATATGATCAAATTGAATTAATTTGAATATATCAATTTGGTGAATTTTAAAATATATATTTTATAATTCTAATAATTATCATATCAATTTAGTATATTTTTCATTAACAAAATTCATGAATCTTTTCACAATAGTTAAAAAATATAATGGTACATATTTATTCTGATATTATCTTTGTAAGCATTTTCAAAAGAATACCAATTATTTAATCAAATCAAATTAATTAAGTATAATTTTTTATCTATTAAAATCACGTTTGTTTTATATTTTACACAAAATAAATTCCTATTTTACGATACTAATAATAAAAATGTTATCAAATCCTTGAAAATTATAAACCCGGCTTAAAAAATAATTTTCCTAATTGTTTTTTTTACTATGTCTGATCTAATATCAGATGAAAGCAAGACATTCATCTTTATCTTTAAGAACCATGGTAAGGTTAGCCATTAGTATTTCTAAAAACTATGGTTAATGAAATTAATATATTCCTATTTCTCATCTTCTTTTTATCATTTTATCTATCTCTCTTAGGGATGACAATGGGGCAGGGCAGGGCAGGTACGGTAAGTACTTACTCGTTACCCGCCTAAACGGATTTGAGAAGGTTTGTCGGGTGCTTGTGGATATTCATATTTATTTATTATTGAATAAAATATCAAGAAAAATACAATTTTTAAAAGAAAAAAAACCGCATCATGGTATAAAATATTTTGTGAACTGTTAAGTGTCCAAATCTTGATATGAAAATTTTCAAGTATATGTTTTACAAGCCAAATAAATCAAATAATATTTCACTAAAAAGTCTAATATAATTGTTAGGTAACAAGTCTAATATATTTCGCTCCAAAAAAAATCATATGGCCATATTGGGTACACACGGGCACAGGAACCCTATACAACTACCCGCCTGTTTATTAACAGGTTTTTGATATACCCATTTTTTAAGAAAAGGTCTGGTAAAAAATATAAGTTTTAAGTCCTGTAGGACCAGACCCCAGATTTTATAAATTCCTGAATTTGTTTATATCGTCCATCAAGTATTTTCGTTAAAAGAGTAAAGTCAGAACTGTTCATAATGTTTCTTTTAATGCATAAGTAATTTCAGGATATGAAGATTAAGTTGTAAAAATAAAGGGGCATGTGTGTTCTAAAAGTCTGGTAGAATAACAAAAGTCTGATAGAAGGATCCTCATTAAATAACTCTTTTTCAACGTTCAAAAATTCTACTTTGGTGATGCTTTGGGAGAAATGATCATATCATATTTGCGTTCTTATCATCAAAGAACAAAATCAATATAAGCAGTTGCTGTCAGCGTACCTACCCCTGTGAATTCTGGTCATAAAATCAGAGATCTCATCAGGACGTCTTAATAATAATATTTTAAAACATTAATAAAAAAAGATGATATTATTTTAGTAAATTTTTAAAAGAATACCAATATAATCAAATTGGATTAATTTGAATATATCAATTTGGTGAATTTTCAATCATATATTTATAATTCTAATAATTATGAAATCATTTTAGTTAAAAAAATTAAAAGGTAACCAATTTAATCAATTTAGTATATTTTTCATTAACAAAATTCATGAATCTTTTCACAATAGTTAAAAAATATAATGGTACATATTTATTCTGATATATATCTTTGTAAGAATTTTCAAAAGAATACCAATTATTTAATCAAATCAAATTAATTAATAATAATTTTTTATCTATTAAAATCACGTTTGTTTTATATTTTACACTAAAATAAATTCCTATTTTAGGATACTAATAATAAAAATGTTATCAAATCCTTTAAAATTATAAACATTACTTAAAAAAAATAATTTTCCTAATTGTTTTTTTTTTGCCCATGTCTGATCTAATATCAGATAAAAGCAAGACATTCATCTTTATCTTTAAAAACCATGGTAAGGTTAGCCATTAGTATTTCTAAAAACTATGGTTAATGAAATTAATATATTCCTATTTCCCCTTTTCTTTTTATCATTGTATCTATCTCTCTTAGGGATGATAATGAGGCGGGGCGGGGCGGGTACGGTAAGTACTTATCCGTTACCCGCCTAAACGGATTTGAGAAGGTTTGTCGGGTGCTTGTGGATATTCATATTTATTTATTATTGAATAAAATATCAAGAAAAATACAATTTTTAAAAGAAAAAAAACCGCATCATGGTATAAAATATTTTGTGAACTGTTAAGTGTCCAAATCTTGATATGAAAATTTTCAAGTATATGTTTTACAAGCCAAATAAATCAAATAATATTTCACTAAAAAGTCTAATATAATTGTTAGGTAACAAGTCTAATATATTTCGCTCCAAAAAAAATCATATGGCCATATTGGGTACACACGGGCACAGGAACCCTATACAACTACCCGCCTGTTTATTAACAGGTTTTTGATATACCCATTTTTTAAGAAAAGGTCTGGTAAAAAATATAAGTTTTAAGTCCTGTAGGACCAGACCCCAGATTTTATAAATTCCTGAATTTGTTTATATCGTCCATCAAGTATTTTCGTTAAAAGAGTAAAGTCAGAACTGTTCATAATGTTTCTTTTAATGCATAAGTAATTTCAGGATATGAAGATTAAGTTGTAAAAATAAAGGGGCATGTGTGTTCTAAAAGTCTGGTAGAATAACAAAAGTCTGATAGAAGGATCCTCATTAAATAACTCTTTTTCAACGTTCAAAAATTCTACTTTGGTGATGCTTTGGGAGAAATGATCATATCATATTTGCGTTCTTATCATCAAAGAACAAAATCAATATAAGCAGTTGCTGTCAGCGTACCTACCCCTGTGAATTCTGGTCATAAAATCAGAGATCTCATCAGGACGTCTTAATAATAATATTTTAAAACATTAATAAAAAAAGATGATATTATTTTAGTAAATTTTTAAAAGAATACCAATATAATCAAATTGGATTAATTTGAATATATCAATTTGGTGAATTTTCAATCATATATTTATAATTCTAATAATTATGAAATCATTTTAGTTAAAAAAATTAAAAGGTAACCAATTTAATCAATTTAGTATATTTTTCATTAACAAAATTCATGAATCTTTTCACAATAGTTAAAAAATATAATGGTACATATTTATTCTGATATATATCTTTGTAAGCATTTTCAAAAGAATACCAATTATTTAATCAAATCAAATTAATTAATAATAATTTTTTATCTATTAAAATCACGTTTGTTTTATATTTTACACTAAATAAATTCCTATTTTAGGATACTAATAATAAAAATGTTATTAAATCCTTTAAAATTATAAACATTACTTAAAAAAAATAATTTTCCTAATTGTTTTTTTTTGCCCATGTCTGATCTAATATCAGATAAAAGCAAGACATTCATCTTTATCTTTAAAAACCATGGTAAGGTTTGCCATTAGTATTTCTAAAAACTATGGTTAATGAAATTAATATATTCCTATTTCCCCTCTTCTTTTTATCATTTTATCTATCTCTCTTAGGGATGATAATGAGGCGGGGCGGGGCGGGTACGGTAAGTACTTATCCGTTACCCGCCTAAACGGATTTGAGAAGGTTTGTCGGGTGCTTGTGGATATTCATATTTATTTATTATTGAATAAAATATCAAGAAAAATACAATTTTTAAAAGAACAAAAACCGCATCATGGTATAAAATATTTTGTGAACTGTCAAGTGTTCAAATCTTGATATGTAAATTTTCAAGTATGTTCTACAAGCCAAATAAATCAAATAGTATTCACTAAAAAGTCTAATATAATTGTTAGGCAACAAATCTAATATATTTGACTCCAACAAAATCACATGGACATATTAGGTACGCATGGACACAAGAACCCTTATACAACGACCTGCCCTTTTTATTAACGAGTTTTTGATCCTAGCTCTTTTCGATCAATATGAATTTATAAAATTTGAGTGAAAGGTTATATCCTGTGAATCTAAATTGCAATTTTTAAGAAATTTATGGACGCCACATTCGATTGCACCACTCAAAATTTTATTTATTTTTAACAATATTATAAAACATTAATAAAAAAGATGATATTATTTTAGTAAATTTTTAAAAGAATACCAATATAATCAAATTGGATTAATTTGAATATATCAATTTAGTGAATTTTCAATCATATATTTTATAATTCTAATAATTAAAAATGATATCATTTTAGTTAAAAAAATTAACAGGTAACCAATTTAATCAATTTAGTATAATTTTAATTAACAAAAGTCATGAACTTTTTCATAATATTTAAAAATTATAATGGTACATATATATTATGATATTATCTTTGTAAGCATTTTCAAAAGAATAGCAATTATTTAATCAAATCAAATTAACTTAGTATAATTTTTTATCTATTAATATCACGTTTGTTTTGTATTTTACACTAAATAAATTCCTATTTGAGGATACTAACAATAAAAATGTTATCAAAGCCTTTAAAATTATAAACACTACTAAAAAAATAATTTTCCTAATTGTTTTTTTGACCATGTCTGATCTAATATCAGATAAAAGCAAGACATTCATCTTTATCTTTAAGAACCATGGTAAGGTTAGCCATTAGTATTTCTTAAAACTATGGTTAATGAAATTAATATATTCCTATTTTCCATCTTCTTTTTATCATTTTATCTGTCTCTCTTAGGGATGGCAATGCGGTCGTACCCGCCTAAACGGATTTGAGCTGGTTTGACGGGTGCCTGTGGATATTCATATTTAATTATTATTGAATAAAATATCAAGAAAAATATAATTTTTAAAAGAAAAAAAACTACACCATGGTATGAAATATTTTGTGAATTGTCAAGTGTCCAAATCTTGATATGCAAATTTTTAAGTATATGTTTTACAAGCCAAATAAATCAAATAATATTTCACTAAAAAGTCTAATATAATTGTCAAGTAACAAGTCTAATATTTCACTCCAAAAAAATCACATGGCCATATTGGGGTACACACGGGAACCCCTATACAACTACCCCCTATTTATTAATGGGTTTTTGGCATACCCGTTTAATCTACCTATGGGTACTTATTAAGCTACCCGAATCTACCCCGTCATGGGTAATATTTGTGGATATCCATCAATGCGGGTAATCTCTCTACACTTTTTATCACTTTATTTCATTTACACTTCTATCTCCCCCCTCCCTCATCTCTTTCTTTGCCTTAGTTCTAGTGATAGGTTGTTAGGTTTTGTTTATTATTCATCATCGGTAGGTTTCACTATCTTCTTTTATTCTTTTTTCCTATGATTTTTCTTTCAGATTCCTTATTTATGTCTTTATAATTCCAGTTAGAATAACATCAACTAGTTAGAGTTTTCTACTTTCATTTCAAAACTATGCTCTCTCGTACCCTCATGACAACATTTGGTAAATTTCTTTGTGATCACTCTTTCTCTCTCATATCTCTAACTTTTGGCTACAATTATGGTTGATTTGTGTTCCATTTAGTTCATCAGAAGACGAATTTAGACTTTTTGTTTGTCAGCAACAATTTAGGTATGTGTCATAATTGAGATCTAATTTGATGAGTGAAGAGTATTAATTGTTGGTTCTCCACCTAACACATTTTTGTATCAAACCTTTCTATTGCATTTATTAATCATTTGATTATCTTGATTATAATTTTATCTAATTCCAGGTGGTTATTTAGGGTTAAATGTTATGGACCACAAAAACACCATGAGCTTGTCGAGGTAGATTTCAATAATGAGATTGGTGAAGTTTTCCATAGTGGTTTGGTGATTAGAGTGGTTTGAGCTTTTAGGATTTTAATTCACGATGGCTTTATTGTTAATCCTAGGATTCAATGATGGATGATCATGGTTAGGCCCGACTAGCGGTAGAAGGAGGCTTTCCTAATTCAGTGCATAGTGATGAGTAACGATGGTGACTGGTGACAAACTTACTTTATATTTCTTAACCTAATTTGTTTGAGATTTATGGAAAAATAACTATTAGATGGTAGAATGGTCTTAATCTTGCACTGTGAGTTTTCCATGTTCATTTGTCTTATGCTAATTGTTGAATTGATACCATGCTTTATTTTGGTTTGGTTAGAAAAGTAAAGTGCTTAGGAATAGACTCTTTCAACCAATTTATTGCCTCTTTACGAAGTAGACATATAAAGTTTAAATATAATTCTAGTAGAAGTTGTTTGAATAATTGGTATACCTTTCCCATAAAAGCTTGTGTTTCCATGATACATAGCATTTAACCGTAAATAACCATCTCAAGTCAAATAAAATTGTTACTAGATTCACCAAACGACTAATTAACGCAATAGAAAGGTTTGATGTAGAAAGTGTTAGTTGGAGAGCCAATGATGAATACTTTTTCCTTATTAAACTAGATATCAATTAGAACAAACTTTAATGCATGCTTCCAAAAAAACCAAAAAAAAATCTAAATCCATCTTCTTTTGCACTAAATGAAACATGAGTTAACCACAATTGTAGTAGAATGCTAGAGATATAAGAGAAAAGAAGTAATATAGAGAAATTTACTAGAATGATATGGTGAGAGAATGGAGGAACATAGTTTCAAAACAAAAGTATAAAACACTAGCTAGATTAGGCAGATCTAACTCGAATCAAAAGGACCATAAACAGAGAATTTCAATGAAAAAAGCATTAGAAAAAACAATAAAACAAAAGAATGAAACTTACCGATGCAATAACGAATGATGAACAAAATCTAACTGTTCTAATGCATATGTATGTAGATCCGACTCTAATGATGAGATTATAATGCAATATTTAATATTCATCATATACAAATACATTTTTTTTATCAGTATTGAACCACACGCCCATTTGCAACACATTTACTTTAAGTGACTATGGTATCTCAACTTAATTAGTGTTGCAGGCTAGCCCTAGAGTCCAACTCTAGAGCAGCTACGGATCCTGAAGGAACCACCACAGGGTCTGTACCTTGCAATCAGGCCACCCTCCCACCCGGGTCTCCTCACTAGACCCCTATATCCTATTAGCAACTTTATGCACACGCTATGACAAACATCAATAACATCATCATTGCCTATTGGTTACCATCACCAGGGCTACCACTTGGCTGCCATCACCATGGTTTCTTATCCACTTTCAATAACAAGATAACATGCACTTAATATTAATAACAACAAAGCTCAATAACTTATCTAGCACGATTACCATCATCATGCATCAATCTCACAAAAGTATCCTCATCATTTCATCATAACATCATCATTATTGACACCCCGCAAGCATACGGGTTTGTCGCGTAATATAAAAAATATCATCTCCACAAGAACCGTGTTCTCAAGTACTTAGAATAATGATCCTATCTATCTAAACATACAAGAATAGAGATTTTATGCAAAGAAATAAAAAACAAAGTATTTAAAAGGTGCAAATCAGAAGTTCTCCGGGAATGAAATCAATTAAAACATATCGTAGGATTTTTGGGGTACGGGTTGTTTTGTAATGGTGTTTTAAAGATTTTACCTTATCTTTTACTCTGAAGTTTACCAGAACCAACTCCTTAAAGTTCTAAATTTCCCTTTTTAGAGTTCCGTTAGATTACTCAGTCATCAAACGAACTGCCGTTTAATTCCCCACTAAGTTAATAACCCAGAAATCAAACATACTGTCACCTTATCTGAAACCAAGTTAAAAACTCAGACATCAAACTATCATTTTATTTCAAACCAAGTTATAAAGAATAATGGAAGTCTTAAATTCACACAACAATCATAAAAGTTCACCTTTTGAGTCTATCACTTAATTTAATTATTATGAAAACTCCAATCCTCAAAAAATTTAAATAAAGTTCCCTTTTCAGGCTATCCTCGTATTCAATCTTAGGTTCAATTTTTGAATTTGATTAATTAGGTTCACCTTTTGAGTCCATCCCTAGAATTAATTAAAGATATATAAGCTATGCCTATGTCTAGATCAATAAGCAAATAAGGCAATCAAGAATTAAAGGTAAACATGGATTTCATTGATAAGTCAATAAAGATTACACCAATTACATCATAGACCACCCCTTAAATCCCAAGAATAAGGATTCTAGTCACTTATGGTAAACAAAGAATTTAAATTTAAATAAAGTTCTCTTTTCAGGCTATCCTCGTATTCAATCTTAGGTTCAATTTTTGAATTTGATTAATTAGGTTCACCTTTTGAGTCCATCCCTAGAATTAATTAAAGATATATAAGCTATGCCTATGTCTAGATCAATAAGCAAATAAGGCAATCAAGAATTAAAGGTAAACATGGATTTCATTGATAAGACAATAAAGATTACACCAATTACATCATAGACCACCCCTTAAATCCCAAGAATAAGGATTCTAGTCACTCATGGTAAACAAAGAATTACAAAGATTTATTGAATCCATACAACTCATAAAACAAGGATTACAAAGATTCAAACTAAAGCTAGACCTAGAATCTAAAACAAACCACAAGATATGCAAAGTCTTCAATTCTTTGTTCCCTTCTTGTTCTCCTCCTTGAGAATCCTTAAAAAGAGTCCTCTCGAGTCACCCTTTATGCCTATATAAAATGCCTCTAACTCTCAAGAGTGAGTCCTATGAAATAGATCCCACTCTTTAAATAGAATAAAAAATACATAATTAATGGGCAAGGCACGAACCACGGCTGTGGTTCGCTCTAGACCTTCCTAACTCAATTTTTTGACCAATTGCTCTATGGCCATGGTTCCCACTAGAGCCTGGTCGTGGAGTGCACTGTCTGGGCCCTATTTTTCTTCATTTTTCAATTCTTTTGGTATGCGATTGCTTCGTTATGCATTGCTATTCATAATTAGTCTAAAAATGGTCTTCAAACTTGTAATTTCTACAAAACTAGCAAACTAAGTAGCAAAAGTGGGAAAAGAGCAAATATGATAGGGATTTAGGTGGAATTCATACATTTTATCCTAAAAATGCCTACAAAATGCAACCTAAAATTATGTGTTTTAGATACACATCAAAACCCCAAACTAAAACATTGTTTGCCCTCAAGCAATCATCATATTCATCAAGTTAAAAGAAAATGTGTAAAGAACTAACATGCCAAGGAACCCAAACAGAATCATGATCTCAAAATTTTAATAAGGAGGGATGGAGTATGGATGCCAAACAATATATGTTTTCTTTTTAACTATGTTCAAAATGACTCAAATGGCTCACTTTCTCACCAATCTCATCAAGTGTTTATAGGTAATATTTAGTGTCACTCAAGTCAAATCAATCAAAGTATTACCATAAGCTTGGTAAGTGACCCTAGCTCCACGGTACTAAGAAAACTTACCTAAGTCAAAAAGTCTTTTATAGGTTGCAATGGGGTCAAGGGATAAGATTTAAGGTATGGAAAGCAAAGAAAGGATAAAGCAAAGGGCTCATCAACAAAATTAAGGAGGTCATTCAAATTTTTTATAGTAACTAGGAAGAATAGAATTCCAAGTTCTAATATTTTTATGGACCTTTTAATTGTTTTTCTTTTTAACCCTTTTTTAGTTGTTCCAATCATCCTAGCATGAGCACACAAATAGAAGCCATTGAGTTTTTGGATGATAGGCATCATTATAAATATTTTATTTCCCTTTTATCCTTTTTTTTTCTCAATCCCATATTTTTCTTTTCTTTTAAAGGTCCCTTATTTCTAATTTTAATACTTGTTACCATCCTAGATCCTAATTAATGCACTTGACTTCAAAATGCTTTTTAAAGAAAAAGGTTTCAAAGAAAGTAATAAAATTTTTAGCCTCAAAGAGGGCAACTAATAGATAATAATATTTTCAAAAATAGAGGCTTTAAGAATGCCTAAATTTACATTAATCATCCTAAGGTATAGAATTCAAACACTATTTTACCTAGGTCACAAGCCAAGTTCTAGAATACTAATCACTCAATAGAGAATAAATAAGGTTTTTAAAAATTTGTGATGAGAATATATCCTTTTAAAAGGCTCAAAAGCTCACCAAGGTAATATTTAAGTTAAGAGAAACATAATAAACATTTTCATCTTTTATTTGACAAACATAAAATGACATTATAAAACATGTTAAGATTATTAAGAAAAACAATTTAATGGGGGGGGGGGTTCCAAGGATGTTTTATGTTCAAGCACTCAATCAATAACTCAACTTATATAATAATTACAAGAAAAACAATCAATGCTTGATCCTAGCATGCAATGAAAAGAAAAACAGGCTAATTAAAGTAGAAAACAATATCCTAAAAATAAAGCAGATAAGAGTGGAAGCATAAAGATATGGGTAAGTTGACTGTCTTACCACCCCAAACTAAGATGGACATTATCCTTAATGTCTAGTTATGGAAAAGAAAGGATAGGAAACTTACGTGAGAGGAAAGGATGAGATGTGGCACCCTAAACTAGCTTCTTTCAATTTTTTTTGAATTTGAATTTTAAAATTCAAATTTTCCCTCCAAAATTTAAATTTTCATATTAGAAATTTTGAAATTCAAATTTCCATTAAAAAATTTCATAATTTTTTTTATAATTGTCACCCCAAACTAGTTCCTTGAAAACTCCATTGCTCTTCTTTTAGCCCCTTTCCACTTGGCTAGGATAAGATGCCTCTCAATTCTTATTTTTGATTTTTATATGTGGGGTTGCCTCCCTATAAGCTCTAAGTTTAAAGTCTTTAGCTAGACATTGTTAAGGTTTTTGCTTATCAACCGGGCTCTTTAACCTTCTTGTTCATCTTTTTTAAGGTATCTTTTGGATGAGGATATAATTTCCTCTTTACATTTTATAAGGCTCTCTTGAGTTTTATTTTGGCCTTTTTTTACTTTTCAGGTGAAAGTTCCTCATTACTTTTTTCCGATGAATTACCTACAAAATCAATACAATAGGAATATAGCGAGATTTTATGGATTATGAGATGGGCTTTTTAAAGCATTATCTTTCACCACTGGGAAAAGGAACTGGAGGTTGGTATGACCTTTCTTCTTCTTTCTTTTCTTCTTTTAAGTTGGACACAGGATTTTCATCCAACTTTTCATCACAGTCTCTTTAACATATATAAGCAGTGATTCTTTAGGAACCTTTTCTTTTTTTTTCTCTTCAACTACTAAAATGTGACTTTTAGGTTCCTCTTATGGTTTTCTAGAAAAAGTGTCTGAAACTCTAGTAGCTTGAGAAGCTTGTTGAGCTATCTGGGTTTCTAACATTTTGCTATGGACAACTATAGCATCCACTTTAGTTGATAAGGTCTTGATAGCCTCAATGAACTCCTCATTATGTTTTATTTGGTTGCCAATAAAGGTTTCCATGAGGGGCTCTAATCTTGATTTTTGAGGCACATATGGAACTTGTGGTGAAAACAGTCCTTGGGAATGCCTAAAGTTGCCTTGCCCCCTTGGTTAAATGGTCCTTTTTGGAATCTGAGTGGACCCCTGAAATTATTATTACCAAACCAATTCTGAAAATTTCCTATAACATCCATATGTTGTACCTATGACTCTTCATTTTGAGGGATTCCTAATTGGCATACACTACCAACATGACTTGTATTGCCATAAATCTTACAAATAAAATTAGTAGCATATATACCAAGTTATCAAATTTAATAGAAAGTGTTTCTACTTTAGCAATCAATAAAGATATGGCATCTATAGAGTACTTACCTAGAGCTTTAGGAGGTGTATTCCTTTTAGTAGACCACTAATAAGAATTCTGAGCAACCTCCCTAATCAAATTATATCCTTCCCCCATGCTTTTACTCATGAAGGCGCCACCAGCTGCAACATCTAAAGTAACCTGATGGCTAGTTATAAAAAGAAGTAATCATTATATAAAAAATAATTATTATATAGATTTTCCTATGTTATAAAAAGAAGTAATCATTATATAAAAAATAATTATTACTGTGAAACAAAAACTTTATTTGCAATAACAAAAGTTTGTTATGTTGTTTGTTGTAACCGGTTTATGTTTTAGTTTGTTTCCATTGTGTATATAAGCTTGTTAGCCTATCTTTTTCATGTACCAATCGTGTAATAATTGTGTAGCATGTGAGATTAGTCTAAAAGAGTGTTGAGATCAAAAGCAAGAGTGAAAACAAAAATGAGAAAAAAGAAAAGCAAAATAGAAGTCGTAAGTCATGGTTAATCTTAATATTGATTAGTTGCTTTCTCTCATGGATTTTAGGTTAGACTGGTTGAACCATGTAAAAGCTTGGTGCTCTTCTTCTTCTATCTTTTTTTATTGTTCTCTATTATTGCTTAATGTGCCTAAGTGTGGGTTTGTCTAATACATGGTTTGCATTACTATTTTATCTCTATTGCATGTTATTATTTTTAGGTTAGTTTCTAGTTTATCTTGTGATTATTTTGTGCTAGATTGAACCAATAATTGATGTGGTTTGTGGGAAGCCCAAAACAGAGCAAGAATCTTAGAAAATAAGAACTATCAAGTATGACATAGAGAATTCTCAAGAGATAATGAATTTGGCTTGTGGAGGATCAAGATAGCGGCTATCTTGACTTAATAAGGATGCACAGATGCTATCAAAGGAGAAAAGAATAGCCAACCTCCCTTATTTCAAAGGAAAAGACTGATAACAATAAGAAGGCAAGAAGTAATATAATCTTGTGTCTTAGAGACAAAGCTTTGAGAGAGGTTGCAAGGGAAAAGATAACAATAACTATGTGGGTCAAACTTGAATCTTTATAGGTGAAAAAATCTTTGGCTCATAAAATCTATTTGAAGTAGCAAGTGTACTCTTTCAAGATGGATGAAACCGAATCAATTGCTGAACAATTGGCAGAATTTGACAAGATTTTGGATGACCTCGAGAACGTTGAAGTGATGCTTGGTAATGAAGACAAGGCTATTTTATTTCTGAATTCTCTACCCAAGAATTATGAACACCTCAAGGATGCCATTCTTTTTGGTAAAGAACAAACCATCACTTCAGATGAAGTCTAAACCTCCATCAGAACTAATGAGTTTTAGTTGTAACAAGAATCTAAGTCTGGCAATAATGGAGAAAGATTGAATGTGTCAAGGGGAAGAAGTGAGAAGAAAGTGCAAGGTCGGAAGGGAAAGAGGTCAAGGTCTAAATCTGAGAATGATGGAAAGAAAAAATATACGTGCTTCAACTGTTACATGATAGGTCATTTCAAGAAACACTATCCTGAAAAGGCTACAAGAATATGGGGATACCTACTGATGGAGCAGACCTAACAACTATTGTAGATGGATATAAAAGTGTAGGAGTTCTGGTTGTGTCTACATCACAGAACTCAAAGGATTGAGTCATGGACTCAGGTTGTTCTTTTCATATATCTTCCAAGAAGGATTATTTTGAGATCTTAAAGCTTAAAGAAGGGGGAACAATCTTGTTTGGGGATAACCATCCCTGTAAGATGCAAGGTTTGGGAACCATTAGATTAAAGATGTTTGATGATACAAAATACATTCTCAAGGATGTGAGGTATGCTCCTCAACTCAAAAGAAATCTTATCTCTATAAGCATGTTTGGTATCTTAGGATACTCAACTAAAATTCAGCATGATGTTCTTAAGATTTCAAATAGATCTTTAATAATTGCTAAAGGTAACAAGGATAAAAGTAATGGCTTGTTTATCATGAATTGTTCAACCGTTACAGCTCATGCTTCTGTTGTTAGTAACTACTTATTGTTATAAAAATAATAAGACCGAGGCATGTGAGATCACACTGGGCTTAAGAGTTTGTTCACGTAGTGCGTGACCCCTTAGGATACAACAGTTCGTCAGAGAGTATCTGGTAGCAGAACTAGCACAAGGTAAGAGAAAAAATATAAACACGGAAAGTCGATAATCAAACTTGTGTATGATTCGATTTTTTAAAAAGGAAAGATTATTTCTTATTAAAACATTAAACAAAATAATGATATCGATTAATCCCGTGTTAATGAGACATTGCAAAATTCAAATTAAGAAAAAAAATTAAAGTGATAAAAAAGAACGTCGCATATCATTGTGTGCGCGGGGGGGGGGGGGGGGATCATCAGATTTACACACGAAACAGATATTCTGGCCCAAACTTATTTGGGCGCGAGCCCACTTTCTTTCTATCTTGTTTACCACCATAAGTTCTCTTTCTATATATAAAGCCTTAAGAGAAATGAGTGCCAAGTAATGTGGGACTAGAAACTTTTGAAATAAGCAAGTTTTCTAACAATCCCCCATATATTTCAAAAGTTTCTTTTTTTTTAAAAAAATCCGGTTTACATCATGGTGCAAATGCATCAGACCTGGTGTATTCTGAACTATGAACTAGACCCTAGACAGATAAACTTAACTTACAGTGAATTAGTGACGCAAAACTTTTATGAACCAAAATCACTTTAATTTAAGATAGCGATCTTACACTTCTCAACTCTTTTTGCCATTTTCACCATTTTGCGCGAATAGGCCTTGCGTGTCTGGTAATTCATGAGTACTCTAGAAATTTACCTAAATCTCATACAAGTGGCCTCACTTGACATTCATATAGGTGATTTTATCAAGTGTATCCTACATTTTATACATCACCCATAAGAGATATAAAGATCATTAAAATTTAATAATTAACCTCTCATTCTTTGCAGCCTAACACTTCACACATCATAGGAATGGAGGAAGAAATAGTGCTAGAGAATTAACAACAACTTGTTATTACCCATATGAACCTTCTTCATGGGGTCTCCAATCACAAAGGTTTGGTTCCCATCGTTGTTAATTTTATTATATGCTCAAGTCCTATTCCCCTCGATGTTTCATAAATAATCTTTCTTCCCAAAGGTTTAGTCAGAGGATCGGCTAAATTTACTTCTAACTTTACATACCCTATGGAAATTATTCCATTATTTAGGCAACTGCTTTACCACATCGTGTCTCAAACGGATGTGTCTATTCTTACCATTGTAAGATTTATTTTTAGCAATAGCTATCGCTGATTGACTGTCACAATGCATAGATACAGAAGGTGTTGGTTTTATTCCTAATGGAATATCTGCTAAGAAGTTTCTCAACCACTCAGTCTTACTGCCAGCCAATTCTAGAGCAATAAACTCTAACTCCATAGTGGATCTAACAATAATATTTTGTTTGACTGATCTCCAAGTAACAACACCTCCACCTAGTGTAAACACATAACCATTAGTAGATTTTGTCTTATCTGAATCCGAGACCCACTTGGCATCACAATATCATTCTAATACTGCGGGATATCCTTTATATAATATACCATAATTTATGGTACCTCTTAAATATTTTGTTAGTCTTGCTAATGCAACCCAATGCTCATTATTGGGTTTATGAGTATATCTACTCAATCTGCCCACAGCATATGTTATGTCAGGTCTCAAATAATTCATCAAATGTAATAAGGTCCCAATAATTTAAGCATATTTGGATTGAGACACAGGTTCTCCTCTATTTTTCTTTAATTAAGTGTTGCCATCATAAGGAGTACTCACTGGTTTTGACTCAAAATATTCAAACTTACGAAGAAGTTTCTCAATATAATGTTATTATTATCCTTCCTTATGATTTTAACACCCAAGATAACACTTGTCTTACCCATGTCTTTCATATCAAAATTGTTAGCAAGAAAATGTTTTGTATTAACTACAATATCACCATTGGTACCAAAAATAAGCATGTCATCCATGTATAAGCATACAATCATACATTCACCATTTTCTACTTTTGTATATACACATTTGTTAACTTTAGAATAAGAGAACCCATTTCTAGTTAATATACTATCAAATTTTTCATGCCACTGTTTCGGTGCTTATTTTAATCCATATAAAGATTTAAGAAGTTTACAAACTTTGGTTTCTTGACCAGAAACCACACAACCTTCTGGTTGAACCATATAAATTTCTTCTTCTAAATCACCATTTAAAAAAGGAGTTTTTACATCCATTTGATGAATAACAAGTTTATAGATGGACGCCAAAGTGATTAAAACTCTTATCGAAGCAATCTTGGTTACGAGAGCAAAAGTATCAAAATAATCAATATTTTATTTTTGAGTAAAACCTTTAGTTACTAAACGGGCTTTATATTTATCAACTAATCCATCAGGAAAATATTTCTTTTAAAAATTCATTTACAACCAATAGGTTTAGCTCCCGGAGGTAAATCTACTAAAGTCCAGGTTTTATTTTTTAAAATAGAGTGTAATTCAATTTTAATCGCTTCTTTCCAAAACATGGCATCAGAAGAAGAAATTGCTTCATAAAAATTTAATGGTTCATTATCAACCAGATGGGTATAAAAATCATTATCGAGCTTATTTATTTGTGAACTAAAAATATTTTCAATATCAACAATAGGTTCACAAGAAACACGATCAACATACATAGGAAATGCATGTTTAAAAAACTCAGCATTTTTGGTCTCAATGATTGTATTGCATTCAATAACGTCACTTTTTATAACAATAAAACAATAGGCGGCACTCTTTTGAGCATAACCAATAAACATACAATCACATATCTTAGAACCTATCTTTCTTTTTTTAAGATCAGGCAACATTAGTTTAACTAAACACCCTCACACTTTTAGATAATCTAAATTAGGCTTATAACCTTTCCATAATTCATAAGGTGTTTTACCAAAATGTTTATAAGTGATCCTATTTTGTATATGACATGTAGATAATATAACTTCTCCCCAAAGATTATTAGGAACAGATGAAAAAACAAGCAAAGCATTCATCATTTCATTTAGAGTCCTATTTTTTCTTTTAGCTACACCATTAAACTCAGGTGAATAGGGTGGAGTTATTTCATGTATTATACCTTTTTTCACAAAAATCATTAAAAAGAATATATTCACCTCCTCTATCAGACCTTAACCTTTTAATTATTTTATTTAACTGATTTTCTACTTCGGCTTTATAAATTAAAAACATATCAAACGCTTCATCTTTATTTTTAAGTAAATAAACCTTAGTGTATCTAAAAAAATCATCAATAAAGGTTATGAAATATTTTTTACCATCTCTAGTTACAGCTTGTTTTAAATCACCTAAATTGGAATAAATTAACGAAAGTAACTCAGATTTACGGTTCATAGGAAAACATGATTTTTTCATAATTTTTTATTTAACACATATGTCACATTTGTTTAAATTCACCTTTTGAAAACCATAAATCATACCATCATCACGCAATTTTTTCAAATATTTAAAACTAACATGTCCTAGTCTAGCATGCCATAAATCATACGAATCAACGATATAAGTAGAAGAAGAAACAGTATTATTATCAGTAGAAATGTTCAAAACAAAGAGTCCATGATCACAATACCCTTTTCCAACAAAAATATCATTTTTGGTCATGATAATTTTATCAGACTCAAAAGAAACCTTAATTCATACTTTTCCCAAAAGAACAATAGAAACTGAATTTGCTTTAATACTAGGTACATGAAGCACATCATTAAGTGCAAAGGTCTTTCCATATGTGAGTTTGAGAAGAACTTTTTCTTTACCAAGGACATTGGCCTTTCGAGAATCACCGAGATACACAAATTCTTCTCCTTTCCCCATAATTTTGTAGGAGGTAAACATATCACAATTTGCACATATGTGTTTGGTATCCCTATAGTCTACCACCCATTTACTCACATTGGCTACAATTAAGGCTTGAGAAACAACTACAACAATTACATCATCGTCATCTCCTTCAGCCAAATGAACTTTTGGCTTAGGGGAAATATCGTTTCTCTTCCTGTATCGACATGCCAGAGCATGGTGACCTGACTTACCACAAACAAAGCAAAAGCTCTTCTTTTTGAAGGCAGTGGGATTAGTGGAATTAAGTTATCTAGCAGGAAAATGACAAAAGGACTTTTTGTTATCATACCTCTTATTTTTGTTCCTGGCTTGTACCATATTTGCTCTCACAGCCAATGCTCTACCTCTTGCCACCTTTTATTCTTTACGATTGGTGTCCTCAATAATTATATGGGTGATCAACTCTGAAATAGAAAGCTTACTCAATTTGTGCTTGAGTTGTTGTTTGTAATCCTTCCATGACTCCGGTAATTTTTCAATCAAAAAACCTACAACTAATTCATCCTGCATGACAATGTTTTCAGACTTGAGGTCCTCCAACAGCTTATGGTATTCGTTAATTTGGACATTTATGTCCTTGTTGTCAGTCATTTCCCAACGGTAAAAATTTCCAACCAGGAAATTTTGTTTCCCAGCATCCTCAGTAGTGTATTTTAATTTAATGGACTCCTAAGTTGCCTTCGGTTCCTTGTAAGAACAGTAGACATTGAAAAGCTCATTAGACAATGTACTAAGAATAGTATAACGATATACCTTTTTAGCATTGACCCATGATTCAAGAGCATTAGGATCGGTTGGCTTGTCATCGGTGATCGCAAACCCAACCCCGTGTATGTCAAGAACAGAGAAGACCCGTTCTTGCCAACGACGGTAGCTTTG
Source organism: Clitoria ternatea (assembly GCA_037962975.1). Lineage (NCBI taxonomy): Eukaryota > Viridiplantae > Streptophyta > Magnoliopsida > Fabales > Fabaceae > Clitoria > Clitoria ternatea. The sequence goes on along the minus strand of CM075671.1, from coordinate 281,187,340 downwards.
GCCTCCAAAGACTTCTATTTGGATACGTCGGGAAAAAGGTTTTGTGAAGGTGACAGGGGTAGGGGGCAACGGTGGTGGAACAGAGAGACCGTTGCCGTTGTCATTGTTTCCAAAGTTGTCATTCACAGCGTCAGCCATTGCAAACCCTTAAGATTGTTATAAAAATAATAAGACTGAGGCGTGTGAGATCATACTGGGCTTAAAGATTTGTTCGTGTAGTGTGTGACCCCCCAGGATACAACAGTCCGTCAGAGAGTATCTGGTAGCAGAACTAGCACAAGGTAAGAGAAAAAAGTATAAATGCGGAAAATCGGTAACCAAACTTGTGTACGATTCAATTTTTTAAAAAGGAAAGATTATTTCTTATTAAAATGTTAAATGGAATAATGATACTGATTAATCCTATGTTAATGAGATGTTACAAAATTCAAATATTAATCAGAATCATTAACTGGGTATTAATGAGAATTATTAACCGGTAAGATAGATATTTCCCTTTTAAATGTAAATCGTAACATTCCAAAATTAAACGCCCTAATTAATGGCTTTCTTGGATAGGCTTTCCAAATTCAAAATTCAAATTAAGAAAAAAGAATTTAAGTGATAAAAAAGAACGTTGCATATCATCGTGCGCGCAGGGAGGGCGCAAATCATCAGATTTGCACATGAAATAGATATTTCGGCCCAAACTTATTTATGAGTGAGCCCACTTTCTTTCTATCTTGTTTACCACCATAAGTTCTCTTTCTATATATAAAGCCTTAAGAGAAATGAGTGCCAAACAATGTGGAACTAGAAACTTTTAAAATAATCAAGTTTTCTATCACTTATATGATAAATCAAAATTGTGGCATTTCAAACTTAGGCATGTTAGTGAAAATAGATTAATTGAATTGGAAAAATAGAATATGCTTATGGGTGATAAAGTAAACAAATTAGATTTCTGGGTGTGCTAGGAAAATCTATTAGGATTAAGTTTGGGTCTGTCATGCATGTTTCTAGTAAACCTTTTCAGTATGTGCATTTTGATTTATGGGGGCCCTCAAGAGCAAAAACTCTAGGTGGAGGTTCCTATTTCCTTACTATAATTGATGACTTTACTATAAGAGTATAGTTGTATGTGTTAAAGGATAAAATTGGAACTTTTAAAAGGTTTAAGGAATGGAACACTTTGATTCAAAACTAAACGACCTCGTTTGGGTTTCTTTCGATTCATTAAAAAGAAATGATTCAAACAAAAAAAAGATTTTTCATCTTGATAGAGATGTCTTTATCTCGTTAAATATCGTTTATATTTTAGAATCTACAACAGACCCCTACCTAATTTGAAATGCTTATATTATTGTTTTATTTCAATTTTTTAATTTATCAAATAGATTCATCATTCCATTTCCATTCCAATCAATTCAAGAACAAGACCAAGAACTAATGTTTGCTTTCAGCATCTTAATTCTGACTTACACTAGTGTATTATACATATGATATATTCATTTCATCCTTTTCATGAGACTAGATATTCATTACTTAAAATATCCTATATACGTAATGGGTGTAGGCAAGACCAACGAGACCTGGCAAGGCTACACGATTGGGAGTCAGAGAATCCATAGTACCTGCAGCCTCATGAACTAACAAATAAAAGGGGAAAATCTTCCGACACTGGACAGGCGTTAGCTCTTATACATGGTCTTACGAGTTTACGGAGACTTGTGTTTTTGGTAAATAGTTGCTCGGGCTGGCTTTGACCCTTTCTTCAACCCTTCTTGACTCATATTGCTCAGCAGTTAGTTAATTTTTTTTGGACTTTCCGTAATGTCCCCAAAAGAATTCCCTTATCGTTCACTATCTTTCCCAAGGATAACTCACTTTTTCTATCAATCTCTTGTTATAGGTGAAGCAAAAGGGAAAGGAAACCCTCGTCCTTTGGTTGGGGAGCTTTTAGGATACTTATCTAATATTAAAAAGAGCTAGAAGAATATATTGGCCAATGTGGAAGAGAAAGAAATGGTTTCAAAATTCAAGATAAGATAGAGCAAAGGTAAAATCTGACATATGTTCCTTTATCTTCTTGTATGTCAGATTTCAGAGGCATTGTAGGGAGAAATTGTAGCTACTGTAGTTAATCTTATTAATAGGTGTCCTTCATCAACTTTGAATTTTAAGACTCTTATAGAAGCATGGAGTGGAAAACCAACAAATTATTTAGGTTTGAGAGTGTTTGGATCTTTGACATATGCTCACATTAAGGAGGCAAAGTTAGAACTAAGGGTTGTCAAGTGTGTTTTTCTTGGATATCCTAGAAGTGTGAAGCGTTACAAGTTGTGGAAACTTGAAGCAAGTGGAAGAGATACATTATTAGTAGGGATGCGACTTTTGATGAAACTAAGATGGGCATAGTAAGCAAGGATTTACAAGTGAGTACTTCAAATGAAGAGTAGACTCAGTTTAAGGTGGAGTGACCCTCTCAAACTTCAGAACCAAAAGGGTAAAATTCTAAAAGAGAAAACCCAGTAGAACCAAAGGAAGCATCTATTTCAGGTGGAGCTTCTAGTTTAGGTAGAGTAACAGACATACAGAATACCTTTGTTTACTAGTTGGTTAGAGATAGAACCAAAAGGAATCCTAAGCTGCAAAATAGATTATATTATGTTGACCTTATTTGTTATGCTCTAAATGTGGTAAAAGAATATCAACATCTGGAATGGAGAACTTTCAAGGAAGCTATGAAAGGTTGTGAATCATAAAATTGGATGAAGGTTATACATGATAAATGGAATCTCTCATGAAGAACCAGACTTGGAAACTTGTTGACTTACCGAAAGGCAAAAGAGTTATAAGATGCAAATGGATCTTTAAAAGGAAAGAAGGCATACCAGAAGTAGAGGTACCAAGATTCAAATTAAGGCTTATAGGAAGAGGTTTTACCTATGTTAAAGGAGTAGATTACAATGAAATCTTTTAAAATTTTATGAAACATTGTTCTATAAGGATCTTGTTGAGTCTAATAAACCAATATGATATGGAATTGGAACAAATAGCTGTCAAACAACATTTCTACATCGGATTTAGAGGAGACTATCTTCATGCAACAACTATAAGGGTTTTCTAAAGATAGGAACAAGGTGTGCTTGTTGAAGAAGTCTCTATATGGTCCAAAGAAAAGTCCTAGGATGTGGTACAAAGGGCTTGATGATTTTCTTCTTAAGTTTAGGTTCAAAAGATACAAATATAACGATTGTGTCTATGTTTTTGAGATGAATGACGAATGTATGCTGTATTTACTGCTATGTGTGGAGGATATACTGTTGACCAATTCTAGCAAGGAGGAAATAAAGGCTTTTAAAGGTAGACTTAGATCTAAGTTTGAAATGAAGGACCTTGGTCCAACTAAAAGGATATTAGATCTAAGTTTGAAAAGAAGTTTCTTTTATCTTTCTCTGTTGTTGGTTAATCTACGTAAGTTTGGGTTTGTGTCATGCATGTTTTGCATTGGTGTTTTATCTCTATGGCATGTTATTTTTGGGTTGTCTTGTGATTGTTTTGTGCTAGATTAAACCAATAATTACATCCTTACATGATTAAAAAAAGCTAATTATTGACCATGCTAGCTAAATGGAGTAAATAAATGTTTTTAAAATCACATCGTATATGATTAAATGGTTATGGTACCAGTTAAAGGTTTAAGTGTTTAACTGTATTCTAACTAGGTTGGATCGCTAATAATTACATATATTAATATAAAATTATTAAAATAAGGTAAACCGAATTTAAAGTTAACATAAATAAATTATATTACATGTATTATAAGAAATTTTTTTTAATGGCCTAAAAATAAACCCCCACCTAACAACGGGCAAGCAAGCTAGCCCGCCAAAGTAAGAAAATCTAGTTTTTAAGGAAAAGATTTGTTAGCCTACAACCTGTAACATCCCTAATATTTTAGTAAAATTATGAGTAGCGGAAAATATTAATAATTGTTTTAGAGATTTATTTGATACAAAGGCAATTATAAATAATTAACTAGTGTGGAAATAAATAAATTTAATTGATTGACTAAGTACAAAAGGGTTAAATGAGGTGTAATTAGAAAGAGGTAAAAGTTTAATTAAAACTTTCAAAGAAATTATAAAAGAAATAGGAAATGACCATTTTGCCCCTGAGCCTTAAATAATAAAAATCCATCTTCTTCCTCATTCATTTCAGGCGAGCCTACTTCTTCTTCTTCTTCTTCTTCTCCTCCCTCTCACTGCCGAGAGCTGCATGCTCCAAGGGAAGGCCTATTCCGCGTCAAAACTTTGAAATAACCCCATTTTTGAGATCGTGGCTTCGAGGTGAGTACAATGGACCCTTTAAATTGAGTTATCTCATCTCTTTCGTTTTCTCCTTTAAACTGAATGGTCATGCATGGCGGGGTAAGGTTCCGTTTTCCACCCCTCTAGTGTGTGTGAGCTTAAAACTCGGTATTTGAAACAATGAGGGTAATATCACGTTTATGGGTTTTGCATTCCGACCTCCGTAAGTAGCAAAACGTCGGAGGACCGAGTGACGAAGCGGGTGTTGAATTCGGAGGTGGAACCTTGAACCCAGCACTTAGAGGACGCAATCGGCATCAAGAACAAATCGTTGAAGCTTGGAATCGAGGTAAGGGGGTGTTCGGGTTGTAATTAATTAGAATAGGTGCGTATTTCAGGTTTGGGTCATCGAACTAAGTATTAAAACGGTAAGAAAGATTGTTAGATGATAATTACATGTGTATGTATGTATGAATGTGAGTTGTGTATGGTTTATGGTGATTGTGAGATTAAAGCTTTATACATTGTGATGAATTGATGTATATAGTGGCCTTGTGATGACGGGCTGGACAAGTAGGTCACCCATTTGATGAGTATGTGCTGTTGTTGATGGCCACTTGTGAGATGATATGAGGAATATGAATTATATATGTATGATTGTGTGGTGTGGGACGGCCGATGGTATGTATAGCCCCTTGTTTCCGGCTCCCATGGTTTTTGTGCCCAGTTGAGCTACCCAGTGGTCAAGTAGGACCCAGTGGTTGAGGTGGAGAGTTAAGCAGGACTCGGTGAACCAAACAGGGTTCACGGGGTGTCAAGTAGGACCCCCAGCTGAAGGCCGATCCTTTAGTATCCGGATACTAGGCGTCGATTTTGTGTGAGAGTCAGTGGTGATAATTGATGAATTACTAGTATTGTGTGATGATGTGTATGTACTTAATTATATTTGCCGAATGTGATTTGCAATGTGAGGATAAAGCAATCAGATGGAGTTTATACACATGTACTTGTTATTTAATTTCCGTTCTAGATTAATTATGATGTCAAACACTCACCCTTGCTGTGGTTTTCTTTAATTTAGTAACCAGTGACAGGGAAGAGGTCGGAACCCCGGAGGTACGCCGAGCAGAGGATTGATTCCAAGGAACCGAGGAATTATGAAATGCATTATGTGTGTAATGTGTAATGAGTTTTCTGTGTATATGATGCTATAATATATTTCTTGTGTGTGTCGAACTAATCTAGAATTGGTGTGTTGACTAATGTGGATATGAATTTATGATGCTAATGTGATCGGTGTTGATTTTCATGAGTTTGTAAATAATTGGGCAGGTTTTGTAAATGATTGTGGGTCATGGATGAATTGTGGTTGCTGTAGTATAGTTGATTACTGGACGAATCTCGCCCTAGCAGATTCAGTCTCGTCCGAGTGAGGCATGACTGCGAAAACCTCTTCCGAGTGAAGGAAGGTTAGTATGTTTCCGAGTAAGGTATGACCGAGAGAACTCTTTCTGAGTGAAGGTCAGAATGTTTCCGAGAGGCATGACTGAGAGAACCCTTTCTGAGTAAAGGAAGGTCAAGATGTTCCTGAGTGAGATATGACCGAGAGGACTATTTCCGAGTAAAAGACTGAATTTGTGAATTTCCCTTGCATGTCTCGTAGTTCGCTCAGGTTTAAAATGTAGAATTCACTCAAGCGAGTCGGAACTCGCCTAAGCGACCTTCACTGGTTTCGCTTAAGCGAATCAGGGTCTCGCTCAAGCGAGTGACCCCTGACTTCATTTTCTTCTTCCGCTTATTTAATTAATTCAATTTTATTATTTGATTTATTTCCTATCGGTTATTATTTTGAGTGTGCTTAAGGAAAATAAATGTGGTTTTACAATAGGATCTAATTAACTATCAGTAAACACGAAAAATTTATTGTGAAAAATAATTAAACGGATGTAAATAAATGTAAAATTGACGTAGGATGTCACACAACCCACCTTTTGTTTTTTTAAAAAATGTCAAATTAATATAAGAACTATAAAATCCAAAAAATAATTTTTTAAAAGAAATAAAAAAGAATAGCATTAAAAGACAAGTATAAGTAATGAGAGACCTGACTTTTTTTCAGTTTTAGAAAATAAAAAGTATAAACTAATTATTAATATTTATTATTTCATTCCTTAAGCGGGGTTATTGGGCTGACCTACCTTGCCAAGATGTTGGCCCGTCGAGCTGAGTGGGTCGAGCCTTAGTGAATAACAAGCTAAATTTTTCTGTCTGCCCCACCATTTTTTATGGGCCTAACCTATTTTACTATCCTACTTACATGAAACAAATGTTGTGGATTTACACGTGATGGTAGATCCTTGTAATGATGCCTATATCAGTATCTTTTTTTGTAAAGTGTGAAGAAAATTAATACAGACTTAGTAATTCCTGACATACTTGCAGATGCTTTCTAGTTTTGCCCTATTAACCTTTTTAATGATACCAATATAAATATTATTTCGACTATTCATAGGTTATAACCCTAATACTTATGGGTCTCGCAAGTACCAAATATAGTTGGTTAAATATTGAAATGAGCCTTATAATATCGATAATGGTATCAAACCCAAATCAATGTTTAATAACTTAAGGTGTGTATATATATATATATAGGTAACAAATAATATATATTTTAATGCATTTATAAATATATTTAAAATACATTTAGTGTTTTTAAAAGATCTTTGATGTATTTAAAATGTATTTAATATATTTGTAATAAGTAAATATTAAAATATATTTTAAAACTATATTATTAATATATTACAAGTTATAATACGTGGCTCTTTTTGTTTGTACATATTATTAATATATAAAGAAAGAAATTAGGTTGACCAAAAACATATACGTGGCTCTTTTTGTTTGTACAACCAGAATAAATGAGTAGTGTCTTAATCAAAAGATTACTTCCGTATAATGGAAACTTATTCCATAGCCATGCAACAAATCGAAAGCACAAATTAGAAAATGTCCCGTCACCATCACTAATTTGAAGGCTTTTCTCACAGATGCTCTTCTAAAAGAGCTGACAGGATTCACTATTCGTTTTCACCCACTGGTACAAATATTTTATCAATCCTAAAAAAGATTTTAATGTTAAAACGGGGTTTTTAAGTAGGTGAAGGATTAATATTAATATTTATATTTTTTATTTTCAGAACTTCGTTTCCTCAACTGCATATTAAATAGACGCTTAATCTCATGAAAGGTGTGCTGAAAACATAACTGATCGAATGATCATAGAGAAGATCTTCCGTATTTTGACACTCAAATTTGATTATGTCGTGGTTGCGATAGAAGAATCCAAAGAATGTAGAGAAGATGAAAATTGAAGAGCTTCAAAGTTCTTTGAAGGCACGTGAGTTAAAATTAGATGAAAGAAGTCTTGAGAGACCTACAAATCAAGCATTACAAGCCCAAGTATTGAAGAACGGTGCAGAGATGGTGAAAAAGGTAGAGGAGAAAGTAGAGGGAAAGGAAGAGATAGAGGAGATAGAAGGACCAAACAGGGGACAAATAATGGAAAAGGTTGAGGAAGAAGGTTCGATAATAGTAGAATCTAATGTCATGCTTGTCATATATCATTGTGGACATTTTGCATGTGAGCGTTGGAGTAATAAAGATCCTTAATTTGTAAATGAGGAGGCTTGTTTTGCTCAAGATGAAGAAAACTCGGATCAAATTCTACTCATGGTTACTACACCAACTGATAAGTCAAATACCAATTTCTAGTATCTTAATACAAGATGTTCAAACCACATGACTGGGAGAAGAGATTGATTTGTTGATTTGGATAGGAGTGTTAAAAGTAAGGTGCGATTTGCAGATAACAGTACTGTTACAGTAGGAGTCGTAAGAATATTAATTTAGCAGAAAAATGGTAAGCAAGCTTACATTGGTGATGTTCTTTATGTTCCCAACATGAAAAGTAATCTTTTAAGATTGATATCTAAATCTGTCAAAATAATATTTGTTAACTATAGTAAATGATAAATTTAATTCAACCTAAAACTTAATTTATGAGTTAAAATTTATCTCAAATCTAATAAAATGTACATCGATCATATTTCAGGTCAATCTTAACTAAATGTATAAATATCAATTTATAAACAAACTTTATTTTTTTCACTACACATATCATAAAATATATATTTTTTCATATTAATTTTCTCTATCTTGAAATAGGGAGTATCATTCTGTTCTTCATAGGTAAATATTGTGTAATTTGGTGAAGACAGCAAATACACAATTTGGCTTTACAATGGTTAGCTTTGGTTTCCCTCTGGAATAACACAGCAGCGGAGCTCATGTTTCTAAATGTGAAACATTTCCACAAGACACAGTAAACATTCAAATCAACCTCTTTCTAAGTCTTATATGAGAGGAAACAGAGCAAAAGTGAGCAAGGATGTCTCACCGACAAAATCATATATACTATATATGCCGGCAAGTCATCCTTGGCTCAAATCTACTCTCTCTACCTCTTCATGCAAGACATTTCAAGAGTAATATACAATACTATTCTACTGCGCCCTCAATCTTCTTAACTCACATTTCACATCCTTTCGAAGCCTCTCTATTTACATCATTGTTGCATGTGTATTTATAAGCAGAGAAGGTCAAAGGGTTGGCACTAGAAAGTAGAAACTATGCATGCATGGTGCTCCTTAGTCCTTATCCATAAACCGCTTCTTCCTCTTTATGGAATCAATTTTCCTTTTCTATATGCTATGTGTAGCTTGAAGAATTGATTAGGAACAAGCAAAATTAAAGTTGACCTGGCCAATGCATTCTCTTCCTAAAATCTTTTGTCCATTGGTTAACCAATGTTGTTGTGGGAATAGAATATCACAAGTGAAGGCACGGGGTACTAGCTAGTAGATGTTACCCATGTTTGTGTTATGGCATTGTCGATACATGAGAATTTGTTCTCAGAAATTTAATAGGGGTGTTACTTTTCCATTTTAATAGTCTATGTAAATTTATCGAGATTTAATTAATTAATTGTTAATTTTATTTTCATACTTATATAGTAAAGGGAATGTATTAAGATTTTGATTTAACTAGGTTCTATAGAATTTGTTACAGTGGAACAAGTTTAAACTTTCACTCATTTTATTACTGGGGGTATATATACACAACGTTTTAACTGGGAGATTTTTTGCAACAGGAACTGAATATAAATGAGGCAGAAGCTTCTGTTTCTATAAACAGCCTTGTGTTTTAATTTGCTTCAAAATATACATTTATTTAGAAAAGTTTTGAATTAGCAAACGCAGAGAGATGTCAATTATGTTATCTGATCCAGTTGGTGAGGGTATCGGGTTTTAGTCCATATACAGATCAATTATGTTATTGGTCATGATATGTTTTCAAATTTAATAAGGATCAAGAGGGTTGAAAATCAAGTCTAATCAGATGTGATTTCTGATATGGGGTATCCCCTTAAAAAAATGCTTAAGTTATTAAAGGATAAAACACCACCGTTCATTTTTGTTTACAGTAGCTATAGACACTTTGGTTATTAAATGACGTTTTTTTGTTCTGGTCTCGTTTTGGAAAACTTACAACATAAATCCATCAACACTTGCTGATTAGTCAAATTTTCACCGATTCTAAAAAATTAAACTAAATCTTTATTATCACTCAAAGCACTATAAACTATATGGATTTAATAAAATGGAGAGAGTTTGAAAGTTTTAACTTACCGAACATTCGTCACAAGGTTCTAGAAGCGGATTCGAAGCTTTAGGTAACACTCGTAGGTATAGAATGATTCCTACAAGCACCAACAATAATAAAAGTGGTTGTAGAGTGGGATGTTGTGTCCCACACAAATAAAAAGAGTTGTTGCAGTGTAGGATTTCGTGCGTAGTGGAAAGCTTAACGTGGAAGTCACACCTTGCATAGGCATTTGCATGAGGTTTTTTTCTAGGACTTGCGTGGGACATGACTCCCACGCAAAGTGGCTTTTACTTATCTTTTTCGGTTGTTGCATGTGACTTTATTCCATGCAAAAATCCTTATATTCTTGTAGTGGTTATTGTAGCAGTTGGAGTTTTTGCCCACCCATTTACCTATTTTTATATACGCAATACGGACTAAGGGAGCATGCAAGGAAAGTTTAAATTTTAGGATAAATAATATTTTAGTCATTTATCTTTCACATTTTCATAATTTATTTTTATAGTTAATATAATGCCTATGTTTTTAAAATGTTTCAGTTAGCTTCCTCTACCTACTTTTGGCTAAGTCCTTGAATAAAGATTTAGTGTAACTCATTACTTAAAAACCAGTTACTCCATCACTAAATCACAACTTCATTAGGTCTATATGTTTGTATATACATACATACACATGTATTTTTTAGTGTTAGTTTAAATACAACATGAATAAAGTGATACATCATAAATTATTAATTCATATAAATTTTTCAATTCATATGATTTAACACATCATATTATTTTTTTAAGGGTTTGAGTTTGAAAAATCGAAAGATAGAAGATTCAGATAATGATTCAGCCTAGATTTTAGGGTGCATTTAGTTAGGATGTTTCTAAGAAAAAATAGAAGAATATTTACAATAAATATTTATATATTTATTAATAATAATTATTAATAAATATATTTTTTTGATTAAATTATAAATGAAATATTTTAATATATAATTTTAATATTATTTATATAAAATATACTACTTTACTACTCTTTTTAAATAATATTTTTTTTGTAATTTTACCCTCAAATTCCACTTTTCTAAAAGTTTACCAAAACATTTTTCAACCACACACAATCACTACTTTCCAATTCATTTTTACAATAAAGTATCCGAACACAAATCACTGTTTTAAAACTCCGATTTTCCTAACCATGTTTCAAAACCTCAATTTTTCAAATTCCTTTTCATAATAACTCTTACATCAACTTTTAAGCAAACGGATCCTAAATCATATATTTCGAACCGGTTATTTTTACTTCTTATTAGAACTGCAAGCCATTTTAGAATATTCAGATTATTGATGACCAACAGATTATAATGGCCCAATTGCCTTTTCACAAGGAAATTCGGATGGTTGAATTGCTTTTTCCCCCTCTATATAAAATTTGAATGACTAGATTAATATTTGATGGATAATCGTTCATATGCAATGATACAAATTTCTTTCAACTCTCTGCTCCTTCTGTAAGTTGGACATTTTTAATCTCTTGGGATTTTAAAACTTTCAAGTTAGTTGTTACCTCTAAAAAATATATTCAATTTAATTATTTTTTAGCATAAAATATCAGTAAAAAATATAGTACAAAAAAGAATTGAAATTAATGAATGACTTTTTTACAATATGAAGGCTTGATTCAGAGTTTTTAAAATTCTAGAGACTAAAATGGCCAGCCCATACAATCTTGAAGAATTTGTTGAGAAAAACAATACTCATTATAGTATTCAATTGATGGCCGAAAGATATTATTGATTTCACAAGAGATTAGTTAATGAGTTTTCTTTTATGTAAAACTTTATATTAATATAAAGTTTCTTTTATATTTGATATATCCTATAATGAAATTATTGGAGTTTAAGTATGAGAGTCAAGTCTTATATTAATGATATGAACAAGATAAGAGTTTTATACATAGACAAATTCATACATTTAACAAAGTTTGAGTTGTACTGTATTTTAAACTATGTTCTTATTATGTGGTTGCGCTCCCCAGTTTCATCCTATCTTTCTATCAACAGTGGCAAGATGACCAACTTAAATAAGTACATGTCTCCCTATAGTGACGTGAAAGTGTCCCACAAGAAGACTATAAAGGGTTATTTACACCACTTTCTTGGTATTGAAGCAAAATCTCTGTCTAACGGTGCTCTTCTATTTGAAGCACGTCTCTGATTTCCTTA